>OY754327.1:100689851-102106687 GCA_963573305.1 Pyrrhosoma nymphula | reverse complement strand
AGACTTGACTCATCCAGATGTCTCTCCTCTGGGACGAAGAGATGGAGGGGGGGGGGGGAGGGGAGTCGGAAAATAGTAAGCAGCTGAATCTCCTAGCGAGGGAGGGATGGGGAAGAGAAATGTGGACGAATTTTCAAGGGAGGTGGCGTTCCTCTGCTTCTCTGTAAAAAAAAGGAAGAGAGGAACTCGGGAGAGAAGTGGGGCGAGGGAAGGAGAGAGCGTGGGGATTGAATGAGCTGGGAAATAATGCAAGGGAGGGACGTTCGGGATAATGAGTCGGCGAGAACTATGAGGGTCGAGGATGCGCGGGTCCGTGTACAGCAGCGGCTTCCCGGCGAGGGAATGGACGCGCTGGGTACGTGTGTTTGGGAAGTTCACGGACTCGTGAATGGAAAGGGTAAAAAAAAACACTCTTTTGTGGGCACGTGGAGGCGTTTTCATGCACGACGGACTTGTGCTAGTGTGTGGAATGGTCAAAAAGGTGAGTGTGGCTTTGAAGCAAAGATGTTGACAATTGGAGATGCTGAGATGCTTCGCACGGCCTTTTGTAGTGCCATCATAGTTACAGCATGGACTCGCGCCGAAACAGCTATAAAGGCGTAAGGAAGTGATCTGTGCCGAAAGAGGCAGTGTCGGTGACCTCTCGAAAATTATCCTTTCCGCTCAGTCTTTAATGCAAAAGACTTTTTACCTCTGTCGGCGTTCACATAAGAGAATCTGCAGCATGCCGTGACATCCTCTGACCAGAAACTGAAGGCAGTATAATCGCCCCTTAGTTTTTAAGTAAATGGAATGTGCGACAAAAAGTTTCAAAGGAGTTAGCCCATAAAGATTGATGGGCATATTCTGATGAAGAGGTGGACAATATGATGGAGCGAATGTGATTCGACCAATCACCGAACGTTTCCTCTGCTCTCTTGTGGGAAATAATTCTCGCAGCAAATATCGTCGAAATGAAGGAAACATAACCGTTGAAGTCACTGAGAACGAAATCTTGAAAATATTTACAACTTTTATAACAGTTTTGGTTAACTTCACTGTCGCAATTCTGGTGCTAAAATTAGTTTGCTCTTTGTTTACCCCAGAAAACGAGAATTGTTTTTTCGTAGATGTTTCCCCGCAATCCTTGCGATCACGTGACATGTGATTTTGTTGTTATAACTGTCCATTGATTCCCGATTTTCGTTTTCTCTGTTCAGCCATTCCTGGGTAACTCTTATCCAGTCATTTTGCTGATTAAATATGCAGAAATAAGTACTATAAGAAATATTTTATTTCATATTGAGAACTTATCCACGAGAGCAGGAATTAATTTTGCTAATCATTCAGGGTTAATGTAATAGCCTGTATCTAATAGCACTGAGAGACATGGCTTCTTTTTCAGTCATACGAAGGACGTGTAGAAATCACTCGTAACGATATTGGATCCATGGCATTAATTATAAATCACAGCCAGAATAGTGCAAAAGTAACTACTAATGGCATCACTAGGCGTTCGAGGCGTTAACGAACACTTGAGAATGGGTAGCATATGATCTTAAGTCGGATATTTAAAATCCGTGAAAATATATCTTTAATGAGTATAAATCTTAGATATTGATGGAATTCTCCTAGTTAGTGGATTTATCTAAAGAAATATAAGTTGGCCTGATAATTTTCCAGAAATAGGAGGCGAATTATAAAAAGATATTCAGATGGGATTATTAAAAATTATTATGATTGGGAGGTAGCCTCATTTTGTAAAAATGAATTTCTACGAGTTTCAGATTTACTTACTCAGAGATTTCTACTAAATGATGTTCTAGCCTCACATATTTTTGTGAGCATAAACCACAGGAATTGTAGGTTATTGGATTTTCAAGATTTAATTAAAATTGTATCAATTATGGGCGGCAGTGGGGTCATCTTATTTACTTCCTTAGCAGCCATTATATTTTTGTCTTATTTTTTTAACTCTTGTATACCAACCTAATGTTATAGGAGATGACTATATTGAAATTAATTACAATGTAAAAATATTCACGCATATTTCCAATGCAAGGAAGCTGTTGGAGCTAAGCAAATTTCGACTGTGTTGCCAGAATCATGAAAATAGGGATTTTTCTCGCTATTCTGATGAATAGTTCGGCCGTTATGTCATTCAGAATAGCAGGCTTAAACTCATAGTTTCTATAACGTTGGTAGCATATAGTGAAGTGGATTTTTGTGAAAAGCCGCCTCCTGGTTGGTATTTGTAGTTTTTTTCCAATGCTTTAATTAAAGTAGCTCGATTAACTTTTGCAGGAAACAGTGTAGTACATACTGGTGAAAACTCGCCCCCTGCCACACACTCTTGAGGGGGCTTGCAGGGTGTGATGAAAATGTGTTATATGGCTGCTTAAGATTGCTTGCTCATGGTGCTCATGAGACGGCGTGGAAGAAGCGGTAGTTGGCCTTCTAGAAAGGCGAACACGGGAGTGGAGGCATTCAGAGAGGAGAGGCACAAAGGCAGGGGAATCAAAGAGATACACAGTGGTTCCTTTCGAGGAGACGGCGAGTTAGGATTGGGAGAAGGAGGAAGAGGAGAGAGGTTCCGCCAAGTGCAGACGCCCAGTCCTCTCTCACTCTATCCGTCTCCTCACGGCAGGGAAATATTTTATTTCTTCATTCCTACTCCTTTCATGACTCGACTGCGTCGGCACTTCTTTGTTTGAACGAAGATATGAGACGGAATACGATGATTTGCGTAAACTCTTCTCTCCGCGGGATCGTCTCAAACTTTGAAACTCAAAGGCTTTTTAATGAGAAGGTGGTGAGATGTGGAGTTAAATTACTGCCTTGTAAAGAGTTGGCATTTCCTCGCGCGATGAAATGAGCTATGCACTTTGAGAGAATCTTGTAATTACACCCGGTGAGTGTGTGTTGCTGTGAGTTAATTACATGATAAATAATCCGTTGAAAAAGAAGTGCATGCTTATGCCGAGGTATGACAAGCACTGTGGAGCTTTTCGTTGTTCTAGACATTATGTTTACGGATTGAGGCTTTACCCATAATAATTTAAGGGTGAAATCTGTCCCTCAGTCAAAACATGAATTAGTGCAAATACTGTCATTTAAAAAGTCTAGGGGAGAGAAAAGTGCTAAAATAGCAATTAAAAAGTCAGTGATTAGGGAAAAAGTAGGCAAATATTTATTCAGAGAAATATCTATGCAGTGATATTAGGTGATCAAAACAAATTATACAGCTGTGAAACAGTGCTTGAATACTTTCTTTCTAGCAGGATAAGTCATTGTATTTGCATTTTCTCTACCCTGCTCTAAAGAATAAAGTAATTACAGAATGAGGCGGAATGTTTTTTGCAAAATAATTTCTTCAATGCGATGCGAAAAAAGGGTTAGGAATCTGTAACGGAGTTATTCAAATGACGGAAATTGGATAACAATCGGTTTCACACTATTAAAATAGCATTACGTTATTTTAAAAAGTTTTTTACCCATTAAAGACGGTAGGTGGTAAAACTATGGTTTATCGTAAAATGAGAGCTCAATGTAAATATACTTCAAAATAGATTTCATGGCTCTGGGAGTTCTTGTTGGTAAGCATTTTGGTCTCTGATCTTCCTCATGAAGGAAGAAATTTCAAACTTGCTTATTCTGAAGTTTATATCTCCAATTTTGAGCTCATTATCCAACCTATTAGGATAGCAAAACGTTTTATCGTCTTTGGTAAATAGATTTTCTTAAAATATCCATAAAAAGGTTTAGCTTACATATTTTATTCGTTTTCAAGGTCTAATGAGATTACTGTTTGGACCTTTTCAAAATTGCGTTTATCTCACCTGCTCTCTCCCCAATCCGTTCCCATCTGGTCCCCACTTTTGTCTCCACCACCAATGGGGAATTTAAGGGGACCTTAAGAGACCTGAGTGACCCTGACTCTTGCCCTCGCTCAGCTCCGAGGCCAATTACTGCAGAAGGCTGCCCATGACAATCGGAACCGGTCACTAAATTTGCAACTTGTGACATTGGCTTGCGACACCGAAGAGTGCGCTATATTACCTATCCACAGTCGAAGATATCATGAATGTCACATTGGGAACTATAGGGAAGCTACAGTGTCTTTAGCGAAACCCTAGGTAAACTGAAACCTGTATTATCCGGAAAACAAATTTTGATCCCGCAAGGGGCAATGGGGATTTCATGCACTATTACATCGTATTAAACGTAAACACTTGAACGGGGCAACAAATTCGATTCCCGGACACATGAATCTGAGTTGAGCGAAATTTCACAAACTATTACCTCGGAAACTTTTACCATATCATAACGAGAAATGTTGGAAAACTTGGCAGATTTTTGACTGAAAATTAGTAATTCCGATTTGTTTAACAAATTAAGTTGGGAAGTTGAGAATTCAGAGGCTTGCATTGCACGGAAAAAAAACATGCATAAAATATAACACTAGCTCGATTTGCATTAAAAATTACACTATTATGGTGAATTAAAAAACCTTATGCACAACGCGCGACGCTGCTCTGTCATTATTTCTTATGGACACCTTTTACCTGCGAAATTTCAGCCAAACAATGTAGACAGTACATCATATTGGCGTCGTGTAATTGATATCCAGTATCGTTTTGCGAAATTTTCGACGCTGAATTTAGAGGAAAACTGTCTGAAAAGGTAAAATATTAAGGTCCCAAGAGTTTAAGTTTATAATATTAATTCTTTACTTTCTGTAAATTGAGTAGCGGCCATTTGTCACGCACGTTCTAAAACTCTGCACGCGGATTGGTGCTCCGTGGTCATGCTCGCAATGCACAGAGAATCAATAAAGCCAACTCGACGTGGACAATGGAACATACATTATTTAAGGCGTCAGAAAATGGAAAAACGATATAAACAAGAACGACAAAAAGCTAATATAAGTACGCTATAATTGTTGGGAACCTCTTTAAATCTTCCCCTGTGAAAAATTCGAATTCTGTTGTGACCCAATGACGATGAAGCATTTTGTTTTTGCTGCCTGGACGCCGCCGTTGGCGTGTGTCCTCCTTGGACTTAGACAAGGTAACGGATATTCCACATTTAGTTAGGACAGTATGGAGTCTTATGAAGATTCGTTTCCTATATATATCCCTTAAGGTCGGTGGCGCGCTGTTGCCAATAGTAGCAGGAAAATTAGCGTAATAATATGCGGTGTACTAACTAAATAGTACTACATAATAATATAAGAGTCTTATAATATTCAATTATAATGGTGTAAAGAAACATAAATACATTTAGTGCGGAGTTAGAAATGGTTGCGCATGTGGCCTAGAAGTGAGGACACGGATTCTAAGTTTGGCAACGTAGTTCTCAATAAGGCCAATAGAGTAAAAAAATGTGGAACGCTTCACATTCAAGGCTTCTAAATTTACAGGGGACCGAAACGCCGGAGTTGACTCAGCACTCATATGATGGAATGGTATCCTGGAAGACGGACGCGTTTCCCGCCAGTCACCCGGAAGATCACTGGCTTTGCCGAAGGCCAAAGTTGGTAGTGGTGATCTTGGTAGTGGTGATTTTTTCAGTTGAATTTCATAACCTACTCAGCTGCCGTGTGGATTTTAAGTGCAGTACCCCATTCACCGAATGAGACGTTAATTTGAGATTCCTTTTTGCACTTTTGCTTCGCAATAGGCTACCGGCGACACTGGGTTTCCTCCCACTACTCTTCCTTTCCCCAAATAATTCCACCATCATCAACCATCAACCTACCATCGACGGTGCAAATGACCTAAGCTGTCGGTCCCCAATCTATATCGGCAAAATTAGTACATCGGCCGGCTGTATTGTACGAATTATGCAATGGGCATCCTGAGGTTATTAAGTGTTCAAGCCTAATGAGATAGAGAAGAATTACACAGAAATAGAAATTTTCAATGCTTGTTTGCGTGTTTGAAGCCTTTGCAACTATTTCTGCACTATCCACACCCAAAAAATATCAATGTTTGTCACTTAGCGAAGCGACGTTGCTTGGTATGGAGGGAATTAAAAATACAGCGGAAATAGGAAATCAAGCAATAAAATAAGCATTTTTAAAGAACTAAGGGAGGGAGAATGTACCCTTGTGAGTGATCCCTGCCGCAATATATAGTTATCCACCTCTAAAGGATGTATCGCCGGTTTCTTTTTTCCCCTAGTAGACTCTTTCTGGTGTACGCCAGGAAAAGGCAACTTTTAATGTGGCCTTCACGCAAGGAATACTTCGTGAATTAAACTCGGTGGGGCGTCCGTTTAAAATAGAATGGAAAGGAAAAACTTCTCCTCGCGCCAAATTAATATTCTCTTTCCTCTGCAGTGGAATTCGTTAGCGTTTTAAGCACTCAGTCAACCGAGGAATTTTAAAACTCGAAGGAGAAAAAGATATGAGAAAACATGCATGATACATCGGAGAGACACATAAATGAATACTGTGACTTGATGCATAATTCTATGCTTGATATTAGTGTTGCTTTCATTACATATTTTGGGGACAAAAAATTTAACGTCACCAGTTAGCGTTTCATAACTGGGAAGTAAAGATGCGTTTTAAGATAAATCCATAATTCATCCAAAATGCCTTATTGTGTAAATTTGACTTCATTTAAATTCTCTGTGACATCCATCATAACCATTGCGTTTGATGGTAAACAATTATGAAACTCTTTAAGCTAATCTCACGAAATTTTGAACAAAAAAAAACTACGTTCAATCCAATACTTTGGAACAAATGGAAGTCTCGCTCAGCAAGAAATGTCGAGCTGAAATAGTTTAAAAATATTTCTCGGATTATATTAATATAGAGCTGTTAATAAAATATTGTTACATTTATTGAAATTATATTCATATAAATTCATTCACCAACCTTCCGCGATTTTTTATAGTTTAACACATTCTATTTTAGAGGGAAATACTCATAAAGACAAACAGATTATTTCCGAAAAAGTAGTAATAATTGCCGAGATAATAAAAACACCCAATATGAATTGATGTAAATCTGTGTTAAAATTATATTATCGTATAATGGAAATTCATGGTATCACGATGCGTGCATGAAAAAAATATGGAAAAAACAGAACAATATAATATGCATATGCTCGTCACCAAGCATTCACAAATAATATTGGATTCCTCCGAGTAGCTTTTTGGCTATCATTATATTTCATAGTTTACCAATAGTTTCAAATTCCTTGATTTCTATTTTGGAGTGTATTTCATTCATTTGACGACTTATGGAAAGTTATAGCTCGTTTCTTAAAATTTTGACGACTTATATTATTACTTTCGAGGTAACTGTAGCGGATTTCAGTGCTGAAGTTTATATCGGTTCTTTTTGATTTTTTACCCATTTATTGTTTCAAAGCTGTCACTTAGGTGTCCTTATATATTTATAAACTTCACTAGTTAATTGAGGACTACATCTTGTGTACGATGCATGAAGTAGTGATTGAAATTTATATTTTTTCGCCAAGTGATTCCCAAACAGTTTCCTGTCATGAAACAGGTATCCACTTAAACACATTACTAGTCTTCCACTGCCTATGAATCCATAAATCTACCATCATCTTGCAAAAGAGTATTCATTTTATAACCAGAAAAAATCCGATGTACGATAGAAGATTGAACACATTTATTGGCGTATGGAAACTTTTACAAACTACACATGTAAACATACACGAACCGTATTTTAATGGTTCAGCATAATCATCACACTCTTAAGTAAGTGGACTATTACATAGGTAGCTACTATCCGAAAAGTGAAGGAAAATCCATTTAAAAGCATATGATGATTTTTACCTATATGGTTATAAATGTAGTCATAAAATGTTACCAAGTTTGTTAAGAATATGTTCCAATTTTCGATAATGGAATATATCCTTGTTTTTAAGCATCTAAAACCACTTACATCCTCATTTTGGATTATTGAATCGACCCCAGTGCTGAAATTCTTTTTCAGGCTACTGTAATAAGGTAATTTTATAAAAGAAATTTTAAACGTAAATGTATGGGCATATTTTTTTGACAGTTGCAATAAGACAACAGTAATCAGACAAACGTCACTGACTAACTGGAATCAAACAGACAGTAGCAGGAACAGCTAGCATGTGATACTAAGTCGTCTGCGTTCCAGCGCGCTTACGGGTTTAGCAGTCAGCTTCAGCATGCGTACTAGTATGGTCATAGATAAGAATGGGTTAAAATATTTATCGATGAGAAAATTCATTCAACAGCCTGTATTTACCTACTTGATTTTTAGCTTATGTCATTTCGAGACTTCTGTGCGATGCGGAGGTAATTTCCATTTATATATTAAGGAGCCGATTCATAGTTTTATTTGAATTTCCACCGCTGGTTATTTATTTAGATGTATTCACTGCTCATGTAAAGAATACGTAAACCATGAATTGAAGCATATGAGCTTTAGGTAGCTTCAAGGATATTCCTGAGGGAAGCTAATTCATGACTACGAGTGCCTATCGTAAAAAGCATGCAAAATACAAAATGAATTATATGAAATACATTAATTCTTCAAAAGCATTGAATAAAAATTCTGAAAACATGATTTTGAACATGTATAACCAGAAAGTACATAAAATATAATGAATATAGTTTTTAATACAATTGAAGACAAAAAATTTATATTTTTACCCAAAAACGAATTCCATACTTTATGCATTATTTACTGAAGACATTATTTACTGAAGACTTTAGTCCGTGCGCGCGCGTGTTTAGCCACTGTAATTCTCAAAAAGGCATCCAGAGGCTTCCACGAGTGTCGGGAATTCCTACTAAAGCACTTCCCTCTTCACTCCTTTCTTTCCTCGCCAACTTTTTCACGCCGACTCCAATTTCTTTATTCTTTTTATTTTTCTCGGATATTCTCTCTCTCTCTCTCTCCCTCCGCTCTTATTCTCTTGCTCCGAAGGTCTCATTTTCTCTCCACCGCCGCAGCACGCGCCACTGTCCCACTTGGTGTCACCGAACACGCGGCCGCCTGCCCCACCCTCCCCTCAACCACTCTCCACCCCGCCCCGAAGGTCACGAAAGTGGAATTTCAGATTTACTCGATTTACTTTTGTTGATAAAAATATTTTTTCGTAGAGAAAAAATTTATTTTCTGAAGTGAGAGCGCAAGCCACGGAGTATGTAGGGGCGGCCCAAGGATTGGCCTTTTTTGTGCGAGCAAGGTATGGAGCGGAGGAAGGACAAGAGACTGGTGCCCATTGAACGTGACGAGTGAACAAAAATTATGAGTTAAGTAAGTAGACATCTTTGCAAATTTCGCCAGATTTATATAAAGAACGACCGGACTATGGCGTCAACTATTTGACGTAGCAAAACGTTCTAAATAATAATTCAGTGAAACTTACAGCATGTTTACGCACGTTACATTAAGGGTCAAAAAGTGGAGCTTGAAACCATAGAATACATTATTAGCTAACTTTATCTTAAGGATTTTTTGAATTCGTCTATTAGGTGCCTAAATATTTCCTTCGGTAGGAGGAAGTCATCTTCAATTGTGAATTCTTTTGGTATCGGTGTACCCGCCGATATTTTCTGTAATATAATTTTTCCATATGTGACTTAAGGTACGTCCGTATTTTCCAATAAGGGCCTAAATAATCCCTTTGATTGGGATAAGCCATCTTAATGGATGTCTGAATTCACTGCGCATCAATTTAGCCGCCGAATTTAAGCATTTATATTTTCCGTCAGCTAAGGGAGCCACGATGTTTTTCTTTTTACAACGCCATATTGAAATGCGTTAATTTTTGATAAATTAAAGTTTTTTTCTTGCTCAGTATGAAGGGAAAAATCACAGCTCATAGCGTGTTAATGTTTAAAATAATTTCCAAAAGCAAAGGAAAAAAGAAACATCTCAGGTGAACAAATTCCGATCGCCATATGTGGATATCGTCATTTGTTTTTCTGAGTTAACATTCTTCGCTATAATTTTTGCCTTGATTCGATATTTTGCATTTTTTTTATTTTCGATTGATATTTGTTTGCGATTGCATTTTGAGAAATTAAAATACATTCGGTAGCTAATATAACATGGCCAATTCCTGTTGGCTTAAGATATTATGCCATGGCATTCACTTCAGATCGAAATCTAACGTATTTTGAAATCAACCTCTAGAATACTACTCTATTTCCTCGAGTTGTACTGTGAATTTTTTTCTAAATTTTGTAATGACCAAAGAATGATATTTGAATTTCAGTCATTTAATCGGCTTTAATTTAGGATTTTTTTGACAAACTGCGTACATTTTTTTTTCACAAATGTGGTCTCTTGCGTGTCATATGAAAGGGGAGTGACTCCATCATAAGTGAACTTTGTTGAATTCCGTATATTTTACGTCTTCATCGCTGGTTGCCCATGCACTTTCACCTAGGTAACTTTTGATTGGTAAAATTGAGAAAACTATTCTCTGCGAATGGATAACTCAATGATGTAACTTCAGCTTATATTCAGCTTTCATTAGTATTTTTAAGGTGCGTTGGGAACGCAGTTTTGCATGATAAAGATCAACCGCAATACGATCAGCACTTTTGATGAAATTACTGGATTCCTTTTCCTTTTAGTGAAAATTCAACCAGAATGAAAATTCAATTTTCACAGGATTTCCTTGTGGCAAGATCGATTTCAACGCTAAGGCGTCGTCGTCACCTATTTGAAAGCCCACTTCACACTATAATTGATCCATCACAAGACCTAATACGCTATTCGTTACATGATATTGAAGACCGAATCAATTTGAGCCATTCTACAAGTGTTCACACGATCATAGATCTTGCTCTCGCGGGAGTGGTCTTTTCATTCATATCGTAGCGCATTTCAACTACAATTTTAAGGTAAACAATCTATGGCAGCAAATGACAAAATCAATTTTCGATACTTTTGGATATATAGTTGATTTCACAGCCAGAAATTAACTAATAGGAGGCAGCAAGGAGGTATAATTGGCGCTGCTTTCAGAAAGTGAAGATCGAACAGCGACTGTGAAAGCTAACGTGATTGGACGACTGTAACTAGATTTTATTGGGAGCGAGTAGCAAACTGGTACCGAATCAGTTATGAAATCTATTGGCTAAGCGAGTGTGATTGCGATCATGCTTTCTAACCAGCATACAGGTTCTGCAGCACACGATAATCTAAAGCTATCACACTAGTGGGCATCCTCGGACTTTTTCATGATCAAGTGTCGGGTGAAACGGGGTTCATGATGTCGCAGTACCGTTGAAACGGGTCGCACAAAATAAAAATGTCGGTAAAAATTCCACATTTGCGTTCGCTTTCAGTCATTTGGTCGCAAGTTAGTTTTTTGTATTTAACACGAACTGGTGTGTATGCGAGTGAGGTGGCAATAAAATTTGTCTTAGAGCGTCATGATAAATGCAGTGTGGTGGAGAGAATCCACGTGTTGGGGAGGAGGGCCAAAGGGAAATGAGAGCCGAGAAGAAAGAAAAGTCTAGGATTAAAAGGTGCAGAGCATGGGAAGGTAAGGGGGGGGGAAGAAGCCCTGAGTCCCCTCATGAATAGTCATGCCCACATGTGGCAGACGGAGCGATATGCATCGTGGAAACCGGAAATTTACTCCCGCAAGACCGAAGGGGGGCACGTAAATAGAATGATCCTTTTTCGCTCCTTCAAGATCGTTCGGCCGCGCTTCGAGAAATAGCCAAACTATTGACTTATGCGCTGCCGCCGCCAAAATAGGATCGCCTCCTCCTCTTCCCACCACCGCCTCGCCTTCTTCCACTTTTAAACCAGCGACGTCAACTCCACCTCCTCCTCACCTCAGTCGGACGGGAAGAGAGTGCACGAGTGTGCGAAAGCCGACCCTGGACTTTAATTGATTCCATAGATGATCGAACCTTATTTAACCCTACGAGACGACTTAGTTACAATCAAATTCCCTTTCATATGAACGATTGACTACCGGTGACTAAATGGTCATGTTTTCCATCATTCATAACGTGACTGTACCGTGCTGCAACCTGGCTCATTTTACTTATTTCATGCGTACGAGTGTGGAGGCAGTTTTTTAAATATAGCCACTTATAAAGAGAAGATAGAGATAGAACATTCAAGTTCAAAAAAGTGTGATTGACTCTGTCCCCGTTATTTTACACTTATCTTGGGGAATTTATTACGATAACCTGCTTGAAAATTCACATTTTTTATTTAAACTTTCATTTCTTCCGCTGTAATATGCCAATTGAAATTAGACAAATTCCACATAATTTTAGATGTTGCACTCCAGCTGAGAAATAGTAGGGTATATTGAGGAAATAATTTTTTGTGCTCCGTAGACAATAATAAATCACTAAGAATGGCTACCTCATACAAAAAATACTATATCGTCCATGAATAACTTTAGGCTTTTCCGGTGGTGGGTTATCATCATGACCCAATGTCATGCAGCCTCTAACCACGATAAAAACCCTAATGACCTTCATAAACTTTTTCTTCCAGGGTTAATGCGGAAATAGAGCCCACAGAAAAACATAACTTGCTCAGAAGAAACTTTGTTACACTGAATGTTTACCTACACATTTTTTAAACTTCCAAGCACATCACAAACACTCACCCTCTGTGAGTGTAAATGTTTTGTGGTTTTTCTAAAACTTTGAAAAAACTTTGCTGACAACCAGCAGAATTTTACCCTATCCAGTCCATCCATTCGGTAGTCTGTTTTCGTATATTATCAAATTAATAAAGGAAACAACTGAATAAAACTATATTCTAACATATCCGGTCATTCTAAAATATGTCATAATTTTTTCAAAATAAATATTCTTTCTGGAAATCCTCCAATTTAGCTAAAAATATTTTTTATAATTACTCGTTTATCACTGCCTCCTTCCTCCTTTTCCTCTATCCATTCGCTCGAGTTCACCCATAAATTAAACGGGGCACCGACTCCACTGCAGAAGCTCATCGGGAATAATTTTGCCCCGAAACACCGACTGAAACCATATTCAAGTGTAAATGCGGAACAAGAATGCTAATCATATGGCAACTGGAGAGATATTTGGCATGGGATGTTGCCTCTGAAGTTCAAGTTTGCTTTGAGGAGGACCGCGTAGGAAAATACCACTTGAGTAATACCACTCCGTCTGAGAAGGTTCGGAGGGCGATCGGAATGCGGTATAATTTTATCTACACGCAGTGCAGTCCCTGGAGAACAGAGCACGAATCGGAGCGAGAGAGACTTCTTTAGCTCTTTTCCCCTCCCACTCATCCTCCTATGCGCTAACCAATAAGCATAAGTGTCAGCTGCATAGCGGGATTTCCAAGAAATGCTTGAATAACCTCCAGGACATTCTTGAATTGACCATTTCCACTGCAACTCCTACCGCAGGTTGTAATAATATCATTTAACCGACGCATACATTTTATTTCACGCTCGCTATTATACGATGTTGACACAATGTTTTTTTCCGCCCTCTCATCCCTCGGATTTCATATTAATTCCACTTAAATTGCCTCAAACTCCGTTTTGGAATCGATTATAAAGTGAAATACATTAGCAAAAATAGCATTTTGCGGCAAACACTCAGGAGAGTAATTTATGTTTTAACGTTTATCGAACGGCTATAAAAAGAGAGCAGCTTGAGATAAATGTCCCGTCAGAAAGCATTGGATCGGAGTAATTAATTTTGCTTTAAGCTTTCTGCGCCAAAACGCTCTGACGAGAGAAGTATTCGGACCCGAATTTCGCCAGCTTTTAATCCTTTGCTGCCTTCATCCAGTTTTTATTCCGGAATCAGGAAATGAATTCAAGTCAACTCCGAGGTCGTCGAAAATTATAAATATGACGACTGGATAAAAAATAAATTAACGAATAAATAAGGAAGGTGTCGAATAGAGGCAGAGAATATAAAGGGGCGACACACGCAATGTTTTTCCAAAAAAAAATATATAAGTATATTAAAAAAAATAATACGACACTTTTTCCGAAATTCCTTCCTTCCAGACTGGCGATCGCGAGAGGCAAGGAGGGGTGGTATGCGGGGGTGGTGGGAGGGGAGAGGGGCACAGTAGCTTCTGAGATATTGGAGCAAATGCCGGGGTTTAACGATTAGGCGAGGTCATAACAGCCTTGGAAGTGACCGTGCGTGCCCAGCGGGAGGGCGCCTGCCTCGCCACAGTTAAGCCCTCCCTCTCTCCCTTCCCTTATCCCTGTCTCCCGACCTCCCCTCTTACTACCTACTCTCTACTCTACCTCCACCACTTGCCACCCTTTCCGAAGCGGGTCGAACGTGGGGGGGGAGGGGGGTTAGTTGGTGTTGGGGAGGGAATAGGCCATCAAGGCCGCCGCCCCTTGGCCGGACGGAGTGAGAAAGGGAAGAGAAAGTTTAGCAAGGGTGGAGGAAGCTCAGGGGGTGAGGGGGTGGTGGCTTAGGGCTAAATTCGAGACTGAACGTGGGTTGGACAGGGGTGTGGGTGTCTCGCTGGTTAGCCCTCCGATTGCCATGTCTTCACATATGCAACAACCTTCACTAAACTTTGATGGATGGGCGCTGATATTCTCTTTATAATGGGTGATAAGTAAAAATTTAATTATTTTAGCAAATACTTTTTAACTTTTTTTTAACGATTATTTAAAAACTGGTGCCACCTGTAGTTGACACTGGGCATTAGTATACTCCTTTAATTCGAAGTCCATAGAGGACGTGCACATTTGGACACAGTTTAAACAAAGTATAAACGATTGTAATGGATATTTTTCCTAAAATTGTAAAGTATTAACTTTTTTAACTGTAAAATGTGTTTTTAGGAAACAAGTAATATTCATATCATGAATTCAACATGACAGAGACAGTGGCACATGTGAAATTATTTCACATTTCAGAGTGAAAAGCATACCAACACTAAATGCGAAATTCTACACAGCATTTTCTTTACACAATATAGGAACCAACATTGATGGAGGAGGAAAGGCGAAGGAAAGAGAATATAAGAAAGTATATATGTACTATCAAATCTAGGAGTTAATGGTTTGTGTGGTACCACTCGCTTCCCATTTCGAAGGCCCTGGGATCGGATACCGGCAGGGACAGAGATCCTCGTGGGAACCCCTAATATCCCTATTATGGTACTTTTTGTGGGGCGCACAAGTGCAGTACTACACCTGCTGGACAAAATACTGTTTACCCATTGGAGCCATTTATTAAGAGTAGGGTAGGGGCGACGCCGGGTTTCTCTCCTACCTTTCTCTATTCCCTAGAGAATCCTTTCGCTAACAACCTACTCACCTAAACTAGAGGACATGATGACCTCAGGTGCTGAGCGTCTCCGCACATAAACAGCCGACCAGCGTTATGAACTTATAAATAAGACAAGGAAGAAATGATTCATTATAACTTACTAGTTACTCTCTGCTTAGTTTAATCAATTGATCATTATTAATTTATTTAATAGTAGATTTTGGGGCTTTGGAGGGTTGACAAAATTAAGAAACTTTTAATTTTGATCGTTAAGCTGATAGGGCATTACTTTTTTCGTTACTCAAATGAAAGGATATTGAGAGAGGAAAAGAAACAAGTGGGATGAAAGAATAAGATGGGATAGGAAAAAACAAAAACTCAAAAAGACAAAAGAATATAATTTTTTGGAAACACGTAAACCTCTTCTTAATCAGCAAGAAAAAACATTTTTTTTCCTCGCTATTAAAATGGAATGCGGCTACTCTGGTGAAAAATAAAATCAAATTAAACACTATGAAGTAAATACCCTAACTGCATTTTGCGGGAGAATAGTAATCTTGTTACGACAGTTTTGAAATTACGGAAATGATCGCAAAATTATCATTGTACCATGCATGTTATATCGAAGAGAATGAAGTAGATGCATTATTTTTCCTGAAAATTTAGGGTGATTTAAAAAAAAAGATCAATATAATTTGCACTAATTAGGGCGGCTCGAAAAGAATCGAGAATGATTTATTGAAATATGGTTTCTTTTGCCTGTATTATCTCCTCTCAAAGGAAGTTTAGCCTATAATCAACTATCTCCATCATGATAGCAATCAGGTATTGAAAAATGTGTAAGAACAACCTGTTGCATAGAAATAAAATTATTCACTAGCAATTTATCCACTGATAAGTCATCAACCAGTTTTCCGAATTATTGTATTTGATTATTTTATTGGTTTTGGAATCATTACAAATTAAAATTATCTTAAGGTTTAAAATGGTTTTCTCGTATGCATTTTATTTTGACCAAAAAACATAAATTAATTCTGAAAAATTAAAATAAAAAATTTCGAGAGAAAATCGTTTCGATTTATGATTTATTAGGTATTTCCTAATAACTAACCTCGAGTTAGACAGTTAATCATACTTTTAATTGGGGGAGATCAGATTGAATTGGTTTAATGGGTTAATATTTCTACTGAACACGTAATTCGGGAACAGTAATATTTAATGCAATGTACATTAAATGAAAATGGAACTTAATTGAAGGCTAGAGCGGTATTTAGTCACATCTGGTTGATGGTTTATCGATCATATGCATTACGAATGACGATAAAAAGTTGTGTCATAAACTGTAAGGAAACCATTTACCAAGAATTAAGAATGGGAAAGGAAGTCTCAAATTATTTTATCGTTATTGCTAAATGGAATGCTAAAATGGCACTTTCATCCACGGTGAAAATAAAATTGTTAATAATTTTACAACCATTAATGAGGATGTCGGATTCCATCGGAAAGTGCTTCAAATTCAATATTTTTTCTTATTAAATGCAATTTAGTTGTTGCATTTCCGTTTTGTTCGTAAATATTCCGCCTCCTAAGTCATGAAGGATAATATTTTTTTTAAACCGTCTAAATACATGATGCTTTTTCAATAAGATGCACCTCCATTTTTTTCCTGACACTTTTAGAGCCCTAAACGAAAATCGATGAGGTGTTATTAACCTTGGCTGGGCCTTATTTATCTCTGCCTCAATCTTTTTTCTCTTTGCCACCTCGATAAAACAGACCATGTCGCCCCTTACCACGTGAAGAGAGCGAGTCCCGACCACAAATGAGATATTTATATATTTTTTTAAATCCACTCTCTCTTTAGTTAAAATTAGTCCAGAGGAGAAAGCATGCATACGCTATCGTTTTAAGTATTCAACCAAAAACATTGATTTTAAATTCATTGGTTTATGTGATTTCCGACAAAAGATTTACAAAAAGGATCAATGCTATCTTGTGTTGAGCTCTCCTGATGATGGAACACAGAATGCAAAATTAAGGACCTCAGATGATGCTGGGATTTTGGGTTCATAACCTGCTCTGTGGGCTTTAATTAACTTCTTGAGTTTAATGGAACTGCTCTATGTTTTTTATTTTTTATTTTCCAAGGCCACTAATTGGTACTCAGTTTATGTAAGCATGCAGCCTTTTGATTTTGAAAAATGTTTATATGGAGTGGAAAAGAGAAAGTGACAACATCATAGTCTCTGGCTTTGATTGCTTACTCACGTCAACTCAGATTTTATCCCGCCATCTACTCTTTGCCTGCAACTTCGAGCATTCAGTTTCATTCAAGGTTATGATTGTTTCTTATCATTGATTGATCGTGCTTCTCAGAAAATAAATTTCACGCCGGAGAAAGTGTGCTTTGAGTTTTCGTGAGAAGCCACTTGAAATCAGTTGAAATCAGTTTCTATACACTGAGGGCAGCAATGAGTTGTATTTTAAGATAGCCACGCTAATTTGGATATTCACACTTATCCTTATTCACAAATGTCATTCAATGGGACTGCTCTAAATCTACATAATACTTAGTCAATCTTTCATATGGAAAGTTAGTGATTAATTGTTGACACTCTCTGATAGATGCGAGACAAAACCCGGTCGTTAAAGTAATAAGGGGTGATAAAAGAAAACAGTATAATTCAATGTCATCAAAATATTTGATAACAAAAAGCACCAATTAATGTAAAAATAAAAATTGTAACAACTTAAGGCGAACATATAATCGAATCCAAATGTTTGTTTTCCAGTCGTTGATGGAAAAATCGACGAATAAAGATGCTTGTTAACAAAGTAAAGTTAATGAGTTGTTCTCGGGTTTCCCACCGGGTTAGGCTTTCCATGATTGCCGACGTTTCGGCAGGAGACTTTCCTGCTATTTTCAAGGCTCTGGATGCAGCCTTGAAATCCACAGCCTTGAAAATGGCAGGAAAGTCTCCTGCCGAAAGCATCTCCTGTCTCTCATCAGCATCATTCGCCGGGAAAGCCTGAAATCATACACAAAAGTAAAGTTAATGTTAAAGTTAACAAATGCCACTTGAGAGAAGTTGAAAAATGTAAAATTAGTTCGAAGTAACCCGTGGTATATAAATTTATTAATGTATTTCACCAGTTTTTCATGAAGCTGCATTAATTGTAGGAGAGTGTATTTTATTTTTTTCTTGAATATCTAGACTTCCTCAATGTCAAGCTTGAACCAGAATTTCACCCTGAAATTTCTACGAGAAGAGAAACAAATAGAGTCACATATCTTATGCAGTTCTCTTGCATATGGTATTTTGAAAAGCATTATATAAGTAAACGTTTTCTACTAGGTTATCAGTCGTACAAAGATTCACACGGTCGAAAACTAGTCACGCCATTAACATATTCGAATGTAATTAAGGACAAATTGTATCTCATTTAAAGGCATTCAAGTTTCAGGCTAACAAAGATAGCAATCTGAAAATAGGAATCGTTTACCATCAATATCATTGAAGTAAAGGCACTTGGTCATTTGTTATTTTTATAATTAATTTTGTATTCAGAAATATTTATCTCTTGATAAAAAAACTGTTGAAAAAAAAATAATAATGACATCTTGGTGACACGAAACACTTAAAGAAAATGATTTAAGAGAAACTAGTGCACAGAAAACAAATCATCATCCAACGAAAATGAATTTCATTTGATTTATTTTCAAGAAAGGTTCCTTAATGCTCAATTTAAAGCGTAGTAATGGATACATCTATAGGCAACAAACACTACTACCATTTATTGGAACTGTTCAACTTTTTTTGCAAGCCTGTGAACTGGTAAAGCATGACGTTACGGACAATTGTTTACAAAGGTATTTTTTTTCCAAATAAATGTGAAACGGGAAAATATTGAATGGAAAGTAATTTGACGTCATGACTTCACCAGTCCAGTTATTAAGCGTGACAATCATAATTTAAAACATTTTCTCCAAGTGAGTTTTCACATTTAATTTTAAATTTTCAATTTCTTGCAAAAAAAATCATCGCAGTCCTAATTAAATAACGTGTTCCCCTAATGAGTTTCGACAAAATAAAACTCTGCTCCCCATTCAAAACAGGCATTCACTTCAATATTTTCAAAAATATGTATTTTCACCAGAATTTCCCCCGCCGTGTTCTTAGTATGCCAATTTTCTTGATCAAAAGGAAGATATGGAGTGCGAGGTTAACGTGGGAGAAGCGAGGAGTTGAGGAATGATAAAGGTTGAAATTCGGCCTTGACGCTCTCGGAGGTTCATGAAATCCCACGCAAGGCCGCCCCAGTGTCGTTTCCACTCCTCAAAACCACATCGCAGAAATGTTTTGCATTTTATCTTCAGAGCCACTTGGGACCCCTTATTAATAGACAATGCTATGTACACGTATGTTATCATGTATTGCCTGCTTTTCAGGCGTCTTACATCTGATTTTTTTCAAGCCGATTGATGAGCATTAAATCATCGAGTGTTAAGGTATACTGATTGATAAGGTATACGATATAAAATCAACATAAATTTTTCACGTAAATTTACTACAAAATGAAAACATTTTAATGTGTACCACTCAAGACTGATCAGGAATCAGGTCAAAATAAGTAGCAATATGATTAAATTAATTGATCTATAATTTTTGTGGAGTTAGAACTAAGTGATTATTACGTTTTAATTAACTGGCAAGTATATTTTACAGTAAATTGTTCTTAGTACTTATAAATAACTCATGGCTGATTCCAGAATATAATTCTAATACCCTTTAAAATGTCATAGGTCTGATGTGCGAGGTATTGCACTCCATTGGCTCCAACGATGTCTTGGTCCAAACTCTTAACATTGACAATAATCAGTATCTTTTTACATATTTTTGAGGTTAAGGTTGTTAATAAATATAAATAAAAATGAAAATTGGCTTTATTTTCGAGATCTGACTTTGAGTAATTATTTCACCAATTTATTCTCGTGTCCTTCATAAAAGAGAGATCAGTTAAATTTGAAATGGTCCAAATTCAAAATGCTTTCAACATTCAACCGTCATTGTGTAACACTTCCTTTCACTCTCTCTTCCCCGGATCCCCCACCCACTATCCCAACCGTCAACCTCAACCGTTTAAATTCCTTTCACTTCCTCCCCCTTCCTGCCCCCAAACTCACTTTCACCCCTTATTCCTATTTACTATATATTTCCTGGAAACCCTTATTCGCTCTCACTTCAACCTTGCGTTGTTGTGACGATATCCCATCAGTTTGCTGAAGAAGGCCACTTTGTGGCCGAAATACGCGTATTTGTACTCACCTTTCACCTTCACTTCTACCCCTTCCTTCCCTGTTGGCCTGTGGCGTTTCAACCATCCGTTTGGTGGTTTCCTGTGACATTTGTGTGCGTGTGATATTTTTGAGTGTGTGTTCACGAAAGTCGGCGAGCGAGATTAACAACCTCGGGATCCACTTATTGTTAGAGGAGCGGAGGTGTGCTTGTAGTAAGTTGGTCACTGGCGTGGGGTGATTCCTAGTAAAGCACTTTCTTGTGTGTGTCCAACTTGGGTTTTTCTTGAGCGAGGGTCTACTCTGTCTACAGCTCCTCGTCAGAAAAACACCAGCCGGTTGGATGATTGCTGCCTGAGGTTTTTCTTACCACTTTACTTGAGGCGTGAGCCATGGAATTTGAGTTTTATGTGATTGTTGCGATTGTGCTTGCCCTTCACGAAGCCAGCGAGCGTTATTACAGCCCCGTGAGCCACTTTTTGGAGCGGAGTGTACCTGTCGTAAGTTGGTCACTGGCGTGGGGTATTTCCCCGTAAATCACTTACATGAGTAGGGTCTGTTAGTGTTACCCTCTGACTAGGAGGCAAGCACTCTTCGTACGAGGAACACTATTGAGTAGTGTGTTTGAGCTCCACTTTGGTGTTGTGTGCTTTATTGGCTGTTGAGTGGGTCCCTGGTGGGGGTTAATTCCTCGTAAATCCAGCAACAAACCCCCACTTTTTAACTTCTTTTTCATAGAAAGTTAACGTTTTCCGCCATTTGAATTTTATTATATAGATCTAGCCGTAAGAGCACACTTCATTGTTTTTTCTCTCATATATTCCCTTTTTTGTCTTCCTCGCTGTTTAGCTTATCCTATCCATTCTTCTTCACATCCACATATCAAAATCCTACATTGTACGTAACATCCCCCTTCTGTAAAGACCAATTTCTCGAAGTAATCAACACGGTACCGAAGCAAGCCACGCTCCTCATCAAATACAATCAAATCAACTACCCTTAGCATCTAATAATCTTGAAGACAGGTGATCCTCCGTTCATAAATAAGTCCGTTATCCTCTAAAATATTTATCAACAATCGCCGTTTAGATCTGGATATCTCATGGCATAAAGCAAAAATATTCCATAAATCTTTCGTAGCCACAGAATTCAGAAGTTTGAGTTCATTCTCCTGATGGTGAAAAAGCATGTATATATGTCAGAAAAAGACTATTTAAATCATTATTTTGGAAAACTTTTAACAGATAGTTTCACGGAAGCAAATTACCGTATAGTGAATATTGTGCACCTTGTCCAAAAAATAATGCCCATTACACTTACAAATTTAATGTAAAAGCAAAAAAAATAAATTTATAACATAAATGCAATACCATGTACACACTCTCTCCCCACATTTTATCCTCTATATTGCTTTTTATTTATTCCACATTTGATGGAAACGAGTGGAAACTTTGCTGTAATTATTTGTATTTGATTTGTTGTATGCAAAGCGAATTTCATTGGAAATTCGCTTATGCCTGCATTTTTAGTTATTAAATACTTATTCATTTTTATTATCAATGCTTCAAATTGAACTTTGCATTGAAAGATTGTGTGTACTCTAAGTCTCAAAGGTTAAAACCGGTTAACCACTATAAATATTTATCATTATTATTAAAATTTCCATTCCATATCCATTACAATCCAAAATACTCCTCCACAAATACCTAAGTGAACTATTCCACTTTCTGTATTATATGTCATTCCACCATTCCACCCACTCCAAATAAAATCTTTTTCTGAGCGTTCTTACAATTTTCGTCCCCATGCAATTAATTCTCATGCGACAACTTTTACACCATGCTTCCTCTATCAAAACGAAATGCGAGCATCTAAAAGAACTCTGTCAATTTTTTCAAGCGAGAGTCTCACTTATGTTCTGGGTCCCGAAGTGGTGGATACAATCACTGCCAGCATGAGTGCCTCGTGGCCGATATCCACCATTTAATCTCTCAAACCAGCACCGAGGAGGATTAGGGAGAATAAAGTGGTCGGAACTAGTGGCGGATGAACGTGACTCGATACTGCAATGAGTTGTGGGGAGAGAATTATCGGGGGAACTCCAAACGGAAGACTTGCAACCGTTACAGGGGGAAGAGCGTGGAGCGCTAGAGCTTGAAGTAAATTACTTTAATAGTTCGTTTATATTTAAAAAAATAAAGAAGCAATCTATTACCAAGGGAAAAGGATCACCATCGATGGAAGAAGCAAGTACTTAGTAAAATAGCCCAAGAAAATAAGGCATTCTAACAGAAGAGGAGTCTGCTGTAACACAAGCCTGGAAGTAGGGAAGCACTTTACTAAAACATTTATATTTGAAGCATGATGTTCTTATATGGTAGTTAAAATTGGACAATAACAACTGCCAAGCAAAAGAGATTGGAAACAATGGAGATATGGTGTTACCGATAAATGATGTATATTAATTGGATGGAGATATCAACCTGCGAGGAAGTACTACGAAGAGCTGGAGAGAGAAAAGTATAATGAAAACTATAAGATGAAGAAGATACAAACTTATTGGACACGTTTTGCGACACGTTAGTCTACTAAAAAAAATAATGGAAGGTAAAAGGAATGGGAAAAATTACAGTGGAAGACCAAGAATAAAATACATCAGGCAAATAATGGGCGTAAAAGTAAATAACCACGTAGGAATTAAGTGGTTAGGTAATAGGAGAGTGGAGTAGAGTGGCTGCAGCAAACCAATCTTCGGACTAATGACTGCTGATGATGATAAGAGAAGCGATCGTAATAATATGAAAAACTAAGCAAACTTTATTTAGAATTTCATTTTTTCCCTGAAGAATTAGCAACATTGGCTCTAAAATGTGCTCATGGCATGAAATGGCATTATAAAATGCTCTATTGGCAACTGAATCCATTTATGTAATATTTACAGGAATATTTAGGGTTGTATTTTTCACTTTGTTTTCAACAGAGAAATCAGCTGCGCATATGGCCTTAGATGAGGCCAATTATTCTCAAAGGTACGTTTAACAATGTAAGCAGCTTAATTTAGGAAAGCTCAGAAAGGAAATAAACTGATATTAGCGTCAGCCTGTGTCGCTTTCTAATTCAGATAGAACGCGAGCCACAAATATGTGTAAAAGGTTGCACTGTAAATCGATTGAATTCACATCACAAGTCGAGGCTCAACTAATGAAGCACCCGGCGATAAAATATTCCAGAGTCATGGAGAAGTTCAGGTGAGAATCGCGCAAAAATCTTAACAAAACCTGTTAAAATATTTTTACATGATTTCTAAGCGTCTTCAGGCCTTACTCGGCTGAAGATAGTCATATACTTCCGCATCAAGTACAAATAAATTATATTGGATGAATGTCGTTCACTAGATTTTCATACGTGGATATATATGTGCCCACAACTTCTTAGAAATAGTGATATAAACAGCCTTATAAATACTACTGGGCTGTTTTTTTTTCATAAGACGTGCACCTATTCCTTCATCACGTGCATCAAAATATTTTTAATGTTACTGCTGAACTTATATTTTCTTTTAACAATCCGTATGCCAGTATCAAGACGAAATCCGAAGCCAAAACCGAAATTCCCACTAGTATTACAAATATTCATATGAAATGTATTACTCTGTGCGCAAATGTAGGAGCTTAAATTAATAATATTAATAATAACTTCAAAGACAGATATCACGAGCCTGAGAACAAAATACGGTAAAATCGACAGGGTCCCGTACATAAAATACCTCGGGAAATTCATTGAACCGACAGGCCTTGAGAAGATCTCACAGCAGAACCGTCTCCAGAAAGACAAGAAAGCATTAGGGTTAGTTCAAAACACCTATAACAAAAAAATCCATGTCAAGACAAACAAAAATTCGGCATTACAACACTGTCATAAAACCAGAAGTCCTTTACGCAAGCGAAACACTGACACTTAACAGAAAACAAGAACTGGAAGAAATCAAAAAACAAGAGAGGAAGATCATCAGAAAAATCCTAGGAGCAAGATATACACAAGACGGTTACAAGCTACAATCAATCAAAACAACAGAAAAATTTTCAAACATTGAATGTGACATTAAGAAAAGACGAATGAGATTCTTTGGTCATCTCAGTAGACTACCAGAAAATCGATTGACAAAAAAGATTCTAGATTATGTAACCTCACTTAAGAATTCAACACCTTGGCTAGAAGAACTTCGAAAGGACCTCAAAAACGCGAACATATGTGCAACAGACATTTTAGAAAGAGACACCTTCACACACAAAGTAAACAAATGGGAAGTTAAATCAGAGCAACCAAAGGAGAAACAATATAGACCGAAGCGGTCAGAAGAACGAAAACAGGCCCACTCGGAAAGAATGAAAGCCTATTGGAGCAACAAGAAGAACCCGAAGAAATCTTGATTGAGTTGTTTGCTTAACGTCTTCCATTATTGGGAGAATACGCTAATAATAATAATAATAATAATAACTTTATTAAGAACCTGGGATCTCATGTCCCCTAGGTTCAAGTGGAGCAATGCAAAATTTGAAAAAAAAAATACTAAATAACATTGCATTTGTTAATCCATTGATTTGGCCTTGATATAAAATAAATCATAATACCAACAAGAAAAAAAAACAAAAATATATAGCAGGATTAAATGAACATTGCCTTTCTCTAAAATTACATTACATATCAATCAACAAAATATGACAAGAAATATAACGCATGTAACAATATCAGAGCTATTAATTTGAGCATGAGTTGAGATATTGAAATAATTTTGACCGGAATGAATTTAAGGACGATGCTTGACGAATATGTTGAGGGAGGGAATTCCATAGTCTTACAGATTCAACCGAGAAGGAGTTATGGAGTATAGTATTTCGGTGACTGGGAATGGAAAGTATCTCCGGGAGGGTGCGCACAGTACTTTGTCGGACGTCTGTGGTGAATAAAAAGAACTCCGTTAAGTAGTCAGGTTTTCTGAACTTGAGGATTTTAAATAGGTATTTTCTTCGGTTATGCACGGTGAGAAAATTTGCTAGCTTGCGTGCATGTGATATGTGATCAAATTAATGAAGCGAATACATGCATTCAATGTCATTTGAAGTTTTACGTGTAGGTATTCCCGAATAGTGCTATAAGTAACACAGCAGTAATCAAATATTGGAAATTAGGGAGGTCACAAGTTTATGTCGAATTTGGGTAGATAACTCATTTTTGTTTCGCTTGATTTGATGGAGAGTCTTAAAAACCTTGCGGGAGACCAGAGATACTTGTTCCGTCCATGACAGAGTTTTATTGATAATAACACCCAGGTCAGTCACTGTAGAGAAGTATATAATATTCCAAGTATACAAATTATACCAAGAAAAGATCATAGCAGAAAAAAATGAAATTGAAATTTGAGCCGCAGCAGCCCAAGAGGGGTAGTCTACCTACTCCAGAAGTATAACACAAAATATTTTGAAATGTTGGATTTTGGCGAAAGTAAGAAAATGATTCGTATAAGTGTATTCCAGAAGCCTTTGGATGTATATATTCCAATAGCATACCTATTTTTGTGTTATTCTATCAGAACACTTTGTCCTACATGACCCAATAATAACCAACAGTGTTTAAGGCATGCATATGTTCCCCAAGTATGGGTTTCAACAATAATGAAACACTCCGGAATTTATAGGATAAAACTAACGATTTAGGGAGAACACTGGCATTTAAAAAATGTATTCACCTTCTGCAAATACGAAGGGAATTCCTTAAACAGAGTTGGATCCGCATTCGCACGAAGACAGGGACAATAGCAAAGCTATTTGCTATAAAGCTACAGGCTATTTTAGTGGAATTGTTAGTTTTCAAAACAGAAAAACATTTTCTTATTTTCTCTGGGGGCGGGGAATATCGGCATAAACTTCAAGTATATTTTCCCTTAAATTAGATTGAGCAAATATTCTTAATAATAAAAATAGAGATTTATTTCAAAATAACTATTCCGTACCCACACAGAAATTTCCAAGATAAACGGCCCTTACTTCAATCATTCCATGGATAAATAGAAGGCAGTGGTTTTAGAGAATTGATGTCCATTGGAACCCCAACCATGTCTCTTGAGCTCCAGACTCTAGAGCTCTAAATTATTAAATAAAAAAAACCAAGGTGAAATCTCACGTAAATTTGCTAATAAAAATCACGTAATATTAATGCAATCCATTACAGGCTCAAGCGAAATTTACTGTTCATAGCCAATGCTCAGGTGACCACGGCCATAGGTACGGACACTTCGGCAGGAGAATGGCGGCAGAGATCAAATAGAAGTCCCATAGCTGGACTATGCTGATCCCAATTTGCTTACCTCGGAATCCTTTCTCCACTTCTTCCGGGTTCCATCGTTTCCTCTCTTATCTTTAGAAGAAAAGGTCCCGGGGAGGAGGGGTCGTGCAAACCCCAATCCCCAGGTGGGCGGGGTGGAGCAGAGTGACTCCAAAGCGAGGAATATTATTGCGCTAGTGCGCTAGGTGTTCCATGTTACATTCAAAAGATATGATTTTGCAGAAGTCATTTACCACCCTCTCACCCTTTTCCTAAGAACCCATTAATTGGGATTAGTAGCCAGTGTGTGGGTAGCGAGGGTGGGGAGGAAACGAATGAGAGTGAAGCGATAGCAACCCCACCACTGTCATCCGAGGCAGTCCATCTCCGTGCATTCCGTTTCTTCGACACGAAATTCTTCGAGTACACATCTACGCAGTTAAATAATTACATATGAAATACCAAATTTCCCGCTCAACCACTCTGAAAATAGCCATTGCTGACCAGGTGACCACGGCCATAGGTACAGAAATAATTTACGCGATCATCATCATCTCGAATGCCTGCAACCTATTTTCGTCCTTCTTTCTCAATGTCCATATTTCCGTCCCATAAAACGCAACATTCTATATCAAGCTCCTCAATAGCCTCTTCTTCACATCTTGACTCAAGGTACCCGGCATCAGGTCTCTTCTATTACTAAACGCTTCCTTCGCTAAAGCTGTTCTCCGCCTAATGTCATTGCTACTGCGTCCGTTTTCTTCTAGCGTACTACCCAAGTATTTAAATTGCTTTACCTGATCTATCTTGTGCCCTCCTACGTAGGTATGATGCTTTTACAATATTCCTTGATCAGACCATCAATGCACAGTCACCTATGGTGATCAATCTTTTTAATACCAGAACTTAGAAGTGTAATTGCAATGCTAGTATACACTTGGTGCTGGTCGATCTTGAGCTCTGCCACGTAAAGGGACGTAAGAGCGTAGATTATTACTCCAAAGTTACTATAACTCTCCAATCAGCCATTTAATCTGAACTTTTAATGCTATAGGCATATCTATGAAATCGCATTTCAATGGATACTAGCAGACCTGCAGCCGCAATGCTGCTGCTTTGCTGGCAGTCTCTGTCTGGTGTGTTCTTGAGGTGAACTTGGTGTTTTTCCTTTTTTTGTACACTACTCAAGTGGAAGCAGTGGAAAATGTGGCTAAATGCGTGTATATGGTTCCCAAAAATGAAGAAAACATTGAGAATAGTTTTTGAAACATAAGTAAACATTTTGGAGTAAAAAAGTCATAATATTAATTTTTCTGTGCAGTGTTAGCCTTTGGGTTAGCAGGTGAGGACGTTACCCCGCCGCCACCGAGGCCGACATGGCCCTCTTACTTCAATTGCCAGTGTAGCGTTGTCATGATCCTTGAAAAAGTACTTGTAAATGAACTTGATAACCCGGATGTTGGCATAGATTTAAACATTGATGTGAGCATAGTACTACAGCAGCAGATATGGATTGTAGGGTTGCGAAAAGCATGGATTTTCCTGATTTAATCCACGCACTTGAAGCGATCGACCCTTGTTGATGTCATTGAGAAGGCAAGGCAAAAGGGGAACTGTAATCGTTTGATTGTAACTATCAAATTAGTCACTGAACCTGGCCTTTAAATGTTGCAGGAGTGAATAGCCATTCTTGAAATCGCTATTAAATGGACTAGTCGACCCGTGCGAAGCATTCGCACTGTATCCTCCTCAAATTCCACTTAATTGAAGTGCATACCGTATAGTTAGTACCGTGTAGTTAGTGCATCATTGATGTAGGTGTTGGTATTGAAGTAAGGAATAGATGTGTGTTTAAATTTTAGATTATATATTTTTTGAAACATAAGGTTACGGTATTTACATATTTATAGCATATTCACATGTTTACAGGACCTCTTTGAACACTATGTTTGAAGTGATGATATGGTCATCTGTGATTGTTTGTTGGTGGGTCTGTTTTACACAGACATAGATGTCACTGAAAGAGCGCACCCTGGAAAACTCCACATACAACTGACCGTGAGAAAAAACAGGGTCAGGCAAGTACAATCCTGCCTTTGTTAGCGTCTGTCCCTGTGCCTTATTTGTAGTAATGCCAAAGGCAACTTGTATGGGAAATTGCTTCCTAGTCAGTTGGAAAGGCACTGTAGGATCAGAAGGGATGAGTTTAATGCGTGGCATGACGACAGTTTGACCGGAGTCAATCAATTTCGCTGTGATAGTGTAGTTGCCCAAGTGAGTTACAACTAATCTGGCGCCATTAATTAAGCCCTGCTTAGCGTTTAGGTTTCTAATCAACATGATAATAGCGTTCTTTTTTAGTATGAGTTTATGAGGTGGCAAACATGAAGGGCTTAATGAGTTCAGAAATTCTAATCAAGCAGTTTGGGGAAGTAAATATAAATTCAAGTTTTGATTAATTTAATTCATTTTATAAATAGATCAGCAGATCGAATACCTTAAATCAATATTTTAAGTCGAAATTAAATGCGGAATGAGATAATAGATGCAAGAAATCGAAATCGGTTTCATTTCGATACATCTCGATATTCTCGATAGAGGATCGATAGGTCGAGGGCGGGATTTCAAAAAACCGTTTTTTTCAATTGTAATTTTTCGAAAAACAAATGAAATGTGAGTAATTGGTATATTTTTCCGGTTTAGCGGTTAAAAAAAGCTTTAAAATGATGCCTCATTTGTGAAAATTGATGAAGTATTATGGAAGTTATGGCGTACCGACAAAAAAAAGCCCTTGAGAAATAATATATATGAAATTCACGCCTGGTTGCCAAGGAAATTTTGTATTGTTGAAAAGGAAAAAAATTGATGAATTTCGAGATAAAAATGCAATAATTGGACAAAACTGAAGCGTATGAGAAATTTGAATGAAATAATTAAATACTGCATTCATTTATGCGTTCTATGATGCAAACCTCCATCCAATATCTTGAGTGAAAGTAATTCAAAAAGCGAATGAAGACAAACCTGTACCGAATTCAATGTTTTTCTTGTGGGTGTCAATGTAAACAATATTGGGGTAAATACAACCCCAACCCCAACCCCCTACACCTACCAAACCAAATTTACTTCCAAATCATACAGACAGAGAATCCACATTTAACGCACCAAATCTCATTTCTCTAGCTCAAAACTTGAGAGAGATATAAACAAAATGGATACAGAATGACTGACTGACACGCTACAAAATTAATACGTACGAGCAGACCTGCTTTGCAAGCAGTCTATTGGTTAATCTACCTCAAGAGATCGATTTAAGGCCGATTATTAAAAACATCCTCGGAGGATCGCAAAATGCTCCTGAGAGGTTCGCAACCCGCGTAAATCTATAGGATTTATATTTTTTGGGCGGGAAGGAGGGACAAAGAAAATATAAAACTACTACCAAATCATGAAGACAGATAATCTACACTTAATGCACCCAACCTCACTATTCTAGCTCAAAATTTAGGAGAGAAATAAACAAATCGGAAACCAACTGGACTCTAACTAAAACATCCTGAAAGGTTTGCAACCCGCAATCAATTACAGTTTTTAAATTTTTGGGCGGGAAGGAGGTACAAAGGAAATCTAAAACTACTGATATGTTGTGCGCGGACACGTTCTGCATTGAACGCACTTTTCTCCACCACCAGAGCTCTCAACCACCGCGAGAAAACACAATAAAACCGACTGGACTGACGGACACCGCTGCAAACTTAATTATACTAATATGCGCCTGGTTGCCAAAGAAATTCCAATTGTTGAAAAGAAAGAGAAAGTTGATAAATTTTGATCTAAAATTCAATAATTAGAATAAAACGACGAGTATTAGCAAATCGAATGAAAGAATTAAATACTACATTAATTTGGCATGCTGACCTATTTCGAAGTGCACAGAGAGATGAGTGACTGTTGGTCCTCTTTCATGCACGGGAAACCCAAAACTGGGCCACGCAGACTCAATACTACTTAAATAGCACCCAGGTTGATAGATGGTCACCTCATCCCTCCGGTTCTCATGAGCCGTCTTCTGAGTGAATTAACAGCTTGATCGCTTTCCTTGAGTGCATACACGTATTCACAATCAATGACTTAATTGAGTTAAACTATTCAACGTTTATACGTGTGTACTGTTAACTGGTTATCGATTATCATCAGCGAGACCAAGGATTTGCCTTATTTTCTTCTTAACATTTGCATTCTTACCGGCAACGAAAACTTATGTAATTCATATATAAATAATATCATCATTAAGGACGTATATAGTGATTTTTAATTTATGTAACGTTGTAGTTAATTGGATTAAGTGTTCACAACAAACAGTATTTCAATATTTTCGCAATATATTTGATTCGTAAGTTACGTGGAAAGATTTTTTTGCGGCCCTACATTCGTGAATCGGAAAGAAATACTCCGAGGAAAGTCAAAAATAGAGCAGCGGGACAAGATGGTAGAATGCGATATTCAATCGTTAATCCGTTACAATAATAAACTTCAAAAGTGAACTATTCATTAATGCTTTACATTAAGAAAAGAATTTGGTCAAACTCACATTCATATCATTTCGTTACTTACCATGGAATTCATGACGAGGAAATCTGAATGATTTCATGAGATTTCAGAAGTCTGTGTGTTAATTCCAGTTGCTCTGATAAGCACCATATATTCTTATTCTACTCAGTGACATGTAAAATAAATATGCGTATGCAATACATTTATTTTAGCGTGAGAATCAATAGCATTTTCATTTCGATGCCACGATACTTATGAGACCACGTTATAATCTCGAAAGCCAATGTTCATGATAATGAGGAAAAGCAATGTTTCACCTCTCATAAACCACAATGTGTTCTGGTTCTTCTCCACTACAGTACGTTGCAATTTATGGTAACGTACTATAATGGTACACTCGGAATACGCTGCCTGTATTTGGGATTCTTTTAAAGTTGGCTTAAAAACCGAGTTAGAAAATCGGCAAGATACGTTAGCGAGCAGCGAAAATCGGTAAGATACGTTAAAGGACGTCATAATAATTTTGTTAGTGTTACATACATTTTGCAGCAACTGGGATGGGAATCGCTTTTAGACGGACGATTAAAGTGTAAACTTAATCTATTATGAAAGTTCCAAACAGAATTATTCTCTGACGACGGAATGGAATGGTAAAATGAAATTAGGCTAATGCACAGATACATCTGCATCTACATAATACCCTACAAGTCACATCAAGAGTGATGGCGTACACGGTACTTCGTAGATGTAGATGAAGAGTGTGTGGCAGGGGGTGAGTAGTCACTAACATGCATTACAATATACCCTAAAGTTAGTGTAACTACGACTAATGATGCACTAGCATAAATCGCTAATGCCTGTCAAGAGGTGAAGCCTCACAAGCATGCACTACGCAACAGATATACTACCAATGTTAGAGAGACAGATAGTATTTATGCATATTGCTCCCACATATTCGGGCAAACATTCACAATCAATGACTTAATTGAGTTAAACTATTCAACGTTTATACGTGTGTACTGTTAACTGGTTATCGATTATCATCAGTGAGACCAAGGATTTGCCTTATTTTCTCTCAAGAATTATAGCGAAAACATGCACAGTATGCTGTAAGTACTAGGTACCAGATAAGGATACAAGTATTGGGGAGAACTAAAACTACTACTAAGAGCAACACTTACCTATTAACAAACCTAGCTAAATGTCTCATTCGCAGCTGTTATGGTCTATTATCGTTCGCGGGAAAAGTTACATTTTAAATCTGTCCGTTCTGCAGTACAGTTCCATAATTTTATTCTCATGATCTGATCTACCGTAAAATGTCGGGAAAATATTTGATCCAAGTGTAGCAATTAATATATCTGTTGAGGCATGTGATGAAGGACTAGGTGCATGTCTTATCCGAAAAAAAAACAGCCCAGTTGTATTTACAAGGCTGTTTCTATCACTATTTCTACGAATTTGTGGGCACATAAACATGTGACATATGAAAATATAGTTAACAACATCCATCCAATATAATTTATTCGTATAGCGTTATTGCGCTACTCTTTTGGAATTATAGATTTTGCACTGCTTATGTAGCAGTTTTAAGGAACGTTATAGAAGGAATATAAGCGAATTTGGCAAGGAAAAATATACGCACGTGGAGAATCAGAACGACAACGCGTTAACAAGGCGAAAATAGTATTTCGAAAAGGGGGGAAAAAGAGTGTTGGTAGAGAGAGGAAGGCGGAAGAAGAGGAAGACGAAGGTGGCAGTGAGCGGCAGACGGCAGCGCGGCGAATTCAACTTGGGGTGGGGAGGAACTGGTCGATAGTTCGATCCGTTGCAGTTACTGCGACCCACTACCCACGGATACTACTACCACCACCACCACACGCGGAAAAAAATATCGAAAGCAACCAAATGCTCTTCGTGCCTCACTTTGAGTGGGCGTCGAAACACGAGAAATAAAACGTCATTACTGTCCTCACACGAGTCGACGCCTTGCACCGTCGTTCGTCGGCGTCGTTGCTCATGACTGCCGTGCCGAGAGAATTGCCGTGGTGACAATTGCCGATGTGACTGCGAAATCGAGAGTGTGGCTGAACGCGTGATTTTCCGAACGTCCTTTTCCAGTGATATTGGACAGATAAATAGGTAGAGAGAGAAAAGGAAATTATTTTATCAAAAGATTTCAAAACTTATGATGAGTCAGAAAAGCTGGAAAAATGGCAAGTTTCTTTTTTCTCTCCTCTTTCATCCTTATATGCATTTTTAAATCGTCAAAATTGGTAGGACTGATAAAAGTAACTAATACTAAGAGTATGATCAAAATTGGTCGCTGACGCTTTTAGAAATAAAAAAAGTGTTGATTAAATTGATAATTATCATTATAATGTGCCTACGTTTTTTTACATTATTAGTGTATGAGCCTACTAAAAAACTGGCTATCCCTCCTACTTAATTATTTATAGTATTATCGCTGACGAATTAATTTTGGATGATGATCATATGAAGTGATTTTACCTTTCATAGTAATTCATACATTAAAGTAATCTACCGGCCAAAGGTAGGTTTACATTGAAGCCAGAAAACAATCCTCCAGATTTTTACATTTTTACATTTACCTACCTTTTTCTAGTATTTCTTTGTTCATCTCAGCGTTCGTCTTACCCTTCATCATCCCGTCTATAAAACCCATTCTCTTTTCCCTTTCCCGCTTGTCCATCATCCTCTCCTCTATTACAGCCTTAAGCAACTCATTGCCCCTCATTACCTCGGCCAGCCACTTACCCTGCCTCCCAATCATCTCATCCAGAAATTTCCTCTCCTTATTAACCATTTCGAGCACTTAATTTGTCTTCCTTTCCGTCCTCCGTAACTTCTTTATCCTCCTTAACACCCACATCTTGAACGCCTGCAGCCTATTCGCGTCCTCCTTTCTCAGAGTCCACGTTTCTGCCCCATAAAACGTTACATTTCATATTATCAAGACTTCACCAGCCTCTTTTTTATACCGTTACCCCGTAATTAGCTCCCTACAATTACTAAACGCTTCCTTCACTAACGCTATTCTTCTTTAAGCTGAATGGCTAAAAAACTACTCTGTCCTAATCTCAACTAAATCAGACAATCACCCGCTTTCATTCTTTTGCTTAACCAAAACTATTTCTCCGTATATATTGCCTCAATTTATAAGCACTCGAGGGTGAGTAACACGACTACATCTTAGGGCAACAAAATCAATTTAAAAGACTCTTTCTGCACAATTACATTGCACTCAACCGCGTTCCCTCTACTCAGCCCAACTCATATTCATTCCTTATTCTCATATTTAGCCCTTTATATTCATGACAAAGACATTATGATTAGGTTTTTTACGTACTCATATCTATCAATAGTCATTACTTCTATAGGGAAATGCATATATCAGACTTTTTGACCCAGGGTAATCCTCAGAAAAGGACTGGTTGAACGAAATATTTTCGTTTGCCAAATTATTCAGGTTTTGTTGGTAAATCTCAGGAGAACGACCAATGTACGTAGTGAAAGTCGCTGTTCAATATTCATATTCCGCTGCTCCGCCCTTTACGGAATGATAAATCTTTACCCGGTGAGAGATTATGGCTGAAAGTTTTCCTTAACTATGTAATCGATTATTCGAAAATAATTCACCTACCTGGCCATGCAAATGCAATGGAAGCAAGTTTCATTGGAAATCAGAGTTTTAAACCCTTGCAAAATCTCTTATTTACATTCGTAATCCTTGTTGTTAGCCGTGCTTATTTGTCTCAGTTTCATATTTCATTTTCAATCCTCCACCCGTGGTAGTCTTTCTTTCCACAATAGTTTTGAAGAATTATAAATTCCAGCCTAAAGTCAGCTGACTAGATAAAATTAAGATTGAAGTGGATATAGCAGCGGAAGATGATGTACGGGTCGTCCATCGTCATCATGTCCTGATGACGATGGATGAATCGCACATCGAAACATCGACAGAAATGCAAAGTTTGACTCGGTGAAGAACCTGAACAGTCTTCACAAACAAGAATTATTTGGTTGTAAAAAGATTATTAAAGAAAAGAGATGCATGACGGTTTCAGTTTTAACCATTCGTCGGAATGCATCAATAATATAATTGTACCCCAACTGCTAATATTCTGCCATTGAAATGAAAATGGATAATTTTCAATCAGTAATGATAACTCTGATTGCTTTGGTGGCTTTAAAGGCAGAAGACAACAACTTCACATGCCAACTTAAAGGAAATATCTTTTTCTAGTCAGCGAGAGTCTATCCAGAGGCGTTAAGGCAGTTGAAACAACTTTCAAGAGTCGTGCCCACGGTATGAGCAGTATCTTGAGCGCAAACACGGCAGTGACTGAATCAATTATTCAACAGAGAATGCGCTTGCGATAATTGTGCTATCAGGGTATATCACGACTCCGCTCATAGGTAGAATGGCTTCGACTCCTCTAAGAGCCCAGATCATGGTCCATTATGCTCGGAGAAGACCTAATTCTATCCGAACATTCATTGCAGTATGTGCAGATTGACCTAAAAAGTCGATGGCTATCATCATTTTGAGCGATAAATGTGGAACCAGCTTTGAACTTGAATAAGACTTGGGACACCGTATTTCTTGGCACATCCAACGCATCTTTTTTACTAGAAAATGCGTTCTAATATCGGCCTGCGTCTTAGGTGCCAAGGATAAAGCTATGTTTACATGCTTCCGAATTACGTTGCATTCGAAGATGCCCATCTCTCTACTTTCACCGCACAGTGCGTTGGGGCAGCGAGCTAAACTTTGTTGAGCATCATTCGTTTCTGGAATTCCGCGATTAATAAATGTAATATAATTGCTATTTTTGGAAGTTTCCATTTTCTTCTTTCAACTTGTTGACACTAATGGGTGTTGGTAATATTTTTTTAACTAACCAGAAAATCGCAGTGCATCCTATGTGCCGGGAAATACGGTAAATTCTCCAAGTGCTAAGATACGGCACACAGTATAATATAAGTCCCATATCCTAAAATAAACCACTGTACCCATGCTAAGAGCGAGAGTCAAACTCGAGACCTTTAGGTTGTTCGTGAGACTTTCCATTTTCCAAAATAGCTGATCTTCAATGGCTGTTTGTGGCTGTCCTCCCCATTCCTAAGTGCCTCTCCATGCATATGAGATGGACTATGCATGCGTTCCGATGCGCTTTAGACAGCGTTTCAATTAATTTGGCCGCCCGGCGATCGTCGGTTGTCACGATCAACAGCCGGCCACCACCATACGTTAACGGAAAGTACCTACCCTAGATAGTACCCAACCTTACTGGCCTTGAGGGCAATGAAATAGTTATCATATCACGTGGATATCGATATTGGTGGATAAAACATGTATGTCAGCTGGGGACGCGTTCCATAGCATTTCACAGCACAAAATAGCGCGAGAGAGGAGAGAAGAGTAAAGCTGTGGACATATAAAGTAGCGATAAGTTCTCTTGGAAGACATTTAAGGTCTTTCGCCCATGAACGCCAAAGCCTCGGCAAAACGTTTTCGCTGTTTCTCTGGCAGGTATCACATTTCCGGGATAAAATGACTCGAATAGAACTAAAGCAATACGTTTGGAAATGTTTAAGGGTAAACACTTGAATGTTATTATATTCATTCAATAAAAAAATTTGACCACGTAAATAAAGACTCGTACACAATACTAACTAACCCTGAGATAAAGAGTAAACTTTATACCCTTATCGGCTGCTATTCAAGTGGTCAAATGATGTAAACAATAGGGCATCTTCTCTGCTTTTATTTGAAAAAAAATACGCAAAAACTTACACTTAAGCACGCTACTTTGCTCTGAACGATAGTAAAGCAATACATAAAATTGCGGATGGCTTTACGCGACCAGCTCTCAGCCAATAGCGTAACTGAATTGCTACTACTGCCGCTACAAAACGTCGTCGCTACCTTATATATCCACTAGGCTCAAGAGGATAGATGGGGGGAAGATAAAGGCATGAAATAAATATATGAATATCGAGAACTCATGTGTTCAAAACTCTTATTTAAAAAATTTATTCCAAGGCGTATTACATTCGCGAACTGTGTCACTATACGCAAAAATATGATTGCAATCGTAGGAACATCGCGAGAACGTCTGGTTCTTTAAAAGTCTCGATTAAAATTTACATTAAAAGAGGAAGCTTGCGGAACACAATCGACCGAAGCACTAGCCGCAAAATTCAGGGAATCTCACGGGTGACTCCACTAAAGTAACTATCGCGTTCAGTCCTAAAGTATAGGTGTCGAAGAGCTTGGCGCCAACTACTAGTAGAGGAATGATATCATGGAGACCGCATGAGAGAGGATGAGACAAGGGGAGCGAGGATACCTCCAGAGGTCCCCTCTGAATTCTCTCCGTTCCTTTAACCGCTCATTCTCGTTTGCTTCAACCACACCAACCTAAGCTCTCGGCTGGTGACTGCCACCTAGTCCTGCGATATTGGTAATGCATAATAATATTGCTTATATCCATGACTAAACAGTCGACTGCAGGATAACACCGGTATGGCAGTCGGGTCACCACAGTGAATCCCACAGACAGAGAGGGTGAAAGATTTCATTTTCATTAACATATTACCCAGCGAGCCGCCGCTGGGGGGGTGTGACCGGGGGTGGTAGGGCACCCACCACGTAGAGTGGAGGGACCAGGGAAAATGAAAATGAAGGGGGAGAGGACAAAGGTGAATTGCAAGTTGACGATGGGCCTTTGTGTCACGCTCTGGTTTTATTATAGTCACTAATGGTATGTGGAAAAAATGTATTTTTGTAATTATCAGTTCTGCAGAGTCTCTTATTTTGTCCCTTCTGTCAGTTCTTGAGATATAGTGTGGGGTCAAAGTGATATCATCCTTGCCATTCTGAAACTCGCCTGTTCTGACCACAATTTAAAATGCAAGGTATATACATCAGTGCAAGGCGGGAACATCATACTTAGAAATAATGAGTGGTATGAGAAGTCAAGATGGAGATAAAAGAGGTGGAGAATGGTAGGGGTTCGTTCGCTCGTCTGAACTGACGAGGGTCAGAAGCGCAAGCCATGTGGGGGAAGGGGTATTGGGGCTAGGCTAGTGAATAGGGAGAGGGCCGAAAGGAGAGTAGGGTAGGGATAAGGCCGCGACGACCTCAACTATGCAAGCCTTGGGCATTAGTCGAAGTCCCCTTCTCATCCCTTCACCCCACTACGCGGGGCCGCTCAAAAGTTAACGTTCGGAATGAGGTCGGTGAGATTGCACAAAAGAGGTGCGGATAGAGGAGAGAAGGAAGGGAGGGACACTGTTGGATGGTGTGGTCGGGTGCTTAAATTGCACTCCCGTCGAAGCGGAGAGAAAAAGCAGGGAGAATGAACATGATCGCCGGGGAGAGAGAAGGATGTATATACCACACGGTCGTGCTGAAGGCGAGCGAGCGAGAAGAAAACAAAAAAGAAACGAAGAGCGTGTGTGGAGAGTGTGAAAGAGATGCATGCGGCCGAAGAGAAAAATAATCTCCTCAGTTAGAAAGCCGGAGTGGATAGGGATGAAACATGGCACATTTTCGTTCGCGTGTGATGAGCAAAATATGTCTATGAATTTTTCGCATTCTCTTCCGCGTTTGTTGTTTTTACAAGCAACAGTTTCGTCAGTTACGCCACTAGGTTCTTGAGGAGGTCGAAGATATCAGACAAATTACGGCCATCCTCTTGTAAAAATCATTCTTTGCCCATCCTCTAAAAACAACAAAAGCGGGAGAGAACCGAGAACCTGAAAAATGCATGGACCTAGGTAATGTCTCCGCAAGAGCATTCGTACCAAAATGAGTAAAATAATGTAACTATGAAAAATACTTTGCAATTTCACACTTTTTCATTGATAAATAATGAAAGAATTTCATAAAGTAGAGCCTGAGACGGTGTCTAACAAGAGTATAATATTTTATGCCTCCATCATGCTAAAATTACACTAATTATGTCCTCTATATGTCGCAAATTTCATTTAATTTTCCCTTCTCATCACAGTTATATTATACTGTAAACAGCAATTATAATAAGATAAGATTCAAGTCAAACAAAAAAGCAAGACGAAATTAATAGGTGTTAACCCAATTAATACTCATTTATCTTTTTGATCAACCAACATAATTGACAACTTAAACGGCTCGGAGGAAGTTTAGAGGAAAAATGTGTAAAGGGAAGCATTTCGAGCAGAGGCTTAATGAAATAAGTTGACAGATACTGGTCCAAAATACCATTAAATCATCGGGTAAAATAACAAATAAACGCGTATCAACAAGGTATTCTTATAATAAGGTATTCTTATAATAAGACTCATTGCTAGCATAAGACATTGTGGTGACGGAGAAAAAGAAAATAAATAGTTGCAATAGTAAAAATACTTACATCAATATAAACGTGTATCTTCCATTTCAGTGGTGAAATAGTTTGACAAATTATGAATGAAATCAATGTTTTCCGCATATTAAGCATTTTTTTCTCATTATCATTGCCATTCCTATTTGACTCTCAAATTCAGCAGGAGAAAATATGTAGCGCACCATTCCTCTGGGTAGACAAAAAACTGTTGATCTGTGGTGATTTAATTGTCTCAATATATTATAGCTCCACTGATCTATGTTTTCCCGATCATTAATAATTATTATGTTTTCTTCTTCATTATTCGACGGCCGACGAAATAATTCTCGTTTCCCTAATAGATAGGCATTATGTTAATACTATAAATCCACCAGCAACGACCCGTAACGATATTACAGAAATAATTCTATTTCATGAACATATTTATGGTTGAAAAATAGATAACATAAGCGATAAAAATGCAAGTATGATGATAAAAATCATACCTTTAGGGTCTTGGTTAGCGAAACTCACCCATGCAAATTCGTCAATGATTAGCCTGAATTGCTACGCAAAGAGGCAAAATGAGATAACAAAGCATTGATTTGTGTTCAGTACGCGCAGTACAACCCTCATTATTGCATCCACGATTTAATTATTCATGACTGGCTGAGAAGAAAAAAAGTAGGTTTTGCCGCAGTTTTAGCCAATACTGCAGTGCGCACTCTATGAAAGCGATTGCTATTCACAAAGTCATTACATTCTGTTTTTATTTCAGTCTCTGACGAATCGATCGAAAGCGATTCACATAGAGATGCGCTTGTACTGATAAACAAATTACTTTGCTCATTCATAGACCCTCTGGTTCAACAGTTAAACTCATGTTTGAGTGAAACGAGCGCATTAAAAATTAAATTCACACTCAAAAAGAGGAAATAGAAATCCGTGAAACCATATTGGAAAGACTGTAAAACCGTTGGAAATAGAGTAAAACGAAGGAATATGTAGAACACGCGATACAAATTGTCATGACTGAGGAGGGTTGGTATAAAATGTAGACTAACGACAAGTAATTCCGGTAATTCTATAAGTATTTTTTGACCGAATTCTTAGAGTGAAAAAAATAAATTCGGGAGTTGATGAAACAATTGACACTGAAGAACTACCCTGAAGCCACTGCAAGGGAGTTAGAGCTGGCGTCAGGGCGTGAAACATCCATCTTGATGTAGGTTATGCATCTCTCAATCGCTCTTCCCCACGTGAACGTGAATTTGTGCCGTGAAATTTTCTCCGAATTCACTGTGCCCCTATCCATATGGTTCTTTTTCCAGCTCTCTTCTCTGTAAAAAATTCAATATTCATGTGGCCCGCTCTATAGCCTGAATTTTACCGGACTCTTGAGCCAGGCTATGCTCTTCCCTTACATATCCCCTCGGTTTTAGCCGACGGATAGCCGACAGAGGAGGCATATGGAGGCGGGACGGTCCGGGGCGGACAATTGGACGGATTGACCTCGGATAGGACGTATCTCCACGTCATATTGTGCGATTGATTCTTCATTAACTTTACGTAGAGTTTTACAGTGTCCTCATTGTTAGACAAGGGCCTTTTCTCTTATTGAGGGTGTTAAAAAACCGTTATTGCCTCTAAACATCTTTATGTGGTTTAGTTTCGGATATCTGGCGACGACGCGGGTTGCCACCATTAGTGATGCGAATTCCTCGGCGACATACATGTCCTGTTCTCTCTCGAACGGCCAGGCCTCTACCAATCCTAACTAGCTGCTTTTACAAGCTGCTTGAAATGGAGTTGCATCCGCATATACATCATATACACCACGGAAAACAAAGAAAATGGACACTATTCAATAAGCTTTTGAAAACATTTCTTTCATTATTGCAGTTATATTGTTAACCTTATTTTGTTTACATTTGTTTGTCATTGTCTCATTTCATAATCTGTTTTAATGTACCACTGTAAATTGTTAATGTTGCTGTACGTGGACTTTTTTCGTAAAAAAATATTTAAAAAACACATTGTTTGTATAATACTTCGAACCACTAGACACGTCTTCAATACGTATATTTCACTAAACTCTCTTCCGCCTACTTTCTGCTTAAAACTTTATTCAAACACTCGCATCTTCAGCAGTCTCATTCAAAGTGAAGTTTCGAATGCTCTCCAACCGATGTCCTATTAAAAATTCCCAATCTTTAAACACGATTGCGCAACCACTATGCTTTATTTCAGGCTATTTTGAACCCTTGAACACGCAGCTTTGATTACGTCTCCTCAAATTTTAGGATGGTAAGACCTCTGCGAAATGACACACATTAAGAGCGGAGGTAGCAGTGGAGAGCGAGGTTGATGAGCCGAAGTATTGAGGCGCGGGTGAGGATTCCGCTTGGGGAATGAGAAATGGGAGATAAGTAGGGACTCGAAGAACAGGGTGTTGGAGCATGATTAAAAGGGTTTTAATGCACGAGGATGGGGCAGGTCCTGCGATGACGGATTTTAGAGGAGGGCTCGAGATATGAGTGTGCGAGAGAGAGAGAGAGATCAAGATTTTGAATAGGAGCCAGAGGAATTAAACGCGCGACGTGCTTACAACATGGAGAGCGGATGAATTCAGGGAAGGAGTGGCTGCGCGGATGGTGAATGCGATTCTAGCGAGGCCACTTTTCCCGCGCTCATATAACTCGTCAAAATTTTTATAATCTCATCCTGCGATGGATGAGGTCAATTAGGTTTATTTTTGCGTCATTGAATACTCGCCAGCGAGTACATTTAGTCAAACCGGACATGTGATAAAACGTACCTAAAGGTGATTCCACTGTGAGCGCGTTCAAAAGCACTCGGTTGCGATGATTGTTACCAGGCCTACCATTGTGAGCATCTACCAGGCTTTTAAGCCTCTCGAAAACAATTTTCTGGAAATAAATAATCTCGCGACTAACACAACCAGTAGGTTGTCAATATTCTCCCGCAACTCTACGCATCTCTCGAAAAAATATTTCAAAAGCACTCGGTTGCGGTGATTGTTACCTTCATTGAAGCGTAGAAGGAACCCCAAAAAAATCGTATAATTTGAGCGCGTGAGGCCTCTTCGGCAACAATAACTGCATTAACATCCAGCCATTCCCTTTCGGGGTACGCAAAGTCAAAATATTTAGTTAATATTTCCGTTAGACCCCAAATAATCCTGCTTTTATCACCCTATCCAATTTTTCTAATGGTGCAAATCATCTCAATTGGCAGTAGCTTACCAAAATAACCAACCGATCAATGAATGAGCATCTACCAGGCTTTTAAGCCTCTCGAAAACAATTTTCTGGAAATAAATAATCTCGCGACTAACACAACCAGTAGGTTGTCAATATTCTCCCGCAACTCTACGCATCTCTCGAAAAATTTTTTCCGAAAAAATAAATAATCTTCCGACTTTCGCCGTCAATATTTCCCGCAAACCTACGCATTTCGGCGAATTACTCTTTCTCAGTTGTGCATTGGATGAGCTTACGCGTTATGAAGGAGTTCAGAGGACTCCGTGGAGTCTGGGGGGAGCGGAGGATATGAATGCCTAAGTGGGAGAGGGGTGGGTTGGGGTGAGAGGGGGAGGCTTGGATGGGGTGAAAGGAGCGTGCATATTGAGAGAGATAGAGGAGGGGGTAGAAGGGCGAAGAGATCATCAATCAATCGAGTTTCCGAAAATCCAAACCATTTTCCCCCCACCCACGACGATATCCACTCAAACTCCCCACCCTGTAACCTTCCACTCCCTTTCTGCCCATCCCCTTACCCCCAGCTACACTCCTCTCGTTGGCCCTTCTGTTTGGCTAAAAGGGTTGATTCTCCCTTTTGCCTTCCAGCTTGTTTTCCTTAGGCCTCACTCCTCGACGTCTACTCCTCATACTCCGCCGTCCTTTAAAACGTGGAATTTGGCCCGCTTTCCTCATCCTCTCCGTACCATTTTCTCACACCCTCCTTCCCCAGTTACCCTTCCATTCCGTGTGATGGGCGATGAGGGGGGAAAACTCCGGTAAAAAGGGGAAAGAGGTGGATGAGGTTTTAGGTTCGGGAAAGGCTTTATTCACTCCCTCATTTTCTCTCTTTTCTCCCCACTCGTTCGGACAACGCCCATTTTGGAGTCGACCGGGAAGGAGTGAGGTAAGGGAGGATTTGGCGGTTGAGACAGCGTGAGATGGATAGTAAGAGCGTGGGATTAACAGAGAAGCGTCGAAAGGAGATTGAGAAACAAATGGGAGAGTAGATTTGTTAAGTCAAGTAGAATGTTAATAGTGTAGATTAAGTAGTGATCTACTTAATAGCAAAAAGGAATGGATTCGATGCGAAGTGCATAGAGAAATTGGTCGATAAAGCAGATAAACAAAAATCCATTAACTTCCTTACATCTCTTTCCTCCGGGCAAGATAAAAAGAAAAAATGGTATGCCCTCCCATTTATCCCAAACCTTTCAGACAAACTCAGAAAACTGTGTGATGAAACAGCCGGTGTGTCATTCAGAAACCCCGACTCTCTGTCGAAAATAATTTTTAATGTGAAGGACAGGTATTCAGATGCAGACAGAAGTGGGGTGTACAAACTTAAATATGATGACTGTGACTTAGTGTATGTTGGTCAAACGGGGCGAAAATTTAAGGACAGAGTGAAAGAACATTTGAATTGTTTTGTTAATGGTACTGGTAACTCAAATTTTGCTGAGCATTTATGTAATTTTAAACATTTTAGCGATTTTAATTTTGAAATTTTACATTTTAATGATAAAGGTGCCAAACTGAATTTTTTAAAACAATTTGAAATTTTTAATAGCCCGCATATTTTATGTAATGATCAATTGTTCCCATCTCATTCCCCCCTCCTTAAAATAAACCTCCCACAACCTTAAAACCGTTAACCGCCCTGGCGACCTTATCCGTCCTTCACAGTATGAACACACGCTCCTTCCTTTTTTAAAAACACTGATTGACTCAACCTTCCCCCCCTTTCCATGCTGCCCAACCAATTTGTTCCTAACTCCCCACCACCCCCACCTTCAACCATATATATACCCGGCCACCTGTGAAATTTATTACCTTATGATGGCACAAAATGTAAGTTGCTGAAACCCGGGTCGTCTGAAATAAATTGTGTGGATTAAAACCAAGTTGTTCTATCATGGATGTTACCAACTTCCACAAAGTTAAGCCTGAAACGATTACTTATGTTCAACCTGTAATGTTTTGCATAGTAGTAGCACTTTGAGTTTAACATGTTTTAACGGCAAAGGTCATTTCTTACTGACTGTCTGCCGCTTGCTAACAGAGGCAACAGCACTCAGGGAACACTGGATAACCATCCATCCTAATTCAAGCCGAGCCCAAAGATACTTAAGTTCGGTAACCGAGTGGTAACCGATGTTTCCGCCGAGGCAGGTCGCTACCCCAGTAATAGTATTCAAGGATCATTAGCAATACGAGCTCGTAATTATATATTCGTGTTTCTATCAATCCCAGGCGAGATTGATTTTGCATAGAGTATCTGTTAATGCAAGATTGATAAAAACATATAGGGAGGTTATATGCCATTTATTTAGTCTATCTTTTTCCAATTCATGGGAAAAGGCGCCAAGTGAAAGAAAACAGAAGATGATAGAGAGGTGACAAGGAGCACCATCGTTGTCATAGAAGATGGGTTTTCAGACCACACTGCAAAGTATTTCTTCTTCTTGAAGTAGGCCAGTCACCTATTTTTAATGGAAAGTTAGTCCTGATCTTGGAAAGTGGATTGCCAGCTGTCTTTCCACCTTTTTGTTGGTCTTCCTTTGAGGGAGTCTATATTCCGTGATTTTACCGACGTGTGCATCTCAGTATCTTCTTCGCTCTCTTGACCATCTGATAATGTCGCTTATATTTTGATTATGTCTGATTATGTCTCCTGCTGCCTTAATTAGATTTTTCTTTTTCTATTCAAAAGTGTGTTACCCGTTATCATTTTATCGTACGTATTTCTGTTGTTCTTAATAATCTCTTAATATGCGTTATTTAGTTGCAAAATATTAAAAAGGGTTTTTCTCAGTGAAACACATTTTGTAACTATATTAGCTGAGGGACGGATGAATATTTTGCGAGAGGTAAATATGGTAGAGTTATGCCAGGAGCATGGTGAGAAAAAAGGAGAAAAAGAGGAGGAAAGTAAGAGTGAGGGAAAGTGGATAAAACCCGTTAACGAGTATCCTCCTCATTGTATTTGGATAGCGATGGCAGTTGATGGCAAGTTGGGATGATTAATGATAAAGGGCATGAATGATTAGGCTGGGATGCTCGTTTGTATCGAGATATATATAGTATGAAGGAGGACAAAAGGTTTTTGAGAGATGTCGGGTGCATTAGCTTCCATTTTTTGCTACCTCACCCAACTTAATTCAGCGCTTGGCATTGAAAATGTGACCTCTGACGTCATCTGGAGACAAAAAAGTGTAATGAAAAGCTCAAATAAAAAAGTCGAGATTTAAACCAAGATGAGATGAATCAAATTATTTGAATGTATGTTTTTTTCATGTCAACATTCAATGCTAATTTTTTTCGCAGGCACATAATGTGAAAATAATAAGGTCTTAAAGTTACATTCAAACTGAATGAAAATTACGTTTTTCCACAGCAAAAAAAATATTCAATCCAATCCAAATATTATATCCATCATGTTCAATGAATTAGGTGAACGCTTTTTAGGCCTAAACGCATTAATATTATGTTTTACTTACGCAGTGGATAAGTGCTCATTTCATTTTATTCAGCTGCTGAACATGCATTTCTTTATACCTAGCCTTATGCGGTAAGAACGAAGGTGTCATTTCAAAATATTCCCGCAGTCTGTAAAGACGAAGCCTTACGGGTGTACCTGGCGCATAAATTCTCATCATCTAAATCGGCCACCTCAACGCTTTAAGGGCCTCTTAATGCATTTTCCATCCTAAAATAAACATCCAGTGGTCCGAGTCCTGTATTGTATACCGACGCAAGCCTTGAAATTATGATGTTTCGTTTCCTCCTCTCTTTCTCTCTCTCCCACAATGGACCCCCACGAGTCATTCGCAATGAGAAGATACGATCAACATTTCCGACTTAATGACGGTGCCCTTCCCATCATTCATGCTAATAACTACGCCGTCTATTTTTGACCGACCCACGCCCACTACGTACCTATATATAGGCATCCGTTCCATCATCGTGGGGCCCTTACTGCTATACATCTCGTTTGTCACATTTTCGTCAACATTCTTTGTCTCCTTTCACACCGTTCCCTTGCAATGATATTAAATCAATCCTTCTCGATTGTTATTCACAATGCTGCTTGCGTCATATACTCGATGAACTAGGATGGAAATCTCTACATAAACAAAGAGAGCAAGCGAGATTAAAATTTCTATAATGGTACAGGAGACCTGAGATTAAGTCTGACAACAACGGAATTATTGTTTCCTTCAAAAACGAAAAAAAGCAAGCAATATTAAAAATTATAGAAAGGCACAGGAGTCCGAAATCTAACTTTGACACTAACGAGATTACTAAGCTTCCAAACTATAATGGTAGGTTGGACCTCTCTGATAAATAAAGAGAGATAAACGTTTATATCAGGTTTTTTATTTCGCAAACTCAAGTTTGATGTAGTAAGAAAACATTTTAACAATAATTTATGCTTTTAAAATTAGAATTAAGCTTGCTTATTTCCCCGTTTTTTATTTGAAAGAAAAGTTAAAAAACTTTTATCTAGTCTGTGATATTGCAGTGGGAGTTGGGAAAGGGTCCGTTTTTCACCTCTTATAGCCGTGGTACAACTTTGGGCCATTGTAGAAGCTCATGCACCCATTCAGTTTACACCAAATGTTTTATACAATGTAGCACTTATACCAGAATAAATCACTTGGACTGATGGCTTTAATTACTCCATATCCTTCGCGCAGTTCTTTACCAAGACACAACCATGGCCACGGGACCTCCAACAAATTGAAATAAATGTAGTTGAAGACACTTGGAGCACTTTTTTCACCTAAAAACGCAAATATGGCATGTATTCTTACGTGATTTGCAATGGGCCCTCATGGAAACTCGTGGGGTATAATGGGAATACAAACGTTGGAGTTCATTTGGTTCTAAAATAGCCTTTGCTTCCTAGAAAAACATCTTTCGTGTTCGCTCCCCAACTCACTCGCAAACTGCCATTAAACATTTGATTTTAACTCCAAAAATATTTGATGAAGGCATAATAATGTGGGGGATCAGTGAATGACTAATGTTCACAAACTTATTCCACCACTAGAGCCATGCTATCAAATAATAAAATCTGCTCTCTTGCATGTTCTCCTCAGAAAAACGATCACTTTAGCAAAGAAAATGTTCGTAATTTTGGAAACGCTCCTTAAAATCCAAATTGAGCTACTTCACACTAAGTCCGTTTGTAAAACATGACTGAAGTGAGACACATCTCCCGTCCCATAACTCCTCCCAGGACCAACCCAATTTCAGATTTGGCTCATATAGGCCTGCCCTTCAAAAGAAAAACCTCTTGATAATGGTACATAGTGGTGAAACCATAGCCGGTTTGATCAAAATGAAAGTGCTGAATAGAAAAAAAGTGTCTTATTTAACAATATTTAAATATTAAGTTTTCCACACTGTTACGCCTGACACTTTCTCTGACGTTTGATAGAGTAGTTGAAAAAATTAAGATAGAAGAAAATCGGTTCACTCACCACATTTGGTCCGAACGATGGACTGGAGAAACGGATGCCAACCCTGTGATGAAATGAAAGAAAATAAATCAGATATAATTGATACATTTTCCATTAATAAGAAATAAATTTAATTCATACATCCGTATTATTAAAATGCACAACGTACGTATGTGGAAAGGTATTTTGTGCATCATAATAATATGAATACATAAACCTTCCACGAAGTGAAGCCTAAAGTAATTGAGTTCACTCATAGAACTATTCGGGTTATTTCACTATTAAGTTGGTAAGAGACATGGTCATTGAAGAAGCCAAAGCTTTTACAGGATTTTTTTTTTTAGATAAAGGGATTCTGATAGATAAAAATTGCCATCGGATTTCATTGCCTGATGATAAAACTAATTCTACTAATTTATGTATTCCTGTTTCAGATCTGAGACTGTCCACACTTAGTATAGCATCTAAATGTTATCTCTTTCTTACGAATGAAGATGATATGCATGATTAATTGACACCAACTCGGTCTGCCACACACATAAAATTATTTGTTTTTAGAGCTACAAAAATAATTTAAAATTATAAAAAAATAAGTTAAAAAGAAAGGTTCTAGAAGCATTGAACGGTATTAAGTGGGAAGTAGTCAGCTTGCCGTTTTATGCATTGAGTAATAAGCATTTAAACGTCAACTAATTACTTTCAAGCTTGAAAGACGACAGTGGTAAATAACAATTGAGGGCCAGAGAGTCGAAGTAACACAAGTAAAAACCATCGTCTAGAGTCACCTGTATCACTTTACTCCGGTAAGAAATTTCAAAAAGCTAAGTAGCCTAAGTTTTCGGTAGCTAGATTGCAGCACCGATTCGATTCGAGCCGACAAGATTCGAGCAATTGTATTCCTTTTCCCGTAGTTAGCTGACGGTACCCGACGGTACCAACTTAGAACATATTCACGTATATCGTTTCTCGTGTTTATTTTACTTGTATTACTTTGACTCTCATGCCCTCAATTGGAAACCATATGTAAACCATTTTGAAGAAGCATTTCATACTTTTCTGTTTTCTTAATGAAGAAAAATATATGTATAGAAATGGTAGAGGATTATATTTGAACTTTATAAGAAGCTAATAGGTATTGATAGTGCGTCATATATTTTGTCTCAGTTAGAGTGGAGGAATAATTACGACGTGTAAGGCTCGAATGGTTCGAATAATAACTTCGTTCATCTAATGTTTCAAATTACTTTGTTCAAATAAAGGTTCAAACGTTAGAATAATTACTTTGAGGAATTATTTGGATTTGTTGATGAAATCTAATCGACCTAAATCGGGTGCGGTAGCTGATGAGAAATGGGATGATTGGAAAGTAAATTGTGCTACAAAAAAACGAAAATAATTACTTAAAAACTTCATGCCATGTTTGTTATTGTTAGTCAATAAAGAACAAAAATAAATGTCGCATCATTGAAATACAGGAATTTGATTACCCTGAAATTGATAGTTGAGAGATAATTTATGCACTTCTATTACAGATATTCTAAATAAATTAAATAGGAAGTTTTAGAAGAAAGTTGAATCTACGACATATATTCAACGTTCTTGCATTGGACAAGCGAACACCAAATAATTTTCAATAAAAAAATATTGGGCTCAATTAAAAATACAGAAAATAGATTGACCCTTATCGTTAAAAGATAATTCATTCTCTAAATAGTCACGCTTTTAGTTCGTTATGACGCTATTTTTATATTCGATACTTGAAAGTGAATTGAAATTATCTAGGAGATACATTTCGGAGATCTCTTATTTAAGATTTTTGTTAAAAGCTTCTGCGGAAAAATGAAAAATAAATGACACAGATGTACAGATATCACGTGTATTCATTGAGAATACAATTTTGAATTAATTGAGAAGGTAAATTTCATCATTTTTCTAGAAAATCGATCATTAATTGGTAATAATGCATTTAATTTGATTTTATTTAGCGCAAATTTAATTTTTTAATATATTCAATGCAAAATCTGCAATGTTTTTCCTTGAAATATAGAATTTCGATCTATTTTTAATGTATCTATTCAAAAGGGGGTTTGTATCGACCAATATAACAAGAAACCTTGGCAACCTCTAGTTAAAAAAAGGTACAAAACAGCGCATTGAGTTTTTTTCACGTGACGCGCGCCGTCAAATTTCCTGCCAGGCTGTTGGGCGTTCACGACCCCACTGCCCCGAAGTGATTGGGCGAAGAAAACATCCCCATTATCTCATGAAAGGGCAGGCTGAGTTAGATTAAAAGCCGAACGCCGATAATCAATCAGGAAAAAATATCCCACGAAATCCTGCCACAGATTTCAGTAATGAACTTCCCGATCTCAGAGAGCCAAAACAAATCGCAGACGAATGAGCCTAAGTGGTCTATTTATAGATCAAGAGAGTGGAGATAGTTATTTTTTTCTCCTAAAGACTAGTACTGGAAGCGGAGAAAGAGAGCAGATTGAATGGAGTGAAACACAGAAGGAAGAGCAGACACTAAAAGTGATAGAGGGGAGTGGGGACGCGCTTTTTAGTTCAAATCCATTGAATACTTTCCTTCAATCACCATATCCCGATGAAGATTTGTTTCAATTCAACATGTTTTTTTCTAGATGAAACTCTGGTTTTGGGCCAATCTTTCAGCTGCGGAATCGTCTCATCGAAGAACAGGCTTGTTCGTCAAATCCAACGTTCATTCACATTATTTTTTCGGTCAAATTATTTAGCTAGCCACTCCATTTGCGCCGATGAAGTAGCCACCATCATCTGTATCTGACTCAACCATGAAACAGATCCACTCGAATATGTGATTAATAACTCCAGAAGTTGGCTCAACCTGTTTGTCGGCCAACTCTTAAGTGTGCATTACTGTTACGCTCTAGTATACCTACTACCATTCGGCCCAGTTTTATTATCGCTGGTTATATATTTTCTCGGTGATAAAACCAGTTCTGATACGTTCCCCCATTGGAAGCGTTCACGTCAAATAACCATCAGTTTGATGTAATATGCAAGACTAAAATTATCAGTTGACATCAAGTTGAGGTAAAATCATCGACAATTTTAGGTAAACGTTAAGCAGACATTATAAAAACGTGTCTTAGTACACTTTCAGTATACCCTCCCCTGAAGGATAGCTGGAAGTGGAGAAAGAGTGTGGGTTCGGTGAAGTGAGTCGGAAAGGAAGAGGCGCTAAGAAAGAGAAAAAGAAGGTGTAGGGGGTGAAAAAGCTTTTAAGGTTAGGAAAAAAGGAGGTGGATAGGGAGTGAAGGGTTGACTGAAAGTCTGGGAGGGCGAATGAGGGGGGCTGAGAGAGTAGGGGGAGAGTGTGGGAGGGGCGAGAGAGAGAGAGAGGGGGTAAGGGGGGTGGGGGAAAGGGTTGAGACAAAGGGAATGATGGAATGGGGGAAGGAGGGGAGAAGAGGAGGGGGCGGGCGAGCTCATTCCCCCTGGCACGACCTTTTTCCGTGAGAGAGGCATGAATGGAGATTGATACGAGCTCTCGCATCTTCGCTCGCCGAGCAGATAAAGCATAAACTGTGAGTGAACTGAGTAATGAGGATCTCTCCGTAAACCAATTTCTCTTCAAATTAGTTTCCTCCACTCCCTCCCACCTCGCCCGCTCTTCTTCCTTCCTGTTTTCTATGCATCCCTCTTTTTTCCCCCTTTCCCTCTCTTTTCAAAGCAACCCCCCTTTTTTTTCCTCGGATATCCTCGGGAAATTATTGCCCCCCCCACCCCCGCTCCAAATTAAGCGAGGGTTAATTCGAGACTTTTAGAAGGTAGTTTAATTTTTATTTACTGCTGAATCGGACATCGGATATTACCGAGCCATTAAGCTTGACCTTCACTACCCTCATTTGTTTACTCTTTTTTTGTTCCTCTACGCTTCTGTTTACATAGAATATATTTTTCTGAGCTACGTAAGGTAGCTGCTTTTTTATCCGTTAACGGGATGCTAAACACGCCGGTCGATATTTTCATGGCTGTATTCATTTTTTTCATCGGTGTTCTCCGATCTCGTTGTTCGATGGTAATGGAGGGTAGCCGCTATTTTGTTGCAGTTTATGGGCTTCTTGACCTCTTGCAGAGATACATAGAACATTTGGCAATATTGGCGCCCGATTGCGTGGTAGTGAATGGTATTTGTTGTATTGTTTTCTAATGATATAAATTAGTCTTCATTGGAGTATTAAATCACAAGATTAATACTCTTCTTATAATGTAAAACAAAATCAATTTACCTTGCCCCATGCCATAAATTTTCACCTCTTAAATATTTTGAAGTTTACGCACAGTTATATTGTCAAATATTGGAACAAGTAGATGATCCTTTGTTCAGCGACTTAACATTACTCAAAAGTTTCTTCTATGATACATAGTGTCATCTAGGGTAGCTTATACACTATCAAAATATTACTATGGGATGATAATTTTTTGAAATGTTTACTAATGGCAAGATGACAGCACCTGCATAGTTATTAATTACAGATGCTTGGTAGATGGAATTCAGAAAATACTAGAAAACAGATATTTTCAGTTGGTATCAAGCGAACTTACTATAGCATATCTGGCAGCGTGTTCTTGAATATTTAAAAAGAATACGGTAATATTAATTTTTGATGGTAGTTTTGCGTCAAATAATTGTTTGAGAGCCTGTTTACGTAAGGATATCAAAAGTTTTAAATAATTTGTCGAGGTCATGTTTTGTTTGGCGCCTTCCTCGATGATTGATGTCCCTTTACGATTCTGATGACGTGGCCGCTACTACTTTCACCGCCATCAAAAACTACGTCCCACTGAACGGCTACCCGGTTACGCGGATGTTGCGTGGATAACAAAAGCGATGGTCAGTGTTTTTATGCCACGAGTGAGTAAACAAAAGCCGTGGACTTAACAAAAGGGTACGAAAGCTGTTGATGAGAAGCGTGAGGCATATTTTCGGAGAGTCAATTTTTTGCGTAAACTGGGTTGCTATTTTCCTGAAAAAAGTAAATAAATTGGCTCAACGCCACTGGTCAACGCTGTTCTTCGGCGGCGGATGCTTGCAGGGTTTTATGCATGAATGGAAATAAGAGAGTAACAGGAAATGATGAGGGGAACATCGCGAGACAATGAGATGATGCACGTGGACGCAAAATTTAGCGAATACTGTGAATACACCGGAGATTATTTACAGTGATCAGATTCAGATGAAGGCACCTAATCAGTAATATTGAGAAATTCAATAAGTCAAATGTTTAGAACTACTATAGGCATGCTGAAATAATGGAGGAGAGAGTAATTTTATCTAATTTTTTCAGTCTTGAGTATAGCCATTTTTGAGTTTGACTTCATTAAGAGACATCTAAAGCTTTCACTAAATACTGCAGAAACATCCGCTACTAGTACAATGTTTGCTTTTATCCTAGTGTGACCAAGCTCTAGTCTAAATTTTCTCCCCTTTCGGTGACAAATATTTCATCACGAAAAATCAACTTCGCGTGACGAAACTTTTATTAATTTCATACATCATGAATATTAAACCATCCATTTGTTATTTTCACAGATTTATAAAAATATAAGCTATTAAAATTTAATTTACGCTCATTGAAAATTCAATTAAGTCATTTGTGCATATCATTATAACATGGTAGGTTTCTGAGGATAACCAAAGGGCAGTCTGCGGCAGACATCTAAGCAACCATAACCTTTTCGAACTCTTCATTCAGCTTTATTAACTTATTCAAATTCGGGCACATTCGCTTAGGAGTCATTTCTAGGCTCATGCGAGGCTCGTATGAATTTCATAACTAATTTTAAATTTCCACAAACCTTCTCTTGGTCCTTTTCTTTCTAGACTAATTTCTGTTTCCGTTACGCTCTTATATTCAAGCAATCGCATCTTTTTCATTAATCTCTTATTTAAAAACACTTAGGTTACTCTAAAGTCATAGTTAAATAACCATTGCTAATGCCACTACATAATCTACGAGCCACTTAAAAATTAACATAATCTTTAAGTTATCATGAATTTTGAACGAAAGCTGGGATTTCAAAGAGGGCTAAAAGATGCCGTTCAGAATGTAGTAGAGTCACTTATTTATGGATGTCGCTATAGAGTCATACTGCTGCCTATAATTGTCCGTGCTTAACGGTTATGACGACTAATTGTATGCTGATACTCGTATCATATCAAAACAAAGACAGTACGTTATATTGTATCAGTTGATATATCAGCAGTAGTAAGACAACTAAAGAGCAATATTATCACCACTTATGTCTTATTTATTTCCGCTTTGCATTGTTTCTAAATACTTGTCTTTTAGTAGTGATATTTTTTTATTTTAATCAGTGTATCCTCAAATGCTCTTCATTCCTTTATATTAACTACTATTGTCTCCACACATGCACAAATAATCAAGGGCCTCACTCTTCACTTTAACTATATATCAACCACTAACTCTCTCACATTTGGTCACAGCCGTGAGAACTCAGTGTGTAGTGAGTACATTATATCATAGCGAAAATGAGTGGCGTAAGTCACATCTCCATATTTGCAAGTATTGCAAGGGTACATTATAGATTAGGCATGGAAAGAGAGCAGGTAGCATTGTAACATTGAAATACCTCACTAGGAGATTAAATTATCCTTAGGTTTTTGGTTATGCATGCTATATAATTCATCACGTTAATCCACCTGACATTATACTGCTTAATTCCTCAGCTTGAGAAAAAACTGATGAGCTTATAGCATTTCATTTCAAAATAACCCTTAGAGCATATCATTATTAAGGTCGCCAAGTATGTGAAAAGATTTATAATGAATTGCTTACATGAGCAAGGGAAGAATACGAGATATTTGGATAGTTTCTCGCATTTTAATTCTGACTCGGATAAAATGATACCTTTCAAAATATTTGGTTAATGAGCAATTATTTATTCGCCGAATATTTTTGGCTGAGGAAAGTGCACGATTGTCATTCTCACGCGATGAGTCAAGAAAGAAAATTCGACAATATATAGAAAGCTTAAAGAATACGGAGAAATACCAAAGGAGATATTAAAACAGCTTTGATAGCTACATGAAAAATTAATATGCATAGCTGCGGCCGCCCTTTGACCTTTAAGGGAAAAAGTATTTCTATAAATTAATAATTATCATCGTTTATTGATAGTTGGTGTTTTCTAATTCAATGCTGGTGTTGTCTCGCTAAGGTATGTATTTCGAGAAAAACTCGCGAAAACCAATTTCAAGTTTAAGTTCTTTCATGTTTATTTCGGCTTTGTTGTCTGAAATAAAATTCGGTCTGGGCTAAATCATTCTACAAAAAAAATATTATTATTAGAGATATTGATCTACCAGTAAAGGAAGGTTTAGATAGAAGTGGGATCAACCATACTAAACCTTCACAGATGAGGATCTTTTTCTCTATGCACGATTTCATTCTACAGCCCGGTAAGTCCTGCCTCTCTTCATCCCACCCACAAAGCCTATTTTTTCCCCTCCCCCGCTTACCAAAAATCCTTCCCAATATCATGGTCTTCAGCATCTTTCAGATTTTCATTACCTGTTCCAACCATATACTATGCCTTCTTCAAATTTTCTGAAGCAGTTTCCTCTCCTCACTCACCATGCCTAGCACTCCCTCGTTTGTCTCTCTTTCCGTCCATTGCATCCTTTCCATTCACCTCCATACTCGCATTTAAAACGCCTATAGTGACTTTCCGTCGTTCCCTAGGGGATCTCACATGTTGAGTTCCGTAAAATAAGGCATACTGATTGATGGCTAACTAGACGCCCTTTTCTATTAGATATATTCTCTTATATTTTGTCGGGACTTTTCAGAGAGTATTGGGTTGCACCTGAAATTTCACTTGAAATGTTATACTTATTTATATAAATTATGAACTGCGAGCGTTGGTGATTTATCACCAACATATATGGTACAAAGTCAGTTTTTCGCTTAATCAGACATCTAAAAAGTACCTATTTTTGACACCAAACTGAACGTGCTAGCACATCGGAGTCGCGAGATGTACTCCGCAGAAATATTCGCTCATTCTTCCAAGTGGCCACCAGGTGCCACAGGCCCCCAACCGCGCTTTGCGCATGTACGATGACGACTAAAGGCTATGCTCGCATTGAAGTTGTATGCCTAATCGAATACAGCCATATTCAATTCATTCGCGCCATTGGTTGCGAAGTTATGGTGTCGTAATGGATCACCCTGAAAAAGTTACATTACCGTTTCCGTCTTGATGTGACACTGATTTTTGGTCAACGGCCTGCCACGATGGAAACACCGGTTCCCAAATCAGTCACCGAAGTTAAGCATCGCTGGGCTCGGCTCGAGTTTGGAGGGGTGATCCTCCGATTCGTCCGAGTGCTGTTGCCCCTGTCTGCACGTGGCAGACAGTATGTTCGAAATGACCTTAGCCGTCGAAGCACGTTAAACAAAAATACTACTACTACACTGATTTTTAAGACTGACTAGAAGAAGGTGCCCGTTGAAATTCAACTGGTGGAAGAAAAAATGAAAATTGCTCCGGGCATACATAACCACACATGGAGAGGTTGGGGTGAAAAATACCCCAACTTAAATATAACTGTAATTATGTTATATTGACTATTTAACCCGAGTCATAAGTGTCTTTGGAAAAATTCCCCATTCCAAACCTATGATGAGATTTCCAAGCATGTAAATAAAAAATTCTATTGTTAAGTAGCGCAAATATTTACGGTTTTGGAGCCAAAAACTCAAATTTTAGGAAAAACCGAAGCGAAAACGAAAACCGAATGCAAGAATATAAAACACTGTCGTTTCAGTCATCCGATGCTAAATGTTGCAAGCCCATATCATGAGTGTAAGTAAATAAAAAAGCAAAAAAACCTCAGCACCTAATCCAATGCAAACAAGTACCCAGTTAGGGACCACTGAGGAAATTGGGCCTTCCTAATATAGTTAATACATTTTTATAGATCCATAGGAACATGCGGGCCAACTTTTTCTCGAATCCATTAAGGGGTTTGAAAGTCTAAATAATTCAAACAAGCAGAATTTCAGTTTTAATAGATAAAAATTATCTGGATTTCTCTTCGCGTGTGAATCTCTGTTATTGGCTATCGTGAGTGGATTATAATGCTTGGTTTAAATTTGAAATGTGAGGCGGAGCAACTGGACGAGGCTCCACAAGAATGCGATTATTTCATTCCAGGCTTGGATTCCCGAACATGGTCGTTTCTTCAAAGGGTGCGATTAACAAGACGGCGAAGCACCGCAAATGGGGCCTTTAATCTCGTCGCGTATTAAATTCGCCCAGAGTAGTCCGGTCGAAGGCTCTCTGTCTCTCTAAAGGTATTCTTTCGAATGCGGAAGCATATACCGTGTTATTCAAAACTGCTTTCCTCTCCGTAGGCACTTCCGGTTCCGATGCCCCCACCGGGGAGACTCCTCTGTGAGGGATCCCGTCTATCCCCTTCTCATACGGCTCACTCCACTTGCTCGGAAGAAATGGCGAGAAAAGTGAGTGATGCGGATGAATTTTAATTCGACTTCAAAAATACGCATTGCGTTCTCAACACCAGAACACGGCAGAAATGAGTGAACTGGTTCTTTATCTGGATCTTTCTTCTTTGTTTTTTCTACCTAGTCGCCAAAGAGATGATTAATGAGTCCCAGTTGTGGAACGTTTAAAATTTCTGAAAAAAATATAGCTGGCCGCATTACAATGAGAGCATTCAAAATAGGATTTACGACGCTCCGAAAAACCTTCTTCCTTCCACCTCACCCCATTTATTTCAGCACCCCGGCTGTTTTTAACACATAACGCGATCGTCACGCGGAATGCACTAAAATATAACACGTGGCAACTGTTTTCACAGTCCGGACGGGAGTAAAAAAAATATTTATCACCATCAAGAGTCATTAAGTAGAATTGAAGTGCTCTCACGGATGTGTTAGCCTTCGACTTCAAGCATCTAGATAAGTTCTGTAAAATATTCCTTAATGGAGGCAATAAATACGCTGCATTATCTGATGAAAATAAAACAAACGAAATGCTCGAATCTTTGAGGATTTAAGCAAAAATAATAAATTTCTCTCTCCTCACAATTATTTCAAGTTCATATTATACTGCGAATTACGAACTTAAGAGAATGAATTGAGTGGAATTATTTTTTTTGTTGCTCTCTTTCGATTCGAGGTTGAATACGAAATGAAGAAACACCTGCAACTTCATCGATTTTGCGAGTATGAGATCAATTATACATATAAAAAGACGTGGAGCGCAAGACATGACCGCATTCTGCGTCCTTGACGCTTGGGGGTTCCGAAGATCACGGACTTAGATGAATGAGGACGTAATGGTGTTATTAAAAGCTCTACTCTTGATGTGCTTTTAATCTTCAGCGTCTGTAGTAGTATGTACTTACGAGCGAGTGATTCGGGAGCGCTTCATCAACACAACGTTCCTGGGGTGACATTATGGTCGAAAAAGTTTCCATTGTGTTTAGAAACCTTGAAAAAAGGGCCCATTATACGTTTATATTCAATTCACTGTGACTGTATGCTGCTACAAATTCAATTATGTAAATCTTGGAACTTGTCTTTTCCGCAATTCTGCTAAGTATTACGATGGAAAGTGGCGTTTTATTTCCCTGCGAACGAATGCGCACACTTGAACATCCGAAATTAGGTTGTCCTGATTCGGGTTGATTTAATTTTATATTGCGTTTTTTGCAATAGCGCACATTCGCAAATAGTTTTATATTTTATCAGTACACCTACTATAAAATGGTTCCCGTTGAATTTCAACGGGAAGAAAAATAAAGTGCTGTATAGGATTGAAAGAATCCTCCCAATGTAGCATTCAAAATGAATATGTTATGTATGCAGTCACTAACTACTCATGGAGAGCTTGGGGTGAAAAATACCCCAAATAAAATTTCGCTATAATTTTGTTAAATATCGATCATTTACTCTGATCCTTAGGTGCCTTGGGAGAAAAAGTTTCCATTTAAGCAAAGTCCATGCTGCGGTTTTAAAGTAAATGGAAATTTCTATTGCTGAAATTGCGTGAAAATTGACAATTTTGGAGACAAAAACTAACATTTTAGGTGAAGACAAAGTGCGTACAAAACATGAAGGAAAGAATTAGAAACTTTATATTTTCAATCATCTGATACTAAAAATCCCAAACCTATATCATAAGTTCTAGAAATTTAGAAAAGCAAAAATGAAACATCTGCGCCGCATCAACGTATTGGTTGACAGTCTATAGCGTTCAAACAAACAGGGATTCAGTTTTTTTCATAGAGATTAGAAAATTCACCATTCCAGAAGCACAGTTGGCCTACAGTGAGATTATAACGGAACAAATGAGGATTCTTAACGTTCAACGATCATAAACAAGTTTGAATTCAAAATTATCGTTTGTAGAATTATTTTAAAAATAATATAATCAGTTGCACTATGAAAAATTTTTGTTTCAACCGGGAGAAATATTCCATATTTTACACAAAAATTTGTCTTCATTAGTATTTTTCATGTAGCATTTTAAAATAGTTCCTCAACACTGATTACAGTAGTACTAGCTCTATTGGAAGATATTCACTCAAAACTACTTTCCAAAAAGAATGACGAATTGCTTGTAGTTAAATTTTCCTAAAGATTCCATGTGCTTGCATGTGCATATTTTTATGCATTTTAGATAAAGATAATGAGGTGGCAGAAAATAGTCAAATATTCTAGAGGAGCTGTCAATGGATATTTTCGGTAAAATACTTTGGCAGAATGGAAGAATTCTGAATCATTCGTAATATACAGATATTCTTGAAACTTGAAGTTAATTTATAATTAAAATGCCGTAATTGAGCAAGTAAACAAAGTCGTTTTAGGCTCATAGCTACTCCACTACAACTAATATACACTTACATACTATTTTATCTGGTTTATTCATCCCTACTTAGTATCCAAGGTTTTTAAAAGAATATTAAATTTTAAAGTAATCAAATCCACTAGGTATTTAATGAAACGGAAGTATGAAACTTATTTATTAAAGACTACGTGCTTCCGTAATGTTGGCAGAATAGTAAATACTTACCTATTGTTACGAAGAACTACTCGATCAGTGCTTTCGCGCATCAGCTAAAATAAACAGAAAATATTTTTAAATGCATTTTTATATCCCTCAAAATAAGGTATAAGCTGAGGCCTGGCGCATTTTAATGTGCATTGCTAGAGCAAGTTATGGGCTGGATGGGGAATCGAAGCCCATATTATTCAAGAGGAGAGCCAAACTGTGTATATACCGTCCACTCATGCCATAGGATGTCATAAGGCCAGAGCACTCGCCGTCCTATCTCACATCCTGTGACCCATTTTTCACAAGCCATTAAAGGTTCACGGTCTCGCCCTCTCGTATAAAATGGCTTTTTGAACAAAAACGTACGATAAGAGAACGCGTTATACGCGACGGGAAAAGCCACACGAGTGGTAATTGCACTTGGATATTTTTTACGATAAAACTCCAATCACTTTTCATTTAGCTCAAGCTGTTTTATCTTGAGAAATTAAAATTGATGCTTTTTAAGTTTTCCCATTCATGACTTTGCGTTCTTGTAGGCGCAAAATGAATTTTCATTAGTCTTTTTTTTAGGGCGCTGGAAGAAAGTTCAAATAAAGTACGAAACGAATACTAGTTGCAAATAATATCTATCGTATAAACAAACTGCAAGACACCATTTCACTTGGACGGATATTCAGCACATTTTACAGAACGCTAAGTCTCTGCGAGTTTAATCATGAGCAGTGATTTGACTACGCTTTCGAACGCTTATCTCCTTCATTTTTTATATTTGATCACTCTGAAATGTCTCTATCTATTCCTTATTATATTATTTACTTTAATTTTAAAGTAGGAGTTTAATGAAACTGGATCACTTCTTATTTTGTTCACCCAAGTAAATACTTATGCCATTTATTTGATGAAATCTTCGCGGACTAAACTACTTCGTTCTTCACATGGATAATTTCTTTTTGCCTATAAAATTCGAGGAGTTGCATCAATCCTTAGAGTGAAAAATTAAGATTTTATTGGAATTTGTTCGTTGACGGACAAGTGAAACAAAAGAAGTACGGGAACATTTTATTGTGAACTGACCTTGGGTCAAAAGGTGTCAAATGAAATATGTTCACAGAGAAAATCAGGAAAGTGAAGATATATATGCGATGTTGAAGTTGCATGCACAGTAATGTTGATAGACACTGAAAATCTGAGTGTAGTGAGAATGACAGTGTATTTTTAATGCAGCAAAAAAGTCATTACTAATTATTACACAACTATGTCACTGAAGACCACCCATTGAAAAAAGAAAAATATCTCCTTTTTTTTAGTGTAAAGATAAAGAAAAGCTCGTTATAATTAATACAGGGCTATGGATAAAAATCGAAATTGTAAATCCAAATCATTAATAGGTAAATACACGAAATATGTAAATCTAATATATAAAATGTAGGTACCTACTATTATCGAAATTATTTTATTCGGTACTACAAGTTTCAGCTTATCTAGGCAACATCTTCAGGTAAAAATTAGTTAACACACGTCCAGGAAAATTGTAAGTATAATAAAGATAAAATTATTCGCGAACATAAAATTTGTGAAAATTATACATTGCGCATATATTATCATTCAAAATGAATTTTCACATGCTTGGAGCCGATTACATAAATTTTATACAAAAAATATAAGAGAGAAAAATGCCGGGCTCAGTCATGAAGCTAGATACCAATTAGGTCAATGGGCTAGAAACCAGTGCTCATATGGCATCCTCTTCAGCACTGCAGTGATCAAGGCCACGAATGTTGGCAACACGCAAGCATTTGGTCCGCATGATTTCCTCGTATTCCTTATCATTTTCCGAGTCACTGGCGTTAATAAAGTCATGAAGGACGACTAATGATAATGTTTGGTAGCCGATTTGGAATATATTCAGGATCGTGCAGCCGTGCGTCATGTTCCATTCAACATCATCATCCGCGGGGTATGTTCACATCAAATGTAAATTTTTGGTGATTATGCGACAAATGTTTTAAAAGATGCCAAGTCGGTGAAATATTATTTTGTTATCGTTCAATATCGGAGGAGCTATATGACAGCGATAATAGACCTGCAATAGATAAGGATAACCTCGGACAGGAGATACCCGATGGAGAAATAGAGAGAGAATTACGAGAGATTTATAATAAAAATAAATAATAAATTTATTTTTATAAATTTAGGCAAGAAAAGCCGTGGGAGTGGATAGCATACCTTTAGAGATACTGAAAAATTTAGGTAATTTAGGGGGAGACGATTTATCAACGAAGTTATTCGAAGGAACTGGCTGGCCAGAGGAAGAGTATGGCCAGAGGATGTCGTGAAATCGGTCATAATACGTACCTATCCCGAAGAGGAAGAAAGCGTCAATATGCGGGGAGTATAGAACAATTAGTTTAATTACCCACGCGGAAATGTATTGCTTAGAATAATTAATAAAATGCTGGAGAGTAGAGAAAATTACCACTTGGGAGATGACCAGTTTGGGTCCGGTAAGGCGAGGGCCACTCGATATGCGTTAGCGTCGATGAGGACACTAATAGATAGACACATAGAGTATAACTAGGATGTTCTTGCTTGCTTTGTGGATTTAGAAAAGGTATTTTGTTAGAGTAAATTTGGAGAAACTAATGCAGGTTATCGGTAAAATGGGAATGAATGGGCGAGATAGGAGAATCATCCGTAACTTATGAGTGGCTCAGAGGACCCAGGTGAGGATGATTGACGATAATCGGGGTGGGCAGTTATAGATCGCGGGGTAAGGAAAGGGTACCCGTTGCTGCCTTTTCTCTTTAACATCTATGCTGCGGAAATGGTAAGAGAGGCATGGGAAGAGTTAGATGTGGGAATCAAAGTAGGAGTCCAGCTTATAAAGTCGGTTAGATTCGCGGACGAACAGGTGTTAGTTAGTTGATCTTCGCAGGGATTACAAGCTTTGGTAGATGCATTTGAATTTCAGTGCGGGGAATACGGAATGAATATAAATTGTGCCAATTTTTCCTCCTCGAAACCTCGAGACTCGAAAATCCTCGGAGACTCGGAGAAGGGGGGGATTGCACAGCACTGACTCAATCACAGAAAGTTCCCGACATGCTTCCCTCGATGAATGAGTAACTTGTTTGAGGTTTAAATAACCTTGCATAGGAACAATATAAGCACTGACCCACAAATGAATACCAGTCTTTGATGCTTGTATCTCTGCCCAGAGAAAAATTATTTGTGTGGTCACCAAAGGGAGGACATACCAAATCAAGATAAGAACTAAAGGTAACAACAAATTTTCAAGCTTTAATATTTAAATTAATGATTATGGATATAAACATAATAGAAATAGACGAGAGTGGGCCTTAGCTTTTTTTTGTCCATATTCAATTATTGTTTATATATTTTTTTATTAGGCATTTGTATTAATCAGTAATATTTTTTAAGTAAATTCATTGTTGTTAATTTATTTATATTATTATTTTTTATATTAGTTTTTATTATTGTTACAGTTGCAACACTTCCCTCCGAGTCCCCGGAGTGTATCAGGTTTCATTGCTATCATAATGGGCGGAGACTCGAGAGGGGTTGGGCATGGATCGCAGCCACGTCCGACGCCCATCGGATGACTAGCTACGCTGCTGTCGGGTCATGCGTACGCAGTAGACGGAGTGACCCTAGGATGACGGCCTTCTGCATGCGTGCAACTAGTGATTCCGCCTGTGCCACGCAGGACGGAATGCACTTCATGTTATTTAGCAGCGAGCCCTTGACTCCACCGAGCACACCTATGATGAGGAACACTAGTTTCACAGAGTGTCCGGGGTAGATCTATCGAAGTCCGAAAAGCAGGTCTTGATATTTCGTCCGTTTTTCCACCTCCTTCGCATCCATGTTATTTTCAGCCGGAGCCGAAAATTCGATCACGAGCATGGAGTGTGTGAGGTGGTCGAGGAGAACGATATCAGGCTTGGTCGCCTCCAACTGCCTGGTGGTGGAGACGGAGTAATTCCACCAGATTGTACATTTATAGTTCTCCACGACGGACTCAATATCTCCAGGGGCATAGGGCAGCTCAGGTGTTTCGTCGATGCCATAATGCTGTCGAAGGTGAAAGTATAACAACCGCAGGACCGCGTTGTGCCGAGCTAGATACTTTCATCTGGCGTAATAATTACAGCCGGAGAGAAGGTGACTCAAAGTCTCCGGCTGGGCTCGGCACGCCCTGCATCTCGTGTCCGCGACCTCCGCTTTGAATATAATGCGGCGGTACACGAGTGTGTTTATGACACCATCCTGGCACGCGAGGACAAAACCCTCGGTCTCGTAGTTCAGACCAGCGGAGCGTAGAAAGGCAAACGCCAGCACCTTCGACAACACATGCTTTTCGATGTTTCTATCGAAACATCGAAAAGCATGGGTTATCGAAGAAGCATGGGCTGTGATTTCGTCAGTGCTGTGCAATTTGTCCTCCCCCCCCCCTTCTCCAGTTTCCTTTTTCAAAAAATTTCCCCCAGTGGATGTGCCAATTTTTCCTCCTCGAAACCTCGAGACTCGAAAATCCTCGGAGACTCAGAGTGCCAGAGATCGATGAGATAAGTGCCGCGACCTGGCTCTGGTCATCGCGAACGCTCAGGTCATCGCGATTCCTGCAAGCACCCTGCTTTTATTTGGTCCGCGCTGGTGCTGGCATCTTTTTCCACTTTCAAGTCGACCTGTGAACATTCCCACCAATCCAAAGTGTGATAGCACCTCCCCTACTCTCCCCACTCCTCCACTGGTCCGCTGATTCTCCTCCTGCGCTGAGAAAGTGTACCGTGAACAGACTAGCCCTCTTTGAACCTGACCGCGGCCGGAGAAGGACGTATCTGCTTGGTTCCAGTTGTGACTTGTGTTCGTCTTGAATAGACGAAGTTAACGGTATTTAGCCAACGGGCCTGTTTTCTATTGTAACAATTGTGGTTATATAAATGCTGTCACTGGAAGTTAATCCAACTGGCTAAGGTTGTTGTCATTTTTCTCTCGTTTCCGCCCACCAATCACAGTCAATTCACTCGCGACGTCAGGTTTCAGTGGCTTGCGTTGCAAAATCACAATAAAACAAAAGTAATGAGATTCTCCGGGACAAAGAAAGCGAGGCTGGCCATAGAAGTAGGAGGGCACAAACTGGAACAATTAGAGAAATTTAATTATTTGGGTAGTACGCTAGAGTACGTTTGGGCATAGTAGCAAAGACATTAGGAGGAGAATAGAGTTAGCGAAGGACTACATTAGCTTGGAAATAGAAGGGAGCTGATGACGGCGACCTTGGGGAGGGATATAAAGAAGAGGCTGGTGAAGAGCTTGATATGGAGTGTGGCGTTGTATGGGGCAGAAACGCGGACTATGAGAAAGGAGGACATAAAAAGGCTGCAGGCGTTCCAGATGTGGGTGTGGAGGAGAATTGAAAAGGTGCGATGGACGGAAAAGAAGACATATGAGGAAGTTCTTGACATTGCTGGTGAGGAGAAGAAACTTCTGGCTAGGTAGGTGGCTGGAAGTGGTAATGAGGGGCGACGGTTTCTTCAAGGCCGTGATAGAGGGAAGGATGCTGGGCAAACGGGGAAGGGGAAGAAAAAGAATAGGTTTTATGGACGGGAAAAAAAAGGGTAAGACGTACACGGAGATGCTTTTTTCCAAACTGATCGGTTCCGACGGTATCATCAAGGCTGCAATCGGCAAGTTATTTTTCCTTCACCGTGTGAAATCACTTTTGTTGTTTTGCTGTTAGTATTTATATATTTTTTATGAACGTGTATCTTAACTAAATAAACTGCAAGTAGCTTGTCGATATATGCTAATTGAACTTTGATAGCTTGTTGAAAACTTGCCTCTTCTCTCATGTATTCCACACGTAATAAATTTTTTCCTAAAATTCGACAGGATATGAATATATTGGTAATGTTAGTTTCTTGATTCCTCACAAAATTAATTTATTTTTATGATTTTGGATTGTTTACCGGGGAACATAATGTTACTGTTTATATATAGGTACATGAAAATTCCACATTATTCCTTCTATAAGAACAGAATAACGAGAAGGTTTGAGGTACTACTAAAAAAGAAATACTAGAGGTAGATAAGTCCCTGCACGTGTAAAAATTTGGAATATTTCCACTGACTTCCAATAAAACCTACCATTAACCGGTAAATTATTTTATTATAAATACAGTTTTCTTGATCGAAAGCACCAAAGTGAGACTTGATCATAAAAGCGCCTCAGCACTGTATTTTTTAGTAATTACTTGGAATGACAACGGGTTTCTATGAATATAATGAGATTTTATTCACAGACGATTAGAGGAGGGACAGGTGCACGTCGAATAAGACACGAAAGGATGTGGGAAGGGAATTCCCGAGCAAAAGAGTTAACAATGAATGTAGGGGCGCAATAAACCAAAATTTGAGTTGTGAAGTTTTTTTGTAGGAAGAATCAAGGATGAAAATATAAAAGAGAAACGTCATTTCGCTCTAGTCAACTTTATCCCGAGTATTCCTGAAGCATTAAGTATCTGACATGGAAAGGTTTTTCATACGAACTATGAAAAAATCCCAAGAATGTTCTTTGTTTGGTTAAATACTGCAACAAACAATCAGTAAGTGCATCATTGCTATTGGAGTAGTTGGGATGGGAGCCGTACAGAATCGGTGATTTCACGAAAATCAAATATGGTTACTGGAAAAGCTCATATATCACGAGTTTATATGGTGGATATTATTTTAATCCCACAATACATCATTTGAAAGTAAAAAATAATCGAGGTATACGGCTAAAAATATAGGCATGGCAATTACATTTTCTCACAAACGAAAGAAAGAACTAAACACTTAATATACCTAACACATTAGCGATAAATATGAATGAATGGAGGTCGATGGTTAATTTAATCATCGATTAAAAACTAATCATGATTATTCAAAGAATTTTTTTTCAATCAGTTACACTGATCAATAAGGATAAATATTTGTTATTGGCCCAGAGGACCAATGACAAATATTCATCTTTATTTTTTTAAATTCATGCTTACAATTAGGAATTCACGCATCTCCTACTTCCTGAAAAATATGGTTCTCCAATATCCGATTTTATAAAAACATTAACGTTTCGATCAACGGAAACACTCAACATTTAGAAAATAACTAGTTCACCGAATGGAAGTCATCTTATAGTGATTATTGCTGCATTCTGAAGTCTTTATGTCATTTTTAATTCTCTCTCTACTGCTCGTTAGTCGCTCACATAAGGGAGGGAATCTTAAAAGCCACTTACCTTTAAAAACACATGTTCTATGACCATCATCAGAATTTGGCACAAATATTTTATTTAAAAACGATTCTGACAACGTTGCGCAACATGTACTTTAGTTTCCGTGTTCATAGACGGTGATAGAAATCACTCTTGGCAGCATTCTCATGAAAATGAATCAGGAATTCGATGCGCCATCAAAATCCGTGGACACTCAATTATTGGACATTAAATCGATGAGCGCTCTTGAAAAAATATTCAGCGGAGGTCGGCGACCAAAAAGAATCAATGACTCATCAATAACACGGAATTCTGGTGTCAAACAACAGATAACGAGTCAAGGAAAATAAGGCTCTTTAATGGAGATGGAAATCTGTAGCAATAAATATTAAGAGGTGGTTTGATATTCCTAACGACTCTCTGTGAAATGTAACATTGTTTACATTTTTTCAAATGCTTGTCATTCTAAAATTTACGACTATGATTATGCGGCTATAAAGAAAAAAAATAGCATCATTATGTTTAGGGGTTGGGGCAAAGCCTCTCAGAATTGAGCCAGTACCATCCGCAAGTCACTTATCGCCGATGGCAGCCCGCCCGCTTGAAGCTCGACAAAGGGTTCTTGTAGCGACCACTGCAGTTTTTTTTAAATATTAAAGGGGTAGGAGTTATCTGCTCTAGCGAAAAAAATACCTACCAATTTAATGTTAGCGAGCCATTAATGCTCATTCGTTAATAACCTGTGTTCTTCTATGGTTTTTATCACCATAGCCTGTTGTTGATAATGTCATAAACGTTTAAATAAACCTGTGTTTCGTTGACGATAAGTTCCCAAACATAGTTCGTAAGTATGAGTACTAAAGAGAGTAGATGGCTTCTTGACGCACGAAAGTGAATCCTGTTATTACGCAATAAAAGATCAATCTAACAAGCAACAACTCGTTCATACAAAATGAATGACCAAATTCTGCGCCCTATATATTTTCAATAAGTTAAGAACATAGAATAAAAATAGAGTACAGATGAATCCATGCGGCTTGATAGACTAGGGGTCAATCAATAATGCAGTGATATTTTTGGAAATAATTTCCAATAAACATTTTTATGAATAAATTATTAAGGTACTGTTCCTACTTCGCTACAAATGCCAATAATTTCGACATATTAACTTCACAACTGGTCCATTGTGATTGGTAGATTGCACTTTTTCATGTCTTCAAAATTCTCCTAGTCTATCAAACCGCATGGCTTCGTCTGTACTCTTTTTTTAAACCTATATAAAATATAGACTGAACATTTATAGTGGACAAAATTTGTTTCTTCATTTTGTTCCTATTCGGAGCAGAACCAAGTCAGTGGTAAGAAATCTTTCGGCCCTTCAAATAATTTGGCATTGTCATCGGCAGTCATCAATCCAAAGATTGGTTTGATGCAGCTCTTCACTCCACATTTTTTTTTAAGCTAACAGTTTTTTTCATTCATCTTGTTTTAATATCTCTCATGATTGTTCCGATATACATATTTTAATTTTGGGCTTTCGCGGAAATTATCTCCATTGATTTTGCCTATTATGGTATTCGATACACTTATATAGGATACATTTTTATTTTATGCTTCGGCGAGGTTTTATGATGTCTTTTTAACGTTAACCACATTATGACGAACCCTGTTTGTGTAAACTTCGTGTAAACCAAGAGTTTGGGTTTGGGACACTACATCGGACTGTTGGTTAGTTGACATGAACGCTATCGATCGGAGAAAGTCTTAACTTAGGATTTCTCAGCGAAAACATATTTAACTGGAGATTATAAAACCGGAACTTTAAGAGTTTTAATTGAACATCATTTCTCCTACTATGTTCTATTTTCCATCGGAAGTAATTCCTTTTTTCATCGGAAGTAATTCCTTATTCCGATATATTATAATTTGTTACTTTTCATAGCCAAAATGGATGCAAATTCTTATAGTTGCCAAAAATATTAATCCTTTTTCACTTGAAATTTGTGCCTCACATCGTTGTAACCTGTAGATGATTAAATGCACTCGTAGGTCGAAATGAATGACAATTAATTGGAAGTTGATATATCACTATGATGGTCTAACCTCTGACTTAAGGATATCTCTCACATAAGGACATATTCTTGTGTACGACCGCTGCCCGTATGTGAGAGGTTTCACCTTATTTTATTTAAATGCAAAGTATTACCCAGTCAGTGGCGAGAAAATGCTAGGCCTTTCAAAACATTTTTCATCGCCATCGTAAGTCGTTCAATCCTAAAAATTGTTGGCTTCAGACCATCACCTTCTAATTCCTTTACTCCCCTGGTAGCTCTTCTTGTTTCAAATCTTGTTTTATCCGGCAAACGTATATTTCCCTCATTATCCTCACGGTGCCCCCCTCCTAAGGAATCTGGTTTGTGCGGTGTCTAGAGTAACTGGCTTCCCATCCCCAGGGCCCGGTTTTGAATCCCGACGGTAACAGGGATTTTTCGGTGGAGTTACGATCCATGGCTTGTGGATAGCACTTCATTGTGCACCGCGCAGTACCTACTACGTCCGTCGGATGGGACGTTAACCGTTGTCCCTTTCGTGAAGAGCAGGCTAACGCCGACTCCGGGTTTCTTTCCACTCATCTTCCATTCTCCAGTAATCCTTCTCTTGCCAACCATTCTCAACATTTCTGATGACGCAAATAACTTCAATTATCGGACGCCTCCCCAAGTAACCAACTAACTATTCCCTCTTCCATTTCTCACTAAACCATGTTCCATACGAATTCATCTTTTCTCAGGGTCAAGGCTAATCCATCAGGAACTTCTCTTCCTTCGAGTGTATCATGTGGCTGCCTCCTATCCCTTTCTTCCGTACGGAACTCCTTCGTTTCTGATTTTTTTTTCATTCATTTGATCAAAGAAGTCCGCCTCCCACATAAGGTTTTTAGCGGTAACATTTATTAAATATGCATCGTTTTTAATTTTACATTAAAGTTCAAGCAAATGTATCTCATGCCAACAATTTTTCGCTGAGTTGGGAAATATTCCACGCGCCCTGAAAACGAGGAAAAAACAGAACGAATCTCAGCATCAGCAAGTAAGAGGAGTGCTTTGCAAGCAGGAGGGAAAACGCCCGGACACGCGCGTTCAATACGGCTGATTGACACAATTAAGTGTCGATCAAAAAGCCTGGTTGAGCATATTTTGCGCATGGGAAATTTCTTTCTCAACTTCGGTCATTTTGTTTGTGGAGAACAAAAAGCGAGCCGAACGTATGTTCTCCCAAGCTCTTCCTTTGCACGGTACCACTTCGTTTTTTCCCCGCCAGAATCCATGGGGAAGGACGGGGGGAGGAAGTGCTTTCGATGCGACGGCAAGTGGAAGTTATTCCGTTGTTTACTTTTTTGGAGATCGCTGTTTATTTTTTATCCGCGGAATGTAGGCGCGGGCCATGAAGAGCGGCGCAAAAACAGATCCCGCGCGGATAAGCCCCCAGAATATCGTTCCGCGGAATCTATTTTATACTCCAGCGAGATAAAAAAAAATAAAAGAGGAAAAGAGAGCAGGAAATAGCTATTCGGTGAGAAAACGAAGACAAAAATAATCCGCCACTTTTTTTGTCTCCTTCGCTCCAGTAATTTCACTTCTCTCCAGTATTTTGTATAGGATGGCTATTTTTACATACATTTATTTTGCTCATGATGACCTTTTTGGAATCGGTAGTAAATTTGATAAAAAACGGAAATTATAATCACTAACATAACTATATCCTAAGACTGGTTAATGTAGCCCTCCACTCTTCCCTGGCCCTAGCCAATCTCTATATGATCGGGTACTTCTTATGTTTCATGCTCGGTTTAATCTGGTTAACGTGCATACTTATCCATCGGTTTCTTTCACAGGAATTTTTCTGCTGTTTTCTCATGTCCCACGCTTCTACGAGTTCACACATTTCATTGCTATGCACACCACTATAATTAGATATGCTAGATGTCGAAGGATACGGTGAAACAGACACATCATCGTAGAGTGAGTGGTTCGAGAGGAAGGGGTGGACCGAGAAAGTCATGGATGAATACGAAGGGAGGATATTTAGGAGTTTTAAGATCAAGACAGCGTGTATGAGGCAATGTGTAAATGTGACAGAAGCTAAAGAGGTATGCAAGGATAGAGCATTGTGGAGGAAAGTATTGAAAGAGAACCAGTTTTCTTGGCCTAGTTGCAATATCTAAGTTCTTTTACTTTGCCTATCCCTAAATAGAATGGTGGGATGGGAATGCATGCATGTATGTAATTAAATACAGTAAATGAGAAATTAAAACATATGCCAATGCCATTTCCGTTCTCAATGAATGAATGCCTCCGGCCCTATTATAATACATACCTTTCCATTGGAATTGGTCAGAATTTTAAGTTAAATAAATTAAAATCATAAAAAGTATAATATTTATAACTATATAAAATTTATATTTAGAGTATATAAAGTATCTAATATAAAATTACAAAAGAGAGCCCGTTTTCGAGGCCTAATATAATAAATAAGTTTATATTAATAAATAAGACTGTGTCCATCCGAAAGGGTATCGCATTTTGTGTATGCATTCATGTATGGATATCTTTTCAAACGACGAGAATACATTCATGTCCAACCAAGGATTCGAACCAGTCACCCTTCGGTCATCGGAGTGGTTTATTTCACACCAAACGACCTGGGAAGAGGGTAGTGGTACGTAGCGTAAAAGTTTACTGTTGATGAAGTGGACTAGACCTCGTATGAGTGGAACGAGATGTTTTGTATTCGTTAATGCGATTTTCTGGAGAGAAAGAGCGGGAGTCTGGCAGGAAGCCAATCCGCAGAAGAGGGAGCATAAATGAAGGGAAGTGAGTATCATGAGGCATCGATGTATTGAGGAGGGATTTCGGATGAATAAAATAATGATTCCTATTCACTGCCGCGAGGTTGAGACCGAAATACCCACTCTATACGTCTAACCAAACCGCTGAATGGGAATCGGGAAAATGTTATGAGAATGTACTGAGATGAATTTAAGAGTAATAGAGGTAACGCAGGCCAGAATTGAGATTGAGGTAGCTAACGTCTTGTTTTATAAAAAACGTTACCTCTGAATGATTGAATTAATACTCACTCTCGCGCGTTGCATTGAAGCTTATGCTTTTGCACCATTGCACCATTTGCCTTGTTCAAAAGTTGCAGCTGCAAGTCTGACTAGTCGCCTGCAATACCCAAGAGGGCAACGCGCCAGTCTGGCAAGGGAAAGGTAAAGAGTTCAAATCCCGCTTCGAGGGTATTATGAGATAAAGTCTATTAGTTGGTGTTCCTTAAAACCAATTCCAATGCCTCTGAGTCAAATTAGTCGGTGGTTTATACCCTCTCATCCTTTGTGGTTTAATTATGAGTGTAGGCGTGCATTTAAGAAACTCCAATGGAGCGGAATCATTTACGCTTTTCTAGTCTCATCTCCTTTGAGCTTTGAGTTTTTATGGCAACTTAAGCATTAGTACAGGCTAAATACAGAGAGAACGGGATACTAGTGAAGTTTTTGTGGTAAAAGTAGGAGGGATAGGGTTCGGAATGAAAGAATGTGAAATTGATGCCCCGGTAATGGATATGTATAAAAGGAGTGCGCTTTGTTTATTTGGTCATATTGAGAAGATGGATGATAGTCGAATAGCGAAACAGATTTATGATAGAGGAGTGAATAGCGTGACAGGAAGGGGTAAACCGATGAAGCCATGGGTGAATGTGGTGGAAGGAACTCTTAAGAGGAGGAATATTTGGAGTCTTAAGAATAGAATAATGTATGAAGCAATGCAGGAATGTGGTAGAGGCGTAAGAGGTATGTGGGAATAGGGTAGTATGGAGGAAATAATTAAAAGAGAGTCAGTTGTATAGATCTAACCATAAGTAACAACAATAACTATGCTCTTTGAATGTTTCTATCCCGAAAAGGAATGGCGTGAAGGATAGATATATGTTTGTAAACTCTCATGTCTTGTACACTACTGAAAAGAAACAGCGTGGTTTGGTACGAGTGGAGTGTTCCACTCAGATTGGGTCACATTTTGTGACGTAAAAATTGGTTTAAGCTTCGATATTCCTTAATTTTTATGATGTTTTCTTCTCACATTATCATCTTATTTTGGTTAGAGTATTTAATACATAAAATATCGCACATATAAAATGGGCAAAGCAATCATAAAATAAGGTAAAACGTATTTCACCGCTTTTTCAAGATTTCATTTCTAATTTTATTTTAACCATTAAAATTTTAAGTTTATTACGAAATAAATTTGTCAAATCCGAATTCCTCCCAGGACTTTGGTGAACAGGAAGCATTGTTACTCACAAAAGGGGGTCATGACGCAAAAAGCGTCATAAAAATTATTTGGGGCGAGACGAAACCTGGGATATCAGGGAACCTTGGCGGTAGTGCATGCGAAAAGAATATTGCATATGGTACGGATGAGTCATTGAGATTAGGGGGGGAAGTGCACCACTGACTGGAGGGGACTACTAATTTGATATAGATTTTACTTTCTTGCAATAATAAATTTAGAAAAAAGTGTGGATCATGACTCATAAATCTGAGGGAAAGGGAAAATCTGCAGCGGATATTTGCGTGGGAAGCTGTATGACATAACCTAATGAGAGAGAGAGAGAGAGGTGAACTTTGGGATAGGGTGAGTTTAAAAAAAGTAGGACGATACCGTTGGAGGGACAGTGGGAAGGTGTTCCACGGATAAAGAGAGAGAATGCACGACCCGTTCTTCCCCTCCAGACTTCCTGCTCGCCACTTCATCGCTTCTGGTCTTCCACCCCGTTTTTAAGCGGAACACACCCCCAGGAGAGAGGTCGGGCAGGCAGGCCAGGCAGCGAAGTGTTTGAGTTGGCTCGATGGACGAGGGCATCCGACGCAGGAAGCACCCGCTCGAGGTCACCCTTCCTTCGAATGCGGAGGCAGGGAAAGACAGTAAAAAGGACATAGTGAAGATAGGACGAAAAGTAAATGCATGCGCGTGTGGGATGAAGGGTTTCGGTTATGGGGAGAAAATGAAAAAAATGAGCACGAGATATATATATAAATATATTTTTCTGTATAGAGAGGGGGGAGATGGGCGTGGAGATGATAATGCAGTAAAAAAAGAAGATCTTGAAGCGAGGGTCCGAGAGTCCTCTTTCGCAGCGGGCAGGGCACGTATGCGAGCAATCTCGGCCATTAATCCGACCCAGGGATATGTGGTCGGGGAGGAGAAATGGGAGGCTTGAGTGATACCGGGGAGAGGGGATTAAACAGGAAACAAAAGGATGGATGGAGGGTGAGACCGGGGATGGCTCATGGAAGAGAGAGAGAGAGAGTAGTAATGTGTATCATAAATGAGTGTACGGTTCTCTCGGGAGGCAGGGAAATATAATGCCGTAATAACGAACGGACTGAGGCAAGTGGAAGGCTGAGAAACGGATGTGGAATAAATGCGGACCTATTTTCATTCCTTGGTGGGAGACGATAAGACTCGGGTTCATTCGGGTTCGGGGACAAATTTATGCAAAAAAAACAAGGAAGTCTATCGGCCGAACGTGAAAGATTTCGGCTTAACTTTGTGGAAATGATACTCTTGACTCAGTAACCTGATATTTTGTATTTCCCACTCCTTTATTGCACGGTTTCATTGATCATGGTTTCGACAGTAAATGTTATTATTAATCAAATGATGAATTAATTTGTAATTTGCATACTTTTGCATTCTTACCGACCATGATTTTGACTTACTATGTCATTATTAAAGCAGTTTTTGATATTGATACATTACGTCGACACATGGTTGGTCAGAAAAAATAGTTTGAAAATGACATAGTAATACATCATTTAATGGTATTTAATTCACAGAGTAAAGCCTGAAACATTATATTGTTTGTCATTACTAAGTTAGCAACAAGGATTTTTTACCTTGATAATGACAGCTACTAGCGCTTCAGTTTAAAGCGCCTCGACCACTAAAATCATTTTGCACTTAACATTCTGCCATATGCAAACAGGGGCAACAGCACTCGGACGAATATGAGAATAACCCTTGTGAATCCGAGCGGTGCCCAATGGTGCTTAACATCGGTGATTGAGTGGGAATAGGTGCTTCCATCTCGGCCGGCCATTGGCTGCGTGTCAGATAACATAAGATCATTGAAAATATAAATAACAAGTTTATTGGGTGGAATGTATTCGTTATTGTAGTCGGTGGTGGTGGATCCTTAGGAAACGTGGAGGTGGAGTTTGCGCAAGAACTGTGACCTATAGCGGACTTTAATGGAACAATAAGGGTGGATGAAGAATACGACAGGGTTGCAGGTACCAAATGATAAAATAAAAAAAAGAAAATGGTTGTAGTCACTCAGAATTTCGCACTCATTTAATATTTTATTAGGTGGTATGAATAGCTATTTTTGGTCATTTTTTACCATTTGGTCAGTTTAGGATATCCTTGCTGTAACACACGACGACAAAAGCAATAGACCAGCATTCTCAATAAATAATCCAGAATCTTTGGAGATATCTTTTCACCACATGGAGAAATAGCTTATGAGTGGTAGAAGGCTTATTTTATCAATATTTTTTCACTCATGCCATTGATAAAAATTAGATCGCAAGTAATTACATCACTTCCGGAAGTTTTTACCTCAATTAAAACATCAAGAATTACTGAGAAAACTCTTAAATGATAACTCTGGAAGCAAAAAAAGACATTTATAAGTGCAGTAATGTGAAATCTAGGTTAAAAAGCAATATTTGGTGCTTTAGGTAAAGGAGATCTACACAAAAAGAAAGAGGACTGAAAGAAGCGATGGTTAATCAAAATTTTGACGTCGCATGTTAAGCGATCACTGGTACTCTACGAAGTGACAGTAACCAGGAAATTATACGGAGAGTAGTTGGGTTTCCTGTGTTTCTATTGCCCTCACTTAGTGCTGGGCTCTAATCTATTTCCGCTGAGCAGAATGAGCTCGCCGAGACATACTGTATTAACGAACATGGGTTCTCGAAAGTGCTCCGTACACCACCATCTTAGCGATTGAGGTCACCTGCTGCGACAGCAAGTGAACTTAACTAAGCACGGTTCGGTTCCTGCTGAGAGGGTGGTAGGAGTAAGTGGCGGAGTGGAGACTAAGTCGAAAAGAGTTACAGGGGGTTGTGTTTGTGAAATTGGAATGGAGAGCTTTCCTGGTCGCGGTCGCCGACACGAATGCAGGGAGGAAATTGAAATCGTACGGAGTGATGCGGCGAGGGAAAACAGAAGATTAATATTTATGACGGATTAAAATACAAGAGTTGGCGATTGGGGTCTGGTTAAAAAGTCCGCGAACGTTATACTATACTCTTCCCACGTTATTCTTGCAGAAGCGCACATGTATGAAGGAAATGGCAAAATAGTTGAAGGGAGAAATGCGCATTCTCGCTTCTCACATAATTTTCCTCTCACTAATTTTTCATGTTTCACGCAACAAATTTGGCCAAGTGAATATGAGAGGGATTTTCGGTAAAAAATTAGTTGAGATTAGGTTATTTTCATGGGGAGATTGAAATATTTAGCTTAGTTGTCATCCGATCCAAGGAAAGTATACCAATTCTGATCAAGATATAAGAAATCTCATTTCAAATGTAAATACTATTCCACGTTGCCTCGTGTACTTTTTAATATTTTCTGATGAATTTTTTAAACCCCGGATGGTTCCTCTTCAGAATGGCAGCTGATTTTTTAAAAAATGGTCGCGAAAACTCAGAATAATTTAAATGAGAATAATATTAACCTGCTCGTTAGGCTGAATGCCACTGAATGCCATCCATTTTCGAAAAAGTAGACATTAAAGTCTATCCACTAGGAAATAATGAAAATATTTAGAGAAGAATAAACACATAATTTTTTTGTGTGCACACAAATTCTCAATAACATGCCTTTGGGCCCTAAATGGTAACAGATATTCTCGGTATAAGTGATTCATATTTGTAAAAAAAAACTATTTCCCAACTATCAAAGGTTTGAAGCATTTACGGCTTATCTCCAAAAAAATATCCTTTTTATATTGAAATGATAGAATAAGGGGGTAACTGGAGCTTTTATTATGCATAATGAAATTCACAAATGCAAATAACATATCAAGGGGCTATTAATATTTATTCATCTCTGTAGGAAACTTAAACTGACTTATCAAAAGGCAGAAAGCTGGTTTATTGAGAGGGCAATAATATAAATTTACTTCTCATTCCCAAAAATTCTGACAGAGTTTTTACTATGGAAATAGTTAATTGAATTTGGGAATATTTATTTCCATAAACAGACACGAATAGGAAAATTATTTCAAAATGATAAGTGTGGGATTTTTTTTACGTCTGACACGGGCTTGACACTTCCGACACTTAAATCATTAGATAAACTCAGAAAGGGCCGGTCATTCAAGCGAGGAGAATGATAATCAGATAGGGATTTAAGAATTTAGTTAAGTTGATTGAATCATCTAAAATCTTGATATAAAGTGAAGGGAAGAAAATACTTCGGAAAATGCAACGGAAATGAAATTTATACCACGGAAGAGATTGTGAAAATCGAATAATTATTAAGGAAAGGTTAGAAAATAACATTAAGGGCCACCTTACGAATAAGTTTTGAAATATGGAAGCGTATAAAATGTAATTTATAACTTTTTCCAGCACTCCGTTGCTAGTAGCAAAACGCGCCCAAATATTCACGCTATCCTTGAAATTGAGTAATTTCAATTTTTCCCAGCGTCAAAAACAAAGTAATTTCATTATAGCGTTAACACAAAAATATCACTATGAATGTATCTCTTCTAGAATCGTGGAATTTCGCAAATTAGTGAATGTCTCAATTAAGAATACTTTAAAAAATAAGAGGAGGTTGTTGAGGATATTTCAGGAAACTAATAAAATCTAAAGTACGTATGTAGCTATATCACCGTCAAAATCCTTTCTCAGAATTCAATCGGATAATTTTTTCGGATGGTTGCACTTAAAATAGCATCCTTCATTTCTTGATGGTCGTAAGCAAATAGTAAGTTTAAAGGGATTATAAAAAGGGAAGAAAATACCAAGCATCTGAGAAAAGAGATATAACTGGGTATTCCAAGAGAATGCATTTCCCATTTTGAAAAAGGTTTCATCGAATTTTCAGCAACGTTTTCTGAGGATATAAACAACAGAACAATTATCTTTTAAGTATTAGTAAAAGAAATTGCAAAAACGAATGGATCTACTTATTGAGAAAATTACTATTTTTCAGCGTTGTTAGTTATATTACCATGGAACGACAGTAGTTGAGTCTTACAGTTAAAAAAAAGTACGGAAAAATAGTGCCTATGCTCGATATTCCTATTCGTAATAGAGAATCTCGGTAGTTTAATCGAAGTGAGGAAAATCATGCTAATGTAATCTGGAGTACATCAGACCATACATTTGTAGGAATACATGTTCAGTAATGCAATCAAGGGCTGTCTGTATCTTGGAGTTGTGAACAAGATTATACATTAGGAAATTCAAGACGATCTGTAAAACTGGACATTTTCCGCCGATGAGGAATAAAAATAAGCGCGAGAATTTCGGAAGAGTATGCTTATGAATAAACTTCAAAAGAACCTTTTCCTGACGAAGCTAAAACTGGAAATGGCAGGTGTATTTCTGAGAAAGGAAAGTTGAGGGAGATTGGAGGTGATCGGGTCAGCTAGACGATACAAACGACCGTCTTTATTTAGGTGAGAATGAATGGCGCTCGCCAAGAGAGGAGGGAGGGAGAGGGAACAGGGGAAGAGAGGGAAGAAAGAATTTTCTCGTCCGATGTAAAACTGAGGCCTTGGGAAGTGGATTGTGAAGGGCGCAGAAACGCATGGCAGGCTTAGGACTGAAATTGTAACTCATTCAATAGAGGTGGCTCCGCAGAGAATCATAACTTGAATGCGGATATCCAATGGCTTTTATTTTTTCAGCCCCATCCCATGTGCACAACACACTTCTTCTTTACTTTCTGGTCCAGACAAAGCAAATTAATTTCTCAATTGAAGTCCACGTTTGAGAATTCCATTTACTTATCATTAATATCATCCTAGTTACCTAGGAAGCAAGATAACATTGGATGGAAAAAGCATCAGAGACCTGATCAGCAGAATACACCAGGTGAAGAATGCATTCAAAGGAAAATCTCTATCGTTGAAGAACAAAGCATAGACCTGAGGAATCATCTTGTGAAAATCTCTGTTTGGAGAGTATTTCCATACGACAGTGAGACCTGGACAGTCAAGGTGGCAGAAGAAAGGAGGATGGAGGCGTTCGAGTTGTGGTGTAATACGAGGATGCTAAGGATACCCTGGGAGAACTGAGCCAGCAACGAGAAGACTCTCAGATGGATGGGAGGTACTACGCCTACTTTAACGGCTAAGGAAACGAAGAAAAACCTGGATAGGACACCTGCTGAGGCACGAAAGCTTTCTGGCCAATATCTTGGAAGGTACTGTTGAGGGAACTAACTGCCGGGGCAGGTCTAGGATGGTAGTCAGGGGGGCTAACCTAGGAACCCGATAGTTACGAGTTCAAATTCCACCGCTGGAATTGGTGTTGTGTTTGTCTTAAAATTGGTGTCTTAGGTCAGATGCGGTGATATAACCATTGTAACTGGAGCGCTTAAAATTCCAAGTCTACTTCTACTTTCGATCTATATTCCTCTCCTCTTTACCGCCATTCCCTCTTTCTTTTCAATAATAACTATTTCGACAATTTTAGACCTGAAAACTCTAAGGTCACGACTTCACATTCCGCCTTGGGCATGAACATCGCAAATGCCTTAGGCTTAGGCTAGGATAGACTTGGTCACAGGTTAGGATTGAGGCATTAAGTTTGACTCTTATAATGCTAGCAGGTGGGGAAACTCATATCCAACTACCAACTACTATCACCTACTGCTTTCGGTCTAACCCTTCCTCCCTTTTCTGTCGTCGTTTCCTCTCCCTTATTCAGCCGGCTTGTCCTTGGACAGCAACGTGCTCGCTTGGCAACCAAAATGACGAGGGTACGAATCATCACGAAGTCCCGCGTTGTGCAAGTTGGAGAATTTTTCTGGAAATTTTCAGTGCAACATTGGATTGGTAATTAGTGCATCCAACCATGTGCAGCACTTCTAAATCTTCATTTCTTTCCTCTCTTCCTCCCTCCTCTTCTTATTATCCTCACCGCTTCCAAGCCGTTGTTTTACTCTTCTCTTTTCCCTCGCCACCGCCTCACCACGCACGGCAACTATCTCCCTCCCCATCCTTCCCACACAATGCCAACCTCCCCATTAACCACCTCCCTAGAGGTACAACTAAACTTTAGTTATTAGAGAAACTGAAAATCCAAGTGTTCTGCTTCTTACTTGTTCCTGAAAAGGTATATTATCCACCTCGTTCTGGAGTAGAAGAGACATTTTCAATAGGACTATTTGGAACAACTTATTTTTTACTAGAAGTCACAGTTGTCATTTCCCACAGGATTTGTTTAGTGAAAAAAACGCGTTTCGACGTTTTCACGTGACTGCTAATACCCAACGATGACGTGAAAACGTAGGAATGACGTTTTCACGAGACCTTTTACCTGATTATGACATGAAATCGTTGAAACGCATTGTCTTTCAATGAACAAATCCATGGGAAATTAGATATTGTTTACAATACTAACAATATGAATTTCCACCAACTCTTTACTGAGAACGTCAATTTCAGGAATATTTAGGTAGGAAAATGAAAAAAAACTTTCCATTGCAATGTTACCAAATCCCTAATGGAAAATGCTGTACATGCTACCACATCGCATTCTTCCTCTATCTGTCTCTCTTCCTCCTTTCCGATGTTCCCCTCTCCGAATTCATCCTCATCGCTTCCAGAGGGTTGTTTTATTTTGGGAAAAGTATTCCTCTTCGCATATCCTCCTCCCCCTAATCCACCCATTCACAGCCTTTCTACTCTATAGTTCTTCTTTCTCAGTCTCCACCCCATCCCTCTTCATTCCCCCCTCCCCACTTTCCATTCAACATAGACAGCTACGCCTCTTCCTGCTGCTTCCTTCCCCTTTCTCTGCTTCTCACCACACTCTAATCGGTTCCGTGACTCCGCGGTCAGGAGGAGTAACGCGGGAGGGAGGGAGGGAGGGAGGGAAGAGGTCGGGAACTTGCCCTCTTTTCCTCCGCGCACGCAAAAAAATGGAACATAATGGAAACCCCCTCCGACCTTGTGTGCCAGAGAGTAATCAGAACGCTGAACCGGAGAGGAAGGCAAAAGGGGAGGGGTGGGGTGAATGATGGGGGAGGGAAGAATAGGGGAGGGGGGAGAGGGCGGCACTAGAAGAGGTGGATGTGGGAGCGCGAGAGTGAAAAAATATAAATTTTCCTCACCCTTAATGCGAAATAAATGAACGCACGCACAGGGTGGACATAAGGGGAGGTCTCGCGTCATGCACGTCTACCACATGGGCAGCAACAAACCGCTGTTGGACTGGAGATCGTCGACTTTCCAAAGCATATTGCCTTTTTTTAGTTCGGTCGAATTTTTCTTTAAAAAATGGAAAGTATCCATCGAGTACAGAGATGAGCATCGTTTTTTTAAACACATTTTCCATATGAAATAAACACGACGAAACATATTTGGGATTGGTTCGGCAAAGGAAAGTGTGTTTGTGCGTCAATTTTACAATACTTACCTACTTCTATTTACGTCAGTGAAAATATCTTTAACTAATAACAATTGCACAACATGTATAGAAAGATGCACCCGTTTGTATACATTTCCATGTAAAAATATAAATTATTTTTATTTCGCTATATTACGGTTAGATTCAATTAACGATGGATCATTGCTATTCCTTGGCTACTGGCCCTTGTTAGGGATGCAATACTCTTCGTACCATCTATCCCTTCGGTCTCTTCTTCCTTCCTCACGCCATAACATCCAAAAATGCCTTTCCTTCTCTTTCCTCCAACCCTTATTTCTCTGTATTCTACCTTCTAAAACGACCTTCAGAATCCGGAACTCATCGAATATCTTAGTTTATTCGCCTACTTTGCTTCCACTGTATTTCCTCAAGCAACTTTCTTTCTTCTCGAAACAAGCTATAAATAAATAAAAATCACGAAATCAAATATATTGTATCGGTCACGATTCCGATATTAAAATATGTTCATAATTAATCTGAGAGTAGGAAAGTATGCTTACTCATCGCCAATGCAACGCTTACTTCCATTGCTACTCCGGCTATTTTATTCAAAACAGGGAACCGTTCAAGGTGTAGAGAGAGGCACTCGTTTGTATGAGTTTGTTATAAGACATATTTGGATTAGATTTAAATTTTAAAAATATTGTTGCGATAAGATACATTTCTGTCAGGTCATCAAATGTTTCTTTCACATTTCTTGCAATGTTTTTCCTCCTTTTTAACAACAGGGAACCTAATTTCCTGATAGAGTGTGTCAGCGAATATTTTGGAGGAGCATATAGTGCTTCCCTGGCGAATACTTCTCTATACGGCCCTCTCACCATGCACCAAAGGAACCGCCACCCAACTCGTAGAGTCAAGGTAATATAAAAGCAGGTACATAGTGGAGAAATGACGGCATCTAACAATAAAAATTTACCTGCATTAGAGTGAAAACGAAAATCCTGCAGTGTTTTGGTTATTTTGTTTTTGAACGACGAATTAACCGAGTTCCTGAGGTCAGAAAAAAAATTACTAGCGGGCTAATATGCTCCAATATATTTCTGTTTTAATCCAAATGTCTTGGTGACACGATTGAGTTGAGGACGCAAAAAGGCGTGTCAAGGTCTCTTGAATGGAAACAATTCGGCCAAGAACCAAGACAGTGACGCCATTGTCACCACTTACATTTCCTGTCCAATAAAATGCTGATGAAGCGGAGTAATATAAGCAATTGTATGCCGTTTCACAAATACATTTTGTTATATGTTTCAGGGTCATTAATAAAGAATGATATCTTCCCTGCAAATGTCGAAACGGAGAAAGTTTTTAATTGTCTACAAGTGTCAATATGTCTAAGATGTAACGCATAGAGAGAAGTGAATAGAATGTGAGTGTATTAGATTAATTAGAGTGACTAATTCTATCCCGGACGAAAATCTAATTTTGAAACCAATCATTACATTAATTCGTACATTACTGATTATATATTTCCTCATTAAGGATCTATTCATTTCACTCATTAGATATACCCTAAATAAATATTTAAATTTTAATGAATTGATTTTTTCCATTAAACCGCGGCTATAAAATCTTAAAGTTAACACATATTCGATAAATAAAACATGGCATCAAGGAATCCACCAACGGAACGCAATATAGGGTGGATTAATCTTGCAACGTAGTGTTTGAGCGTCTCACGGGGTTTTGTACGAAAATAAAATGCAAAATGAAATGTGAGACAATGTGGTCCCTAGTACTGAAAACTTGATCGCACGAAGTTAGTAAAAAAACCTACTCTACCTACCTACATTTTTTTTTAGTAGGTAGCCATTGTTAGATCCGTCTTATTGGTTCAGAGGATGGTTCTAATTCATCTTATGGACAAAAGAATGCAGAAAAATGTAACTCTATGGAGGGATTCACCTTAGAGCTGGAGTTCCATTTCATTTTTCCCCCTATTTCTGACCCTAGTTAAATAGTGAATAGTACGAATTCATTCCAAATTAATCCTCTGCAAGCGTGCACCTGCTAAAATGAGTGAATTGCAACCATGAACTCAGGAATGCACTACCCTCGGCCTGATTATTATTTGTAGTTTAAAAAAGAAATAACTAATTGAAAATAAATATTCGCCTTACGCTTGTTTCTTTTATCTCTTTATTATCATCGAACGTGTACACCAAACTAGACGAAATTTTACTGTGACTTTGTTTTGATATAACTTTAAATGGAATTAAACTATGTTCATCTTCCTGCTGAAAGTTTAAACGATGTAGTAAATTTATTCATAGACGTCCTCTTATATCCGAGTTGGACTGAAGACAAATAGTTTGGGTAATTAATTCCGCAGCAACATGTTATGAACTCCTTACAGATTTTATCAATTTTTTGTTAGATACTTTGTCTAATGCCTAAAAAGTTATTAATTAATGAATAGAGGACTTAAATAGCCATATATATTTTGTGTAAAGATATTTTGTGAACATTATATCCTTCTATTGTATTAAAAACACAATGTCCTACTTGCCCCTTTCTCAAGCTATTAAGGGTTTAATATTTTTTCGTTAACACCTAGTCTCATTTCTCATTCAAACAAAGAGACGAGAAGTCACATTTAAGTCTCCTCTTTCTTCTTTGCATTGTTATTGTCATTGTTATTGTCAGTCATGGTTCGGCATTCAGACGAGGCGGTTGTGTTCTGGTGCTCCTCTTGCGAAAGGCAGGTGCTGTAGTGATGTGTGCAGTTTAACCTCCAGTACAAGTGTGCTTATCTTAGTTAGCTCACAATTCGAAAGTGATATACTTATTCGCATATCTTCAACAATGGCAGAGTGTGGTGTGTGCAAAGCGATTGTGCAAAGGCGTCAATTGGGAATCACCTGCGATGAGTGTGAATCGCAGTGCCACGCTGACTGTGTGCAAATGTCGAAACAGGATATTGAGTATCTCAAAGAGGAAAAGCAGAAGTGGAGGTGCCCAAACTGTAGAGAAGTAAGACGAAAAAGCATGATCGCTGCTTCACCTGAGGACTTAGATTCAGTGAGTGTTTCTCAGATAATTCATATGCTTGATGAAGCCAAGAAAGATAGAAAGCGTATGGAATCTGAGTTAAACAAAGCTCTCGAATTTGTCAACGAAAGAATAGCCGAAAACACGAAAGTTCTGCAAGAAAACTCTGCTCAAGTAAGTGAATACTTAGCTACAATTGACATGTTAAGGCAAGAAAATGTGAGCTTGAAATCTCGTGTGAGTGTCTTGGAAAGACAGATAGACGACCAAGAACAAAATGCTCGCCAAAATGACCTTGAGATCCATGGGATTCCTCAAAAACCAAATGAAAATATTCTACAGGTTGTTAAGAGTGTGGGGGCCGCGCTAGATGTTGAAATAACAGACGATATGGTGGACTCCTGCCACCGTATTGGGAAAAGTAGAGAGGGGAATGGGTCAAGAGCTATCGTGGTCAAATTCGTCCGCAGGTGTACAAAAGAAGACGTCCTCCGTAAGCGACGAGTGAAGAGGACCTTTTCTACGAGACACATGGGCTTGGCGACTGACACACCGGTTTACATCAACGAAAGACTAAGCCCTGGGCGGAGACGACTCTTTGCTGCCGCGAGAGAACTGAAGAAAGAAAAAGGCTACAAATACTTATGGTTACGTCACGGGTCAATATTCTTGAGAAAAAAGGAGAATGAGCCCGTCATTTTGGTTAAATCCAATGAGGACCTGGAGAATTTGTAAGCATTCAAAAAAATTGTTACACCATTTGTTTTTGTATTTTCCCTTGGTGATTATTTGCTTTCTTTCAGAGTTATGTTTAGTATTCCAGCTCTCTGTGCGCTCGTCTCATATATATTCTCAAGAATTTGTCTGCATAAATTTTGATTTTTATACCTATAATATGTCTAAAATCACAAAAGATTTCAATTTATTGGATGATTGGAAGATTTGTTCCAGTATTAACATATTGCACCAACATTTTATAAGTCTAGGGGAAAATCTGGAAAAATTAGTACTACAATTAAGTGTTTTTACTCGCAAACACCATGTCATGAATCTTTCATTATTGGGTATTGCGTGTTCATGTATGTCTTCCATTGTTGATAGTGGTAATTTGTTGGATGAATTGACTTATTCCAGTTTAAGTGAGGCTACTGTATATTTATTTTTGATATGATTCAGAGTTGTGAAGAGTGTTGTTCAATTGAAGAAGTTAATCTTTGTACTAATATTAAGATAATGCATCAGAACATAAGGAGCTTACGAGCAAATTTTGACAATTTTGTATTGCAGCTTGAAAATCTAAAGTACAAGCCTCATATAATAATTCTGTCAGAAATATGGATTAATGACCATGAGGTATTGGCTTATACATTAACTGGATATAATCAGTTTGTTAAATGTAACAATAATTATAGAGCTGGGGGAGTGATTGTGTATGTACTAGAAACGTATTCTTCTCTCTCAAATGAGCTACCCGAATTGCTATCTGCTGATATCGTAAAAATAACTGTGACTTTGGAATCCAATGTTTCAGTAACTGTTATAGCTATCTACAGACTTCAGTCTCACTCAATTAATGATTTTTTTAGAGAATTGCAAATTGTACTAGATGGATCTGTAGTTAGAAATGTAATTGTAATTGGCGACATAAATTTATGTCTTCTGAGTCAGAATGATTGTACTTATCAATATCAAACGTTAATGGCGAGTTATGGCCTGGAACAATTAATATTCACTCCCACAAGAATTACAAAAAACACTTCGTCATGCATTGACCATGCATTCTACAGGAGTAGAGATAATTTTGAATGCATAGGAAAAGTGCTAGACCTAGGTATATCCGATCACCACCTAATCTTATGTGATCTTAAATTAAATACAAGTAGCAAACGGGAAAATGTGATTGATGAATCTCTTGAAAAAATCGATCTCCTTTCTTTGAATGAATATTTTCGGCAATGTTGCTGGGATGAGGTATATAACCAAAAAAATGTCACCAAAGCTTATGCGGTTTTTCTAGAAATATTTGAACGAGGTATCGAAGGTGCTAAATTTATTACTAAAATAAGAAACAAGTACAGGAAGATAAAGCCGTGGATAACAAAGAAATTATGCATTAGAATATCGAAAAGAAATTTTTTATATAAAAAAATGAGGAATCAACCTTATAACGATAAATTAAAACGCCAATACAAATCCTTTAAAGCCCGTCTTGACTATGAAATTGCAAAGTGCAAAGAAGCGTATTATTTGACACTCTTTTCAAATTGTAACGACTCAGCTAAACAATGGAGGACTCTGAACAACATCCTAGGTAGGGACCATATGGGTAATAAAATTGAGAAGATTCAATCGCAAGAAAAAGGCAGTCTGTTGTTTCGCGCTCAAGACATAGCAAATGAGTTTAACATTTATTTCAGTGTAGCTGTACCAAGACTGACAAGTGAATTTAATAACTTTGACATTGGCATTGAAAATCATCACGAGGGGTGGTTTCCAAACTATGAAATACCTCTATCATTGTATTTCTTTCCTACTGATGTTAAAGAGGTCAGCAGAATTATCGAAGAAATGGAGCCTAAAAATTCAATGGGTTACGATAAAATTAGTGTCAATATTATTAAATCAGTACATGACCATATTGCACCGGTTTTTACACATATAGCAAATCTGAGTATGACAACAGGTGAATTTCCAAAGCAATTAAAAACAGCTGTAATAGTGCCAATTTTCAAAAAAGGTGACAAAACAAAGGTTAGCAATTATAGACCAATATCGCTCTTGCCTGTCTTCTCAAAAGTATTGGAAAAAGTTATTAAAATTCGTCTCTTAAATTTCCTGAACGCCAACAACTTCTTTAGCACTAGGCAATTTGGTTTCTTAAAAGGTAAAAGCACTGAAGATGCAATTTTGCAGCTGTGTTCTGATATCTCTGACGGACTCAACAATAATAAGAGAGTTGCAGGCTTGTTTGTAGATATTACAAAAGCCTTCGATTGCGTAGACCACACATTATTACTGAAAAGACTAATGCAAGCTGGAATAAGAGGAGTTGCTAATGAATGGTTCAGAAGTTACCTAAGTGGGAGAATCCAGTACGTGAAAATACATGATTGTTATAGCCAAGAAACATCGCTTTCCTGTGGAGTCCCTCAGGGCTCGGTCCTTGGACCTATTTTGTTTCTAATATATGTGAACAACTTCAATAATGGATTGTTCAATGGTAAAGTAACTTCCTTTGCGGACGATACAGCTTTGGTTTATACATCTGACAATATGAGCGATCTATATTCACAAATACAAATAGATCTTGATCGAATAAAATTCTGGTTTTGTTCAAATAAACTGGTATTAAGCGAAAAAACAAAATATGTTATATTTAATTTAAAAAGGAGATTATTCAAGAAACAGAGTGTTTATTATAGATGCCTTATGTGTGACAACAAAAAAACATGTTCTGCATGTTTTAAAATTGAACAAGTGAATTGTATTAAATATCTTGGAATAACTCTTGATGAAAACCTTACATGGAAACTACATGTTGACAAATTAAAATTGGAAATGATATCGATTCTAAGAAATTTTTTTATTTTAAGATATCTATGTCCCATAACAGTAGTTCGTTCTGTGTATTGTGCCATGGTTGAGTCTAGACTACAATATGGCATATCTTGCTGGGGAGGAGCCTACATGTCTAATATTGATCCTCTACAGATTGCCCAGAAAAAAATCATAAGGGTGATATTTAGGCAGTCGAGAACTGAGCACTCGTTGCCCCTATTCCAAAAACTAAATGTTCTACCACTAAGATATTTATTTGTATTTAAGGTGCTCAAGATATTTTACATTCGTGGGGGAAATAGAGCAAAACCAATTGAATATTCTGGTAAACTAAGGGGGAAAAAAGACATGTATCGTTTAGGTTTTGGAACTGTTGTACCTAAACCCAATAAAGAAGCCTTTAAACATACATATGCTTTCCTTGCCCCCAAATTGTTCTCTTCCCTCCCGGCTGAGTTACTGAACCAAATGTCCACGTCTTTGTTTCTGTCAAAATTAAAAAAATGGCTCCTCTGCCAAGAGAGTGAATACATTGAAAAACTGTTAAAAGTTGTTGTATAGACTTAGTGATTATTACTTTGTTATTTATACTGTATTGCCATTGTACTTAATCATCTTTTATTTGTATTGTTGCAAGTGAAAATTCTTATGAATTATTTTACTCTGCTATAATTCCGCACACAATATGTATTATCTCTAATTGTTTTTCTGTTATCAGGTTAAAAAAAAAAATGATTATACATATGCACCAGCCGCTTCATGTTAATTCATGATGGTAACCCCAAAACAGGTTTACCTATGGGGTACCTAAATTCCACCTTATTGTGTTTTTTTAAATATTGTATATATATACTTTGTTTACTTCACAAGTGGAATAAATATTATTATTATTATTATTATTATAATTCCCTTCGCCCAAGTTATGACCATCACCTCGTGATTTGTGCGAAAGATGTCCGCACCAAGGACTGATAAACGCGGAACATGAGGCCCTGTTAAATCTTATCTTCATTTCCAGCGCCTCAGCTTTTTCATTTCTCCAGGAAAATATTCAAAGGCCCTGAAAAAATAAACCTCATCTGAGCGGTTTATTTTCTCCAGGTTGTTAACGTAAATATTATTGCAGCATTCAGTATACCGGCTAAGTGAAAACACTATTCCTCTCTTATAGTGCTTTTACAGTTAACTCCTTCACAGTTAATATTCCCATCAATTTTCAACCCAAATCTCAGCATATAATTTTAACTCGTGAATTAAACACAAAGATTTCATTCATGAACGTATCGTTTTGATTCTGTATTTACCGTTAAATAATTTCAAACTCTGCATGCAAAAGCATGAGCATTTAAATAACACATTGACCTATTGGAGATATTTCAAGGATGGAATAATTTAAATGCACGTCAATGCATTAACATTTTTTCAAAAACGTTATCAGTCAAGTGCTCTCGATGGAATCATTATAGACAGAATAAGATACATTCATTCATTTCTTGTCACCTATGAGCTTTAAAACCTTTTTTGTTATGCAATGTCACGTTTTAGATAAAATTTTATTCCACATATGCTTTTTTCCTTGATATTTCTATAACATCAATTAAATTTTCCATTTAAGAAATAAACCAAAAATAACATAATTGTCTAATATAATGAAATGAATGGAGACAAACTCTTCGTGTAACCTTCGCAGCTGTTGAATTATAAGGCGTTTGTGTTAATCATCCAATAAAATATTTTCTCTGCTTGTAAATGAATTGAATACAGCAAACTCAGGCTGTTATAGAGATAGTTTACCCAATTGCATTAACATTTATAAAAGCATCCACAGTATACGCCTCTTTGAGTTTTCTGCTATCATAGGCAAGACTCATAATTTGGCGATAGTGAAGGAATTATAAACTAAATTTCTTACAGTGATAAACAGCATTTCAGACAATTTGTTTTTTCAAGTAATTCCATATGTCAACGGTAATACAATAATTTGCATTTATTGGAATTTTTGCGTTGCATTGATGATTTATGTGTGATATAGTCGAATGCATCTAATGATTATCCTTTATCCGCTACTCAAGTAGTTTCATTTCCAAATTTATATTATGAACACTTTCTGTTAATATAAATATAAATTATCGTTATGAGAATTCGGCATGCGTAAATAAATGATTGAAAGCATTAGCCAAATATTGGGAAACGTAACAGATGGTGACCCCAACTCAGGTGAAACTAAGGGGTACCTATAATTATTATCTGATAATTTCCATTTGTTAAACCTGACGTGTTTTGCAAACACATGTTTCGTGGAATAAAACTTTTTATTCTCTTTCTCTTCCTTTAGTATTCCTGCTAACTTTCGAATCTATGTTTAGAGGCAAATGTCGTCATCGCAACATTACCCAGTTCCTGGAACCAAATTAGAAAGCTCTACAGTAACTTGCTCATTCTTCGAAATGGACAGTTCATGTTCTTTAAATTTTAACAGTAGCCAAAATAAACATTATTTTTCATTGTTAGTCTTACGTCAATTCACATCGTTTTCCTTCCTTTGAAAAAGCGAGAAAGAAATTGAGGCGTTTTTGTAAAAAGTGCCAACACACATGCTTCTGAAATCGATAACGGCCAAGCCTTCATTACGAGCAATTTTTTTCTTTCGCTTCTTTGAAAACAGCGTTTTTCATGTCGTGCAACCAACCTTGCCTTGCCAACTCATGCTGTAAATAGCCTATATCCATTTTTTATTGCTTCAATTTACGATCAACAAGAACGTTTGAGTCTTTCATAAGATGCCTGCTGCTTGAACTATTGTTACTACCGTAATAATGCTTTTTAAAGCACAAGTTTTAGGGAATGCCAAACTTCATCAAGGCTAGGCTAATATAAAACACAAATTTCTTTATTCGATATTGCAAGATATTTTTCTAAATCACTGAAATACTTATTATCCACATAAACTCTTGACATGTTCGAATGAAATATTGTACTTTCAAGATTATTCTCAGATTTCCTCCGTACAGTTATACGATTCATAGTAATAGATACCCAATAATAGCACTCCAGAAAACACTTTTATGCTAAAAAATAATCAGAGTTTATAGAAAATATACATGTACAACTATAGGTTCGTCAACAGATAAGACTTAAAGCCTGCGTTAAAATTTGGCGTCAAAAATTAACAAATTAATTTTTCTAAGCATTGTATCTTTCCATAGATATTGTAGTACATACACTGTGACATCATAAAATATACGCCATTAGTCATTGTTTGAAAAACTGGCTCTCTCCCTGCTACCTACAACCGTGTGAACAACATTCTTATTCAGTTATCTGCAAACCAATATTGAAAGCATCGATACCTATCCAATAAGTAGAGAACCAAGCGGAAGCAGGCGAGGGTAGGTAGGCATAGTCGCAGGAAGCAATCACTTCCTCTCATTGATCTCTTGTATGTGGCGTCCTCTACACGTGTCACTCCTGCATTCTCTGAGCTATTTACTATTTACATAGTGCATAGCACCAAGTACTTAACTATTGAGTGCACTCAAAGATCTCCAGTCTCACTATCACAATTAATAGGTCTCGACGATGAGACTCATCTCAACCTCCGCTACTTCGAGTGCTTCAGACCGAGACTTCATTTACCACAGGTCCACAAAGGTGTCCCAGGGTTAATTTTTAACTAAGTTTATTTTGGGTCTAATTGTAGTAATTTCTATCAACGCGATGATTTTATAAATCTTTCATGATTCTAAAATAACTCTCATGGATCTTTGACTTTGAATTTTAAACTCCATCTTACTTGAGGAAAATGCAAGTTGTCCAAAGAAAGAAGTGATCAATTAAATGGCACGTCGGAGAATGGTAGGGGAGTTACTAAGGAGAGACCTGTCGCGTTAATTACGCGAATCGAGCATTTTTTGGGCAAATGAACGCCCTGAAAACGATGACGGGAGCATTGGGCATTCCTTTTGAAACATAAATCCTCTATCTCTTAACAATAGCCCACGGTAGTGTTCAGAGTTAGTGCCTGCTGCAACATTTTCAGAGAAGGTATTTAGTACTCCAGAGATGATTGTTAGATCCTATTTGAATGAAACAGGGGGCAAAAATAAATCCTTGACGCATAGAAAAATTGTGAGCAAGCAAGAGTAAGAAGACCATCATCTCATATAAAAAAGTTTATAAAATAGAACCCTATTATAAATTTTAATGCACATTCATAATATTTTTCTCTCAACCCGAACTCACTTTCTTCCTTAGGGTCATATGATCCTTTCCTTTTCCATGTGCTAATTGAAAGCGAGGTAAAATTGATATCAAGTGGGTAAACCTTTCTCTTTGCTTCATTTTGCCATGAAGACACTACTTCGACATCCAGAAGTCATGATTTATTCCAATGTATTTAAATTGTTAAAAATAACATCTTCTTCGAGTAAACTAGACGATTAATCTTTAAGGTAGTGTGTTTTTCAATGCAATGACTCTCAGGCGTCTTTCTCTCTCTCTCTCTCGGACTCTCAGTAAGTGGCCAAGATTCTACATTGAATGTAATATCCTACGGCAGATTCCACTATCAATCAACTTCATAAGCTCTAAGTCAAGCTGCAGAAACCGACGGTGATAAAATAAAAGACTATGGAGAATATTTCTATATTTTTGTTCCATATGTGCTCGTGAGCATGTCCTACGCTGTGATATGGAAGCTAATGAGAGCAATCGCGTAGCTTTTCGAATGGCTTTGCCACAGATGGAAAAACACGAAGTACTCGTCTCATTGTTTCGCGCGGGATAAGAGTTTTCCGTTCAACGCTGTAAACTCAAGGTGATACGGAACTACTGTCGTTGGAGCCGAGCCCCAGGAGGAAACTTAAAAACTCTGCTCATGACTTCAATGTGACTCATGGGTCAGCTATATGAAAACTTAATGTGACTGAATTTGACTTACCATCATTGGTAATCATGACAAACTATATTCCCCCATTAGATAGATCAATAAGGTTTTGAGATCCCAGTCGCTCGAATGTATTGTTGCATGATTGAAATACATGAACCCCATATAATTTGTAAATAACTGGGATAAAATGAAAAAGCAATTAACATATGGCTACTCACAAAATTTATAAATATACCTAACCCTGACTGCTTAACACTAAATATTTTCCGGGATTTTTAAAACTTCTTTTATAAATAATTTAGGTTGGGAGTTTTTTCTTTCCCAGAGAAGGCATTTATCTAAGGAACTCTTAAAAAAGTCGTCCACCAGAAGGAATAGTAAGCCCGTATATTACACAGTCATCAAAATGTTTTATTTAAAGAAACATTCAACATGCAGTAACATTGGTCGGCGATTGCTATACGCAGGATTTCTATAATTAGGTATATAAATTTCAGGTATGAGCCAAAAGGCTCAGGAAAATTGGAATCAGGCTTAATGACTATTTCTAAGACTTTGTCCAGGATTGGCAGAAATGCATCATCTACTTCTTCTTCTAGAATGAATGAAATTTTCACTAAATGTGTCTATACTACTACTGTATAGGTAGATTGAATTCCGACCTTTTCTTAGGAGACCTCCATCACAAATGAGCGTTTTCATTATCAACCAAATGGTAGACTTTCAGCATTTCAGGCCACTGTGGAGGATCTCTTCGAGTAGAGCTCTCTTTATTTGAAAGTCAATAAGCTAGCAATGCAAGAGATGTTAGAGAAAATGGAACATACTATTTCAAGTTCTTCAGCTCAGCTGTTACTTCTAAAGTGTCGAGGTTCCGCGGTAAACTCTTTCTCGCATTCATTCGTGCGCTGGTGCAAACAAATGAAAGCTACAAAGTAATGCCAAAATTTACTTACGGTGACTTTTCAGCCTTGTATAGTGAGGTACTAGGCAAATACCAGTTTATAGGTAAAAAAATTAAGTGGGGTTCGTCGGTAATTGAGCCAGCAATTTACGTGCATTTCATTATTTTTAATTAGAAAATAATAAGATATTTCTGCTCAGAGAAATTCGTTAATAGCTCTGCGGAGAAGTTCACAAAAACGTCTTGTGTTGGATAAACTTACTACTCTCACCAATACGCCCTTGCCATTAACGAGATATCAATCATATGCTTCTGCCTACTAACTCCCATACGTGGAGAAATTATACGCACCAAAAAAGAAGTAATTTCAAGAATTTCTTTTCATGAGATGACACTAATGGTAATAATGGAATTATATTAATTCATAAAATAAGAGTTGAGTTTTACGATTTCCGGAAAGAAGCATTCGTGGTTTTGAACACATTACCTTCCGGCTCATCATTATTCTATTTCTGTGGCAAAGAGCCAAAAGCTGATATGTCCAAAATATGCGTTTTTTTAGGTGTTGATTGATATATGATGTTTAACGTGATATTGTTTAATTGTCAAACGATGACATGCTGCCATACATAATTCCATCAACATTGACTCTCTAATTCACTTTGACCAAACATGACATTTCATAATACGTTAATTCAACCACCACTTAATATGTTCACCCTGTAAATTTGTGATTTTGGAAGTATCAGGTTTTGGCTCTTTGCCACAGATTTGAATTCCGTCCAGCATGGATCGATGCTTCAGACCGGCAGGAAAGACATCAGGGAATAAGGTCTTTCGAAGGTTACGCAGGAGAGAAGCCCACCGCCGGCATTAGCCTACTCTCAAAGACAGGCGGCAAGGGACCCACTGTTTAACGTCCCATAAAGCAGACGGAGTAAAAGCTTTTCACATAACTTTCAAGAAAGGATCGGATTACCGACGAAATCTTTCCTTACCATCCGGGATTTAAACCTGGATCCTCCGCGTGGGAGGACCATAATTCCTTTCCGAACCAACTCAAACTTGAATTAGTGCACTGCGTAAAAGAAGGACAACAGTGTAGCCTCAGTCGCCAATCCGACCCCCTGCCCTCAGGTTATAATGCGAGCCCGCCACCCGTCCTGAGTTCTCAGGCTCTACCATCTCACACGTGCACCACCTGGGAAAACAAGACAGGTGTTCGGTCACAATTAAATCAATGAGGTGGCTTTGACAGGAGAGACGTAGAGCAGAGGGTAGGTATCGCCACAAATCCGTGGTTTGCTGGTCTCACGAAGAATTGGTGTGAGGAATAGGTGCATGCGCGGAGATATCTCCCCGATGATAGATTGCCTTGATCGGTTATGAATGCGCTGTAGAGAGACCGCATGTTCTACAATTCCGCACCCACTTCTTTACTTAAAAGCCCCTCCCTACCCCACGACATTTTCAAGGCACAATGAGCTCTCAATTCACAATGAGCAATGAGTGACCATCCCTGACTTTAAGGGCAACCCTTAGGGAAACACATGGCTACTCCTCACGCTCTAAATTTTGCCCCACGACTCACTCTCACACATTTATTTATTCCATTCTTCATGATTTAAAACCGCATTTATCCCATCATAATTATTAATTCCATGTTTACATTTAACATCATATTGAATTTTCATCTTCGTCGAACTATATTCATGGGCTCATTGTTATTGGAATTCCACCTCATATATAGCACTGAATATGCATACGCTTTCATGAACAACGAAATAATACTTATATCATACGAAGTATGTGGGCTGGAGTGTGTGAAGAGGTCAATTTTCGTGCATGTGTGGTGACCTGCCAAGGAATATGAAATCAGATATGAAGTCGCATATTCAGAAAATGACTTTGGGAAGGGTCTCCGTTAAATACATCGAAAAAAATCCGTACTAGGTCAAACTAATCATTATTAATCCAGTTTAAAAATAAATAAATATTAAAAAAGTACAATTTTCTAAACTTGTTCTGATATTACAAAGATTTTTTCAATACATCTGAAACCCTCAAATTTGTAGAAAGAAATTTTGGAGAAATAAAACATCTCATAATCGTCCTTTTGGTTTATCAAAATGGAAGACAACGATAGATGTGTGTTCACGTTGGTAGATTGTCACTTGTCACGGTCTAATACCGTACGTTCAAGAGGAGTACTGTCAGATTTTGGTCATGCAGTGGCGATAAATGATAAAAAAATGAATTAGTAACGAATGTGAAATTTAAAGAAAAGCGATGGTCAAATCGTTCACCATTAAGACATCGTTCTCACATCTGATATTTTTAAGTTCATACAATTCACCCTCAAGACGGCTAAAGGAGTGAAACACTGAAGGAAAATGGACGTCATAAATTTAAAGATAAGACGCCGGTGGTTCGGTTGTAAATCCAGCAATTAGGAAAAATGGACTGGCGAACGAACTTAGAACAACTCAGCTTAATCGCAACGTTTGACGTTGATTTACACAGTTGGAAGTGTTGGAAGCAGTGAAAATTACTCTCCTACCCATTAAAAGTCAATATTATGCTTTAACTAGGAAATATCTCAAGAGCAGGAAAATTTCATGCGCCAGCAAACTTTCAAGTGCTGATTAAGAGAAATCACATAAAACCTTTTTTCAACTATTATTGCAAACACTCAATTCTGTTGAAAAGAAGATATCATCTAGTCATTCGTGTTTCCACAACATGATATTCGAAGTCCGATTCAATGACTTGCAACGTGCATAAAATAGACCGTATCGCGATTGAAGAATTATAAAAGTTATATCTCTGGTCTCAGGCCCAAATATACGGAGTTCTCGTCATTAAAAAAAATTATCTACCGAGTATGAAAAATTTTAAATGGGCACATGAATCCAGGAACTACTCTTGCTTAACTTTTAATTTCCTCTTTATCTTCTACAATTAATTAAAAACTTTGATTTAACTATCACGAGGTTTATTCGTCAAAACATTATGTTTTAAACTTTAATTACCCAAGCATCAAAATATGCATTATGAGACGTAATTGACGAGCCAAGCTATTTTAAATAAAAAATGATAATCTCCGCGTTAAAGCACCTGCTCCTTCTTTTAGATATTAGCCGCACACCGTAATGCATAAGCTCAACAAGAAGCACAACGAAAAAACTTAAGGCCCACATGGTATGAAAATCTTGAACTTAATTAAAGCTGCACTTTACCTCTATGCTGCAAGTTTGATAAAATGAGCGAATTGAAAAAAAGCTGTTTGGGTCAAAGGAATTACATTACCTCCCGCGAAAATGGCGCTTGTTGAACTTCCAAGCAAGTAACGCGCGCGCCATAAAACTCAGAAGCTCTTTACATCCGTCGCGGTCGGGAAATAAAACGAAAATGAAGCAGAAAAAAGAAACCGAAAAAAGAGGAAAAAAAACAAAACATCACTTCCCGTGTTTTACCCGGACCCTAACAAAGCAAACCCGGAGAGTCTTTTAGGGAAATACCTACACCCGCGTAATCCTCGGGCCAAATCTAAAATTCCTCCGCCGTCGGGCGCTAATTCACTTCTTTTCAAGTCGGCACCCCCCCACTCCCATTCTACAACGACAAAACCGTCACCTCTCGTCCCCCTTACGACTCACGTGAATTAAATCGTGTGGCAAGAGAGTGGTGCGAGTATCAGAGAGGGAAAGAGGTCGTGAGAATATTTGTTGAGAGCGGATAAGTAAAAAGGGTCCACATGACAGAGTGCGCGAGGGTTCTGTTTGATGAAAGTAGTGTGCGAATATGGATGAGAAAACTAAGCTTAACTAAATGATTCCTTCCCTCCCGTGAAGTCTTGGTCAACGTCAGCTTGAGGTGGTTTCTTCGTGAAGTGACTCCAATACATCTTCATTTATAGTAACTACGGCTACATATGAAAAAAATCTATTCTGTTTGATATGAACGGAAAAATGCTACCTATTTCTGCACACAAATTGAATTTCTATGATGTTGAACACGAGCGGGTGAAACGTACGGAAAACAGTATGTTTCATCAAATATTAATTACATTCCGCTATCTGCATAAATTTGACGTTTGCCATTTGAGCGAAAACGCCTTATAGTTGTCTTAATACATTTTGACTAAAATAATAAATAAACTTAATACACTACAAACTATACTTAAAAAAAATAAAGCTAAGGAATTACTTAATATTTGAAGGAAAAAGGTATAATCATTGGAAAAACGCAAGGTACTCATTTAAATATAGCAAGAAAAGGCAGGCCACTGAGAGTTGCCACTACACGAACTCTGCTTACGTAGCAATGAAACGTTACGCGACGTTCCCTTTGAATTACATGCCCATCCGCATCCTCCTTAGACTTTTTCAGAATTTTAGTCGAGTTTGAACTCGTGAGAAAAAAACGGCCAGTTTGCGAGAAAATATTAAATTGTAGTCTAATATCTATGTAATCACCGGTCCCCAGGGTCCTGTTGAGCTTGATCTCGATTTATTTCCAATACAGATGAAGGGACACTATTGATAATTTGGGATAAGAGAAGATAATGAATAAATTCAAACCAGAATGAAACTGAAATGCGCAGAAGCAGCGTGACATAAAGGTAATGGGCAAAATAAAAAGTTAAACGGTAATTTCTTACCCCTTATAAATCAATATTTATTCCGGTTTAAAACTGTTTATAAAAGACATTTTGGCAGCAGGACGCTCAGAAGTAATGCGAGCTCCGTCACTTACGAGATATTCCTTTGGACTAGTAAAAAAAGTAAACATTTGGAAGAATAAGCATGGCTAAAAATAATGCTTTTTAGCACGGGGGAGGTAAAAATGTATTGAAATAATTTCTATTGATTAGATTGGAGAGGCCACGTCTTTCGTTAAAGAGAGTGAGTCAAATAGTGTAGGGATAAACTTAAAAAATAACCTTAAAAACTGGACCAAGTTACTGCTATGAAACCGCCACCGTCTCCGATTATTCCAGATGAATCATGCGCTAGTTATTATTTTTTCGCTCTAATTAATCTATTCAATATCTTCCGCCTCCAAGATTCTGTTATCTACCCTTTCATCAGTTCATTTAGTATGCTTGAGGGGAACACGAAAACTCACTCTAATTTATTTCTCTTGATTCCGGCGTTTCAGAGCAATTAAGATTCCATCCATGAGAGTCGATGAGATGGATACAATTTAATGGAGAGTAAATTTCGGATTCGTGAGGAATGACTCAAGGATGTTCCAAATTTTCGCAAATGTGGATTAATTGAATTATAATTAAAAGGTCGGATGAGATTTAATGACGACATTGTCACAGACCTTGTCTATGGAACACGCAAAAATTATTCCCATGTCTTTGGTTCTTGCTTTCTCTGATTACCTTTTCGATCCTCTGTATTTTATATCACTCCGTTAACTTAGCGTTAACTCCTTTAACTCTTAGCTCAACCCCCCTTGTTTGAAATTCATCCGCTAATACATCCCATAACTGCATCAACTTTCCCACTATTTAAAATATCAAAATATACATATGAGTGATTTTCTTGTCTCACGGTAGTGGTGAGGCCCACACATAACTGTTCTACAATGCCAATTGTTATTTGCCTTTTGCGAGCTTAATTATCCAAACGCATAATACTCTAGTGCTGATACTCCCTATTGACAAGGCTTGGAGATTTACATGAGCTCTTTTAGTTGCATTTAACCATTTCAGACTAATATCCCCGCCTATTTGTATTTTTGACGTAAGCAAATGGGATAAGTCGCTAGAGAATAAAATTTCCCATTTTTTTACCGTAATTCTTACGGAATCATACATACGGCTGTGTACGATTTTTATGACTATTTGTCACTTCCCAAATTCCATTCTTAATCTAAATTTTCCGTGACACAAGATAAAACAAGGTATCTATTTGTACAGACTTTCCACTCCTGAATAATTTTGCGTACTAGTCTTGAAGCATGAACAACTTTTCCTCCCCCTTCATTTCACCTCGATTTTCCTCTACGGAGGCTCAGATTTCATTATCATTATTTAAATACGTATACAGTGTTCTGTTTTACCCTAGTTCTTATTAAGTAACGTGTGCTTTAGTGTAGTTGATAATTTAAAATAATATATGCTAAAGTTGCTATTGATGTTAAATTGAAAACGATATTGGCATAACTCCGGTTTTAATTTTGGTCAAAGGAAACTGCAAAGATATTTCATAGACAGAGATTTATATTGAGCTAAAATATTTTGGATGAGGAAACCTAAGTTGTGAGATGTAAGAGTATATTCAAGTTAAGTTTTGCTGAAAGTAAGACTATGCAGCTACGGCTTGGATCAATGATATGTTTATAAGGAATTTGAAAATGGAATAACGTTTAAAGATGGACAACGAAACAAAAAATATGGCTATTTAAGCCTTCAGGAAAGATTTTTTAATAGTAATAGCCAGTTCTATAATTTTTACATTTGACAATTTTCACGAGGAATTGAATTTAAAAGGATAATAGCTCAATCCCGCCAACATACAGGTATGTATATTATTCTTTTTTACGGGATTTCGTTAAAATATTTTTTGCCGTTGGAGCAAAGGCTTCCGCAGTAGCTTGAAGAACTAGATCCCATTTTTCAGGTTCAACTAAGTGCGTCAGCGATAAGTTGACAAACGTTTTCTCCTCCGCTACAGGAGGCGCCTTCAGGTCGAGATGGAGACCTGAAGACGCGTCCTGTAACAGAGGAGAAAACGTTTGTCAACATAACGCTGACGCACGCAGTTGAACCTGAAAAATGGGATCCAATATTTTCTGTCGTCCAAACTTCGAATCTCGCAAAAGATACCAATAAAACCTTCACCACGAGGTGTATATAAAAAAGTATCAACGCGCAACTAAATGAAATCACTGAATTCCTCGACATTTATTTTTAAATCTTCAATGGTTCCCAAACAGATTCGATGAAGTGTGGAATGCCGTCAATACAATTGAAAACGAAATAAACCTCCCTCAGGGACTCCATACGAATAGAATGATCCGACCTCTGTTTGGGGTGCTCAGTGGCTCGGAATGAAAAAAAAACGCCTCGCTTGCTCCGAACACGTCGGGGTTAGACGCCGCGGAGGATTGAAGAAAGCCCGGGGACGAGGTGGTGACATGGAGACGATATCGTTGGCGATTGGGTGTCCCCTCCCTTGCATTCGCTCCGACCTTTTCGACCCGATGCAAAACTCTTGATTAAAGGTCACTCCATAATGAGAAAGATCTCGGCTCCACTTCCTTCAGTTCCCATAGCACACGCCTCTTTAGACAACTCTGACTGCTCTCATCAACTTGCCACCCCTCAACTCCCGCTGCTGCCACACTCGCCCCACCTTTTATTTCCTTCGCTTGCCACCCCTGTCCCTTGCTAACGCCCTTTCTCCCCTCCCCCTCCCTCTCTCGAGGGAAATATCCCCACACATGCTGCCCCTCCTCCACCACATCCCTCGAACGAACACGCTCGCGCATGACGTTACATGCCCACATACGTACAAACGCCAGTGCTGCCACCTGAATGGTTTTCATCCGGACAGTCTAGAGTTATTCCAAACATAAAACCCTGTCGCTGATATTTTTGTTGCTAAGTTTTCGAGTTTTTGTCCAAAGGCTTTTGTCGTACTATTTTTTGACTAATTGTAGAGATACAATTTGTTGACACGCTAAACGTGAATGTAAATTTTATCTCGAGATAAACTGTTGACAGCCGTTCGTTTTAGAAGATGCAGCAAAGAATTATTTCGTAAAACGACCTGATAAAATGTTTCAGCTCATCGCTAAAAGATGGTAAGTGAATTAAAATCTTACATCGTATCTGTGACATAGCGTGTGTCCTGCAATGAAATGTGACGGGGACAGCAAAAAAAGTAATTTTTTCGTCATTGTCATCGTCATCATACGTCAGGGCACATTAAATACTATATAATGTATGAATGGTAAGAAGAAGTGGTAAGTCTTAAATGTTAAGTCTCATTAATTATTTATAATTATGTTTGCGATTTTACATAAACTATAATAAAAATACATATAGTGATTCTGTCAATACAACTACAAATAATAGTTCAGAGAATTTTCTATGCATAACTAAATGTTTGAAAACACCAGCGAAATATATAGTAAAGAAACAGATGTTAACTCCAACTGAAGTTTCTCTAAGTCAGATTTGTTATACCTAAAGCCTTAGTATGTAAAATTTGAATTGAAACAAAAACATTTTATCTCTTCTTCAAATAAGAAGATAAGAGGATACAAAGAGTTGGGGATCGGGTTGGTGTGACGTCTAGATTGACGGCTTCCCATCCCGACCACCAGCGTTCGAATCCCGGAAATGGTAGAGATTTTTCGGAGGACTTCCGATCTCTACTTGGGTGCTACGTGGGGAAAACTTTAAGTGATGTACTCCGTTCGGCAGATGGGATTTTAAATTGTGGGCTCCGTTGCGCAATTTGTTAAGAATAGTCTCCGAGTTTCTCAACACTCTTTACCAACTCACCATATTATCTAACGCATACCAAACCATACTTTATGGCAAAAATTACCTCAGTAGTCGGTCGCCTCCTCAAATAGCCAACAAACTGATGCTATGAGGTTGTAAATATCTGGGTGAGCCAAACTGACAAGGTGGCAACACTTATACACTCACACAACATCATGGTGCTTCTCTCCGGGTACGTGGATACAGCGTCGTCGTTTCGCGGGCGAGGTATGGGAGCGTGGGTAACGGGTGGCTTTAGCGCTGCCCGAGGGGTTAATTGGAAGATCCGACTCCACATCATACCTCCGGCATCTCCTCCCGCTGCCCACACTCCATTTTTTTATCCACCTTCCCGTTAAAAAACTGTTGTACGTAGGAATTGAATGGGCAGGTGGGACTAATTGGTACGATGTCGTCAGGAGGATTGTCTAACAGTGCAGGGAGGGGGGTTGATCTGTGGAACTCGGATAGGGAGTTGTCGAATAATTACGGCGAGGAAGGATGTGGTTGGTAGAAAGGGAATGGAAAGTGAGATACTGGAGGATATTGGGTTGTGTTCGAGGTAGGTACCGGCGATCATTCCCTAACCCCTGGGAGGTCAGGTGCCAGGGTGGGTAGTTGGAAGAAGGGTTTTGGGTGATTGTTCCCCACTGTATACTCGAAGTCACGGCTCTTCAACGGTTTGAGTTCGGCTTCAGCCCTAGTGTTTACGGATGGAGGGACCTAATAGACAATAGAAGAAGAAGATAATAAACAACAAGGGCTGTCGAGACTCTTGACTGGCTCGCAGCATATTCGATCGCTTTTTCAAATGCTGGAATACTCCCTTGAGATTGATGATATCTCTATTCCTATAAATGCAGGTTGATTTTGAGTAAGCACTGCCTCGAACATCAAAATTTTTTGATTATCCACCCAGAGACGATCATCCTATCCAAAAAAAGGTCATATGATGATGCTGGCAGGGAACATACGAACCAAGAGCTGCAGCAGGAAATCTATCTAGAGTCATAAATGCTCTAGATGATGAATTTGACCAGAGTTCAGGGTAAGCAAAGGAAACATTAATTTTAAACATAATACATTGTTTGACCCAACATTTACTCCAGAATAAAAGTAGACGCACATATGAACTTTGAAAGTGAATCTATCAACAGGGAGCTTGATTAGTAAATAAATTTGGACTTAACGGCATTTTCTGAAGTAGGCATTCATGGATACAATTTGTCGATTTTTGCACAATTTATAAAGGACCATCCGATTTCCTCGACTTCACAGCGGAATTATCAAAGCAACGTTACTTCGGAAAATATAAATGCTAATGAAATATGATAAGTAACCAATACCTTAATGATGACGCAGAGAATTTGTTGAAAGGGAGTGTTTGTCAATACATTTGGTGAAGAAGATTCCCGTTTGTAAATAGGGATGTCAAAATATTCCTCTTAGTGACCCTTGAATCAATTGATATTACTATTTTATAAAATATTAACACATAGTCCAGAGTACTGCATGTAAATACAATTTTTGGCAGATACCATGGGAATACAAAATTCATTTAGATAAAACACTAGTTTTCCATTAAAAAACCTTATTGGTGACTAGTTTCCATTGCCTGATTACATTGCGGCACAGTATAAAAAGTTCTTTAATATACGCGTGGAAAATTAAATATTAACTAGCTATTACAACACTAATAAATTTAAGCGTTTAAGTTAGTTTCATTTCAAGAAAAACACCATTGAGTCCAAAACTAGCCTAAGTGAATTACACAACTGAATAAATGTGGTCAAATAATAAGAATTAATGTATTCAATATAATTAAAATAAATTTTAAACTTCCTAATTATATTAATTTTGCATTTAACATACTTAAAATTTTACTCGTAAAACATAGAATCAATTCCTAACGGCGAAGATGTTTTTTTCTGAAAAATACCGCATTTTTATGTGTTTCTAGGTCACCCGTGCTCTCGTAATTAGTGCGATTAGATGATTGCTTCCTCGAACGAAATCCCATCTAAAATGCGATAAACGGCTCTAGCGTTCCTTTGCACGAACTGCCGGGAGAAGCAAGATTCTAGAACTCTCATCGCACAATTTCATCCTGCCCCCCCCCCCCCCCCCGGCTCGGGTAACTTCGTTGATACTCCCCATCAATTTCGCTTTGAAACGAGTCCGAGGAAATTTCAAGGACGCGAAAAATGCAATTCATGAATAGATGCAGTGATAGGCGATGGGAGGCCGTGGAGGAAAATTAGCATTCTCCAATAATCACAGGTCTTTTGTTTCTCCGTTTTGCTCGCGGCAAAGGTACCGCCGTTACGCTCACCCTACCACGAACGTCGGCGTCAACTCAAAAGGTGTGTGAAGGAAGAATGGGAAACATGAATAAATTAAAAAAAAACTTACATGATAAAAAATAACATTTGGTTCATCAGGGACGGGAGCGCAACAGACCCATTTCACAAAGGTCAAATACAACGAAAAAAAAATAATACGTCAATAGCGGAATGGCCGTGGTGTAAATGTCAAACGGTAATATCTAAATGGCGCATGAGATTCGACGCCAATGGTGGAGGGGAATTAGAGGTTCCCTCTATGAGAGGAGCGTGGTGTGAGATGCTTTTACGTGCGGGTTTGCGGGAGAGAGGAGTACTGACAATGAGAGGCAATTGAAGTTGTTTCATCCGTGGCATTTGGGACGCGCACCCGAAAACCAGGAAGCATTCCGCACACATTTCAGCATTCCGCTTTAGCCTTTCTGGACATCATTACAAGGCTGTCGAAGGGTGAACCTTTCCCACTAATTTTTTTTATTAATGCACAATTTAGAGAATCCTGTACAATCGATCGCTTTTACTATCGTAATCCGTGGTCTCTGGCGTGACTAGGCGGAACCATTTCGTACTTAAAATGAAACACTTGAGGTGGGTTTACTCTAAAAATTTTAGTGCGCAAGTAACTTGGAGCAAGCGGCTTTCGACGTGAATTGCAGGTTGTGAAAGTCTCTGCCAGTCCAATTTTTAAAATTTTGGCAAGTCGCTTGAATAAGCGTACTGTTGCCAGAGTAAACAGACAGCAACCAAACTGACTCTGCACTAATTTGGGAAAAAATTTTCGTCAGAGTAAACTCCTCCGCAAACTCTTGTAGAAGACATTAGCGGAAATAGCTTGTCAGTTGTAACCTACCCTTAATTTTAGTGATTCCATAAGTTTTTAATAAAAAAACGCGACCCAGTTTTCGCCCTGAAGGTGACGTCCAACGCCAAAACCAGGGTCGTGTACATTTTAAATAATATCTCGTGGAATCACCAAGTTTAAGTGTTTCACTTTAAGCTATTACCATCTTTTTCCACCTTCAAGCATCTCTTTCTTCGCACAATTTCTATCACCAACTCAGTATACTTCCTACCACTCTAAATCTCGTCCGATATGCCTGCTCTTATTCTTACTCACCCATACTTCCTTGCCGAGGTATATGCAAGATCTTAGTAGATGAGGTATGTCGAAGACCTCGGTAGCATGGTAGGTCTTCAACATACCTAAATACTAATTTTCCCGACTCACGTTCAGGAAAAAAAAATTTGGATTACGTACTTTGCGTAAAATTAAAATATTTTGTCTCCAATTCGCTGTAGGTAAGGAAGGGAAAATTACAACTTTTGGTTCTTACCACGGTAATTAGGTTCATGAGATCTGGAAATAGAAAGGTAAGCGGCACAGGCTACACGAAGGGACAGCATGTTTTGCATGTTCTAGCTTCATAGGCAGATTGCCCTCTTAAGTAGCATGTAGAATATTATGTGTCATCGTACATGTGTGGCGTGCATGTGGGGATTCTCTTGCATGCTGCATGATGGTTTTTAGTTAATGATGGAATTGGTTAGTATCCTTATGATATTTATCCTTATGATTTTATATACTTTAGTTAATATTCATGACCGTGCGGTGTGCATGTGGCGGTCCGCTTGCATGCTGCATTTGGTGACTTGTCACCCCCTGCCAAACACCCTAGAGGTGGCTCGCAGGGTAACATGTAGATGTAGATGAAGGGAGACTAAGTGACGATGGCTACAATAAATGTTGCGCTATCCGCCATCTTCTTGGAAAGTTCCATCCCAGCCAGTCGTTACTTGAATAGTGGCGAACTGTGAGAGAAAATGACTTTTTAATGAGGAAATATTACATCCAAATTGATCGCGGAAGTCGTCACTGCTGCTGAAGACACATTTGATTATGATGGAAGGCAAAAACCAAAAATTTCTATTTTAGAGCATTTTATTTTAACGTTGAAACCTCATTCACCCCGTAGCGAAGAATGGCAAACTAAGTTTTTAATAACTTTGAGCGCGTCGTGAAAGCAATTCATCGCGGTCTCGTCACCATCCGCTGCGAGCATCATCCAAATTGATGGGAACTCTCGCTAAAATTTTCCCCTCGATCGAGTATGAAATTCAATCTCCTCGAAAGTTTGACTCTGTATTGATTCGGTCGAGAGTATCTCGTTTGCATTGCAATGATACGGAATACTCCATCGGACCGGAAGGCAAATATCAACATACCTCTGTGGATTTTGCAAAGGAAACGACCAGTACGGTGAAAAACAGTTAGTGGAAAAAAACCGGATTGCAGAGAGCATAAGGAGAGTTTCGTTTGATGCAATACGAAGCATGCTTATGGCTCTCTCCCTCTTGATGCTATCTTATCCTTTTCAAATTTGTCGCTCTCCTCTTCCTGTACTGAGCCCATTGCGCTAATGGCATTGGGGGTTGAATCGAGTCGTTTTGTATTCCCTCCTTGAGTAAACAAACACCTAAAACATTAGTTTTAGCTCTCCCCTCAAGCTGAGAGTAATGGATTTTAACGCTTAGCTCACTTAATTGTATGCTTTCACTAAAAGTATCATTGACTAAAATACTTATGAATAAGGAAAAGTGGGATTGGCTTTATAGAATTGTGTGGTAAAACTCGTGTAAAAAACTGTCGTTCGATATCTCTGAAAGTCGCAAATATGTGTGTTCCATCCTCTTTCGGGACGTACCTGCACAAGAGACCGATTTCCTGAGGCCGAACGGTGAAGTAAAATGTTTCAGTTGGGAGTCCATAAAGCGCGTTCTCTTTATCGGCCGGTCGCGGGGGGGGGGGGGGTTAAGGAGGAAGTGGTGGGGTGAGAATATGTAGCGAAGGGAGGGAGGTGAGGGTGGGAGGTTTCGGGAGTGCAAAAGGGCGAACAAGGGGCTGGAGGAGGGAGGGGAAGAAGAGGCGGAGCGCGGCCGCTGCAAACTCGCTAAGCCTTGACCACGGAGGCTAGACGAATGGCGTCACCTAATTCCCCCAAAGTTGGAGAGTAGCAAGCAAAGTAAGCAAAAAAGAACTTGGAATATGAAGAGTCACGACCCACCTTCTATATCCTTTCTGTCTCTGTCTCTCTCTTTTTCCCTCATTATCTCTACTTTTGTTTATCTAAATCACCTTTACTCCCTCAACTTCTCGTTTTATCCCATGTACGTACGTACCCGTCACACCATTACCTTACGGTGTTGGCTCAGTGAAAGAGATACACCCAAGGGAAGAGATTCGCAATTAAATAAATCATTTGACTTGACCGGAAATCGAGCCTGGATCTTACAATTGTCAGCTGTGAGAACCAGGTCAGCCGGTCAAATACGTTAGCCACCAAGGCATCTTCGTTCAAGGTGAATTTCATCGGGGGTTTTATATGGACTAAATGTTCTCATCTCCGAGCTTCGCTATTGCATACCTCTTTCACTTCTGTCAAATCATTTTATTGCTTCATTTATGCTCTTCCTGACCTTACTCAATACCCTTAGGAATCCTATTATTCCTCCTTTTAAGAATCTCATCCACAAAAATCAGCAATGACTTTTTCTGTTAACCCTGTCCTTCATATTATTCACTCCTTTATCATAAATCTGATTCACTGTCCAACTCTCATTCATTCCCTCAATATGACCAAACCAACGAAACACACTTATTTCATACATATCCAATTGGAGCATCCAATCCATGGTTTTTAATGGTTCACTCAATATCAACCCTATTCCACCTACTTTCACCGAAATAATTTGCCGCATATTCTCGTGATCTCGATATCTTTCTTTCTATCTCTACTCGTTATACCTTTATCAGTCAATCATTTCCCTCTCATTATATTTCTAGCAACATTATTTCTCTATTCACCTCTTATTCTTCATTTTTCTCTACCTCCCTCATTCATTTTTTCCTCCATTACATCTATACTTTTTATTTTATTTCTCCAAATGGTATTTCAATGTCCATCCCGGCGACGAAAATAAAGTCCGTTCAAGATAATAGCGCAGTTGTTAATTCAAACCTACGACCAATAGGGCACTCGCTTGCAAAGGCCTTACGGCGAGGCAAATATGACGTAGTCGCGACACCATCAAGGGTGAGTAGCATCTGACGCAATTTTCAATGTTATTATATCATGTTACTTGTTGGTATTCGATGTTTAACTTCAATTATTTCGTGAGTAAACATTTATAAACTATCTCAACCAGCTAATGAAAACTGATACAGAAGTTAGCAGAGACGACTTGAAATCCTAGGTTTTTTTAAAAACCCCCACAGCAGTTTTCAACCGGAAATCCTCCATGTGGAAAAGAAGGGAGCCAAGTAGGACGCACTTGAACAAGTGGAAATTCGGAAATATGTAAAACATGACGAATGTATTATTATCAATGATGTTCTTTTTCAATCCCATTACCCTCTGCTTAACCTTCCACTACCTGAAGTCCCCGTCCACCCTCCAATACCTCCCCCTTCCCCCACCTTGCCGCACGATCGTAACTTACTGTAGCACTACCTCCCTTTCCCCCACCCCCTCTGACAACAGAAGCATACAGACTCCCCCAACAGCGGACTTCTTCCTTATCTTCTCTCCTCCCTTTCCTTACTCATCAAAATTCCCCCCTTCCCCAGCCTAACCCTCTCAAACAACAGTAACCTACAACCTCTCCCCCACTACGCCCTTCTTCCTTAACTTCTCTCTCTTTCCTTACTCATCCAACCTCCACCCTCCCTCCCCCAGCCCAACCCTCCCCCAGACCAACCCTCTCCCTCCTCTTACAAACCTTTCCACCCCCTTCCCCCCAGTGTACCTATATATTGTGTGGAAACATTTTCTGTTAACTACCTGATGATGTCGCCCAGCGACGAAACCTAGGTCGGAAATAAAATGATTTATGTGGAACGAACAAAGTTTTTTATTTTCAATTATGAAGGATTTCCATAAAGTTACGCCTCACACTATTAACTTCAGGTTTTTAAAAGGTGTTGTTACGGATGTGGTACATTCATATTCTTTCGTGAGTGCATCGGTGGTGACTTACTCAATGTAATGTGATTATTATTGCAGCTACACGGGAATTACTACTGCTTTTGGTCAAAAATTTTGCCGTTTCTAAAAAAAGCCAGTTTTTTCTTATTTTGGACAACTACTGCTAAAATAAATGTATATCAGTGGTGATTTTTAAAGTTAAGAAGCTAAAATTCGGCATGTTTGTGGAAATATTTCCGTGAAGTATTTTATTTAAGTAATAATATTTTCGGCATCACAGCAATGCACGTAGTCAAATACTTATTTGCATCTCGAATGAGAAGAAGTAACTGGAATGTATTCAACTACCTAAGCTTGCGCTATAGTGTAATTAATATTTATTACAATTCTTTTACTTGTGAGCAGACAATTTTTTCTGGAGGTACACTTCTCTGTAGGGATGATGACACGCTAGTAACAAAGTCATTGTTTCTAATTTTTATCAGTAATTTCATTCCTGTTGACAACTAGATAATAAGCTTGACTTAGTTGTTACATTTGTTGGTCATTGAGGAATATGTTTTAGCGAATTACTTTCTCTATCTCATTGTTTTTTATTCATTCTCATTGTGCAATTTTGAATGCAACAAAACCGATCACTCCCAAGTGCTGACGAAATTAAGTTCGATTAGGGTAATACAATTCATATAATCTTATGGTTACAGTTTCTCCATTTTACATCACCGTGATAATAAAATATGTATTATCCCACTCCTTCCACGTCCATTGCTTAATAAAATAATTTTGTAAGTTCTCCAAGTTAACTTCTTCGCCAAGTAATTCAGTTTACCAGAAATAATATGAAGACAAAAACTTCCGATCACCCTCGTGAGTTAGCTATAAGTCAGTAAAACGCTTTCACCGAGAGTGATTACTTCGGCGCACAATATACATGTTGCATGGCATATCGCATAGCCATGACGCATTTCATGCCTTCCCTTGATTTTTTAATTAAATTGAGCAGATATTATGTAAAACTAACTTATGCTCAATTTCTCCAAATACTCTCTCTCTCTTTGTTGTGTACTAATTATTATTGTTGGAACGTCATGCATTCCCTTATATCCGGGCAGCTGTTCTGTTAGCAGGAGCAAGTAGTACCAAAATTCCCCGACAGAGGGCAGCCTTCCAGTTATTTCGCTCAGGTTATTTTTCAGTTAAACCAAAAAATAACAGAGTACTCGGTTGACTCAGATTAACCTGCGCAGGAAAACCTGAGCAGCTGCCTGCAGCAAGGTCAAGGAGAGAACCATGGCCTTGGCCTGCAGTTGCTAGCAGCAGCACTTATTTAGTACCGCTGCTTGATATGTCCGGCATTATTTTGTTCTCTGCATGAAGTAGTATCTCGTAGCATTAAAAAATAAATAGTATTAGTAATTCACTAGTTCATAATTAACTTTGTGGTATTCCATTATGTTTGTCGATGAATATCTGTAACTAATGCCACTTAAAAGTGGCATTAGTAACATATATTCATCGACAAACATGTATTAGTAATATTAACCACTGTGTCTCTTTAGTAGTGTACTGCATGTTTGCATGTTCATTTACATAGAACTCTCCCAGTTTCTAGTTTGACTGCGCACTGTTCTCCTGACTGCTTTTTGGTCTGCGCCTAGCGGCCGGGGAATCGTGCGTGGTCCCAATTTGTGCAGGGACGAGTTCTGCATGCCTGGTGTGGAATCACCCCGTGCCACACACCCTAGTGATGGCTTGCAAGGAACTATGTAGATGTACCAAAGTTCCCCGAGAGAGTGCAGGCTTCTGGTTATTTCACTCAGATTATTTTTCGGTAATATAATAAACGAGTACTCAGGTTAACCTGCGCAGAAATTAACCGGTTAACCTAAGTTAAAAAATCAGTTATTGATGTAACCGGTTATTTCGGCCCATCCCTAGTGTTTCACAGCTTGTAAGGTCTTGTGGACAACTGCTAAGTGTTCACATAAGCATTTTTGTGACCGAGTGTGTATGATTCGAGCGTAATAATAACGTAATGTCTGGGTCTGGCTTTGTAAAGGCGCATTCAGGGAATATTACAATCTTTTTTGGCGTAGATATGGTTGAACATTAGCACAAAGGAACAATGCACCACTTGTATGCCATGACTGAATAATTTTCTCTTCCGTAGACAAGATATACAGCGTCTCACAACTGCTAACTGACGGATCTAGGGATTGGAAATAGCACCACGGAACCGTATTTACTGGACTCTGACGTCACGCTCATCAAACATGCCGACGAGACGTTTTGAGCGCAAGGTTACAACACAATTTTCAAAGCTGAATTTTAAGAATCGTTTGTAAGTTACAGAAAAACTGCTTGTATTGTAATTTTCAGTGAAGAGGGTACGTTTTTATCGCGTAATCATCCAATTTTAGTAGACTTCACCATTAGGGATCGGGATTCCTCCGAATAATCTCCGCCACTGCCAGGATTCAAATCCGGAACCTCTAGATGGGAAGCCAGTAATCCAGCTACCAGACCAACCAGAAACCCACCTCTTGATATCCTCTTATTTGAAGAAGAAATTTTTATTCTAGTCAAATTTTACATTACGCTGGTGGTTTTACAAGTATAAATTATCGAGCGTAACCCTCAGGATAATCGGACTAAGGTAAATTTGCTCATTCTTTGGCTTGTATTTCTAAATATTTATTTATTCAAACATAATTCTGAGAATTATCATTTCCTTTCGACTAGGTGCTATCCCCTCTCAGCACTCAAGTAGGGGTCGGATTTATTCTTAAAAATATTTGCCACTGCTAACATATAAAGGATTCAAATTTAGGCCCCAATGGACGTGAAGCCAGTACTATAACCACTACACCAACGTGATCTCCACATTTATCATTCCCTTTTTATTTGAAATGCAATATTCAGAGCGCAGTTTTTAAGAGTGTTAAGGGCGTGAGGGGCGAGTCTGAAGGAGGGCACGGCGGAGGGTTAAGGTGGGGGTTAGGGTGTCGGACGATTTGTGTCCACTGGACGTCTGAACGCGGAAGCCACAAAGAGTTGAAGGTGGAAGGGGCGAGTCTCGACGATTTTTTTCAAGCGACTGAGCCGCGTTTTAGTCACACACTTTCGCGGGAAGTTATTGCTCTTGGATAGCGGCCAAAGGGAATGGTGGGAGAGATATTTCCGCAGTAAACTTGGAACCGCGATCAAAACAGAAAAGAAGAAATCGCTTCTCGTGTCCGAGCTACTGCTGGACGCAACCCATGAAATTTCTGGAGCCTTTTTGATGATCCCACGATAATGAAGAGTTGGATTGGCTATCAGAATGGCCTTTTTGGTGAAAGAAAATATCATTACTGAACACTTTTGAATTTTATGTTTTTTTTAATCAAGTAGATTATTACGGAGATATTTTTTTTGAAACGCTGGTATGGTTCTTAAGCTTATTAACCGTAATGCTACTGAGATATCATTTAACCCTATGGAGGAGAATGGAGGCAAAACATATTTATCTACATCTACGATGTACCGTGCAAGCCACCACTGGGGTGTGTGGCACGGGGTGATTCCACACCAGGCATGCAGCACTCATCCCAGAACAAATCCGAACCTCGCACGCTCCCCCTGGCTCTAGGCGCAGGCCAAAAGCAGTCAGGAGAACAGTGCGCAGTCCAACCGGAAACTGGGAGAGTAAAAGAACATACAAACATGCAGAAAAATGCTATAGACACATCTAGTGGTTAATATTACTGATACTGTTAATTTATGAATACTACGAGATGCTACCTCATCCAAAGAACAAAATAAAATAATGCCGGACTAATCGACCGGTGTGAAGAGTTAGTAATTATGTGGTGTTATTAAGCACAAGTGAAAATTCTACTCTACCTATTGAGGGTGGGAGTTTCATGTGATTGATCTATCGCAACTATTATGATCCCTTACTGTACGTGGGAAAAATGACATTTTGAATCTATCGGTTCGGCAGTCAATTTCCTTTATTTTATTCCTGTGATCGCTTCTACCGTAGTACGTTGGCTCTAGCAGTATGTGTTGAACGTCCGGCAAAAAACTGTCTGCTCCGAGTTTGCGCAAAAGATTTAACCTGTATTTCTCCCTTCGATCAGTTAAAGATTCCCGCCCTAATTTCATATTTGTTCGGTTGCCATTTTATTGTTCATTATTATTACACAGTAATCTTTTTAGGAAATAATCAGTGGATCAAAGTGGACAGAGCGCTTCTAAATATGAAAAAATTTGGAAGATTAATGTAGCTTATGATTGTTAGACCTACTTTAATATAAACAATAGTATTATGACTAAAATATACCACAGGAAGAAGGAAAATATTTCTTTCCTATATGAAGATTTTTATCATAGTAGCTTAGAAGGCGATGATAATATACTTAATTAGTTTCTTTTTATGTGTTTTGAGAAATAATTACCCAATGAGGAAAAGGTTTAACGATTTGAAGTTCAATGAATTTGTGTATGAATAAACGAACCTGTTCAATTAATGAACCTGAGGCTGATCTTATAATTGGGAGACTCCCTGGGCCAAGGAGTGGAGTACACGAGTTCTACAGCCTTGGTAAAAACTGGTCTTTGTTATGAAATAGTGACCGTAGCTAACATAAGGGGTGGTAAATACATCGTTTTAACCAGGGAATGCATATCCTTTTGAATACAGGGAATCACAGAAACCAATGCTCAGCTTAAATATAGTAATAATGACACATTTTATCCTAAAAGGTATCTTTTTATTTTTCATTTACCAATTTTTACGGCGTAAAAAATGCATAAAGTCTTAAATCTATATCTGTGCTATTTAACGCCCTTTCCGTAATCAAAAGTCCGAAGTAATTAAAATTATATCGGCTCCTTATCATATATTTAACCACAAGTATTGGAGGTATGGTTATCAGCGCGTGTACCATTTCCACCGTAAGATTTACGCAAAGGAGGTAGGCTTCCATAAAATTTGTTTGTAGCCTCCGTTTAGCATAAACATTTTTAAGAAAAAGAGTTCTTTCAAGAAAAGTGGGTTCATGAAGAAATTTAATGAAGATTGGATGAGGGAAGCGTGAAAGGAGAGCGAAAAATGGATACGGTATAAAATGGTTGATTGTTGAATGTAGCAATTCTTTGGGGAAAGGAATGTAGGATAATAAGTTGAAGTTACATGAGTTACTTGCTGAAGATATTGAGCTGGATAATGGGACAAAACTAGGACTATTAATACTTTACTAAGCTTCGAACTTTGGAGGATGGAGAAAAGTATTCTCTGAGAAAAGCTACCTATCTCAGTGAGAATGCCAAGTAAAGATAATCTTATGTTTTCGGAGGAAATGTTTCAGGAAAACCGTCAATAGTATGTGTTTACCTCTCAAACGATTAATATAATAACATTCAGATCAGTATAAAATAAATTCCTAAATTTTACAAAACTATTTTTTGAACTCCTGTAAATTAGATCAAATCGCAATGAAGGCCTTCTTTCTCTGCCTATTGTATCTTCTTTTGATAGGTGAGTGATCGTGATCATTATACAATCTGTCATAATAATTTCAGGGAGAATATTAGGAAGTTAAATGAGTTTAGTTCATTATTTTCACTCAAAATTCATTCGAAACTAAGAGTGCATACTGTATACATTGCGAAGTAATGGTGTAATTAAGCCGGGAGAAGATGAATTTAAAGAAATATTTTAGCATTTTGATATATAATAAGTTGTCGTTACTTGAGATGATTGAGTCTTAAGGATGAAGTTGCATTTAGTTTGCGTAATGCGACTTGTTAGAGGTAGAGTATAGATAGTTGAGATAAATATCACCAAATATGATAGTTCTTCCTCCAGTGGATCACTCGTATTTATATTGTGGCTAAAAATATGCTGTTTTACCATTAATGCTGTGAAAACGTGAGAAAAAAACACGTTATGCCAGATTAATGTCAACAGCAAACTTCAACATGCTGAACTCTACTGATACGTGCGTGACTTTACATCTTTTAATCGCGCGGCTGCGAATTATTTAATCACCATGATAAACTTAATTTAATCGACATAGTTTCATGAGAGAGGAATTTAAAAAAAAATTCATTTCCTTCGAGAAATTTTTAATCACTCTAGGAATAATTTCAACCCTAATATCTTTGTCTCTCACATTTTCCACTTCACTTCAACTCACTTTCCGCGAAATGATAATGGTCGAAAAACCTTAAGAATAGCTAAGATAAGCAAAATTTTATACAAGGAGTAAGCGTGAAGGATAGCACATCACCAGACGTGATTTCGTTTTTTTGTGGCCAAAAAAATAAACTGATACGTTCAAATTAAATTTCACGAGGATAATGAAATAGGTGCGTGCAAATACTTTAGGAAACATTTTTTTACCCTCTTTTGTACTTAGATTGCTGAAAAAGCCAGGAATATATGTATTTATATACCTATACATAAATGTTAGCGAGATCGGAAAATCGGATCGGGTCTTGGATGCGACGAGACAGTGCTGTAAAGGCAGGGGTAGGCAGTATGGAACAAAAGATTTGAGGGAGAGAGGTAGGAGAACCGTTAGGTTGAGGGAATTCGGCGAGAAATGCATGGAAGAGGGGAAGGAGGAAACACAAAGGAGGAGAAGGAGGTAGTGTGGGAGGTTCTCATCTCCGTGTCGCCCTCCTTTTTCACTCGGTCCTATTCCTGCGACAGTGATTGATTGCTTTCTTCAGACTGCAAACACACGGCTCTCCCTCCACCACGCCACACCACCACTCCTCGTCGTCCTACATACACATTCATACACATATATATGTATTGAGGGAAGGAGGGAAGCAGAACGAAATGTGGCGGTATAAGAGAGAGCGGCGTGAGCAGAAATGGAAAATTGTTTTTTTTTCTTCGGCTCGCTCAAGAGGAGGAAGAGTGAGATGAATTTCGGATATTGGAAGAACTCAAAGGAGAGGAAGAGGAATGAAGAGAGGTAAAGGAATGGATGTAAGCTGCTACCGTGTCCAAGAGAGAGAGATAGAGGGAGAGCGATGGAATGGGAGGGAGAGCGAGGGCGAGAGGCAGGAAAAGGAAATGATGTGGGCATGAAAACACCGAGATTTATTTTCCTTTACAAGCCGTGCGAGGAATACGGGTAAAGGCAAAGGGATAAAGTCTCACCGAGTCTAGGTCATGACCCATTTCTTCATTCAGTTCCTGAGACCTCGAAAATAAGTTACATTATCGACTTTGTGAACGACAACCTTGAACGCTCGTAAGAGGGACATCTTACAATTAGTAACAAGAGAATAGCTACACTGAGTTTGGTGATTTGAGCAAATTCTAAGCCCATACCTCAATGAAAATACAAATTGGGACACTTTTTTCATCAAGTTTGGAGCAATTTAAAAAAAGGAAAGTCAAATCATTTAGCTATTGTGTTTAGCCCTAGAAAATGGCTCACTTTTAATAATTTTCTCCATAATGCCCTATCCTTACAAACCACTTTCGCTTCTTTTACACTCATACATTGCTTCATTCACGCTCCGCTACTGGTAAACGCCTGTGGTCTGTACAATTGCGAATATCCTGCGTAATCCCCAGCCTGGGAATATTGTTGTAGAAGGCTGTTTTTGGCATAAAAAAGTCTAAAATAGCCTCAGCACGTTAATGAAGTTAACACCGTCCTCCTCATTATAACAAAAACTTAATTCCCTTGAATACCGGCAGGCAAATGTGAGACAACGCATGCATTTCCTCTTCTTCCGGTCGGAGTGTAGGGCCTTCAAACAACCAACATCCAATCAACGTTACTATTCTATTTTTGAAAAAATAACGAAAGAAATGTTTAAAGCCATTGCTAATTGAAAGTTTTCCTTTCATAGACGGTAACATTAATGTGATAATTACAATGCTCACCCACCGTTTCCCTTTCATATCGATTTGTGGAGGCATAATATCCCATCACCAATTTCTATGTCCATGGAACAGATTACTAAATAACTTGGTTGACTAGAGAGTCTTTGATGACAATGACATTATCATACGTTGCTAACAATGATTACCAATTAAGTGAGAACACTGAGTAACCAAATGAGCGTAATATTTAGTTAAGCCATTATTAAATAATGTTTTTTCTATTAAAAAATTGTTATTAAGGCGTCGTTAGTCTTGCAAAATAAAAACATTCCTTTTACGTATGTCGCAGGGTAAGAGCCTAAAGCCATTGAGTCAAACTGCCATGCTCGTAATAGAAGAGGCTAAGTAGGTTGCGTAGACAGGATTTTATTTGAGGGCAGAAAGACGGATGAAGAAGGGTTTGTACACGGTGGAAAAGGGAATGTAAGGAAAAAGAACTGCAATGAATAAGTAGATGACATAAGGAGAGAGAATGACATGGGCATGAGACGATTGAAGGAGGAGGAGTGGACTACTTCAGTCGGGGTGGCATAATGCGACGGCGCTGTCTCCCGAAGGTCGCGGGTTCCCATATCTCATCCACCGAGCTTTGATGCGTTAGTTACACGGACCGAAACTAAGGTTAGATTGCGAGATATGTCCATAACCGTCTAAGGCATCTAAAACAGAAATCTTCCACTACTTCCACTCGGGAGGAAAAGGAAGGCAATCTGCGCCAGCGAGCACCATGACTAAGCTGACTGATGACAAAGTGTCTTGGATTCAATCTTTCTCCTGCGTGTTATTGTGAGGGACGGGGGTTAATATTTCAAGGGCACACTCGTTCGACCATCAGCAGTTGTGGAAGTGGCGGTAAGAGCGCCAATGGGAGAAGGCGAGAGAGAGAAAATAGCGAGGTGCCGAGGTCAGCGGAAAGGAAGAGAGGAGGGTCAGGGAATAGAAGGAGATGGAGGGACAAGATTAGAGAGAGTGAATCCAATGTAGGGTGTGTTGGGGGTGTCGAGTTAGCATTCTGACTGACCTTGTGGCTTTCTAATCCGAGGGTATGGAATGGTATTTCCAAATCTGTGCGAAATTTAATCGTCAGATTATATTTGTATCCCTATAGCAAATATACATAATATTACTCTACAGAGAGGTGGCAACGTCACATTACATATTAGGCACTTCCGTATTGCGGATAACACATCGTTACTGGAAAGGCCATCTTGAAGTGTTTGAGAATACCACTTGCGTCTACATGAAACACTCATAAAATGATCACTCTGCAACTAAAACATGGCACATCATTTTACACACTTAAATTTCTAATTTCGACCATTTAATCGGCCAATACCCGCCATTTACTAGGTTAAACAAGGGAAAACAAGTAATCTGTCGAACGATAGCCGAAATGAGAATTACAGAGGGTAACTTTGCGAAACAGTTTTATTTTAGACAAGTAAGGCCAGTTGATCACACTAATGTAACCATCAGTAATCGGTCAGGTAGTTGTTAGTCAGTCATACCAATAGTTTGTTATTCTGTGGAAGAGTAACAAAATCGACTTCCTGATTCCACAACCCTCAAATTGTAAGTATTGGTACATTGATGGATGTCAGACGATGAAAAATTGTTATTCCCATTGTAAACATTAATTTTATTTGGTTTGTCTTTTGTTTTATGAACACATGGAAGTACATATTTGGGAGAGTAGTTGCTAATAGAGTTCAAAAAGTAATTATATGGAGTTGTGCTGAACGAAGTCATTGAAGTTAGTTTTTTTACTCATTTCAGGAACGAATTACCCTATACCTATAAGGAATAGTTAATACTAAGTTCTATTAAAATATATGCTTCATCTTTCTTGCAACAAACTCCAGCGTCGAAACTCTAGCAAATATTGAATTAAGCCGCCCCGGAACGAGGCCGTAGCATACGATGATGGTGATTCAATTCGATGATGAATAGTTTAAATGTTTTCGATGTCATTCCGAGAAGAAACTAGATGAAATAAGCATTAATTCATCACCTGGTAAATAGGTTTCATACATTTTATCGTACCGTCTTCAGAAAAAGAAAAAACATTATGCAGACTTAGGGACCTTAATCACGTATTTCTGTCGACATCTTCATCTCGGTTATCGACTTGTCACATCAAAGAAATACTTTTTTCTCCAGAGATGATTTCCCGATTTTAAAACCTCAACGCTTACTCAGTCAAGGACAGCTTCAAAATTAAATTTAAGGGATAGCTCAGAGAAGAGCCATAGTGCAAGTAAGAGAAAACGGTGCATGACATAGAGACGTCTTTGCAGATAAGATTGCTGTTAGAAGAAAATGAAAAAGATCATATTGGTTGTTTCTAAATCTGATTGGCGTAGGAATGATGAAACTATTGACAAGGCTTACCATGAAGCTGAGAGTTAAATTGTTGGTTATTTTGAGATGTTACCGACAACTTAGGTCCATTTCGCCATGTCGTTTTCGGTGGAGGCGGATTAAAGTTCTCACCGGCTAACCTGGCCGCGTCTAAGGTTCCGGGTTCGAGTCCCGCTAGCGTGGATTTACCACCACCCAGTTCAAGCGTTTTTCCGTATTTTTTACCGTATCCTATTTAAAAAAACGTGTAGTAGATCTTTAGTGTTGTTTTCAGCGGTAGTTCAAAATCAGTAAATTACGGATAGGTGGTGGTGATGGTTTGGAGTTGACAGGATAATTTGTGCGTAATTCCACGAAAGAAAAATCATTCGCCTTGACCGGGACTCTAACCCGCATCCCTCGATATCTCTCCGACTGCTTTAAACTGTTAAGCTACCGAAACGCTCTTCTTCCCTGCTCATTTTCGACTAAATTTTGAGAATACTGGGTCTAGCCACAGTGTTACGTTGACGCAGTCACCTGCAAGTGCACAAATAGATAATTTGGTTAATGGAGGAAGGGCGAAGGAATCTCGGCATCAGTATTGGCTTACTTTCAACAAGAACTGTCGAGGGGATATTTCAACGCTCTATACGACGGATGGAGAGAGTTGCCATTATCTTCATGAGATTTATCTAATCTAACTACTTAGAGATGCTCTCTTCATAGCAGCCAAAGAAGGATCGTGATTATACCGGAAAAATATCTCCGTCCTTACCTGGAATCTAAATCTGTTCCTTCGTGTTTGGAAGCCGATATACTAGTTTCCACGCAAACCCCATCTCCCCAAGAGTAAAATGTATGCGCTTATATGTAAATTGAAACTTCACTGATTCGTGCGCGAAATGACCATTACCTACGGGTCCTGAAAGTATTATTTTTGAAGCACTGAAAATCATACCAGTATAATTCTACGTCATAATCTTTCCATATCATATGCGATAAATTCTAAATTTGACTTGTAGTAGCTTTTCGTAAAATTTTTCCTAGGTTACTTACTCTTCCGTTCACATCTTTCCCAAATTGGCATAGTCAATCAGTTTTTCCTTGTCCATTGGGGTCCATAAACTCATCGATAATACTTTGTGTCTTTATTTACATACCGGTAACTGTAAACGTCCAGTTTATCAACTCATTTTCTAATTAACGCCATACATTGGCCTTAAGCTGTTCTCACTCCGCTATGGACACGCTCATTAGTCACTAAGTCTAGCATTTACAACGCCGTTCATTTATAGCGCTTTGTTCCAACTACACGTGTTCTCTTCCATCCATGACTTGAGTCTGTAGAAAATTCAAATCCTCTTTTTAATTTTTTAATTGTTTTTTTACTGCTAGTCATCTATTTTTCTGCCATAAACTTTTCCCTGTGGAATAATATATTGATCAAATCCGCTGTTGCGTTTACAGTACTCCAGTTTCTTCCACCTTGAATTTCATGAATTAATTTTTTTATACAACCATTCTTTCTTTATCCATCCTCCAGGCATGCCTTTCCATCTGAAGTAATTAGATAGCATTTTCGCTACCTACAATTTTTCCATAACTCAACCATTGATGCAGTAATACTGTATCATGAATGGGCAGCAAGGGATAACAAGTTTCCATTGTTTAACCAAATAGTATGGTATTCGTATCGTGACATTTTTGGTCGGTGATCAATAATAATCCCGGAGAAATTTCATTGTTTTCATTTTTCTATGGGATAATTATAACCTCAACCTTATTTCCTTAAAAATAGACATTTGCTGGAAAAAGTCGACTCATAATTTGCAAGAGTTGTGTTTGTGCTGATGATATGTTAGGAGTGAAAAATCAACATTATCATTCTTTCACGAATGTTACAGCATTACCAGGACGATATAGAGAATATATGAGTTGAGTTGTGAGGAGAACGTCATTCAAATGGGTCGAGTCAAATGTGACCAAGATGGAAAGGAATATCAACGAAAACTGCAGGAAGTGAGTGGAATGAAAGCATTCTAATTGAATACAGGCAGTGCCCGAGTTACGTAAGCCTCGACTTACGTAAATACGTACTTACGTAAGAGGCAACCTTACCCAAAAAAGACGATAATTACGAAAGTTGCGGATTTGGAAGGATGGTAGCCTACTTTCAAGGGGCGCATGTGCCGTAACGTTGGTAAGAGCTGGCCTTCCCCGTATTTCTCCAAATCGACCGTAATCTTGAGAGCACGAACTCAGTTACGGAGTAATTTTCGATTCATTTTTTTCGACCTTTTCGACTTTTTTAGTGTCGGAACGCATCTATTGCGTAACTCGGGGACTGCCTGTAATATTGGTCTAGAATAATAATAACGTTCGATCAATACTTGTCCGGTAAAGTAATCGGGCATTTTTGAAGTAAGCGGGGGTGCTAAATATTTGGCGATACTGAAATCTTGGTTGGTGCTAGTTGCGAGGAAAAGCATTCCTTTGATGTGTTCTTGATGTAGTGTAATAAATATATTGTTTACTTATTTTCTAATGTCAACTATAGTTTTCTCGGTTTATAATTAATATTATTTTTTCAGACGCGACACGGGTTGCAGAATAAAACGTCATCCTCTGATGATCATGAAATTTCACTTCGAGACCCGGCACCTGTTGGGATGAGTATTTTTCTTAGCAAGGTTATGGTGTCTAATTTCATTATCAGAACTGAAAAAATGAGATGCAATACATTTAGAGGTACATTGCAATTAATTATAAAGTTGAATGTTAGCGTTCGGGTGCCTTCATCATTCTTAAATATTTCATACTATTTTTCCAGGTTTTTGGAATGCATCGAAATTATATAGAATGAAAATAAATGCTCACGTATTTCCTTAGCTAATTCTAAGATCAGTTTGTCCCAAATTAGGTTTCAGTGAATCAGTGTCGTTGCGAGGGTAAAATACCGGCACGGAGTTTCTGAAACCGTAATCGGAACCATTAAATATTTGAGCGGAATGTTACAATGTAATGCGTGAGAACTTCAAACTTTCTTAAACATTTCTTTTCAGGCTTTACAGTGGAACTTTAAGGACCACTTGCTGGATGAAGTGTTTTAATTGTAAAGGATAAATACCTCAAACCCGAAATTTCTGTAACCGCGATCGTAACCAATAAACCTCTATCTTGAAAAATTATTTAGTAGTGATTCTCATTGCATACTTAAAGACGCCATTCTAGTAATTTTTATATGCATGCAGTTTTAGAGTCGTAGGAAGGAAGATAAGGGAGCATATTAAGACAGAGGGAGGGAGGATAGGAAATGAAAAGAGCGAGGAAAATTTCAAGGCGACCGATTCGAATAAAAAAAAGGGTCTCCGATGACACCTTTTCATCTCCCGTGACAAATGAATCCAACACGAGAGCGCACCTCTTTTTTTATAACTGCTTCCACGCGACCCTCCCTCTCCTCCCCTCCTCTCTCGCCTCCACCCTCGTCGCCTACCTCCACTTTCCGTCACCAGTCACACCCCCGTCTTCCCCCCCCCCCTACATTCTCCCCTAATCAACCCATCCCCCATTCCCAGTTCCTCCACTCCTCAACTCCTTAACCCGGAGAGGGGAAGGCGTGGGAAATGGTCGTCATTCCACCCGCAACCCCACACCTTCGAATTTTGCAATCATCTATTTATATACATATATATATATATATAAACTTGCGTTTTAGCGTGCCATCACCCCAATAAAGGCACAAGGTGACCGGTCACGATTACCTTATGGTTTTTTTTCTTCATGCCGTACGGGAAGGGAGCGGAGGAAGAATAAAAAATAAGTAAGAATAAATATATTTCACTCACTCAATCATAAACTCGCATGATATCCCCAGTGGGTGGTTTGCGTAAAGAAGATTGAGTGGCTGTGACTGTACGGGAGAGTAAGCTCAATGCTCAATAACTTAAGGGGGTTGCCCAGCTATTTTTGTGGCGCGGTTTTTGAGAAGCGTGGTGGGAGAGTTGGTTTTATATATGCACACAAAGAGGAGAAAGATGATATTAAAAAAGGTTTCAAGCGCTCTCCTTGTGAGGATGCGAAAAGTGGCGTGCTACTTCCTAGAGCAAATTTATTTGTCCGAAGGTCGCACATAGGTAGAGTTGAGATTATTTTTGTACCTCACGTTTTGATTCGTGAGCGTCTTTTCGGGGGTTCTTTTTTTTAAAGCACAAGTCACTGAATTGCGATTGTTTATGGCTGCCGCATTTTTGAATGTTGGTGTGAATGTGAAATTGTGAAAATGTTTGTGAGGCAAAAGTAAAAGCATTTAGATCGACATTTTGTACTAAAAAAATAAAACGCCTTCTTACCTCTTCAGTGCTTTCCGTTACAAATTTTATATCGTAACGGCTGCATATAAGAGTGGTATTCATAAAGAGCTGAAAGATTTTTCGTCTAGAGTAAATTGTACTTGTCGGCAGAAAGTTTAATTTACCCCCATCAAAGTACGAAGAGCGTTCATGATTGCGTAAATTTCAAATGTTCCTGGGGAAACCAGTTAAGACAGACGTATGTATGCAGTTCTAGAGTCGTGTGTTTTAAGAGCCATAAGTCGTAAGAATCATAATGAATCGGTAGCTATAATATTGGCTTCCCATTCCAATAGCTCGAGTTTGAATTCCAGCAGTAGAACAGATTTTTCAATTAATTCCCCATCCCAACTTCCATTATCTGTGGACAGTACTTCAGGGGCTTTGTCCACCGGATGGAGTGAACATCTGTGGACTTCTTGACGCCATTTGAATAGAGCAGGCAAATATTTACGCCAGGTTTCTGTCCATCCTTCCTTCTTCTTCCTACTTCTTCCTAGGCTTGCACCTGTTTCTTTTAGTACACCCTCAGGTTATTCCATCTCAACAATGTCCAGCCATCTTTTCCTTGGTCTGACCACACCTCTTCTTCCACCTGGAAGCTTATCTCTGGCAATCTTAACTCTTCTTCCGTCTATGTGACCATTCCATTCCGCTTCTCTCCGTTTACCTACTCGTTCATATTCTCTGCATGGCAGTTCTTTCTGATGTTTTCTCATTCTATCCAATAAGTTTTCCCTGAGATTTTTCGAATGCTTTTTTTTCTGCAGTTTCAAGTTGTCATTATGTTCAGTCTCCGGTCTAGTCCCTGCCATCTACATCTACAAAATATCCTGCAAGCCACCTCAAGGGTGTGTGGCAGGGGGTGAGTATTCACCAACATGCATTACACTATACCCTAAAGTTAAAGTAACTACGAATAATTATGCATTAGCATAAATCGCTAATGCTTGTCACGAGGCGAAGCCTCACAAGCATGCACTACACTACAGATATTATCACAATGGAGAGGGACCGTTAATATATATATGTGGGGTCCAAGTGGGGTCTAACGAGGGAGAAGTAGCTGATTTCCCTAACTTTATCGTCGCACTTTCCTAGTACTCTTTTAACAAACCCCAATTTACGATTAGCTTGACCGGTAATTTCTTGAATATGTTTACTCCACGAGAGATCATTAGTCAGTTTAACTCCGAGGTATTTAACCAATTATACAGTCTCTAATTGACTATTCTGTATTCAATAGCTGTGATGATGCAAGTTTTTCCGTTTCCAAATATTCATAACAACGCATTTTTTCAGATTTAATTCTAGCTGCCACGCATCGCACCACTCCTGTATTGCCTCGAGGTTCTTAGTTAGCGCTTCATTATCATTAAAGCTAAGAATTTCTCTATATACCACTGCGTCGTCTGCAAATAATCTAAGCTTACTGTCAACTGTTTCACCGATGTCGTTTATGGACAAAAGGAACAGAAGTGGGCCTATGACACTTCCCTGTGGGACACCCGATGTGACTTTTACTTCATTAGAGATAGCGCCATCGAATACAACCCTTTGCACGCGATTGCTTTAGAATTCTCTAAACCAGGAAATTACGTCGTCGTCTAACCCGAAGGATTTTAATTTCATGAGTAGCTTACTGTGGGAAACATTATCAAATGCCTTTTTAAAGTCAAGAAAAATTGCATCAACTGGAACGTTATGTTCACCCAAGACTAAAATATCGTGGGAAAAAAGTGCTAATTGAGTTTCGCAAGATCTTCCCTTATCCTGCTATACAGGTCAGTATTGGTCTGAGGTTTTTAAGAATAAACTTGGTTATATTCTACTCAATATTTACTTCAGTCAACCGGTTTCGACCTTTTCAGGCCATTATCAAGAGCTAATACAAACGGAGTGACAGACTTGGCAGTAACTATATATGTAGGGTCTCACAACAGGTAAAGGGAGTGGGAGGAATTCAAGGAGAGTGGTGAGGAGGTGAGTGGAAAACTAAGAAGAGGGGGGAAGGGAAAGTCATGTAAGGAAGGTGAGCAGACAAACAACTGGCGACGAGGGGATCAAGGACCATGGGGATGGTGGTGGGGGGAGAGGTACTGAGTAGAAGGGGGAGAGGTTGGAATGGACTAGGTCATTTAACACAACAGTCTTATGTACATTATTGGTCTGTCTGTTGTTTTGAATATTTTTATGGCTTTTCCTCAATTCCCGAATTAATGCATCCTGTCTTAACTTATTCACTAATCCTTAAAGGTACAATGATCTCAGTTGTTGGTTGGCTTCACAAATTGCAACTACTACTGTTAATTCAACTCTAAGTGTGGATTACTGATAATAATTATACAACATAATCCAGCATAAATTTTCTATCAGGGGGTAATGTTTTTAAGGGTGTATTTTTTTAGTAGGTATGTTTCCAAGAAAAATACCAACCTACCTATAAAACATTTTTACCCAAAGACCAACTGGCTGTGCCATTAAAGTTAAAACATTTAGTACCAAAGTCGTCTACAGACAAAGCCGAGAGCCGATGCCGTCCTCAGTTCGTCACTCATGTTCGACCGCAAGTAGGAGGCATCCAGTCGGGGCTGGATACCCCCCGGGAGCCTCGGTTTCCCCATTCGGTAAGTGGGCTCGGATGCTGGCACCACCTGGATGTGGGGTGCCGACTAACAGGCCTTCTGAAGCCATTTATCGAGCCTCCTGGCTCTCGGGTCACCTCAAATCACCGTTGCCTCATTTGCTAGAGGGAATTCTGTCTTAGAGGCGTTCAGGCATAATCTCAAGGATGGTAGCGTCGCACCATCGATCGTTCGACCTAGTACGTGAACCAAATGTCCGAAACTACCAACCCATCAAGCGTACTATTTATCCCTTATATTAAAGTAAAGTTTATGAAGAGTCAATTCCGCCCAGTGCTATTAAATTATATAATACTTTGCCTAATACTCTCAACTATCCGTAGAGTACTATAGATTGAAATTAAATATCATGAAAAGGTGGTGTCACCATGCTAAATGCTATTGCGATAAAAATTTCTTATCGTTACGTAATTATCTTTTTTCTTTGCTAAAATAATGAACATTTATTTGATTTATAATTTGTGCTCAACAATGCTGGTGACATTCCATTATATTTTGCACTTTGTTTTGTCTCAGTGCCGACCGTGTTTTATTTCATGCTATACGCTTGTGTGTCTTTACTCTAAGGTGGCTTACCACAGAACAATGAATAATTACAAAGATAAATAATTCCACTCTGCCAAATATATAACTTTTAAAAATATATATGACAAATGAAGATAATTACGCATCTGGTGCCACTCAAGTAAAAGAACTGAATTTAATTCTTTAGCTTGATTGTATTTCAATGGATCCCATTTCAGACACAACTCCAGCCATAAACACGTCAACGTTCTTTTATGAAATCGAAAAACTCCTTGTGAATGCGTAGAATGTAACGGTCATTTAGTTGGAAGTATGTAAACCAAGTGGAGGTCACGCGAAACACATGTTCTGATTGTCGATAATAGTTGCAATAAAAGACTGTACACTTCCAGAGCAACTCACAAAGAGTTTTGCCACTGAGGGGGCCGTCTCAATCTACAACATAGAGTTCCTAAAAAAAACCGTGAACATCTTGCACGTGAGTGAAGAATCCATCTTTATTTTATGAACCCAAAAACTAAGAAAGCCCGTGGCGGTCATCTAGGTCAGTGTGATTAGTACGTGAAATCATTTGTTTCCGTGACTTCTTTGAGACTCTATGGAGGTACTCTGTCATTTTCTAAGCAATTTACTCCGCTATAAAATTGCAATGCACAGATATGACTTCTTGCCTTATTTCTCAATAAAATGAAAGACATTCAGTTCACTGGGAAATGTGCACGAGAGATTCATTGTGAAAAAATAAACCATGCGCCTTGACCGAGAACAAAATATCCGGGCAATTGTCCTCGAAAATGGAGTTCCCAAATATCTTCACATGGATTTGTTAAGAGAAGCTCGACTAAATCCATTAATGTATTGTGTACTGGTTATCTCAAGGAATTGTTTAGATATAACAAGACAATAAACTTTTATGGGTTACGTCTGTAATTGGCATTCACATCAATATTAGGATATCACACAGGCTGTTTCATACCATTTACCCATAAGAGAGATACGCTTTAAAATTCTAAAAAAAAAATTTACAAATAAAATTTTAAATTATCAATGAAAAATAAAAAATGTTCATTTGTACTTAAGTTATTTTTCCAATACAGTGTACAGTCACGAACTCCCCCTAGGTAATTAAATATCATTACAAGTAGCTGTTTGTATCATTGTTGACCACCCGCCATTTCTTGTGGTTCATAATTTGTGGAAATCATGATTTATAACTCTTGGCTTGTATGCCTCGGAGTGACCGTAGTTTAAACGACACTATTATCAAAGGCAGGACTAGGACCAGCGACTATTAGGTTGGCAATCGTGAAAGTAAATGCACACATTCATGGGCATTACGTACTCATTATGGCGACCAATTTAGCTCTCAAGATTTAAAAAGTTTTTAAATATGCGATTTTGAAACCTAACTAATTAAACACCATGTTCAGCCAAAGACCTTGTAATATTCCATTTTAACACTTAAGTTAATAGGCACTCATCATTCATTTCCTTAGAATGTCTGGATTCCAAAGTAGCGTGATTAATGTCAGCAGAGTTAAAGCTGCTTACGCAATTATTCAAAATGTTCTAGCTCTGGAGGCAATTAAAAGGATTATTGTAACAAATTGCGTGACCCAAATGCTCTGCTTCAGCCAAGCTGTAGGCTCAGGTTGTTATTCCTCTGCACGAGAAATTTCTCGAATCTGAATGATGCGTCCATTTTCATTAGGCGCAATTTAATTTTTCTCCCTGGGGAACAATGCAAGGATAAACTTGATATCCCGAACAGAGATTATTTCAATAGAAATTTAAGATTTTTTCTCGCAATAGGTCCTAAATAGTAGCATTACTGCAGTATTTATCAGCTTTTATTTCACCAGGTTCTCAATTTTCAGTACAAATTGTTGCGTGTTCAGTCATCTATTGACACTTTGGTTATTCCACTTTAATTCGACCAACAATTTTCTCTTCATTTCTTGGGTTTTGCTCAATGTTGGTAGATGGGCATCAGATAAAGGAGATATCATGGAACCGTTACCAGAAAAAAAATGCGATTAATGAGAATATAAAATATTTAAAATATCATTTAAACAATATTGCCGATAATCCGATAACTCACTTGTTTTTTCTTTACTTCTCTGCTCCTAATGGCCGTAGAGCAATGATATATGGCTCATATTAAAGTTTAAGAATTACCGTGAGAAATGTTTCCGGGATAGTGGAATAGCCAGTACAAATCTGAGATAAAAATCTGAGAAATAAAAAAAATCTGAGATAGAGAAACGTAAGTTAATAATTTTAAGTTAATTTAAGTTAATAAAATAATTAAAAAAGGTATATTTTGACAACTAAATTAATTTTTTTAAATTACCTAATATTCAATATGATCTAATAACGGAAAGACTGAAAATGTTTAAATACGCATAAGCCACACATTTTTATTTCTCCAGGGTTTAGGATATATCATTTAATTTTGCGATTTAATTACACCAACTATGATCGAAAACGGAGGTCTTTGGCGAAAATCGTATGTTGAACGACGCGACGGTAAGATGACCCTCTTATAAAGAGACCCTTAAGAACTCTTACTATAACAATAATCTCGATAATGACTGGAAACTGTAATAACATAGTTTCCAAATATTTTCATAGTCATCTAAATATTTGATAGTTTTTTTGGCCGAGTTTATTACCGTTATTCTTTTATAATGTTTAATTTAAAACTCCCACCCTTAGAAGTAATTGATATGAGCCAAAAAAGCTAAGAAGTGGAAATGCCGCTTTGTTATACCTCGCTTTCGAACCATTTGCTTGAATCAACTACGTGAGTAAAAGCTAATTTTCTCTTGTAGCACCATGTTTCGCTTGATTTGAATGGTGATAATGTCACACGGTGAATTTCTAAAAACTAAAGAAAAATCAATTTTTTTGTCATTTTTTGCGTGCAAAGAATGAGAAACTGATTACGTAAGTTCAACGAATGATTTTGTTGATTATAAATAACGAATTATTTAGCATTCACATAGAATAATTGTTTTCAATTACGAATTGCGTCATGTATATTTTTCTTTCTTATTATGAATTACTTTTTTGTGATTTTCAGTTTCCATGGCCTTACCAATGTAAATGATGTTTTACATTACATAGGTACTCCTTATTTAATCATTAGGAAAAATGAAGAAGAAATGAGCGTAAAATATCCTGAAATATGATTTTTCTACAAAATGTCTTCATTGCATAGATGAATACCTTCAATTGAATATGTTGGGGCAAGATAGGACCCCGCGACATTTTGCTAGCTCTGTGATTCATAGATAATTTAGCTTGGATAATTCATAAATCAGATAATTTTTTAAAAATTTCATCGAAAATGTCTTAAATATGAGCTTAAGGGTAGGTTTACTGGAAATTGGAAAGAACTTGTAGTCATATTATTTAATTTTTTCAACTATGTAGATAACAACACGAGAACACAAGAAAGGATACCACTATTTGAACACAATACCCTCGATTGTGTTCTGGTGGAAAGCGAGTGTTCATTTCAGCTCATAGGCCAGGATAATGACACATTTCGTTCACGGGTTTCCTAATTCGCCCTCATTTCCCAATCGCCACATCATCGACACCGTCATGCTCGGGATGAATTGAAGCATAGTCGGACAAATCCGATAGAGTTGTGCCACGGACGAAGCAAATGCCGCGAAACAATTGCATCCAAACAAGCGCATCCATTCCTCCCCCCTTGATTCCTACTTTTCGAGCTCATTGGTTCACACAATAGAAATACATGAAGAAACACCATTCCTCGACCGGCTCTCCGAATCTCCATCGACGCGCGAGCATCAATCATGTCGAACGACCCACAACCACGGAACCCTAAAAAAAAAATAATAATAAACATCGACAATAGCGACGCTGCATAACCCTTCATATTTGTTTCACTCATTTTTTCCCAACCTCCGAATCTCGCTCGAGCCTGTGAAAGCTAATGAAGTGGCGCGAGCGACCGTACAAGTCACCACTATGCCGGGGAAAGGTGTGTGATCGATTGGAAAAAACTGTTGAAAATTCGATTGGCGGAAATAAAAATGAAGGGCGTCACGTTTTGTGTGCTGAGGGAGGATGCAGAGAAGGCGAGATAAAATGGAGGGGAATGAGGTGAAAAGGTTCGAAGGAAAAGAATCGATGGGATTTTTGTTTCGCGACCCGAGGAACGCCGATTCCCGCGAATGGCTACCCGCTCATTAAATGAGCAAACGAGTCTGAAAACAAGTTTGAGAAGCATTGGGTCAGGATTACCTCAGTGGATTCGACGAATACACCGATGCCGTGCGCTACTAAAAGGTTGGATACACCGTATACTACTTAGGAAGGAAAGACCACTGCTATGAACTAAAATGTAGGCAACAAAAAAATCAACATTTTAAAACACGCCTTTTTGAATCAAGAAATCAAAGAATAGAACCAGTTACCTGAAGTTATTTTTTAGATATTTCCTAAGAATGTAAAGATATTTAAGTCTAACTGTAAGTAAATCGATTTATTTAAGTACTTTTACAAACCACAGAATAGGCCGTGATTAAAAATCGATTTACAGAATGGAATTCCAGAACGTACATAGTGAACTCATTTTATTTATCTTACTGTAAGTGTTTATTGTTTTTAAAATGAGTTTCCTAATCCTTTTTTTCTCTTTTATTCTTTTTTAGTTTCAATTTAACATTGCCACCAGTGTTTTTGCGTGACTGTCACGGAATTTTATTACATAAATAAAATAAATTAACTGCTGACTTTTTCGTGAATCTGTAATTCTATCACATCATTAATGCGTTTTTGTTGCTACTACATGAGCAGATGGAGTCACTAATTTTACTCAAACATATTCAATATTTCATATTTTTTGCTAATACAGTTGACTTTTTTCTTCTATCTTAATATCAACTACGAAATTAAGATGCAAGGGTTATTTACGATTATTTCAATAATACACAAATACTATTAAACAAGTTTAATTATCGACGTACTTGGAAAAAAAGATCCGTTTTTTACATACCCAGAAATGTTGCTAAAATATTTACTACAAAACATATTTCATTAAGTTCCTTTATCTATTTACTATTTCTTATACCCATCCTTCTCTTCCCTTCATAGCTTCCCATGGCACACGCCGTAGGGGCAGATTATGAAGTTATTAAATAGAAAAGAATTTTTATTATTTTGCTTTTACATAAGAAACACCTGAGAATGGGAGCATTCATATAATTTTTTCCTCCTTTTCCCTTCTTAAATTTTATTTAACTTTTTAAGTTTAGCAGTTTCCATAATTTATTGATGATCGATAATACTGAATTCACCTCTCACCCACTGGTAATTTGAACTACTGCACGCTTACCAGTAGCGTTAACCATCTTAACTTTTCGGTGTAGATGTGAAGATGTTGTTTAGGTATAAAGTAAGTATATATTTTATCTATGGTGTGAATACGTCCTAGTCCTTTTTGGCTTTTATCGGCATTCGGTAGCTCACCGTTTTCCTATGTAGCATTCGAAAAATGTCGTGAGATGCAAGGATAAAAAACAGTAGCGGCAATATATGTGTTTTTTTCAGCAATGGGGATTTAAATATTTGATTGAGCGTTTGAAAGGTTGATATGGAAACAACTCCCGCTCCATATTTTTGAAAATAAACCTTGTCCAGCAAATCCTTCATCTTTTCCACCAAATACCAATCTCATCGTCCTCCTCCTCCTTCGAGAATTCCAACCCCCCCCCCTATGCGGAACATGAACAGTTGACATGTGGGGCAAACAATGTCCGCACTGTTCTCTCAAACCTTGCCCTGTGGTCATCGGCGTATGTGGCGGCTTGTATGTAGTAAGCTTTCTGGTCTCTCCACGCGGATAGCGGGAGAGAGCATATACACAAGCGTGTCCAGGAGCGACCATCCATCGCGCATAAACCTTTCCCCTCTACCCTCTGTTCCGCATCCTCCTCTCCTTCCTTCCCACTCCGCGACATTAGTTCGTGTTTGTGCCGTCCCCGACGCGTAACAATCAACAGCGGACGTGGCGCTGGGGTGTCGGTGGTGGGAGCCCGCAAACTGTCGGCACGCAATGCAACATGGGACGCCCTGGGGGACGGGGAGGAGGAGGTCGTCGGAAATTAAAGCCACCCCTTCTCTCACTCCCCCCCCCCCTGCTGCCATTCCTCTCCCCTTCCCCCCCAGTAATAACCAATCCTACAACTCCCTCCTATTTACCCTCCCCCCCTTAAGTCCCGTTGCACATACATCTCTACGTGTTGTTGTCCTCCGTGTGGTGTGCGAGCGTCGAGTTTGAATTCTAGCGTGTTACTCGCTCCTGGATCTCCCAAACCCGTCATTCGACGCTTATCGCCTCCAACTTCCTACATTTAAATTGCAATTTTTTTAAACTATTTTTTCCGCTCTTTTGATTTCTGAACAAGCCCACGGCGTAGTGTTATTTTTTCCACGACGACAATTAAGCTCGGTGGTTTGTCTCGAGCATTCTCTCTCTCAAGGGTCTCTTTAACTTTTTTCTGCATTTATTTTCATTGAATGTTCTTGTAATGGAGTAGGATGGAGTATGTTGAGGGTCATTTTTGCGGTGGTTCAAAAAAAATTACTGCGCTCGTTTTTCTTCCGTAAATCCGCGGAGAATTCATTGGTCTAATCGGGAATACGGCTCGGATAATCTGTATCGGGGTGCGAATTAAGTTTAATTTGGTCACGTCGTGAAAATCTGATAATGCCTTCGTAAATATAACCGTGGCAGGTCGAGATTTTTTTTAATAAATGATGTTTTGTCATGGATTATGAAATGTTTTTTTCCACTGCGTCGGCCATTTTAATTCAATTGTTCCATCATCCAACGGCCTCTATATTGGGTGTACACAATGAGGGGGAAGAATGACAAAACAACGAAATTACAACTCCACACGCGCGGAATATAACATTAGAGATGACCTTGTAAGATGCAGATATTTCACGATTAAAAAATACTCATTGCTCCTCTTGGACCTGCAACTCTTTTCCAAAAAAAAGGTCAAGCACCAGTGCAGTAATAACCAATTTGGACATAGTAATCAATTCCTCCAAACGCCAATAAGAGAGGTTTAAACTTAAAATAAATAATAACCATTGAGAAAATAATTTTCCCATAATGCTTTAGCATTAATAAATTATTTTTTTAATTTAAAAGTGCACTAGTACCCAATCTGAGCTAATCACCTCTTTCAATCCCGGTAAGTTGGAATTAAAGCAAAATTAGTCAATTCATCAATCATTGTAGAGTTACTTTGTAAATTAATTTTTTGAGGTGACCCAGATCGAAGTATGTACCATGCAACGTATAAACAATAGATTTTTTTCAACAGCCATATAAAAAATCTCTTAATTTTTTGCCAATTTATTCATAATTAATTTAATATCTTCAAAGAAGGTATTAAATACAAAACGCAATTTATTCCTAAATCATACCGGTAATAAATGAAAATATGTGTAAGGTAGTTCATTTCAAATTTTTTAAAGGAAATATTATATTAGTTTTCATTAAAAGTAAAAGACTAATTATTGAACTTCGGAATAATATAACCTTCGTGACATTGATTCTCATTGAGAGCTGTATGACTAGCCGGACCTCTTTGGTTTCTTTCTCAATAGTCTGACGTCAGAAGACTCTATGGCCACAAAGCACTTTAAAAAGGCACATTCAAAGCGCAGTGACGAGGGATCCTTCGTAAAATGCTCACGAGACTAAATATAATGAAGTGGCAGGTGGCCACTTTTCAAATCCAGCTGATTGCCACCAAAACATACGGCCCCAATCAAGAAAAACCTTTGGGCCGAAAACTCAAGTCAATTCCCCGCGGAGAAATCGCGCGACTCTAATCCCACATATTTCATCATTTTCTCGTCGCGACCGACACGTTTTCCGCCACGCAACGTACGCTCACGGCCCAAAAAAGAAACAAAACAAAACTGTCCATCTCTCTCGTTTATTTCTGTTAAGGATGCCGAGGGCACACACCCCCGATGGCCCGTCACCGATTCGGAACGAGAAGGCGGAAAAAACAACACAAGAGAGGAGAGCGCTTGCGAGCAAAGAAATACGAACATAGCATCCCGCAATGATGGGAAATGGGGACGAGATCGCAATCGACGCAATGATGGTAATTTTCCGCCAGGGAGAGCGTAAAAAAAGACGTGCGACACGCGAATAAATGAGATTCGCGATCCAAAGGAAGTCCTTCGTGACGGGAGGAAGAGTGAGAGAGATAGAAAGAAACAAAAATCGTAAGCGATGGAAGTGGGCCGAGTCCATGCGTGAAAAAATGAAACAGCAACCTCGGTAAAGAGAAAAAAATAATCCAACCCCTTATAGCGAGTGGGCAAATAAATCATAATGATGAATGATTACGGAGAGGAGGAAAAGAAAAAGACTCCGCGAAGATACATAGTGCAGTATGTGCTTGGTTGATTATTTGGGGAGGCGACTGACACCTGAAGTCATTTGAGTCCAAATCAAGGGTTCTCAACCAGTAGGGAATTTTCCCTAAGGTGACTTAAGGGTTTGGAGGCAATTGGAAACACTATTCAGAAAAATATTATGTTATTTAGGTTATAAAAAATACGTAAAGTTGTATTTTTTAAAATTTGTTTTGTGGCTTTCTAAAACGTTTATTGAATGCCACATTATAAAATCGATTGTTCAATATGCGCATTCTTAAGCATGCATCTTCTGAGTTTGACTATCCTGGGAAGGGACATGATATTCCTAACCATGGTGTTAGAGTGGAATTGAACAAAAAAGACTGAGAACTACTGACCTAAATGAACAAGTGGGTAGGTTGGAGAATTTAAGAATGGCTGAGAGAAACATGGCGTCGGCATTGGCCTGCTGGCACCCAAGGGTTAATTATGTAACTCAATTATAACCTGACGGATGGAGTACTGATACACGTAGTGCATTTATGTGGTTGTACCATACATTAATACTTATAGTTTATTTGACATTGGTAGATTTTAGTGCAGTGCATTCCGGTGAAAATTCACCTCCATACAGGTATTTAGAAGTTTTTGCAAGTACATTAATAGTCGTACTTTCATTAACTTTTTTAGGGTAAAGTGTAGTCATTATTGGTGAAAACTCCCCCCGTGCCACACATCCTTGAGGTGACTTGCAGGGTACAATGTAGAAGTAGATGGATATGAAGTTATCTCCACGCAGCACCCAAGTAGGGATCGGCAATCCAATTAAAAATGTCTAATTTATGAATCAAACCTTGGCCCTCGATATGGGATGCCAGTACTCTAGACACCGTACCAGACTGATCCCTCGCCAATAATAAGTTATAACAATAAATGATTACGGAGCAGGTGGGAGAAGGCGGAAGCGAAAAAGGACACCTTGGAATTACATGAGTAGGGCAGGGCAATTTGCTCCACGCGACCGGAAGCTTGTGGAGAGAGATGTCAGGCGCCATGGGGCTGGGGGAGGGAGGGGGGATCTGAAGAGGGTCTGGGACGAGGGCGGGATCTTTCAGGGGCGAAACATCGGGTGGAGAAAAGGGATGGATTTGTTGAGCAGCCACCACGTAATGAGTAAGACGGGGGAGGTGTCAAATTAGCGCGGTAGCCACGGTAACGGCTGTTTGGTTATAAGGGGAGGCGACCGACAACTGAGGTAATTTACGCTATTAAGGACAGGTGGATTTTCACGTAAGGGAAGGATCATTGGGGAGTTGAAGGATGGATGAAGATAAACCTGGAGTTGAAATTAACGAATGCTGCCTAAGGGACCACAGCTTAAACGCCCCATCCGATGGATGGAGTAATATTAATTAGTAGTCGTAGTTCCATTAATTTTATTAGTGTACACTGTACAGTGTAGTCCATGATGGTGATACATAATCCCCTGCAACACACCCTTGAGGTGGCTTGTAGGGTATTATGTAGATGTAGATGGAGTAATGCACTCGAAGTGCTCTCCATACGGCAACCAAGTAGGGATTGGGATTCCAAGATTCGTATCTGAGTCTTCGGAAAGGGAATCTAGTACTATGGTCACGTCACTAACACGATCTCCAGGGATATCGGCTTCCCAATTGGAGAGTTGGTGCTCTGTTCCCACGATTTTTCGATAGTGGGCATTTTTATTTTTTCATAGGATTCCTACTTCAGTTTAATGAAGAGATTTCTTCAAGGCAATTCAAAGGACCGCGGAACTGGCAGCTCATTGACCTTCATACTTACCCACTAGTGATCAAACAATTGTATGAAATTCACAGTAAAAGAGGAAACCTGGGTAGCTAAACTGATTAGAGCACTCGGCGCGATATCGAGGGGTCTGGAAGCGAATAACAGACAGGTGAATGAATTTTTCACAGTGAATTTCACACAATTCAAGTACATTGCTCAGTCCTAAAAACGGGAGATTAAACCGTGGTTCCCATGCTGCCTTCCTTTAAGAACAGGTCCGGCAGTGTTTATCTCTCCTCCTCATACTTTTCTAGTCATTTATTTCCAGCCACCGCTCCTTTTGGTCTGAGGAGCACATTCGAGCAGGAACACATATTATAGTAGAAAAAAATTGCGTTTCGGTTCACGAAGGTGGAGCCTGATTTTTGGCGAAAATTAACCCAGCTAACAGGACTGTCGCACGGAATTTTTCCCGTAACGAAGCTAAAATACTTTGAGTTTTGTTAGGACATTTTTACGTTAGATTAGATAAGTTTAAGATTGATGCGGCAATTTTAATACTAATACTATGTGTTTAACTAACAACTTAGTTTCTAAGTGTTTAACCATTGGGGAAAATTTTAAAATTCTTCGACTTGTGCCTCTGGTTCCGGTAAATTCACTGGATTAATCATTATGGCCGATTGTGCATTTATATGGCTTCAATATTCCAATGTTTTATCGTGCGGATATTTTCATCTATTATCTTCTTCAATCTAAGTGCGAGACTGACATGAATTACACGATGACTGATGTGGCCAGGCTAAGGTTAGGATATATTCCTCTGGCTTCGCGTGACTCGGCAACGTGGTTTCTGGGTGGACCATGACGAGAGTGTGGAGCGGAGGAGAAATGCCCCAGGGAGCATGAGATGTGCGCGGGAGTGAGGAGGAAATGAGAGTTGACAGCGAGACAGGTGTGGGGGTGGAGAGAAGACTGCGGGGCGTGGTGGACGTGGAGGTGGAAGAGAGAAAGAGAATGAGGGAAATGTAACTGTTTCAACTCCCTGCGGGTTGAGACGAGCACCGCTTGTGAGCACGCCACTAAGTAAGTCGATATTCCTTAATTCCGGAATTCGGGAAATTTTCGCCCAGTTTTTAACGAGATTTATCCTATCAATACGAGATCAGTCTAAATGAAGCGCGTTCAATTTATGCATATGTCACCCGTTGGCTACTACGGGGAAATATCATCTTGACCGTCGCGTCGGCTGCTTCAGCTCGCCATACAATATGATCAAGCCTTAAATCACATTTTTTTTCCCGACTATCGTTGATGTAACTGAAATCGATGCTGTCTCTGATTAAATGTCCTATTCCTACTGCCATCAAATCATGTTCCACGGGCCTGCTTCCAATAGTGCTATATAAGCCATCAATAATTGCTTAGTAGCTAAAGAAATAATTCTTACTCGCGAAATGAGAATGAATCTAGATGAATACAGACCATGAGTACCGATTAATTTAAGACAAACAAGAAGAAATGAGGCTATTTTTGTTTTTTTTTTTTAAGGGATAGTGATTTTTGTTTTTGGTGCTCTCGCTGGGAGGGTTGTATGTTGTCCCAACATATTCTGTACTTAATCTTCATACAAGTATAGCTTCCACGCCCGAGCTGAGATTCCAACCTTTATTCCCATCTGGAAACTGGTAGTTTCAGGCGTAACTTATTCATTGTATAAATGAAAAACTTTAACTTCGTGGTTCCACAATGATATTTTTATTAGCACGACCCGGGTTTCGACGTACTATAACGTCATCTTCAGGACCTATCCCTTTTTTAGGTTATCATTTTGGCTACCGACTTCGTTAGTTTAGCCGTTTAAAGAGAGAGACAAAATGATAGAAATTTAAACTTTTTAAACCGTAACTTACACCGGTCCCAGGGACCCAGACAGTTTTATTTTGTTGCATATCTTTTTTGTTTGTTGCCGGATCTCTTTCAGTCACGCGTATTCTCGTATTTCCTAATGCACTACAATGCAGTATGTAACCCTTTAGCGTTGAAGTCAGCCTTATCAGTGAAACAGCTTTACATGGGTCCCTGGGACCCATCGGTGTAGTAAACGTAAGTTTTTCCGCTACCGAACGTGAAGGAGTGCTGCGCTTCTTGCAAAAGGTATTGTTTTTTTTCCACTCAATTTTTCTTATCCATCTCTCTGCTTAAATATTTTTCTTGCATATAGGAATCAATTTTTTAAACATTTTGATTATGGCTTAGAATTCAGCATTTTCTGTGAGTGAGATAGGTTTGGTACTATATTTTTTTGCTATATGACCCTTACAAGTGAAGAAATTCTTCAGGTACTTGGAGTGAGTGACACTACCGATAGTGAGAGTGAATTTGAACACAGTGAAAATTGCAATAACACTAGTGAAAGTTATTCTGGTGTCAACAGTGACGATATTGACAGAGAAGACACTGTATCTGCTGAGTGTAGTTCATACTATGGTAAAAATAGGTACAAATGGTCGAAAACACCAGAAAATCGCGGAAAAACTCCTCAGCAGAACATAATCAGCAGACTTCATCTACCTGGAGTGATAGGGCCAGCAAGTCAGTTGTCAACTACGTCAAACGTTTCTCAATGCTGGAGTGTTATGTTTTCAGACAAAATGATATCCGAAATTGTTCTTAGGATTTACGATCGAATTCGCGCAGAAATGTCTGTTGAAAACCTGTCTGTCATATAATTTGAAACAAATGTTAGAGATGAGAGCTTTTCTTGGTATGTGCTATCTTTGGGGAGTATTCAAGTCTAACAATGAGGACTTGAATTCTTTGTAAGCAAACGATGTAACAGGACGAGTCATATTTCGAGCAACTATGCCATTGCAACGATTGTTCTTCTTACTCAGACATTGAGATGTGACGATAGCTGAACCTGGGAAGATAGAAAAAAACCTGATAGGTTAGTTCAAAGTTCAGGACTGTTTAATTCATTCATTCAGAATTGCCAGGATAATTATTCTGTTGGTGAAAACACCACAGTTGACGAAATATTAGTAGGATTTCACGGAAAATGTGGGTTTAGGATGTATATTCCAATTAAATCAAGGAAGTATGGTATCAAAATATTTATTCTAGAAGATGCTACAATGCATTATTGTTTAAATGGTAAACTTTATAGTGGACGAAAAATTGGTGTTATTATCAAGACGCATAAATAATTACATCCAACAAAAATTGTAATGAACTTCACTGAGCCAATAGAAACCCCAACCGAAATGTGACCGGTGACAACTGGTTCTATTCGATTGAGTTAGTGGAGGAATTAGAACATATGAAACGTACATACGTAGGGACAATTCGTAAGAATAAGAAAGAAATACCACCGGAATTTGTTCAAGCTCTAGGAATATCTGTCTCTTCAGCAATATTTAGGTTTTCTGGGAAAAAAAACTTAAGTATCTTTTGTGTCAAAAAAAGAAAAGTTATCAATTTGATATCCTCAATGCGTCACTCCGGCACCATCGACGGAGATTCTAATACACCTGAGAAAGTGTTATATTATAATGACACAAAGGGTGGAGTATATGCTTTAGAAGAAAAGTGTAGTAACTGCACAACAAGCCGACATACCAGAAGGTACTCGATGGCAATTTTTTATGCAATCATGGACATTGCTGGAGTTAATTCATATGTGATTTACATCGGCGTTAACTCCAAAGGTACGAATCGCCGGCAATTTCTGACCGAATTAGGAAAGCAACTTATTTTCCCATACATATAGCAGATACTGGAAAACCCCAAACTCCCTAGAGAGCTCTGTACATTAATGTACCGTTGTTTAAGTGTTGATCCACTTATTTATAAATCTCCTGCTTCCAATGAAACGCCGCAGTCTAAAAGAAAACGTTGTTACGAGTGCCCGACGAAAAAGAACAGGAAAGCAAGTCGCATCTGCGTAACTTGTGAAAGGCCACTGTGTGGAACCTGGGGCAGCGTTGTATGCGAATAACGTATTAACAAATAATTAAGGGTCCTTATATATTCCAGTGCATTACTAATAAATATTATTTTATCTTATATTCAACCCATTAAATTCATAAACATCTTTGTAATTGCATTCCAAAAAGTGATTTTTTGAGATTTAAAAATATATTTAATTTTTATTTCAATGTTTGCAAAAATTGTTATACGTTATTAATAAAAGAATGTACTTTCATACCGAAGTTAATCATTGTTCAGAAGATAATTATAAATTATTTGAAAATTGTCACAACCCTCTCTAATGATGCAATGAAAAATATAAAAAAATTGTTTTTTCTTTCATTAAAACTTAGTACTTTTTTCTGTGTAAGAAATAAGGGGCATAAAATGATTATTAACGGTATGTGTTTCGATAATTACCTTAACAAAGAATCAATTAACTTAAAAAACGCTTTTTCATAATTATGGTACTAAGCTTACAACATTTGGCTGCTATTATATTTATGAGTCCGTGAGACCCATGGGTGTAAGGAGTGTATCAATATTTCCCCGTGTAAGTTACGGGTTAAACCAATAAGCGCGACTGTAAATGCAGATTTTCTAATCTAAAAAAAGTTTAATTCATGTGTGTAGGTAGTTTTCAGCATGGGAAATAAAACAGCTCCTGTACCAGCAGTGTTCCAGTTCCAGTATTGTGTAGAGGAGACTGATAGAAACATCGAGTTAGTAAGTAGGTAGTACACTAGTGGAAGTACCAATCTGCGTCAAATCGACACTTGTTCGAGTTACTGATTTAATATTCATTTGTTTCTCAGCTATTTGCCTTGAGTAAAGACTTCGCGCTATCTGCCATTAAGCAAAGAACAAATTTCGCACAAATATGAGAGAAACCCGAAGAAGAAAAAATATTGGATCATTGCTTAAGAGTATCACAACTGAAAAATATGATCGAATAGTCATTTACCTTAAAATTAAATCAAAGTCATGAAAAATGAGTTGCCTTATGGCAAACTACTTTCCTCATAAGTGTGAAATATTGAATGAAGCCGGTAAATAATCGCCAAAAACATGGAAAAATAAATGGAAATATTTTAGTTCTCAGTTAAACAGCCAACGTTATACGAATCACAACTTTTTTTATAGTTGAATGAAATGAACAGTTGGAAGAATGCGAAATTTAAATAAAATGATTTACAGCCCTTTTTGTACCTTTCGGTAACAGCTACAAGCAGAACATGGCACAGGCATCGCTAAAATGTAGCTCGAAGGCGGAAAACTCTAAGAAATACAGGGACACTATAACTTGGCAACACCAAACGACGAGTAAATTTTCTAACGCTAACTTGGCGACTGCTAGTCAATTTGTAACTTAAGTTCTAGATTTAAAAATACGAACGTTTGTCCCCGACCAATGCCGAAACCCCGAGGCAATTGAGGAATATATGTGGCATTAAAACGTTGTAGTGTTCTATAAAACATCACAATTGATGGCATCACATGGCTCAAACTCGCTTAAATGCTCGGCAATAATTTTTTTCCCGAAGAAACATGTTTACTCACTGTCTTCCCTATATACTAGATAGCTCTGTTTTGGTTGCGTTGTCCGTACTTTCCCAGGCTAGAGCTTGGTTTGTCACGTAATTGCAGCGCCGATGAGCCCTCTGGTGTATAACTTGGTGAAATGAATGAAAAAGGCAGATGCGCCTGGAAAGGTGTACTTCATTCCAAGTTCGAAAATGTCTGAGTGTGATTTTAATCAATCGCCTCGATGCAAGGGAGGCGGGGCCATTTATGGGAAGGTTGCGGGTTACTGCGATCGACGCGGGGGATCCAAAAATGCCGCTGCGGAAGGAATCAAAACCCTCGGTTCCCTTGACCCAGTTTATGCAGGACGACCCTCGTTGATTCCCGGAGGCCTGATACCCTAAGAAGGACGATGATGAGGGCTCGTTAAGTGCTTAAAGTATGGATTACAGGCACACCTGAGGCCATTTTATAGAAGTATCACCTCCCATTTTGAATCGCTGGCTCGTGTGGCTAGAGCACTGGCATCCAATCCCGAGGCCCCGGTTTCGAGTCCAAGCAGAGGCGAATACTTTTCAATGCATCCGCGGTTGCTACTATGATGCCGTTTTTTCAGCAATTCCTGTTCAGTACTCTGTCTCTAAGACCGCACGTTAAACTATGAGCCCTCTGGTGCCTCTCATAACGAGTAGACTAATTCAGATGCCTGGTTTCTCTCCACATTTCTTCCATTCCCCTAAGTCCTTCCTGTGTCATGTTACTCAAGCTGTCTTTATTTGATTGAGATGGAAGATGGCAAGTAATTTCAGTTGTCGGCCTCCCTCCTTCCCCCTAAAATAACTACTTATAATGCCTTAGGTAAATTCGCAACAAATAATAAAATATGCCCCAAAAGAAACTTTTAATATCCATGATAAGAGGGAAAGGGATCGTTTATGAGCGTCTTGAAAATCAATAACTTTTCGCACAAAAGTACATGAAATGCGCAATTAATGTAATTCATATTAAGACATTTTTGGGATGAGAAAAGGTCAAATTTGTGCAGACTGATTTATCTAAGGTAATAATGATGTCATTTCTGTTTGCGCACAAATATTTATTCCATCGCATCCTTGAAATCTAGGAAAGATATAAAACATTAATCGGAACACACTGGTCTCATGGGATGTTACGGAGGAAAGGAATGGAAAAGAAACGGCCTGAGCACTCTGAAAAATTCAAGGAGGAGAGGATGGTAGTTTAATTCTTAAAAAGACGGTGTAAAGAGTACGGCAGGATAAAAGACTGGCAACCCTACGTATAAAAGAGGAAAAGGGAAACGTCTGCTTTCTGTAATGAAATTTTTGTCGTAAAAATTGTTTACATTTCACTATCCTATCTTCCTCCAGCTATATAACAAATCACGTTTTGAATTGGTGAGTCGAAAAGGTATGGAACTGAAACTCTATACCGCGTAAGACAGATCATTCATCGTTAATCTAGACTTTCCTGTCAGTGTTAGTTCTGAAAAACTGCAACAACATTTATCGAATTAATTTTCACGCATCAAACGAACTGATTTATAAAAGACTAGGTACATTAAATTTTATTGATCAAAACCCCGCGCAACTGATAAAACAAAAAATTTCTAACACAACTGACAACCCTGCTAAAAACATTTGCGCTATGAGCACGTGCGCACTAAGTGAACATTATCACACTTATCATTTTCCGCGATATAATGATAGATACATGGACCACATTAGTCATCACATATAGTAGAAACCTGAGTAAGTTTCACTTTATCATCCGTCGTCCATTATTATCAACTCTGCGGGGGAAAAAGGGCGAAAGATCTTGACCTTCACATAGCCATCCAATCAATTACCGTGATGTGCTTTTGGACTTAGTCAATTCTGAGTTTTGACGGCGGCTCAAAACCTAATACTTAGCTAAATTTTTCGGTATATTCTAAGCGTTTCCGCTAATGCTACGTTTATTGATTGTAACTCTGGAAATATTTAGTCCGGAGTAATTGTCGAAGAGTGTATTAAGCACGCTTGTCTCGTCGGCGGTCGAATGGCTAAAAATCGACCCAAAATGGGGCAACCAAAAGCCGATGCTCTTCTGTACAGCGAATCATAATAGATAGACGGAGCAAGAGAAAGAGCAAGGGTGGTTACTTGGGTGTTTCCTCCCCCAGACTGTGCGGCTAACCGTTGTAGAGTAACACGAGGCTTTGACTCATAAAACCATTCGGGAATAAAAAAGCAAGAGGAGAGAAAGAAAATTACCGAAAGAGCAAGCCGTGCTTGCGTGCCAAATATGTCGTGGGATTGTGGGGTGGGGAGAGAGGGAAGGAACGGCAAAGAGCGAAATGGAGGGGGGAAATGAATCTTAGTTGCTTGGCGTGGGTGATGGAAGAGAGAAGACACGAAGAAACGAAAGAGGAAATGAAAAAGTGAACGAGGAAATGAAGAAATGAATAAGGAAATTACGCCCAGGAAGTGGAAGAAGGGAGTGGAAAAACTGCAGTAAGCGGGGAGGGATGGGTTATTGGGGTAAAGAAGAGTGCAAAGAAATGAGTGGATAGGTGAAGGAGATACTGATGGTTGAAGCAAATCATTTGTAGTTACTGCACACTTTCATCAATGATTATGATTTCCAAAAAAAATATAACTACCCTCATTTATCATCATAAGGACAGATGTGTCTAGCTCACTGACACTCACTCACTCATTCAAAACTTTCACTTAGTTCCACAAGAAATTACAAGGTTGAAATTCTCATGGTTTGTTAACCCTTGTAACCACACAATACTCCTCTTTCCGAGCCTTCCATTACGTAAAACAATGTCAGAGTTCCATGGAGGCAGTATTCCGCTGGTCTATTCTTTATCAGCTATGTTTCGTAAAACATGATTGAGGGCCTGAGAGTCAAAGTAATACAAGTGACAAACATCGTCCAGTGTCACCTGTATCAATCACTTTACCCCGGTAAGAAATGACAAAAAGCAAAGTAGCTTAAGTGTTCGGCGCCTAGATCCCAGCACCATACTTTCGAACACTTGTATCCCTTTTATTCCTGTAACTACCTGACGGTACCCGACGATACCAATTTAGAAAATATGCACTTATACCGTTTTTCGTGTTTATGTCACTTGTATTACTTTGACTCTCAGGCCAATTCACTAAACTTTCGAGAACAATGTTAATCCAGACCTATTAAAATCTTGAAGGGTTATGTTACACAGGAAAGAGCTGTTTTTCAACTCAAAGAAATAACGCAAACATACAACAATAACTGGGACGTTTCTGCGAATGAACTGAGCATAAATCAATGCATGATGTGAGGGGTTTAATGACGTACTAGCCTGCAGAACAAGCAGTTTCTCCAAATTCCCTGTCCCCTTTCTCTTCTTCAACCTCCCCCTCGTCCTTATCATTCAACTCTCTCGTTGGTTCACTTCTTGAAAACCCTCTCTTTATCTGTCTTCCTCCTCCTCTTCCCTCCTTCATCCTCCCCCTTCTGTTGCTCCTCCCAATTGTTAAGCGTGCGGTGTAAGGCACGCGTGTCCCCGTGCATGTGTAGGCGTGGGGGGGGAGGGTAGAGAGGAAAGGGGGGCGCCCCCCTGCTGCGGCCGCTATACCCACTCATCCCGGACCCTACCGAGCCTTGGCGGTTGTCGCAATGAGAAGCAGGGGATGGGAGGGAGGGAATGGAAGTGTGGAAGGGAGGGATAAGGAATTGTTTCGGGGGAACAGGGGGGCAAAGATTTCTCGAAGGGGGGAGGAGTGGGTTGCTCTGAGAAGGTGGGAGAGGATTTGGTGGGAAAGAAAAGTCTTGAGGCTACGTTTACATGGAAAGCGGTGAAGAAAGAGGCGGAAGGGCGGCACAATGTATGCGGTGAAGGGAGAGAGGGGGAATGGGGAGGTGAGTTGTGTGGAAGTAGAGTTTGGTGGGAGTCGGGATATTTTTTAAATACTCGCGCTCGCGATCTTGGGTTGGGGGGTGGAGGAAGGGAACTGCCACGCGATAAGAATCATTGGGACCGTGCACGGAAAAGAAGGGGTTGAACACATTTCCCATTTGCTTCGTAATTGTGAGAGGGGGGGAAATTATGTGCGCGCTCCCTCCATTCATGTGTCGTTTAATTCTCTTCAGGATCACAACACAAAAACTCTCCGTTTTTGACCGCTCTTTACCTAAAGCTCGTAAGTACGTACCTAAGCTAGTAAGTTTTGCATTTTCCGTCATCGAATGAATTTTATCGACCCGTGCACGTGATCAGGCAAAGGTTCGAGCGAGGTTACTTTTTCATCTACGCGAAATCATTTGCTTTCACCTATTCTAACCGGGTGATTCCAAACGGTCTCATTTGTCTCTTCTCCGAAACACAATGTCAGAGTTCACAATTTCTTTAATGCTCTTTCCCCATTTTAAGACCTTAACTCGGCCGTGGATAAAACCAGTGATTGAGGGAAAAGGGATTTTGAAGGCGTTTATTTAGAGTATGATGCTCAGAAAACGAGTAATAATAATAATAATTCCTATATTGTCAACAGCCAAAGCCAATTACTGTCAATTTATTATAAGACGAACACAAACAACCATGCCCTGGGAGGTGTAAAGTTTCTACCCAGGCGGGATTCGAACCCGCGACCTTTGGTTCGGCAGGCTAGGACTTTACCCCGCCGCCACCTGGGACGGCAAGTAAAATGTGAGGAAAGAAAAAAGAATAAATAAAGGTTGAAAGCTGCTGAGCAAACGAAAACAAAGTACTAGGAAGTTAAGGTTTAAAGTAAAAAAAAAGAGTATTAATAACCTATTAAACATAAAAACCTACTAAAACCTGTAAAGTGGAGAGAAAAGATTATTTTGCATCTCCAGACTTATAGCCACAAGCGCAAATCTCAAAATCACTCAAAATCGATTTGCTAAACCTTTAATGTACTCTTTAAAAATTACTTTTGTAATGCGCTTATGATATAAATTTAGAGGAATTATAAGTTTAAAAAATCAGCAGCTGATCCACCCATTAGAGAAACCCAACCCTAAAGCGGTTTTATTAGATTCTTATTTCGAACAGCGAGTTTCGAAATTGGTTCCTAAAAAATCAGCATAATGAAGCAAACTTTCAGAGATACAAAGTACAAAGTCGAATTCTTTGGAGAGATCTCGGGGAAATTGAAGATTAAGACTGGTGTCAGAAAAGGAGACGGAATTTTCCCGATTATCTTCAAATGTGGCATGAATGAGATAATTATTATATGGGAGAAGAAAGGGGATTCCATCACAAGATCAGGCTAGGGTCGAAATTTAAGGGGTAGGAGTCAGTTGTTGTGACTTTACGGATGATATCGCAATTTTCTATTAAATATAGCCACAAAATTTGGACAAATTAACCTACCGAAAGAAATCGCCGAGAACGTTGGACTTAAAAACCTTTTGAGAACACCAAATTCATGACCAACATAGGAAACTCAACTTAAGTGCTAATAACAGATTATGGAAAAATCAGTGAAGTTGAGTAATTTCAGTACATGAGGAAATATTTCAAAACAACAGAAAAGACAGAAGAAAACAAAGCAAACAAAAAAAAATTGAATTTTCATACCAACTGCCTAATAATACCAACATAAGCAAAATATCTTCATTAAAACCAAAATCAGACACTACAATACAGTAATGAAGCCAGAAAGGCTCCACGCCCCCGGATGAAATCAGGTAAAATAGAAAAGATAGAATGGAAGGAAAGAAAGATTCACAGAAAAATTCTAGGACCACAAAAAAGGCGAGTTTTGACACAGGAAGAATTAAGACCTCTACAAGAATGAAGAATGCGAAAGCGAATATTATAAAAAGAAGAATTAGGTTCTTCGGCCACATAACGAGTATGAACCACAGTGGAAATTTCCAGAATTTCCGGGAGAAGGAAAAGAAGAAAATAAATAATACCTGGAGTGAAGAGAGGAGGAGACAATGCAAAAGGATGAAGACCTATCGGAAAGCAAATAACAAGCGGAAATTAAATACAGAAAAGGAATGCGTTGGGCTATTTTAAGTGGTCCTTAAACGACCAAAATCGATAGAAAAAGAAGTATATTTGACCCATTTCCTTCCATTTCTACCAAATTAGGTGCATGCCCCCCAGTTCTCGTAATCAGTTACTACTATTGAAACACAAATGATAGCCAAATTAAGTCTTATAAATGTATAACAGACATCAAATTTTACCCCATTATCACACAGATGTAACTGCCTCAACCTATTTTCGACCTAAAATGTACACTTGGCGTCTATCTATGCTGTGCGCATTCAAAGCATCGAATGATTAACTGTGTGCGATCCCTATGTATTCTGTGCAGTGTTTACGCAACTAACTTGCGGGATAACCCGAATTCAGCAGATGTGAATCCCCCCAAGGACATCCGTGTCGTGTAGCAAAGTATTTTGGTGCAAACCTCATCCAATCGGGCTCTAAAAGTTAAATCCTCCTCCAAGTTAGCACTTTTTATGCACCAAAGTGTTAAGCTTGAGGTACCATACCTATAATTTTGCAAATTTTTTCCAATTGATTATTTTTTGACTGAACTCCTTTTAAGGAGGCGGAAGGCAAATATTCAGAAAAGAAGGAAGCTCCATATCTAGACTCATATCGATTTATTCCCATTTGCGGTGACGGACGGGAATGGGTGGTTTTCGCTCATAAACTTGGGAGAAATATTTACTACCAATTCGTGGATTTATTTTTATCTCAAGTAACCGAGAAACAGAAAAAGATTCTAAATTGAACGGCACTCGACTTATTTTGAGTGGATGATCCATAAGTAGTTTCAGGTGAGCTTGAAAATGACGCTCAGATGACGAAATTCGCTCACTTTGACAGCAAATCATTTCTCGCATCGACAAGGTTCAACTCTATCATTGTCATCCATTTGGCCCGTTTGTGCCTCAGCCCATCCCACTCTTTCCTCATGCGCGCCTCAGTCCTATAAACCTCTCAGCTCATATATCCACAGAAATCTCAATGCTAATGGTGTTGCAACTCCCAGAGGATGAACAAGCGAGATTATTGGGGAAAATAATTCAGAAGAATGGAAGAAAAATCAACGAGATTTGATAGCTCAATACATTCCTTCGTCATAAAATAAAATTATTTGACATCTCACCATTTTTAAAAATACATAAAGCCGTACTTTTTAAGAGCCTGTAGGGTGGAGTGGTTATGAATAATCCGTAAAGATGTAGACTAAATATGTGACCGCATTTATAATTAAATATTGTTCAACAAGAAGGTACAATTTTGATGGTATCTAGGATATGAATACTAATGCTATTGAAGTGTTGACCTTCGGCTGACCAAAGGGAGAATACTATAAATTTGAAACGCGTAAGCCATCAATGTTGTCGATCATTGATATAATTAATAAGATACAATGCACCGATATATTATTGAATATTAATATACGAATGTAAAAACTCAATTGATCCTGGTTTGGCAATATACGTGCTTTTGCTAAAAATCTGTGAGCACCTCTGACGAATCAGTTTTAAAAGAGGCTAACTCTGTAGGCAGTGGGGTGGCAAATTTTCTCAGCCATTTAGCTGACTTTCCAAATTTGTTAAGAACGATTGCAAACTATGCCAATCATCACTCATCAACAACATCGATTACAAATACCAGTTAGGATATCGGTTCAAAACATACACGAAGGGTTACCTTCCCAAAGGATCTTCTCTAGTCACTTGAAAGATTTGAAGCTCAAAAGTACTACGAACATGGAGACTGCTGAGTCAAAATTTAAGGCGAAAAACCACAAAAATTGGGTTCCAAACAATACCACTCCCGGAGTTAAAAAAACAGAAATACTTAGCGTTTTTTCATTAGTAAAAATTATTTTCCTAGTTACCATATGCATGCTTCATGTTTCTGCCTGGCAAATATTGAAAAATTAATTATTTTGATCAAAGTAAAAGTTTCATATTAAAGCAGGGAATATTATTTTCCACGAATCACCTGATAATATCCTTGTTGTCTGAATACAATATATTTACTTGGGTTTGAACACTTAAACAAAGGAGAAATTCGCGATTACCACGTTTTTTGAACGTATAATTACCCTGTTTTGTCCGCAAACGGCAAAATGGATTTTATTACATTAGCTTAAATATAGGCACCTTCCACAGAGTAAGAGTTAATGGATTTATTTTTATTATAAGATATTTAGCATGAAAATGCACGGAAGTTATTTGCTACAACATTTGGAGTTTTGGAGTGACATTTTTCTCCCAAAAATTTCCTCCTGGAGTGACATAAGAATAGACAGAGATAAATTTCAACAAATGAATGTCACAAGAACCTACTCGAACTTAAACTTAATGTTTTTCTTCGCCTTGAATTACCATGTGGTGTGCATGCATGGAACTCTAAATTAGATTTTTTACTTTGCAACAAAATGTATTATAATGACGTCTCATGTTCATGCACATTCGGTGAATGCGTCTTAATATACTGGTAAATTTAGAATGGCTTCATAAATGAATTTTCCGATTTTAGAAAACAGCAGAGGTTGACAAGAAATTCTATATCATCAGGGAGCGCGTGACTTCGTAATAATAAAAAGCAAGCCGTCATTTACTCACACACACAAAACACAACCTCTTGCATGCAAATGTTATGATCCTTCTCGAATGATTGATTTTCATTAGCCCTGGCTCTTTCCGCGACATTCATTCACCCCGACCTCATTGCTCATGACGAGCTGAGTAGTATATATTTACGGTGATACATTTCCAGGTACAAAAAAGCAGATGACCTAACAAAGCATCCCCACAAGAACTGTCGAAATGCAGTGACAAAAAATGTTTATGCACTAGAACGTGTTGGTGATACTTCTGCTTGATATTGTACAAAAATTTGTTTTTGCATCTAATTTGGACCGATAATCCCATAGTTTTTCCACCGTTTGTAACATTTTTAACCGCGAAGGAATTCTTTCATCCGAATTACTTTAGCTTCTGGATTTATTTGTGGAGCGGAGTAGTAACGAGCGGCGTGCTTTTTTTGTTTTTCGTGCTGTAGTATTGGAGAGAGAGGAATTGCCGCGACCCAGTTCTCAGAGCAATTGTTTTTCTTCCCCTCATTTCTTCCACTCTTTCTTCCTCCGAAGTATGTTCCCATTCCTGTCCTCTCCTCTCCCTTCCCTTTTGCTTTCCGCTGCTTACCTCCTTCTCTCCCCCATGCCGACTCAATTTCAACTTTTTATCCCGTGAGAGTATCGGCGTGCCGGCAGACAATTTCAATGCCAAAATGTTTCACGAAAGAAATAAGCTATCGTGTTGCGTATATACATCCATGACGGATATTTTCCGGGGCTTAAAATATTTCGGAGAAATATATCGATCCATTGTTATTTTTAGGAAGCAATTTTTTTTTCTTTGAAAGCTTATTTTATTTTTTTCGTGTGTCTCTGTTATTTAGACCGCATTGGGGGAGTATCGTGCATGTGGATTCAACGGCTGATGGATTAGTTACGCAGAGTTTACTCTCGTAAATCTCCCTTGTATAAATCTCAGTCCAGCAGACGAAAATAATAAACTTAGCTCGTGACTCCATTGACTTATTGCGGAATACCTATGTGAGTTAAATAGAAAATTATAATGTGTAATACTAAAATTCATTTAGATCTGCTGCTGTGCTAATTTCCTGCCATATATGTTGATGGTAAAACGCGATTATGTCTAAGCAGAATGACACAGAGAGTATTTTTGAAATATGCATCGTTCCTTGAAAGATATTTTTACGGATGCTTTAAGCAGAGTATGAAGATAGGTCCGGTTTTTTTTTAGTGTATCGTGGTTGTGAAGTCTTACAAATAGCTTGGGAAGCTATAAATAAGAGAAGGACCTAATCCATTGCAATGCATGACCAACCCCGACATTAACAGAACTCCCTTGTATGAGAAACATTAGATTAACGACAGTTAAATAATGGCTTCATTAAACCCGTTTCCAGAAATAGCTTAATTGAGGCATTTTTGGCCCATGTCCTTTCTGTTTTTAATGCAAATTAGAAATTTTTTCCAATGCTGCCGCAGAAAAGGCGAAATTTCCCAGCCATTTTTAAATTTTTTTTCATCACTTGAATCATCTTGAAATTTTCTGTGTGCACAGATTGGAAAAATGATTGCGTGAACAAAATTATATTTTTATCCCATTACTTGAATCCTCACCGAATCTGTCAATTTATTGGTTGAGCAGAGCGCCCTTGTAATTCCTCAGCGATGGAAACATAGAATGAAAAAATTGAGACATTAACAGGATACAAACTGAAGAGCACTTTTAAAAACTGAGAAAATTACTCAATAAATATAGCACAGAGTAAAATAAATCCAACCGCACATACTACCAGATCAATAGCGGTATCGTAGGAAAAAGATAGGCACAAAAAAATAGAAGAATGTGTAACAATTTATGCACCTGCTCTAACGTATGCCTCTGAAAGAGGATCTATAACGACTAGAAGAGAAAACAAATTGACATTAGCATAGTTGCAATTCTTGAGAATAATAGGAAATAATACCACAGGAGATCGGGAAAGAAACATAACAAACCGAGAAAAACTTTAGGAGGTGCCCTTAATGACAAGAATAGAGAGAAGCCAACTTAGATGGCATGGGAATCTCAATGGAATGGACCAAAATAAAATGGTTATGGAAGCGAAACCAGATGGGAGAAGAGGGAAAGGTCGACCGCGAGAGACGTGGATGCAGACAATTGAAAATTATGGAAAGAGAAGAGGGACAGAAGGAGATGAGAAAAGCACAAGGGCCCGAAAGAGGTGGAGTTCATTTGATGCCAATGTCATAACGGAAAGAAGATGAAGGAGAAAAGTAACATCCATGCCCAAGGTGGGATCCGAACCCGCATCTTTGAGGTTCCCGGGTCGGCCCTTTGCCATCCCACCTTATACCGCGGCTTGCAGAGTAAAGCCGAACATTGGGAAATAAATACAAATCTGAGGGCTCGTTCGATTGCGACTCGCTTAGGCCTCTACGATGAAGTTTTGGCGTCACAGCTGCAACAATGACACATTTGGGTCTCTCCTCGATAAATCCTCATTTTGGTATTAAACGTTTGGGATTTGTCGAAGCCGTGGATTTACAATCTCGTTACCTGCAAGGCTTGACAATTCTGAGCCTTTCCTGAACAAGCCTCGCGTTACCTAAGTTTATTGGAACAACTGCGAGCCAGGAATTTTAAAATGTGAAGAGAACGCGTCAGCATGATTAATTTTCAATGGCATGCCTGACTCTGACGTTATGCGACGGAAAGATACCCTGGTGAAGATAAACGCCTAGGCTGTCTTCCGCTTGTTATGAACACATGATTTTAAACCCTTTTGAATGCGGGTTTTGTGAGCTGCAAATGACCTAAGCCGTCGACGCACCCATAATAAAATAATTTAAATCCTAAAGAACACATTATAAAACTATATTTAAACGACTTCGAATTCATGTAGACATTATTACGTAGATACCTATCGCAATCGCAAATGATAGCTGCGTGAGCCTGAACACGAAAGTGAATTTTTAGTTTATATGTCCAGTTTTATAATGTCTGGTTACTAACAGTAACCGCAAGACGACTAAACCTATCCGCTAACTCAATGTTAACTGAGAGTTTCGATTTTGTAAATTAACATCAGACTGTTGGTTTGTTGACGTGAGTGTAATCAATGAGAGAACGTATTAACCTCGGTTTTCGTACCGAGAAAATATTTAACCAGAGATTATAAAACCGTGTCCTAGATGAAGAAATGTAGTACCTTCATACCTCGGTACTACGAAATAAAAGGGGACGATCGGCCCGATAAAGCCGATTGACAGAAGGTACCGACACTAAGGTTAGGTTACGTTAGAGTAGCTGATATAAACAATTAAATTATATAAACGACAGGAATTGATACAGAAGTGTACTTTTAATCAAGCACCCTATCCAATATGGCAGCGGTAAATGCATGTGCACTGTAAATACAACTTATAATACAGATCCATCCGTAACGCGCGGGACTATTAAATAGAGTTTGCTGCTCCAGATTTTGTCCACTGCTTTCAAAATCTGTTGAAGGGAGATCCGTAGTGCCGAGGTATGAGTGTACTGTTACCTTCGAATGTCTGAATTTGTGCATTTTAGTATAAAATCAAGTGCATTGGAATATACCTACCTATCTTAAATGGAATTGAGATAGGTAGGTACATTGGAATGTACTTACCTATCCCAAATGACCAACATTTTACGATATTTTATAAAGTATTTTTTTATTTCATATCACTGACGTTGCCTTGTTTTTAATGCAATTTTAATTGCGGAGAGATATCCAATCTGCCTTTTCATTTGCGTCCTAGATCCATCCACATTAGGAAGAAAAATTAAAATTAAAAATCTCTGTCCTGAAATGCCCTCGATGATCGTCGTGGTTTCCTGGACCGAAAGTATGGGATAAAACGAAAAAATTGACTTTTTATATTTTGGAATGTCGGAAATATTCATAGGAATATTCCAGTTGTTATTTTATACGAGAGTTATTCATATATTTTATTCATGTTGGAATTTTTTAATGAATTCAATTAAACACATGAAGACAGTCCCGACTGCCATATTTATTTTAGAGCGGGATTTCAGAAGATGATATCTTGTGCACGGCGTAGAAACTTGGGAAAAGGGCCCAAGAATGGAGGTCATTCTACTTGAATACAATCCCATCATGAAAATTGGTCGTGAAAGCAAAATGAAAGGAAATGGCTCACAACAAATGCATAAGAAGGTGATTCAGGGGGAGCATCCTTCAGAGGACTGTTGAGTAGCGTAGATCGATTTTAACTTTTATTCGAATTCCCAAACAATTCAGGGCATAGAATTTGCATTTTATGGTGAAAATAAATAATTCAAAATATCATCCAAATTAATAAATCTACTCTATCTACTTGCGTTTGAATGATGACAATTTTTCTCAAATAGATGCAATCGGGGAAGCACTTTTCAGTGAAATTGTAATCTTTCGAGAGAAATTATAATACGCACAAATTTCAAGTCTCGTAAAGTTTAAGTTTTGAGTAGGTGGATAGACGAGGGGTAAAGTTAATAAACAGCAGCAAATAATATTTTCGATGACTTTTAAATACGGTCCTGATATTTCACTTAATCAGTCTCAAAGAATTTTGTGTACACTATGTATTCCTTTCCAATCCCCTCTTTTGCTTTCATCCTATTTACTTCTGTTACCTAACACGGTCCTTCTCTTCCACACGTACACCTCCCACTTTCCTACTTAGAGACTTTGAGCTCACTTCCATTTCTCTCCAGTGTGGATCCAACCAATCTTCTCTTTAACCTCAACGGAGGTGAACATATTTCACAGAAACAGCGCAATTAATTCGCAACTATCTTTATCGTGCTTCCATTGCGAAGCCCGTTATGCCAGTAGTTAATATGCTTTCCGTGTAAGTGATATCTGTTTTTTTGGTGTATGTTGTATCTACTTCCTGGTGGTATATACTTTATACCCTCATTGACAAATACAATAATGCTTGCTTCTATTGGGTTATATTTTCAATGAAATGCTTGTGTTAATTTCCAGCCCGGACTAATAGCTGAGGACTATCTTTTCCTCTGGTGCACGTCAAATAGGTAATAGGATTCAGGAATTCTAATGCGGGCCTTCCTATTTTCATTAACGAGTAGATTACTATATAGTCTATGGCCTAGGATGTCAAGGCCCTTAAATAATCATTTACATATGAAAAGAAAAGTCTGATCAACTATCCTAAAAATACGTAGACATTATATTTATTCTCATACGCTTTATCTGAAATTGATCAAGGTAAAAATTAAAGATATATTATATATTTTTCACAATTTTTAGAAGCTTTAAGTCACTCATAGTGTCGAAAGTGTCAAAAATTCAATGTATGTTTAAAAAATAAGAAAGTAAAATGTAATCTCGGCATTTTGATCCTCATTATGACAAGCTGGCCTCACATTTTTTTTCTATGCACATGAGAAAAATGAATATGTATCTCATATGCACTTACGCATTTGCGGTAAAACTTTTATTAATATCATAAAAAGCCTCGACCGTGACTATGCATGTGGAGGAGTATGGCTTCCCTGCAATTTGCCATGTTCCTTATTCTTGATACTCCCGTTTTGGGTTTTAGGTTGATATTTAAAGCGAGTTTTCCTCTTTTTCGCCCTCGTGAGTTTTCTCCTATCCGTAATGCGCCAGGTGTAAGAATTGGAGAAACAAATTATTAATACAAATGGTTCCACTCGGAATTAATATGATCGAACAAGAATTCGGGTGAATGAACAGTTTTAAAGATGCTCACAGTCCACTTTATATGTGCATTCTTTATCTGGATAATTTCCCAGCTGTATCATCCGGAGACTGTATCCTGTGTCTCAATAATTCTCGTTTTTTGCCGAACTTCCTTTCGTGGGATACTTGTTTTTCTACCTCGCATTTTTTGCCATTGCCACGTCTTTTATCGTAGGATATTAAATTTCCGGAGGAAATTGAAACGGAATAAAGAGTGAAGTTTTGGATTACTAAATTACTCAAAATGATCGCCAGAATTCTGATTCTCCTGCTTTTAAAGTGCATAATTTACAGTGCATCTGCGGAATCTCGTAATTTTCTTGTGATATATAAATAAGCGATTGGTTCATGTAAAAAACTCAATGTGATAAAAATGCTGAGAGTTGAAAAAATGTTTTAAAATAAAAAATGCGTATCACAGGCTCTCGTAAACGTGTACGCTTGCATAATTTTAAAAACTGAGATAATAATTTCGATTGTAGCCAAATCTTTACTACCCTTTGCCTTCAATTTCATCATGCTTCACTAAGGATAATGATGAAAGCGGTCAAAACATTTGAGTACCTGAATTCGTTCTGTCACATTTACAAGACAATCATCGATTTGTCATGGATGTAAATTATTGTTCACGAAGCTTAAGTGCCCTTTCCCCATCGCAGAAAATTATACTTAGATCGGGATGGTAATAAAAAAGGGAACAAATGCATTAATTAATTGACTTAAAAACTTTTCAAGAGCATATTTTGAATTAAAAGTGCTCACAACGGAAACTATATCTGAATTCTTACTCCGTGGTCGTAATTTACCGAAACTCTTAGAAGGGCGAGTGGTCAACAGGATAATTGGGTCAAGGGCGATGCTAACGACGCGGTGCGGACAAAGAAAAGAGGCGGGGATGGAATGTGTGTAAGTAATCCAGCGACGTAGGAAGGAAATAAGATCCACCGACAAGGCTAAAAAACAAGAGAGTCGCTTTGGAATGTGTTCACCGACATAAAAGTGACCACGAGACGCTACAGTCTTTGGCCTCAAGGTGAAAAGTGCTCTTGCTTCGTGTAGTTATTTTTTTCTGCTGAAGGCCTCGTGGTGATTCGGAGGCGTAAATTTTTAAAATTTAATTTGGAAGTGCCCCAACGTACAGTTGCAAAGCTCGCCGATAGGTGGCAGGTACTACAAACGTGTAATGTACGGAGGTAGGCAACGCGGCATGCATAATGCTACCCTACGACCTAATTATTTATTCAGTTCGGTTGTAGCTCCAAGGGATTCCTTCATTCGGGAGGGACTTCAATTCCGCTGATTGTCTTCAAGGAATTTATATGCGTAGAGCAAACTTTCGATTGTGACTCGAAAGATACTTAAGCGGTCAAATACGGAAATAAGTAAAAAACGAAAATTAGAATTGAAGCCTCCATCAAAACTCCTGCGAAAATCGAATTATGCAATGGAAAGTCATTTAATTTACATGTATCACTACGTACTAACCTCCAAGGCATCGCAAGGGCATGTGGCGGGAGATGCTGGGAAACCAGTCATGAGAAGGAAGAGAATGACAAGGAGGAATTATTACGAGTTAAGGACCGATAGCGAGGTATATTTTGAAGGAATAGCGTCACTATCTGTTTCAGTTGTAGTCATGATTGATGCTTGGGGAAAAAAAACTCTTATGTCCGATTACTAAATCAATTGGGCATTGCAATGACATTAATGGGATCCATTAGGATGTGACTTTATTACTGAATTCCGGTTTCAGGAACATATATTCTATGTACTACTAACTTTGTAACTAACCTACAAATAGTCATTGCTTTGAATGTCTGGTCTAATCTCCTAGTAGATACAATTTATGGATATCTTTCATTTAAAATAACTAATACACATTATAAATGGCCAGCATGAGTAAATAAACTCATTTGTTACATAATTACTGTATCATGAAACAATTAAGACTCTTAGTAGTCGCAGCGATAAGGCTAAGCTTCAAGATAACAGAATAGAATACATATCCTTTCTCTCTTATTTTGGAGCCTTTTTTGTCCTACAGAATTCCTATCTGTCCTACAAATGGTGTAAGGGTAAAACAATATCTTTTCTGTCGAACTAAATTTTATGTAATCTAAGTAACCTTTACCTTGCGTATAACCTTTCGAGTCTCTTGTGGAACTGAACCCAGTACTTTCACTACCGAATCATCGACGGCCGCATTATTAGTAGGCAGTATTTGAATTAATTTTTTAAAGAACTGATGAATACAGCAACCTTGACGTATTACCTTGGATAAATGTGAGGCTCGCTCGTGAGGGTCTATTTTATTTCGCCCGGAGGCGGTAACCAACTTTATGTGGACGTTCGTTTCCAACAACTACACGCTCAAATCCCTTTCAGGGATCCACAGCCACGGTTGCACTGCAGTCGCTTTGGAATTCCATGCTAGAATTCCTGCCGCACTTGAATGGTTTATGTGCTTTCCAACGAAATGACACCGTGAAGCACCATGCTGGCCGGCCCTATGGGCACCGCTGTCTGATAAAATTTTCAAAACCAGAGAGATTCCAGGGAGGAGGCGAGGTTCCATGTTCTCTCCACACCCGGAAAATTCCTAGAATGTAGGCCGTGACCCTTGGAATACTGACAACAAATAACTCATGTGCACGGAGGTAAAATATGTTGAAGCAGTAACTTTCTGCTATGTGAATTTTTCAAAATTTTCATGAAATTTCACAAAAAAACTTACGCAAAACATTTCAGAACCGCGATATCTATAAAAGTAACTTAAAAGTAACATTCCATGAAAGTAATGTAATAATGTATAATGTTGGGTGCTTTCCAATCACAGGTCATCGCACATTTAGCAGATGGAAACACACGAGCGCACATTCAAGTTGACGATTGAACCGATCTACACCGAAGTGTTAAACAAAATGGCAGGACGATATTCAACTTCTATAAAGAAGTGGTCAAACTCATCTCTTGAAAGAGTTTCGTCTGCTGGCACACACGCTAACGCAGGCAAGCTACAGCGAAGATGTGTTTCAATCTGACTAGCGCAGATGACGTCATAAATGTCATTGGAACATACTCTGCGCTAAACAGACTAAAACAGTTGAACGCAGATACGTGATTTCAAGCACCCGTTTACTTTCAAGTTCCTACGTTAAGTCTGTGCTTGATAAGTTGACTCAAGTTCCCGAGTAAATAAAATGATAACAGAAAACCGAGGGCACACCTTTAAGGCAATTTCTTCTTACTCAAATGTCAATTCATTAAGATTAAGAAAACAGCTGTTAACGAAGTATTAAAAGTATAGCATGCTGGTTAAATACAAACACGTGCTATTTATAGAATTATAATAATTATAAGTCTCTTCGCATATTGAATTGCAAGCATTTAAAATATAATCCCACTGTTGAGAAACAGGCACCTGAAAAATAGATATCACATAACGATATATATTATATTAAAATATATTATACTGTAGTTTTTGGAAATTATAGAAGATGCATTGCATATTGTTTTGTGACGTCTCATGTTTCGGCTGGGTACATTTTCAGCCTAAGATCCGGTTTTTAAAATCTCAAGTTTAATATTTTCTCGGCATGAAAACCGAAGTAAATGCATTCTCCCATTGATAACGCTTACGTCAACTAACAGAGTCTGATGCAATGCATAAAACACGGAATCACAGTTAATATCAAGTTCAGAAGGCTGTCATTCTACGATTAACGTAGAACAGACATTATAAAACCGGATCTAAGGGAACGTTCAGATTGTTCCTCTCACTCAAACATCCAGCGATTTCCCGACGCGGATGTCTGCGGTTGTTTGTTCATCTTGGTGAATGATGTTTCAGAGTACTTAAGTGAATCCATAGTGTACTAGCGATAAGCACCGTCTGTGGATGCTCGGATTCCGATATCCACCGCTTGCGCCATGGGTAACCCTATGCATTAACAAGCGTCCGTGTGAGGGTGCTTCATCTTCAGATTCTTAGTTTACCCATAATGAACCAGCGTAATCATACGGTTCCGGTTGCAAGCATAACTTCAAACAATTTTCCTAGCAATAATCGTCAATACTCTTTTTAAGTCTTGACTAATTTCTCCCAAATAAAGATGAATGGACTCCACAAATGAACGGAGTTAAAAATGTTATGTTTCTAATATACACCAATTTACATCATGTGACACTAAAGTTTAGTTTTTCGGAGCACTATGTGATATTTTATGTAGTTTTGACGTAGTGTGTTCGTTTTTTGTCACAAAACTATGGCTATTTTTTATAAACACACTATTGATTAAGAAAATATCACAAACTAAAAGGTTAGAGCATGGTTATAGCATTCAAATAAAAGTATTTACTAAAAATGAAATCAGTAAAAATGAATTTCTTTCGCATGAACACATTACATACATCATCCTTTCATCTGAAACATAAAATGGTAAAGACTTTGTTATAAAATTAATTAATCGCTATCTATTAATGGGCTAAAATCGTTAGTCGCACGTGCACGTTAACGTAACCGCCGTCCATTTTGCGAACTCTTATCTTTTGTTAGAAATAGTTTTTAGTCAAGAGTATCCATTTATGTTTCCAAAATATTTCATTTTACCCGGCATATTGCAAAGAAAAACTTTTACGGATCAAGCAAAAGCAGAATTCATCATCATCTTCTTCTTCTTGAAAAAGGCGAGTAGCCTGTTTTTCACTGTAAATCATTCCGGGTCTTGGGGGGTGGATTGCTAGTTGTCTTTCCAACTTTTTGGTGATCCTCCTAATGGTCTTCTGCCATGGGAGGTGTTGTCTCTTGCAATGCGGGGGAGTCTGTCTTCAGCCATTTTACAAAGGTGCGCGTCCCAGTGTCTTCTCCGAACTCTTCTCCAACTTACGTATTTTCCGCTTGTTTGCTACCTTACTTGCTTTGCTTCTTTTTCTATTCATGAGTTTTTGCCCGCGATCGATCTTAACGCCGGCATTTCCGTTGTTATTAATGGTCATTTGGTGTTCAAATTTTCAGCACTTGTTTCTGAATCATATGTCTTGATACATTTTTTTATAGGTGTAACTTACATTCTGTGTCTATATACTTATTTCTCCGAATTAATATTACTGTCCTGAGACTGAGACAGTCTTATTCCATGTATTCCTTGATTCATTTTTGCAGTCAAAATGCATTCGTTGATCAATTGGAATATTTCCATGGGTTAGTTTAAAATATAGACATTTTTTCCTCATAGACATGAATTTGGTTTTGGATTTAGAAAAGTCGTATTATACTTGGTGGCAGAAGTGTTAAAAGCACAGAGAAGACGTTGTAGATCATGTTCATTCTCAGCAATCAAAGCAGCAATGTCAGCTTAACACAAGATTTTTATCTGATGGTTACCTAGGCGGTACCCATTTGCAGAGGAAACAACATGTCCTGTTATTACATCCATCAATACATAAAATAGTAATGAGCTGAGACAGTCGAATTGGTATATGTGTACATTAGCGTTAATTTCTTCTGCTATTAAAAGTAAAACTGCAAGACATGTGCCATCAGAATACATAAGCATAATAGCAGACCTCAAGAGGACAATCGTATTTAAAGAGATAAAATACCATGCATTGGAATTACATGGTCATGCACCCCTGAGGAAATTATAGTAGCTACTTTACTGGACACAACAGGCAACAGACTGAAGGAATCAAGCACACACTACTAAAACCTTTAAAAAATATATTGTCATCGACCAGTCAAAATTTATCTGATCGTAATAAACAAGAAATGAACTTTGGAAAATAAGTGTGAGCATTGTTACTGAAACAGCGCATAAAATGTAACATTTAATCCTTTTGACAGATTATATTTTTTACGATGAGATGCAAATTTGGACGTTCCGGTTTGGGACGTCAATTTCCGCATCCCAATGGAATCGATAAGAAAATTGTCTATAATACAGATAACTTTATTGACGGCGCATGATACGATATCTCTTGATATTTCAATGAGAAAATGATAAGTACTTCCTGTTGACAGATTAAAAATCAATAGATCTCCTGGTCTCTGGTATATCGTAACTTACCATCATGTCCCCGTTGAAATAAGCAGATAATTTGAATTTTCATCTTTGTTTGATGCCGAAGAAAGTGTTCGTATCTCATGTTTGCCGTCACCGATCTGGAATGAAGAAATGTGATAAGCATCATTCACTATAATAAGCCTCTGCCAAACTATTTTGAGGCTACTAATGAAATCATATACTAAAAAATACATTCCATATTCTTCATACATTATGCGTCACATACATTATTTAATTATACTTATATTCTTTATTCTATGATAAAATTAAGATGTTGATCCTGGCTTAAAACTTTGTTGAATCAAGTAATTTTAGTCAAATTAATTTGTTAGTACTTATCCACACTTATAATTTATTACAAATTAATTATTATATTATTTATATGGTTTAAGCAAATAGACCTTCTAAATGGCAAGTAGTTGCTGAAACCATGGTCGGTAATAATTTATTAGTGAGGATATGAACTAAGCTATCGTCTGCATCAAAAATACTACTGAACAAAAATTGATTAACTAAGTAATAAAATGCTTCCACAAAAAAATTGTATCTCAGTACCAAAAAAATAATGATTACCAAACAACTATCTGTAAGATAGTGATTAGCAATTCCAAAAGCGTTTTCAAACTCTCTTGCTGAGAAAGGAAACAATTGAATCAACTAGGCCGTTTAAGTAGCGACGAAGGAAGAAATTGGACACATAGAAAACGCTTCTTGATGGCGGGTGGACCGAAATTAGGCCATCATTTGGTGCTCTCAGTCGAATACTCACTTTATCGCATGAAGGCCGATTGGGAAGAAGTGGCTAAGTAAGGCAAAAAATAGATCAGCAAACTCCTTTTTCACCTTTAACACTGAAACATATTTTAGTTAATTCCAAATTCTCTGTGAAGACAGTCATACGCTACAGACTTTGCCATAAATTATCAAGGGTATTTTGGAAATTCCGCAACTGCATGAAGTTATTTGAAAAAGTAGAAAAGATGAGAAGGAAAAAAATTATAAGGAAAATCGAACCAATGGATTTAAGGCTGATTGTCGAGCGGACAATAATTTAACATTCACTTGTTAATCTTCAGTAGAAATGGCGAGGGTTTAGATGATCAAAATCAATCATCGAGAAAAAAATAACGGGATCGACGAAGGGCGGCTGAGGTCAGTTAAAATAACGGCCCGTTTTGGAGGAACCTTGACTAAATGCGGATACTCCCACGGCGCGAAAATCTTTATCTATTTGGTAGGCCTGTCGTGACCTGCTTCAATCTATTCCACTGGCATTGAGGGGAAACATATGGATCGCATATAATCAATGGCTTCATCACAATATTACCAGTAAATTCAATGCAACGTTTTAAGTGCTGTAATGCGATGATATGCTAAAAAAGACCATTTTCTCCGACTGTTTGTACTATATGTAAACAAGCAAAGAATAAAGAGGCAAAGAAAATGAATACGTGAACATTACTTTGCACAGCACAAAAATATAAGACTAATATAGTTAGACACGATCTTTGTTAAGATGTGAACGACGCTCAGCGTATGACTAGATATGCTCTTTGATCAGTGCGGCTCCTTAATTAAGAATACATATTTGAATTCTTTGCAGTTTTAATTATACATTCGCTTTAAAGTTTGGGCTCATTCTTTAATCAGAGCTGTTAGTTGTTATTTAGAGAGTAAGTTTAATCAAAGCTCTAAGTTAAGTCGCAAGTTGTAAGCTGCTTAGAAAGTATCGAGCATTATAAATAGCTGGAGATATTTTTGGTGCAGTGTTAAGAAGTTGTTGATTTCCACTCCTAGGAACCTGGTTCGTAATCCTGGAAGTTTTCAATATTCAACACAAGAACCCCAAACCCCATAGGGTGACATGTGTACAACCGAGTAAGCGCAGATTCCGTTACGCAGAATAAAACTGCGGTCCTCCTGGAGTCTTTCGTTGAGTAAAGGTCAATGCCGACGTCAGGTTTCTCTCCACCTTCCCACCATTTCCAAGAGAAATTACTTCTTCCATACCTACCCATTCCTAATTTCGCAAATATTTGCCAGTCGATGATTGCCTTCCATCAATGGACCTAGTGTTTCAAAGTATCGCGTAATATCACCAACTTCATTTTTACACACAGCACAGACTTACAAGTTAGCGAAGGAGAGAGAAAAAGACCTTGGTTAAAAGGACTATTTTTATTGTCAAAATCTTAATCGGTTGCCCTTTTTCGTTTCAGTTTTCTGTTGCCCCCCCCCCCCCCCCCAAAAAAAAAGAAAAGAAAATATAGAGATCCAAATAGGGGGTTTCTGAGAGAAGTAAGAGATATAAAGAGGAAAACACGAGGGGAAATTCACAAGGACAGATTTCCCTGGGATGCGGGTGGTTGAAACCTGTTATCGACCGTTTCACTCTTTCCGACTGAAACAAAAACGACAGCATCTGCCGTAGGGAAGGAATTAAAAGGAATGAAAACAGGAAAAGAGTGGTGTGTGGGTAATGTTATAAAATGTTCATGAATGAGGAATGCGTCAAAGAATCGAGATTACTTTAAAAGAGTGGTGTTTAAAAAGTGGAAGGAATGACCGAAAAGTTATATAGTGCCTCTTAATGTGTCCTTACATCAATGAAATCCAGCCTAGCTGTGACTATTCAATAAACTGGAAGCTCTCATGACTCCAGGATGTGGTTGGAAATCCAGGAAAACTGGATTTGGGGTTCCAGCTTTGTAAGTAGAGCCTCCAATCGCGTTGGTTTTCACGGGAAACATTTATCCCGTGGCTATCTCATTTTAATTACATAGGTACCTATCACAGTTATTGCAATCCACCCTCAAAACTCGAAATAATACACAATTTATTCATAGTGCAAATTTTTATGGAGATAGTAGCAAGTTCGCTCATGGTATAGCTACCCTTCACGGCGGCCTTTCGAAAAAATGTCCCAGTTCGCTATGAGATTACTAACTATGTTATTGCTAGCAAATTTTTTAGAAGCTCATTTTTTTAGCGCGTAACATTCTTAGAGGTAGATTTACAGAGATGTTGTAAAAATACTAAGTGGTATAATTCCTTAACCAACTCTTAACAAGTCAAATATGTTACGAACCGACCTTGCATCCATAATATCGCGTGTTCGAACCCAACCACGGCCGTTTATATTGCCTACTTATCAGGATCAAAGCAATATCTTAGTTGGTGAGACATAAACTTAGCATTTGAGGAACCCTAATTTACAAATCTAAACTGATTCGAGACTTTGGGGCCTTCCTCTGACGAGAATCATAAAGCTTGAATACATACAAGAATTCCATCTTTATGAAATATAGTCTGAAACATTTAAAAGAAATTTAATCTCAATCTACAAAGCGAGTCTAAAGTGCGTTAGAAAGAAATTTCATCACTCTTGGTCGTTCCTATCGCCATTACCTGCGATAGCTGAAAGTGAAAGGGAAAAGGACATTTGGGAACCGCCATGACTTTACTGGTTAATGTGTAGACGAAGACGCAAAGAACGAGACACGGTAGTGAGACACGCAGTCGAGCGAACGAAGGGAGGGGAGTCTGGAGTAGAGGCGGGCGTAGGTGAAGGCGAAAGCGAGAAGTTATGGATCCAGAATGAATGTGGAGAGATTTCACGCTTTGCCTTTTGCATTCGAAAGAGAATTCTAGACCTGGAGGGCAGCGGACAGGAGTTTCTCCGCGTAGTAATGACGAGAGACCGAGAGGGGAAGAGAATTAAGGGTGATGAACCGAGAGATTGTCTTCCAAAAGGCCACGAGAAACCCTGGGTAACTTGGAGGTTATATTTACAGATGTCTCTGAAGTTTAACACTAGTACGCACTGCCTGAATGAAGGCTCACATCAGTATGACTAATGGAATGATACACCGATTGAGCATGTTCCTTGCGCTTAAGTTACGGAACTAGGTAAACTTAAACTTCTGACAACGCTAGGCAACGGACATCTCCTCTTTCAAAGAATATCCTTCATTAGTACAATTATAAAATTATTTTTCTCATTCCAGATTTTTTTCGCATATCAGAGAACGATTTCATAATATAAATACAAAGTTTACGTTAGGAATTCAGTCAGCACGCTGGTGGTTGCTAAGAGTGTAAAAAAAGCATTATGAGGAAACTTTTCGTGTACAAATTGCACACATTTTTATATTTCGTCAAATGCACGTAAGTTTATTTCGTCAAATATATTGGAAGGCACGCAGGTGTAATGTATGTTGTTCATAATAAATCCGTTGGTGGAGCCATCTTCCTACCTCTCCTCATCACCTGTCCGTCATACGTCAGTCTTCGGCGTGGTTCCCGTTCCCAAGGCTCTAGCCACAAATTGAATAGTCCTTATTACATTGGCATGTATACTCGGAGACATGCCAAATTGGCGAAGAGGCTAATTAGTGATTTGTAATAATCTGTAATTAGTGATTTGTAGTGTCTCAGCTCCGCGAAGGCGAAGTAATTTCATGAAGTAACGTAGAATGGTGCGTTGCAGTTCTGATGGCTCTAATCGGATTTGTAGGAAATTTTTATGACAACGAGCAATCATAGTCCTTTTATATCGAACGCTTTGAACTATTCATTGATTGCAATTATATCAAAAGCGAGAAAAAATTGAGTGCATTATTGACGATAGTTGGAGTGAAAACGCAGAACCTATGGACAGATTTATGCACTTTACAAAATCCGAGAACAATATATTACAAGGAAATCGTAAAAATAGCGGAGGAACATTTGTATCCAACGCCTTCTTTCATCGTTGAATGATACAAATTTAACTAACGCAGACAGTGAGAACATGAAGCCGTAGCCGAATATGTTGTGCAACTAAATAATCTATCGAATCGTGGTGAGTTACAAAAAATTCTGTCAGACTATTGAAGGGACCGTTTATTAAGCGGGTTATGCAACGAAACAATCAATGAACGTTTGCTGGACGAGAAGGACCTCACGTACGAGAGAGCAGTAAGCATCGCCAAGGCGCTATAAGCAGCCGACAAGGACGCGACACTTCCCTGACCTACCACAACACCGCAGGATCGGCAAGACTACAAAGGATTTCCTCACAGAACACCAGGTACCACCAGGCACAGAACATCAGGCAACCATCCTCCAGGGGAAGAGGATAGAGGAAGTGTTAAGTGAAAATCAAAGCGTGCCAAAGGTGCAGTGTTTTAAAAAGGGAGGAATCAGGCGTTATGTTGTGGAATATGAACATAATAAGAACTTAAAGTGTCTTCTACTGTTGTGTACCCCACAAAATTCCCCAGGAACCAGTGACAAAGTGTCTATTTTTCCAATGCTTGTCCCTTCCCTTTCCCCTTCCCCCCCCCTCCCCCTCGACGCACCGCGGGACATCACCTCAACGAACTTATGTTTTTTTCAAATTTCAAATGTTAACGATATTCTTGTGTAAATAAAACTCCCTCCCCCCCCTTGAAATGTTTCCCCTGCCCCACTCCCTCCCTCCACTTTCCTAACCTCCCTCACCCACCTTCTCTTGTATATATACCTTGATTTCGAAAGTTATGTACCTGATGGTGCAGTACATCGAAACCCGGGTCGAATTAAAATATTTATCTGCGGAAAATTGCTACTTCTAAGTTCTTATTTGTGCAGTGTTTTCGCTGTGGGAAATTCAGGGGCGGCTTCAGACCTGAGGTTCGGGTTGGGGGGGGGGGGGGGCGAGGGGGAGCAACCACTGGCGCAGGAGGTATGGAATACTACCCAGGAACAGGGGAGTCTGGGGGAGACCCCCAGAAATCGTAACAAACTATGTGTAAAATGAAAAAGAAACTTATTCAGCTTGTTAAATATGCCTACCATCATACTTAACAGCATAAAATAATTTGGGCTTTTAGTTTTAGGTCTATAAAAAAATAAATAAAATACGCCGGGTTTGGGGGGAGGTGGTAATTGTCCCTACTGTCTGCTTGAAGCCTTCAGTGGGGTAATTTGGGCATTTCACTAAAGTGTGTCGGTTCAGAGGGAATAATTGCCACTATTGTAGGAAAAATATGCGTCTGGAGCATTTGGAGAAAATATGCGTCTGAGCCTTCTTTCAATGATTCTAGGGATAATTTTCACAGTCGGAACCAGGTTAAGGCTCCGAAAGGGAGATATTTCCATTGTAATGTAAGCAACCTGCATTTTGTTTCGAAAGAGGTAAACGATAATGATAATTTATATGATCTTTACAATTTATTTCCGATGAAAGGCTGTGAAAATTATTTCATAAATTGGGTAAAAGTAGTCAATAACTATTAATTTAATAGTGGGAAGTAGTATTGTTTTGAGATTGATGGCGGAGATTGTCTGAATCTCCGAAAATTGTTATAACACTAAGTTTAACCATACATTGTTGAATCCCACAATTTTAGCCTTACGTTCGTATACAAAGGACAAAATTGTACCGGTAGGTAAATTAATAGTTGGTGTGGAATACAAAGGGAAATTTTGATAGTAAGATTTATATGTAATTAAGAATGGAGCGAATCCAACCATGGAACGTGATTGGATGAAGGTACTCCAATTGTAAATTAATATGAATGATGGTGCTGGAAGTGCTGGCTGGAATGGTAGATCATACTAATAGCTTGATTTAACGTAACGATAATGATTCCAATTTTTTTAAATGAATTGTGCTATGAGTTTCTAGAAGTATTTACGGGAACATTAGGTTGTTATAAGAGAAAACTTGTTAAGTTAAAAGTGTGGGAGATTTTCGCTTCTAAGTACCACAAACCTCGAGCTACGTCTTATTCACTGAAAATTAAGGTGGAACATGAGCTAGATCAATTGGCAAAAAATAAAATTCTAACATTAGTCACCTGCGGTGACAAGGGTATAGCCTTAAAGAAAAACAGGGAAATCCGAATTTTTGGGGATTTTAAGGTTACTTTAAACCCATACTTGGAAGAGGGTCGTCAGCCCATTCCCCCAATAGAAGATTTAGTCTCTTCCTTACAGAGAGTTGAAACCTTCTCTAAGATCGATCTCTCAAGCGTACACCCAGGATAAATTAGATGATGATTCTAAAATGTATTGCACCATAAGTGCGCACAAGGGTCTTTTCGTATGTAACAGAATTCTATACGGCATTTCTTCGGCTCCTGGCCTATTCCAAAGAATAATGGAGCAAGTGTTATCAGGAATACCAAGTGTAGTTTGTTTCCAAGACGAAATTTTAATGGCAGGAAAAGATCAAAATAAGCACTCGGCTAATCTTAAGAAAGTTAGTTAGAGACTGAGTGAAAATGATTTAACTGTAAGTAAAAGTTAAGTGTCAATTATTTAACAAAAACATTGAATACCTAGGGTTTCTAGTTTCTAAAGAAGGGTTATGCACCTCACCAAGTAAAGTAGAAGCAGTTCTAAATGCAATTGCGTGAAATTCACAGTGAAAAAGTCATTCTAAATGAGGCTATTCCCAAACTTTCTCTCAACTGAAAGGATTTTTAGGATTGTTTAATTATTATTCTAAGTTTGTTCCCAATCTGTCCAATATCTTAAGTCCTATGTATCGATTGTTGAAGTAGACACTACTTTAAAGTGGAATGATGCTTGTGTTAAATGCTAGTAAAGAGGAAATTAGTGTCAGCCCCCATTTTAGCACATTATGATACTGAGTTACCTTAGAAACTAGCTACTGATAGTTCACCTTACGGCATAGGCTGTGATTTAAGTCAGGTTTAAAGTAATGGATCTGAAAAACCAATTTAAATAACTTCAAGAACAATGTCGAAAACTGAACAAGACTGACAAATTATTGACAAAGAAGCCCTAGCTTTAAAATTTAATATTTGTATCAATATTTGTTTTCTCAGCATTTCACTTTACTGACGGATGAAAAACAGCTATTAACAATTTTCGAACCGAAGATAGGTTTGCCAGCATATTCAGCCAGCCGGCTGCAGCGATTATTTTTATCGGATATTATTTCGGATATTATTTCGTTTTCCAATACATTAAATCTGAGGAGCATGGTAATGCAGATGGGTTAAATCTGGGATATAATTTAACGTGACAGAAGCTACTAATGAATGAAGAAACAAGCACTTGGTAATGATTCCACACTTTATTTGAAACAACACGACCTATGTTTCGGCATATCATGCCATCATCAGGCAAATCCAATCATGGGACGGCATATCATGCCAATTTAAAATTATATTTAGTTGAAGTAGATTGTTGCAGTAAATTAGTAAAAAGCAGTAAATTATAAGTAAAATTTTGTAAAGTAAAGGTAAATTTTGGTGAAATTAAAAAAAGGTAAATTTTGTAAAGTAAAAAAATAAACAAATTGTAAGTAAAGAAAAGTAAAAAGCAGTAAATTGTTGAAAGTGGAAGAGGTCAGTTCAACTTCGTCCAAACAGACCAATTATAATTACGGCCTATGCTTGCTAGAATTGGACTACCTTGGATAAGCCCTATGTTTGCTGAATTTGGACGCATTGTATGTCTGGAAAAGGCCCAACTTTTACTTCATACGAGTTTAATAAGTCTTTAAGTAATGGTATTAAACTTACTTTTACACCTACATATCACTCTGCTAGTATTACAGTATTAGAAGACTAGTGGAGAGTTCAGTGAAGATAGTTAAAAAACAACTTAAACAGGCTGTACTTGCTAAAGGAAAATCATAACTAGCCTTAAGCAGATTTATATTTGCTTATAGGAATAGTGTACATTGTACCATAAATGAATATCCAGCTAAATCAATGTTCAACCGAAGTTTGAGAACGAGACTGGACTTACTCAGACCATCACTAGCTGACACAGTACGTGGTAATCAGGTCAAGCAAACTGCCAATCCCGGTGGTAAAAAAACGAGACATTTATCGGCAGGACAACCTGTGTTGATCAGAGACTATAGAGGTAACAACAAATGGGTGGAAGGAATAGTTAAACAAATGTTCACTCCTGTATCATAGATTGTAAAACTGGAGGCTGGTGTTATTTGGAAACCGCATATAAATCAGCTGATTGGAATGCACTCTCAGTTTGACTTCATATTTAATTTATGCGATCTGAGACATTGAAATGGAGAAACATCGGTGGTACTATTCCGAACTACACTAAGAAAATCAGATATCGTCATGATAAAACCAACTTCCGGACTGGATAAGGCAAAAGAAGAAAAATATAATTCTTTTTCGTTCGGATTCTATTGTGAATGATGGGATGTTACCAAGAGTATTTACACATCTGGTGTATATTTTGGGGCTATTTAAACCATTTTTCTTTCATTCTTAACATTTATAGAAGGGCGGAAAAATGAATAAATTGAGGGAACGCACCAAACCTGAGAAGGATATTACTAGGATTCAGAAAAATATTTTAGCGCTATAAAATTATTAATATATATATAAGATATGCCTTTTAGACTTGAGGAAAGATAAATATGATAGCTATTACAAGGTAAAAAACCAGAATTTTGGCAGCATACATTTGTATGTACAGTACATATATTTAAAAAATGGAAACGAAATTACTCTAATTACCCATCTTGGAATGATATCATCCCACCCAAACTTCAATGACCCGTCTGCTGGGGGAACTTTTAATTCGTATACGTGGCTGGTAAAGGTTTGAAAATGGGCATTGGGCATTCGTCAAATTTAACCTGAGATTGCGATGCGAAACGTAGATTTATTTTAAACTGTCACCCACCATTTCTATATATTACTTTCGACGAACGCGGCTTGTAGCCAAAGTATATTGTGCGTGGATTGATTCAAGATACGGTTCCCAAGGCGCCTCATTCAGGCTCTCCAGAACTAATTTCACCCACAAATTCCGATTCGTTACGTGTGTAAAGTCACACATCGGCTTCCGGTTTCTGTCACGCGGTAGTGAAGTCTCGACATGCCTCGAGGGTTACCTGAACAAATTGGAAGGTCACTTCTTCATCGGGACAAACGCACGCAGAGACAGGAACTGTCCCCAGAGGGAGGACAAACACGTAGGAGATCGAGTGGATAATACATACAGGGTCATGGCTGAAGGTATATGACGGGGGGAGAGGAATTTTCGTCAGGAGATAGATGGTGGAAGACCGAGAGGAGCAAAGCGTTGGTAACGCGTCCGCTCTTAAAGCTCCAGGGATGCTCCGGAAAGGGACGGCAAGTTAAGCGTGAAAGGGTTGAGTGTAGGAGGGAACGAGACAACATTTTAAAGGATTAGACACGGAACAAGCGCTAACTAGGGATTGGGGAAGAAGCAAGCGAGAGGGGTGTGGGGGAGAGAAACGACGTGGACGCGGGAAACAGTCCGCTTTTACGGGGGTGGGTGGATGTCGAGAGGAAATTTTACGGTCGCCGCTGCTCACTTGTTTCCGCCCATTCCTCCTACTTCGCACGGCGTAGAGAGGAGGATCAAAGCGGCGTGGGGAACCTCATAAGCTTGGTTTTCCACCCTCGCATTCCAACTTGCCTTCCCCTGCTACTCATGAAGTCACAAGCGATGGTTTTAATTGGGATGCGCATAGAAATGGCGCGGCGCCTCGTTTCGAGCATGCAACACGCAAGATGCATTCGCTTAGGGAATAATGGCACGGAAATAACGCACGAGAGCTTCGTGGAAAAAATGCGTTCATATTATTCTAGCGAGAGTCCCAGATGTCAAAATGAAACTTGTTACGTCAATGACTCATTGATGATCTCAAATAAGTAAGCGGCATGCGCATTAAGGAATCAGCTGCTTTTAAACGAATGGAGAAACTAAGAAAACTACTAGGAATAGAGGAAAGGAATGATTGCCTGGATAAAATAAAGAAAATATTAAATATGTGGATCCACATAAGTGCCTACATAACATGCCAGAAAATGTTAAGTCAACAGGGCATTAGTTATAAAAGATTCCAAAGAAAGAGACAGATACCTTGTCAGTTACTGCTCATAAGATATAGCAAGCATAACTATAATCTATGTATTTTTGCAGCCATTCTAATTATGACTTTAACATGTACTTTAGCATTGTATAGAGCAGAAACGTTGGCTCTTTGGAAAAAGGATAAGAATAGACTCCAGGATTCTGAGATGTGGGTGTGGCGAAGAACGGGGAAAGTGCAACTGGCAGAAAGGAAGACGGAAGAGGAAGAGTTCAGCATTGTGAGAGAGGAGAGTAATGCCGCTGGAGAAGACTAGGAGAAGACAGATTAGGTGGCTAGAACAGGTAATGAGGGGTGATATCTTGAGATAAATTCATACGCAAAGAAATAATGACTCTGAGAAAGAAATATCGCAATAGCATCTACGGAGATAAAATGAAATCGTGTGCAATTTGCCTGTGAACAAAAGTTTTCACTAAGTCTAAAATTTTGCTTCCTAATGACTGGTCGTTAGAATACGTTTGGCAAAGTCTCTGGTAGTTTTGTGCTTGATGTCAAAGTGGCACAATGGATCTCACATCACATTCCAGAGCTGATGCTCGGTGACGAGTTGAAGCTGTAGGCAAAACATGTACAGGCGAGAACAAAGACCGACGCATTCACGAGGTCGAATGATATTTTTTTGTTTTATTTTCGGGCATTATCGCGGTAGTCCTTTTCTCTTGAACTGCAGTTTGAACTTTTCACTGAAACTCGTGAGTTGGAATAGCGATGCGAAAATTAGTGGAAGTTGAAGTTATTGAACATCCCTTAGAAACAACTGAAGCGGATAATTAATAGCTCACAACATGGAATCTTATTCCAACAGTTATTACTCATTTTCTTCTAATCTTATATTTGTTTCTCATTAAATTTCATGAAACTTCATTAAATCCCTACAAATTTGACAATGAATATAGTTTTAAAATATTTGAACAAAGTTGAGATGGAAAAAAAACAATAACTATCATGGAAGAGTGGCGCAAAGTAATGGTTGGTGGAAACAGGCTGAATCATCTGAAGCGGAGCTGAAATCGATATCCCTATTTAACGGTGACTTAGCAGTTGTTTTCAGAGTGTGCTTAAGCGTTGGCTGCGGAGCGTTTACTTTCCGGAAATGAGTGATCACCTCAAAGAGCGTTACGTATCTAAAATTCTGTTTTATGCTTCGGAAGCCTCCTCTGGATGTCTAAAAATATATTAAAAGACACTGTGGGAGGAAGGAAATGGGTAATGAAGGAGTTTTCATGTCAATTTCTCATTTTAAATATCTGTGGAGTCTCCAAAATATAAACGAGCGCATATACCTGATTTCACTAGAATTAATTACAATTTATTGCTTTAAGAGTAACTTAAACATTGTGAAAAAATGTCATAAAACACTAGTTTGTCATTGAGATGATCCTGGTTTATTAAATGTGTATCTGTAAGTACTAAATTTTATATTATCTCAACCTGAAAAATTACATTTCAACCTTACTGCATTGGAAATGCTTCATAATTGATTTTACAAGTCGAAAAGTCAAAACTCACTGGGGTCCAGTCTCTAAGACCACTATTGATCCATTCCCATATCTACATTCTAAATCTAGGGCTAAATGGAATTGGAAACTATTAAATATGTAGTACAATAGAGGTGCATACATGCAAAGTGAATTAGCGCAATGATATTTGATTGAAATGAAAATTCCTTTAGGAAATTTGCTTACAAATAATTTCTGGACATTTATCTATTTTTATTTAACTATCAGAACGTCTGCAAAAACATAAATATTATCAATTCTGGAAAAAATACCTTCATTATGCTATTAGGTCATAAAGGTCATAAAGACGTTAAAGCTTACGTGATCGCTTACAAGTTGCCTGATGGATTTTTTTTAAATCGTTAAATCAATGAATATTTTTCTTCTGTCAACTACACTAAAATGTTTCGAGTTGAGTGACGTTTAAACATACAGATCTCCAGATAAAATCTAAAGGTAGACCTCCATTCCAATGGACAGCATATTTACAAGAACCTTGAATTACCTCACTGACTTCGGGGAACACAAGATCAATACATACTTGTTCGCCCCAGCTAATTCTGAAGGAAAAAGGTCATTTTAAGAAAATGCACAAACACACAAACGTAGCATACTCACGCAAGAAAGACGTCACTTGCCCACATGAATGAAAATTATTCAAACATCAATCTACGGCAGAACCCTCGATACTTGAATTTCAAGACACCACTCAGGTGGAAATACCCGCCAGCTTTTTATATCCTCGAGGAAGATCGGAGACGAAAAACAAGCTTTAGGGAAAGTAGAGAAAAAAAGGAGAAAAAATATTTTCCACTCCGGAACCGCGAGTGTACCGTCACAGGGAAAACAAGATGGGGAAACGTGAAAGAGATTGAACGCAAAAGGAAAGGTTTCGTTATGCAAGAGGACGGATCACTGCGACGTGGTTGGAAAGCAGATTTTCTGGGAGTGGTTTTATGTGCGGTGGCATATGAGAGGATCACGGACTCCACCAAGGGTCACGGGACGAAGACAACCGGGAATATTCTTTTGTCGGCTCCGGACGCCGATAGGGATAAAGCGCACACTGGCCACATACCGCCACCGCTGCGGCCGCTGCGCTAACCCTTCCATACCCTCCTCCAAAAACCACCCCCTGCGTCATTCTCCGCGGGGAGAGAGAGATTATACTCCCCCTGCCATACTCCCTCCGTCTCCTTTCCCATTCCCTTCCGGTTCGGAGACGAGACAGCCGCGGTCGCGTTTCCTACGCCTCCTCCCTGCTCGTTGCGGGCAAACTTTGCTTTCGAAACTAAATGAATGAGTATTGTGTTGGTGTGGTGGCCCTAGCAAAGGTAACCCATCCCGAGGATCCGAGCTCAAACCCTGGCAGGGGCGGGGATGTTTCAGGGCAATTCTGATCCCGACTCCCGATGTGGAGAGCACCTAAACCCTCTCAATGCATAAGGGACACGTTTGTCCCAGAGTATGTCTCTGTTGTAAACGATAGATGCACGCAGTAGGAACGAAATTGACAGAAAACATGCTTCGCTTATTTCAAGCATGAAACAAAAAGAAAAATTCAGTATTGTTAAGGGTTAAGGCCCAGTTTTAAAGTGCACTAACCAGGTTGTGATTTATACTATTCATTCCACGGATCCCGTTTCGTCCGGTTGAAAGATATAACACCAATGCGCAAACATTTATTTTGCATAACATCTGTTAATTGAACTGTAAATGGGAGATCCGTGTTTGAACCCCAGCCAAAACAAAACAATTTTTCTCAGTGAATTCGCAAAGCCTTGTGTACTTAAATCAACCACGATTGAATCATTATTGGTTTAGGAGCGAGAGTCTTTCCGATTGTACGTGGAGATGACAGTCATAATAAGATGTTTAAATTAATAATGAATTTGATTTCATGTCGCTTCTCTCGTTCAGCAATTATCCTAATTAGAAAGTCTATTCATTAGCCTTACGCGCGACTTTAATCTTGGAAGGTTGCCATTAATTTAATTTCACCCACTAAAAAGCCCTACTTACTCAATTGGTACGTTTATGTTTGAATAAAATATTTTTCCTATTTTTTATGAAGGGCTCGACTTTAAAGTAGCTCTTACTCGCTCATTTCTAGACTACTTCTCCGTTTTCCAATTTGAAAGAGTCGGTGCCGTATGCATTTTTTCTCATGGCGCAAGATTAATTTTAATATTTATAGAAGTGCATTTCGTGCGGTAAAGGAGGTTGACATTTTTTCATGAATCACCAAGAAAGAAGGAAAATGGAAAACGCTTTTGGGGAGAAATACCTATGTAGCTTAAAACTTTCTCTTGATAACTTCAAAACGTAAACATCATTGCTTGAAGTGCTTTCGGTAAGACATTTCAAATGCTAGGTAACAGAATAAAATTTACTTCAGAGGGAACGACTGGAATACTCACTCAACCTTAATTAATGCTTCAACTATAAGTAGGCATAAAACTTTTTGGCCGAAGGGAATTAAGTAAGCTCTATTATACTTTACATTTTACCAAAATCTCAAAGTAGAGGAAAATATATATCGTCAAACACACGTATAATTGAAATTAAAAGATCCCTTCACTTCATTCTTGCCATACCTCTTCTCGGATGTCTTATTTCAATTCACGTGGGTAGGAATTTCTTGTCTAGCTTTGGTTTCATCACGTTAAATATCTAATTCAGGAGTGACTTTACGGGGAAGGTTTTTCAATCGTCTCCTTTTTTCTCCATCTCCATCAACTGCAATAATTTTTCTCCTTTTTTTAAATTGGTTTTTAAGTGTTACCACGCGGAACCCAATTCAGCGCTGGTATATCTGAACCCACTGGGAGATCAGAGGGTGAGAGGAATCCTCTATCCTTTTTCAAATTGTTTCTGTTTGGATACCCTACTGCTTTGAAAGGGCTTTTGAAAGGAAAGGACTAACAAAACTGAGTGAATGGATAGTTTAGGAAGGTAAAAAAGGTCAGATATTGCAGGAGGGAAAAGTGGAAGGAATAGCTTTGGGCAAGGGTTAACGGTAACCCATTCTGTCACCGTGCCCTGTATTTCACTCTTTCCCCTTCCGTCAATCGGATATTGTTTGTATCAGTGTTGTATCATAAAAGATAGTTTTTTTTAAGAACCGTTACTGCTTTGCTTTTTCGCCATCTAGTTTATCTCAAATGTTAAAAATTCACGGAGAAAAAAATGATTTTCCTGGACTGGAATTGGTCTTCTTAGCACAACTTCAAGTGTAACTACTTCCCTCTAATGCACTTTTCATTTCAGCGTACTAACATCTCCCTTCTTCTCGACCAAAATGTCGATTCTTTTCCTCTTCCACGCATTTTCCCAGCATTCTACCCTCAATAACAGTCTATAGCATCTCATCACCTCTAATCACATGTACTATCTACCGACGCAGTCTCCAAATCTTTTTTTTTATCACTTTCGTCGCCTACCATTTCAAGCTTATCTTTTGTCTTCCTTTCTGTCTGGCAAGCTGTTTCCATCCTCCTCCACGTACACATTTAAAGCCCCGATTCATCATGACTTTTATAGACATAATCAGTCTCACCATGTAATGGTTAGGAAATGTTACGAAAATAAATACTTTTGCTTTATTCCGATCGGAAAATTAAAAAATGTAATCAATCTCTCCGTGTCCTTTGTCCCTAAGTGAAGCATTCCCACGATGAACCCATGGTTAAGGATGAAGAAACTTTCATTTGAGAGTTGAATAAAGACTTAAGTGAAGAGAAAAAGTTGCAATAATGAGGAAAAGGAGGAAGTAAAAAATATATATTTTCCCAGAAAAATCTGGCGAAGCGAAAAAAGTATTTAAATCGAGCATTTGGTACGGATACCTTATTATTTCGTTCATTTTTAGAGGAAAATTGAGAATAGCCTTGTTTTCAAATAGTTCACCTATTTTCTCGCTTTTCCTTTTTTTAATGAAGCTTTCAATTGAGTTAGAAATTTTTTCTCGCCCAACTCATTCATAGTCCTCAAAAACGCGTAAATTTATAAGGAATAAAATGTCTAACAAAAAGTAAAGATCTTCCATTTGTGCTATCTTTACATAATAATAGATGAAACTAGTTTTTCGCGTATTTTTCTACACACTGATTTATTTACTTTGGTTGTTTTACAACCTATTTATGGTTGTTTTTAATTCTAAATACCGTCTTTATTAAAAATTTTAATCTAACAAATTTCAACCCGAATTCCTAGATTATACTAGCGGTGAAAAAGCGCATACCGATCAACCGATGCCCTCTTCGAGTGCCTAATGCCGAAATGACCGCCATAAATACTATTTTGAGTGCTTGGAACATACATTTATGTACCTAAAGTAATGTACTAATGATCTGCCATAGGCCGCATAGGTCTATGGCAGATGATGTTACGATACCAGTCATGAAATAGGAAGAGAAAAGAAAAGATAGGGAGGGACCAAATCAGATGTGCGCTTTCGTATATCAGAGTCTCGCTCTATTTTTGGTCCAGTTGAGAATGGAGCGGGAGAAGAAAAATTCTGTTTCCTATCTGTCTAACAGTTTAGTTCCATTATTTTCTTACTTTTGCCTGTTCTATGGATACAGTTTAAAACTGTACTATTACCCTAGTACATGTTTAGGGAGTAACTTTGAGTTTTGGGGTTTAATGCAAGAACCAATTTAGTGAAATAATGGGGGAAAAGTGCGGGTCGCGTTGGTGCAGACATTCCTAGGGCTACGGTATACGCTACACGTGCTCTTTCATAAAGTCACATCGAGCGACCTTCTTGCAATTGAGTCTGAAATAATCCCAGGTAAGTTGAGACTCAGAAATGGATGAAACGGCGGAAGGTAGAGAACAAAAAAATACATTTTAAATCTAGTGTGCATAACTCTACACCGTGAGAGTGACGAGAGTGGGAAAATTAAGCAAAAGTCCGAAACATCTTTTTAAGCAAGTACAGATGGAACTGAGGAAAAATTACACCTTCGCAAAATGAATATACTGCGGTGCTAGCTGTAGTGAGAACAGATGAAAATACGGAAAAATAAACAAGGCTCTATCCATTTTCACGGTTTGGGAAAAATATCCAGTGTGAGGGGGAGGTGTTGTGGAACGCATGTTTCGGATGGAGGGGGGAGACCCAACGAGTAAGAAGAATAAAAAAATCACGTCAATTTGCGTAATCTGAGCTGGAGCAGTTCCCTGCGTTGGAGGAAAGCGGGGTTTAGTAGGAGGGAGGGGCTACCAATTACTATTGCAGCAGAGGGAGTGCAAAAAAATCAACCATTCCACTGCACCCTTCCCATCAAGCATAGCGTGACTACGCCGCAAAGTGATGGAGGCAGTAGAAGGGAGGAGGGATGGGGAAATAATTTTCCTGCCATAGGCTGGGTCAGCCGGTACCTCTCCTGTGCGTGAAGCATACACAGTCGCAAAATTGTTCAAATAAAATGTAGTAAATATAGTCCGCTTCGTTAAGTACGCGGGTAAATGTCACCACACGCCAACTTCAGAGGCATGAAGAGTGTAGCTAAAAATTTCAATAATTAATAAGGGTGTATTTGATGCAAAATGTTTACTAAGCAATTTTTTGCACTTTCGCAAAAACTATGTTCATGTAGTGGAAAGAAAAGAGGTGGTGAAGACTTTTAGCATATATTCTAATTAAGGAAAATTATTTCAAGAAGTGAGTTCAAGGATTCAGAGTAAGTTGAGTAAATAATAAAAGACGTAAAACGTGTGCATTATGTGCCGTACATAACTACTAGAATAAAACTTTATAGTACTATACCATAAGTAGGAACAAATTCGGGTATTTTTTAACTTTTGATTATTCATTATTATTTAACCTTTGGTGCTCTCAACCCAATCATTAATCCACTGAGAAAAATATCTTAAACCAGAAATTACTGTCACTTATTTGCTATCCATTAAAATTGGGACTTCTTCATACTTTAAGATTTTGCCGTCAGTGATCAGTGTCACTGATGAAATGAAGGGGAAAACTGAGAAAGTATTTGAACCATAATGCCCTCCAAGTATCATTTATAATTGAGTTAATTATATAGTTGTCATTCTTTGTATTCGAATATTGATTTCGTCTCCTAATCCTATCACCACTTCTTTTTCCTTTTCATAGATGAAGAGCGGGATACACTTCGGGAGATGGGATTCATGGAACCTCATTGCACCAACTACCTATCGCCAGAAGCTGGGAGGACAGAGGAGGCGAGGACCGATTGGCAGCACAGTGAGTGAACATCCCCTTATGACGCCACCACTCTTCCAACACCTGAAACACAAAACTAGTTCACCCAGAATCACACCTTCTCCAGCCTCTCCTCTTTTACTCTCTCTCTCTCTACCTCTCCTGCCTTTGATCCAGATTACTACCGCTCACTTTCATCCCCTCCCCCACTTCATCCTTCCTCCCCACTCTCTCACCAGCTTTCATGCTTGTCTACTCTCCACGCGCCCAATCACATTTCCATCCTAAAACGTCACGATGCGGTTATGTGATGATATTAAACAATGGCCCTTGTGTTATGACACAAATACGCGTCAATTGGTCTTACAATGGGATGCCCTGATGGAATTTGGTGGTATGACGTTTGCAGGGTCACTTTCCGACACTTTAACTTCAAGACTACCGCGCATACTCAGTATAAGTCGAGTTATTTCTATTTTTCGCCAATGAAAACCTGCCTACAACTTATAGTCGAGTCACTAAGAAAGGTGACTTTTTTGGAGTTTATATTTCTGCGTATCGGCTCTATAAAACTATGTGCACATCTATCACTTATAAGCAACGGAGAATATTAGCCGATAAATGCGTTACATTCAAGTTTCCCATTTGAGCCTATCACTGCCAAATACAAGCGATACAAAGCGGTAATAATCCATTCCTCAAGGCCAGTAGTATTGTACAAATATTGGATAACCAACGCAAAATAAGGAGATTCAGCAATTTTTTCACCTCGACTTATACTCAATTTACGGGTTTTAGTCGATTTTTTCGGCCTGGAAAGAAGACTAGAAATCGACTTATACTCGAAGATTTCGTTCATTTCACGATTTAAATGAGTGTGGTCTAGTTCTATTGGGTATTAGACTAAAATGCGAACATGACCTTGATTTAAAGGATTTAAGGTTTTCCCGGCGAATAATAAGTATAAGTGAAAGTTTCTCGGGTTTCACACCGGGTAGGATTTTTTTTAATGCATCAACGTTTCGATGGTTGACTCAGCCATCCTGATGACGATGGCTGAGTCAACCATCGAAACTTTGATACATTTAAAAAATCTTACCCGGCGTGAAACCGGAGAAACTTACACTTATGATCTTGATTTGTCGCTGCGTGTGTATTAGGTATAGGTGGAGGCTCGTAGCGACTGCCGACTTTTGCCAGGCTAGAAAATTCTGTACTCTTTCTTGGAAAAATATTTTGACAGAATTTTCTAGGGATTTTTATAGGCTTTCCTAAAAATTGCCACACTTTTTTAAAGGGATTTTAGACAAAACTGCTTAGAACTTTAAGTAAAATTTCTTAACATATTCTGTAGAAATTCCTAAGACCATTTGTTGGAATTCTTTAAATTCATATTTATTTGCTAAAGGTAGTTAAATAATTTATAAATATCATTGTTCAGTTCATCACTGTGTAACATCTTCAATATGGTATTGGGAACGGCTTTTCTTAAACTCCCCAAAAATAGAAAACATTCGATGTGAATTGCTAGGAAAGTTTCCATGGATTTCTCAAGGCTTTCCATATTCTGCCGAACTTACTTTCACTGAACTTGAGCCAGGCCCTCACGTTTTGTGCAAAACCCTAGAATAGGAACATCGTCCACGGAAAGCACAACAGTGTCCATTCTATTTCTTATGTCAAAAAAAAACATATTTTTCGGATTTTTTTAGCTGTAAGGATGTGGACGAAATTTTCATCGCAATAGATCTGGTGATTACGACAAGCTAGCGCGTTCATTTAGGTTTACTTGTTTGTGACAAATCAAATGTAATTTGTGAAATTTTGGATTTTGGCCCTTAGTCATGAAAAAGCCTTTAAGAATAAAAAGTAACGCATCTCATTGGAAAGAGCCTAAGATTAACCATCGACCAGTACCGCTATCTATATCCTTGTAGGAACGAGAGAGAGGGCTGCATGGGAATGCCAGATAGTCGACACGGCAACAAACGACGGCAAATGCAACTCGAAAGTCAATTATCATTACCAGAAAATTCAGACAGTCACCTCAAACCGACTTTTTTGCATTATCATTAATCTCATTATAATAACATATCACAAATACCCGATGTTCAGGAGCTTAAACATTTGAACTTCCAACATCACCTACGCTATCCAACGTTAACTAAATCAATATAACCTGTAAATAATCATACTCTAGTAAAACCAGTAACTTTGACTCTTTCAATAGTGTTTGTGAGCGAAGTTCCAAAAGCATAACTTACGAATCCTTCCTTCTTGATTTTACCCATATTTTCTTATCGATGAATAGGTATGTCGATACCACGATTAAAGCTGGTTAAATCAGCATTTATATCTATTGATTCGAATATGCACGCCAAAATGACAACATGAAGTTTAATTTTTAAAGTTCCATCGGGAAATGAAGCACTTGATAAAAGTAAAAAGGTAAGGCGAAGTGAATGTTCAACAACATGACGCGATTGATGGGAATAAATTTGTAATAATTCCATTTTCTAACTGAGCAATGGAAGAGGGGTGGACTCCATTTTGTGGGGCTATATTCAAGAGTCTCAATTACCCCTGAAAAAATAGTCATTCATCCAGCTATCTAAATTCAGATTTCGTAGGCGCCTGCATATTTTGTGACGCTATCCGACGAACGTATCAGTTACGTGGATAGCCTATATTCACGGGGTTACGCTGTTTTTAAGTGGACCTATGGAAATGTTGAATTATTACCGTTTTAGATCAGTCCCGTTTCTCAACCTCAAATGTCAACAAGAAAAACCTCTAAAAACGATATTAAACCTCAATTTAAAGTCTGAACCGAATTTGCATTCATGTGTTAACAACGCGGCAAGCACTTAGACTGAAGAAACTAAAAGAATCTTAGGACAACTGTAGCTTATGGAAATGGTAATCTGACTAATCGTATAAAGACTTTTTTCGAGCAAAACTCGATGGACAGGTATCAAACGCTTTATCTGGAGACGTACTGTTGGCCATTATCACCCTAACTTAATTAATCAGCCTTATTGAAGTATGAAGTGCAATAAAATGTTATCCATGCTCCTGATGCTGGCGGGGACTTAAAAGAGAGGAGTTAGAGATGAGCATATGGCCGAACAAATACGTTAGTTTTTCACTAATTTGCGGGGTTTGTCCTCTAACATTTTAATTAAACTCTCAGATACCCTTCTTCTAGAGAAAATCATAAATAAGTCACAGTTAGATTTTATTTACATTATTGCCCCTAATTTCGCACATACAGTCATTTTTGGAGTTCTATTCCTTTTCCAGAGAAGTACAAATTAAAATTAAAAAGGCAATTCAGTAGCATTGTTTTATAGAAATTTGCTGACATTACTGGAATTTGCTAATTAATTAAAATGGTCCATAATTATACTTCGAATAAATACTTTCAAGCTCAGGTGAAAACTGAAAGCGAGAAAAAATTGATGCGCAATACCGACGAGAAAAAAATAGAAAATATTGTGTACAAGGAAATTATAAAACATTAGACTAATTACCAACTAATTACTGGATCGAACGACAGAATACATATGAGAGAGAGAGAAGATTCTATATTCTGTTCATTAAGTTTTTCCGAGTTGAAAATAATTATTTTTTTCTATAGCAGCGCATTGGTCTATTCCAATTCGTAAATGAATCAGAAGAATTTCTCTTTGGTCTACTTGCGGACAAGAGTAGTTGGCACCTGGGAAAAGGGAATTTTTAAGTTCCAGAAACATGAACACATCCACTTCTTGAGGATATTTGTCTATTCCGAGGACCAGAGGTCTGAATTTTTAATTTTTCCATCACCTCTCCCTCGAGAGAAAAACCTTCCTTTCCTTCCCCTACTTCGCATTTCTGATCCCAAACTCTCCCCTAACTTCCTCACCCTCTCTCTCTCTCTTTCTAAACATGTTGCAGGGCAATAAAATGCCTGTAACCCAACCAACACTCCGTACTCTTCCGTCGTCACCAGAGCCCCGAGATTCTCAGAGACGTCCAATCCCTTCCCGGCACTTGAATATTGAATGAAAGAGCGTCCTTACCCTATTAGGGTCAAATCTGCGAAAAGGATCCATGACATGCGTGGGATGGTGAGACGACCCTTTCTATCGGACTCCCTTCCCATGGAAAATAAATCTCATCCCCCGGAATTCCGAGGTGGTTTTATTTTTGGCACGTTCAGTGCTTCTTCTTCTTTTCCTCCTCCCGGGTGGATTCTTTCCTAGTCCTCTCGATGGGAGGCGGGAGCGGGGTCAGGAGAATATATTATTCTTCCCTCTCGCTTTCCTCCATCTCAGGGAGGAGACCCTTGGAATGGTCAGCGGGAATTCGAGATGAGAAGGGGACCAGCATCAATCCCGCGAAGCGTTGAGAGTCAACGAGCCAATTATGAAACAGAGCCCATAGACCTCTCTTCTACAGAGAGGAAATTCGGACGGCTAGGCAGGAGGGAAATTCGTACTTAACTCTCGTGACGGTTTGCTGATAGAAAAAAGAGATCTTCGATGGGCTTTCTTTAAGTGGTGAAATTAGGGCGGAATCGGTATAAATGTGAAGAGATAAAATTTTATCAGAGTAGTTTTTCATTTAACGTGCTTCGACTACGACTGAGGTTGTTTCGCATTTTCCGTCTGCCACTTGCAGGCGGGAAATCCGAAGCTTGGAGGGCTTTCATTTAGTTCTTAAATTAGGGTGGAATCAGAAGAAATATGATGAATGAGAATTTTATTAGAATATTTTTCATTTAACGCGTTTCAACGAATAAGATCATTTCACACTTACCCTGCACTACTGCTCCTGACTGTCACTCGCAGACTGGAGTAGCAGTACTCGGAATTGAATTGAACGATCACCAAACGACGTTCAGTCCAATGATGTTTAACTTCTGTGTTTGAGTGGGAACCCCTTCTCGGTGTCTTTAGTTATTGTGTGTAGTGCCCTACGCCTGAGGAGAATTAATTCGTAGGGTAAGGCTTAATTGGGGATTTCAGGAAGGGTAAAAGAAACCTGGAATCAACATTAATATATCGGCACTAGCATACTATTTGTAGGAGTGAAGGTGTCCCAATTTGTATTCCCAATGCAACGGCCGGTAGCACTGCGCTTGAAGTGCTCCCACCGTTGCGTTGCGCGTAGGTGATTGGGAGTCGAAATTCTACTGAAAAATCCTCGTTAGTGCCGCAATACCAACCCATAATTTGGGATGGGGAGCCAGTTGGGCTCTCACAAAATTATCTGGCAATGCGCAGTGGATGATTTAGGGACATGCATACTTTCAAAACCCTGCGACGGGGAAGGTTGTTTAGTTTTTAGGGTCAGTCAGAAAACATTTCCAATTTCTGCCAAAACGAGCGCTTTGAGAAGTGGGATGAGTCACCATTCCCTGCCGTCCCGTTTCTCCTCGTCTCACAATGAGACCTTAAGATAATATACACAGAGTGTAACGACATTTAGCATATATAATTATTTGATTTGACAGGTATTCGAACCTGAATCTTAGAATTGTCGGACAGGTGTGTTGGTCAGTTGCAGCCATAATCGTGACACTCAATGGTAAGAAACGAGCCCCGTCGTCACCCCGCCGAGCCGAGAGTAGCGACTGAGGTGTTGGGACGCAAAACTACTAACGCCAGAGCGATTTGGCCCCGCCCCCTTTTGTATGCCGTGATGACTATCGTATAGGATGTTATAAGGAGAGGCGCGTATTTCGAATGGCGAAATAGAAGCATGGATTTCACTTTCAATTTTTTATTGAATCAAACACACCAAAAAGTACACAACTATGTAACATCATCTCCAAGTTGGAACTCCCAAGCATTCAAACAATATTAACTAACAGGCAATAATTAAATACACATTGTATGTACATCATGCATAATTCAATCTGGTAAACGGAAGAAAAACATTATGTACTCTCAAGACCTCAGTAAACGACTTTGAAACATAAATGGTAGTTGTCATAGTATGCGTTATATTTTGTAGAGAATGAGGGGGTAGAATCGGGACAGAACTCAGTAAATAACACATGGTAATTCAATGCAAATATAGGTGAATGACAGGACTCAATGGCCTTCTATTGGCAAATAATTATACAATGTGGCATTAAAAATTCTCACAATGCTATTTGTTGGATATAATTCATTTGTGTTATTTTTGAAAGGGCAAGGAAATGAATTGATACATGATTCGTAATACATATCATGAACATATGACACCAGGAAATATTCATGAGACAATTGTAACCAGGTACTCAGAGAATTATGTTTGTCATTAGCAAATTCTGGATGATTTTATAAATATTTTACTGTGTTTACTGGGTGAATCCATATATGAATACACATAGCACTTTAATGAATTAATGCAGACGAAAAAGCAACCGATGAGTCACAGTAATACAGAGCAGGGAGGCTACATTTTTCAATTACCAAATCTGACTAACTTCATTTAAAGTTTTACAAACCTATAGTGCATGTTCTAATCTAAGCAGTTATTAATTGGGGTAGGACTTATGAACTATTTCTATGATACACTCGTCTAAATACTAACAAGAAGCAATACCCAAGTGAATAGCTCGGATGGTAGAATTTAAGCAATATAACCTTCCTACTACGAAAGACTTCCACAAAGTTATGCCCGAAACTGTTTCTTATATTGAATGTGCCAGTAACGCAAGAAGGGCCAGCCTCAACATAAAATTGACAATCAACTACAGGATTACATCCTTGAACATCTACTTCAACGGCCAGTGGCTCTATTTGAGGGTCACTATTTCACTACATGTGGAAAAAGATATGTTGAAAATTCATATAACTTTCCTAGTATGAAAGAATTCCTTTAAGTTATGTCTGAAACCGTTCCTTACAATAAAACTTTATTTACTGTGTAGATAAAAAGAAAAGTAAGGTAATTCTTTGCTCTAATTAAGTAGAAATGAAATTAAAACAATGCGATCAACAAATGAGAAATAAATTACAACAAAGCCATAAATGAATGTCCAAAAACGATAGTATGTACTGTATGTATTTGTCTTGATGTGGAATGTCTTTTAGTTATATAATGATTATAGACTGCCTGATGTACTGTAACCAATGTCACCGTTGCCTGCTTCTCATCCCATTTGGATAGCCTGCTTCTCATCCCATTAGTTGTGGTTCGCAACCACTTTACAAAACTTGTCCCTAAAATTGCCACAGTGCTCGTCACAACATATGTATGTGCATACAGAGAAAATATTTTTTAAATGAGATAATTACAGAGCATCGTTTCCTTAGACACTCAAAACACTATGCAGGAACCAACAGTTTGAGGGTGTCATTTGCTGAAATTGCAGCCAATGACATGGTAGAGCTCATTTCAGGCATGTCACTGAGTGCCCCTGATAAGGCCAGAGAGACACTTATGGAGGAAGTTGCCTCCAAAAGAGCCTCATCAATGCCATCAGATGGGGAAGATACTGCAGTAGTTGATGACCTTGATGTTGTTAGCTAACTCCTAAGGTTACCAAGTACTTCGGAGTCATCCTCCAGGCAATTTGATCCCATAGAATGAGCAGTCACCACGTCTTTCAGAAGCAATGACTTGTATGCCCCAAAAAAAGTGGAAGCACGTTGGGGCATCATTTAAAAACACAATGCTTTGAATGTTCCCAACATTATTTTCAAGTAGATCCTGATTCAAATTCCAAGACAAGGCCTTCAAATCCTAGGGTATGTAACTTCTGTCAATCAGACTAAATGTTTCCAAGTGTCGTACCCCACATAATTTAGAATGGAGTCCTATTTCCCTTGCGCCCACTGCTGTACAGCATTGAGACTTGTACACCATAGACTTGGGAGTCAACTCTGTCAACTTCTTAACACTATTAGGATCCCCTCCTTCCTGGCACCTCTGAAATGATGCAAGGAAAACATACTCTAGGTATCTTTTTACGTCAATCGTTAAAAAGACAGCCATTGCCAATTATGTACATGCATTGAAGAGCATGTGCAATTGCTGGGAGCCAATTGGTTATTCTTTAAAAGAAATATGTACTCACTATTTCCTGGGGATTCCAAGGAAGAGACACCTACTTAGTGAGTGGGAATCATCAACGAGCTAAAAGGATGAGCCAGGGACACAAAATTGTTCATTATCACCTGAAAATCAAGAGAAAATATCAGTCGAAGAAAAGAATGAGGACCTTTCAGTACGAAAATAAGCCAAAAATGACTACATCAGATCAAAATAAAGATTTTTTTCTTCTGAGAATGGATGATGAAACAATGGCATGTACTAGGTACTGAAGAAATGAATGACTTGCAGCTCTGAGATGCTTGCATATTGTGAATTTGATAATGGGGAAATTAAAATTATAAAAGCCCTGATAACTACCAATACATACCAGGCAGAGAAATATTCCCTACAGGCGTTGAGGGACTTCCTTCTCCACAGCCACCTCTACTTCCATCAGGGGTACTGGAAACAAAATATGATAGAGATTTAAATGAGTGAATTTATCGAAGGATTAAACTTAGAAAAACCATGATAATTAACCCATACATACCAGGCAGAGAAGTATCTCTCGCAGGTGTTGAATAGACTTCTTCCTCCCCTAGCACCTCCAAAATTCCATATATGACATTAGAAATAAAAATTAATTGGAAATTAACCATTTAATTACCTACGATGCCCGGACAGGGCCATGCCATTAAAAAGTAAATATATCTATGCATATTTTTTCACTGAGTGATATTTTTTTCATGAACGAAATCGTTCACATAGACCAAAAATATTTGAAGATTTAGTAAATTAGTATATGTAATGCTCGCTGGTTCACATGTCCTAAGTCAGTAAAGGGTGAGGGTTGTTGCACACATTACTGTCTCTTTAATACCTGGCCAACGAACCATAATATGAAACAAAATACTTATAATATGGAAAAAGGTAAATATTTAGAAGCACCTATCAATATATTTATCCCAGGAAGACGATTTTTTTGGTGTTGGGAATACATTTCAATAGTAGATGAAATTGACGATAGCTTAGAAATAACTGTTATAACCTAGGTTATCAGAATAAAGATAAAACTTACCTGACGGATGATAATTCTTCTAGGAGATCAGCATAACTGGGGATAATTATTTCCGGTGTACATCGATGTCATTAACTCTGTCCACCACTGTTTGTCTTCCACCTGATACTTCTTTAGCCTGGCGTCCAGTTGATTACGTACTTCAGATCACAATTTGAAACCGTAAGATAAACCCACACGATCCATTGGCGAGGAGTAATTTACTTGCTGGCCCATCGAAGTAATGCAGTAAATCACCATAATTAAACATTACCATATAACACTTCGGGCGACGTAAATCTTAATACAGTGTGAATAAGACATTACTTAAACTAACCACCACAACAACTTTTGAAAGAAAGCAATAACCAATAACACTAACATCGACAGTCCAAATTAGAACCGCAGTGGTTATGTTGACATTTAACGGCTGACTCGCTACCCGGCTTCCCAGATATGAACCACCGACTTCTAATTGCTGCGCCTGCGCGAAGTGCTTGAACCAAGATCTAGTTTTGCGTCCCAACACACAAGGCGCAAACGTCGCGGGGGCACCTTCGGGAAAGGGAGTGTCCGTTCTATGGTTACAGCGCCAAGCTACTTAGTTCATGGCGACTTTCCGTCGTGTTTTGCGAAATAGATTTTCTCGTCTCCAGTACATAACGCCTTCCCGTCGGTTATCACCTTGCCGTGGTGGGAAGGCTCAGTAGCTACCGTGACCCTGAACCTGGCAGGGTCACCCTTGCGGGTAAGATCGAAGGTAAGGAGTAAAGCTAAGAGTGACCCAGAAGGCAGTGTCAGACTCAGATTGAGCGGCTGCAAACGGCGTCTGTCCCATATTGGGCGGCTGATGTAGTCTGGGAACTTAAATGCATGTTTGGGAAGAAATGGGAACCTACCACACAAACTATCCCAAGAAGTTCATGGGTTGTGAAGGAACTTGTTTTAAAATTGTCCGGAGGTAAAACTTCCCCTCATTCCGATCTCCGGGAGAGGAATACAGTGAGGTAAAACAATACTAGTAACATGGACCAGGCAATGGATACATTTTATATAAACAGAAAGAGAGCCAAGAAAGAAAGAGAAAGCATAATAATAGGAACGTGGAATGTTTTAACACTATTAGAAGCTGGTAAATTGGAAAATGCAAAGCAGGATATGAGGAAAAACAACCTGGATATACTAGGGATGAGTGAAGTGAAATGGGGTGGATGTGAAGAAATAGAAAGCGGCGATTATATGATTTACTATTCGAGGGAGGCGAGAGGAGGAAGATGTGGAGTGGCAATAGACAGGAAGATGGAAGAAAGAGAAAGTAATTAAGGTAGACTATATAAATGAAAGTATAATTATGTTAAGTTTAAAAGGTAACAAGAAAGAAAAGAAAGAATCATCCAAGTCTATATGCGTATTAGCCAGCATTCAGATGAAAAAGTATAATCTTGTTACGATAAGATAGAAGAAGCAGCTGAAAAATAGAGAAAAACACCAGCATAAAACCATGTGACAGGAATGTGATAGTTGGTGAGGGAGAGGATGAAAGTAATGTGAAAATATTTGGTTTAGGAGATGGGAATGAAAGAGGAAAAAGACTAGTAGACTTCTGTATATAAAACTATATGGTAGCTGGTAACACAATATTTAAAATTATTAGTACAGAAACGGTATAGGAATAGCTTGATAAATGCAAAAAGCTACCCTGGAGAAGAAATCTACTCCGATCACAGTCTAGTCATAGCAGAGATGTACCTGAAACTAAAGAAGGCGTGGGAAGGGAGGAAAAAGGAGGATTTAAACCTAGAAAGATTAAATGAAGATAGAAAAAGGTAGGATCTAAATAGAGAGTATAAATACTCCCTAAGATTAAAGAGCAACACTAGTAATGTAACCAATAGCTGGGAAATATTCAAGAACAGTCTAAAAAAGACAGCAGTAAAGGTATTTAGAACTGATGCTATAAATAAAATAAGGAAAAAATGGGTAATGATGAATAAAAAGGAGGAAATGGAAGATGGTGAAACAAGGCGACGGAAGGAGAAGATACAAAAGAATGAATATTAAACTAATAAGAGAGACTGACAAAGCTAAAGAAAAATAGGTTTGGGAAAAGAGCAAGGAAATGGAAACATTAGAGAAAGAGGGGAGACATGATCGAATTTATAAGGAGGCCACAGAATTAATATTTGAGGAAAATGGAGGAAGTAGTAATAGAAAAACTGAAAAAGCTAAATGAAGATTATTAAGTGAGCCTGAAGAGGTGTTGGAAAGAGTATATAAAGTGGCTATATGATTCTTATGGCTCTTCTTCTTCAGAGTAGACCTGTAGAAAAAGATCTAGAACTCGAAGAGAGAAGTGGAGTAACATAAGGTGATAGAGGATAATGTATATTGAAGAGTGAGAGAGAAAAATCAATAAAAGAAATGAAAAATGGAAAAGCTACAGGGATGGATGATATCCCAATTGAATTGATAAAAGCACTGAATCAAGAAGGAAAGGAAGAGATACTCAAGCTGTACAATGAGATATATGAAGGTGGCAAGTGGCCAAAAGAGTTTGGAAAAATAGTGATGATACCAAAAGAAAAAAGGAAAAACATCAAGAAATGCGAAAAACATGGGACGTTAAGCTTAATATCTCACACAGCAAAATTACCTCTAAGAAAAATTAACAGAAGGCTATATGGAAGGCTGAGTAGAGCAATCGAAGAGGAAGAGTATGATTTTACGAAAGGTACCAGAAGTGCTATAGGCTTGATAAGAATAATTGGATTGAGATATATGGAGAACATGAGGAAAGTATATGTAGCTTTAATTGATCTGCAAAGGGCATTTGAGATAGTAAGATGGGACAAATTAATGGCTTTACAGAAAAAACGAGCAATCGATTGGAAAGAAAGAAGATTAATTAAACACCTCTACTTAGGCCAAACTGCAAGAGTGAGGATAGCAGGTGAGATGAGAGCGGAAATTGGCTTGGGAAGAGGAGTAAGATATGGATTCTGCATGTCCCCAATATTATTCAACATATATTTGGAAGAAATAACCCAAGGGTGCTATGACGGTAGAAGAGGGGTGTTTGTGAGGGAAAAGAGTAGAGTGCATAAGATTTGCAGATGACATGGCAATATTATCTGAATCCAAATAAGAAATAATTGGAATGTTAGAGGACCTTAACACCAATTGTATAGAATATGGAATGAAGATGAACAAGAAGAAGACCAAGTGTATGGTCACTGAAGGAAAATAGGATAAAATAAAAATCAAACTGGAAGGGGAGTGAAGAGCAAGTGAAGAGCTTCAAATATCTGTGGAGTATTATGACAGGAGGTATTTCTTGTACAGCTGAGATAAAAATACGGATAGCATTAACAAAAGAAGCATTCCAAAGGAAAATGAAGCTACTCTGTGGTCCTTTGAACAAAGAAGTGATGCAGAAACTAGTAAAAAGCTATATGTAAATGGAGTGTGGCACTATATGAGGCGGAAACTTGGGTAGTTAAGAAGGAAGATGAACAAAGACTGGAAGGCTTGGAGATGTGGATATGGAGGAAGATGGTAAAATTTGAGTTGGAAGGATAAAGTGAGAAACGAGGAGGTAGAGAGAAGAGTGGGCGAGGAAAGAACTCTGATAGAAACGATTAGAAATAGAAATAGGAATTGAATTGGACATTCCCTGAGAAGACATTGTCTGCTGATGACGGGAATAGAAGAATCGCGGAAGGAAAGAGGGGAAGGGAAAGAAAAGGAAGCGAATGTTAGACAACATAAAAATAGGCGAAAGGTACGCGGACACAAAGCGTCTGGCTGATTGTGAGAGAAGAGTGGAGTGGAGGAGGAGCCCATTAGAAAACCTGCCATCTGGAGCAGAAAAACATGAATGAACGAATGAGATCCATAACGTAGCTTTGCAGATGTTGTCGTACCTACTTACTAAGCCACTGGTGAGGAGGATAAACTCAATATTGTCGCTTTAAACGGCTAATTTTTTAAACCAACATCACTGCAAAATGTATAGATAAATTGGTTGGCAGACGCGCGCACGGGTGCAAAGACATATACACCAAAAGTAAAGTAATTTTCCATGAAAATATTTGACATGACCCGGATATCCCAATGTTACTGCATGCCATTCGTCATTTCACATTGATGATTGTCTAGGAAACTTTTTACTCTATGACCACCAGTACATCATTTTACGAAAATGGCAATGTGCTGGAGTTAACGCTCACTCGCAATCATATTTTAAGTCGTCAAGCAAGACATGAATCAAGCAACACCAACCGTTGGGCCGCCTTTGCCGTATAACCGTCGCGATTGGATCTAACAACTTGAGTGAGTAATAGTAGCTGCTTCCCCTTTGCGGCGAAAGGGCTATTCGCTTTGACGATCAGTCGTACATAATTATAAAACAAGGCAACGTATTTACGATCGAAAAAATGCAGCTACTTTTTCCTCTTTTAATTCCACCCCGTACAAGTTATCAAAGAGTCTATTGCTTCCCTTGGAATTTAAAAAAAGAAGATGATGATAGGCCTGGTTAGGCGATATAAAGTTTTTCAGCGGTCATTGAAATACCTCCGTTTAGAGCTGGTTTGTTAGCTGCTCAGTGGTCAGCGTAACTGCCGAGTTCCGTTTAGAGCTGGTCTGTTAGCTGCTCAGTGGTTAGTGTAACTGCCGAGGTCGTTCGGCACTGGTTGTTAATCAGCGGAAGTAAATTCTTAGGACATAATGAAAGGCTAAGAGTTAGTCACCTCTGAAAATTTCACGTCTGAATAAAAGAGTTGGTTCACGGATTATTGCCCCGCGAAAAGAACTGTATTCCGCGCCTATTTATTTCCACACAGCAAACAAAAAAGGAACAAAAATCGATCGAGGGAATGTCTTTTAAAAATAATTTAAGGAACTCAAGGAGTATTCAACGATAGTTCCTAGTTGGTGCCGTTAATATTTGGTGGCATCTTTTGAAGGCATAGGCAGTGGTGAAATCAAAAATAATTACGTACTTTAAGAATATAGCAGACTAAAATGTTTTGACCATATCGGAATCCGAATCTAATATCCCATTCCACGATTGAAGTAGTTACCACTCTCGCAAAACCTGATGGCACACGGTTGCACAGATTTCTAGGCCACAGATTGGGTTAGCCTGGTGGAAGCGGCAGTGGGTAGGGAAGGGAGGGGAGAGTGAGGAGTGGAAATTTAAAAGCCATTACACATAAAAGCCTTATTTGTCATATAGTTGGAATAGGGGAGATTTGCCGGCAGGGTAGTCAAAATGGAGCAAAAGCAGACAGCTAATAGCCGTTCACCTACTGTGACCGCCTTTTGGAAAATAGATCCATTATCGCACTTCGGATTTACCACAAGCTTTCGAGAGGGTTGTACTCCACCAAAGTTTAAGTCGTCAGGATTGGAAAGGAAATTAGGCTCAATTTTCCTATGCCACCACCAAAACCCAAGGAAGGAAATACCGCTGGTGAGGGAGAAAAACAGAGAGTTAGTAACAGCGGCTAGAATATGAACTAAGCAATGCAACGTGTACGTGGTGAACCTCTTCCAGTTCCAGGCAATTCACGACCAGTTACGATCCTTGGTAATTTCTTGCGCGAATAACACTCATGAATCGTAATTTTCAAATATGACTAAATGTTATACCAATAAGTAGGGAAATAAAACTACGGTAACATAAGCGACACATATATGTATTAGCAATGATACTATTCAACATAACTGAAATGAATTATCAGCCGTGAATTCGATATAATTCGGGGTGAAAGCTTCTGATCGGCGGCGTAGCCAGGAAAACAGGTTTGGATGCTATCCGTTCCTCCCTCAGCCCCCACCAGAACCAAATATGAACGACTGTAGAATTAAATACTCGGGGAAGTTTATAAACTAACCAAATGGAATATTAGGATAATGTAATGCCGTCCAAATATAATCGCAATACCTCGTGAAACTTCTGGAAGCCAACGCGCGAACCTTCATGACGCAAACAGGACGGCCGCCACATACTGAATTTATCGCAAGGACATTTTTAGAGGCCTCGTTAGCTCCTCCACCCCCAAACAAGTTAAATTTATGAATCCGAAAAAAAAATAGTCACACGTGAAAATTTCAGAAGGTATCTGCCAAGTGTGTTGCTACCACTATGTATACGACATAGAAAAAGTATATATTAAGTCTGTGCAGTATAGCTCCCGTAAAAGTTACTGAATCTTTTAAAATAGCTATTTTATACTTCTAAAAATCGTGAATACACTGTTGGTAGTCGTTATGGTGTAACCCATACAGAGAAATCACAGATCGGAGGAGTATCGGACCTATATCAGGTAATTTTTCGTTAAGGTCTAATTAAAACACCTTCAGATTCATTCCCGTCATTCTACCAAATCGCACACAAAATTTACCATAAAAAGGGCAGCAATATATTTAAGATATTTTATTTCGTTATTTTTAAATTAAAAAACGTTATTGATAAATTATTTGAACAACAACAGTCTGGTATTTTTTTATTGACATAAAACTTTTCACCGTCATGTCTAACACATAATAACCGCTATTTCCTCAGAAAACTCAACTGTAAAAGAAAAAATACAACGCCGGTCCATATACCACACACCTTATCTTATCAACACACGGGTAGGTATTGATTTGAGGAGGCGAGAATTTAACATTTAAGACTACGTTATTGATGAGTACTGCGGCAGGAAACTAATAAAATCGTCATATATTATTCTCACGCTAAACTCGAGCAGATATTTCACCGCCGCACATACGGTGGACTGGGAACCGCGAGTGTAGTAGATTATGAAAAGGAATGGCAAATCTGGGCGAAAGAAATATTAATAAAGGCTGCGAAGCGCAGTTGGGAAGTCGGCCGTGGATTTGCTCATGTTTGAGAGTAAAATTTATGATGCATGCATTAAGATACACGAGATATGGAATCAGACCAACCTCGCTCTGCGAGAGTACACACGTACTGGGACAAGGCGAGTCGACTGCAGTGAATTACTATTTACTCAGCAGATTTCACTCGCTCAGGGTTCTGGTTGGAAGTTGGATTTCTTTTGTTTTATAATCCCTGCTCCGTATCACATTTTAGCTTAAATATTTTCAAATATTAGATTTTTAGAACTTTCACATTCTATTATAAGATACATACATAAATTGTTCTCGGGTTTCCATCTGAGTAAGGATTTTGGCTGCTGCCTACGTTTCGACGGAAAACTCCTCCATCGTTTTCAGAGCAATGATTCACAGGATCATCTGTCATCGCTTATATATAGATGATCCAGCGAATGATTGCTCTGAAGGCGATGGAGGACTTTTACGTAGAAACGTTGGCAGCCGCCAAAATCCTTACTCGGATGGAAACCCGAGAACAATTATACATAAAATTCGCCGAGAAAGAACGAAATCTTCTATTATAAGATATTTACCAATGTGAGCGACTGACAAAGTAATATTGCCATTTGGGTCCTGTTTTATAACGTATGGTGAAACATTTCCTTCGCATAATAACCGATGTGGATACGATATCTTATCGATAACGCTCACGTCGAAGAACGAGAATTCTGATTATTCCTACAAAACCCAAACTATCTGTCATTGCCGCATTTAAATAAAGGCTATGGGACCTTCACATTCAATTTGTTAAAGTTAGTGCAGAATGGAACACATCAGCGCACTTTAGTGCATACGGACGATGAATGGAACGATTTCCGCAGGCGAAACGTTCGGGAACCTGTCAGTGTACCAATCTTTAAGTTCACAACAGTCACGGACGAATGCTTTGTGTATAATTATCAAAATCTTACAGAATATGTATTTTAAAACTCGAACTTTTTACCTCATATTAATTAGATGCTTAACATCCTCCACGTTTGATGCTTTCACTGACAATAAACATAAAAATAACAATCGCGGATGCGATTATCGACATTCTTTTTATTGTTTAGGGTACATTAACTCTGCTCGCGATCTGTTTTGAAGTGCGCTGCCTGGTGCGCAGGGTCTGAAACGAATGGAAAGCAAGTGCGATGTTATGTTGCGAAGTAAGCAGTGCACTAGAGAGAATGAAAAGCTCCCGATGTCAAATTACTATTTAAGTTTGTGCCATAAGTTATGCAATCGGACCTTTGCATAATGGGCGGGGAATTTGATGTATGGAGTAACTCTTTAGCTGACCAAAATAAACGGCCCAATAAATACGTCCTCATTGACGTCATGCAGATGAGACGACATTATCACGTCTCATCTGCATGTACATAATACCCTGCAAGCCACCTTAAGGGTGTGTGGCAGGGGGTGAGTTATCGCCGACATGCATTACACAATACTCTATTAAAGTTAATGTAACTCATCTGACGTATGGAAATTCGTGCCACAAGGAACTCAAGCATGGGTCGGGATACATATAAATTAAAAATTCACCTTTATAGGAGATCAAACACGGGATCGGAATTAGAAGCCAGGAATAATATCCCAAGCTCCAACGACTGTCAAGCAAATGTCAATTTTAGTTCCATAACTTGTCGTTCTTTTTATCCAGAGACTGAAAGATAAGAACATACTTGCGAATAAAGAAGCACTTGCTGGAGTTACATGACAGCACGCTAACAGCTGCAATGTCTCTATTTTAAAATGTAGCCACCCCTTCGGTATAAAAATTAAGTGTTAGAAAAGAGAGTTTTTCAGCGCTACCACTGCCTTGTGGCAAGGAAATTTTCCTCAAGGATTCACAGAGTAAACGAGTTTTCGCGCTGAAGCCTATAGGAATCATAAATGTTAACCATCCTAGCTACAAAATGATTTGAATGAGACACCATCCCTCCAGACGAGGACTGATGAATTATTTCTCTGTGGACGCACTTAACACAAGTGATAAAATGATAAGAAGAAATTTTGATGACCTGTCTATTAACGCCAAAATTTTCTTTCCGCAGGAATGCAGAACTTGTCCATCTCGTGTGCTTTGGTTTGCCTCATCATCCTGGGTTCTTCTGCCCTGGTCGGCGCCTTTGGGGTTTTACAGCACCAGATCAGCGCCGTCCTCGTCACTGGAGTCATGTACCTGTTGGCAGGCAAGGAACTTTGCCATTACTCCTATTTTCAGTTGCTTTCCTGGATTATCACGCCATAGTTTTAATTTTGGATGAAAGTACAAACAGATAAAATCTTTAGACATTTCCAAAGGAGCGGTGGTAAATTAATGTCTCCCGCAACCTGCGATGAGTTGATAGAAAATTTACCAAATTCAGTGATGTTCTATTCGTTAACTCAGAACACGTCAAGCATCAAAAACTGAAGAGAGCACGCATCGTAATGTACATTTATTGACAACATTTTTTAAGAATTCACATTCTGACATGGTGAACAAAAACGAAGGCTTCTGAATCGTTGGATGGAGATCTTCGGGTACACACATGGATGTTTCCTCCTGGATTCTCACAAAAAAGAAAATTAATTATCAGAGCACAATAAAGTGGCACTCAGACTTCCACTTCCAATATCTTGTTCACCGTTGATTCGAATATGTAAGTATTTTGCTATGAAATTATAGGGTGCTGAACTATAAGGTCAAAAAAAAGACCCAAGTTTGTCCCAGATTTTAGGATACCATCTACATCAATGATTAAAACTATCCTCAGGACTCTTGAATCTCTTGTTAATATTAGGTCATATTATGGTATTTTTTTATATTTTCTCTCTCTTTCCGTGTACATATTTCCATAATTATATTTTTAACAGCTCTTTATTTAAATGAAACCAAACAAATACGCTTTACTTCCCCCCACTGCTCTACTGTAAAGCCCATAACTTTTGCGTATACTCATCAGCGCTCCTTCATTTAGCATTGTCTATATTTTCCATTTTTCGCCGAAATCTCACTTTAAATCTTTCTGTTTCTTTTTCTTCTTCCTGATCATCCACTAAACTGATCCATCCACCCTAATTCTCTATTCATTGAATGTTTTCCAGGCTTCATCATCGTCTGACTTACAATTAGAATTGGTGTCAGATTATTTGAGCAGTAATTTGAATAGAAGGAATCAAATCATTAGACGGAATCAAGATCAAAACAATAGAACGAATTGTAATGGACTATTAAAACAGCAATCAGACATTCATAAACAAGTTTCCATTGATGAAAGAGACTAGGAGATGAAGCAGAGACTTTCTACGTATATTTATACGATGGAATGTTGACGACGGTTTTAAAGATGAATTTCTAAGAAAGCAGGGAAGAGGAAGACCATGAATAGGCAGCATGTCCAAATAAGAAGGCAGGAAGTAAGAAGAGTTAAAGAGAGAATTGGTATGAGGAAATATACATTTATACATTGAAAATTTGAGTCAAACCATTTAAACTAGAAACGGTCCCCGATAGAACTTTTTCCCCTTCCCTGATAAACACTTAAAATACAAGCAATCCTTTGGAATTTCCTTAACTTGATCAATGCAACTAACAAAAATGAATCTGAAACCGGGAAGGGAAATGATACACATGTTGGACGGAATAGTGAGAGACAGGAAAAATGGTGACTCAAGGAGAGAAATAGGTGTTTTTAGGTGAAAAATTAGAGTTTAAACAATCCACATAAACCCACGCTTAACAATGGAATACAAATAGCAGAAATTCTTACGTTCATCTTGAACGTTTTTATTACGTACAAATGAGTCCTACACCAATGTTTCTTACCACTTTCTATTTTAATTCAATGGTTTCTTGCTGAACTCCATGGGATTACTTGAGAATAACAAACATTCACTCCTCTGTTGACACTGATATTTTGTAGGATCGATTTTGCCACCGCCCTAAAGAAATCTATGTAACCGGACGTACCAAATGAAAATACCCAGGAAATCAGCCTTATGCTTCTAGTTTTTCATCGACTAACTTACACTTCTCTTATACATTTTCTCAGCCTCATTCTCCATGCCAAGCGTGTTTATGTTCGTATTTCACTCAACTAACTGGCTTTTCCATTCTCCTATTCATTTTTCCAGCCACATTTGCCACGTTCACGCTCACCATCATGCACTTCAAGCGCCGCTCCAAGAAGGGTGAATGCGTGGTTCCCGTGGTGGACGGGGGCGGCGGCGGCGCGGACGGTACGTCGGGAGGTGCGGTGGCGGCCGCAGACACGGCGCCCGCGGAGTACGCCGCCACGCGCATCTTCTCCACGGGCTGGAGCCTCGACCTCGGCTGGACGGGTGTGGTCCTCTGCGTGCTGGCCAGCGCCCTCTGGATCCTCCTCTCGAAGATCATGCGATACAGTCCGCTCTCGTTCCCGACCTCGTAGCAGGCAGCCCCCGCCGCCTGTGGGACCCCGCATTCCAGGCAGCGGAGGCCCACGCGCTCCCGATGGCCGGCCAAAGACTCGGCCGTCGCTCCAGCGCCGTACTCACCGGACCTTTGACGGGTCGAGTGCGATGGCGGCGGGTTGCGAACGAATTGAAACCCACCTTTAAAAAATAAACAATGAACCTTTTCGCGTGAAGTGACTACCGTTATTGTGTCTACCCAGCCCCGGGCATTAGCGAAATTTATGTACATTTGGGCGCGTGAAACAAATATGATGCGTGCTTCGAGGGACACCATGATAAACTTAAAAACGGAAGGACGATATTGAAGACTTCTTTCGGTCGTCCGTCGATAGGTGGCTGTGGAAAATGTTCGCCGACGTTCTTTTTACAACGAAGTTTGTTTTTCAATGTGCGTGCTATAAGATGTTTTGGGGACTTGTTAAGTATCGCTTGAAGACACGGTAACGATATAAGTGCTATTTTCCTCAGACACTTCGAAATATTAAGTGACAAGACTCTTATGATACTGAAAACTTAGCCCAAGTGAACGGAACAATCGGTGAATAAGTTGAACAATCAGCGATGACTTATTTTCATCGGTCATAAAATCAGTGTCATCTTCAATGAGTTCGGGAACCATTTCTGATTGACTTCGGTCAGAAAGAGTATTTAACGTTCTTCCATAGCATTATATATTTAAAATTTGGCCTTTGCTTTTAGTCAATTGACTTTTGGAGGGCTTTGCTGTTACCTCTTTGCCAAAACGAACTGCCTAAAATCATTACAAAGACTATTTTTAGATATAGAGGATTTTAATATGAAATCATTAAAATAGGATGGTCGAATATTTCGAAGTTAGTGAGCAGCATTTTTATGGAGTCCCCATTAATGATATATGAGTATTTATATAGTTCATTTATTTCTCGAATGGCTGAAATAAATCATACACAGAGCATGCTTTGAAGGCATAGATTATAGCCGGTAGTTCATCTATTAATGCATTTTCAATCTAACTTTATAAATTAAATTAAATAAATAATGAGTTTGGGACATATTATAGCTTAAAAGCAGTATCATAAACACTCAGTTACAAAAAAATACTATTAGTATTAATACAAAAAACTTCCCTTGCATAATTATTTAGCCATGTTCCTTTATTACCTGTGGAGGTCTATCCAGCCTCCAATTTATCATTTTCCATGAAACAGCAATTTCCCAATTTTGAGGAGAAGTGGAAAAACGATTTTGCCATTGCTTCTTCCACATAGTTTAAGGCACACATTGATACATATTGACATCATTTAAAACTAACCATTTATATTATAAACATCCTCATAAATTTCTATCTGATATTACACAATTTCATAAAATAGCAGAAATCTTTTGGGTGCATTCATGCACACTTTTAATGGAGGCTTTTATTTAGTCACACTTCACATATGTGCATGATAAGAAATTTATAATTTGGTATTTTACCATGTTTTCTCTCCAAACTCGCATTGTGAGCATTCAGGTAGTCCCTATTGGTGTATAAGGTGCTTTATCCCAAACTGTGGTGAAACTCAGACGGAATGAAAAAGTATCTCTATTCTCCATCCATGAAGTTGCATTGACAAATATTCCTTTGGATACGAAAGGAAGTCATGTCATTCCATTTCAAAATTTGTGGCAACATATTGTTCTCACCTGAAATCATTGATGCCATAGAGTAGGTACATATGCAGATGTCCTACTATCAATTATTAATCATTAAGAGACACAAATTGTCAGTCCTAAATAAATGAAGTAAATTATGGAGACAAAAAATAACGGATTATGATGAACCTGGCATGAGTAAATTGATAAAAAATGGACCGATGAAAATTGGGGACTACGTAAAATAAAAATTATTTTCAATATGTGCACATTAGATTCACATTTTTTTCCTCAGTAAACACCTTCATATCATTTCATATTCTTTCTGAATAAGAACCAAAAGAGGAAGAGCATATTCATAAAGTGATTGGATTCTCATATCTTCATGGATATTTTCAGCACAAACCATGTAAAGATAAAAAGAAAAATAAATACTTATTTACAATAAACGGTAGTCAACCAATTTCTATGTTAACCTTCCCACTATTTTTTTTCAACTTCCAAGTGGCAGATTTACCATCATGTAATAAGTGACATGGCGACAGCAAAGAAGGAAATACAATAACTACGTTGGAAATATCAACACTAGTAAATGTAAAATTCAATGAAAGAATACTTTCTTATTTGAAAAATCCACTATTGTAGAAGATGAAATTTCAAAATAAAAATATCGAAGCCATTAAAATCAATTAAAGCTACTTTTTTCTCCAGAGTACTCACTAAACGCGGAACTAAGATAAAATGCTACCTCAATCGCTAGATTTTGCTAAACTTCTTCTCCAAACATCAATGAAGTATTCAAGTAACGCTACTTTTAAATTGATGTACGAATTTTATAAAAAATATAAATCCAGCGTAGGAAATATACGGGAGTATCTTTTTGCTTGGTAAAATATTAGTTTACTTACTTACTCCTCGACGCTACAGCCCTTGTAGGGCCTTGGCCTCTCTGACAATGTTAGCCCAGACATCACGAATTCCTGCATGAGTTCTCCATCTTCTTATTCTCACCTTTCTTAGATCATCTTCTACATCATCCAACCATCTTTTCCGAGGTCTTCCTCTCAATCTTCTGCCACTAGGATGTCCAAGTATATCTTTTTCACCATCCTATCCTCAGGCATTCTCTCAACATGCCCTTCCCACCTGTTACTCTTAATTTCTGCCACTATGTTAGGATGATTGTAGAGTTCCTCCAGTTCTCTATTCTTCCGTATTCTCCACTGTCCGTCTTCCTTCACTACACCAAAAATCTTTCTTAGCACTTTCCTTTCCCATTGTTTTAGCAGCTCTTCTTCTGCAGTAGTCATGGTCCATGTTTCTGAACCATACATAACCACAGGTCTAATCACTGTTCAATAAACCTTCGTTTTCAAGTTCCGACTGAGGTTTCGCGTCTTGAGCACCTTCAAAAAAGCTCGAAAAGCCCTATTGCCTGCTGCAATCCTAGCTTTTATTTCTTGTTGCATTTCATTATCTTTTGTCACCAACACTCCCAAATACTTGAAGTTGTTACATCTCTCATATTTCTGACCATTTAATTCCATATATTAATCTTTTACAGTCGTACTTATCCTGTAAGAGAACAGGTACTGAGTTTTCGCACATTTCACTTTTAGCCCAAATTTTCCTGCCTCCATCTCTAATCTCTCCAGTCCTTCCTCGAGATATTTGAGTCTTCTTGATATCATATGGACATCATCAGCATAGGCTAGGTTTTGCGATATACGGTTGAACAATGTACCACCTGGGTTGCTGACTTCTGCTTTTCTCATCACCCACTCCAGGACCACATTGAAGATCATGGCGGATAGCACATCTCCTTGTCTCAAGCCCTGATTAATTTCAAATTCTGTGGTGAGGTTTCCTTCTATTTTGACCTTACATATTGTATTATTTAGGGTCATTTGTATCAATCTCATTAATTTGGCTGGGAATTCCATTTTCACCATAGTCTGAAACAGCTTATTTCTCTTTACACTATCGTAAGCTTGCCGAAAATCTACAAACAATTTGTGCATATCCACATTGTATTCATAACACTTTTCCATTATCTGTCTTACAATGAAGATATGGTTAGTCGTTGATCTACCCTGTCTGAAGCCACATTGGTAGTCTCCAAGAATCTGTTCCACCAATGGGTTGTCTCCTAGCCAAGATGTTGGCGGAGACTTTATAGACCACACTTAACAGAGCTATGCCACGGTAGTTTTCACAATTGGCCTTATCCTTTTTCTTATGAATTGGTCAAATAATAGCCAGACTCCATTCCTTTGGCATCTGCTCTGATTCCCATATATCCACTATCAATTGGTGAATGGGAAATGTAAGCTGTTTTCCACCATATTTAATCATCTCTGCTGAAATATTATCACTTCCTGGTGCTTTATTATTTTTCAGAGATTTTATCACTTCCTTTAATTTCTCTATCGACTGAACCGGTACTGGAACTGTGTCTGTCTGTGGTTCTTGCCACTGTTGTCCACACTCCTCTTCATCTACTTCTGCTGTCATGTTCTCTGCAGTGACATTCAACAGTTCACTAAAATATTCATCCCATCGTCCTAGGATTAGTTCCTTTCCACCAATCATATTTCCTTCCTTATCTCTGCAAATTACTGCCCGTGGTTGAAAATCTTTTCCTATCTCGTGTATTTTGGTATAGAATTTCCGCACTTCCTGGGTGCTGTGCGGTGTAAAATATTAGTTTGCATTAGGTTAATTCCTCAATCAATTATATGCTTTCCCTGATCCCATCATTAAATCACAATTAGGTGATTGGTCGATTTTTGGTCATCCGCTACCATGAATCTGAAAGAAAAAGTTAGCAGTATACCAAATGCAAACAATTTTTAGGCGTCTATATTAGGATTACTGCAAAGCACAAGGCTTTCTGCGTACCGTTTGCTAGCGTCTGAAATGGGTTTTCATCTGGGCTACATGTTGTTCTCAACAGGTTCAAATATCACGAACAGGAAAAAGTGCGAGACATGTTCGCCGTATGCCACTAATACTTGAATTTAACCTCCCTCGCGTTTGAACTGAATCCTTTTTGCCAGTAAAAGGCAGCCATCCAAACTGAAACATCCAAAACGTTGAACATCGATCCAAAAAATCGTTGCCTTTGATTATAACTTCTCCTTCAAGTAAAATAGCGATTGTCTAAATAATTTTCTATACCAGTTCCAAAAATAAAAGTACGAATATATCACACTGCGTGCCACTAATACAATATCGCGAACTAGATGCATGGTACATTGAAATTCCCTATCTATTTCCCTAACTCAATGCCGAACCACGTTCCCCTCAGGCATTCGCAACTGATTTAATTTTGAAGGGGACCAGAAAGTTGTGTACATCTGGCCACTTCCCTTGCGTCTATGTAGCAGCGAGAACTAATTTCAAAATGTCAATACCTAACGTGACAGGTTGAGGACATGCTGTTATATTATGATATGACTGGCCTCGATTAATTGCATCTTAAATTACATGATTGTATGATTATAATTTCAACACTAAGAATAATCAATATTTTCTCCAGTTTCCGCTGGTTAATTAATATTTCAATCAAGACTTAAAAAACGTAACTTATGATAGCAACTTGTGGGAACGGTACGAATGTGGAATGGAAAAAATTGCTGAATGTACCAATAGACGCATAATACTGTAATGTACAACGTATTTTAGTTAATCAATGCTCTCAATGAACTGTATGCATGCAGAATAAGTCTCGCCGATTTGCTTGCGAGATTCCTATTTTTGCAGCTATCGTGGGCGAAGGATGAACCACTTGTTAAACATGTCGCTATGTATCAATATAAACTTCATTAACCATAAAAAAGGATAAGCGCATAAGAAACTATAAATAATTCCAAACTAATTGTTTTAGGTCCCCTCAAGCAAATGAGAAAAAATATTGGAGGTTCTCAATGTCAAAAGCTGTTTCATAGTTTAAAAAAATTCATTTCCTGTGCTAATTAGATAAGAAAACTGAACTTCAAGGATATTAGCACCAAAATGGGGACCCGATGTAGGGAAGGTCCAATTTTCTTCCTGTAGTTTCACTCAAGTGCCTATACAGTACGCAGAGAACTGAAAATTGCCCACATGAGGAATGAGAGCGCGAGCCTATCAATTAGGTATAAGGAAGTCAGTGAAATCATGCCTCCCAGTTTAATCGTGTCACTCGCAATTCAAACAAATCGATAACATCCTCAGTGAGATTGTGCAGAGTTTAAATTTCATTAATTTACCATAGAAATCTATTTAACTTTCACTAGAACACTTCTGAAGAATAGTGCTAGTACATACAACGTGGCAAGTTGAGCAAAGTTTCCATAGTGAGAGTTTACGAGGTTACGGCTCCAAAGCAACCATAAATTTCTTTTGCTCAGTTGATATTGGTATTATTTCCAATAAATACGTAACATAAGGTTTAGGCGAGCTGTTTTAATTCTAATTCAAAAATCTCTCGTATGTATTTGTGCTGGTCTTCGTCAAGGCTAAGGCAGCCGTCGTCTAAGCGTCTGTATCCGGTTTATACGGAGGCTCCCATGAATTCCCAGTTAACCACCCTCTGAGAGAATAAAAAGATAAATCTTTTTTTGCCCTCCCTCCCTCTACTAACAAATCTTATGGCTTTGATTCGGGCTTTTAGACAGCTGGAGGTGTTATGCACCCTAGCAATGCCCCTTCATGACACTACTGCTGTGACTAAAATCGGTAAGGCTAGCTTCCTTAGGTTAAATTTGGAAGGCCATTTGGTCATGTCGGAAAGAAGAGAATAGGGAAAGGTTTCTGTCTCAGTCTAATGCCGCAAATACGACAGGTCGGATGGGGAGAAGAATAGATAAAGGGATTGTGGTGTGTTTTGCTCAGTAGATAATCATCGGGTGGGTGGAAATGAGAGGGATGGCGATGTTTATTGACCTCTTCAGCATGATTCAATATTAACCTCTTTTCTATCTCCAATAGTTCCAGCACTGCTTACTTAGGTCTCTCTTTCCCGTCGTGTGGTTTAATGGGTGTTACATAACCGTAGAATGCTTCATTCAATGTTCAGCAAATAGGAAGGTGGTGCATTTTTTTATAAGCTAAGTCGTCTTCCATTGAATCTCACTTAAATTTTCGCATTTCACCCGCATTTTATCTAAGTAAAAGAAAAATGTGTATAGTCCAACAGCAATTTTATTACATTTTCCAATTTCATTGACTTTGCAGTCACTTTTAATTCAGTTCACAGAATAAGTTGAAACCTAGGTCAGCAAATTCAATAAAATTGTTCGTGGACTATACAAAGTTTTCTTTTACTTAGATATGGAGTGCCGCAAAGTAACGCCTGGGAACAAAGTCTACGCACGAACCGACAATTCGATCCTAATTAGTAGTAAACACTCCCAACACCCATGATCAAAGCAGGGATGGGTCACTGTCGGCCAACAGTACGCCGGCCTCGAAGCAGGCTTATGTCATACGCAGTGTAAGGATCCTGATCTAGATCTTACCAGCAATCTCTGACAACAAAAAATGTCCGTGATACGTGGATTGGGCTTAACAGCCAAAAAGTGGGATTCCTCAAAGGAGAGTCTAGGTGTCTCACTGTTGGGGAGAACCCACAATCGCAGTGCTGAATGGAGGAAGGGGATTTATATTCAAAGATGCGGAAATTACAAGGCATGGTACGGTAAAATGAGGTAAGGGGCTATTTATTTATTTCTCACAACCCTGAACACAGGTAGGTAATTATGCATTTACATCGGGTGAATCAACAAGCAATAGCCGATGAAAAACAAACACCCGTGCCATAGGAGTTGAACCCCCTACCCACGGACCCGTGAACGTAGGATTAGTAGGAGAGTTCTATGGGGAATAGGGTAAGTAAAACACATTATTACTTTATTTTCAGTAACCAGCCAGATTAACAGCTACATCATTCGGATTCAAATCCTTAAACCTTATGTACATGGCCAAACGCTTACTATGACAACCGAACACTTCTCTCCCCACCCGAAAACGCAGCGGTGCCACCAGTTCTTGTGTTAGCCAGTAGCGAATATAGGTTATAACTTCGGGGGGTAGCCGGTCTTGCCCCCCGCAAGACCGGCTAGCTTTCGGCGACCAGCTGTAATTTAGGTATCCGCGCATGCGCCTCTCTCACGGCCTTCCCAAGCGGAAATGAAAAGTAACAATTGTCAAATAGGGTGCCAATTCAAATGTAATTCGTGACATCACCTTGACTTCATTATGACTTCAAAATGAAGAGGCCTCACCGACGAAAATTCTTTCCCCCCCTCCCCCCCCCCCCCCAAGATTTTGCTTGTTTTGTACGGAATTTTGCAAACTCAAGTGCAAAAACTGCAAAAATGGTGAGTGAAAGAATCTTAAGCGTACTTAAAAAAAGGTAATGCTTCCAGAAAATTTTAAATTTCGGACAAGATGTGCAGCTGGTCGACCTCTTGAAATTTAAGGTAGGTTTTGTGAAAAGGCAACAGAGGGCGGTGACGTCGGAGTACTTCGCTTATGGCAAAGAAGTTACGTGAGCGGGCTCCAACCGCGGCAGTTTTGAATAGTATGTTACGGTATGTTATAGGGACATGCAAAACTCGCAAATGCGATAGCGCGAATTTTTACGCGAATTTCAGAATTTCCTCATTTTGGTGGTCTCTGTCATTTAACTTGCGACTGTAAGCATTTAGTTCTGAAGTATATATTTGAGAATGGCCTTTACGGTACAATTTTATTAAGAAATGTTACTCGAATATAATATTCTTCAATCAAGTTTTGTGAATTTGAACAAAAGGAGTGAAAAATGCATGCCAAAATTTTGCTATACAGGCAGTCCCCGAGTTACTTACGCCTCAACTTACGTTAATATGTACTTACGTGAGTGGGAACTTTACCCAAAACGACGATAATTACGGAAGTTACGGGATGCGAAGAGTGGTTGCCTACTTTTAAGGTGCGCGTCACGGCATCAGCATAGTGTTTTTCTTTTGTGACAGTTGAATCATATTCAACAAAACTTATAGTGCCGAAGTGGACGGAGACGGCAAAATAGCGTGAGGGAGAGTTTCGACAACATGGGTTATATGATGACAAAACAATTCTTTGTCGTTTTTGCAACACAAATGTCTCGTGGAAAAGGAAGGACAGCTGCACGAAACACATGTTGAGTAAAAAACATAAGGCTAATGTTGAAAAAAATTCGGCCGGTGGGAGTGGAATAAAACGGCAGGCATCCATACGAATACTCAGAGCGGTATTTTTTTTAGATAACTACTAATTCCTTGCAAGGTATGACAACTTCTAAAGCAGAAGCTGTTAGGTCGATACTAGTGCCGATGGCATCAAAAGCATCAATAAAACTTTTTTCTCTTAAAGTAGAAGCCCCAAGTAGAGTATTATTTGAAAACAGATAGATAAATTTATTGCTCCACTGAAAACAATACAAAACAGTTTTTGACCCTCAAGTAGTACTCACAACGGAGGTGAGCCCTGACTTAATCACGAAATTGAAAAAAGTTCATGGCCTTGAGTCAATTGAGACGGAAAAGTTGATGTTGGGGTTTGGGGAATTACGTCGAATATTACAGCAACAAAATTTCCAGGGTTCAATGGATATAATGAAACCAATTAACCCTTTGAGTGCCAGCCGAAATTCCATAAAGGTGTCTTATAAGTGCCAAGGGATTTTCATGAAAATTGCAGACTTTCAATAAAATGTCATTTAAAAGAATAATTTTTATGATACATTAGTCAAATTTAGACAGTGTATAGATAACATATCCCTATATGATATTGTTTACCGTTTATTTTTAATTTATTATCCATGGAAAAAATATTAAATTAATTAAACATTGTAATTGTTATCGTAAATTTTATTGCCATTATTTAAAAGCGATGTCGTAAAATTTTACATGTACGATTTATTAAGATTTATACATATTTTCAAAGAATGCTTATTGATTTTATCAAATATCAAAATTTTCAATTGCATTTTCACCATTATTTGTTTAAATCGATGATTATCAGCAGAGCCAAATTTATGATTCATTCAAGATTCAACCCCAAACGTTTGAAAAATGAATATCATAAATCAGACAAATGGTAATCAGATATTGAATACATACTAGCTAAAATTTTATTATCTAAATGATCAGAATGGTTTTTGAAAACATAAATTAATTGTTAATAACAATTATGCAATGTTATAATTTTTATAACAATTACTGAGTGTATGCTGAAATTACGATCACAACTGATTTGTTCACATTTTTGTGAAAATGCAAGCGTTTTAGATTTGGTTAGCAAATAAACTATTATCATAATCAAATTTGGATTTATCAAAAGAAAATATAACAAAATCATGTGTCCAAATTCACACAGAAATCACGTCAAATTTACAAGTACAAAGAGAGAAAGAGAAAAACTTCGACTGCTTATAGCATGCATTTTTTTTTATTTTACAATGATCCGTTCCACTCAAAAGTAATTTACAATGTATATTCAACAAATTATGCTTGATAATGCATTTATATTGCAAGCAATTTTCACACTTTACGCTTTAGTGAGATACAGAGTCACACATCATCAAACACTAATTCCCCAACGATGATGACGCTTATTGAGATACGTACTACAATAACCTGCTGTGGGATTTGGTCCAACTAAACTTTTATCTTTATACAGTTACTGGTGAGGGATGTAGTAGGTAATGTCTAAGTATTTTATTGGCATGGCCCACAATGGGCTGGTACGTAGATCATGGGTCACACTACGGGGAACTTTCGAATTTGCAACAGGATGATACCAATTTGCAACATTTGCGCAAAATTTGAAATCGGTTACAGGAAAACATGTTTCTGAACATGATGTCTCCAAGCATTTACTGTTGGACTAGTAACTAGAAATGCTGGGCTAAGTTACTATCTCCATATTCAAAATGCAAGCAATAAATGCTTTCATTTCTTGTCACAGTCGCCGGCTTCCAAAGTCTTGCTCTTGAATTCGGGGAGAGGATCTTGTGTGAGTGGAGATACTGCTCTGAATATCTATTTATTTCAGTGACCATTATCCTCAGGAGAGTATTGGTGAAAAAAAGACGAAATTACACTAATGGCGCATAATCATGGAGTGGAGCGTGCTTCGAACCTAGAACTTCGGCATACTGCTGACGTGGTGCAGTCTTCCCCATCTCTTTCACTCCAGTCGTCTTCACTCTCGTCGGTTTCCGATGATGAAGTTTCAGAATCATTAATGTCTTCTTCCTCCACTGATTCACTACAATCAGATGAACTTATTAGGAAATCATTGTCACTTGATATTTTACAGATCAAATCGTAGATATTTTTCTTTCTTTTCCGCACTTTATTCATCATAGAGAAAAAAAAACTTTCGTTGTAAATAAAAAAAACTTTCGTTCATATCACAAGGAAATAAAAAACGGTAAAGATGAGTTTTCGTCTACCCAGTGATTTTTTTATGAAAAAGCTACGTATATGGAGAAATTGACTATGATACCTAATAGTAGAGGAAAGAATGTGCATTTGTAAAATGTAAGAGGTTTGCAAAATATGTGAGGTGCTTTTGATGTCGATACATCTGTTGAAAGTGGGTGAAAATTGCGTTTTCACTGGCGAGACGAAAGCTCACCTATACCAATATTTGTCGACTTTTTCTTTCTTCACCGCACTTCACTCATCATAGAGAAAATAAACTATCGTCGTAAATAAAAAACTTTCGTTCGTATCACACGCAAATTTCGGTAGGAAATAAGAAACCTAGTTAGCTTGCGTCTCTTGATCTTTCCGAAATGCAACTGCTTTCTACGGCATCCTCCACTTTTCCCGACACCGAAAGAGCTTTCATTGTAATTTTTAACCCAAACGCATGACTTAGACCAGATGGCCGTGCTCAGACACTCCAATTCATAAATAAATCTCCCAAACGGAACCCTCCACTTTGCCTATGTGATTATCGACCAAAAGGCATGACTAAGACCCTCCGACAGTGCCGTAGCCAGAAATTTCGTTCGGGGGGGGGGGAGGGTCCAAAGCCAGGGGAAATTTTTTGAAAAATAGGGCGAACTAGACAATAGACAGTCCACAGTCGAAACTTTGCCAGCAATACAAACACTACCCGAGCGGCTGAGCCCAAACGTATCGTTTGATAATTTATTATTTAAACAAAAGGACAAACCTTTTTTAACAACGATATGATAATTTATTATTTGTAGACTTTCACCTGCTCCATGCTTAATTTATTTTTTTATTTTTTATTTTTTACCCCCGGGGGGGGTCCGGACCCCCCGGACCCTCCCCCCCCCCCTCGCTACGCCACTGCCCTCCGAGTCATAAAAAAAGTAGCCGCTGGCCTAATCTCTCTGGGTGAGGCCGGTGGCACCTTTGTTTACGCCTGCAGTGACTCTCATTGTCAGAATCTTTTGTGCTGCAAAAGATTCAAGAGTGGCATCATCTCAGTCATACGAAGGCGGGGAATTCACGCCCGGGAAGAAATCCTGCAGACCTTCCCCGCGGATAGGATGCAATCTCTTCCACATATGTACTTAATTATATTTATATTTATATTTATATATAGCACAGATATAAGCTTAATTTATATATATATATGAAGCACAGATATAAGCTTAATTTATATAAATGAAGCTTATATCTGTGCTAAGTACGGTTGATAAGTTATAAATGTTACATGCGAAAAAGAGTGAGGCCCCTTCGCGAACATCTACCGTTATAGTCATACTAATGTATCGTAACCATACCTAGGTATACAACACCATGCTATAGCACTGAAATACAATGCACACTTTATTTTTAATAGGGAACATTTTCTACCAGTACTCACACGAAGCTGTGTCGCCCGACCTGGGTCGGTTTTTTGTCCCTCCAGCTCTTTAAGGCTCCTTGGACTTGCCTCTCTGGGGTCTTCATGCCCCAGTCTTCCTTGTCGCGTTGCGGTAAGGGAGACAAAAGGTCCTTTTTGAAGGACCCCTTGGACGACTTAGGCACTGTTGGCCGTTGCTTCATAGATCAAACGAGTATCTTCCGTTTTCACACATCCAGCGAAACAACGAGATAAACAGAGATGATCAACCACAGTCTTCCGTCAATCTACGCCAAACTTAAGTTTCACTAAGTTAGAACTCTACAACACTTTAACACGATAGCAAAATACATCCCTTCCGCAAAATTGTACCGCCAACTGGCTAAACCGCTGAGAATCAGTGGCATCACTCGGCAGCTACATGAACTACATAGTAGAACAACACGGAGGCCAGCGGAAAATAGAAAATGCGTTGATTGCAAATACCGTAAATACTTATCGTCTTTGAGTGAAGTTTAGAATAAATACGTCATTTGAAAAAAATCTGAACTGATTATAGAATGCTAATGGTCCTCGGCATCATTTTAAGGAAGTTCAACGTGAAGATTATTAATAAAATAAATAAATAAATAAAATATATATTTATTTATATATATATTCATGGTCATGATGTAGTCATTTTCACGTCAAAAGTTGAGGCGAACTAAATCTTGACAAAAACGTAGCCAACTTGACGCCATCTGAACGTGATTTTGACTTTTATTTCCGCTTGGGTAATATTTCGGGGGCCCCCGCTCCCCCCTTCACCCCCCTCCCCGCTCCCCCCACCCCGCTCCCCCCTACCCCCCCCCCCGTATGTACGACATTGGTATTTGTTACAGTTTTATGATATGTATGCCTCGATATCTCTACTGACTAGCACCTAAGATGATGGAAGTTCTACAGGCAGAACCAGTAGGTTAAAGAACATTGGAGTATTCTGTTGATTACGATTATCAACAAAAAAATCTTGCCCTTTTGCTCTCTCTAAATGAAGAGGCCAAACACTGCAGCTGTGCCGAGCGCGCTGTGACGACAAAGTTTCGGCTTAGCCGAGGCTTGACTATATCTGAGTACTTCCTCAAGAAGGGCTCGGGGCGCAATGAAAATTTACTCCACTGCGATGGTATAATCCCAATTAGTAGAATCTATAGAAACTTGTTATGCGTGTACCCACAGTGGCCAACTTGGTGGAAAAACGTTGGGGCGATTTGGCTACATGTTCTAAAATTAAAATATACTGAGCTAAGAAAAAAAGAGTATAAAGAATTTACTATCAGTTTCCACCCCTCAATATTCTTCTCTTATCTAAGCGATGGCCAAAAATACACCAAAATTGACGGATGGCTACCTATGCAGCGACCAGGAGACCTGACTCTTCGTACGCACTCTTCCTGCATATTGCCGTACTAAAACGGTTTTCTCACTACCTGCCATTCTAACCTGCCTTTCTACACACAACTGCAATGTCTTTTCTTCACATAAACTCTCCCCACAAAGGAGCTCCGAATTACCAAATAGTGGACGGAATACTAAACAAACAAAATGTTGGAGGTTAAATGGGACCAAATTGTATGCCGGCCAATAATTCCGCTACACCCCAGGTACTTGAATTTTGATGGAATTCAGCTTAACATGAAGAATAGAAAATATGCCAGGAGAAGAAGTTCATGGGGACGGATTGATACTATCCAGGGGTTTGAGGGTATGGAATATCTTCTGACTACCATTTTTCCTATTTTACCAGGAATGACAGAAGGTTGCAAACACTAATGCACACAGTATTATTAGATTGCAGAGCATCCATTTACAACAGTGGTTCCCAACCCGTAGAAGTATGCGAACCACTCACCCTGAAATTAAATCATGTTCGGACCACCCCCACCACTCACCATACCCCCTATCAGTTGTAACCAAGGAGGTTAGAAATGAAATGGAGGTGACATATCACTTGATTCTTGACGCCAATGCAGTTGGACCTTCCTCTGGCTTATGTGTCCGGCGGTCGCATTTGATTTTGGTCAAATCTAAGTTAAGCGACGTGATGTTTTGTGGCTGGTTTGGCAGCACCTACTCGGCACGAAATCCCTCCCAAGCACCCCTATTTTTGCTTCACTGTCACCCATGAGCGTTCACGGTCATGCCTCCTCCATTTCATTTTAACCTCCTTGGTTGTAACCCTTTCTTAGTGTCTTTCCCATAACCAAATTCAAAGGTGATTAAGTAAATCAGTTTTTGGAGCACATTATTTATTTATTATTAATTAGTGTACAGCACAACTTAATTAGGTACCCATCTTGTTCAACGCACATCACTTTCAAAATTCCCATTTATTGGCAACTTTTCTACATGTCCTGCAGACCACTCCCAAGGCTCTCGCATACCAACAGTTGGGAACCACTGATTTACATCATTCCTCACTGAAAATAGCCTTACGGAATTTTTGAGAAAACTCTTAAGTCGAAGTTTAATTAATCTTAATCATAAATTAGTATAGCCAACCATGATTGGTGTTACATGGTGGAACATTTTCTGGATAGTGAAAAATGATTTTATACCAGGGCTTAATTTTTGCCTGGATGAACTACCTACCAAAGATGGGGGAGTGACATTCAAAGTCAATCCAATGGAGATGTTTTACAACAAGTGGAAAGTATGTAGTCTTCTTTTCACAATTATATTTTTGCAATTGGTGAGATACACACGAGCAATATGACCCCCATGAACATTGGCAGGAAATAATGATACCACTTCTATTCTAGATAACTATATGCAGTAGCGTACGGACGGGGGTTTAGGGTTTAAACCCCCCCCCAAAAACATGTTTAGCTGAATTCATTTTCGTTTGTTTACCTGAACTAGCGTTTAGAATTTTGCTTATTGAGATGAAAAATATAGTTGAATTGTCTTCATGAAAAGAGAATGTTAATTTATTATTGTTTTAGTGAATAATAATCTAAATATCATTTTATGATGATGCACATAAATATTAATGAAACCACCCAGAAGTCAATCCTGTATACGCCACTGACTATATGTACATATTTAAAATATCAAATATAAGTAGCAACTGAATAATTAATGAATGTACAGTACCATAAGGGCAAACAACTACAGCACTTTCACAGTTCATCTGCAATTGAGATACAATTTTAGTCATATGTCACATTAAAACTGAGCAAATAGTATCAGGGGAGTGATAGACTGAAGCAAAATAAATTGCAAGTACATACCTATATTGTGAAGAAATATCCAGGGTTACAAAATAAATTTTGTGCACATCAAATATATGTTTAAGTCACTCACCTATATTTTTCACGAGATACTAAATGAAAAATATTTGGTATATATTTTTCATGGGATTTAAGTTACTGTGCTGACACAAGATATGCCTCATATGTAATAAATGACCATGCATTCACCAATTACGAATGACAAAAAGCCATACTAACACTTTCTGCAAGGGACATGCCCATGGTTTTGCATTCAGAAGCAACAGATTTATTAAATTCATGCTACACAATCAAATAAAATAGCAAAACAAAATTGAAAATAATACTTCTTTCAATGTTAGATAGAAGACAGATTTTTATCAAACTCACAATTCATTAATGACCCACAATGGGAATTAGGTAATCCTTCTGCTTACAGAGAGTAGATCTATTGGTCTTAGATGCCTGAGTGCAAACTGACACCTGCCAATACCTCAGCCAACAATATTAAGCAGTAAAACTTATCCACTTTCACTACCTCAAAATGCAATTTCGTTTTTACCCACAATTCATTTCTAAGTGTACATCTAAAAAATTAACCCCACATAACTAATAAATATATTTCTTTAAATTAAAAACTACTTGAGAATGGCCTCAGCATACCCTACATAGAATTCACTGACAATTCAAGGATTAAACGAATCTGACATCAATGAATTGAATGCTGCCATCACAAAAACTGCAAATAAAAAAATTCCCAATAAGTAATCACAAAGAAAAATTGTATTCTAAAATCCCCTATAACATTTGTGGATGCAGGTGACAAAATGACTACAGTACTAAGTCATAAGGGGAGTGGCCTCAGCATACCCTACATAGAATTCACTGACAATTCAAGGATTAAACGAATCCGGCATCAATGAATTGAATGCTGCCATCACAAAAACTGCAAATAAAAAAATTCCCAATAAGTAATCACAAAGAAAAATGGTATTCTAAAATCCCCATTAACATTTGTGGATGCAGGTGACAAAATGACTACAGTACTAAGTCATAAGGGGAGTGGCCTCAGCATACCCTACATAGAATTCACTGACAATTCAAGGATTAAACGAATCCGACATCAATGAATTGAATGCTGCCATCACAAAAACTGCAAATAAAAAAATTCCCAATAAGTAATCACAAAGAAAAATGGTATTCTAAAATCCCCATTAACATTTGTGGATGCAGGTGACAAAATGACTACAGTACTAAGTCATAAGGGGAGTGAGAAAACTATCAAGAACATGCAAAAATTAACACACTCATTATATCAACCAATATTTATTGTGCATGTTTAATACATAACAGGGCACAGGAAAATAGGAGAATAAAATCTACAAATAATAGAGGTAATTAACTGAGCAATGTCTTTCACAACATAAACCACAATCCATCAATAATCATAAATTACAATGGTTGAAAACAACTGTAGTTTTATTTGGCTTGTTGATATGAAGGTGTAATGGATAAACAAATAACACCAAAGAGATTTTCATTGGATACTTCAATGCAGTCTTACAACATTTACCCATCTGTAATAAAACAAAACGCTAAATAAAACTACATGACTGCATCAGAACAGCTTCTTTGAAATGATACTACACTTAAACTCAAAGCTGATGTACAACACACAAAGTTTACATGATGACTGAAGCAAAGATTCCAATTTACAAGCAGTTACACTGAGCGTACAGGTTAAACATAATTGCAAGACAATTTTACAGCTCTGATAGTTGGATTTACATACAGTTTTTAAATAATTTACACCCTTTGTTGACTCAACAAGAAAATAAGTGAGTCCAAACAGCAGTGTATGTATAATGATATTTTTCAAAGAAGAGCACCACTTTTTTTCTGTACACACCTGAAGTGAACAGGCTGTTGTACAGGCAAATCTTCCATTCTTTCCTCATTCATTCTTTATTACAGTTTTTATCATTGCAGCTGTTAACTACATGTCTTCCGGACCACCCTTAAAGAAAATTTAGAAACTGTGATAATGCAAATGGTAGAACCACATGTAGAACATATTTGAGGACGCAACACACCACATTCTCATTTCATAAGCAGCATATACAAACCTTTCAATTGGATCTTTTAAGTGTACATGCATACATATACACACTTATAATTGATATATTTATACATAGAGATTTCAATCAAACAACAAAAACAATGTGAAACTTAATACAAAGTTATAGGCAATCCCTGAGAGAAATGAATGCATGCAACAATAAGTACAGCTCCCCACAAATATATTCATTTTACCAAAACAACACACAGTAAGTCTTTAGTATGACACCAGCCAAACATTCCAAGCCATTCAAAATCAACCACGCATGGTACACTTGAAGCATTATTTACACAGGGGTTGGTTTCAAACCTCAACATGTGTCATTTACTTTTGCTTTTGACGGTTTCCAAATTTTCATGCAGTCAAATAAAATTTTCATTCAACACATACTCATTGACAGCAAACGCAACACAGAAGTAAGATGCACTTACAAACTTCACATTAAAAAATAAATTGACCATGAAATAGATGAAGTCAAGACAGAATAAGAAGGCTGATATATATTAGATGAATAATATCAAGTCCAATTGAACAGCAAGGAATTAGTAACAAGGCAGTAATTGGATCACAGAATTATTAGAAGGTAAGGTAGCACTTACTTCATATAAAGAATTTAAAACTGAGAAGTCAGAGATGTCTCATATTTAACCGCACAACTTTACCTCGAATTTGCGTATGGGAATGAATATACGACAATTGAATTTTAAATATCAGTTCAGTCATCATTCAGAGGCCCTATTTTCAAACCAACACTATCTTTTGAAGGTTGATAATTGCCACTCAACAGTAAATTTTAGGAATAGTCACTAATTTCCTTAAGTTATGCATCAATAGGGCCTGACCCCAAGACATTTTGCAAACAAGAAATCCTGTCAGCTATTACACAACTTGTGATGACATATTTACATTGGTATTACCAAGAAATTTAAGGAACAGCCCAATGAATTGACCAAGCTACTTCATGGAAACTCAGAAATTAACCGCAAATCCATGCAAATAATTGATATGCAAGAATCTATGAAAAAATTCCAAAAACCAATAACCTGATCGAATTCAGTAACATATATCTGTTCATATTCAGGCAAAATGTTTGAGTGACCACACTACACCTTGTAAAAAGCAATTACTGCAAAATCTATTCTTTGCTATTTAGTAAAGTAATGAGTAGATAAAGAACATGTGCTCAAGAGGAATAGTTATGGATAGGCACTCTGACAATCTTAGACTTACTTAAAATGCTCACTCATCATCCTACCAAAATGTAGTACAATGGAATGTGAGGCCGTATTTGAAGGTGCAAATCAATGAGTAAAGCAACATAATTACAATAAAGCCAACCATAGATGAGTCATTTAATAATAGCATTTTTAATAATAATTAACTTAGCTACCTCAATAATTTAACAATGGTCACATTAAAATGTGGAGAAAACATATTCTATATAATTAGCCACTGGAATAATGAGAACTAATGCCACTTATATAATGCTAAATAAATATCAATCTATATTTCCAGTCTAAATAAATAAAACATAGTGAAAACTGACACCCAATCACACTATGTAAGAAACTCATATACTTATGAAGACAAGAAAAGTATTGTACTATGGCTGATCTAACAAACAGAACTATAATGACATCATATCTTAAATAGCATAAAATACTGGCATCAGAACTCTGATTGCACATAAATGTCAGAGCACATTAAAGCAAAAATGTATGCCACTACAAAAAATATAACCATCAAGTATTTAATATTTAAATACACAGCCTAGCTCAGCTGGTAATAATGTATACATATTAATAGGAATTACAATATGTACTGGACACATTAAAGAGAATTTGATTACTGACTGCTCTTTTATGGAAATGCAAAGACTCCAAACAACTAGATTATCAATCTTGTTAAGTACTGGATGGCATTCTAAGTGCAGTAAAACATATTATCAAAAACTGTAAACTTTACGCAAAGTATGGTATACATATATTTCTTGGGGTAGGAAAGCACACTGCCATAGGTTTCTGGGAATGAGTCAATTATTATCATTCTCCCTAAGCCCTAAAAAAAACATAAATCACCACTTGGGACCAAAAAAATGTTTAAAAAATCAGCCTGTACCTTCACTGAATTTTATTGTAATTGAGGGTACCACTTTCTCTCGATCATTCATTCGCACAAACACTCCCGCACAGCACACCATTTCATTTCCCAATCTCTTTATTCCGGCGTATTTATTTCACTGGATGCCACCTCAATGAATTCCAATGACCACTTGAGGCAATAATTCCCATTTCCCGAGCAAAATCCGCAGACCCAACGAATATCCCACAAAATATTTTCTTGAGAGTCGCGTCGATAATGCTGGGACATGCATCTTCAATTGTGAGCTGGATGCATACCTCTGCTACGAATAACCCCTACAACTAACTCTTGGAGTGATCCTTTTCCTCCACTGGCTTGGATGTGAGCTGCTGCTGTTCGTTACCTAACTGGGCTGGTTCCACACACTTGGAGTCTTCCCCATTCGTAGCATCAGATATTCCTAAGGAAGTTAGAACTTCCCTGAAGGAGACTAGGGTCTTGCGTAGTGTCAAGCAGAATCCTTTGGAGGCTGGTATCAAAGGGAATTCAGGAAGTTGCACATTGATGGCACTCGAGATAGCTATAAGAAAAATAAAAAATAATAATTTTAATAAAATAATTTCAAATAAAATTATTTATAATGTCTTAACTTCTACATACTGGGTGCAATTCTAAAATGTTTAGGTTTTTACATAAAGAGAATATTAACCTTTTCACTGCCAGCAAATTCCAAGCAATGTGAGCTAAAACTGCCACAGCCATTTTCAAGTTTTTCATGCTGTACTTCATAATATCAAAAAAAAAAAAAATGATCATCTATTTCTTCAACTAGGGGTAATTTTTCAAATATTAAGTGTATGCTAGCAAATTAAATTGAGACAAATACAGCGGACTCTCTTAGGACGTTCCTTAATAACACATTTTCCTCATTTGGACGTTCATTTCCTCAGGTCCGCATCACAGTGCATGTAAAAAAACTATGGTTAGCATGTTTTGGTTACCTCTTTAGCACGTTTGGAGGAGGACCAAGCCAAATTAGTCCTAGGGAAATAACTGCCTCGTAGGTTAATCAGATGATGGATAAATCTCAAGAGGTTTACTTCTCGTATTATAAAAGATCATTATCGCATAAAATACTATTTTGATAGTCATATTATGGGTAAAAAAAATGTTTACGAAGTAAGAAAAAAGTAATCTCAAACATTAGAATCACCTATTCAACGCTTGGCAAGGTCGCCACAAGAAGCGCATTTTATCGTGATATTAGTTTGTTTCATCGCTGTCGCGGCTGTCGCCTATGGAATCAAAACTGCGTGAGCAACAGCCCATGAGATCATCATCTATGTCATCATCATAAACTACTGCCCAAATAACATTTTTAATGCTGATGACACAGGTTCATTTTTTAATTTGCTTCCTGATAAAACACGGGCATTTAAAGGAGATAAGCGCCATGGAGGTAAAATGAGTAAGGAGAGGCTAGCTGTCCTATATTGCAATGAAATTGGAATGGAAAAACCAGGGTGGCCACAAAGTTTTAATTTTGAAATTCCCTGACATTTCCCTTCATTTCCCTTTCATTTTTCCTGACATTTCCACGAAATTCGCTGACAAAATGTCTCCCTGAAACTAAGTGTACAGCGATTTTTTAAAAGTTTTTTTGTTTTAATGATGGCACATTACGTAATAAAATGCATTGCTATATTTGAGATGTTGGTGCTATCATAGCATTTTGAAAGAAAAAAAAGTCAGTTTCATAAATTGCCATTATTTTTTAAATAAATGTTGAAAGTACAAAACGTAATATGTAGTAACATATTACTACAGAATGAAAGACATTTAATCGTAAATATTAAAACTCTAACCTGGAATAGTAATACTAAGTAGCTAAGACAGAAGAAAGTTCAATTTATAAGGAATACTATGAATAAAACAAGGCTGGTAGCCAGGCAGGCGGTGTGAGATGCAAGACACTTCCCTACATTGTGCACACAGTATGACCTGAATGGTCAGTGGACCAAGTGGTGGAAATAATGCCAAAACCATTGAAGAAATTTCTTAATAGAAATGCATGGTTGATGCAGCATAGCTTTCAACAACTATTTTTCCCTCACAAATGATGAATTGGCTCATTTTCTGTGAATGTGCTGAGAAATTCACCAAAGGACGACCAGTGCATAACCTGAACTTTGTACACCGGACAACCGAAGTGCTCGCCCCGCAAGGTGGAGACTGCATGGGAGCAGGCAGCGCAAGGTGGCTTTGGCTGGCCATCTCTGACAATAAGTCTATCGCAGTGAAATTATGAAAATTTTACCTGTGTTGGAAAGGGTACTAACTTCAACACCATAATTCAACTTGAAGAATACAAGTATTTCGGGATCACCTTCAACAAGAAGCTAACGTTCCAGCAGCACGTTAATAGAAGTCAGTAAAGCAAAAAAGATATTCCAAAATTTAAGAAGACACTGTAGAGCAAATTTTGGAATCAATTCAAGACACCTACTCACCATCTACGAGAAAGCAGCAATTCCCATACTCGCCTACGGCAGCAAAATATGGGGGGAGAAATTAACTCATAGTCAGGTTATAAGAAAACTTCAAGAGGCGCAAAGACATGTCTCATGACAATTACCAACAGCTACTGCACAGTCAGTAACATGGCCCTAACGGTGATTGGGGGAACAGTACGAAATTCAATTAAGAAAAAGCAAATCCTACCTCCGTAAAAAAAACCACGCAAATGCATTCAACATTAACCAGGACCCACAAATTAAATGGAGTCTGACCAAAAAACGCCTCCAAGAGGAAATTACCGTATAAACGCGTGTAAGAGGCGCACCCCTCTTTTTGTGCGTCGAAGTTGAAGAAAAAATTTTGAGTTTTTTTTCTTCTATTTCGAGGTTTTGCGGGCCTAACTGAGAACTTTCAGCCATTTTCAAAGCCTTCCGCTAGCGATATTCTCTTATAATTTACGCGGCATTTTTCATAGGCATATATAGACCCCGGAGGTAAGTATTCACTTGGATCTGAGGTTTCCGCAGCGTTTCTCCATATTGGTAACGGCTTTCGGGTGTTCCTCTACAAGACAATGCGGAGGAACGCCCGCGTGCCTGAACGCCGCGTCACACTTTATGCCACTATTTACGGAGTCCAAATGACTCATGCACAGAGAAAAGACAACTGGTTTTCCCCCGCAGGTAATGCCCGTAGTAGACTCCCTCGCGCGCCTTGCGGATAGCCCTCCGACTGGGCAACAGCGCGCGCCTCTCCCTTTCTCTTCCGTGCATGCTCCTGGCAGTTGAACGCGCTCTTTTTCCAAAATAAATGTTAATCGATATTGATTAACCAACGAATTCCTTTAAGATTTTATAAGTGGATTCATAATGATGAACTCGAGAGCTTAAAGGTGGTCTAAACGGCGGTTTTCAGGGATGCGCGGAACGGAAAATAACGGATCCGTGCATTTGCTTCTATAACTAAAATACTAATGCATTAAATAATATGAAACTTCGTATAGCTGTTAGGAAAGATCTGTGCTACAATATTTGTAAAGGAAATTTTGATATCATGATCCGTGTTGTTATTACGAAGCCGTAAATGCGATGCATTCGTCCGGTACCCGGGAAAATGAGCTAAAATTCTGTTTTTAAGCACACACTGAAATCGATATAACGGTAAAATGTTTTGTACACCATAAATAAACGCAGAAATAAACAAGCTTTAATTTGATGTACTTCGTTTTAAAATCGATTGAGCCATCTCTGAGATATTAGTCTTTAAACTCGGGTGACGGAATTTTGCAACGGACAGATTCGTGTAAGAGGCGCACCCTCATTTTCGGCTGCGATTTCTGGGAAAAAAGGTGCGCCTCTTACACGAGTTTATACGGTACAACAAATTGGCAGAAAGATTGGGACCAAGAAGATCGGGGGAGTAACACAAAAACGTTCTCCCCAAACATCAAAGACATGAACAAGAAAAAATAAAATTCTAATCCAAAATCACACAAATCCTATCCGGAAAATAGATAGAAAACTATCACGTGGGCATCTTGGTACAGCTTCCAATATGGAAAGCAAATCATCCATACCACGTATGTATTTTATTTATTTTACCACGTTTGTATGCCTGTCCTTTTTCAATCACAGGAATACCTATCTTCAATAAATATTAGTTTACTGAGGAATTATTCGTTTCAGGATAACATTAACAAATTAAGCCTAGAATGAAGGGTTAGCTAACTAGGAGTGCGCCAAATGTATTTATTCATTAGTATTCGAGAACTCAATACAATACCTGGGTACCTAGATGACTATATATGTACTCGGATAAATACATGAATACCTAGACGAATACCTGGGTGACTACTCGAGTGGCACGGTGAAGATTCGAATACCTGGGTGAATACCACAGAATACGAATGCCTGCATTGAATACGCAGGCGAATACCCGAGTACCTCGATGAATACACCTGTCTGGATGAATATAGCTGTTCTCATTCGACTGCTCGGGTAGCTATCTTAACTTTCACGTGATTTCTCTCTGCGTCAGCACCCCAAGTACTCAAGAGTCCTGAAGGAATCAGATGAATGCCTGAGTTTTCAGAGTGGCCGTTCGACCACCTCGATCAAATCAAGTTCCAGCAACCACGAAGAGAAATAAACAAATAGAATAGGTAGGAAAGACATTGTCAAAATCAACCTTAAGAAAATAGGAAAAATAGAGAGTGAAACATGAGACTGCAAAAACGATGAGGATACCATCAGACATTGACTGTTAGAATGCCCCATCTTTTTAAAAGAAAGATTGGATTTTAAAGCAACTATCCAATGGATGGAGAACTTGGCAGACTTGCCCAAGGAGATTTTCCGGGACAATAGGTATATCAACTACTAGCTACTAGATTGTTATTGGGGGGGCCTTCGTCAGGAGCCCGGGCACTTAGACCTTTCTTGGTCCATTGTGCCAACCCCATGCCTGTCTGCCACTTGCAGACAGGGGACAAGAGCACCACGGTAGAGGTATGGAGGGTTGGCCTCCCCCTGCCTCACCCCAGTACCAGGTATGGAGGGTTTACACCTCCCTCTAACTCTCCCGGTCTGGGTATATCTCCCACTGGCCTCCCGGTGGTCTGGAGGGAGTATCGCCTCTCCATCCACGCCTGGTGCAGGTATGGAGGAGGGTCACCCATCCAACAACTGTCCGGGCCCAACGTTGCTTAACTTCGGTGTTCTGATGGGAACCGGTGTTTCAACATGGCTAGGCCCTTGCCCACTAGCTACTAACTACTTTCAAGATTCATCACAAATGAGGACAGGGGAGTAATCTGAGATGTACCAATAGAGGAATAATGGACCAAAGGGAACAGAAGAACGAAGAAAAGATACCCATGTTAAGCAAGAAACTTCAAGACAGACGCAATTGTATAAGCATTAAAAGAAGAGACTAGAAGAAACAAAATATGTAAATAGACGATTCTATTATGTAAAAATCCTTTTAGTATATATAATTAAACCACTCCAACTTTAAATGTAATTCAAATAATCAAAATGGAATAAGTGAGGGTTAAAACTGAAAGTACCTCACAAACGTATGTACTCTAATAGGAAATAAAGATAACTCAACCCACCCCTCAATTGATGGGGAGTTGAGAAGAGAGAGAATTGGAACACACTAGCATGAAATGCGAGGCAATTACACCAGAGAGTAGGTTAAGGTGTTGCGCCTCCACCAGTGTTCCATTTCTCTTATTTTTATTTGTATTATTTTATATTATAGTAGACTCCTTGTCCTGGACCTTTTTCTGATGAATTTGTCCTGATACATGGCCGTCTGAGTGCTCTCGCACCAAGAGCATTCAATACGGCATTCGATATGCCCGATGCACCTTCGAAGAGGAATGTGCGAGTGAGAGAGGAACTGCAAGTGGAAACTTGGCAACAGTTAGCGAGCAAACAGAGAGACAGGCATAGCCTCCGACAATGTAGCAAATGACAAATGTACTTTTCTCCTCCAATACTGGCCCAATTAGGGTCTCAGAGAAGCAAAGCATATCTCAGCAACGTCATGTTCGAACCACCCCTCTCAGAGGCAGTTCCTCTACCCAGCGGCAGCAGAGACTTTTGAACTGTTCTGGGGTTTCCTGAAAGGTACCCATCCCCACACATTTCAGGCCTGCCTTTCCGCCAAGATATTTGAAAAGGTAGTTGGGAATGACCGGTCAGAGCCAAAGGAAAGAAGAAAGAACAGGCAATAAGTGATTTGGCATGTATCGGATGGCGGGGTAGATGAAGGAAGTACATGGAACATGAGCCAACCCAATTGAAGAGGTGCGACTGCTACAAGTTTCCCTGACAAGACATGAAAATCCCTGACATTTCCCTGACAGCCAACCTCTTCTACCTTACATTTCCCTGACTTCACTGACTTCCCTGACATGTGGCCACCCTGAAAAACTGATTCCGTAAGTGATCAGGAAATATAAATGTCCCAGATGCTTCAAACATTTTTAAACATTACCTTGGACGTATGACTGCAACTCTAATATGCCTGCATGACCACCACAATTTTAGAAAAGTTCCTGCAAGCAATGGATACAAAGATGGGTGGATAAAATCATAAAATTTTGTTGCTTACTGATAACTGCGCAGCACATCCAAGACACTACATTTTTAAGAAAAAAGTGGTGTTTTTTCCTCCAAATTGCACAAGTGTTCTTCAGCCCCTCGATCAAGGTATCATACGATGCATGAAGCATAGGTACAGGAAACTAAATGTCAATGAGAGATTGGTCAGCCTTCTCGAGTCAGGAAGAAAAGTAAATATTCTGAAAGCGATGCATTTTGTGAAGTATGCCTGCGACTCCGTCGTAGCCAAGAGCATAAGAAATAGTTTTCGGACCATTGGATTTCATCGCAGCGCAAACGAGGACAATTCCGTGATGCTGAGTGGCAACGCATCACATGAGCACACCCTTGAGGGCTGGGATCAGCTGTTCGGAGAAGGGGAGGGTAATGACCTTCGACGAGTGCGTCACCTGTGATGCCGATATCGAAGTTTGAAGGTTGGTTGTTGGAACTTGTGACTACTAAAAATGAAGCTTTATTTATGGAGATAATTACGTAACCAATGAATAATAACTATTCCAAACATAATCTTTCATCTTTCTAAATGTAATTGAAAAAGACAGTGGATCTCATTATCGCGTATTTTTATCAGTAGATTGATTTCAATAGATGACGTCTATGAACTGAAAGGAAGAAGATACCAGGAAAGACAAAGCAGAGCCCAAATATCCTCCAACATTTGCAAAAACAGTGGAAGCGATGGCGACAGTTCGTCAGCAGTCACGAAGTCGATTAAAGTGTGATTAATACTTATATAAAAATGGACTGTACTATCAAAGAATTTGGGCTCAAAATGATAAAAACAAAGCATCTTGGACAGATTCTTCCAGCCACCATAAATTTTTATGTATTTCCATAAAATTATGGATTTTTGATTGCAATATATGTGGAGATCACGTGGGAAGTTCCATTTTTGTTTTGTTACAAGCAATCAAGTTTACACTATTACGCACGGGAAAGACGATGTTTTTGGGCTGGGAGCTCAATTTTTTCATGTTTTCAAGGAGTTCTGACAATCCTAATAATGCTATAATATTTGTTCATAAAATTAGAATGTTCATCATGGTAAACACAAATATAGTATTTTCGGTGCAATCATTGTAATTTACTACAGGCAATATAAACATAAAGCGCTCTTAAGTGATAAGTGGGCATTCGCACGGCGGATTCATCTGTTCTCTGACCTAATTATTTCATTGGAAGTGCAAAGAGAAAAATATCGTTAGGTGGCTTCGCTAACTTTGCCGCTGAACTTTGTGAAAGCAGCGTCTGTAATCTAAACATGCTGTTTGGTTATTAATGACGACGACAATTGTACGATGTATTGATGATGACAATAATTGAGTACGCATAAGCGTTAGGTATCGTATGTATTTTATTGGGTGGCGGCATAGGTGGAAAATAAACTATTTTTACAATAAATGATCGCCAGTTATCTACGGCATGAGCTAAAATGAGCGGCAGGATAATACACCCCTGCAAGTTATGCAACCAAACAGTACATATTTGACTTTCCATGGAATGCCTACCCTGGGTTGCACGTTTTCCTGGTTACCACGATCAGAATTCCGGGTCCCTTCAAGAACTTGCAAACGAGAGTCCGCTGTATTTCACTTTGATTATATTTAAAAGCTAAATGAAAATTAATAACTTTACATTTAAATGCATAAAAATTCCAGCCAATACGCCAGCTGGTGACAGTTATTGTACAGGCACTAGAACCAAGAGGGCTATTCTTAACTCATGTTGACATCCAAAATTTTTTAGTGGGATATGCATTTCAATAACTGGACCCCGATCAGCTACTAAAGTTCTGAAGTCAACCAATTTTTTCATCTGATTCCTGTCGAATTATGATAGTAACAGACAGCACACACAGCTGGGAATAGGTGTTATAGAACTTTAATCAGTCACCCATTGGGGAGAAAATGAAAGTAAGAAATTCACAGCGAAGAAAATCATCCCCATTGACTAGGATTCAAACTTCTTAATTCACAGTGGTAATTTCATCTACATCTATGCAATACCCTATAAGCCACCGCAAGGGTGTATGGCAGGGGGTATTTTAAATGGTTGAAGCACTTGTTAAGTCAGGGGATGTGCATCAAAACCAGTGCACATGGTTTTTCACACTGAATTTTTAACATTCGACTTACCAAATTACAAAATAAAGATAACACAATAAGATTCGTATTCATCTTTGCTTACCTTCACCATGGAGTTCTCGGAATGATGTCGGTGTAGTAGGAGAGAGAGGATGTGAATTATTATACCTTTCTGATATTTGTAGCCAGGTCTCTAAACGGTTCATCAATCTGCAATACGAACAAAGAATTAATTGAATAGGAGTTTTTTTAAATTGTATATTTCTTGAACTGCAAATAAAATAATTAAAAAAAAATAGACATTCAAGAGAAAACAGCCGTCTATGGTAAATTTTTCATGAGTGGCACCCTGAAACAGAAAAGGAATTTTTAAAATTTCTAGAACTTATTTGACAGTTTTCAATTGACTAATCACTCAAACAGTCCCTCTTGGGGCTTAGTTGGAAATCTCCACAAATTGAGAATGAAAGCTCCCTCTCCCCTCCTCCACCAATTTCCTGTGCTGTGTGGCCTTTTCCATTAAGAAATTTGCCTTGGAGAAAGGTTTTCCTGATTTCAGAAAAGGTACAAAAAGTGGTTCTGGCATTGTGCCATAACTTCTGATAAAACAGCACCACAAATCTGAAATTTTGCATTGCTTAAAAAGAGGAAAAGTAAGCATGAATGACCACCCACTTTCCCGGATGTAAGCTTTGACTGGGTTTTTGTATTCACTCCAATGGAAAATGTACAATATGCTAATATGGCTTTCCATTTTTCATTTAGCCAGGCTGCATTTATGGTATTTTCCTTCCAGTGCATTACCAAAGGGCATATTGAGCACAATACTGACAAAGACATACATGATAGTTATGTGTCCCCAAAATTAATGCATTGCAATAACATTTACAGGAACCATACCCTTATTTAACATGAATTTTTTTAAATTATGAAATTTATGCTAAGCTTGAGCAATATTTTTGTATTACTCCCATACTCCTGACCAATGTATGTATTACATATATTATTAAATGCCAAAAATAAGCCTTTACTTACAGAGTTAATTAAAAAAAAGTTCATTCCTTTTCATTTCCAACATTTACAGATTTTTGACACAACTATTTGTCAGTTTTCATTAGGTATGTGTAAGAGTAATGAATTTCATTCACGAAAATTACATATTTCTTTTGTAATATCCAACAAGTTTACATGAATTGATAATACTGAAAACCATTATCTCTACAAATAATGTACAGTCCTGTTCATTAAAAACTTACCACCTCGGAGCCCTGTTCATAAAAAACTTACCACCTCGGAGCCGAAAAATTTGTCCATGTGACGTGGCTGAACCACGCCCCCCTGAGCGAGGGTGCAATAACCTCTCCAAGCGGAACGAGAACCCTTCCTCCCTGCAGTTGGGCGAGTAGAAAGGCCGACGGAAGGAAAATTTTGACTTGTGAAAAGGATTAATTCCGAGGGGAGGGGTAGGGTTTCTTTTCTTATGGTGTAAGAAGGAAAGAGAGATATGCAAAGTTCAGACGTGCCAAAATCCCTTGCACATGGCAGATGCAAGCAGCCACGGAAAACAAAAAGCTATCTTAGGTCTCAAGGGTCTCAATCCCCAGAGTTCCTTTCGTTTCTTAAAAGTATTTTAATTTATACGCGTATTCATTAACGTAAAGTTTTATGAAATGTCTTACAAATTTTCATTATCTGGAAGTCGTTGTGATATTGCAATCCATATTAGGTATACTTGAAATGTGCGATATTTTCTAAGCCATTTGGTTTGTTTCGGACTCAGGCACAATTTGTTTAATTTTATAATCACACACCTAGTTACTCTTTCCGAAAGTAAGTTATAAAAGTAAACCATGCAAATCATTTTAGGAAGTGCTTTTACACTTATTTCTTTGATCTCATTAGGTGCGTAGATAAACCTGGAGTAGGCGGAATTACAACACACAATGAGCCTCAAGAACGTGCAAAATTCATTACGAAAAAATCAATCGCCTGGATGGGATTTGAAACTGGATCGCTCTATTACGCTCCGTAGTAACCGATAATGTCAGGCTCAAATTTTGCGCACAACTGTCCTTGCGAAGTATTCTAGGAAAACATATTATAGGGGCGATATATCTATGCGCAAACAACTGTTTCATTTTAAAATGATAAGCTTAGAATATCACAATCTTTTAGCAAATATTTTCGTGATAATTCGAGGCCCAAGAGAGGGACGTGCGGATTGAAAAATGCACCTTTCGTACTCATCCCATGCTTTTGGTGAATTTGGTCGTTTTGCTGCTATCAATGCAGAGCTTCACATACGAGTGTATATTATGCGTTCACTAATGGCATCATATCGTATATGTATGACTACAGTTACATCTTAGATTAATGACCGTATCAGGTTCAAGTTAGCCCCCCTCTTGCTTCACCGCCATCACTGCGTTTTTCATTCTCCATAGGCCAGAAAATCTCTCATGCGAGATCTTTAGGAAAAACATTTGTGATAGCACTTCCTACAATGCGTTTTGTGGATTTTTTCCTAACTTAAATCCGGAAGCAGGAAATATTTTATAACAAAGGAAAGAAAATTGAACTAATGTCCTGTAAAAAGAGCATAATTAATCATGATGCTTTGAAAGTAACAGGGATTTTGATACCGTAAGGAATTCCAGACCAAGAAAATGTAAATGATATATTTGGGGTCAACATATCAATAGTTAATATGTAACGCTAATTAATACGAGCAGGGAACTAATAAAAAAAAATGAAACGAGCTGTGGGGATGTAAACCAAAGAAGTGGGCATTGCGTTTATGCGCTTTCTAGCAGCTGTGAATGAGAGATCACCTATTCCCATGAATGGGTCGCTTCCACGCATCCACATAATGTGCAGAAACAGCTCGACTGACCACAACACTGCTTCTTCACTCCCAGTCGAATAAGAAGCCGCCGCCCCCTTCCATTGTCACTTTTTGGCAGAGTATGCCCTTTCCTCAAGCAAGGGTGATGGAAGGGGCTTCCTTTGGTTCGGAATGTTTATTGCCCTCATGGGAAAGATTGGAAGGGCCAAAGTGGTGTTGCCTCTGTGCCAAGATCCTTGCTAATAGAGTTAACTCACAAACTGACTAGATTGAAAGAGATATTTAAGGGACTGGAAAAGGGAAAATCTTGGCATCGGGTTATTTTTATGGCAACAAAGAAATGTATTCTAACTTCCACCGTGAAACAATAATTGAAAACTGGCTGAAGTTTATGATTGAGTGGATCGAAAGTGTTTTCCTAAGCATTCCAATATTGGAATGAAATAGCATCGAGCTACTTCAATCTGAAAATATTTTAAGTGAATACCTTTCCTTGTTCATCGACAAACAAAATTTAATATCAAAGAAGTGCAGTCGCATAGTTAAAAGTATGTCGATAGAACTTGATATGTTATTGGATACTCTGGAAAGCTCACTATTTAAAAATGAAACCATTACAGCTGACTCTCGTTAGCACGTTCATGAAGGGACCCGGGATTCTGAACGTGGAAACCAGGAAAATGTGCAAACAGGGTAGGCATTCCATGGAAAGTCAAATACGTACTGGTTGGTTGCATAGCTTGAAGGGGAATGTTATCCTGCTGCTCATTTTAGCTCATGCCGTAAATAAATGGTGATCATTTATTGTAAAAATTGTTTATTTTCCACCTATTCTGCCTCCCAAGAAAATACATACAATACCTAATTCTGATGCGTACTTAATTATTAATGACGATGACAATTGTCGTCATCATTAATAGCCAAACAGAACGTTTAGTTTACAGATGCTGATTTCACAAAGTTCAGCGGCAAAGTTAGCGAAGCCACCTAGCGATATTTTTCTCTGCCCACTACCAATGAAATAATTAGGTTGGAGGACAGATGAATCCGTAATTATCTCCATAAATAAAGCTTCATTTTTAGGAGTCACAAGTTCCAACAACCAACCTGCAGACTTCGATATCGGCGTCACAGGCAGCGCACTCGTCGAAGGTCATACCCTCCCCTTCTCGGAATAGCTGATCCCAGCCCTCAAGGGTGTGCTCATATGATGCCTTGTCACTCAGCGACGTGGAATCGTCCTCGTTTGTGCTGCGATGAAATCCAGAGGTCCAAAAGCTATTTCTTATACTCTTGGCTTCGACTAAGTCGCAGGAATGCTTCACCAAATGCATTGCTTTCAGAATACCTATTTACCTATCTTCCTGACTCGAGAAGACTGGCCAACCTCTCATTTACAAGTCATTTCCTGTACTTATGCTTCATACATCGTATGTTGCCTTGATTGAGGGCTGAAGAAATCTCGTGCAATTTGGAGGAAAAAACACCACTTCACCATTTCTTAAAAATGCAGTGTCTTTCATGTGCTGCTCAGTTATCAATATTCAACAAAGTTTTATGATTTTATCCACCTATCTTTGCATCCAGTGCTCGCTGGAACTTTTTGAAAATTGTGGTGGTCATGCAGGCATTAGAGTTGCAGTCATACGTACAAGGTAATGTTTGAACTTGTTTGAAGCATCTGGGACGTTTATATTTCCCGATCACTAATGGAATCAACTTTTCCGTTCCAATTTCATTGCAACATAGGACAGTTAACCTCTCATTACTCATTTTACCTCCATGGCACTTATCTCCTCTAAATGCCAGTGTATTATCAGGAAGCAAATTAAAAAATAAACCCATCTCATCGGCATTAAAAATGTTATTCGAGCTGTAGTTCTTGATGATCACATAGATGATGATCACATGCACTGTTGCTCACGCAGTTTTCATTCCACAGGCGACAACGGCGAAAGCCGCTACAGCGATAAAAATAACTAATATCGCAATAAAATACGCTGCTTGTGGGGACCTTGCCAAGCGTTGAATAGGTGATTCTAATGTTTAAGATTGTTTTTTTCTTACTTAATAAACATTTTTTTTACCCATAATATGACTATCAAAATAGTATTTCATGCGATAACGATCTTTTATAATGTGAGAAGTTAACCTCTTGAGATTTATCCATCATCTGCTTAACCTACGAGGCGGTTATTTCCATAGGACTAATTTGGCTTGGTCTTCCTCCAAACGTGCTAAAGAGGTAACCAAAACATGCTAACCATAGTTTTTTTTACATGCACTGTGATGCGGACCTGAGGAAATGAACGTCCAAATGAGGAAAACGTGCTATTAAGGAACGTCCTTATGAGAGTCTGCTGTAATTAGTTACGGTTTGCACATAAATTCATCGCCCCTGAAAAATTCTATTCCTGAATATTTTGCAATGATAGGTGTGCGCTAAAATTTGAGCTTGACATTGTGTTACTACAGAGTGAAATAGAATGATCCACTTTTAAATCTCATCCAGACGAGCGTTTTTTCATTGTGAATATCACACATTATTTTAGCTAATTGTGTATAGTAATTCCACCTAAACCATATGTACCTATGCACCTAATTAGATCGAAGAAAAACTTGTAAGGTAGTAAGTTCTTTGCCGCTGTTACTCTGTTAAATTTATGTGAAATATCAGGCAATCCATATTGTTTTGTGCCTTTAAAAATGATAGAGTCTGTCAAAATAAAATATACGTGAAAGGTTAAACCCGTCAATGATATATATTTTCTTGAAGCCATTTTATCAAGTGTGATTTGAGACCCAATGGGGGCTACAGCCCCCCTTGCCACCACCCCTGATTACGGTAAATTATCTTTGTTCTTCTGATACGACCATGGAAAGAACCCAGGTAAGTATTGAATGACAGGTTGAATAGATTGACTTTTCGAAGGGCGCAGGAATTTCACTTCCTATTAGCGAATCTTTTCGTGTAATAATTCAAGGCTCAGAAAAAGGGCCATGAAAGTTATTTTTTGCTCCTATGACTCCATTTTTCCATACCTAGTGATAACAAAATTACGTAGATTACAGTCTTAACTCAACGCCGGTATATATTACACTGATTTATCTTTGTTCGTCTGATTCGACAATCCGAAGAACTCTGGCAGATAGTGAATGATAGGTGTCACATCTTAGAGGTGCGGGCATTGGAATTTCACACTCTAATAGTGGATCTTTTCGTGATAACTCGGAAGTAAGAGAATTGGAGGGACGTGTGGATAGAAAAATGGATTTTTCGTACTCTATCTATGCATCTTCGGAAATCGGCCATTTAATTTTCCTAAATGGAATTCAGTTCGCAATTCATTACTGTTAAGCTGAGCTAAGGGTCCCCCACTTTCCCACATCCACCAAATGTTGGGGCATTAACAACAACTACCCCCCCCCTCACAGCAAAATTAGCGACAATTCCTTTCCATTCAGACTCTATAGTTTGTAGTGCTATGGAATACGAGTCAAAAATGGAGTAAATGCAAATAACCGTAACGTGCTGGAAGGGCAGAGATTATAGATAGGTTTATTCATATGATGTTTTCTCAACCTCTTAACACGTAATGGTGTAAATATCAGGAATGTAGGCCAAAATAAAAAATGCAAAACTTCGACCAAGGTTTCAGATATTTTATTTATTTATCCTCAACCAGTAACTAGTGAACATTTGTCTCTTAATCCATCTTCGTTAGGAAATATTTCCCCATGACAATTCGTTGGAAGAGGAATGTTCCGTTAAAATATGAGGGTGAAGTTGTCGGACTCCTTTGCTTCACTCCTTTTATTAATATGAAGTAAAACGAATGGCATACGACCAATTTTTGAAGCTGGGCATCCCACGTTGGCCACCGTATAATCGTCACGCATACTTGCCAATAGTAGTGCATTTGAATTTAGGAATGATGGTCATGGGATAAGGAAGTTCTTTTGGTGGCATTGTAAAAGTATGATTGGTGAAGTAAATCCAAAGAATAAGCACATTACGAATAAATTTACCTTACTTTAATCACATTTTCTTAGAATGACCTATTACCTTATATCTTTTCCCAACTTTTCCCTCTTGTTTCACTTTGTTTAATTTATTATGTTTCCTGATTTTACTACGCCAGGTTTGTTTCCTCACCATGCTAAATTTGTACAGACATTTGAAAACAAAATATTTCCATAATACATTTGGTGTTTTTTTAAAATTATGTTTCCACTGCGATGACTCGGCATGTTTTAATGTGCGTTTGTTTCATTGCACTTAACTAGTAAGAGACACTTTAGATTCATGCTTTAAAAAATGGTAACAAGAAATACCAGAGACCATACATATTGACCAACCCCTCATAAAATACTTACAATTAATTAAAAGTGGTCAAGAACAAACTCATCAAATAATAATAATAGGAATGTCGGCACCACAATGAATTACAGATAACGAATATACGTAAACACTTCAATCATATTTAACGCTAATAAATTTGCGTAAGAAAAAAGTATTTTTAAGAAACGAAACGAGCCATGGGGATATGTTGGGCTTTCCGTCATGTAGCAGTTGTCAACTGCGAGAGGTCTTTGAGCAACCGAAGCAAGCCATTGCCCTTTCATTCTCGCCCACTCATAAGGCAAACAGAAACCCGGACCCTACCCCTCCCCTCAATAAATATCTTTTCGCGGGCCAAAATCTTCCTTCCGTAGGTCTACCCCTCGCCAACTGCGAGGAGCAAGGCCCTTCTTTCGTTCCATGCGTTTATTGCTTTCCCATGCAAGGGGGCGTGGTTCGACCTCGTTGTCACATCGCCGTCAAGTCGGGACTTTAAAATTTTTCGGCTCTGAGGTGTTAAGTTTTTTATGAACAGGGCTCCGAGGTGGTAAGTTTAAATTGAACAGGACTGTACTACTAAAATATTAAACTATAGGATTTTTACATTTAGTTAACAGTTCAGGTAACATTTCTCCAGACATTAAAACCACATGAACTAAAAATTAGTCGAATCATTTTAATTTAAAAAGGTTCAATATAATTGAAGCTATTTTTTCTGCACCAGGAAAAATTACTTACTTGTATGCATGAAGCCGGAAGTGCTCAAATATTTCTTCTTTAAATACAGGTGGTGGATTGAGAATAATTTTTGTAAGTGCTTGAACCTGCTTTAGGACAACCATTTCATTGTACATTCTTGAGTTTTCTTTTCCTTGCTGAGATCCTTTCTGTTTTTCATACCCAGCTTCATTAAAATATGGCTCACTCACTAAAATTAAACCTGCAAGCAAAAGAAAATATACATTATAGCAAAGAAAAGAAAGAGACCACCAGATTCAAATGTAATGATACCACTATTTCACATGGTGGAATAAAACCTTTCTTCCACCATGTGACATTATATATCTTTACAGTAGAAACTTGAAATTACGAAATTTTTATTTTACCAAGTAAAATCTTCGGTCCCGACCAAAAGGGCATCTAAGTGCATGTAAAAGTACGCGATATTACGAAATAACAAAGTTTTGAAATAACGAACCTCCGGTCTTGGTCCCGACGTGATAAAGTTACTTGTTTTTACGAATAATGACAGATCACAGCAGCGTTTTTTAGGTACTTCTTGTCAGAGTAAGACATCTAATTAATTATTGTTGCTGAATACATTATGCACTGAATGTTAATTACTTGAACGATTATTCATTTTTCACTGCTACAATAGTAAGGCCGACTTTAAATCATAGGCATTGTAGCACATAAAATATGAAACCAATCGAACAAAAAAATGCATTAGGCTTCATTACCACAAGTATGGATATACACGCCCGCGAGAGACTAATTGCTACAACCAACACTTTCCTCTCATGATCCCTGGCATTATTTGCAACCGGTTTTTCCCAAACATAAATCCATGATGAGTATTCCTAGTACAGAAATCGTTTGCTGTGCACGTGTGCTCAAGAAACTTTGGCAGGGATTGGAGATGAAGCTATGGTGTACGAGCGGTAAATACAAAATATCACCCAAGATGCTTTTTGACCACTATTTCAAACAGATTACCCTCAACCTTGCTCCATGGCATTATTATTCCGGCTGGCAATAGCTATCATTGAAAGAATCATATTTAATTTACCCTCGTCATCGAGCGTTTTTATGTAGTCATGAAGCAAGGCATTGCCCTTCTCTTCTTCCGTCGCCAACGGCCAAGAAAACCAGAGAAAACACAAGTTCACTTGGTTCATAAGACCAATTAGTTTGATGCACATTAATTCTAAAGTATGACTAGTTCTGGGTGTATGCATAATCAACAGGGAAAAACTTCCAAGCACCCACATATCTTTATATCAGAAAATGGTGTACCTTTCTCTCCAACCCAGTGATAGAAAAAATATCCTAAAAGAGAGCTCAGCTGTGTTCCTGCAGATTGATAAAGAATCTGATAAGTGTTTTGTAGCTTAATCCGTATTACAGATATAAATGAGAAGAGGAAAATTGGAACCATCCTACGAGACACTGGAAGTCACGCCATAGGAGAGGGAGCAGAAAGCCTCGCCGGCATCCTAGCCCAATTGGAAGCACTTTCATCTCTCCCTTGGGTTATTAGACAATACTACCCCCAGAGGACATCGGGGGCGGGAGTTAGTTGGTACCTAGCCAGTGTGGAAGCAGGACACTGGTTTGGCTGGGATCTTTGGGTTCCACCCATCAGAATAAATAGCCTGATATCCGGTACCTGATATGCTAGAGCCAAACCAATGCAATGCACCTGATATCTGCTAATTAGAATCTTGGCCGCAACACACTCAGCGGTGAAAGTAAAAAGATGGACACCTTCCATTGCAACACAAAATTGAATGCATGGAAATTTGGAAATGCATGGAAATGCATTGAATGCATAACTTTACTAAAGACCAATAAGATGCAGGCCAATTATTTAATGCATTTTCCAGTAAAAAAGTGCATCTCATGGGCAGGGAAATACAGTAATACAATTAGATGGTGTTGTGGCATAATACATTGCAATAATGAAAAATAAAACAAAGTTTTTTCATATTGATTTCATTAATAGTGACTGGTTACACAAGCCACATACACACAAAGTCTTGACTACGATAAATCTACAGGTGGAACCTGGTAATGTTCAGCTGAAGATGAAATGTAGTCACTAAACCGGTCATCTTTAATATAATCACAGCAGTTGCTCGATTGCCAAGTTCCAGTTTCATAAAAAAATTTGGTGTCCTCAAAAACTGAATACAAGACCAACTTCTTTATTTTGCTAAAGTAAACCAACAATACCCCACCCTGTAAGAAAATCCAGGACTATAAAGAAGGAATTGTCAAATTACAGTAAAATCAAGGAGTATTTCTGGATTTTTCCAGGAGGTGGTAATTTCAAGGATTCATTTTAAGGGTTCTCAAGGACTTCAAGGAGAAGTGTGGCCCCACTGAAGATACCCTGGATTAAATTTAACTCATTGCTATAACATCTCCACTAATTCTTGACAATAATTGCCCCCCCCCCCACGAATCCCACAATAAAAGTTCAACTTGGATTATAAATGTCAACTACCCACTTGCATTAACTAGGAAGGGTAGTATATTCTCCACAAACAATGGAAGAGAAAAAAGAGGCAGATGCAGCTAAATACTATAGTAAAAATGAATGCAATTATGTCTGGTCAGATCTGGTGCAACAGCAGACTGATGAATAAATGAAATAAAGACTTGGTACTGTCCGGGGAAACTTTTAAATAGTACAACAGATTTCAATTGATTGAAGATTAAGTGAAGAGGTACTGAAACTGTTAGATGTAATATTAATAAGCTTCAGTGGACAGAACCAAAATTTTATTTCATTCATACACTACAGTACATTTGTACCTGATGATAGCGATGATGATTCGCTGAAACGCATCGTACTATAATAAATACTGTGGACATACACAAAGTTTTTCTCTTTTCATTTATCATTGCAATATGTTCCACAACATCTCGCCGAACACCTTTGAATACTACAGTACACCTTAACAATACCAGAAACTTCCCAATTAGGTTGAGAGAAACATCATCAACAACAAAAAAATCACCATCATCATAATCAACTCAAACTGTCACGTACCTTGAATAGAAACAATAACTTGTAAGAGGTTTGAGTTAGAAGTCCACACTTCAGTCCCTTTTCCACTCCATGTGCCTAGAAGACTGACACAAACTTTGCCATCCTCATAAAGATTAGGATTTAGACGATCACTGCAATAGCTGATATAGTGACAGACTGGAGGTGCCTTAGGATAATCAGCAGACAATTGGAAGTCAAAGAAGAAAAGACCATCCTCGTAAGGAGTTTTCTCTGGTCCTCGTATCATTACTGAGTACAGATCCTAAAGGAAATATGATAAATGTACAGTAAGACCCAACCTGTAAAAATATTAATGCTCATTAAAAACTTATTTAAGAGTCAGCTAAAAGGATCAATTACCATTCTGTCTTCAAATCCTTTCACCCAAATTCCAGACGGAAGAGAATTTCTTAAGAGCTTCAACTCCTTCCGAACAGTTTTGAAGAAAGACTTGGAATCAGTTGGCAGGAACATAGTAAGCTTAAATTTATGGCTGTCTGGAGCAGATTCAACAATAGAAAATCCTGTTCAAAACAATTGATTGAATTGTGTAAGACTTTGATGAGAAAGACTTCCTCTGATAGGCAACCAACCAACAACAATATAAAATTACTTTCATCTAGACACAAACCTTCCATGGTATCACCTTGGTTTTCTGATACTTCCTCCACAGGGTCAGCTGGTGGTGGCTCCGAAGTTTTCCTCTTGGCTGTTGTAGTGGGCAGTGTATTTTTCAAGGCCTCTTTTGGTTCCACTACCTCTGCATCGACACCCCCGTTGCATGTCTTACTCGCCTCCTCTGTGGCAGGCCCATCCTTCTTCACAGTCTTCGCAGCTTTAAGCTGCTTGGCTCTCTCTCCTTCCTCCAGCTCATCCCCTTCATCATTGGCCTCCTCCCCATTCTCTGGGGAGTCAACAATCATCTCAACTTCACTGAACCTGACCCTCCTCCCACCAAAGCGTTTTGTCACCTCTGCGTGTGCCCTGACAAGCTGAGCTTTGATGAGAGAGCAGAGACGCACACAAACGTGTGATGAGTTCACCTCTTCCTCACTGACTGCCTTTGCACCAACTGATGCACGGGCAGATGATGATCTCCCACCAACACTTCCCGAAGTCGTTCGCTCCCTGCTCGCCACCTGTTCGATCGTCTCCCCAATGGCAGGCGTGGACGATGCTGCCGTGGTATCCTCCAAGTTGCGCACGTTGATGGCGGCTGTCGTCACCCTCCTCTCTAGACTCGCCAGGTTTTCGCTCAAGAGGAATTCACCTGATGCAAATGACTCCCCTGCACTACTGCTGCCAGCACTGTCCTTGGCTGAGATTGAAAATAACCCTGAATCATCCACTGAGATGGGACCCACAGACGTGTTCACATCGGGTGAGGGAGTTGGCACGGTTTCACTACCCTCAGGGGTTGGCGGTGGCAGAGTATTGTCTTCGGCACCAAATTTAACCACAGATGCCCAACTCCTTGGGTTCACATCATCCCCTTTTACCTCCTCACCACTCTTGGACTTCGATGTGCCATCTGCATCTATTCCCTCGTTCTGATTCGAGTGGAACAAGCGGCTTACTTGGTCAGCCACCCTTTGAGCTGCATTGACTCTCCCCCTCTCCCTTACCCTCTCCAACAAGCCTTGGAAATGACTTTCATGAAAAAATGACGTGCCCATCAACTTGTCGAGATACCTGGAAAATTTGTTCATTGACAGATGGGATTACAAAATGTAAAAATGCATCACGCAAAACTTTTTTAAGGCTCAATCACAACCTAAATAATTTCCAAATAAATACTAGGCTAACTACAAGTAACACTTGCTATGAGCTAACTCGATTGCAAATACTGCCTAAGACAAAAAGTCTCAAACTCAACTCCTCTAGGTACACCATCATATAACAAAAAATGATGCTGAACATATTTTTTTTAAAGTTACATACAAATATTAATTAAAAAATATGATCATGCCATATACTGCATCACTGCACACCATCCTCTTCCCAAATGAGCATCCTATGGGGTCATCTCAAACTGAATTCTCCCATTCGCAGTCCATTAGTGTTTATTTATTTAATCCAACCCGAAAAACAGCACCAAAGGATTTGCATTTTTGATTTGACAAGTAATGCACGAAAAAAAAAAACAAAATTATGCCCCAAGTAGCAAAAAATCCACTAGGGCAGACTGTAAACCAGTGACCCTGGGATTATAAGGAGAAGACCCTACTGTCACAGAGGTAACAATAATAAAAAATTAGCATATATGTATCATAAAAATTTAGTTTGTAAACCATAATGGATGAGACAAATCTGGCTTTCATCACTTTAAATAATATTATCCAATGAGAAAAAATAGGGAGAAGCAGAATAAAGGAGATATTTTATGTAGCCAATGGACTACATTTTCCCATTGGGAATGGGAGATCTTAGGGCGAGCAAAGCCTCCTCTTTGAGAGCATATCATTATTAGAGTGATAAGACAAGGTTGGTACAAACACACAAACTACAGTGAACAGGGGAATGCATTGATAGGAATAGTACAAACCACTCTAATCTGAAAAGACGTTATCCATTAACTCACCTGCAATCTTTGTACACTTCTAATAACTGCCTCATAACACCAGTCGTTTGCAAGGATGGATTTTGAGTAAAGATTTCCTCCAGCCTTGACATAGCTATTCTGGCTTTCTCTATATTTGCAGCAAGTTTTGGTTTCAGTACTTCATCCATGTCCTCTTCTGCACAACTACAAAGATCAACATAATGAAATATGCATAAGAGACCATTTTGGTATATAAAACTACAAACCAAGTTTGAGTGTTCACAAACACAAATTATCAAGAATAAGACAGCTAAGTATTTCCAATACAACTTGTCTTACTTTTAGAATCATTAATAATTTTACAACAACTTTTCTGAAGGAACATAGAATATTCTGCAATATTAAAACATGAAGATTTTGGTTTTGAATGATTTCCATACCCCACATCGGCCACAAAACAGTCTTCTGATTCAGTTTCCCACGATGCATCACTGCTACCATCATCCCAAAGTTCTCCTTCATCACTATCGTACTCGCCCACTTTATATAAGTCTTGTGGCCAGCACATAGAGATGTGCCCATCAACCCACCAAACTTGTACCTATAACAATCACAAGCACTGATATATATTTTGCAAGAATTTATGCAGGGTGAAAACTTGTTTTTTTTTACTTTCTATCTTTTACACAAGGATGAGGAATTCTTAAACAGGCAATGAATACTATCAATGTTTCAAACACTTTCTGGAAATATGTCACTGTGTGAATTGTGGGCTGAACAAAGATGATAGAATATGAAGTAAATTTTAAAATTTACATTTATTTACCCATATGAATCTTGCCTAAAACTTGAAAGAAAAATAAATGGGGCTAGCCAAACACTTTGTTTGCACGGAGTTAGTGGGATCATTGCAATAAAGAGAATCTCACATTTTAATCTTGGTCAAATATCATGAGAGGCTTTCCACCATATTGAGTTTTACTACCTTGAGACTTGATGGAGGGTAACTGGGAACAACTTTATCTACTATATGTTGAAACAATATGCACTTTAACTAATAATTATGAAAAGAAAAAGGTTTTTAAGGTGAATTGACACAATTCCATCAGGGATTATATAATGATTCTATATATAAACTAAGAACATATTTATAAATAAACAAAGGTAACAATTTTAATATTACTTCATAGCAGTCCTATTCACACTCGGCTTTGAAATCAGAAAATAAATACAAACAGACTCAATGCATTTGTATCCCTTAGAAACCAAAGTATTCAAATCCGTTTAAATAATACACTTGCAAAAACTGCTGGAATTTTTAACAGTGACCTACATTCTTCTGGAATGATTCATTGGATAACTGAGAGGTAGAAGTGATACTTGTAATGAAGAGCCAAATTTATTGATTTCAAGCTTACTTGTAGCGTAATCTCATTTACTATGCACACTCTTGTAATGATTTAAACCCCACCTGAATATCATAAGACAAAAATCGGTAATTCTAGTACCTGACAAAATTTGGTCATAAATAGACATAACAGCAAAATTATTTCAGCATCTAAGATAGACAAGATTAAATTTTCCTAGTAATACACATTCATTTTTAACAGCCAATATATACGTAGAAATTTTCTGAAGAATTAAATTATCATGTGCCATAATGTTCTAGGTACTTTCATAATGTTCTTGGTATGTGCCATAATGTTCTAGTGTATTGTAGGTGACTTGTACTCATTTTAAGAAATAAAAAAGTAAGAAACGACACTTCACAGCACAAGAAAATACACTAGCATACAATATACTATTAATGCTAGGAGTCACAATCAACTCTCCTCTGTATTATCCATTCTACCATGTGAAAGGAAGTAATTGAAGAAGATTGGAAGGGCCTGTGCGCAAACAATTGTGAAATGAAAATTACTCACTCTGCCTTCAGGATAGTTGTCCAGAACTTGACCTCCAGTACAGTTGGCATCTTCTCCTTCAAAATTTGCCACTCTGATAACAACAGTTCCTGGTCTGTACTGGAAATCTGGATGATCCTTCAAATCATACACGCTAACTTCATTTTCCTCCAGAAACTTGGGCCTGAAAATATATTGAATGGTTGGTTACTTGTAAAAACATTTCCACACATTCAGTGCTGAGTGCAGCTCTGGAACAGCTGCAGGGGCTAGTCAATTTGGTTGTCATTCCAGAATAGGTGGGAACTGGTCATAATAGTAGAATAGAAAATACCAAACGTGAACTAACTCACTGGGAAGATTTAACATGGAAAGGATGAAGTATTAGCTTAGGGTGTCCTTGCTACCAACCCATACCAATTGTTATTACGGACATCAATGCATTCTATTTACATTACCCACTATCATGAATCAATTAAAATAAATTAGTGTAAAGGCAGAATAAACACTGAAATATGAGACTAACGATGGGTAGTTCCTGGATTACAAAGTATTGCTTTTCAGAGTCTTGGTAAATGGCTATGCTTCTCTGTAATACAAAGACTAATTTGGAATTTAAAACTAACAATTATTCATGCACTAACAGATCTTTAAGGACTTCAAAAAGGTAACCAGTAGCAGGATAGGGGAAAAGTTACTTCAATGACATAATCCTCTCTGGAAAAAGTATATTCTAAGTTACCTATCATAAGCTTTTTAACTGAGCAAATACTTTTTAACTGCACAAGTTTCAGATAGTGATTTTTTTTAATACCCGAATTTCAGGCTTTCCCGGCGAAGATTGAAATCAGGGATCTTTTGGGGTTTGCACCGGGTAGCTAGGTCCATGACGGCCAACGACATGCTCGACTCGAGTATCGAAACGTTGGCCGTCATAGACCTAGCTACCCGGTGCAAACCCCGAAAAATCCCTGATGTACATAGAAGGATACTGAAATGATTCAATGCTTTAATAATTTATCACTCAAATCCAAGGTTTTTTCTACTAAAATAAAAAAAACAAGTAGAGTCAACACAAAAGATTCTTAAGTAACCTATGTTTTGACTAGTTCCATCATTGTGAAAGTAATCAATATACTTTAGGCTGGTTCAATCACTGTTAAGGTAGTCTAAATGATTAAAAGTAAAAATCTAGGTCAGTTATTCAATCTTAATACAAAGTGATATTAAGTATTTTTTTCTCTTGTGAGGAATGCGTTCAACAGAATAATGCTATATAACGTTAACTTTTCCCAGTATAAATAGAGGACTTATGAGGGTATAGATAAATCTATTTTAGTTAGTTGCCTGTATTCAAGGACAGAAACACCACCCTGCAAGCTGAAGGCAAGGTGATTTATACAAATGACACAATGTCCATGGGGACTTAAAAGGTTAATTCAATGGATGGGTGAGACTCGATGCACAAAAACCTAAATACACTGACTAAAGGCAACTACACTACACATTGGAGCACTTATAAAGACTCACTGTGGCTCATCTGTTGAAGTGTAAGTCCTGAACCATTTCACACGAGCTGTGCGACCTGCATGATCAACACTTTGAACTACACCATACACCCTCATGGATGAGTCTTCTTTGCTTTCGATAACAAAGTCACCAGGGAAGAATTCTTGATCATCTAAATGATGAATTGGATATAGTTGCGTAGATGGTATTCCATGCTCAACAGATCCATCCTATGATGATAAACACAAGCACACAAAAATGTAGAAAAAGACAAAGGATTGTCCCCAAGATGGAGAGTAAGGTGAATGATCACAAAAGAACTCACCTGCCAAACAACATCAGCTTGTGAGGTTGTGGACAGCGTTTCAACCACCAAACGATCACCTGGCTTGACAACTACAGCTGGAGCTCGTTTTCTTGCCCTTCTTAACTTCTTCTTTTTCAAAACTTTGGTCATCAGAGCAGGACCCTTCTTCTTTTTACCTGCAGATTGAAAAGAGAATCCAATGTCAACTATAGAAAGCAAGAATCAAGATTCATACAAATACATAGGCATGCCTGAGACTGCCACGGCTACAACTTTGACAATCCAAAGGCTGTGATAAGAAAACAAGAGATATTGTGCTTTTACATTTATGATAATGATGTGAATATTGCTGTAAGATATTTACTAACAGCATTAATTTCAAACTGACTGCCTACATAAAAATTGTAATCAGTGGAAATTATACATTGAACAGATTTTAGAACAAATGAAATCATTTACAAGGTACAAGAATAATGAAATTCTGCTATCCCAATTTAGTTAGTTTATGACCCATATTGACTCTGCATGTTGTTCCGAGAACCTTGCATGACAGCCATTGCAAGTAGTGGATGATCTTTCATGGTGTGATGACCATTTTCATTTCTTATGATGTTTCCACAAGAAGCTTTCCCAATTCAAATGTAAACAACCCTCCATAATTCCCCAACAAAAGATGCTCCTTAGACACTAATTGTAAGAGGAAAAGAATTCCAGCATAAGCATTATCCTCTGCTACTTATCATATTCCTTATTCCACTAAGTAAGCCATCAACCATCAAGGTAAGCACCTGAGCAGGAAGTAAGTAAAAAAGCAGCAACTGGTTGAGCCAACAGTGAGGAAGGATTTTCTGAAGCGAAAGACGGGAGACCCAATTGATAGTATTACATACATACATTCCCATCATGCTATTCTCTATTAGGGTAGGCACAGTAAAAAAAAATTTATATTGGTGATCGGCCTCTAACGCTAACTCTGCTTTAATAATTCCTCCATACTGCCCTATCCTCACATACTTTGCTTGAGTTACCCTCATGCACTGCTTCATACAAGTCGTCCTGTTCTTCAGACTACTAATATTCCTCCCCTTAATAGTCTATTTTACCACACTAACCCATGACTTCCTCAGTCTAGCTCTTCCTTTCATGCCATTGACTTCATCATCATACATGTTATGCTATTAGACTCCTCCATTCTCCTGGCATGGCCAAACCAACAAAGCACACTTTTCATTTGTTTCCATTACTGGTACATCCAACCCACCTTTCATGACCCACTCACTCCTAGCCCAATCCATCCTACTTTTGCTGAAACCCATTCCCACTGCATTTAGCCTAACATTATGCTGACATACCCATGTTTTGCTGCCATTTAACATCCTCAGGAGCAGAACACTTTTGAACACTGCAACTTTTGCTTCCCTAGGCAAACACTTATTCTGCACGTAAAAATATAAAAAATTCATCACAAACTAGGTGGTATTCCATCACAAAATGTATTACTGTGAGGAAACTTTTGCAAACCACAAAAACTTTAACAAATAAATTTAGAACACTCATTCCTTGATATTCTCCACATACTACCAATGACTTTCCTTCCTGCATTCACACACCTTTAAATGTCTTCTTCTACTCTTGCCTTTTCCACAAACTTTCACCAAGGAAAACAAAATTTTCCTATTGCTCAATATTTTCACTATCTACCCTCAAGATACAATTACAAATTATTCCTGTGGGTTCTCAGACAGCAACACAACGTCATCAGCACACAGAGCAGGCACAGACACTATCACTGCAATCATCTCTTACACATCCATTAAAATATTAAACAGCCACAGTCACATTACACATCCTTGCTTTATGCCCTGCTTTATTTCAAACCAGTCACTGAACATCCCCTTCACTCTGACGCCTTTCTATTATCATGGATCACCTTCGTAACATTCATCAACTGCTCATTCACTCCACACAAGACCTTCCATAACTATTGATTGATAAAATTCAAGCCATTTAAATGGACAATGGGACATATTGAAAGCATCAGATGTGCACCTAATATACTGCAAACATAAATATTAGTAGCAGAATTGTCATGGTGCCACAATGATTTATCAGAAAAATACAAAATTGATATATGTATGTAATTTCAAAAAAACTGCATCATTCAAAAAATGTATGAAAGATACTATTAAAACAGAGCCAGTTTATTTGGTCTAACACCAATAAATAATTGATCTCTTTTGACTGTGCCTACCCCAAAAAGTAACGAGTTAAGGGTAAGTATGTATAATTTCTAATATTCCTAATTTCAATCAACAACTGAAGTTAGTATATTATCAGTTGTACGTATGCTAATGATTTATTCGGAGAACAGCTAAAAAAAGATGGCACTTTGAATTAGGAGAAATGAGCAGAACATAGGCGTATCTTCTAGAAGCGTCTAAAGGGGGGGCCACCACCGGGGGCATATACATCTTAAACTGACGTTTTGAAAGTGTACTATGTGTTCTATTATGCTATTATGTTATGGAAGGTGATCTATAGGTGTACTATTAGCATGTGTTAAACACATCATTATTACATTTTTTACCAATAGGGGGGGAGTCAACCCCCAAACCTCCCCTGGATATGCCCATGGTGCAGAGGAGTAACTATGTACTCCAGAAGACTGTCCAGCTATTTGCCAGCCTTACTAATTCAAACATTGACCGACATTTCAACTAAGTTATATGTCACATTTAGTTAGGAAATTTGCCAACTTAGCTTAGGGATTCGGCAATAGGAGATGTACCTCAATTCATTCCAGAGAAGACAACATGTTATCCTACTTTCATTGACTCATATAAGTGTGTCAGGTAAATTCTAATTTCCATTTTTCCACGGTGAATTTCCTCCATAAGGACTTTTATTTATGCACCCTTACATGTGACTCCATACCATATCATTTACGCTTTGCTATGATAATGGTTTTAATGTGATACTTTTGTGTCACATAATACGTTTCTGATAAAGGCTTAGTAAGCAAGATAATGCCTCCTACAGCTACAGTGTTGACTGAAGGTGAGAACACCTAGTTCACTTTCACAGAGAAGGAAATTTCTTGGCATAAGGTAGCTAGGGAATGTGAATGGCTAACAAACCTGACTGGAAGTTGGGAGATCCACCCTCAAATCCTGATAAAGATAAATGAATTTTTCAAAGCAAATTACCTACACTTGGTGACATAAGTGATATTCCTTATCATCTAAAACCTAATACATATTAAATTCAGATGATTGGGACATGATGAAAACATAAGCATTTACGCATAGAAAACCTTTAGACAAATTACCTTAAAATTACTGAAAAATTGGCATTACAGTACACTATGATTGAGGTGACAACGGAAGTTATGTGGTAGATGCAACTGCTTACTGATAGGTCAGACTAAATTTTTAACTTTAAATGAACACTAACCATGTTTAATTTTTGCAGACAATAACAGTGCCATCAGTCGAACAAAACATTAAATGGTATCAGAAAGAACAAAGCATGTACATAAAGATTGCTTATTTTTGAAAGATGCCGCCAAAGTTGGAGATGTGTAATTTATACATTGTCCATCAAATGAAAACTTGGCAGATATATTGACAAAGATGCTTACTGGACCAGATATCAAGGAAACACTTCAAAAACTAGGATTAAGAAATTTGCCAGTATATTAATGCTTTTTGGTTTGGTTAATGAGGTTTTTTTTATTTTAAATAATTGTGAATGAGGGGAGGTGTCAGATATACATTCCCAATAATTTTTGTTTTTGCGGGTTTGCATTTCTTTTGTTTCTTTTCTTTATTTTTAGAAAAAAAGTTGGCATGCCTCTGACCAGACAGTCTGTTGTCTGGGTAGCAAGAGCTGAAAATGGAGTGTCAGTCATTGAATTTTCTCCCACAACTTGGGCTCGCAAGTGGTAATTGAATGTTTTCCGACACCAATAACACCATATCAACATCAACATTTAGAGATTAATTAGATAATAAAAAACTTTTCGTTATTTATTCAAAATATACTGTATTTTTCTGATTCGAGTTAAATTAGTGTATTACTACCTATTTTTCTCTGTTACTTTGGACCATTAGCACAGAATATCAGCATGGCTTTCTCTTTTCATGATCAAAAATAGATTCCCTTAGTCCCCATTTGAGTACAGCGATATTTGGCCAAAAATGAGGGGCATATTCAGACACACAGTAAATCCACGTTAGTTCGAACCCTCTCAATTCAAAATATCGATTAATTTGAAGTTGTGAGCAGTCCCCGGCAAACAGAATAGGAAATTGCATGACTAATGCCTTCCCCTCTTTTCCTTCCCAGCCTCCCTTCCTCGAGTGATGACTGTAGGATCGCCAGGCATGGTGGAGTAGTATTTTTTGGATGGTGCGATATCCTCTAACCATTTTCCCTGCATGAGCACTTTCAACATTTGGTAACCACTCCTCCCATCTCGCTTCGCGTGCTTCCCCAGATTCTTTTGTTTGCCCCAAATCGCTGATGAGTCATGGTTCTCAGCTTTGTTTACGCTTTTCCTATCTACTCTTGCCCCATCTCCCCAAACTCAGATGTGAATCACGTGGTAAGGGAGGCTGAAGATATAGGGACTATCAATTTTGAATAAAAAACTTTTTGTTCAAAATGGATTCCACAAAGTCAAGCCTGAAACTATCAAATTTATATAGGGACTACTTCTTGGTGGTGTCTGTCCGATACTGCGTCAGCAATTTTTTTCTTGAGTTCCCTAGAGCTTCTTTCGGAGGGCTAGGGATTCTGGGTTCGTTGCCGACCTTGACGTGATACTCCCCCTATCCTTCCCTTCCATCTCCCAAGCCTCTCCCCAAGTGGAAGCCATCTGAGAAGTTAGGGCGAGGGGAAGCGATGAGTGAAATGTGATACTTTTGGTTTGCGGTCGTAGCTGATAAGGGACTTTTGGCTGGCAAGGATGATGATGTAGCAGTTCTTTATCTTAGAAAAGTCTTGGGGGAAATGGGCTGAGAGCAGGCCAGTAAATTTAAAGGTCTCGGCGAAAATTTTGGTGACCTGGAAAATACACCTTATGTTGTATTACTGGACACATGCCCTAAATAATTAATTTGGTTTTTATTTTGCGCATGATCAGGTCTGATAGTGCATACTTCCCCAACTTTAACTTTAATCTGATAAACGTGAAGAATTTCAGCCATTAACTCCTCCTTTTAGTGCATATTCTTTGCCTTTTTATCAAAAAATATAGCAGTACGGTGATTATCTCGGAAAATACGGGATCTTTTTCGTTAATTTTTGGAAAGTACGTTTAGTTCAAACCTGGATAATTCAAAGTCCAATTTTTGTGGTACTTGAATTTCGAATTAACGAGATTTTACTGTAAAAGGTATATTGTCTGATTGCTTCTGTAATGTTGAAGAGAAATACATTGGACGTTATATCGTTGTCAAATAAGACTTTGTAATACCCCTAATTATGGTAAAACCAGACCCAAACTAACAAAAGTCTCCAAATGTGAGACATATTATTCTGACACGGATTACCACATAGGTATTTATCTTACTGACCGATTCCATTTCAACTCAGGCAGGGGGTGTCAGGTGACCCTCTTCAAATTTTTTTGAAAAAATTATATTATTTACTCCTACACGACAGAATTGTCATCTCACAAAAAGTTTAAGGAAAAATTTTTTTTGACCGATTTACAGATTTTGAAAATCTGCAAAAAACTCCGCTAGTGAAAGGGGTGCAGAATGCAATTATTCAAATCTCTATTGCTCGGAAACTATTCGGACTAGAGCAGTCTACTTTTCTTTGTTTTGAAGCTCTTGAAGAGCACCTTTCTCCAAACACCTGAACAACAGTCAATTAGTGTTTAAACACTAAACATATAATTTATTGTCGAATGGAAAATTTAAATTTTTCTCGAAGTTTGGAATTTTTTTTATAACTAAAGAGGGATTTAATCAGCAAAATAATTGCACCATTCTGTAGCCCTGTGTGCTTACTCTACCCAATAATTTAATCTCTCACTTTTAATGCATACAGTTCCTGAAATTGACCATCTAAAGTATACAAATTGCAAAAATGTTGCATTTTGAGGGAGTGATATTTCAAAAACCTCATCCTTAAAAATTCTTAAAGTTTGTTAAAATAATCTCCTGGTAGCACTCAAGAGGCTAGTTGAACCAGAAAACTGGATATTTGCCTAAAATTGTCGCTGTGAATTTGTAAATATCTGATTTTTTTAATTTTGATGTTCCAAGAATCACCCTGTAAATCAGTCCAGAGGCATATACTAGCCATAACTGTTACAAATAGTTAAAGCTAATCAGTGAAACATGCATTAACATGCTAATAATGCAATATTATTCCTCAATTTAGGCACTATTGCCTTTGCCGCTGGCATTAAAAATAAGTATTTTTTAGCTAAGTTTCAAGGTAAACATTTAATATTTTATGAATATGTTTAACATTAATGAGAATCACTAATTTTTCTCAGCATCAATTACTAAGGCCTAATCTTGAAACATTTACTGTCTCCGTAGTTACTTTTTTTATCTGATTGAATTTGCTTAAGAAATATGTATTAAGATTCCTTTCCAAACTTGGTATTATTTCAGTACAATGATGAACAAAGAAATATAATTTACCTGCGTTACTTCAGTGTGATGCCAGTATTTTTTGAGCAAATCTTGTCAATTTCAGGAACTGTATGCATTAAAAGTGAGAGATGAAATTATTGGGTAGAGTAACCACACAGGGCTACAGAAGGGTGCAATTGTTTGGCTGATTAAATCCATATTTAGTTATAAAAAAATTCCGAACTTTGAGAAAAATGTAAATTTTCCATTCAACAACAAATTATTTGTTTAGTCTTTAAACATTAATTGACTGTTGTTCAGGTGTTTGGAGAAAGATGCACTTCAAGAGCTTCAAAACAAAGAAAAGTAGATGGCTCTAGTCCAAATAGTTTCCGAGCAATAAAGGTTTGAAAAATTGCATTCTGCACCCCTTTCACAAGCGGAGTTTTTTTGTAGATTTTCAAAATGCTGTAAATCGGTCAAAAAAAATTTTCTCAAACTTTTTGTGAGATGATAATTCTGTCATGTAGGAGTAAATAATATAATTTTTTCAAAAAAATTGAAGAGGGTCACCTTACAAATATTGGTGGTACCTGCCTGAGTTGAAATAGAATTGTTCTACTACCGAAATAATGCAATCTATTTCGGAAGACTGAGCATTTAGTGCCAAATTTTCAGCACGTTTCTGGAAAATGGAGTATGCATACATGTAGTTAGATTTGCTCGTAAACATGTTGAGGTGGGCTTTTGTATTCAATAGCATAACTCGCAGAAAGTGAAAATTATTTCAAAACAATGTAAAAATGAGGAAAATTTGACCATGGGGACCAAAGTATGACTGCATAGAAACAAAAAACAACGTACATTTGAGAAAATATGTAAAATCAAGAATTTACCATTGAAACACCCTATGCTTCCCAGCCGGACCTTAGTGACGCTACTCAAAATCGAGAGAATGCACAATCAATATGTGTTGAATCAAAGTTTAATGCAATTTCTTTAGAAGAATTCTTCTAAGTTTTATTGCAGTCTACACGTTTTAATTTTTATTAGTTAAATGAAAATGAATTAATAACTGGCCAGCTAGTTCCCTGTAATTAACATCCTCCTTCCATAGAGGAGTTGAGCCACAAATATCTACTCCCTTTTCTTCACCGATCAAGAAGCAGCATAAAAAAGAATCAATGTGCTAAGTCTTAAAACACATTTTATTAAAAACATACCAAAAGATCCCGTGCTGCAACCACTACTAGCTGATGCAGTATCTGACTGGCTGGCAGTTTCATCTGAGTCATTGTCCTCATACTGATCACTGTTATTGCCATCAGCAGCTCCACCACTTCCATCAACAACAACCAAAGGAACTGGACTATTAGATACTGGAGTTGTGTGGTTGTTTTGGAGAGGAAAAGGGGGTATTGCATTGCGAGAAGCAGAAGCAGTACCATTTGCTTCAGCATTTGAAGACACTTCAGTTGAATCAGAAGGCCAGAGCTGTGGACCTAAAATGAAAAGTTTAAAAAACTATCATTCCTTATGTTACTTAACTCAATCAATGAATCGCTTTAGTATCATAAAGTGGGGGAAGGAACAAGGGTTAATAAGGATCATGGCATTTAAAATCATTATAAAATTTGACTCACCTAGCTTTCCTAAGATTAAATGAATTTTAGTTTCACACTTGATATAGGTAAGTCGTTCAAAAAAGCCTTAAATGTTTCTGTGGGCACAAAAAATGACTCCATAGTTATGCATCAAATTTGGAGTAGTATGGCAAAAAAAGCATGCAAGCCAGAAAGATAAAAAATAAGTAACAAATGCAATGATAGAGTTGGAACAAGTTTTAACTTTCAAAATTCCCAAGTTTTCCAGGTCTTTATATGTACAAAGGATACCCGGAAAGCAAAAATAGAAACAGCATAGAATATTTTTTAAACTTTGTTATTAATTTTACCTATAGTGGCTTTAGAATGCATCACTGATTTACTTGTCCTCTTACTTGAGCGCGGCTCCTGGGAAATTTTAAGTGAGTAAAACGTTGCTAATTAAAAAGTAATAATCCGTTCATTGTTTACGGCCTTGAGAAAGACCCATGACCAATTGAAGCCCATCCTATTCACAGACGTATCTTTGAATTTTCAAAATCTAAACATATTAGGTCTGTCAGCATGTGTAGCCTCTTTTCGGCCAAACAAGAATGCTGAAATTAGATTCGAAAGTCTCCAAAGGGGAATAATTGAAAATCCAGCAAATAGGCTGAAAATTTAAAAAAATGTTGCTACTGCCATAAATGAATGGGAGTGGGCAATTTACAGTAATTCCGTAAAATATTAGGATGAAAAAAAGTGCCGCAACCTGGGATCGAACCCCAGCCACCATTTGATGATAACCGGCTCGGCGCCTCAACCCACTGGGCTACGACCTCTGTTGCAAGATGCGTGAACCATAAAGAATTTATATGGAGGAAGATTCTTTCATAGCGTTTTTCTCTCAAACCCTATGGTTTTTTAACCTATTTTCTATCAAACTATGCGGAAGATTGCCGTGACACTTTTCCCACATTCTCTCTATAGTTTCAGAAAATAATTGCCTCATTTGGATCTCGAACATAAGTCATGCGATGTCTCCTTGTAAGAACTTCTTCACTGGTGAGAAGCCAGTGACACAGTTAATCCATTTTCATAAGGAGAAAAGTGACTGTGGTACCGGTACCACAGTTTGTGTTCTTTATTCAATAAAAGGACCCACAGCATCCATTTCAACTCCTCATCCGTCGCTCTGTAGGGTTGTAGATAGGGGTTGTCCAGTTCTCTACACACCAGTCAATTGTCACCTGCTGCCACCTTTTCGATGCAAACTGGCTTCCATTGTCTGACAGAATACATCAAGGTTACCCGTAGCAGCTGAAGACTTCAACCTGCAGGAGGCTAACAATTTACCCGGCTGTCACCTCTGGAACAGCAGACGTAGCACCCCTGAATGTAGCTGGTGATGTCCTTTCGCAAGTTAATCCAGAAGAATCTTCTACAGATGGCCTGGAATGTCTCCTCACCTCCTGGATGATAGGCTTCAGTGCTTTTATGTAACTTACAGTTTTTGGGGATGAGGCGGTTATCACGAGCCCTGTCTACCAATCCAATGAATCATGGTACTACAGGCCATATCTTCCTCTTGCCATTTTCTTAAGATTTCCTCGTTGAATTCCTCTTGAAAATCGTAAGAACATGCTGACTGGATATGGGCCTCTATACCTATTCTCTCTCTGGAATAATATTATTTGTTTCCGGCTGCGCTACTGGATGCCGCAACATGCTATCAGCACCTTGGTTATTAACCCCAGGAACATGGCGCACATCAAAGTCAGATTCTGCTAATAGCAATGCCCACTGCATTAGTTTGGATTTTGTACCTGATACAGAATTTAACCATTTCAAAGCAACATTAACTGTGTATAACTAAAATTTCCCACCTTCCAAAGAACCTCTAAATTTACCCACAGCCCATGCTACGAACAAGGCCTCTTTTTCAGTTGTAATAGTGTTTTACAGTAGAAGATTATTTCCTACTCTCATGCTCTACAATATCACTACTACCACCAACCCTCTCTTGGAGCAACACTGCCCCAAAACTCTAGTTGCTGGCATCGGTCTGTTGACACATCTTCCTCTGGGGGTCAGGATAAGCTAACCTTGGAGTGTTACTTATACCCTTTTGGAGATCTAGGAATGCAGTCACTTCTCTGTGTCCACTTAAATTGCCGGCCCTGGTGGCATAAGTCAGTAAGCGGAGTCACCTTCTCCTCAAAGTTCAGCACAAAACTGCTGTACCATCCACACAGTCCCATGAACTGACATAGGTGTCATATAGTTCTAGGACACTCTGCTTCTTCGATCACCCAATACTTCTCTGGCTGCCTTTCTAATCCTTTGGCTGTCAAGACATGGCCAAGATACTCCACTCCTGCAACTGCAAAGTAACACTTCTGCAGCTGACAATTCAACCCATGTATTTTCAGCCTCTCCAATACTTTCGCTAAGTGCACTAGATGATCTTGGAGGCTCTTAGTGGAAATAAGAATATTGTCCAAATATACCTGGTGAAAATCTCCAACGTACACTGATGGCACCTTATACATCAGCCGCACAAATGTCGCTGGGGCTTTCTTTAAACCAAATGGCATGGCTTTGAATTGAAATAAGACCTTAGGCGAAGTGAATGCAGTCATTGGACTGGATTTCTCTTCAACCTCAACCTGCCAATATCCATAATTAAGGTCTCGTGTGCTGAAAACTTCAGATCCATTTACTTGCTTCAGTAGGTCCTTCTAGTCAGGCATGGGGTAAGCATCACCAATTGTTCTCTCATTCAGTCCACAAAAGTAGTCTATATTCCCCACTTTTCTTCTTCGGTAGAACAAATGGTGATGCCCAACCAGATGTAGATGGTTCAATAAGCCCTTGTCATTCCATCTCCTAAACTTTCTTTAATGCAAAGTTACTCTTATCTGGGTTTATTGGAAATGGATCTGTTTGATTGGAGAGTAGTCACTGCATTTGATACTGTGTGTATCTTAACTTAACCTCATCCATGCATACTGTATTGTCTTTACCCTTAACATGAGTGATGACACTACCACATCACCATGCCACCCTCAGACGTCAATTTTTGCCTAGCAATATTTCCTGGGCTGCTTAGTCTAAGATATCATTATACACAACTAAGAAAGCGTGGCTCAATATAATCTCAGGAAGCAAGTCTCTAATCACAGCAACGGTAATTTCAATATTCATATCCATACATTTGGCTGACAAGTGTTTGCCCTTCCACAGAGTATGTTGCATTATTAACCCTTTCGAGACAGTGGGATTTTCTCCTGTGCATGCCAACTGATCTGAGTGCCAAGAGACTCTTCCTTCCTATCTGTATGGACCATTTTATTATGACATCCGTGGAGAAAGTTCTCACAGGTATACACACACTCAGCTCCTACCTTTTTCGACCCCTATTAGCGGGGATCAGGCCATTATCTCAGACTCTGGGGAGGGCAGTTAAGCTCAACCCTTCGCAGGTTTACAACCTTCCCAGTGGCATGGCTTCGCGGTCAACTAAATGTTAATTTTTTGGTTTTACTAAATATACATTTGGTGCTTGCTCTCAAATTGTAGACTTTGAAATGAATTCCTCATTTTATACAGTGCATTTACAAATTTTAAACGTAACTCTACCATCAAAATGAACGAATTTAATGCATAAACCAATTCCAATGCAAAATATCTTGACTTATATCTTAAAATCAAGATATCAGTTAATATTGATGGTAGAAGTTTCGTTAAAAATTGTAAAAGCTCACCAAAAGACAAGCGGTTCAATTCTGATTTTATATTTTTTGAGAAAGTAACAAATTCTTATTCAGCAAAATCACTGAATAAATAATCATATGACCGCGGACCCTGCCGCACAGACAGTGCTAATAAGACAAAAGGTCCAGGTACCTGCTCCCAGATTCCGAGAAAGAGGCCTGACCCCCCCCCCCCCGGGTTTGGTCCCGAAACATAGAAGCTGTGAACTTGCGAGCACCACAAAGGGGGGAAAGCATAGCGACGAAAATATACAATGTTCGTTCGCTTGCGTAGGAAAATCTCCATCCCAAATTTTCGACATTTGTCTTCCTGGTCAGGAAACGTACTATCCTATATTTCTTATGTTTTTAGCGAAAAGGTTAACAGCACCTTTTACTTGTCCCACATGGAGTGCAGACTTGTATCTTTACTTTCTGGATATCCCTAGTACTTAATTTTCCAGGCATATTTTCTCTCACATTTGCCCTGAGTATGACCTTTTCTATACATAAACAAATTCTAGAACAAATTTAATGAATTTACTGGGCACAGAAGAAACAATACATGTACTTGTAACCAAAACATTTAAACAATATACCTAGAACTGATAGGAGTGACTAAATAAGAAAGATGCACTGCCGAACTGACAGGTACAATCATTTCTTCTTTCCATACACCATTATTGATTATAACAAAAACAGTGTGACATTTAAGATACATCATTAACATGCAAATTACCCCTGTCCCCCCTTTCCATGGCTAGTGTCCTAACACCTGCTGCCACACCCCTCTGTGGCAGCTTGCAGATTAGTATGTAGGAGTAAAAGTAAACAGGCTATCATGGATTTGCCTCACATTGATGTGAACTAGAGATACTTACCTTTCTTATCTGCCTGAAGATGCCTAAAATTTGGCTTCGGCCTCAGAGGGCTATTTCCTAAAGAGAGCATATAATCACGTTGCATTCTGCGCCACTGGTCTTTCATCATTATCACATCACCTTCTTGGAATGTGTAGTAATTTCGATCACCAACTTGTAGAGTACAAGGCTCAAAAACATTTAGAAGTTTCAACCTGGAGATGGCAAAATTATAAGATTGAACAATACAAATTACAGGGAATTATTTTAATTTTTTTTTACTATAAAACTTAGTTATTAACTATTTTCAATCTCTTCAAAAACTTACTTTTTCAAATCTTCTCCTTGAACAAGAAATTTTGGCTGTTCCTTCTCCAAGCAAGCACCATCTTTAGAGTAAGCACGGCACTGCCAATGGACACCGACAGAATCAACTTTCACTTGCTCAACCATGGCACGAACGTTTTTATTCAGCTTCTGCCTCAATGCTTTCATCTCTTTCGTACATGTGACCCATTTAGCCTCTGCTAGACAATGCATTGGGCCACAGAGCGTTTGTCCCGGGTAAAAATCCCCATTCTGGAATTCAGAGTCCTGTAAGTGATGTTCGCAAAGACAATAGCAATAAATTGTACTAAAACAACACTTTGGGTATCACAACATGAGTCATTGAAATATTCAAGTTTTTAATCAATTTCAAATGTTATTTTGTGCAACTGGAAACAGCTTGTTTTTCTGCAGTCACTTTATTCGGTGGCCTCACTTACTGTCTCTAAGAACTGAAGATGAAAAAAGACAGTTCAATAATGTAATACGTAGGATATCTTTCAACTAATTCAGAATTTCATTCCAATGTAAAGAAGGAGCAATCAATTGAAATAGTTCTTACCCAAGTAAAACAACAATGTAGGTAATGAAATAATAATCTGGACTTATCCATATATGAATACACAACCACAATACACTCATTTATGCACAGAAATAAATCATAGTAAATGTTAACATTCAAAAGGAGTCTTGCTAGCTGGCCCAAAAACTTCTTTATGCGTCAATTGTAAATATTAAACCTGGCATGAACTACTATACTTGAACTGCTACTGATAACATGAGTCTCAATTAGAAAGCTGGAAGGAAATGTAATTGAGATGCTTCCATCTATTTGTACTCTCCTCACTCATTCAAAGAAACTATCCTCCCAATGCTGAGTGACTCAAAATTCAATAATATCACAATGGCCCTGAGAAGTGAAAATAATGAGAAGTTTAATAATTGAGAAGACCCCAAAATGAGAGCTATCTGAATGGGAATATCACAATTGTTATAATGTGTAATCTACCATAAGAATGACAAAAAAAGGTATCTCTGTCATAGCTTACTTCTAAACATTAAAAAAATAATTAATTTGAAGAGTATTTGAGCAAATAATTTCTTCCTTACATTCAACATGTTGTGGTACTGACAAATGCATACGAGGTCCCTTCCACATAATTTTAGGCAATCATTAAATACTTCATAATTTTGAAAGGATCATTCATGATATGATAACACCTAAACATTTAATAGATTTCAGCATAGCCATAGCAGAGCATCACTCATACATCAATGAAAAGTAAGACCTCCCTCAACATTTTCTTCAACAAAGAAAACTCTAAGCACACCCTAAGTACTTCGTATTTATACATCAACCATGTACGCTAAATATGTAGTTATTCTATTATGATTGTGTACTAGATTAGATTGTTTGTAGACAGGAGCCTTCGACAGGAGCACCGGCACTTAGACCTTCTTGGTCCATTGTGCCAACCCAATCTGCCTGTCTGCCACATGCAGACATGGGACAAGGGCGCCACAGTGAAGGTATGTATGGTCACCCATCCAACCTCTGTCCGGACCCAACATTGCTTAACTTAGGTGATCTTACGGGAACCGGAGTGTCAATGTGGCTGGGCCCTTGCCCATGATTGTGTACTAAACAAGAACATCAATATAAGTAAGAGTAATAAAGTATGGTACACTTCCTCTTTTTTCACTTTTTGAGCATATCTAATTTCAAAGAAATTATTATCAACAATTAAAAATTAACATGTTTATTGTTCTTTGAACACAGATGGGGCTGGTCCAAAATAACACAATTAGATTAGTATTTAACTTCATTCAATAAAAAATGTATGGAATGATGGAATAACTGTATGTTTGCTGTTCAGGCTATTGCTTATTCAGGTGTACATATACATTCATGCATACACCTGAATAAGTACGGGGGGCACTCCCTAACAGCAAATATACAGCTATAATGACTTGCAAAAGCTTCAACCAAGAATGATATAGTAAATAAATAAGAAATGTCATTCTTGCAGCCGTTGACCTCACAATGCCTCCACGGCCACCTGTTACAACAATATAGAAACCAAAATTTTAATTTAATTGAAGGTCTTTACCATTTACACTCCCCACCAACACATTCACGAAAGAAACGAAGAGGTAGGCACTCCATGGCAAGCGTCACCTAATGAGTTCTTAAGGCTTCATGAAATAAATTACTTAACCATAATATTATCCTAAATAATTTTAACAGGTATTCCTTCATAGATACCCTCTACAAATATGAGCTAGTGATAAAACTAACACCTTCACTTTTGGAGGCCAACTATGCCATGAAAATCTTTATCACACGAAAAGTTAAGCAAAATCAAAGGACTATTTGAATAAATAGGTTCCGGAGAAGTCAGTGTAAAGAAATTGAAGAAAATGAAAGCATTGCATTAACATGATATATCGAATGAATGACAGATGAGTTAAGGATAATAAAATATGAAAATAAAGAAATAAGAAGACGATTTAAGTGCTGACGCTAAAACAACACTTAAACCATGCAATAAAAATAATTGGAAAATACAGGCATAAGCATTTATTACAACACAAAAAGATACACACATCTACCTTCTCCTTCTTTTCCTCCACATCTTCTAGGCCGCAAGCATCAAGGTCATCAAGAACACACCGTGATCCGTCAGGCCACTGTAGGTAAATCTTAGAATGGACAGATTTGACCCCACCCACCCATGAATCAAGACAAACGGCTATATCAGCTGAGAATTCCTTTAAAAAATAAAAGTGTGTTCATTGGACTGTACAACGGATCATGTTCAGTTTTCAAATTACTACCGAAATCATCTACTGACAGGTTAATTTTGAATATCGCAAACGACTTAATTTAAGTTCAGACTCAAAAATAAAACATACCTCCAATGGTGTGAGGTCGGCACTTCTGACGTTAATTATCACTTGTTTCGACCCCACAATTTGAACACTAGCCAGTACATTTATGTTTCTGCAGTATCCTCGCTGTGTGTCTTTCCCCTTGATCATTCGTCTAACGACATCACCAGGCATTAAGGATCTATCGGCAAGGCCCACCTAAAATATGAGTTAATGATCATCAGTAAATTTTCGATCACTTTCCTTTTATGCACGGCACACAATGGATTTAGATAGTAGACATGAAATACAATGAGATGTTCATGCTCATGGCAGAGAATTATATTCTCCTGGGACACATTCATAATGAAATTGCACTCACAACAGTTGCTTGTAAGTGCAATCCTTCATTTTACATCATTATCCCTCCCTGAAATTCGCGAAGCTCAAAAGGAAGTGCTAAAATAATTTTAAACACATTAAAGTTGCCTTGACTTTTTAAAACGCCGCTTAACATAAAGAATTTCAGGTGACTGCCAAACTAAAATTTCTTACTTTTCTCTCGGGGATAACTTCTTCTACTCCTTTTGGATGCCACGCAACTCGGATGTGTCCCTTCTTCATCCGGCCTCCTTCCTCAACGTCTGAATTTTCATCACCACTGACAAGCTCCGCATTTTCCAAAACCATTCCAAATTCCACATTTCCCCGTTTATTAATTCTGTAAACTTCGTCTTCATAAAAATACTGGTACTCCGCAGCCATGTTGTTCGCAGCCAACAGACCGGAAGTAAATCAAAACAGATGTGCAATTTTTTCCATGCTCGCTTTAGATCGAACTTGAACATCAGCTGATGAAAATTTTGAAATTAATATGTCAAAATTAAAGAAGAGGTCAAATTCTACTCTTCTACATTTAGTTGATGTATACAAAAGCTCAATTGTCAATGCGTAATTTCCCGCACCATTCAAAGGCTAGAAGAATAGTAAGTAGTGCAATAGATGTAAATTTATCCATTTACGTGCAACAGAATTTTTATTTTTTCAAAAATTTTGTATTTAAATTAAATCCGAAACATTTTTTCTTAAAGTATTTAGTTTTTAAACATTTTCTTCACAGTATGTAATTCCCAACTACCTTATCATACATTCTTGCCAGGGGTTTTACCTCAAAATAGAAATAGATATTCGGAAATAAAACTTGAGCAAACCATAAATATCCAGCTACCTATTGTATATGAATTTCTATTAATTTTTACATCATTCTCTCAACATCTCTGTTTTCCTGTTCAATAAAGAGCCAAAAGTACTAACTGAATAGCAGCGAGGAATGGTAGGTATATACATATTTTACTGACTTGCACATAACTATAAAATTTTCGATTTTTTCAAACTTGCATAACTTTGGTGGTTAATGGTATTATAGGTATAGCGAAACTTGGTGGCACTCACCACGGAAAAATCAGAGATCACTGATGGTAAATTGAGCGTTGATGAGCGGGCAAAGGTACCGAAGGACTGCTGTAGTGACATCAGGAGGAAGACTCGGCCACTTTATCCCACATCACTTGTATGATTTCCTCTTCCTTAAGTCATACTCTTAACAAGCGAGTGCCACCAAGTTTCTTTACACCCATGAGGCACATACAACAATTGTTTTACCTCAACCTTTACGTTTTCTCATGATATTGACAAGGGTATCTCCAGCCTAATTGCAGGGATCCTCAAAGATGCTACTATCAATCCTAAAGGGTCTATATAGCATTTTCAGCGTTTATTCATCATTACTTGTCCAACCAAGACAATCAATTTACTTGGTATATGGAGGAAGGATAATTAAAATGTAAGGAAATAATCTTTGAAAAATATTTGGGACCACATACATTGAGGGTAAAAATCTTAAAATAATGTATTTCTAAGAATACAACACTTAAATCCTAAGATAGAATGCATGCGAAAACATGAACAATTTTATTGGCAGAGTTGTCACCATATATTAAATACTGATTTTGATAATAAGCCACAATTTTGATTCTGGGAATGAGAAGCATACACCTATAGTTTTTTCTAAAAAAATACAATACAGCCAAAATGTATTTTACTCACATGATTATTCATAAAAAAACAATTCACAAAACACAATGGTGTCAAATACAATACTTTATAAATCATATGAACTGCCCATCTTACTTTGTGATGGATATTTTTTTCATTAATTTGTGTTTCATAGCAGTAAATGGTTGAGAAACTTAGCTCAAGAGTTCTTATGATGAAATTCTGGGTCACACCCCAGGATCTGAGGGATATCAATATCAAGCTTTTGTGTTTGTTGTTGATTTGGGGTTGTTTTTGATGCTCCTCTCTCTTCTTACATGCTCTGATTGCCCTTTAGCTTTGGCCCTAATCAAATCAGTCACTCTAGATTTAGATCCAGAAGCTAAGAATATGTAAATGCCTTGAAATCCAGAGAACATCACATATCCATACCACAGTGAAGGTAAATTCCCTAGAGAAGCTATGGCAGCACACGACCAAGAAATAGCCATAATGAATCCCAGTCTAGCACAAAGTCTAAAGCAGCGATGGTCATAATTAGCAATGGCACTGCTGCGTCTTCTATGTTGAGAATTACTTTTCCTTCTGGTGGAGGTGGAGCTATTTCGGTCTTTTTTATCATGAATGCCGAAAATGATGGCTGTAAAAATGCAACCATCTCCAGCTAGCATTAGCAAAGCTGGGAGCACAAAAAATATCCTAAAACTTACAGTCTCCCCATACCAGCAAGCCCCACCTCTTGCAAGGCATGGTCTGAGATCTCCAGGTACTAATTCCAGGGTTAAGCACAAGCTGGAAAACACTGTTGGAATTATCCATGCAATGAGACTGAGTTTCAAGGGTGGAGCTTCTGATCCAGACTGAAGTGAGATCATTGATTTGAAAGATCGCAGAGAAAAATGTGATTTGAACACTTGAAGGCAGAAAACAGATAGCCAAGAAATAGCAGCTAGTGAAAGAAAGTTGTGAAGAACTGCCACTGCCAGACATACCTCTCTTATTTCTGTACGGAGAGCTCCAACTGTAAACAGTGACTGGCCAATAAGGAGTAGCCATGAAAGAATTATAAAAGAGTCTCCGGCTATTTGCTGGCACTCTTGTGAAGTGCGAGATGAGTAGAATGAATTTGAGTTTTCTTTTTGAGAAAAATCAAGCAGGTCCTTTGGGTAGGCATATGAGACCAAGTGCAAACCAAGGCAAATGATTGATACTCCGAAACATGCATATGCTAAGAACCATTGGACCTTGCTCATTGTTAATAATGTGGATTGTTTGCAATGATCATCCACCTTCCAAGAATGTTCACCATGAAAAGGGTCACTCTGTTTTAGCTTTGTGGAGGAGGATCTATTTGTTGGAAAACTAGTTGGATGTGAAGTAGTGATAGAGTTGCCGATGCCATCTGCTGGATCAAGATAGTAACACTGGTTGAACAGAGGGTCCCAAACAGACCTCATACCACAGTTTATGTGCCCTGCAGTAACATTACCAAAAGTGAAATTTATTTGTGGGAACATCAAGTCATCTAACTTTCCATTGCTTGATGCAAATTGTGCTATACCAAGACAGTTAAGTTCACTAAAAGCTACGTGATTGCACAGAGCACAATGTGGATTTTTGAATATTTCCTCCATTCTTTTGGCATGTGCATGCACTGGCATGGTATAAGATAGACATAATTTATAGGTATCATCTCCCCATCTCTCCCAGTCAGGGTCACAAGAATTGACAAAATTTTCACACGGTTGTATGAACTCTCCATCGAGATATAGCCAATATCTTGTCACATTGCCGATGGAAGCAGATACATTTTTTTTATTTCCCTTCCACTGCATCATCAACTCTGCTTGGGAGGCCATGTAACTTTCGAGAGAATCTGTTAATGATCCTTGACTACTCCAAACATCTTCATTAAGCAAATCTTTTAGTGTCCCAATGGCATCACGACTGCTGGAGTTGGTTATAAATTTTGAAATCAATTCCAGAGGAGCGGTTTCTTGCAGAACTTCACTTCCTCCCTCTTCAAGACTTTCTTGCAAATCTCCATTGAATAGGATTCCACCTTCATGAAAAGTTGATTTGTGAAATTTGTCACTGAACTTTCTGTTCATGTTAGAGAAGAGGTTCCTCAGGATGGCTGTGACACTTTCCCGGTCATTCAAAACGGCAATGTCTTCCACTCCTCCTGAATCTTCCTCCAATGAATTGTTGGTGTGGGGGCTATTCGAACTGTAATCAGGATATTGCACCCAAGAAAGGTTGCCATTTTCATACTCAGCATCTTTCAGGGACACTCCACCATCTAGCAGTAAAACTGCCTTCGTTGGGAGGAGATTTTCAGCATCTTCATTACAGATGGCACAATGGATATTCTTATAAGTCAGTCTTGTGGTAGCAGAGGTGACAGGAATGTCAAGCATATGGGGCTGCACCTCGGACCTGCCATTGCAGAGTTGCTCACTCATACTAGTAACTTTTGGACTCTGAGTTGACCTTGAGGCACACGATGACACAATCAAGCACCATCCCTGTGAATGAAAAATGAAATCGTGAGACTTTGTGGTATTATTTTCAAATGAAAATGCTTAGTGGCTGTGTAAATTATACTAAAAATTTCACGGAGAAAACCATTTAAAATTCGAGGAGGTGTGAACCACTAAAAACTCATGTGACAGATAATTCCTTTATTCTTTTATCACTGAGAGATATTTTCTGACTGTAAAATAAAATTCTTTCCCCGGTTATTTTACTTAATAGATGATTTATTATGTCTTTAATAGGTATTTTTGCAATTTCTGAGCAAATTAATTCAGTGTGAAAATGAATGTGAAATAACACAGAGACTATCTCCAGAAAAAGGCATAATTTACTTCTTAAACTTATTGTTGTTGTCCCTGCAGTTAACCTCATAACATTTTAAAGCCTCTAGTGGTGCATGTAGTTTAGTGACTGAGTTTCCTGAAAAGTTTTGTGTTCCATGAAAAAATATTGAAAACACATTGATTTTGACATACAATGTCTTGTAAGTAAAGGATTTTTGGAAGTGGAGAGGTGAAGGGTGGAAAGAAACCCTTAGTCGGCATTAGCCTACTCTTAGTAAAATGCACAAAGGGGACCACAGTTTAACGTCACGTTCGACGGACAGAGTACCTAATACACTTAAAATGTTCTCCACTGGTCCTAAAGTAAATTCCTCTGAAAAATATCTATAACTGCCGGAATGCGAACCCGGGCTCCTAGACGCTTGTCCGGGGGTACGGATTTTCATGAAAATATTATCATAATGTCTTTCCTGGAAGGATACAAGCAGAGAATGAATCAGATTGGACTCTTTACCGAATGCTGAAAAGAAACGGGGAAAAAATTCGCACCTCGCGGACGAAATCGTTTTATCGTCTCATCATACGCATGGATATTCTCCAAGAGGTTGAGGTAATTAGAAGCGAATCATTCTAAAATCGAAAATTGACAACATGAAATAACGTCGCATTATCACTGTTATTCTCATCGATAAATACACACGTTCGCTGGTTGGTTACGTGGGGATGCGACCGGCAGCTGAGGTCATTTGCACAGTAAAGAGTGAATAAATAAGACGGTAAGGTACCTAGTTTTTTTAGTAAGAATTTTATAGGGAATGGGAGAAAGATGGAGGGACACCAGGGGTAGGCACATGGCGTCAAATGGTTCACAGTTTGATGGAAGAAGTACTGCTTTTCAAGGGCTCACCACATATGGCAAAAGTGGGGATTGGGAGTACGCTCAAATATCCCACTGTCGGGATTCAAAATCGGGGCCTAGGGATGGGAACTTGCAAGAAAATTGCCAAGCCATCGCACCAAACCGATACCCTACTTTTACTTAAACCTTACTACTACCCTATTTTATGTCTATTTTACTACCCGAAATACTTTAGCACGCAACGGCCCCATTCAATTAAATTTTCAAAAGAGCCATTCGCAGCGAAGTTGGCAGAGTTTTACACTTTTTACAAATATTGGGGAAATTATTTTCAAGAAATGCAAAAGGTTGTAAGCGAACTGCTAAGAATTAATCTGGCTTTTAAACTTAAAATTTTCGAGCTAGTGAAGGGCTCTTCCCTTGGACTACAACCTTGTCGTGGTGGTAGGGCTTGCGTGCTCCGATGACCCCTAGAGCTGCACTGGCGGGAGCAATGCTCCTGATAGGGTCACCCATGCCAGATTGGTCGAAGGTTAGGAGACAGACGAATGGTAGTCCGCGCAGCGTCTGTACCTCAGTGAGGCGACTGCAAAAGGCGTCTGACCCCAGCGGGGCGGCCTCTGAAGTGATGGTGCCACGTAAAAAACACTATTGAGTAAGGCCACGGAATACTATCTCAATTAAAACAAAAACCTTGAAATTATGGACAGTTCTCAAATGATAATGAATCCTGGCAACTACGGGACTCGGCCCAGAGGGCCGGGCGTCGTGCCCGGCAGCGGTGGGAGCAAGGCCCCTGCGGTCGTCATCACACGAAATCCTTGCTCAGACGTAGTAGCAGCAGAGGAAAAGAAGATAAAGAAGAGGAAAGAAACAATCAGAGTACGCACGTGGAATGCCAGAACTTTGCTGAGGGCGGGGTAGCTAGAGAATATAAAGCAAGAAATGGAGAGGGTGGGTGTAGACATCATGGGTCTGTGTGAAATAAGATGGAAGGATGGCGGGGACTACTGGAGCGATGACTATAGAGTAATTTATTGTGGAGGGAATGAAAGTCAGCGCTGGGTAGCATTCGTAATGAATAGGAAACTAGGTAGAAAAGTAGTGTATGCAGAACAGGTGAGTGATAGGATTATAGTCGTGGTACTAAAGGCAGATCCCACGAATTTAGTTATAATCCAGGTTTATATGCCTCCCTCTAATCATAAAGAGGAGGAGGTAGATGGGGTATATGATCAGCTAGAGGAAATAATTGGTAGGATACCTGGGAGTAGGAACTTGGTAGTAATGGGGGATTGGAACGCGGTGGTGGGTGAAGGAAGAGATGGGCGGGAGGTGGGCGATTACGGGCTAGGAAGGAGAAACGACCGCGGCGAGAAATCTGTGAAGTTTTGCCCTATAAATAACCTAGTAATTACAAATACATGGTTCAGACATCATCCTCGACGTAGGTACACTTGGAAGAAGCCGGGAGAATCAGATAGGTTCCAGATAGATTATATAATGGTTCGTCACAGATACAGAAATAGTGTTAAAACTTGCATACTTATCCAGGAGCTGATGCAGACAGACCACAACTTATTAGTCATGGAATGTCGGGTAGAACTGAAAAAGATAAGAATGGGAAAGAAGGTACGAAAGTGGAATATGGAGGCATTAACTGGGGCAATGAAGAAGTATCGAGAGAAGGTGGATGAGATAATGGGTGAGGATCATGGAGTTAGATCAGTGAAAGATGAATGGAGAAGATTGAAAAATGGAATGGTAGAAGCGGCGAAAGCAACGGCAGGTGTAGTCAGTGCAACTAAAATTAGAAAACCGTGGATCAAGAAGATGATAAGGTAGATGGAGGAGAGAAGGAAGTGGAAGAGCGTAAACTCAGAGCTAGGTAAGAGATTAAATAATGGGCTTAGAAGAGAAACAAAGAAAGCAAGAGAGGCGTGGTGGAGAGAACAGATCGACTCGTTAGAGAAATTCCAAAAAGAGGGAAGAGCAGATGCATTATATAGGAAAGTAAAGGAACTGACGGGTGGTAATAAGGGAAGGGGAATTACAACGATAACAGACAAGACGGGAAAGGTGATCGTAGAACCGAAAGAGATTCAGGAGAGGTGGAAGGAGTATTGAAGAGCTGTATGGTAAATAAATAAGCCCCAATATGTTAGATATAGAAAGGGAAGACGATATCGACAGAGATGGCATAGGACCAGGTAAGATCGGACCAGATAGCGAAATCGAAAGAGCTCTACGAGACATGAAAAGGATTAAGGCGGTGGGAATAGATGACATACCTGCAGAGTTTTTAAAGAGCATGAGGAAGAACGGAAGAGGAAAACTTTTTGCGCTTATTCGTAGGATTTATGAGGATGGAGTGCAGGGTCGTTGTTTTGGGGGGGGCGGTTCACTACTTTCCTCGGCGCCTGGGGGGTATGCAATACCTCTCAACGAAACGGGAGTCCGGGCGGACCTCCCTCGGAAAGTTAAAAGAAATGAAGCTCTTGGAACGTAGTTTTGGTGTGGCTATATTATATAGTAGAAATGATTAATTATTGAGTAAAGCTCTCCAATAAAATTTGAAAAACTTTTACAAACGATGTAAAGAATGCCATTCTTGGGAAGATGCAGGTCTCCCGGGTTTTACACCACATTCCAATTGTATTTAAACATTGTATATTGAGCTGGTGAAATAAAAACTTCCATTGGAGAACCACCTTAATGATTACCATCTTTTATATTTTCCCGGGAATTACGGGGGGGGCGGCCGCCCCCCCCGTAATTCCCGGGAATCCGCCCCTGATGGAGTGCGGCCGGAAGACTTCGCGAAGACTGTACTAATTCCTATACCAAAGAAGAGTAAGGCAAAAACGTGTGAAGACTATAGGATTAAGCTTAATATCCCACGCGGCCAAGTAGTTCTGAGAATCGTAAACAGAAGGCTAACGAGGAAGGCAAATGAATACTTGGGTGACGACCAGTTCGGGTTTAGAAGAGGAATGGGAACGCGAGACGCTATAGCGGTGATGAGGACGCTAGTAGTAAGAAACCTAGAGTATGGGCAGGATGTTTTTCCATGCTTCGTAAATTTCGAGAAGGCGTTTGATCGGGTGGAATGGACGAAATTAATGGGAGTGTTGAAGAAATAAGGGGTCGATCAGGGGGACAGGCGTCTGATTCGGAATTTGTATATAAACCAGACGGCGCAGGTTAGGGTAGCCAATGGAAAATCGGGATGGGCCACGATAGGACGGGGAGTGCGGCAGGAGTGCCCACTATCGCAGCTGCTTTTTAACGTGTATTCAGAAGAAATGGTAATGGAGGCATGGGGGGAGGAGGAGGAGGTAAGAATAAAGGTAGGAGGGGAGCTGATAAAATCGGTGAGATTTGCAGATGATCAAGCATTGGTTAGTCAGTCTGCCAAGGGGTTATAGTCAATGGTGAATGCATTAGAAGTGCAGTGCGAAAAGTATGGGATGTAGATCAACCACAAGAAAACGAAAGTAATGAGATTTTCTAGAAGTAAGAAGGCGGGGCTGAATATAAGGGCGGGAGGGCAGAAGATAGAGCAGGTCGAGCAGTTTGCGAATCTGGGTAGTATTTTGGAGGAGATTCGGTTTAGTGGTAAGGACATCAGATGCAGAATTACGCTCGCTAAAGAAGCATTTTCGAAGAGAAGGGAATTGATGAGGGGGGGGGTCTGAGAAGAGACGTAAAGATGAGGCTGGTTAAACCTTTAATATGGAGCGTGGCGCTATATGGGTCGGAAACTTGGTCATTGCGAATGGAGGATGTGCGTAGACTTGAGACGTTTGTTATGTGGGTTTGGAGAAGGGTGGAGAAGGTGAGCAGGATGGCGAGGAAGACGAACGAGGAGGTATTGGATATGGTCGGAGAGGAGAGGAAGCTTGTGGCAGAGGTTCGGAGAAGGCAGAAGAGATGGATGGAGGAGGTTTTGAGAGGATAGGGCATGTTTAAGAGAGTTATCGAGGGGAGAACAATGGGGAAGCGTGGAAGAGGAAGGAAGAGGATAGGAATTCTGGACGAAATAAGTGGAGGTAGGAGATATGAAGAATTGAAGAGGAATCTAATAACGGGCCATCCTTAGGAGGGAAAGCGAGACAATGTCTATGAGATTGGGATGCAGAATGGAGACTGTCCAAGAACTTACCAATCAGCTGATAGAGTACTTGAATGAGTAAAGTGAAAGTGAGCAAACCTGGGCTACAGTGGTGAATATAGGCTATAAATTTGGGGGGGGGGGTGGAGGGGGGGACAAGACCGACTAGCAAGCGGTGACCGGCAATAGTTTAGGTATCCGCGCCTCTCGCCGGGGCCATGCGGCCTTATTTCGGGTGGGGGGGCGGGCCCCTTGGTCCCCACGCATATATTCGCCACTGTTGTGCTATCAGTTTTTATGTGCCGAAAACTATGTCTTTTTACAAATATAATTTAGTAAAAGTACATCCAATGCAAAAAATATATCTATTGTACAGTAATAAACATAGATATAAACAAAACTTCAGGTGCATTTTACTGCATTAACTTCGGCCTCCTCTTTTGAAGATAGAGCATCTCCAACTTGGGTATACCGACTTTACAGACAGCGGATTCATTTATTATTCTCTAAGGAAGGTGTCCTCAGGAAGTCCTAGGTAGACGAAATCTTATCGAAAGAGACACTCGTTATCTAGGGAGAGAGGACGAGAAGAGACTGTTGGCGATTTGGAAGATGATGGAGATAGTGCGGCAGACCGGAGGCAAATTAAGTTCTTGGGATGGTAGGGGAGGAAAGAACTTTGATAAAAAGAAGGAGAAAGAGAATCTAGGTGGATCGAGCGAGTAATAATTGGGAAAGATCCTTTGAAGGTCATATTTGAATGCAGAATGGTCGGTAAGAGGGGCTAAGAGGAGAACCAGGAGAATGTTTAGGCAATCTCGTTGATACAAAGAGAGGTAGGAAGTATGCTGAACTGGAGAGAAAGATCGAGTGGAAAGTATTCAAGCCATCCTCGTAAGGATGAAGTAGAAATGTTACAACACAATACCCATTCCACAATTCCAACACAACACCCAACACAACAACACAATTCCAAGGTACCCTAAGAGGTAGAACACCTAATTACAGTAATCTCCACCACACCTACATATTTATAGCAAATTTTCTTCCAACAAATTCGTTGATACGTACAGGAAATCTAATTGATGAAGAAATAACTGAGTTTTTCTCACGATATTTATAAAAAGAGCATTACCGATCCTCTTTAGAGAAAACAAAATACTGAGTTATTCCTTAACTATGGAGCTTTTCTATTCAGTGAAGCCTTTGGCTGGGCAATATTATCTCATTACTTTCTCATGACCGCATTCAAGTAGTTCCTATGCATCCAGAAAAAAAGTTTGAATCGGTCCCAGCTCTTTTCGCGCTTCAAAGCCCCCTCACTCTCCAGGATTGGTAAGAATCTCAACGGAATCCCTAGACTACATGCATCATCACCACTAGCTTTGGCTCTGTTTATTCATGTCTCTCAAAACCTCGCAAGAATTGTTGTCGCTTAGGTATGACATTTGGTTAGTCGCTCGTAATTCACAGAAAATACGGAACGACAATCAACGGACTTAACTAAAATCTAAAGCAAAAAAATATTTTAAATAGGGGAAAAGTCGATGATACTCACTTTAAAGAGAGAGAGAGAGCGTTTCGCAGCTATGAGAAATTTGCATGGGAATCTACATCTGCATGCTACCGTGCAATCCACCGTAGAGACATGCGGCAGAGGATGTTAGGACACCAGCCATGGAAAGGGGAGGGAATAGGGAAAAGGAAGGGGGAGAGTACAGGGGTGAGTTGTATGTTAACGATATGTCTTATTTTGGTGTCACGCTGCTTTTTAATAAGCGCTAATGATGCATGGAAAGAAGGAATTTTTGATCTATCAGTTGGGTAGAGTATCTCTCTTATTTTTTCGCATACATCAGGTCTTGAGATATTGTGCGGGGTCAAAATAATATCCAGTGTCGTACTGGAACTCGCCAGATCGGATTTGCTCAAGTAACCTTTGCCGAGCGTGTAGCCTCCGAGTCTCTGACGGTTTCCAAACTTAAGGCCGTTTTACACGGGGCACGAAATTGCACAACTTCCAACTGCATGTTTTTCTCAATCCGTCGTGCAATAATTTTTTATTTAGAGCTGGGGCTATTTTTCCATCTCGCGTTCATGCATTCACGCGTGCGCTCTTGTGATTCACGGCTTTACACGATGCAATTTGAAATGAACGTTCGTACGTACATCAGATTGTGCAATTACGTGCCCCGTGTAAAACGGGCTTTGTAGCAGTTTTTAACGAGGTGTGCAGCTTTCCTTTGTATTTTATTTATTTCGCTCATGAAACCTTCCTGGGCAGGGTCCCAAATGCTCGCGGCACATTCAAGATGTGGTCTAATCAGAGCTAAGTAGCACCTCTCTTTAATTTTTCCATCGGAGAACCTTCCTACCATTCACTTAATAAATGCTGACTTCTTTAATGCGGCACCGCAAATGTTTCGCATGCTTGTCCCCCACGCTACACTGAAGTCAAGGTGATTTTTGTCTTATGCACTTAAAGCGCAAAATTGTATTGGCCAATGAAACTTTTCAAGGTGAATAGAGTTGATGATGAGGACTCCAGGTAAAGGCATTAAGAAAAGGTAAGTTAAATCGTCAATATGGAATTTAAAGTTGTTTGGCTCGGAGGCTTGGTCATTGCGGAAAGAGGACTTGCGTAGACTGAAAGTTTTTGAAATGCGGGTGCGTATAAGAATGTGGAGGGGAAGCTCGCCAAGAGTAGGCCAATCCCGACCCCCGGTTCCTCTCCAAATTTCCACCACTCCTGAAAGAGTCCTGGCCTAAACCAACTTACTTACCTGTCTTAAATTGCGCAAATTAGCTAAGGCACCCACATAAATAATAAAACCATTATTGTTGGAAAGCATTAAGCGATATTTGCGAAAGCAGATAGTGATTAATGATAGTAATAAATAAATAGATTGATTTCACCAATCTGGGGTTTACGGCGCAAAGAAAGACGTAGAATCGCGAAAGAACCCAAACATATATACACACCGATCACTCAGTACCCTTTCGGGGTAGGCATAGTCAAAAAAGTTAAATTCTCAGTGATACACCTGTAAAGCTAACTCTGCTCTGATAATTTCCTCCATACTACCCTATCCTTGCATACCTTTCTTGCTTCAGTTACCCTCGCTTGTTTTGAAGACTCCTAATATTTCTCCTCTTAAGAGTCTCTTCTACATTCAAAATTTCTGCTATGCTTGCTTCTTCATCTATTTAATGCAAGTACACCTAGGCTACCGACGTGAAGGCTGTGGATTCCATAACCACCTCGGATTCAGATGTTGCGTGACCTTAACATGGAAGGATTTTGACATATTGAGGAGGGATTTTTGTAGTTTAAGTCGACGATGACATTTTCACTTACTCCGCACAATTATCATGTAATCCCGATGGCCCAAGTATTACGGCTTTTCATCATTAAACTTCAAAGTCAACAGGGCCGTCACAGTCGTAAGAACGACCCTGAGCTATATCCGGAGAATATTATTCATGAAAAAGAACGAAATAATCCGGAAAAATTTATTAGGCTGTTGCCTTTAATCGATGGGCCAGTGTGACAGCCAATTTTAAAGAAGAGCTTTGGAAAAGTTTGACCATTTTTACAATTATTATTATTTTGGTAATCTAACAGTTAAGGCAGGTCCAAATGGAAGTGAATATAATTCTTATAAATTTTACATACGCAGGGAGCTATGCAATTTCATTCTTCATCTCAGCGTCCATTCTACCCTTCTTCATCCCGTCCATTAAACCTATTCTCTTTCTTCCCCTTGCCCACTTACCGAGCATCCATTCATCATGGTCTTAAGCAACCCTTCGCTCCTCACTACCTCTTCCAACCACCTACTTTGCGTCTTCATAATCTCATCCAGAAGTCTCCTTTCCTCAATGTTTTAGTGGAATCCCAATCCCATCTTGGGTACTATGTTAAGAGAGCTTCAAGTAAAGTACTCCGTCCGTCGGATGGAGCGCTTAACTTTGGACTCATTGGCACCTTTAGTAGAGTAGGCTGATGCTGACGTCGTGTTTCTCACAGCCCTTCCTACCATTCCCTTACCTTCCCACCCGCCTACCCTGGCTGAATTAATTACCATAGTTGTCGGTCGCTTCCCTTCAAAGAGTTCACTTTGCCACAGAACTTTTAAAACAACCATTGCAGTCATCAAAAACATACAAAACGATTGAATCTAACTCGTTGGTTTGTTATTAGAGGAGACGACTGACAACTGAGTGATAAAGGATGGGTGAGTGGGTGATGCTGTTTGGGTAATGGGGAATGGGCGGAGATACTTCTCTTAGCGAAAGATGGTAAGGAGTCCATCGTTCACTGTCCGAATCGGAATGGCGAATAGTTGCTCACGAAGAGATATAGATATGCACCAAATGGGATGAAATTCACTATGAAAAAAATTATTTTACTTGACTAGGATTCAAACTTGGATCTCCCAATTACCGGAATTCACCTTGAGCTAAGGTGGATGGGTGGTGTAACTGGTTCAGAGGCAATTCATGAAAAAATTAAAACAATTTCATAAAAACACAGTTGAGGCGAAGCAATTGATGATAAGTACTTTCACCCTTAAAAATATTGCTGTTTCGTTAAATACTGTAACGTATACAGTGAGAAAATATCTTTGAATTGCTTAGAAACTAAAGAAAAAATAAAATTACCTTGAAGTATTGAAAATCAGAAAATCAATAAATTCAAAAAAAAATGTTTATTGCGAATTTTTATTGCACGTTTTCAAAAAACAAATATGGTCAATACATCTATCACTCGACCTTGGCCTCATTCTAGTCAAGAGAAGTCCTGCAACTGACAATGGCGTTTCTGATCCAAAAAATAAATAAGCGTATTCAGGAATATAGAGATGTTCCGAGTTTTTAGTTAGAAATATTTTCCAGTTAAACACAAAAAATCAAAATTAAAAAAGAAAAGGATTCCGAGATATCCCGGGAAGGGAGAATTCACTAGGAAATTTAAATTAGCTAAAATCCTATAGGGATGCCGGGAAAGAAATCCTAGGTTATCAAATATCGCGAAATTAGGGATCGGGGTTCCACAGAAAAATCTCCCCAACCACTGGGATTCGATCCCGAGCCCTCTGGATGGGAAGACAGTAATCACCGATTACGTTTCTTTCAAAAATACATGATATGTTAACATGAAATTAATATACATGAGATATTTCAACATATTAGACACAAAAGACGTTTTACCAGAATTGGTACATAGGTGCACTTGATATCTGCATTCCCACGTGATTGCTGGTGTATATTATTCTGGATTTCACTTCTTTTCTGGATGTAATCATAGCAGCAGTCTTGAGTTTTATCACAGTCCGGGTCACACCTGCAATATCTGAGAAATTTTATGATTCAATGTTTTAGCACGTTCCGCTGAGGAAATACAACCCATAAAAATGACCTAACTTTTACAAAGAGCCAAAACCTATTTTCCAGCACAAGAAATATCCAAGTATGAGTTACACCAATGGCATCACGCCAGGCATTGAAATTTTATCATTACGAGGAGGTATCTTCAGACAAATGCATCACCTTATTAATAAATGGAATGATATACCGAATGTAGATAATTTTAATTACCAACTTACTACCATTTTATTAGATTTTCATGACTCATCGAGAGAACTATTCATAATGGGGATTTCTGGAAACGACGTTTTAATAGTAATTGGTTTTTTAACATAGGATGGCAAGAATATCACTTAGCGGTGAGTAATTTGTGACGGGCATATAAACTACTCTGACAAAAGAAGCTGAGAAAGTGACGGTAAGTGATTTTTTTTAAATAATTCCGAAAATACGATACAAGTAATGGGTTAATGACACTGTAACATTGTAACACTTTAGAACAATGATAAACGCTGTAGAAAACCTTCACTAGATTTAAAATGGTAACTGAACGACTAAATATATATTTAGAATATGCCAACGAGCTTGTCGAAAAAGCTGTTGAGAACAATTAGCAATGAGCTAGGACATTAAATGGGTTCATCCTCGGGCACCCGATAAGAATATCTCAGTCTTAATAAATAAAATAAATTATGACACGGTACACAGCCGTTGACGTATAAAAATTTACATGCTAAGACAAGTGCACGGTTACTTTACCTGCAGCAAAAATGACTTATGCATATTTAATGGAAGACCAAAACATTGACTATTATTTATGCAATCATGATAGAAAATGTAGTGTACTTGTTTTAGGATGATCATTATTCATTTTTTAAAATAAAAATAAGATTACTAACCACATCAAATTTGGACACCGTATAACCCATTACAGCAAAGAAAAATGCAAGTTTGATTCAGAGATCAGGAAAGCACAAAAGAGCGGGTTCTAAAATAAGATGGCATGCTAACTAACCGAGTTGCGTTTTCTTCCGTCTCCAAAGGCGAACTGCAAAGCTCGGAAGGACACAAAGCTTCAGGGTGGATTTGAAGAGGCGCTTCTGCTGTCGAGGTAACTGCGGCGAAGGTGGATAAACTTATCCCATTGAAACCAAAAATGAAAACTGCCAAGACGTATCCAAGTGAGGATTTCATTCCGGGCTGCTTTCTCTGCCAAAGAAAACCACGATGAAAAATAAATCATTATCAATGATTGACATTACGAAAAAAACAAGTTTTATACAAATTTCATTCCATTTAATTTCATTATACAGTCAAAATAAGTCCTCTTGAAATCCGTGTGGTTATTTCCTACGGATTAGTACCGTCGATATAAATCAGGGCAAAGCGTGTCCATGATTGACTGACACAAAGCCGTCATTCAGTTACTTTAATTGTAAAGTAAATTGAACCAACAAACATATCTTAATTTGAAAATATTTTTCATCCGCAAATGCATTCCTCTGCTAATTATAAAAAACCGACTTCTTTGGTTTTATAAAAAGACATCCAGCTAGACATGGAACGTTAAATAGTCAAGTGACTTTGCGAAGGTGAGTAGGTCAATTTACTTCTGATTATTTCAAAGTTTTAGTCGTAACAATTGGTCCAACGCAAAATGCATTATGTTTGAGATGCTCGATTTTGTTTGCGTTTGCCGTAATTGCACTCGACAGGATGTGATAATAAGAGAAACCGTTGAGCGTTGTATCAAACTAAAAAGAATCCGACGGCTGAGACATACAAAACACATAAGGCAACACGACGACAGCAAAGCATATATTACTGTAGACCGGATAGAAATAGGTAAGGAGGAAATGGAGAGGTGATAGCAAAGGGAAGACGCCATTACTTCATATTTTCCTGAGAAAAGTTGGTGAAATGACGTAAGAGAATCTACGAAAACATCGGAGAGGATTAGAAAAAGATAGAAGAAGATGGGGAATAATGTTGAGGAGGTGAAAACTCAAGCAGGGTGGAAGGAAGATGACGATGCTATGCACTTTCGGTCCACCAAAGATGGCACTCGTAAAAACGAGGGCTTCGGAGGAGCTACTATCCACGAGGATAAATCACATTCTATCACTCCTGCCGTCACATTCCATGTAAATGAAGGCGTTAACCTCAGCCGAAATTACGACGGTAAAACACGTAGAAAATTATATCAATTTGGAAATCCATCTGGAAACCCACCACAAGACTTTTGGCTAGCCCGAACAATTCGGACATTTCACATAGTAATTTCTGCACACTAATCTGAATTACCTCCCCGATAATAAATATGACCAACCTTGGCAAGGAAGGGGTGCCGAGTACTAAAATCGATGGTGACCGCATGGAGCACGTCAAAAAACTGTTGTGCGGCGCGGAGACGCCAATAATTGCTGACATGAAGAAAAACACATTTCACTGATTGTAAGTGTTTACACTAGTCAAAAGGCAGAAGAAATATTGTTTCCGCTTGACTAACGGTACGATTGAAAAACAGCACTACGCTGACAGACTGTAGTGTCTCACAGGCACCGCGCGACAACAACAAGGTTACAGGATTTCACTTTCAGGCATTTTATTTTATGATTAATTTGGGCACCTAAAAAAATTGAAAATATGACTGTGGCAATAAGTATAAATATTTTAGGTTTTTACACCAAAAATCTAAAAATACATTAAAATTATGCTTGATTTTTCGACATCGAATTCGAGCTCAGAGGGAAATACTGCGCCGTGTATGTAGACTGCCGGAGTTACGTACTTGTGGGAGGCGGGATTCCCTCGGCAAACGAATGGCAAATAAATTAAGTAATTACAGCACAGCAGTGCGGATGAAATGAAAAGAAAGGAACTGAAGACCTCCACCTCCTAGAGGAAAGAAGATGGAGAGCTATGTGCACAAGGTGCTGGCGTGGAAAAAGGTCGTTCCATAAATTCGAAACTCCTTCATATTAACAGCTCTTCCATGATCAGAGAAAATTTATATAAATTGATATATTCCATTGACTGAATTAATGACGGCATTAAATTAAAACATAAATATATCAATCATGTATTAGGGGATAAATTAGAAACTTGAATTAAATTAACTTATCATGTCATGAGCGAAACATCATAAATCACGGGAAGTTCATGTGTCCGAACCATAAAGTGCCAAGAGTGTTTATTGGAGGCTAAAGTACTGGCTTCCCATTTCAAGAGCCCGGGTTTGATCCCCCAGAGATGTTGGCAATTTCCCAATCTCTATCTGATTTCCTTGTGGATGGCACTGAGAATTCATTTGTCCATCGAATGGAAAAATAAAGTTGGGACCTCTCGTTAACTCTCAGAAAGAGTAGACTTCTGTTTATGCCTGGGCTTACTCCATCTAACCTCAATTCCCTAAATAATCCTTCTTTTAATAACCTAGTTCCCGTAAATCTGATCATCTTTTAAAACATACCAAGGATATTCTACATTATTAAGAACCATGTTCCATTTTCGTCATTAAATTAACGTTGAGCTCTTCGTATTGTGTGACTGGGATTATTTTCCGAATAATCAGTTCAAATGTGTCAAATTATTGGGAAATATCATTCATCAATTCCTTATAGGCAACCCCAATAAAGTCTAGGTTTCCTTGGCCTCTAAACTTAAAAGGTAGCTCAATCACCACAAATCTAACCGTGCCCACCATTAATCCTGTACCAAGAAATCTTCATGACCAGGAAAAATAGTGAAGAAGACCAGGTTGTACGACCAAAACACTCCACCAATTCTCTAAACAGTTTAAAGATGACTGAAACGGAAATTCCAAGGATTCCCGATAAAAAGCTTATCCCTCTACTTCTGTTTACTCTTGCGTGACCGCTAACGACTAGTTTATCGGTAAATTTTAGGAATGACCATTTCTTCTCTTTTAAACGTTTTTCCAACAAATATTGATATCTCTAATGCCAAAAGCAATGGTAAGCAAATGACTCCACATTATATGTTTTGAGCAAGAGAAATGAGGTTTGGTGCACTAAATGTGGATTCTCTGTCTGTATGATTTGGTAGTAGTTTTGGATTTTTTGCAGTTGGTGGTGCAAAGAAAAATTCAAAAAACCGTGGTAAAACTGCTAATCAACGATGAATTTATTTACGTTAGCAACGGTGAAGTAAACAAAAATTACTCATTAAATTAAAATCAGTTACAAACCTATGGGCATATAAACATTGTTAATTTATCTTTTTTGGGTAAATGTTGATTGCACTACGATCTGTATCTTTTTAATTTCATTTCTTTTATTTCCCTTGATATAAAGTCTACTTTTACGCGAATGAAGGCGAAATTCGGCAGTTAGTCGAGTTGAAAATGAAAGGTACAGTTAAGTATGCCAATCGAAGTTATTTAGTGAAGATATTTAGAAATTATCCGGGTGAATGTTTAAATGTACCTATGCTACTCCAAAACAATAAGGTTCATGTCAAATTTCTGTATACTCAACGTTAATATAATCAACTAAGTGTTTTGATGTTGCCGTTTCCTTGATTTTGTTATATTGCATTCGATATACTATTAGCTAGCGTACGTGAAATGAACCTCAAGAGTTTTCCATGCAATGTCGTAAACGTTTCAATACATTTGCACGAGCCGCTGTCTCAATATTGGTACAAACTTCACGTTGAAAGTTTAGAAGTATTACTTATACCATTAAAAATGCTATATGAATGTGCGAGATACTGACCTCGGAGATAATTCATTACCAGTATTTGTTAATGTATGTCAAATATTGCTCCCGTGCTTGCTGTTTTGGGGAAGTAAAATTTCCAGTGGGGCACCTAAAACAATGCAATGTGCAAAAAATGCCTAACTGTTTTTCTAGAAAAACTCCAGCTTTGATGAAACCATGCCTGCCCACGTTGACCAACCAGAGACCACTGTATATCTCAAAAATGGTACCAACTCTCCTTGGACTACTAGAGCGTGTTGTTAGAAAAGTATAAAGAAAAGGAAACTTTACTACAGCAAATGTATGGAAAAAGTAACCAATGTAATAGAAGGCGGAATTTTTGCCCTCATCATTTTAGCTATGACTAACCAATCGTCGGAGTAACTGTATCTCAAAAATAGTACTCTCCTCAGTCAACTACAGTGAGCGTTGCACAGAAAAATGAATATAATGACTTTTTTACTCCATAATGTTTACTTATGATTCAAAAACTAATCCCAATGTTTTTTTTCATTTTTGGGAAACATATACACTCATTTAGCCACGTTTCCCTCGCTTCCACTTGAGTAGTGCAAAAAAAAGGAAAAACACCAAGTTCACCTCAAGAGCACAAAAGACATAGACTGCCTGCAAGGCAAGCAGCAGGTCTGGTAGTTATTAATTTACTTTGGGATGATACTTGCGCATGTTAAAACATACACGATAAAAATACCTAGATTCACTGACGGTTTATAAGAGGCTCCCTATCATCATCATTGTGGTAAGAGACTGGAATAAAATGAAGTTGAGGTAAACTCATATGACGCACCTAAACAAATGACTCAGATCAAGGAGCACCACTTCGAGACGCAGATAAGTCTGGTAAAAATGTTTTCTTTATTTGCATCTTAGACTTCCAGCTTCCCCAGGGACGTGTGGCAAGGTGTGATGGGACATTAGCCATGAAAGAGGAGGGAAATTAAGGAAAAGGTTTGGGAGAGGCAAGGTACAAAAAGGGAATGTTGACTCAGAGTCTTAGTGTCTTCCTCTGTTTCCCTTGTAGTAATTAATTTTGCACTGAAAAATTGAGGTTTTAAACCAACTAGTTCGGTTGAACAGCTCCGTTATTTTATTTCATATATGTACCAGTTCTCAAGATTTAGTGCGAGGTTGAAACAGTACCCTCCGTGCCCAACTGAAACTCGCGTAATGTGAATTTCTTAAGTAATCTTAGTCTAGTGTGTAGCCTCCGAGTCTCCAGCGGATCCCAACCTAGTCCTTCCATCTGCTACATTACCCTCGCTTCTCGCTCGTAGCAGCTTTTAACGAAGCGTGCCACTTTTCGATTGTATTTTGTTTATTTTGCATGCTTCACTCAGTCCCTCCTACCAAAATGACTGCTTTTCTGAGCAAGATGAGCCTGTTTTTCTTAACCCCCTCTTTGAGATGAGATGCGGCCAACGTTTCGAAACTAAATATGAGAAGATTGTTTGAACTCCCTCTGAGTGAAATTGTATCCCAAACGAATCTCCATTGCCTCTGTCTTTTGATGTGGACTTTTTTCAATGCAGCATAGCAATACGAAATGGTAGTGAGGCGATTTTATGGGTTCTAAAATCCAAAACAGGATTTTATGGGTCGTTATGTCTGAGCTAGGAGTTAATGCGATAAGCCTGATATCTATTCTAGATGAGAGAAAATCGAACAAATTTTAAAAGACGAAACTTGTGAAGAGGTCAAGAGAAATGTAATTGGACTTTAACTAAAGATCCTAGCTCTTAGGATAACATATTCCTGCTCCTTCTTTCTCAGCCACATGTCTTAATGAGCTTTGAAAAATGATCTAATTTGTTGACTCCGTGGCTAAAATTAACCGGTTAAAACATACTTTTCCATTTTTAATGGAATGAAAAATTGTAACAGACATCGTGACGTAAGTAATCATTTCTTTGCGTCCAGTTAATCGCAGAATCAAGCTTACCAGGCAAAGAGCAACTTAGGCAAGCTAAGAAAACTTCCCATATTTCTTTCAAGAAAATCAACAAAATATATTTTACACAGCATAATAGAAATTAAGTTGCATATATTGAGAACATGAAAAAGAACGAGAAAATTTTGAGAACCGTAGACATGCCCTGTTTTAGTGGCCTGCTTTATCCCATACTTTCGATAGAATAAAAAAATCCGTATAATTAGGCAATATGTATCGTTTATTGATACATCGGAAAAATTCGGTAAGTCACAAAGTGAAAATTTTGTGACTCGCTAAGGGTTCTCTCCATTCAGGGCTCATGCGTTCCATTTCGTTGATCCCGTTCGGACATCTTTGTAAAAGTAATTAAGATCCGTAAAGCATTACATATAGAAGAGTCAACAATCCATATTTTAACCATGGGCCAATAGCAAGAAGGAGTGAACGGGGAATATATAGGGAGCTAAAAAAATATGACGCAAATTATAAGACTTTGGATGATATTTCTTACACCATCTTCGAGAGAAGACCAGAAGTTTCATGTGATTCCCGAAGATGAAAAGCTAGTGAAGATTTGACTCTGTCTTTAAGTTAATATCACCGATGTTCGTAAGCATAGATTCTACCAAGCTCCTTATGAAAATGTCATTCATTCTGCGGAAGTGTATGTGCCTTAAAAGCACTTTGCAGCAAAGCACCCTCTTTTTAGGTCATCCAATGGTTAGGTCAGCGACGTTTGGTTGCGAGCCAAAATGGAGGTTCTCGTTCTTTTTCAGTCACATAATATCGCTTATTTTCTTTCTTTTTAGATTATTCATTCGGAGGGCTTATCTTTAGCCAGGCAAAATCTAGTTCGTAAAAGCTGCAAAACAAGTAATATGACCTGCTCGTCGTGGCGGAGATATGACTTCCAAGAAAATATTATCTTTTGTATGGGATGTTCAGGGGGTTCAGAGGTTTTAAAAAGGGAAAAAATATATCGAATATGGTACCAGGAAAATGTATCAAATATGGTACCATGCTAGAAACGAAAAGTAATTCGTTTAGAAATAGTGACATATGCAGTCAAAAATTAACAACAATGATTAGGAGCTACATCGCGAGAGTAAAAAATGGTTACACTTCACACCATAATTTCAACAAAAGTACGTGAACTATACTTACAACTAGTAATTAATATCAGAAACCCAAAATGGTAGAAAATAACTGGAGCTTTCTCAATGTCTAATAATGATAAGGAATTTCGCGAGGTCAAATCAAATTCAACTATACAAAAATGAATAAATAAATTCAAAACCCAAGATGTAGATTTCTTGTATTGAAACTATAAGAAATATTTAAATAAAATTCATAAAAATCAAATTATTTTTTAGTTGAAACGATTCCTTAAAATACCAGTGTTAATTTATTTGCCAAACTAATTTGCGAGAAGAAATTTGATATTAAGTAGCATGCAAGTTGATATCTGGGAGCCCAAAAAAATGATACAAGTGAGAAAACATTCTTTATTATAATATTAACAATTTGGTATTATTCATGCGGAGTGTACACACAGTCAGAAACACAGGCTTGAAATTAGGCAGTACTTCATTGAAACATACATTTGGAGCATGCTCGTATACGGCAGTGAAGCCTGGACAATGAAAATTACAGAGTAAAGAAGTTTGGAAGTAATGGAAATGTGGTGTTACCAAGCATAAATGAAGATCAAATGGGTGAACACTGGAATGGAGCACTCCAATCTCCGGATTGATGACTACTCATAATCATTATTTATATTTACTTTATAGACAGCGGTTTTTCCATGAGTTTTCATCCCTTAAAATGCCTCTCTCTCTCTCCTCAAGCACGTGCTATTTCTGAGCTCATATGAGTACAATGAGTAATCATTGCACGTTGAGTTAAATTCATCTACTCATACTCGCAGTTTTCAAATAGAACTAAGGAATCTCTACAAATGACCAACGTTGAGGATGTCAAAATGTTGTATTTTTTCTTCAGTGAAATATTTATCTCGCTCTTAATCGGAAAATCAAAGCCATCCTGTGTAATACCGAGAAGTAAAAAATCCCGCCAAAGAATACTACATATTGTACTTGATATACAGCTGTCGATTCTGGGAAAGCATCAGATCCTTATTATGTACAAATATGTAGTCGACACTAAGGGAAAATGTCTTCTCATGAGTAACGATTATTTAGGAAGAAAACGAAAAATGTAAACGTAGCTTGAGTCAAATTATCAGAAGACAGGATGAGTTTATAACTTCGAGGCCGCTTTTTAACAGAACTTTAAACAAGACTGAGAAGTACTCCTGCAAAATCCCGACGCTGTTAATAAGCACTTAAAAAACTATATTGCTATACAGGCATGTTGACCCATTTATTTCTAATTCTCACAACAATTCTGCTATCTCATACTCTTTTTCAGGCATTTAAAAAAAGTACTTTTATAAATTTATCGATAAACGTTTCAACACTTACATCGAATTTATCAATTTAATTGACAACGCAAGGAAAAAGAACTGAAATCACACTACATTCTCAAATCAATAACAACGGTGTTGCTTGCCGGCAGGATTTTTCTGTATTTAATATTCCGTTTTTGAGTAGCTGAAAAGACGTATTGACATGCATTCATTCATAAAACTCGCAGGAATTAATCAAATTTTCAATAGTTAAATTGCAAATGTGCGTGAAACAAAGGAAAACGTTCCCTAAATCCTTGGTCAAAAATAGGATAATGTTTTCCAGTTGCTTTTAATGGAGGCGATTAAGATGATTTTTATGATAAGAGCGGAAAACGGTAGAGTATTAATTGATATTAGTACAAACATTAATAAAAGAGACAATTCAAGCATCACAGAAGTAAAATACGTTCAAAAACACCAAAGGGAACGTCATTTGTGCGTTAGTATTACATTTAATTAGTTACCTTGGCGGCTCACGATAGTAAACAGGCGTGGAGACTCGACGGGCACCCAGGTCCTCCGGCCTCAAGTGGCGATTGCGACGGCGAACGATCATGCGAAAAAGGGGGTTTTTAGCTCGACGGTGCGGGAGTGCGATGATGGGTAAACATCATATAGGGACGAATTCGCGGGGGAAATGTAAGCGTCTTAGACCACTGAGCAGAGATCGCGAGAGAGACTGAGGAAGTTTGGACGCGAAAGAGAGGGAGAGAGTAGATCGTTCGAAATCTAGTCCAGTACTACGATGATGATGATGATGGGGAGCTTGCATAGGCTCGAGATGTTGAGTGCTAATCTCGCAGGGAGACCATCAACAGGACCCCAACAGACTCACCCCCACCCACTCATCTTCCTCCCCGTCCCATTGGGATGGGGGAGGGGAATCCATTGCGCCCCTCTCTTGCCCAACCCCCGATCTGTTACCCTCCTTACACACCACCGTGGCCGTTACTGGAAACCCGACGGACCAAGCGCCTTCCGTAGGTGGGGGTGGACGGAGGCAGCGACCGACAAACAGATCAGCCGTGGGGGCCCTTGATTCCCTCTCTCTCACCTTGCAACTCCCCCCCCCCACCAGCCCGCCCCCACGAAAATAGCGGCTAGCGAAAACAAACAGAGGGGGGGAGAAGGGGGTTGGGACTGGGCTGCGGGGGAGGTGGAAGAAGGGGTTTACTTCCCGCGACTGAGACTGCCCTAACTACGCTGAGAGGAGGGAGTACCAGGGGTGGGTGGGGAAGAGCGGAGAGAGGGGTGCTCGTGGGCAAGGATGAGTGAACACGTGATCTGGATCGTTTTAAATGAGCGGGTGCGTGTGAGGCTGGAGCGTATCTAAAGGAGACTTCTCTAGGCGAGGTTGAGGAGGATTATTTACGCCGACGCTTTGAGAAGATATTTTGACAGCCATTAAGCAAATTTTGTCTCGTCCGTTTTAGAGCCATCAATTTCCCGCATGAATTAGGTGAAATTTCTCCGCAATTAAATTTTAAGAAATATCTTTGCAATCAAGAAAATAAAACTTCCATCGCCTACGACCATCGGGTTTCCTCGCATCATCGCGTCATCTATGAGGACTTCCATTTGTTTCCGCGAACTAATTATGAATAGGAATGGATTTCCTGTTTCTTGCTCACAATTCTTCTGGAAAATATTTCGCCCCAAGAAATTTTCTCCTTGAAGCATATTGCATACTAAGTGGGGTTTTCGGCCAGAGGAAAAAGGGTCGAATTCCATCACCGTTGTTCCCTGTCCTCAAGGTTTTTCCCGTTCAATGGCGCAGCCAATGAAGACAGGTTGATGATTTGATGGTCTTTATATTTTTCCGGGATTTCTCTTGCATGAGTGGGTTGTGAGATAACAGTTACGTTGCCAAACCTGACAGGATCTTTAGGCAGAAAGTTTCACGAAGAGTTTTCTACCAGTTTATGTAGTGTTCTTTGCCGCGTTTACCTACGTTTACATAAACTGGTGAAAAACGCCTCACGACACTTTCAACCTGAAGAGTCTGGCAGCATAGCCAGCGAACATGTTGTCTCACAACCAACTCACGCGAAAGAAATTCCGGAAAAATACAGGTATCATCATTCCAGCGCCGCGGAAATTTACGAACTGAGAGTGACGATTTACTTAACTAATATTAATGGCCGTTGACGTATTTCAATTTAACTTGCTTCAGCTGCTAACGATACCAAGATACAGGTCATTGGCACCGAATTATATTAGATGACTAGTTCAATTGAAGTTTGAAGTTTCAATGAGACTATGAAACCTCCCGAAACTCTCCTAGACCCGCCTCATTAGGAGCTCTAAAGTGCGCTCGGCGGTGATCCGAAGTAAGACTTCCTCCTCTTAATCATTCCCATGCTGTCAAACGGGCTGAAAGAGATAAACCACTCTTTCCTCCTTCCTTTCCAAAGAACAATGCTCCTTACCAGCCCAGCTACTACCCTCCATGGCAACCACAGCATTCCTGTTTTTAAACTCAAGGAGTAGTCTATGTTTTCTAGGAGAAAAATCAGGGTTTTCCAGGAAACAGCAACGAATTTACAAAAGGCGTTTAAACGTGGTGTCTTGAGTGGGGACTGGATCTTAAGCCAAATAAATTCACTCCAGGAGAAATCATGCCAAAGCTAAATTTATAAAGTGGAATAAGTAAATGTAAAGATTTCAGATGAAGTCAAATACCATAACTTCAGACCTAGCGTTGAGGGAAACACATACATAAGATAAGGCGCTCCATTAAAGACTAGGATTTATCATGCGAATAATAGGAAGGTTTCGGGTGAAAAGTGAAAAGAGAGATACTACTTCGCTCAGGTTAGGTCACACCTCGAACACGCCGCGAGCCTTGGGGCCTCTGCACGGAACTACACAATACGCGAAATAAACACAAAGGAAGCTGCACGCTTCGTTAAAAACTCCTACGAGTAAAGTATAGAGTAAACGAGTAAAAGAGTAAAACGAGTAAAAGAGTATATAACAGCTATTATATGAACTAGATTGGGAGTCACCACGCGCTATGCACTGGGCTCAAATTAATGAAGACAGAAATTGCAATTTTCCACTGGTAAAATAGATTGATTGCGGTCTAGGTTTCTATGTGCTACATCATAATCAGGAAAATAATTAGGAACGAGTCGTGGTGTAATATATATACCACTGGTATATACATATACAAGTTTACCAAGAGGGTGGCGGGGGCGGGGTTTGGGACGGTGAGGGAGGCGGGGGGAGGAGGAAAGGGGGAAGCGGTTAACAAGGTAGAGCATGAGTGGGTGGGGGGTGGGGAAGAAAGTGCATTTCCTCTCCTACCCCCGCCCACCTCCTCCCCACAATTTTTTTCCTGATGATGATGTAGTACATCGAAACCTAGGTAGCAATAGATCTTTTTTACCGGTGGAAAATTGCAATTTATATCCTCAGTAAGTGGTAATTCTGCCTACCACATTAGGCCTGATACTTCTATTCTTGTGAGCTTAAATTACTTGGAATATTCATATCACAAGAGTTACCGGATGACATGAGGGTGTTAGTTTAATCCCTCACTATATCTGAAGATAGAAGAGAGAAAATAAGTACGATGCACTGCCGGACAGAAATTTACTAAAATTTCAGCCTCCCAAGCACCATTAGTCACCACAACAAAAATAGATCTTGACAATAATACACTTCGATAACATACAATTCACTTTCGTCCTTTCGCTCTTCCAATAACTTCTCCATACTCTCTCCCCTTTTCGTGGCTGGTGCCCTAACACCCAGTGCCACATGCTCTTACCCGCAGCGACTCGCAGGGTAATATATAGGAGTACATGGGCAAACATACCTTAATTTTTAGTCGGAGTCAGAAATAATATTCGAGTCGGAGTCAGTTACGAAAATACTATGTTTGAATACGCAGTAGTGTACCAGTAAAAGCTACTATTTAGTACATCTGAAAATTTCATGAAGGTTTTAGAGGTGTACATCAAGTTGAAAAAAGTAATGAACCTTAGAGCACCGAAAAATCCCATTTTCACGGGTCAATTCTGGTATTTTTTGATAAATGTGGAAACTAAAAAACTGCTCTTTTTACTTCATCTAAAACACTGGGAACTTTTTGAAAAAGCGTAAGAGTAAATTTCTGCCGCACTTGACCTGTCTGTGCTCATTTCTGGGACTTAAAAATATGAAATCGAATAATGTTAATAAAATTGTTTTTTTCGCGTCATAAACCTGAATGTTTCTCTAGAAAAAATGCTATACACGGAATTGCTTCGGGTTTCGGGAAAATCCTCGACCAATTGTACAAAAAATACTGTTCACATTTAGTGCATGAGCCTTTCAATTTCGGAATTCCTTAAAACTTTGTTTAGTCCTGAAACACCATCGGCATAGGGTCCAATTTCAGTTCAATTGAATATGATGCGTGATATTTAATAAAAATGACAAAATGAGGCTGTGTAAATTTCTGCCACAGTATATTAAAAGTAGTTTTTTATCGTCCTCCAATTACCAAAATGTGACTGTTTTCGTGGCAAATAGGGCTCAGCATAGAAAAACATGTGGGAAAATTTTATTTTACAAGCATCTGGCATACTCTAGTGTAAGTAGGAGCAAAAATGAATACGTCAGAAAAAGGAAATAAATACGTCTAAAACAGAGGTGATACACACTATCGGTCAAGGTAAGGATTTCATCAAAATCAAATCGTGTAACAGTATGATACCCTAAAAAAATATATATATATATATAATATATTATAATATATATATATATATATATATATATATATATATATATATATATATATATATATATATATATATTATATTATATATATAAAATATATATATATATATGTATTACATGTGGGTCTAAATTCGCGATTTTGCAAAAATCACCCCGGTAATGGTTCATGGCATAAGTTAATATCGGGAAAATTGAGGAGAGATTCCCGAATTCTCTAAAAATCATGGATAATTCCTTGATGTACTTGGCGGTAGGTGAGGTAACATGATGAAATTTTGACATCGCGTTGGAAAACAATTTGTAGTACTTATTTGTAGCAAACCGGTTTCCATGTTCTCACACGTTTCTCAAGGTTAATCCTGTAAATTTTAATTGTTTGATTATTAATGATTATTTAACAACTTCAAAGTTTCAAACATCCCTACTCTACATTTCGCGAACTTTCCAATCTTCGTATTGAATGTCTCTTTCACACATTCCAGTTCTGACTCATCCATGTTTTCTTATGGCGTCCTCTTTTTCTCCGAGTGAGAACCTAAGACATGAGCTATCTTCACTCATTCGACAAACGTGACCACATGATGTTAAACTTTCAGCCTCACTAGTATTTGTCATGGTGACGGCAATATTTATCCTTTTATGTAAGTACCTACTCGTTTACTCTTTTATGTTGACCAGTAATGTTCATTTTAAAAACGCCTCCTGAATCTCGGTTCCATCAACTATATAAAAGACTACGCGTGCGTACGTATGATTCAGCTGCCTGGCGTAGTGATTCAGATGTACGCCAATAGATGGCAAGGGAGCTACCATATGCCAAGGTCGCTCTAACCCATTAGGGTTAGAGCCACCTTGCCATATGCGGTCTCCACTAACTGACTCAAAAAATCGATCTTCGTATGCTTTTTTTCAAAATACGCGTATCATTTTTCAAATAAATAAATAAATTTTCCTTTTAAATATAATATATTTTTACCCAAGTTACATAATTTTTTTCATTAAAAATGAAAAACCACACATTAATTACTATGTATTTAATCATTTACTTGATTACGTTTTGGCAATTTCACCAAAATTTTAGCCTATTTCAGCAAGGTTTTTCACTTGTTCCTAATAATTTCTTTCTTAGATTTTTCGTCACTTCCCTGTCCTTAGACCCATGCATTATACTCTCTACAATTTCCCCGTCATTCTCCTTCCCTCTTTCCCTCCGAAACGCTGCTCCCTCAAACACCTCACTCTAGTGACCAGTAAAAGTTACCGCCAGAAGACCTCCCTCCTAATATCCCCCCTTCTCGGCTACATTCCAGGTTACACGGCCCGGCCCCGGTGGCGGCGGGGCCATGACCTTGCCTGTCAACCCAAAGGTCGCGGGTTCGAATCCCGCCTGGGTGCAAATTTCTACTCCCAGGGCATGGATTTGTGTGTTTGTTAAAGAGTTATATGTAAGAGAGGACTAGATAGTCCTAATATCGCTCGAATAAAAAAAGTCACATTCCAAGGAAGGAGAAAATGGGCAACGAAAATCACCCGCGACAGTACGAGCAGAGCACACACGAAAGACGCCTAAGCAATCACTATGATTCACAACTTTCCCGGAAAAATTACTTTAAATGTTTTTGTATTGTTATCCCCTCTACTCGTCATGAAAAACCTTCTTCATTGCCTTCCCCACTTACCTTTTCCCTCTATCCCTTCGTCCCTCCCCCCGTGAATCCTTACCCTTATTCCCATTACCTCACATAAAATTTATATACATTTTCACCTGAATGTAACATCAACTGCTGACTTGATAAAGATGCAAAACATCTAAACCGGTCGCATAAATATTTATTGGTGTAAAAATGCAATGAGCTGTTCTCTCGTCATGTTAAAGTTTTACCACATCAGTCCTGAGACAACAATATTCACAGTAAGAACTAATTCTTTTCCGGCGAATACTGTAAGTAAACTATTTTCGTATAACACACCGAGTTAATAATTCTATTTTATCCAACGTTTCCATAAGCGTCTCGCTCATCATCATGTGGGATATGAAAATTCCACTAAAATTGGCCGCCTTAAACTAAAAAAAACAATATTAACTCTCTAAAATAGTTTTAATTACCTTTGCTGATATTCAATAAATTGTGGAATTTACCAAGAATTTTTCTATGCTAGAATTTGCGTATTTTCGAGGAGATATGAAATGCAATTTTATTGAGTTTTCTCGGATTTTTAATGAATTTCAAGAACGTGTGGCCCCCCTGCTTTCCTCTCTTCTCCTCGCCTTCGTCATCCCTCCTCGCCTTTCCGCCACCCCGACCTCCCCCTTTTGAGCGCAGAGATGTTCCCGCGATCGTGTCCGGCCCCTTACACACTACACACATCAACCCAACCTCCCACACACGTCTCAAACCGCCTCCTCGCTCGCCTCAACAGATTCCGAAGTAAATGGAGCCATTAAAAAAAAAAGAAGAACAAGACTGGAGGGGGGGAGGGAGGAGAGGCATGGGTTCTCTTGTTCCCGTCCTTCTCTCTACTACTTTCCAGATCTGCTTTCCTTTTACTCTTCCTTCTAACTTTTCCAGCTTTCGTCCGAGATTTTTCCATCCGCGACTCGTGCCGCACGTCCGGCTTGTGATTTTTAAAAACTCACTTCGCACGCGCACGCAAGGGAGGTCTGCTCTTTTCCATTTCCAATTTTCGCCGCCCGCGCCCGACGTAAACGCTCAAATATTTTGGTTCGTGAGCAAAAATTTATGGTTCGACTGACTAGTTCGGAGATGGGTTTATTTACCTTAGCACCTCGTTATCCGTTGTAGTCGAGGGCACATCAATAAAAAATATAGTTGCGAAATTTCAAAATCTTCTCCGGTCAAAAAAATGACCTGTTCTTTCCCGACCAAGGACGCACAGTATGAGAAATGAACAAGAATATGAGTGAACGCGTAAAATTTCGGTCTCCTGACGGCTTCGAGTAAAATATCGTTTGCTAATGAAGAACGATGATGGAAGTCAAATAGGTATATTTATTTTTACTTATGCGTTAAAAACAAACACATACTTAATTGAAAATAGAAATAAATACATAGTTGAAGGTTGCTGATAGATTAGAGCAGATAACTTGTATGGGTGAGAGTGTGGTGCACTACTTCCATGTGAAGTATTTCTTAACTAATCTTTAAGTGTGACTTAACTACAGCCCTCAAGAACCCATTCTAGCAACCCAAGTATGCTTAATCATTTTTTTCCCAGAGTAAATATTTATGGCTCTGCTGACTCGTTCGGAAAGATTTAACTTGCCCAAGCAGCGCGTTACCAATTGCAGTTGAGGGTACATACATCGATAAAGGAAATAGCTGCAAAATCTCAAAATGTTTTGATCACAAGGGGTGTGGGCTGGGTATTTTTAAAATAATCATTCCCCATTGCTGAAGAACGAGGCAGATATGAACAGGAAAAATGAGGGAGCGTAAACCGTTTGCGTCTTCTACAGCTGCCTGAAAACTTACCAGTCCCATTTAGGAATCGTGGAAAACTGCAATTTTGATTATGAAAATTCAAAATATTTTCTCCGTTAAGTCGCCATCTCCACCCTTAAAATTCAACATTCGTTTTTTTTTAATTTCCCTAAATATAAGACTTTGATTAGTAACATATTAAAACATATACAGCGAAATTACAATGAATCATTCTGTAATTAAATCGGTTTTCAATTCCCTAAAGTGTTCTATAGCTGAAGGTAAATCGATAAAGATAATCCGTGAGAAATATCAAAACCTTCTTGCCACAAGAAGATGTGTTTGCCTACCAAGTTTGGAGATTTTTCCTACGGCCAGCGTAAACTAGCTGCGTCTTCTTCTGACTTCCAGAACTAGAACATGTCAATGAGGATGTGCATTCCCCGTCAATATGTAGGGATATCGGTTGAAAAAGAATTGGCTAGCGCCCATTGTAAATTAAAAATGAAATGGAATAGAAATTTACGGCAGCAGTTATTTATTCAGCATAACTTTAGAATGTTACCAAGCGTTCCAAAACTTAGTTAACATCATCCATACATCTCACATACTAGCAGTCTTGTCAGTCCAAGTACAATATTTTATCGTGCTGATGTTATAAAAATTAGGAAGAGCATCATATTTAGCGATCATAATCACTCAGGTAATACGTCATTCTCAAAGGCATCAGGCGGTATATTGGGTCCATTCATCAGCATGCTTCGATACGCCAATAAGTATTCCTGCGAAAGAACCAGTACAGCCAAGTGAAAGCAAATATTTTCCATCATTTTCTTGAACACAAGCGCTACTCTTCTTTTCTCCTTCTCCGGCATTTTCAGCTGCAATAACTCCCAGAGAGAAGAGACGATGTCCTTCTTCGGAGACGTCCCAATTTCAGCTGGGGATATCGGCAGAGCGTAAGTCTCCACTCTTCCTTTCTGCAACGATGTCGAAGTCAGAGGTCCTTTCACTGTTCCTAAGGGTGGCACCATCTCAAGCCCCATAAGGACGTGCTGGAAAGCCGCAAACGTAACGAAAGGCACTAAGGCCAGGTAAAAAAGAGGCCAAATGAGAAGGACGACACAAAAAAGCGTGATGGCCATTTTGGTTACTATGTTGTTCAATGGCCTTTGGTAGCGCCAGAAATAGTAGAGGTGACAGGCAAACGGAAGTAGGTAATCGTATATGCGGTAGAAGAACCCTGAACTTCTCCTTCGCCAACTGCTGTGCATTTTTCTTCGGTAAGGTCTCATGACTGTGGCTTCGTTCCAGGAGCGGGAACAGCAGGAGTGGGTTAGATTTGACGATTCCAATTATCTGCCTTTCATCGTGGTGCTTCACGAAGGAGCGCCTGCAAGAATAAGTGAAAGTGTACTCAGAACAACAAAGCTGAACAAAAAGCAACAATGATTAGATTGAAGACTTCCGCGGAGTTTATCGTTGCTGAATCTATTAATTTTCCGGGTATCCTCCAGCGTCTGTCGTTGTTCGGCCGGTCTTCAGGTCGAAACTGTTGTCTGCAAACAACGGCAGACGCGAGAGAACACCCTGAAAGTGAAGAGATTCGGCAAAAATGCTTAATTACACGATCAGTGCCTTCGATTTTGCATGTCAACTTCGGGAAATAAAGTTGAAATGTGGGATTCACGAGGTAGCTCAAGGGGTGAATGTTATGCTACTAGCCCGGACAGCCGGGTCCAAATTCAGGAGAAGCCTCTCTGAGGACGTCCAACCCGCCCCAAATTGAGTGACTTTAGGGGTAACAAAGCTTCTTCGTGAAAGGCGGTACAAGGCTCAGAGTACATACAGAGAGGCCAAAAGTGACAATGCCTGTCATCATTTTGTGCGCAATTCGCCGTGTCCTTAGCCAATTCCATCCCGGCCAGTCGATAGTTAAGTAGAGGCGACTAGTGAGAGAAAAAGGCTTTTTAAAAAGAAAACAATACTCGGAACCAATATCCAACGTGAGTATCATGTCTCAAGTTGATGTTTTTGAGTCTAATCCAAGTATTACATAAATGTAGTGAAATCGTTACAGTTCGTGCCACGTAAGCCCGTTGCATAGTACCGCGTAGCGGACTCTAACGCAAGATTAGCGAATGAAAAAGCTAATAGGCTTGATGTTTGACAAAGTGAGTGCTTTGGTTATGAACCTATGGCATAATTTTGCAATATTTCCTCCACATTTTCCTCACGTGAACGAGACATAAATAATAAAGTTTATATCAGCCTTAAAAAAATATCGGGTAAGCAGATTTTCTAATATTCTCTTAAAATCGGAATTACCTCCTTTTCTCCCTCAAAGATAGTTTGAAAATCGCTTCTAGTAAGGTCTAAATGAACAATTTGCACCATTTTCCACCAGTGCCCCTTCCAAAAAGAATTCATTAAAAGCCACTGATCGCACGGCAATGATTGTATATGCTTTGCGCCTAAGGAAATTGCTAAGAACATGGTGGATGCGCTCAACAATCATTACCCACATAAAATAACATACGAAGTCATCAATTTGGTCAATTGTATATAATTCGAGCCATTAATTTGGTTTTAAAACACCGTTGGGCTTGGGACTTGATGTTTACCCTCCCCGATCAAACATTCTGGTTGAAGGCCGGATCCCGATGGCTTGTTAGTGTCATGCAATGGCCCAGCCGTGCTCATGCTAGTTTGAAAATACATAGCGTGAATTACCTTTCCATTGCATATATTCGTTTTCTTAAGGGATGGAGTCATGGTGTCACTTTCCTAATCTTTTCATGCAGTCTTCTCACTGGAGAAACATTTTTCCTTCTGAAATAAAAGTAGAAGGTAAAAGGAACCACTTCAGACCTTTTCATGAATACTTTAACATTTCACATTGAAAGCGATGGAAAAGCTTTTTTTGTGGCGCTGATCTGCGTAAAAGGAGAAAAGACAACGCCTTCACTTTATATTTCGTTTTGATAACATTTAACATTAAACTAATCGCTGAACTCGTTAAAAATGAAGAAAGATCAAATTCAGAAAACATAGCGTCATTTTTTCCTAACCTCTCTTGCAAAAACGGTAAAAATGATATTCCAACGAGTGAATGATTGAGAATACTTAGTTCCTTTAGAAAAAAAGTGAATGAAATATCGTAATGTAATATTGAAAATTATGTTAAGTCTTTCAAACTCAAACAAATGACTTAATAATAAGTACTGCTCAAATTAGGATGAAAGAAATGCCAAACTATCGAGATCAAGTTGAGTCATTACAGATAATGGGATATGAGGAGGCGTAAATTACCAGCCTTTTACTAAGTCCAGATTCAACAGGAATTTTTGATTACATTTTTTTAGAACTTTTTTAGTTTAAAAACTTAAATTATGAGAGAGAATGTACCTTCCCTAATACTAACAACAAATTATTTGGAAAATAATAATTTCAAATATCTACTCATTGCTTTGATTTATATCTAAAAATGATACAATTCTGAGATCAAAAAAACATGCTCACGAGAGGATAAAAGGACGCCATTATAGAGCGAAATTAGATCTTCACAGACCTTTAAATTTAAAAATGTTTTTGGACCACATAAAAACCCATGCCCAGAGTGAAGAAAGAATTATGTGATTCACCCACACGGGACTCAAACCCGCGACCTCCGGATAGGCAGGCGATGGCGTTACCACGCCGCCACCGAGCCCGACGAATATTTTAAAGTATCTTTCTTATTTCAAATAGAAAATGGGACATGAATTACTATCTATTCAAATAACATTTATACGACACAGTGATTGATATGCAATTGTATAATTAAAAAGCCTAAAAAGCCGATGAATTGAAAATTGCCAAATGAAAAGGAGTTCCCTGGATCAGGGATCGAACCACGGATTTTCAGCTTTCCTGGCAATTGTACATACTATTACGCTACAAAGAGTCCGATAGCCCTGGCAATTTTTGGAGGATCCATAGGAAAGGCTGACCTTTTCATCCTTTGATAATTATCTACGCATTCTTTGCCGTTCATCGCGTCAGTTGAGAAAATTTCAAACAAGATACATCATAATGTACACCAGTGGTTTGCTTATATGTAAATATAGCTCCAAATTTCTATTAGTAATCCCATCCCAAGTTTCAACTCCGATATAATAATTTTAAGCTATTTTCACCTTGACAGTGACTATGATATTTCTGAGATTTAGCAACCTAGAGTTATTAGTAAAAAAGTATGAGCTAAAACGAAGTTATTTTGAATTTTAGAATAAACAAGTTTCTACAAAGTGATGACTGACATCATAAGAGTCATCAACCTTCACAACGTTTTTACCATTGTATCTATTCCTAAGTAACGTCACGTGCTTCAACAATGCGGCTTGAAAAATAATGATTTACATCGAAAAAACTGCATTCCCGCAGGGTTATGATTTACAAGGGCTTATTCTTTCCGTAAAAAAATTAGAAAACCTGTTGCCGTAATCGTTTCCATGCTGAAGGTAGTAATTCTTGCAGCTCTCGGCACATTCTTGCAAACGACAAAAAAAACAAAGATATCGCTGAGGAAAAAAATTACAAGCTCGCCGGGGTGTCATGAGTTGGAAACGTAAAAAACTCTGTGGCGGAGCTCTTTCATCCTTTCTGTATCCGACGCTGAAGTAAATTGCTTGTCGGCGGGGAGCAAAAGGGGGAAAGAGGGTTAAGGATCGTTTCTCTACGCCCAGACAACAGTGTCATCCTACTTCTTTTGTTTTATTTGCACCGTTGAGACTGACGTCCGCTTCATTTTTTTACCCGTAGAGGATAATTATCCCGAGGCTGGGAATAATGCAGCAAGGTGAAATGAAATAAGGGAAAGAGATAGATAGAGTCAGAGAAAAAGAGAGAAATATATGAAGGGAAAGGTGCTATGGGGAAAGGGGCCGTGGATTAAAACTGACAAAGGTCGACGCGATGACCCAATTACCTCGGACGTTTTTATTATTCCAGTTGACCTGCACTTTTTGTCTCGTCCGTTCGCCGCCTCATCAAGATCTTCCCTCCACCCAAAAAAACATTGTTTCATCAAATCCAGAAGAGTTTTCATTCCGTAAGATAGATGAAAAAAATTCGCCAAAATGCTCGCAATTGCCTCAATCATCATGTATTTCAGACAAAGGTGCCGCGGTTATCAAGGACAGTTATGCTCCTCATAATAGTACGGACATGTAATAACCACGACTTTGTGTATGTCGCTCAAAATTGCACATATTGTCCGAGTAATTTTTTTAATCAGAGAGATATAAACGGGATCATGTATGGCTTAATTTAGCTATGAACATAGCATTCGTGATAAATACCCCCCTATTCAGTTCAAGCGCGTTATATTAACGATACAAAAAAATAATTTGAGCCGAACGAAGCTTGCTTAGGCTAATATATCGTCCCGGAATATCATATGGCAGGTTATTTCTCCTTCAAAGGCACACGAGATAATTAACGATGGGGAGAGCGACCACACTACTATCTTTATCATCTAATTCATAGATTTTCCTACTAAGTGCAGTTTTTCAGGCTTTAATCCTAATTTGAGATAGTAAATTAGGCCATACTTGCGGACTTAAATGGAAATTTATGCCAGTGAAGAACATCTATTTTTGTACCGGAACATAACATTCAATAGCTTTTCTTTTGGAAAACATAAGAGGATGCTTCAAAAATTGATTTTATTCCTAGCAGGCTTTTATCCTCGACTCTCAGTATCAAAGATAACCATATGAGCAGTTTTCAGTTCGTAATCAGACATCCCTTAATGGTGCGCTTTGATGGGCTTCACCTTTAATTGAGTGAGAAAAATGACGTTTTGATTTATTTTATACTGAAAGCTATCAGTAGGAATTTCCCGGAAAAATATTTTTATTAGATTGTAGTATAAAAGTAAACGCTGGGTTGATCTGACGTGACACGACTTCTGGCCTAATAAAAGGCAATCTAATGAATGGAATAAGGACCGCGATTCTGCTGAAGCACCATACACCCGGATGCTATTTTTACACGGTCAAGCTTCTGGGTAAAAGCAAAGCCGATTCCCCGACTGCAAGGCGTAAAATCGGCATTAACATTAAATTTACTGACATCAAACAAAACTTTGAACACCTAGCAGAGAATCATCGGACACAGGGATCCCATTGAATACAGATAGTAAATATAAAGTAATTTCTTGTTTACAATTTAATGGGTGCTATCAGGATAAATGTGTCTAAAATCCTTTAATAGGGGCGATAGTTAACTAAAAGGTTGAGAAACCCTACTCTAAATGATAGTTTAGGTACCCTTTAAATGCAAGGAAAATAATACAAAAACAAATGATATCTGAAAGGAAAATGGAGAGAATTATAGATTCTCTTATGGGATTCATGATAGCTGACATTGCATAAGGGCTTGTAAAACGTCTGCGGAATCAGGTTATGGAGCTGGATACTCTGAACACCGAACTCGGATACAACTGAACTCGGTTTGTCGGAGTGGAATTTCCCCAAGAAAATTAATTCTTAGCAATAGTTTGAGAACAATAAAAGAGGTGAATCGCTAATTCAATCTCTTCATACCAAGCACGGGGTAAAAACCAAGGGAGGAGGCGTGTTTTCATTAATTCGCACGAGTGCTGTCACTCGTGAAATGACCCATCCAATAATTATACCATGTACATATGCACACCTTATCACGTACTCAACGCTGAATTCGTGAATCAAAGTAAAAATTGTGTTTGCAATTTCCCATTCAGTTTTCTATTAGCGATGCTTATAGACGTCTTGATGCCCTCTTCAGGTACTGTTTGTAAAGTACTCTGCGTTTATGCGTACTTGAGAATGACGCTAAGCCGTATAAAGGCACAGCAAATAATAAAATAGAGGAAAATTACAAAAAGTCTCTTCTCTAGTTCAGCATGGAATATTTACAGTACCTACTTGAAGAAAGTATAGATCGTTGTCATTTATATACTCACGCGAGGCCATTATTCGTTGAATCAACCTAATCAGTACTGTCGGTCTTAGATGAGAAAGGAGGAGCAAAAATTGGAGCCTTATACGAATGAGATAGGATTAATGCAGAAAATCAGCTTGGTGAATATGAAGGCAGGCAAAGAAGGGATTTGTACAGTACAAAAAATATGAAAAGAGCAGGGTAAATAGTAACGGGACAAATATGCTGAAATTACCAATAAAAAGTTATTTTACTAGACTGGGATTGGAACATGAAAAATAAAATAGGCTCAATGGCGTCTAACTGGCTGACATACCTGACCAGAATTTGGGAGCTCCAGGCTCGTATTCCATTCAAATGAAATAATTTTTTCCTTGGAGAGTTCCGGCACATTTGCATTTGGAAAAAAAGGTGTTCGACATGTCCTCGATATTAATCTACAATTCTAGAATTAGTCAGGCCGAGAATCGAAACTACTACCTATACTTGTTTGAAAATCCATTACCAAATGCATTGCCACGAGTATTACGTACCGCGAGTAGGTATCACGTATCAACATTTGCAGGAATCACGCTACGTGAGTAGAATATACCTAAAGGCTACGGATATTTCGGAAAATTTTCACCAGCTAGTCATTCGCAAAACCATAACATAATTATGACTCAGACTCGAATTCACTATTCAAAACAAGCCACTAAAAGAAATTATTTGATAACCAGCTCACCGATGACAACAGATAATCCCATGCACGATTATGTGGTAACGCAAGGTCTTTTAAAAGTGTCAAAAATCAATGTCCGCACTGGATACCGAACTTACCGACGCCCTTCCCATGCAATTTTAGACTTAGTTCATTGCTTCTTAGCATATTGTTACGTGTTGTTACAATAAATTGATGGAATTTAACAGTGATTGGGCATTGTGATAATTTTGTAATTACAAGGGAAAAAATTATGAGAAGCTGCGAACGTCTTATAATTTGTTACATAAATACGTATTATAGGCACCAATACAATAGGTAAGATTGTATGCTTCATTTTGTAATCCACTATCGTGCTTCATTATCATACGAGCCACAAACTCGAGTGAACGTGTAGTATTTGGCGTAGACAATAGAGTTTGTTGTAATTTTAGTGTCTAACCACCCGGAATTTGCATTCAATTTCCCTGAATAATCATATAATTTTACTTTTATTACATTTTATAAATCGACATAAATGCATTTTAGATATTCTTCATTCTTTCGAAAAACTAAGTGTAAAGATGTAATGCTCAAGTGAAAAGAAAATACATAGGTTCTCCATTCATTATTATTGCAGCATGTACTGATCTAAAATTTAGTAGTCTGCTGACGATTACCTTCTGGTCACACTTGCCGTATAAAAAAAAACATTAAATTCTTATTTTCGAAACATTCTTCATATTCCACAGTGATAAAATTTAATAATTACATTCAGCCACAGTTGGATCACAATCTTAGGTAATAGGAAAGATGGAGATATTCCCTTACCTGGAATTTTGGAGAATTGAAATTTCGATGATGATGTGCCAAAAAGGTAAGCCTATTTCTTTATGGTTAAGCTACCATCCTCTGCCTAGAAAATAGAAAATTATGCAATTGAATTTGACTATTTACATATGTCATCGTAAATGAATGTGGTTCATAAATGGAATGACTCCTAGGTAGAATATTGTCAGAAAACTAGGATATGATGATCATCAGTTTCCAAGAGAGTTAACTAATACCTAGGTGCCTTCCCGGCAAGACCATTTAACTCTGATTTCCGACACATATCTTCACACAGGACTTGAATACTTAACTAGTTCAAACCAAAACTTTGCAAATTTGAAGTGATAAAAATTTCTCATGAGTGGCATTATCGGCAGGCTTAAATGTGATTAATAAGGCATTTTTACTGCCTATTTTCAAGTGGATAGGCATCGTGCTTGTAAGAACGACACAATCGCGCGTGGCAGCAAAAAGAAAAGGTTTATCACTTTTAAAAAACAGCAACAGAACAGTTTTGGCCTTAAATGTACGAAGAAATTCGTAGAGGAGAATCGATTGCATTACTTCCGTAGTTAAGCATGATATGCTACCTTGAAATGTTAGTTACGATTGCGGAAAATTTCAAGTTTGCGTGGATACAACTAAATCCACGTAGACCAAACGTTTTTGCAAAGGATATTGAAATAAGAAATGCCTCGAAGTTTTGTACTTTCAGTGCAATTTCAATATCATTTGATTTATTTCTCACGCATTAATCCTCAAAAGGTGATCTTCCGCCAGCAGCACGAATTTTACCCTCTTAATTTCCTTCTTAGCAGGTGCGTATCCGCCCCTCTGCAAGACTACACGTGCCTTGACCGCGTGCCCCAGTTGATTCACCCTCACCACGTGCTTGCTATGTATTAATAGCTACTGTCATATCCATTATTACTGACTATCAGCAAAAATTAAAACAAGGCTGAATTCCGGAATTCTCGAAAACTCGAAGAATATGATTTAACAGCGTCGACTCCCGTTGGCTCTAAAATATTAGAAATTTGGAAACCCTATATCATGGCAATGAAAATGAACAAGAGTTTTCCACCATCGGCAGTCGTGAATCCGAAGATTCGTTTCCTGCAGCTCTCCACTCCACTCCCTCCCCTAAGATAACCGTTTGATTTCTTCATGAGGCTTCATTTTAACGTCTCTAATAACTTTCCTCGCGTATACCGTCCTTGTTATTGCTCAATAATTCTACCCATTAATTTCTCCTTCCGGTACCGTATTCGAGTGCCTGATGTTTTTCAGATTGTGTCCAATCAGCATGTCTGTTCTTCTTCCCAAGTCTATTAACATCTTTACTCCCCAGCTCTTCATCGGTGATTCTCTCGATTCGTGTGATCGTCATGATTCTTCGGCAACATCACATTTCCATAGCTTCCAGACTCTTTTTCAACTGAAGTTATCGTCTGGTATATAAAAGCCTGTCCCAAATATAAGTTTTAATGAAATGCGTCCTGACTTTTCAGATTGCGTCAGTAGCTCTTTGTAAAATTATAAAAAAGACAAGGTTTAGTAGTTTAGTTGAACCATTAATAATAATTGACATTCTGGTCTTATAGATAGCCGAGGTCATTGCAAAGATCATATGAACAGCGCGTGTTGCACCACGTACGAGTTCGATCGGTGAATCAATTACGTGCCAGCGGTAAAGCTGCTCTCCCCCCGCGCCTGCTTTAGAAAGAGAGTCCCAATACATTCAACGGCGCAGATTCGTCGGATCGAAGAGCCCTGCTTTAAAGCGATTCCCTCCCCTAGAGGAGGTCTTCTATTTACGCGGCCTTTCGTAATGGCGCCGACGAAGTGTTGTGTCCTCAATGAAGTCTTGAAAATGGGCAACCCATGTCAATACGCTCTTCATTTCAACAGTGCAATTACGTTAGCTGGCGAGATAAACATCAATAGATGGGGCACAATTCACGATTTCACAAGTTGATTCAAATCAATTTATTCCCCAATGAGACCAGCTGCGAGAAGTAGCTACGACCTCAAGGTTACTCCTGAGAGTATCGCAAGTCGCATGAGCGCACACCTATTTTTCTCCATTGAACTCTCTCTCCCTCTCTTTCATTCGTGAAAGTTCTTCTCGAAATGATAGAGGTGTGAGAGAGGAGAAATGATATAATATTCGTAATCAATGAAAATGCATAAAAAGACTTTTGAAAATAAAATCCATGCTCCAATTGGGATGCGAAAGAGCTTCTTAGAGTTTTCCCGAGAGTGCAGAAGTCACTGAATTACCCGGGTTGGTGAACTTCAATATTTGATAACTCTGTCGCTTCTGATGTCTGCTTCAAAATAGCCAAAGCTCAAACCATTTTAATTTTACGCTTCCCTCCTGGAGTAAACGAAGCATGCCGAGAAAGTACGTGCATGAAAAGCCTTTCCTAAACTTCTCATACACCCAGAACCGTTACAATTTATTTTTGCCTCCTCCTGCGCTCTCAAGCTCAATGAAACATGAAATCCATTCCTTATTGATCTATTCATTTGTTTTTTTATGCACGTTTCTGAATTTTATCATAAGGATGGTTTGAATAAGTAAAAATACATGAGCCGATGAAAAGAGCAAAGTTGAAACTCATGCACATTTTCTGCTATCTCACATGTTTAGAGCATTAAATGAGTGACTGTATGATGAAGATAAAAATAGAAGTAAACGCTACACTGGTATAGAGTGATCACTCGATCAGTTACTTAAAACTTGCGATTTACTCGCATTACCGGAAGGTCGTAGGTACCCCCCAATGTTCATTATACGCTGCCTTTTCAAACCTTGGCTATATTGTTTAAAAGTATGGCTACTATCACATTAGAAGTATACTGCTATTAAGTGAGCAACGTCCCCATAAGTCATCATTATTATGGTAAAAGTTTCAAACTCAGGAATTCTCTGCATTCTATTAATGCTATGTTCTTGAGAGAATTATGCTACTCATCATGAGATTCTCCTTAAATAAAAATTACAAATGCAGCGGAGGAAGCGCATACCTGGTGATGTGAAGGTGAGCCCCATACGTACACGAGGTACGAGATGTAGACAAGATAGATACCATATTGGAATGTTGTGCCATATGAGATAAATGAAAGCTTTTGTGCTAACAACTAACGTAAACTATGAGTTCCCGTTCACAGCAAATAATCAATCGTAAGCGTGGATAGCTAAGATACTATAATATTCGTAGACGACTTTAAAGGCCGTTGGGTCGCAGCCAGGACTTTGGGGAGAGAAAATTATAACTTAAGTCCAAGAATATTTCATCTCGTCTCCCTTAAGCGTGAGATGGCGATAGGAATTGTTCCAACCTGCACCGTATGGTTTTCGAGCGAGGGGTAATTTTCGAGCAAATCGCTAAATATACATCCTACAACGTGGCGGTAATTCGCCCTCGCGTCGAGCGGCTTTGATCGTTCGCCTCTACATCCACTCCGGGCTCCGACCGCGCTCTAGTGAGCCTTTTGTCGCCTTTCTCCCAAGTTCAACGTGGGCGGATTCGCGGAGATCGGTGGCGGCGGGGCCGGCAAATTAGTCCGTCTCTGAGCCGCGACCTCACCGATCGGCCACGACCTATGTCCTTCTCCCCCCCCCTTCACCCCCCCCCCTCCCCCCGCAAAACGATGCCGATCCGCTCCTCTTCCTCCGTGGACCGTTCTCCGCCTTACCCCTTGTTTCCGCCGCCCCCTTCCACTGCACCCCGTACCCTCGCGGACGATCACAGAAGGTCAGACTAGTACAATCACTAGACTAGAAGGTCAGACTAGATCAATTTGACTAGTACATCCTCCTGAAACTCCTTGCCCGGGGCAGAACGACGATTGATGACTAATTGCCCCAAGACAAGGAACAGGACCAATATCAACGAAAGCAATGTCGTCACCTGCAGTCGAACAAATTGGTTCCCTCCAATGCGGAACCCTTACGCCACAAGACGGCTGGAAGGGGGAAGTGGGGGGGATTTCCGCCGGCGAAAAGACGAAAGGCCTTCCCTGGTGACAATTGTCCATTCCGAGAGCCCATTCTGCCTCCCCCGTTCCCTCCACGCCTCTCGCCTCCAGACTAACAACAAGCCGGGGACAACCTCCCATCCCCAACCGTTTCACTTCCACGTTGTGGCGCTCAGCTGTTTCCCCGCTGCCGCCCCACCGCCTGCCCCACCCGCCCAACCCCGGGGTCCGCCTACCTCCACCCCTTTTCTCCGCCGGCATCCCTAACGCCCCCCTCACTTCCACTTTGCTCTTTTCGCCGCCCCCTTTGAGCGACCTCCACCCCCTGCCACCATTCCTCTCTCCCCCTAACCCTTCTCCCTTCCCACTATCTCTCTGTTCAAGCCGACGCCATCGATCCAGCAAAGGCCCCACCCTCCCCCTCCCACCACTACCCCCTTCGCTGAGACAAAGCCTCCTCACTCCACCATTCCGACCACCGCACTCCACCCATCTACACCTTCCTCCACGCTAAAAATAAGTGTTGCCCATTCACTACCCCTGGATAAAGACGTGCGATGCATGCACCGAATACGATATGCTGGAAAAATCGTGTAGCGATGTCGATCACCCGGGAAATGGGATACGTCGTATAGCGATGTTATGCAAGATCATGTCACACGATAATCTATGAGATAATCGATTCAAAGAAATATTCGATGCGGTGTTATCGAAGAATAATATCAAATGAACTGATAGAATCACCAACGATGAAGTCCTACGAAGAGTTGGAGAGAAAAGAAGTATAAGGAAAACGCTGAGAAGAAGGGACAAACGTATTGGATAAATTTTGCGAAAAATCGTGTGAAGGACGTAAGTGAAAAATTATGTAGGAATGAAGCGGTTAACTGAGAATATGGAGTGGAGAGCTACAGCAAGCCAATCTCTGGATTAATGACTGCTGACGATGATTTAATATTCATTATTATGCTATATAGCGTGATCTTCGATATCATGTGATGTGTGTTACATCGCACCTCTCGCCAAAATATTTATCGCCACGCCACATTGGAATTTCAGTACCTCATTCCGGCCCTATCACATCCCCGGACTCGGAATCACACACATGGGGTGCAAGGATGATCGAGGAAGAGGCAGGTCAAAGGCCCATATAGGAGAAGGACGAGGCGGCAGAGGGAGAATGGATGGGAGCAGACGCCGAGGTGGAGGGACGCATTGAGGGAGGAAGGCGAGAAGACGAGACAGCGGTCTCCCGCTCCACGAATTTCCCCGCCCTACTCCGATCTCTGGCGCGGCGGCAGAACTAAGGGATTCGCCGATGACAAGGGGGGCCAACTTAACGATTCTGGGTCGAGGGGAGGGTTGAGGAGGGTCGCGGAGAGGTGAGGGCGAGGGAGGAAGTACATAAGAGGTGGAGGGCGTCGGGAACCTTGGCTGGGGATTAGGGATCCAGGGGAATGACTTGGAGGAATGAGTGTTTAGGTCGAGAGGTAGAGCGAGGAAAAAATGAAAAAATAATGGTTTCTGTGCAACTCACGACAGGTTGTAAGCGGTCGCTCTAAGAGACCCCATTCACCTTCTCCGGCCGTCGCTTGAAAAAAAAATTATGGTGCCTTGATTTCGGTTGGCATTTTCAACACTTAAGTGAGTGGGATAAGGGGGAATGTGTTCCGAGACGAAATATTTTCTTTTGAGGAATGTTATGAAGCTTTAAATGTCGAGGACTCCGGAAAATATATTTACCTTTCCGTAGTATCGAAATTCCTGGGGCACTGGGATTAATCCCCTCGGATAAGATCTCTTTTTGGTACATATATTCAACGATATCTGGTGAGATATGGTGAAACATGATGTTGTCAGGCACCAGATGACGACGCATTAGCGATGACACGCTTTATACAATAAAATTAATCAGTGGACATTACCAAGTTTTATTTACTGTAATATGTTTTAGGGTCTTTAACACAAGAAAGAGTGGAGCTCATCCGCGGTAAGGATCGCTAGCCGGTTACAATAATCAAGGGAGACCACCGATGGATTATGTGAAGGAAATTATGATGGACGTCGAAATGAGGAACTGCGAAAAGAAATTAAGCAGTTAGCTGAAAAAAAGTGGAATAGAGAGTAATGAGCGGCCAACATTTCGACCAAATCTTCGTATTAATAACTTCCGCTGATGATGAAGTAGCTCACTATGATAATGTCACACATCACTCGGAACATAAAAATTTTTTTTTTTTTTCCAAATTCATTACGGGCTCTAGGGGGGTGCTCCTTTTTAACATGTAGATACTTTTTTATACCATCTCCAGCCTTCGTTAAAAAAATGTTCTCTTGATTCCAGGTGACATGTTTCAAGTAAGTGGGATAAGAAGTAAGACCTCTGATGTGACAAATGTTATGAAAAAGATGGATGAGAATATCCCGCGGATACGGAAAGATATTTCCTTCGCAAGAGAATTGAAATTTCTGAGACAATTCCCTAAATACTTTTGAAGAGGAATCTATTTCATGGTTTAATTTAAGGAAGAATGGATCTCATCACATTGTTTTAGCACTCTATTTCGATATTTAATAATTGGATTTTCGCTGATTTCACAACGGGATTCAGGTTTTGCTCTTTTTAGATTGCTTTAAAATCATCTACCCTTTCTTTAGCGATCGTTCGAAAAAACATGTGCCCTTAATTACGGGTAACACTTTAACCCATTATCTAACATTAAGGCGGAGTCAAGAAGGACGTGTACCGGTGCGATAAACGTCACAAAAAGTACAATGAAAGGCCTTTTCCGGCGATTCCGGAGGTTATTTTTCCCCGTCTTAGGGTATTGAAATTGATGGGACAATGCCCCTCTTCCCTTTGGACAGGATCTTTTTAGGTGTCTTTAATATACGAGAGACTGGGGGCCGTATTTATAGTCGTTACCTAGGAGTCCCCTTATCCATCCCCTACCCAGCAGGCCCCTTGAATTGTGCTTCCTATAGTAAAAATTAAGGGAGCTGCTAGGTAGGGGATGGTTGGGGGTTAGATCTGGTAACTAAGGACTACAAACGGTGGGAAATGGAATTCGCAGCTCAAATGGTGGCGCTCGTGATCAACATGGGCCGCTCGACGTGCAAATAGCTTCAATGGTGTGGAGAAGAAGATTTTGTGTGACCTGGTGTAGAAGCATAAAGATATAGTGGAAAGTAAGAAAACGGACGCAGTTTCCTGCCACAAGAAGAAGAAATAGTGGGAAAAATATGCTGCGAGTGTATATGAACATCCTTGGAATGAGTCTGGCGTCACATCAGATATTTATCGATTAAGAGCAAATCTCACTGTTGTTTTATTAACACCATATCTTCGAAATTATTAATTTAAGGCTATGCACGTTCATTAGAGTCAGTTTAGTTATATCTGTTGTGTTATTTTTTCGATAAGGGGGCCCCTGGTGGAGCATACATCTCCTGCCAGAATTAGGAAAGGCTAGGGGGGCTGCTGGGGGTGGAATTTTTACTATAAATACATTTTTTGACGAAGGGGCCTGCTAGGGGGTGTGGGACTGCTGGGTAACGACTATAAATTCGGCCCTGGAGCTCATTACGATGTTTTGACTCTCCGTTCCGTCACTTTTAAAACAAAGTATCTTTCTTAGTAGTTATTTTTGACAAACCGCTACAAAATAGCTTTTATGCAACTATGACTGTCGCAGTTTTAATTCCACGAAAATCCGGTCTCTTCACTAGAAGGATATCACTGGTAGAGGCTCGGAATTGACGTCTGAAGCCAGATAGATCAGGCAGGTATTTAGATATGCCCAAGGAGGAAAAAAACAAACGTATTCATTATGATTATCGCTTAAATCTATGGAAATAATCTCTTTCAGGTCTTCACCTATTTTAACACTGTACGTACCTAGAAGGACGGCTGGGGGTCATTTGATCCCTAAACGTTTGCTTATCAATCGTGCAGTATTTGACATGGGTTTCAACGGTCTTTGACAGCTAGGGTTGTATTTCATCGATTTAAAGACCTAATCCTGAGACAGGCACGACATTCATTCGCCCAGGCGGTATTCGAACTCGGGACCATTAGATCAGAGGCGGTGATGTTGGAACGTTACCACCACGGCTACTGCAGTCTCATTATAATTTTGGGGACTCTTAATTCCCCAGGTAAATATTTGCACATTACACATTGATACGTTGGACGAGTCTTCTTTTTGCGAACCATTAGTGGTGCTACATTTGATGCTGCATCACGACTATTTTGATTTTCACGGTTTGACGAGGGTTTCAGCTTACACATAGGTAATTCCCACCAATTCTTCTACTTGGCTTAGAATTCATTTTTCTCTTCTCAACTTGCTATTTGTTTTTTGCTTTCAACAATCCCGCTCTATAATCCATTAGTTGTTCACAAATCCGATTGATTGAATAAAACTTGAAAGGGTTATATTATATATAAAGAATGTTTTCTTCACATGCCGCTCATTATCTCCACTACAACTTCATTTTCCGCACCAGGAACACTGTCCCTCTATCAGTTTCATTTTGTGTACTTGAAATGGACCTATGAGTTCATCTTGCTTAGTGAAAGCACATATTCGTATTTTTTCCTTTATAATAAACAAGGAAATGACCGTGCTTGCTCCGATTCATTTCAGTTTCGTAGATTTCAGTGTTTACACGAACGGAGGGAGGTATTGTTTTGCCCGTGTTATCTCACAGTTCCGAGCTGAGAAATGACATTCTTCTCCAAAATTTCTAGTCTATGAATATTTGAGAAGTAAATATTGTAAGTGGCATTGCTTAAAATCTTGTATTACTCAATCAAATGCAATAAAACGTATTCCTCCAATGCCTAGTTTGAAAGCCTACAAGGCATTCCATTACATATGGGATAGGAAATTTAGATGAACGTATTTTTGAGCTCGCGTCCAGTGCACCATCCTGAATGCCGATGATGAATGGCCAGGACCGGACACCCTGACTACGACAATGGTTGTTTTTTTCAAATGTAATCCTTGTGGAAGTGCAAAACAATGAAATCTAACGATTTTAGGGCTCATTCTTCACATTTGTAACACAGCGCTGCCCTGGTGACTTATTTTTATAGGAATGCAAGTAATAGTGGATGAACTACACGGATGTACATATCTACGCATAGAACATGAGAAATCACATATGTTTGTAACAAATTATACAAAAACTTGAAATCATAGAAATAAATTTTCTTAATATGTATTTTTTCCGATCGTTTTCCAGTACTTTACGGCATGTTGCATATAGTAGAAGTATTTAAAGATCCATTGTTAATTTTCCGGTAACTGTATCTAAGCTCCATTATGAGATCAATGACTATAATTAAATATATAAATATTTATTTAACTATTGATAATGTTTTACATATATCACTATATTTTTGCGCCTTTAATATTACAATATTTACTTCATACTTCTTGCAGACGCTGAAAAATATCTCGCTCAAACTACCTCAATTAATGTATCAGCTGATAAATTCTTTTTATCAATAGATTTTGACTGCAGGCATACAAAACGGTTTCCGTTCCTCAGCCTTTATACCACTATGCCCGTCTCCAAAGCACGGAAAGATTAGCTAATTTTTGTTTTAATTTTGACTCACTGAGCTTATAGACTCACACCTGTGTAATACTTATAATTCCAAAAAGATTCCCATGATTAAACTTTGGCTGTTAAGCTACATGTGTCTATATCTGGAAGAATAGTGAGGCATTCTATTGTAATACCATCACCTTAGGATTTCAGAGCTAAACGTGGTAACTTAATGAGCAGCAAAGATAATGCTGATATTACTTGATTTTCAGTCCCGAACAGCTTCGTATTCAACAAGGACAGGAGTAACGGTTGTAATAAAGTATGAAAGGCATTCAACATGCTGGTGAAGGCATGTTAATTAACCCTGTATCTGGAGAAATGGAACCACCAAATGTGAAAGATAATCATTCAGAACGGAAAGAGATCAAAAGTAGAAGCCCGACAAAATTCATTCAATGATTTATATCACCAAGATTTACCAGCCGAAAATAATTTTCAAATATCTTGTGCGAAAGCAATTTTGCGAAAATAATCACTCTCAACGGAGTTAGCACTAGATCTGAGCACAGTACAGAGCAAAGGTAAATAGATGGTTGACGGCTTCAATGTAAAATTCAAATATTTAAATATAATTATTCGACTTTCCATTCGCTAAAACATGCACCCCAGTTCAAATAAATAAAAAGGTAAGTTCAGCGTTAAGTTTTAATTAATCTGTGCAACTATGTTAACCAAGAAGTCTATCTCAGTTTCCAGAACGATGGCTAGGGTCGCCGAAAACCGTTAAGAGAAAGGGAAAAGCTCCATTATTAAAGTAGAAATATTTTAAGTCATACAAAGATGAAGAAAAATCACACTAATTTATGAGGACAACGTTTCCCGAAGGAATATGATAAAAAAATGCGCCGGCGGACATTTCGATTTGATTTCATTTTTTAAATTATTGATTAACGTGAGGCGAATCAATACAGCGCAGGACAGCGAGGTCATTTGCTCCGCAAGTGTCAAAAGGGCACCGGAAGAGGGAGGAAATTAGGCAGAAGGAAAGAGGATAGTCACACACGCAGCCATTCCATCTTTTAATGACGAAGTAAAATATAAAGGGGTTCCTTGAAAGGACATTTTCGGAAATAACATCACTTGTTCCGCGAAGAACCCTCTCGTTCTAAAAACGATACCTAAACTCGGAGCAGATTACCGAGGAAAATCCTTCCGGAGGCAGCTAACTCCGGATGTTGGAGCACAATTTCCCAAACATATTTACCACATTCCACTACCGTGGTGAATTGTATTATGGTACTGCATGTGATGAACCTGCGCAGTCAAATTCTGAACGCTATGGCGGTATTTTGGACTTTTCGGCGGTTGCACTTCGAAGAATTACCATCAAAATTACCTTACTGAGCTTACGCTTGAATTTAGAACTCATAACCTAGAGATTATGTACGTGTTATTAAACGTCAAGATAAAACGCGGCTTCAAAAATTGCTGATTTATTCCACGTATGAGGTTTTATTGATATTTTTTGCAATTATTATTTTCCATTGTAAACTCGGGAAACTAAATAGGCTTACGAGAAAATATGATAAATCTGGAACTATGCACACATACGGAATTTAAAGAAAATATATATAGAAACAAGTCCACAAGCTAAAATAAATAGAAAACATACTAGTGGAAAACAAAGGTTTCTTATACGTTCCCTGGTTTACAGAAAAGAAATTCTGGTCAATTTACCAACAAGTGAAAACAAATAGTATTATTTATTTTTTCATACAATCTTTATAACAATTTGGAGCATTACTGAGAATTACTTCTGCAGATAATGCGGTCAATCCTTAGTCACATGCTAATTTTCTTTGATTCATGCAGTTCCTTCTGTACATTTCCGCAAAAAGCACTTTGCTTCCACTAGGTTATATGAGTGAATCTTTTAAAGCTAGCGTGGTACCAACTTGTGAATCTTGATCTTTCTATTCCAGTGCATTGCCCTTTGACCTAGTGTTGAAAAACTCTATTTTCTCAATACAGATTCGGTCATCACTAACGTCTTAGTTTCAGTAAAAAAAAGAATAAAAAAATTCGCCATTGTCGAAAAGGAAATTGACTCACTACATTACAGTTCATGGAATTATAAACGTATCTAATAACAGCAAATAGGGATCTAGTCTCTCGGTTGGGACAGAAACGATTTCGAGGTTATGAGTCGAAAATTTCTTGAGTTTTTAAGAAATAATGTTATCGTAGTTATAAGGAAAACTGAAACAAATGAAACTTTCAAGAAACAATATTTTCAAGTATTTAAACCATGTCACCAAAATTGTTAGTCGTCGATTTCAAAAGGCCTTGGAATATTTTAAAGGTGCCTTCAAAGGTGCCTTGGAATATTTTAAAATACTACTAAGCATGTTCTAATAATGAGATTTGGATAACGTGGTGTCAAGATTAATTCCATTATTTTATTACCTAAAATTATCGCTTTAACTCAAAGGAATTAATAGAAAAATGTTTAAATAAGTAGCGAGGTGCATTCACTTAGTACAGGTTGGCGATATGCGCGCATCCTTCCTCTCGTTATAAGGCAGTAGGATGAATGGGAGAGAGGAAAGTATGCACGCGTGAAGGTAGAACTGCATACCCAGGAGCACTGTTTCAGTGAGCTAAGAGCATTCTTTAATCTCTCTCATTCCTCGTCTCCCTTTTTATTTCTCGAGCTTTGTAAAGAAAGCCATCGATAGGGAAAATGATTAATGTCACAACCTATCAAGACGACGTCATAAAAAAGGCTTAAAAGGTTTGCTCTTTCAAAAGGGTGTGCTCACTTAATGTGTGTCGCGGCAGATCCATTTCCGAAGCGAAACTAGCAGACCCCCACTCGAGCCCTGGCCTTGGCATACTTAATCTATTTCCTTCCCAGGCTTCACTTGCATGCTCCCGTTTCAACGTGAAGGATTTCCTATTCCTTGTCTTCTCCTGGACTTTAAAATTATTCTAAGTTGCTGCGACCTCATATCTAAGCTATCGTATAACAATATAGCCCTGGTAACACCGCAACTATTTAAATAATAACTTGGCGACAGTTAAAATTACAATATTTTAAATCAAATATGAAGAGCAGACTACCTTGCGCTTAGAAATGTGTCAGATCAAGATGTACAAACTGTAATCAATATATGATTGTAAAAAGAAAGACAGAAATAGAACAGGTTTAAAATGATTTTCTTGCTATGCAGACACCACCATAGCTTTGATCGAAGTACCCGAAAGAAAGGTTTCCAGGCCACGTAACTCGACGTGAGGTAATCTCAATATAAGTGCAGCATACTTGATAGCCTTTATTAGCACCTTGTCTCGAATAAGGATTCTTCGAAGCTCAAATTTTGCGAGGAATTCGTGATTTCCATTAACTCTCCCTGCTAAATGTGCAAAATTCAAAATGAAAAAATAAAACTTAACAAGTCCAGGTGAATAATATTTCACTGCAGATTTCGTAAATTTGTGCGTATCTCCACATTGAGTAGCAATGCCAAATTTAATATCGCGGCTACACTTACAGCCCTTGTAATATCATCCATATTAATTAATTACTGGTTCCTAACCCTGGAGGTGGGAGGGTCAGGGCTAGGGACAAGAAATGACCGAGGTGAGAAGGCAGTTGAATTTTTTAGAATAAATAAATTAGTAGAAACAAACACTAGGTTTAAACATCACCCCAGGCGTAGGTATACATGGAAAATGTCGAGGGATACAGGGAGATATCAAATTGATTATAATGAGTAATGCAGAGGTTTAGAAATAGTGTGAAAAACTCGCGCAGCTATCCCGGGGCGGATGCGGACTTGGATCATAATTTAGTTATGATGAAATGTGATGTCAGATTCAAATGGCTTTGTGAAGATAGGGAAATGTGGAATGTGGGACCATTAAAAGGGATGAAAAGAAAGTAATGCCAGGAGCTAGTGGAGAGGAACATAGGTGAAGAAAAGAAAATGGAAACAACCAGAGAAAAATGGGAAAGTATAAAAACAGGCATAGTGAGTGTGGCAGAGAAAACAATAGGATCAATGTACACGAGAAGGATAAAGAAACAATGAGTCATAGAAGAAATTATAAGGAAAATAGAGGAGAGAATAATGTGGAAAAACGTCGACACCTACCTAGACAACAGGAAGCATATGGAATTAAAAAATAAACTTCAGCGATTAACCTATCGGGCAAAAGATAACTAGTGGAAAGGACAGTGCGAATAAATGGAAAAGTTGCAGAAATAGGGGGAAGTGGGTATGCTATACGCAAACGTATTAATGCTATCGGGAGGTAGGAAGGGTCAAACGATACAATAGTTAAAGAAGAAAGCAGGGAGTATATTGACTGAACAGGAAGATATCAAGGATTGGTGGAGAGAATACGTGTAAGAGCTACATGGCAGCGGCAATAGACCTGAGAACTTAGACACAGAGGATGAGAGAAAAATAGGTTCGGATAACCTCGGACCAGAGATAATTGACAGCGAATTAGAGAAGGCATTACGAGAGAGAGGCAAGGAGAGCTGTGGGAGTAGATAACTTACCTTCGGAGTTAATGAAAAATTTACGTATCAAGGGAATACGATCCTTCTTTGATCTTATTCGTACGATCTACGAGGAAGGAGTTTGACCGGAGGACTTCGTAAAACTAGTGCTGATTCCTATCCCGAAGAAGAAGAAAGAGTCGGAATAAGAGGAGTACTATAGAACTATCAGCTTCATTTCACCAGCAGCCAAAGTTTTGCTTAGAATAATTAATTAAAGTTTGGAAAGTAGAGAAAATTAATGTATAGGTAATGACCAGTTTGGGTTCAGGAATTGTAAGGTAACTCGGGATGCGATAGTAGTGATGAGGACACTCATTGAAAGAAAAGTAAAGAGTATAACCAAGATGTTTTTTCTTGCTTTGTGAATTTCTAAAAGGCGTTTGATATAGTTAATTGGGAAAAACTAATGCTTATGACTAATTTGATAATGTGATAATAATGACAAAAAACTAATAACTTATGACAATTGGAATAGAGAGGCGGGATAGGAGAATCATCCGAAACTTATACTTGGCCCAGAGGGTAAAAACGAGGGTGGCTAATGGTGAATAAAGGCGGGCGGTTATGGGTCACGGGCACGGACTTGGGTTAGATTAGGTCGCGGGGTAAGGCAAGGGTGCCCGTTTTTGCCTTTGCCTTTTAACGTAATTATATGCATAGGAAATGAGAGGCATAGAGAGAGTTAGATGTGAGAATCAAAGTAGGAGGCCAGCTGATAAAGTCGATTAGAATCACGGATGACCAGGTCGATGTTAGTCGATCATCGAAGGGATTACAAGCTTTAGTAGGTTTAGAAAAGTAAAGCAGAAAATACGAAATGAAGATAAATCAAAAGAAAACTAAAGAATGAAATTCTCTAGAACACAGGAAGCGAGGCTGATCATAAGAGTAGGTGGGCACAAACTGGAGCAGGTAGATCAATTTAATACTTGGGTAGTACGCTAGAAGAAAATGGACAATGTGGCAAAGGCATTAGGAGGAGAATAGCACTAGCGAAGGAAGCGTTAAAAGGAAGCTGATGAAGGGGACCTTGGGAAAGGATATTAAGAAGGGGTTGTCAAGGAGCTTGATATGGAGTGTCACGCTGTATGGTGTAGAAACGTGGACTCTGAGAAATGAGGACGATAATAGGCAGCAGGTTTCCGAGATGTGGGTGCGGAGGAGGATGGAGAAGGTGCGGTGGACGTCAACTTATAGATGAGATTAGAAAGAGGCAAGGTGGGTGGTTGGAGGGGCGAAGGTTTACTTAAGGATGTAATAGAGAGGAGGATGTTGGGTAAGTGGGGAGGGGAAGAAAGAGAATTGGTATATGGACGGGATGAAGAAGGGTAGGAAGTATGCTGAGATGAAAAATGATATGTTTGACGGGGCCCTGCACATGTAAAAATCTTGGCGATTTTTACTAGTTTACTTCCATTTAAACCTACGCTAACCGGTACATCACCAAATAATATATTAAAAATGTTCCAAATTTCTCAACTCTGTGAGGCATGCCATTTAATTAGTCAAATTTGGGCCTCGATAGTACATGGAAACACTAATAGGGACGCGAAATTTTTGACTGCAACGGCCTCCCACGGTGGAAATGCCGATCCCTGATCGCTCACTGAAGTTAAGCATCGCTGGGCTCGGCTCGAATTCGGAGGGGTGCTCCTCCTATTCGTCCAAGTGATGTTGCTCCTGTCTGCAAGTTGCCGGCAGTATGAGCGAAATTACCTTAGCCGTCGAAGCATGTTAAAACCGAAATAAAACTACTCATTTTTGGCATAACTGAAACTATTGAACAGAATTTCCTTGTCCCTTTTTTAAACAAATGATGGTGCTCTCATCTTACAGGAAAAAACGGAAGCTTATTACATTTGAAGTTGTCGTACCAGTAAAATGTTACCAGTAATTGCAAAACACGATAAAGGAATTAGTATGTACCCTTGATAAAGGTTTCTTGGGTTTCCAACCAGGTCAGGTACTTGTTGGCAGCCATTGAAACGTCGGCCAACGGGCGTCGAAGTTAATTCCAATTAAATTAAAGTGAAGTCATTGAAACGTCGGGCGAAAGTACCTGACCTGGTGGGAAACCCGAGAAACCTTCATCAGTATCATACGCCAGAAAGGAACCAAATCATAGTATGTACCTTGTTATATCCTAAAATGCACCCTAAAACACTAATTAGAGAGAGTGAAGTAGGCAATTTTAAGCGGTAAAGTAATAGTCCGCCGTATCCTTGGCGCAATATGACTCGATTGGTCAAAATGCTTCGTTTTGTGCGTTTAGAAAAAGGAAAATTGTATAACCATCTATCGTAATCTATCGTGGTTCGCCTATTTTCCCTTTCACTTTTCCTACAAATTTTTTGTTGGCTCTCGCAGTTACTACACACCCCCAAGAATACTCCGAATAAGAAAACTAAAAGGTGATTAACACCGATTGTATTTTATTATAATTATAAGAAATATCTTCCCAGGATCCAATTCCGTGCATAATGTGAACAAGTACAATGCTCTTTTCATCATAAGCCACGGAAGGAAAATGCCGGACTTCTCGGAGCACGTTTCCTTTCTACTTCCCTTAATGGAGGCTTAGAAAAAAATAACGAGTTGGATTAATTCCCTTGCGCATACTTCAAACATGCAAACTTTGCGCACTTGTGCAACATTGTTAATATCCCAATACACCAATTATTTAGGAATGGAAACTCACGTGTCAAACCTGAAAAATGCATCTCCGCCATCTTGGAGAAAAATAACGTTTCCCATTCTTCACCGTAGATGGGTCAGCGATTGAGCAGCTTCTCATCTTTGCTTTACAATTTTCATGATAATTTACGAGCTATGAAAAGAACTGTTTTGCACGCACGCCCAATAGTGTTGCACTCAAAACAAAGAAAGGGATTGGGAGACAGTAGGGTAGGGAAAGCGATTTGCACCTCCACGACGACGCCTGGTCCTCCAACCCGCGTCGACGAAGCAACAACGTCCTCAGGCACACCTCTCGGACGTAATTACACCAGTCGGCGCAGGCATGCTGGCTCATTCCCAGGTTGTTAGGAGCATACCTCTGCGACAGTACCTCCTGCACGAAGTCGGGCATGAACAGGATAGTGGCCTCATGGGATAATTGGGTCTAATCCAGACAAGAACATACATGGTTACCTAATTACTATTCATTTCTTGCACTATTTCCACAATTTACAACCTCGGAAACATTTTCCACACTTTCCCTTGTTCCGCGAAGTGGAGAACCCGCAGCAAACAGACTTTCGCGTCTCCGGGTTCCAGAGTTTGCCGAAACATCGCTGATCATGCCATTCCTCGGAAAACACTAGCGAGTCACCGCAGCGACGACACAAGTGCCCATCCCTGGGTAACAAACGCCCGTGCCTTCCAAGAAACTGCAAGCCTGACTCCGATGAAACGAAAGTCTGGATCAAAGTTACTTGATAGCGTCGTCTGTCCCCCGGGGGTTTTCCGAAAACACATTTTCGCTGGTGTAACTGAAGCTCATGTTTACTTATACAAGTACTGGCAAGTGACTGTAACCGCAGTATTAATAGGATAGCTGGAACTCATTACGAATTTTTCTCGTGGAACTACGTACCTATTTCAATAGTTTCCTTAATCACGACCATGATGGTAGGCACAGAACCCAAAAAGTTAGCAAGCTACGAGAAGTATTGAATAGTCAAGTGTACCAAGATTTTTTTGTTTGCATTACAATGATTATTAAAATATGACGAGGAATTGATAATGTAAATAAAATCAACTAACTACGGTTCTAAAAATATGACTGATGAAATATTAGACACTGAACTATTTTTCTACGTACAAGAACTACGGAAAAGTACGATGGTAATGGACAAATACGAAGTTACTCACAATTTAGTCTTCAGGTAGGTGAGATTCATCGTAGCATTTTGATGTCTTCCTCTAGCTCCCGCCATTGCTAGTATTTATGAGGAGCTTAATGAGTAAATACGTACCATAGCAACAGAGCTGTAAGTTTATTTACACAGCGCTACTTTCATCCATCTTGACGAGGAGGCTGGAGGAGGTGGTAATACCAATCCGGTTTGGTACCGAGCTTCGCATAAATTAAGCAAGTACCTTCACGGAAATATGGGAATTAATTTTGAATTCCATGTTCTTATTTAGAATAATGATTAATAAGAATTTGTTAAGGCCGTTTTACACGGGGCACGAAATTGCACAACTGCAAACTGCATTTTTTTCTCAATCGGGCGTGCAATCATTTTCGAATTGCAGCAGGGGCTATTTTGCCACCTCGTGTTCATGCATTCGCGCATGCGTTATTGCAATTCACGGCTTTACACGATGCAATTTGAAATACACGTTCGTACGTACATCAGATTGTGCAATTACGTGTCCCGTGTAAAACGGGCTTTACAAGAGTTTGCTAATAAATGCTTTTATAAAGTATTGGTGCTGATTTTAATCTAGAAAATCCAAATCATACATTTTGGAGGCGCTTCGAACATGCATTTTTCAAGTGAATTCCAAAAGAAGTGATTATTTTGTCATTGCGAGGTCAACTTAAAGGTTTTCCATGTCACTTTCCCGCATACGGACGATATCTATCGCTGAAAACAGCGAGCCAAACAAAAGGAAAGCATCTTCAAGGAGCTGCTGAATTTCTCCCGGTAGCCTTCGCGCTTCTTGGGCAGTGAAAGGCCGGTTGAAGGCTATCCACAGGCGAGTAAATGGCAGGACGCACTCATTCTTGACCAGTGGACACAGGAACCAATGTAGAATCATCAAAGAGGCAAAGAAGAGTATGGTAATGTACAGGAACGGGAGCATGAAGACGAAAACTAGCGACGTGGTGAGAAATGCCTTGAAGAACGTGGGAAACGGAAGGGGCACTGACCATACTTCAGCTAGGTCCTGAAAATAACACGAAACATCAACAATCAGGATTTTTCATAAGACTTATTGGATTTCGGTTCGTCTACCTTTGGTCGGCTTTTGATATCCCACCTAAGAGTGAGGATAGAATCAACTGTTCAGGCAAGACGTGGTGGAACAGTAGGCTAGCCATTAAAAATCAACAAAATGCGGTGCAATTCACTATTGTACGACCTACCACGATGGGAATACCGGTACTCCCTCGAACACCTAATTTAAGCATTGATAGGCTCGACTCGATATCGGAGAGATGATTCACTAAGTGGTAACTCCTTTCTGCAAGATAGACATTGAATACGAAATGAAGTTATCCTTCGACACACGCTTAAAGAAGTACTCCGATTCTTATGCGTCCGATACCTGAATTAGAAGTATACCTAAGCATCGAAACGTGTTTAAATGGATAAAAGGTATCAGTGAACAGTCACACATTTTGTTTAATTGCCATGGTAAATTTCATGACGGGTTTAGGAGTTGATTTCATCTCGAAATTCGAAATTAATGTTGAAAACAGACTTCCGTAATGGTAATCCATATCCATCAAGACACGCCGTAATTTTCTAAACGTTGTCCAACCTAAGACCAACGGCTGATGTTCCCCGATGTTTCATTCTGCATAGCACGCGTAAGGTTATAGAGGGCACACATAATAATTATATCACTGACTGAATCCCATTTCTTCAGGTGCAACTGAGGGTGTCAGCGTTTAGGTGACGACAGTTTCTCCTCCGTTACAGGATCTGACACCACCTGTAACGGAGGAGAAATTTTCGTCACCTAAACGCTGATACACGCAGTTGCACCTGAAGAAAGGGGATCCAACATATTAAACCACTGCGGAAGCCTTCGCTCCAACGATATCACTGGCTGCTGTGCGCATGATAATTAATATGCAGCCGTTGTTATCAAGGTGCTAAAAACCTCATTGCGTTTTGCACTAGCTGTTCCGCGTAGTAAAAATTGCACATTTAAGTATAGCATTAAGTTCAAAGAACTGCGGAACCGGCCGTGCAGTAACTTCAACGGAGTCACCCACTAGTGATCACAATCGTGAGAACTAGTGGTAGAGGACGCATGGGTACCTTAGCTGGTTGGAGAACACAGTGCGATATTTTGGGGTCCAAGTTCGAATCACAATCCAGGAGATGATTTTTTTCCACTATGAATTTCACGTAATTGTGTAGCATTAAGTCTTTAATTAATCCATTTACATCGTAAGAGAAAGGTGAATTGTGCGTTAAGATTTCCTCCTCCAAAGCATTTTTCAAGCAAAACCATGGCGAGCATCTTCAACTGAAATCAGCTCCGTTTAATACCACAGGAGCTGAAAATGACTGTTTCTAATCACTGCAAAATGCATAAATGATATGGTACGCGCGAGCAGGTGCAAAGAAACACTCAAAGAGGATGAAACTCATCATGAAAAAATCATTTGACTGAACCGGCATTTTAATCCGGATCTCCTAATTGCCGGACAGGTGTGTCAGCCATTAACACCCCCAAGCCATCTTAACTCAAGACGAATTTCAGGCAGCAGGCGAAATAGGACTCAAGTCCACATAGCAGCACAGGAGACAAAAATAAATGTCAGGAAGGAAATTTCTGTTATTACTAATAAAATGGCGAATAAATAGACAAATTGTTTAATTCAACGTAAAAAAATTATCAACTTGGGTTAGAAGTCGAACTAAGATGTCCCTAAATTGCGCCGAGCATTTTAATCCATTTAGCTACCTAGGAATGAATTTCACTGGAAATTCTGAAGAGAATATTCAGCGAAGAGAAGTTCTTAGGCTAAATACGTCGGCACGTATCCGGAGAACTTCGATTTGAATACCAGTCTAGGTGAAAATTGTTATTAATCCTGAATTTCGCATATTCGAATATCTTCTAAACGGAGGACTCCCGCTATAGTTATTTCACTTTGAATATACCCTAGAAATGTTTAGGAAAAAATAAGTCGTTTGGATTATCCATTACACCAGCAAAGAAGTTTAAATCTTGGCTTTTTCTCCATCTCTACGCCAATTCCCAGGCGTAGGTACTCTGTGAACACCATTGACTATTTTGGCTGTGAGCTCAAGGAGTTGGTTTACGGAAGACCCTTGAACACGCCCGTCAAGACTGAGCAAGCCCACTTGCGGAGAAGGCACGAGGCGACGCTGGGTTACCCTGCTCACGGTACATAAATACCGAGGGTGCCAACGTAACGATCGTCGCACGCAGCACCGTACGTGGAAAGCGTAATGTAAACGCGCGTTCGTACATACCATGGTCACTAGAGAGTCTTAACACTGGTGTGATCGTAGATTAAAGAAGAGCGTAGATGGTGTCTTGACGAACGAAAGTGAAGCCTGTTTCTTTTGCGAAAAAAATGATCAAACTAACATGGCAATCACGCGCTGTTTGTCCCTAAATTTTATGAATAATGCCGTGCTTTTGGAAATTGTTTACATTCTCTATTTTCCTTGATAAATCGTTAAGGTATCGCGACACTTCCCTTGACCTATTCTTTTGGAATATTAACTGCGCCTTAGAGTAGGTAGATAGTTCGTTTACTTCTCCTTGAGATAGGTTGGAGGAAATGGAAATATATTGTCTTATCCACAATACTATCCACATTTCTCAGTAATTCAATATTTTACGTGCAGCAAAAGAGTAGATAAATTTATTTAGACCTGTTACTCTAATGGAAAATCACGTACACTCAACATGGCGGAAAGTAATCCCCCCTCGGTTTCATCTTCGCTTACCGTAGACTATAGGCATCGATTCCTCTGGTATTTTAAGGTCGCCCTCCCGTGACTGTGTGATTCAAAACGAATTCTATATTCCACCTTTTTGTTTATTTGGTTTTAAAACTGCTATTAGTAATAACCTGCGTTACCTATTGAAAACCAAAGTAAAGGCACAAAATATGCAGATAATTCCGTGAATATTTTTATTTTATTTATATCAATAACCTGAATACAGCCTCGAGGACCATTTTACATCAGGCGTTATAACAAAGGACAACACACACAGCCATATATTTTAATTTGCACATTTTCCAGCCATAGGAGCCTACTGCTGCGCCATTTCTGGGGAATTACCGCATTTTGACATGAAATGTCACAAGAGTTTGCTAATAACTCACAGAATAAGGTGGTAAGATGCCTTTATTTCATTTTTATACGATTTATCGGGATTTTTTCCTTCTTTAAAAACAGTTTTCTGTGAAAATGGCATTTATATTATATGGAAAAATATTAGTTTCCGCGTTATTCTCTCATTGAACACCATGCCATTAATTCAAGTTCTATTTGCGAGAAAAATAGCGTAGAAAGGTAACAATTTGTTGTTCATATCAGTAGACTATAGTTGAATACAAGTAGACAGAAAATGAATTTCATGAAATTTAAGTCATTTACGCTGAAACCACTTCAATAGCTCTATGAACTGCACAATTGGTCAATATGGCCGATTGCGCATTTTTATGCCTTCAATATTCCTTGGTGCGATTGCACCGCATGGCTCTATATATTCTCTTCCTTTTGATCCATGGGACGTGAGACTTACGCATCGGATGGGGCGGGAGAGGCCGAGGAATCGGGAGAGGGTGGAGTCGTCCCGTGCGCCGTTGGTGTGTGGCCGAGCTATGATGGGCGGCAAGGGCCAGTGGCGGCGTAAGTGCTCCCCAGGATGCGCCAGCACCGTCGACGGCGCCGACCGCTGCTCCACGATGCGGTGGTGCACCCGGCGACGACCGGTCGGACGCATCATTTTCCGACCTTATGAGAGGAGAGGAGATTGCTAGTTTGAATCAAACTCGTATCGGAAGTAAGAAAGTTCCACAGAGGAAAGAATCATTCACCTTGACCGGGACTCGAACCCGGATCGCTCGATATCGCGCCGAGTGATTTAGCCGATGAAAATACAAATGCCCCCTTCTCGTCCGTGGATTTTCGTGGGTGTTAAAGAAACTAGATATTCAAGCCTGCCGGGCATATAACGGAAAGAATTCAAAGCATGCGCTTGGAGTCACCATTCACGAGGTTAAAGCAAACCTTTGAACACAATGAGTTGTTCGCTATTTCCGCACTTTGTGCACTTGCAGGTGACTCCGTTAAGGTAATACCGTGGCTTATTCCAGTGCCCTCAAAATTTTTCTCATCTAAAGGATAACTTTAACGCGCGACGAAAGGGATAGTTGATATAATACCTAGGATGATAATTAGTATAAACACAAATAATTCTAAGTTTTCCCCTATTTTCGATGCATTACACCATTTAGAAGATGGAAAAAATTCAAGGCATAAAAATAGCCGTGTAAATGAATTACTCCTGGACAAATACTAACTCTTTTTTCATGATAGCGGTATGGATGTTAGAAGGGTGTGCATGCCAATTCGTGTTCATGGGGCAAGAAATTTTTGAGTGTGGGGATGATTTTGTACCTAAAAGGGCGTGGATCGGATGGTAAAACTTTGTTAATTCCCGTGAATAGTTTCTAAGATTTCACAAAAATCAAGTCATTACAAATGTTTATAACAATTTTCATTTGCGAGCCTTTCGCATAAACTAAATACCGGAAACTTTATCCAGAAATAACCTTAGATTGTGCCAATTGAAGTGGAGGAATCGACTTTAAGTATATGTTAAAATACTACCTCTATCTTCTTCTGAACTCCTTTGAGCAACGGTATCGTGCGCTTTTCGCCATCTTACACCGGCCAAATTAACAGGTAGAACATCGGTTCAGATGAAAATAAATGAGAAAAGTTACTCTTCCAAACTCTTCCACAAATTAATTTTGTACTGTTTTATGTGTGACGTCAAATAAGAATCGAGAGTTAACGTAGGGTGGCGAGGAAGTAGGAGGGAGAAGTGTTAGACGTGGTGAATGAGGAAATGAGGTGAGTGGAGGAGATTGGAAAAATGCAGAATAAAATATTGGGGTGTGTAATAAGGGGTAACGGACTGCTGAAGAGAAAGATAGAGGGGAGAATAATGGGCAAGAGGGTAGGAGGTAGGAGAAGAGTGAGGATTTTGGACGCAAAAAGAAAGAGCAAGAGATAAAAGAGTTAGAAACGGAGGATAAATTTGGAATTTTTACTGACACGTGATAGGATAGGCTTAACATGGACTGAAGATTTAGTGGCAAAGAGATAGGTAAGAAATGTCCTAGGACCAATCAATGCTGGTTGAGCACCTATGATAGTGAAAAATTACGATTGCCTTCTCATTTTTTAGGTGGGAATATTTAGCTTCCAGGTTAGTAGGTAAGTTAGGCAAATCGCAGAACACCCTGCAGGTTACACTTATCTATCCAGAATTTATGAATGACGGACTGAAAAGTTGATGCATATTCTTTATATTCTACATGTAGTTACAAATATTAGAGATACAAGCAGGACGGAAGGCACATGCTCTGGAGTCTTTAAATCAATTTAGCTTGTTCCATGGAAAATTTATCAGGACTAGTGAACATTATTTCTAGTGATTTCAGTTTTCTATGAACATCAACCAAATTTTGCAACTTTTAAAATGTAATAACAAATAACGCGAGGAAATTCAACGTCAAGAGCTGGGATTGAAGAACATGGTTTCCCGTGAGTTTCCATTGCAAGTGGTGCAACAAATATTAATCACCAATCGCTCAGGCAAAACAATAAAGTATAGGAGGGTTCAGATATCATGCATCAGACATTAATATTTAATTATGCACATCTTTAGTAAGTCAAGGTAATTTACCTGATTCCTAATTCTTCAGAGGAGTCTTCAACTTCAAATAAACCGGAAAAATGACCGTCGGCGTAATTCGTTTCGTGGAGCCATCTATTTCTTGATTTTGGAGTGGAAATTACATCAATGTACCCTATGAAACGCCATATTTTGTTTTTATGTCAATTTTTGGTACACTGACCACAAAATAGAAAATTCGGTAACTGAGAATTTCAATCAGTGTACGGATACAAGGAATTTGAAAGACTGTTCCTCTCCAAGCAACGGAATGTATCAACAATAGTGGTCACAGCAATTGTTGAGTGATGCAATTCCCAGTATACACCACACCATGGGACACATACGCATGTAACATTCAGAATGTGTATGTCATTACAAACTTTTTAAATTTGGGTCCGTTGAATAATTTGCAAAAGGTATCGTATCTTCCTGATCCAAGTCAGGTTAACCGTTTTTATAAAATAACGTTGAACAAGTTCAAAAGAATCTTTTAGAAGGTTGAACACGCTGAGTTTATTCAATCGCTACTCCACAAGAATAACAACTTGAAATCCCATCGCCTTCCTTTCTATATTCAGTTCCATTGATATATTTCGGGATCCATATCGCCAACCTATTTATCAGACATGATGTGGGGCAAGGCGGGACAAGGAATGCAGCAGCAGCATTGAACGAATTCGTGCATGGAGGTCATCACTATTCTCGCCTTGCACTCAATTCGCGTCGATGGCGTCAACATTGCAGTGGAAAGAACGTTTTAAACCTTAAAGGAACGCGGCTCACAACGGATTTCTTCATTTTTATGCCGCTTTAATGGAGGCGTTGCATCATTTCCACAAATGGCGAGAAAAGCCAAAGATTTTCGCTGGTTCATTGGTTTGAAAAAAAAAGCAGCAGGTTAAAATGCTTTATATGCTCACATGGAGTAATGAGAGATACCTATGAAATTTAAAAAATGTAAAGTTAAACGTTAGTATTTTGAATAAATCATTTTTTCTTCGAATATCATTATTATCTCATCAACAACTACATTAAGTTGTATATTTGCTTCTTCAGGCCTTAAGGGTATGGTTTTAGGAAAGTTTGTTCAGCGGCGGGGTAAAGTCCTCGCCTACTAATCCGAGGGCCGCAGGTTCGAGCCCCGCCTGGGTCCGTTTTTCGCCTGCCCAGGGCATGGGCGTTTCTGTCAAGTTCTGGTGTTTCAGCTCCTGCGAAACTTGACGACAAACCAATGGCTTATCGGGATCGCAGAGGCATACGGACCACCAGAATCGGTCGAGGGCAAAAACAAAATTGTGAGCACTTCGTTTAATTTTTAGTATGCAATACGGGTTAAATTAATAAATCACTGACTTTGAAAAATACCCAAAGCTCTAAGGAAGCAAATATAGCATTGCGAGACGTTTTTGATGAGGTGATAACGATCAATTATTTTCCCTAGGAAAAAATGATTTATTGATTATAAAAGAGTTGGAGTGAGAATAATAGTATCTGGATTTTGAAACAATATCATTGAACCGCATGGCATTCCACGAGTGGATATAGATTCGATTTAAACTTTAATGGTTATACTTAGTATATATTTCCAAAAAATACGAGAGGATTGAAAGAAGGCCGATTTTTAGACTTAAAAGTAATTGGCTTAAAAAGCCAAGAAGAAAAAAAATTGAACAGGCCAATAAAATACTAAACTAGAATCAGGAGTGAGAGACAATGAAAGGCACGTGGAAACATCTGGAGTATGAGAAAATAAAAAATGCCAAGTATAAATAGGAACGAAGTTCACCGAAAAGCAGTAGGTTAGAGGCAATGAAAATCAAGAGAGATGATTAGGAAATTCATTAATGCGGAAACTTCAGAGGAGTGAATGTAAGGATGTGGGTAATGGAGTTTAAGAACAGCATACCAAGTTTAGTAATTAACTATGGAGAGAAAATAGCGAGGAGAAAGTAACCAGGTGGAAAGAAAGGATGATATATTAGGATTCCACAGGTACGGGAAAATTGGGACGCTATTGATTAAGATGAAATTACAATTGTAATCGGTAAAAACAATTGTTAACGAATCACTTTAGGGGGAAAACGCAGGAGTTGAGTTCATAGAATTGTGGTTATTAAGACAAGTTAGGAAGAAGTATAGGAAGAACTTTATGACAGACATATCAGAGCACTGCTCATTAAAACACGAGTGGTAATTCGAATGAAGTGGACATGGTTGTTGCCCAGACTATTATAGGTGATACAATGAATAACAAAACTGAAGGCAAGCAAAAACAATATCTAGTAGGCAGAGAATCAAGTAAGGTTTCTCTACTAGCGATTTTCTTGCGGTATAATAGTAATTTTAGGTTGAATTATAGGGCGCAGCGAGGCAATGATGTGAGAGGGGAGTTGGTAGCATACTGTAAGCGGAATATATTCAGACACGCCTTAATAAAACATTCGCAAACAAAAGATAACACTGTCACAGCTTGAGAGCATTTTATGGACCAGTAGGAATATTTAAATTACACGGGCCGAATTCAAAGTTAAGATGTTTCTAGCACTGGAGAATTTGACTGGTGAGAAAATTATTCTAAAATTGGATAGGATCACATTGCAAAGACAAGAGGTAGATACGCGAACACGAGGTTAGTGAACCAAGGTGTAATACAGTGCGCAATGTGCAAGGTAGAAAAAAGGTGTCGAGGGCACAATGGAGGATTTAGAGGTTTGTGCACGACGGAAGAGGGAGAGAATTAAATGAACCCTGTGGAAGACAAGAAAAACACAGCCATGGCTGATGAATAAAGATAGATATCGGAGAAAATGCAAACACGACGGAATTAGAGGATGAAAAGATGACTGAGAGTTGACGACAATGCGAAACAGATAATAAAAAGGGGAGTGAATTTCGGCATTTGCGAGAGGTACAAGAGAGTCCATAAACTAGGGTAATGTAGAATTCATTATGACAAAAACCCAGTACTAATTCCACTATTTATTTTAATGCTGTCGATCGGTTTCGATGAATGAATTCTCTCTTCAATTTCCACCAAGTATCGCCTCAATCGATTCATTTGATAGGGTAATGTAGTTTATCGCCATCAACAGCCATCAATTCGAAGCTTGGTTTGATACAGCTCTCCACTAAATTATCTCCACAGCTAACCACTCAGTCACATCATATTCTCATGTTGACATCCTTCATAATTTTCTTCGGTCCTTCTATTGTTGGCCTTCGTTGGTATTTCTCGCCATTTGTAGCTCTTTTCGTTGTAGGTTGTTATCTTTCAGGGTAATGTTGTACTTGAGGTGCGCAAGTATGTTCTTCGTTAAGATGGGATATGGTAGAAATACGAGGAAATTCACAGGGTTAATTCGTTCCCCGCGCTTACACCGCCTGTGCTTGGGGAGTAGGAACCCCTACCGGCAGGAAATGAAACAAACACCTCTCCTTTTCCTCCTCCGGATAAGCGACCCATGGGGTGGCTGAGTAAACTTCGCGTCGAGACGTGGACTGAATTAAAGGATGGATAACGCAGCACGTGGGCGCGCCAAGGTGGAGGCAGGATGGAGAAATCGATCGAGGCCAGGAAATTCGAAAATGGCTAAAAATTATGATGATTAAAACTAAGATCCCATGCGTCACTGACTAAAAACATTACGTTAGTCATTAAAAAATGTCCCCCTCAACGAGAGTTTGCACAAGAAGTATAGATTTGGCGAATAGAGAAATACAGGTTATCATGTTAAAACTTTAATGAGTGACATTCATGCATTCAGAATAGGGGTATTTTCTTTTTGAGCGCGTGAAAAAAGTTATTATGGCGATTTGAGAATTGGAATGCTGGAATACTGTGTGACTGCCCTGAGACCCAGCTCAGACTTAATGCAATTTGATAGCCCAATTAAATTTTATCCACTATTCGAACGCTATAACCATTGGGATTCCATGCCACATTAATCTTTCCCATTCAGAGATTAACTGATTGGTATGTCAAGCATTCCTATTTATCAAATCAAAGAACTTATACTTTGGTATTCCTTCATGAACCTTCTCATTTATTTTGTCATCCACAATGCTCCTGACATAGCCCCAACGTCTAAGGATGAGCTAATTCCACATAGTAGATTCTATAGCTCGGACGTAATTAAATGAAATGCGGGCCATTGTTGCCATATTCATACTGATCAATGCGGCGAAGCCATAATGCATGAGGTATCTAAGAGCAAAATTAGACAACAAAGATGGCCATTTCACTCTTAACTACAGATTCAAAATTATATGGAATCGCGGAATTCCCCTTGGTCGTTCCTCATATCGACTTGTCGTGAATTACCCGTTCGGTTACTTTTCTTTCTATTGCGTAAAAATGCAACAAAACAATGGCATGGTCATTAACCTGAAAATTGGCAAGCTGCAGCATTCTACTCCATTCTCTTTCCAGCTATCGACTTCATACCTTCATAATTCCTCAGTTTGACATCCTTTATAACTTGTTTTAAGTAGATATTTTATTCTTGATCATACTCAATAATTCTTCTCATTCATTTCTCTTTAGAGTACCTACTGTTTTCAAGAGGCTGTTGTTTTTCAGCATGTATCCAAAAGGTTGGTCTCTTCTACTCTGCAGAGTTTTCACTAAGTATAATTTCTCCCCAGCTCCTAGATGGACTACATACGTGAGTCTCTCCGTCCATTTGATCTTCTCCATTCTTCGACAGCACCGCATTTACATGGCTTCTTTGCCCTGCATCTGATATTATCCGGACTTCGCTGACATATACTACACTCTACACATATTTTTAATGAAAATATTCTCTACCTCCAAAGTTGTGCTGCTGGTAGTCAGTAGATTCATCTTCTGGAAGATTGCCTTCTTGACTTGCGCTATTCTGCTCCCGATATCTTTCTTGCTTCCTCCAATACTGCTCTACGGTACTAGTAAAACTTTTCCAAACCAATATCTTTGCGTGAACTGCAAAAATGACTCAGTGTGCAGTCACACGTATCGCTGCAAAAATAGAATCAAATTGATGAAGTTCGCCATGACAAAAATGATTTGACTTGACCGGGGTTAAAGCCCAGATCAGGTGTGTTGGGTGTCCCGTGGTGGGTTCGAATTCCAGTCAAGTCAAATTATTTTTTTAATGGCGAACTTCATCACTTTAGTGTATATTTTTGAACCCGTGCGTGTGACTACGTGCCAAGTCATTGGTACCGTTTTCACACTGATATTGTTTTAAAATGCTAGTCATTACAAAGTGACAATTTTGAGGTTATCCACCACAAGAGTGGTTAGCAAGCAAGAATTCTCCTGTACTACATTGTGGAAAGGAGACAATAAAATATACTTCGCATAAACCCCAGCTGAAATTCGGTTTAAATTAAGATCCTTTGGTGTACACACCTGACCAGCGACTGGGATATCCGTATTTGAATCTCGGCCAAATGAAATTATATATATTTATGGCAAATTCATTCCCTTAGGTACGTAAACATTCTTCCACTTTCTCCAGTACTTACTGTTCTAGTCTGACGGTGACCTTGACTTTTTTAATAAATCATTATTTTTCATTTCTTTACATTAATCTTCAAATAGTATTTTTTCACAGTTTTTTCCATTCGGTTTTCGCCAGATCCTCCTTTCTATTTCTATAGTAATAATACAGTAATTCCATCAGCTAAGCGCAGCAAACTGAGTTTTTTTACACACGAACAAATACTGTTTTTAATTTTTCATTTAATTAATTGCCTTTTCAATACAAACAATGGAGATCACGGGTACATAACAAGGCAAATTTTTGTCGAATACTTTTCCTTGCTTTTGTTTCTTTGACATTACCACCACATTTAATCACCACGATCTGTTTTTCATTTAGCCTGCATACTATTTTTCTCTGTTGAAACGACAACCCTGAGCTCTGTTGTGTGGTCATGATTCTGCTCCAATCCACATTATTATATACCTTCACGAGATTGATGAAGCCAATGTGTATAGGCTAATATTTTTGCATTATGAAGGATATAAACGCACTTTGTTCTGTCCACTTGTGTGTATTAAAATAATAATAGAGTAAAGACAAAACAGTGATACAATTTTTCCCGATGGTATTCCACTGAGTGAAGTCAAAATTGGTTACATTAAGTGACTTTTATTGCCTCAGAAAATCTCCATTTTCAATGGTTAAGACCGAAACAAGTACTGGATACGGACATTTGAGACTAGGGGAGGAAGGAGGAGAGCTTGAAAATCATTATGCTGGCTGGAACTATAATCGTGGGCCATTGAGTGCACATATTCTAAGTTTCTTAAGTAAATCGAAAAAAAAATCTTGGACCACATTTCACTTAAGTGCATCTGTTTGTGCGTTGTAACTCACCGTACTGGCAGTAATGGAAATTACTTGTATAAAAATCATATTTTTCCTCAATTAAAGAATGTTATGGCCATAGTTATCAGTGCGGTATTAAAAATGTAGACAAAATTATATTAAAATGTGTCATTTTCGAATACTGGACTTAGCGTGGTACCTTGATATTTTTTGGAAACAGTTATAATCATAAGAAATGTATTATTTCGCGTTTTAAAGAAAATCTGTACATTTGTAATCAAATTACTACGGAATATATGTCATGTACCATAAGGCTACGCGTTAAATAGTATTGAATAGCAAAAATCCAAATCCGTAGGATGCATTTTTTCCACTTATACCTAAAAATATCACTAGTGAGAAGATGTACGCAAAGTTTCACGAAAAAAAGTACACAAACAAAAATGTTTTCAGCCATCTAAAAAATAATACTCAATGCAGGAATCGATGTTATAATGTACCCAATGCCTCGCTTCGGCCACTAAAGCCTCCTGCCTCGCCGCCTCCCACTCCTTCTTCCCACAACGTACTCGTTCCCAGCAAACCCCGTCCTCACCTCAAAATCCTCCCCCCGACCAGAGCAAGTAGACTTTTCTAAAAACTGACGTACGTACAAAAGCCTCGCTTTCGGGGAGGAAAAACTGAGGAAACAAACAATGAGAGAGGAAGGGGGAAACGTCCGCCACGGGAATAAACGCTTTTAAACACGAGCAGCACACATGGCCACCTCTTCCTCCTCTTACTCCGGGGACTGACTCTCGGCTCGGCCACCGCACTTGCGCCTGCCGGAACGAGCTCTCCTTCTTGGAACGCGGCGGGCAGAAATGGAAGACGAAAGGAAAAAAGGGTCTGACTAATTGTTTCGGGAGAAGTGTATGCTCGGAGAACTTGATGAAGATAATAAGAGTGACATCGTCGGGCTCGTAGTACAGATATCTAATGGCATCTTAGTAGGACGATCGCAATATTGCAAAAATGGAAGGGTAGAACTACGTCGCATGTCACGGGACCCCAAGGGTTGCAGGAAATATCAACGAACAGATATTCGCTTGTGCCCGAATAAACGAAGAGTGAAATAATTTGAAAGCTGACTACAGTGATAGCTAACTTCAATGCCGAAGTTAGGATGTAATTTGTGCATTTTTAATATTCCGTTCCCTGTTATAGCATCAGAAATGCTTTTCCTACCAACCTACCTGATAAGGACCTTAAAGGCATGTGATAGCAATGATAGTGGTCGACATCACTTAGTAAATAGTCGCTTTGGGTGAAGGGGCTGATGGGAAAATTCGATTAAAAGTCATAAGCATAATGTGAAAATGGAGCTACATTTAGTCATAGCTACCTAAATTTGGCAGAAAATGTGCAAATTAGATCCGAAAAACTCTCTTTTCCTGATATATGGGCTTTGATCCATAGAGGAAAATTATAATCCATTTAGTGACTAACTAGAAATGTTAAATATGCGGAATTTGGAGAGAAGCAGAAATATGAGAGATAAGAATGAATAATGACTTTGATACGGTGATAGTTCAAGACATAAATATAGGTATAACTGCCGAAAGCGAGCTGTAAAAATACCAGACTGGTTGAAATGAGACCGTACATTATAATTCGTTTTGAGACTCCATCTTTGGTGAGGATATGCAACAGTTATCCAAGAAAGTATTTTCTGCTGTATTATCCAAGTAGGTTGACATATTTGAACCAATAAAACAGTATTAAAGGATATTTAACATTCTTTTTTCGTTGAGTGGTTTTAATATTTCATTGCTATACTCTGGTTCTTATGCTCGGATATATTATGCAGTTTGTCCTGTAATTTTCTTGCTTTTCCAATGCGCTACAGGCATGAGTAAGGTGCGTATATACACAAATATGAAGGCATGTCTTAAACATTTTTATACACCCGCAGTAGTGTTTGCTTAAATTTTCTCGGAAAATGACTCGTCTCTGACTACGAAGAATATCTATGCTTTTTATTTTATCAGAAAAGAATTTAAAAAATTTGACCAAAATAATAAAAAATATAAAACCACTAAATTACTTCACTTTTAAATTATTTTCACAAATACCATAAAAAAGACAGCGAAAAGTTGTTCTTGATCAAAACTGAGTTTATATTGCGAAATAATCTAGGTTGAAGCTGATTAAAGATACTTTTCCTCATTATGAGCAAACGGTCCTGAAGTAGAATATACATGAAGATAATGGAATACCATTTAGGCATCCATTCTACATGCATCGTTTTGTGCATCAAGGTAATAGCTATCCGTACGCCCACCTAGGAGCAAAGCGCAGCAAATTCAATTTCTCGGGATATTGCAATGTAAAGCGACGAGGTTTTCCGAAAACATTCCAACTCGGTGGTTTCCATACCCTTTACCCCTCCGTTGCACCGCTCTCATTCTCTATATATGGTTCTCCTTGGGCTGTCGAGCTGCAGGACTTTTAAGATTGAAAAGGTCAAGGGCTCCATCCGAAGGGAAAACGAGCTCTTTCTAAGTGATGGGATGGGATATTAAATATGTGAGATGATGAAGTAGCTCCCCACATACCAAGGCGCGCGTATCACATGTTTAGAGGCGTTCAATTTTAATTGCTACTCCGGAGGCAGACAATGCGGAGCCTTCGCTCAAAGTTCAGACGCCCCTCTATCTTAAAGGTGATAAATGAAAGCGTCGGGTCGAGCATTGAGACACAGATGAGCCCCTAGTGGAATAGGATATGATCGAATTTCCAGGTAAAATTTGTGTGTTAGGACACAAAATCAATTCAACTGACTCAATGTTTCCACGTAAAAAGTGCTTACTACTAATTTTTACTAAAGTCAATTCAAATTTAAGGAACTATTAGAAGGTCACACTACAGCAATATATTTAGGTGATTTCTCTTCATGACCACTGACTTTACATAATTTTCTTATAAAAAATTACAACAGTGTGTGTGTGTATCGGAATAATTAAATAATTCGCTCGTCTTTCTACTTCGTCTCGAATTTCGGCTCTATTATTACCATCACATGCTAGCTTCCTAAAATTTTTTATCATCCACGTATATAAATCTAAGTTCCTTTCTACAAAAAATCTTTTATTTTTTTCACCGCTGCATCAACAAAATAATTACAAATTAAAATGAAATGGTTTCCCAAGGGAAACTGGTTTTCCTAAAAGTGGACTCCAGTTGCTGACATTACTTGTGAATAAATGATGTAATATGATTCGCAATGAGTTTCAACTAAATTCACCAATGATATTTATAGTTCAGTATTTTTTACCACAAGCAGTTAATATATGAATACAGTTAACTACACAAATTACGACTCCATTAATGGAAAACCTAATTTTTTAAGTGTCCCGTTTACAGTGTCGTTTCGGGAACTGTCTGAGCGTCTAAAGGGTACAATTGTATATTTTCATATACTCTTTCTTAAACATTTGAACAACAAGATTTAGCTATTTATGCCATGTTATTGTCTCAACCTTTAAATTCTCCGGTACAAACTACGTCATTAATGCAATCGTTTGATAGGAAATATTAGCAGACAATATTAAACGAGTAAAAAAGAACATCAGGAATTTTCCATCCGACTATTTCCTCATTACTTCTACCAAGGCTCTTCAAAACATACAAACATAGCATTGTTGTATTTCTAGGAGTAGATCTCCATTGGTGAATAAATATTTTGAAGACATACGTTGTAAAGCATTCCATAATAGTGATGGTATACGAGTAAATGCCTCGATGGGAATGGTCATAAGGATGTTTCCTGTAACTCTTCATCGTTAAAAAATTCATTCATAAGACGACACACATGCGCAGCATGAGGATTTTGATACAATATGCAGATATTCTAGGAATGTTTCGTACCTATCAAAGTAATCTTTCACGCGAACTTTTATCACCACTAAGCAGTTTGAAATGTTAAGATAAATATAGCTTATAAGAAAAGGTAAAAGGAAAAATCCTTCATTTGAAAAATGCGAACCAGAATTTCCTAAACCAATTCCTAAACAATTTAAACTGAAGAATAGAGACAGTTTATAAACTACTGTAAAAAAGAAGGTTTTAACATCTACACACTTAGCTGCCTCGGCCGTGTAATGGACACCTGAGGGGCTATTCTGTACGGCCTCGGAATTTCCGAGTCTCGAAAGTGACGAAATTTTGACGTCACAGTCAGGAAAATTTCAAATAGGGCATTTTAAAAGATGAGATTTGTCGGGGGCTTTGACGTCACATCCACGGATTTTCCGAGGTTCGACCGCGTCGAGTCTTTACTGAATAAGGCCTCAGACCGATTCAGAGGGTTCCGACACGATCGGATTGCCGGCCGAAGGTCAACGAAGGAGGCTCCGATGTCCGTACAGAAACGACGCAGCCTCTGGTTTATGCCTTCCACTCGGCTCCAAACCAGGGGTCCACGATCGATCCTCGGGACTAGACTACAAATTGCGAGCGTCATGTCAACCCCCACGTCACCACTTACCCGCTTCACCTCGGAGTCCAATTCCCGGAAGGAACGCAGGATCTCCTCGGATCCTGGCGTCGTTGACACCAACATGGGCCACAACCTGCAATCTGGAGCACTTCGTGCCCCGAACGAAGATAAAAACACATCAATGCGTGCACACTATATTGTGTTAAAAATATGAAATATAGTGGAATATATGAAAAATATGTTGGTTTTGAGTCTTTTATTACACATAAATACGAATGTAACCTATGGTTTATGACCACTAGTACTACACCTCGGCCCCCTGAATACCCACTAATAGCATTAAGTGGCGACTGTTCAAGGAGAGCGAATTTCCGCTTGTTCTCTTTAGCTGAGATCCAAACTTGGAAGGGGCGATAAAAAAGATATCCTTCAATAAAAGCATCTCCTCTGTCTTACGCCCATGATGTATAAATCATCACAGTTGTTGTTTTATAATGACTACACAAAATCGCGATCATTGTTGTTTATAAATAAATCGTTAAAATTGATGTTTCTTAACGGAATTTCATGTAATTTTTATGTACAAAATGAACCGTAGAGATGCGAAGATTATGCAGAAATGCTTCATTTATGACACCCATCGACATTAAGCACTCGATCGTACTTCAAAGACTGCGCGGCCGGGGGACAACTTCCAATCGTATCAACCACTGCACCACTGTTGCATGCTTGGACTTAGGTGTAACAAGAGGATTTTTCCTTTCCTAATGTTGATGAACGTATTTTACTTCGCATGGCTCCCATTTCGAGGGCGGTTTATTGTACTAATGTTTACTTCCCCACAGCACTTGAGAATTTTCTTAAATAATAGAGGCCGAAAATTTAGTATCATAAGAATATTGTTTCCGGTCGCGTTCATATTTCAGGAATACCAGCACAATTTTTACCAGTAAATTTGCGATGCTTTGTTGCTTTTACATGTAGAATACAAAGAGAAACCACCACATTACAACCCCAAGGAGCTTCCTGTAACCAACACTTTTCCTTATAATTTTTTTATCAAGCGAAGAGCTAATGGAACCTCCTATAGAAAAATATTCCTTTGAATAAATAGTTCTTCATTCAGATATGCAGATACGGAGTACATATATAAATTAAGCCTGATGGTTAATTCAGGATTGGAATATCGAATGTAACATTACTTGACCCTTGAAATTTTGAAGTCAGGGAGATTAAGTTGTCTGAAGTGAAAGACTTTTCGAAAGGAAGCAACAGGATCATACACACTCTATCATTTAACATGCAGGCGTAGGAATTATGCTTCAAAAGAGCACTAGAATGCATGTTAAAAGCTTCCTCCAGTGCGAAAAAAGGATAGCTATTGTTAATATAGCAACTAAGCTGACATATAAAATAGATGTACAAGTCTAAATGTCTATGATGAGTGCAAAAAAATTGCATACTCGGAGAAAAATATCTTGGAATAAAAAAATGTGAATGAAGAAGATAATTGAATAATATTTTGACGCTGACATGCCATTGTAACTCGAATGTGGAGAACCGCTCTTAGAATTTCGAACAAATTAATATGTAGTAGCTGTATAAAAAATCATTGCCGAGGAATGTATGCATGGGAAATATACAATTGGACTTACAAGTGGATTGATCTATCAATTAACGAAGAGGCACTGAGGGGAATAGAAAATGATTGAATTCTCTTAAGAGCTCGAAAGAAAAGGAGGGACAACCTAATGCGGCATAGTTTAAGATAAAAGTATCTAATGAAGACAGCCAAAAAAATATTACTTCACTATGTGAAGTAGGGCTTTCGAAGTAACATCATGTTTCCTCAGATTCGAGTCTTAATACTCCCGCAAAAAGGGAAATTAGGTTGCTCAATGGGCCACAGATTGTGTTGCTCATTCCTTTTGATTTTACTGACGCATGCTGGAGGTTATTATGACTTGAAAGTGGCTAGCAAGGAATTTCCTGTACACAATCTAAGGATAAAATAAAATATTTTATCCTTAATCTCAATCTCAATAATAAAAAATTCCTGTAAATACACAATCTAAGGATAAACAAATATTCCATCATCCTCACCATGAGTGTACAAAATACGACCTGAAATTTAATTTTAGGTGCACATAATTAATTCATAAAGATCAAATAAGAACTCCAGTGCCTCATTTAGGCATGATACTAAAAGTACTAAGTCAACTCACACAGAAAGTGCCAAAAATGGTACTGCTCACTTACTGAAAATAAACGACTTGATTTTGACTTGGGAAAGCAAATTTCCAGGTAAGTTCTCATTTTCCCTTACTTTTCCAGGTTTTCCAAAACCGTTTTCAATTTACATAACTTTTCCAGGTATTCCTGGTTTTCCAGATCTGTAGCAACCCTGCCTATGCACATATTTCGTAATTTGCAAGGCTTCTCTCCCTCACAAGATTCACTCAAAAAGATGAATTAATCATTTAAGATTACTTATCACAGCTTCAAAATTATGCCAATTTCCTTGAATTAGTTAATTGTGAGAATACATATTTTTCAAATGATGTACCAAATGGTATTTTCTTTCTTGTGTTAAGTACCATTAAATTACCTAAACGTATATATTCAAGTATATAAATTTAAATAAATAATTGCGATTATTTTGTAGCGATCCGTATAGGAAGTACTATTTGGTCTTAGCAGAGAAACATGTGTAGCGCAGTGGCTCTCGTAGCTAATATCTGGAGGATCCCGGGTTCATCTTCGAATGTTATCACTGGAGATCCCCGTTCATAACCACTGTTCGCATGCATATATCTTTCCTCTTGACCCAAGAAGTCTGCACTGAATGGACTAGAGATACAACCAGCCAAATATACAATAAACTAACAACAACCATAATAAAATATCTAGCCTCTAATAACAGACGAACTGGGACAAATAAAAACACTGAGGTCATAATTACTCGAAATGTCTACACTTTTTTGAAGAAATTAGAGGGAACTCATCCCGGTTCTTAAAATACGTCAGAAGAGAATGAGCTTTTCTTTTATTGTGACAAATGTTTATGTTTTACAACATCAAAATCTTTTTTATTCAGATAAAGATTCAAATTTGCTTACCAGATCAAAATTCATTGCGGAACATGTAAACGCTTTCCGCCACGCCTACAAATATAAAACATTATTCCGAACAGCATCTATCTTAACCCCACGCACATTTATAAATCAAGTGATGGGGAAATGGAATTAGTTTAAGGGTAGAAGTCATTTGTTTAGGTATCCTCTAAATTAAGATCTTAAAGGATTCACTAATCAATAATCAGCTACGTCGAAGCCTACCAACTTTTTTTGTGCAATATATGAGCATAGAATGGGATGAAAGCAGTCTTTTATTGGATTGTTTGAAGCAACTCATAGCGGACGCAAATGAGACCTCTCAAATTAATACTAAAACCAAAGAGAACATTCGACCGGTTGACTGCGGTCCCTTAGATGTGCATTTGTTGGTAAGGGAACTCTCCCTGTGGAATTTAATAAACGTTAAAATAAAAACACTCGCCAAAATTTCACGCCGTAAATTTTGACCCTCAACCGGTTTCGAGTTAGTAACGTCCTTATCAAGAGGCTTTAAAAAGTCTCCTGAGAGGTCTAGTGACCGCGTCGGAACCGGTTAAGAGCTGAAATATACGGTGTGAAATATTGAAAGTGTTTTTAATTTACTTCAACTTGTATCTTAAATGGTCGATCTCTGACGGAAACCTTGAACCTATGCCAGTAAATTCTTCACACACACACTACTGATTAAATTTTCCAAAACAAATTCGTATTACCGATGACGTATCGATGGACTCTAGCACAATCAATGAATTTATTAATCATTTGAACACTGAGTAGTCTTTCTATTAACATTTTTTTTAAATGCTCGAAGCGTTTATGATTGTAATGGAATATAAAAGACATCCATTCCACGAGTATTAGACGCGTTATCAAAATATAATTAACGAGCGGAGCTGAGTTTAGCTAAGAATAAATCAAAAGAAGGAAATTTATACAATTTTAAGATATCGTTGCCAGTTATTCAATCAGAAGATTGGTTCACTGAAGCTCTTCATCCCTTCCTATTTCATTCTAATTCTCTAAAACCAAGATAACTTTTCTTTCCTATATCGCCATTGATATGTTTCATTTAACTGTACCTTGGTTTTTATTTCAGGATTTAACTGTACCTTCTTGCACTTCCTGAAAAAGAAGACGAGAATAGATTACATCTACATGTCCGAAGTACCGTGCACGCCACCACTAGGGTGTGTGGCACGGGGTGATTCCACAACAGGCATGCAGCACTCGTCCCAGCACAAATCAGAACCTCGCACTGCCGCTGCTGCTGAACCCTGCCGCTTGGCGCAGGCCAAAATCAGTCAGGAGAACAGTGCGCAGTCCAACCGGAAACTGGGAGAGTGATACGTAAATTAACATACAAACATTCAGAACAATGCTATAGACACATATAGTGGTTCATATTACTAATATTGTTAATTTATGAATGCTACCAGATACTACTTCATGCAGAGAACAAAATAAAATAATGCCGGACAAATCGACCGGTGTAAAGTGTTAGAAATGATGTTGTGTTATTAAGCACAAGTGAAAATTCTCATCTACCTGTTGAGGGTGTGAGTTTCATATGATTGATCTATCGCAACTATTATGATCCCTTATTGTGCGTGGGAAAATTGACATTTTAAATCTATCGGTTCTGCAGTCAATTTCCTTTATTTTATTCCTGTGATCGCTTCTACCGTAGTACGTTGGCTCTATCAATATATGTTGAACATCCGGCAAAAAACTGTCTGCTCCGAACTTGCGCAAAAGATTTAACCAGTATTTCTACCTTCGATCAGTTAAGAGATTCCCACCCCAATTCCTTCAACAATTCGGTAACACTGCTAAGTTTATCGTAAAAACTTTTCACAAATCTTGCTGCTCTCCGCTGTATTCGATCTGGGTATTTCCACCTCAATTCAACAAACGCTTGTCCCTTAGGGTCTCAGATTTTGATAAAAATTGGTGTATGGGTATAATATTAACTCAAACTGAATACCCTCAAACCGTTTTGTGAAAAAAAAAATTTTGAGTGAATTATGCATATTTTAATTTTTTCGCATTTTTAGCAAAAATCCGTGCCTTAAATCATATTATCACTTATATCTCCGCTTGTAATTGTCATAAAGCAATGATTAATAGCTTTTATTAAAGCTAAATCTTTATAAAATGCAAACATATCAATAAAAATTATTTTTTTCTATACCCTATTGTTGTTAATTACTAATGTTTAAAAAATTGTTAATAAACTTTTCTCAAATACTCCATCTCAGAATCGGCCGAAACTTTTGTTTCGTAATCTAAACATATTCAGCTAACTATTCCAAAAATAAAATTCAGTGGCAACTCATAAATGCGTTTTTATAAGTATTTAAACATTTACAATTTTCTCTCGCGCGGCCCGTGTTAAAAAAATTGTTATTAAACTTTTCTCAAATACTCCATCTCAGAATCGGCCGAAACTTTTTTCCGTAATATAAACATTTGTAGCTAACTATCCCAAAAATAAAATTTAGTAGAAATTCATAAATGCGTTTTTTATAAATATTTAAACATTTACAATTTTCTCTCGCGCGGCCCGCGTTTAAAACATTGTTAATAAACCTTTCTCAAATACTCCATCTTAGAATCGGCCGAAACTTTTTTTCCGTAATCTAAACATATCCAGCTAACTAGTCAAAAAATAAACTTTAGTGGAAATTCATAAATGATTTTTTTATAAATATTTAAACATTTACAATTTTCTCTCGCGCAGCCCGTCAGCTTCCCATTTGGAATACATGCAGCAGACACGTGATGCAAGCCTAAACATTTCCCTAATTGCTCAAGGTCGTGGCCATATGAGATAAAAATATATTATAAACTATGAATGTTAACAACAATTGTTATTTGTTCTGTTAAATGGATGTTTGCAGAGAAATTAACCATTGAGCCCCACTTTCTCTGCGTGAAGTTTTTTCTAACTACTCCGACACAATCGATTGAAAACTAACGAGAAAGCAAAATCCTTGTATTTATAACAAATGTAAAATGGCTAAGTTAGCATGCTTTCCGTAAACATATGATGTCCTACCTTATAGGAAGGGGTCCTCTCCGAAATATTTTATTTGAGGATCCTGATACTCCTGCCTGCAACTACAGCTGGATCCTCGTCCCTTGCTGGACGAAGAGAGTCTCTTCATTATAACAACTCCATTTGATTCGGGTTTTGCTGCATGAAACTCCCTAATGCCTGGTATATTAACTGCCTGACGAAATCTTTTCGTAAGTACATCGGAATGTTTTCCAATTTTTTCTTTCTTTGCGTAGCCAAAATCCACTCCTAAAATATGATCTTTTGCCCGTTTAAAGAGTTCTATAGGTGTACGAATTTGTTTTTCGTATGGAAGTTGAAGGCTTGCTCTTGCTGCTAGTCTTTTCAAAGTTCCTCCCAGTCCGTCACTTGGCCCTTTACCATGCGATGTAGCAAAGAAATGCCATTCTGCAGAGACTGTGAAATTTTTCCTGAGAAGAGATAAGTTCTGAATGTTATACTTGTTTTATAATGAGCAGCTGCTCCATCTGAATAATATTTTTCTTTTTGATGCTTCGGAACTTTCAATTTCAAGAATTTAAGAAGTTTTTGAAAAACATGTACAGTTGATGTTATATTCTTCAGGCTGTCTGATATGATTACGAAGTTCAATGGGATAACATTATCCTGGACTTTAGGGCTGTAATAGCAAGCAAAGAGGTGAACTGTTGCTGGGCCGTTATTCCAGTGCATACCTTGCATGCTGTCCTGTAAAACGAAAGCGTAATTTTCTGGAAAATCTTCAATGACGAGAACCTGCCCCACTTGGATGTTATACTTTACATTTATAAGAAAATCAGATTGATTTTTAGCAATGTAGTCATGAGGCTGAAGTTCCTGTAACTTTTCAATAAAAGTTTCAAAAAGTTATCGGTAGATTTTGTAAACATTTCTAGGGAGCAATGGTTACCTTGAACCCATTGGTGGTAAGTAATGCTATGAACTAAATTTCCATCAAAGTGTTCTTCCACTGAATTCCAAATTTTCCTCGGCCCAGGGCAGTTTTTACATTCGTTCAAATGGCATGCCTCGGTCGGTCGCAGGGAAACACATAATTGCTGACCAATATTCTTTATATGACAACAGCGGCTCGGTGTTAACCCCTAGATTTAGTGGTGACAACCTTGCACCTAAAATAATGAATTTGATAATTTGATGCACCAGACACACGCATACGGTATGAGTTCCTGATGCTCCCACGAGAACGCACTTCTTAGGTCTGAGCACTGCAAATTTTGAAAATGAAACAGTATCTTCGGCATATTTTTCCTTAAATTACAAAATATCTCTTTCAAATTTCCTTAAATTAGTTTCCTTTTTATGTGTCCGTTTTCCATTGTCATTAACAATGGTTAATTTCTCAGCAAACATCCATTTAACAGAACAAATAACAATTTTTGTTAACATTCATAGTTTATAATATATTTTTATCTCATGTGGCCACGACCTTGAGCAATTAGGGAAATGTTTAGGCTTGCATCACGTGTCTGCTGCATGTATTCCAAATGGGAAGCTGACGGGCTGCGCGAGAGAAAATTGTAAATGTTTAAATATTTATAAAAAACACATTTATGAATTTCTACTAAATTTTATTTTTGGGATAGTTAGCTACAAATGTTTATATTACGGAAAAAAGTTTCGGCCGATTCTGAGATGGAGTATTTGAGAAAAGTTTAATAACAATTTTTTTAACACGGGCCGCGCGAGAGAAAATTGTAAATGTTTAAATACTTATAAAAAACGCATTTATGAGTTGCCACTGAATTTTATTTTTGGAATAGTTAGCTGAATATGTTTAGATTACGAAAAAAAAGTTTCGGCCGATTCTGAGATGGAGTATTTGAGAAAAGTTTATTAACAATTTTTTAAACATTAGTAATTAACAACAATAGGGTATAGAAAAAAATAATTTTTTATTGATATGTTTGCATTTTATAAAGATTTAGCTTTAATAAAAGCTATTAATCATTGCTTTATGACAATTACAAGCGGAGATATAAGTGATAATATGATTTAAGGCACGGATTTTTGCTAAAAATGCGAAAAAATTAAAATATGCATAATTCACTCAAAAATTTTTTTTTCACAAAACGGTTTGAGAGTATTCAGTTTGAGTTAATATTATACCCATACACCAATTTTTATCAAAATCTGAGACCCTAAGGGACAAGCGTTTGTTGAATTGAGGTGGAATGACCCATCTATTTCAGACATTAGTCCTGCTTCGTAAGGGTCCCATATGCTAGCGGCAAACTCCAAGAGAGGTCTCACGAGTGAAAAATAACATCGCTCTTTAACCTTCTCGTCGCATTTTCCTAATATTCTTTTGATAAATCCCGATTTGCGACTAGCCTGTCCGCAGATTTCCCGTACGTGTGTCCCCCAAGACAGGTCCTGAGTAAGGGTCACACTTAAGTATTTAACTGACTCTACATTTGATAAGTCTGTTTGATTAATTGTGTACGCTTCGTTGACCGAGTTATTCTTTTTCCAAAAATCATAACGCACTTTTTAAAATTCAATTCTAACTGCCAAGTATAGCACCATTCATTTATAGCACCTAGGTCTTTTTGTTACGTAATCTTGTCAGACTCATTGCCTAGATCCCTTTACAACACTGCGTCATCTGCGAAGAGGCGAATTTTGCCCGTAGCAACGGTAGTGGTCATTAATATACAAAAGGGACAATAAGGGACCGATGACACTTCCCTGGGGTAACCCTGATGTTACTTTCACTACATCTGAACAAACGCCATCTAGAACTACCCTCTGTTCGCGGTCGGCTAAGAACTCTCTTATCCAACTAATTACGTCATGGTGTATTCCGTAAGCTTCCAACTTCACGTGTAACTTCGAATGAGGGAGCTTATCAAAAGCTAATTTGAAATCTAAATATATTGCGTCTACTTGGATAAGATTTTCTCCTGAGGAAAGAATGTCGTGAAGGAAGAGGGCCAACTGGGTTTCGCAAGACCTGCCTTTCCGGAATCCGTGCTGATTTTGCGGTAACAAGTTTTGACATCCAAATACCCCATAGTCGAACTGACAATTATATGTTCCAATATCTGGCACGAGATAGACGTAAGGGAAATCGGTCTATAGTTACTGGGCTCTTCCTTATCACCGCTTTTAAATATTGGTGTAACGTTCGCGATTTTCCAATCGTAAGGAGCACGATGTTGTGTTAGAGATTTTTAAAATATTATTTTCAGGTACGGTGCTATTTCTGATGCTAATTCTTTTTAAATTCTGGCGGGAATTTGATCGAGACAGGGTGAATTTTTGGAATTAATGGATTTCAGATGACTTTCTATTCCACGACTAGTGATATTAATAGACTGCATTGGGTGCTTATATAGCTTAGGCATTGTGGCGGTGTCATTTGGAGAGCATGTTGTATAGACCCTTTGAAAAAAGGTGTTGAGGATATTTGCTTTATCTAAATTGTCGTTTGCTCTTTCTTCTATTATAGATTGTTCTTTAGTGACGTTACTGTTGATTTGCAGTCTTGAACCTCCCTCACGTATGACCAAAATGCCTTTGGGTTATCCTCTAAATATTCGCCCAATATTTTATTTTTGAATTCCGTTAATGCTTTTTGAAAGGCCGCCTTAGCTGCTGTTTTCGCTTTCTTACATTTTTCGGATAACTTCTTATACTCCTCTTCGGGGAGACCCTGACGTGCGTTCTTCATTGTTACCTGCCAGATTCGTTGTCGCTTGAGAGATTTCCGGACGTCCGCATTATACCACCTAGCTTCAGTATTGACCTTTTTAAGTTTACTTGGAAAATTGGTACTTAATTAAAGGCATTGACTCTTGGTTTAAGGCATTAAAGATGTGGGTGAGGAGGAGGATGGAGAAAATGTGGTGGACGTAAGGGAAGACAAACAAGGAAGTGTTTGGCATAGTAGGGGAGGAAAGGAAACTTTCCGATGAGATCAGTGGGAGACAGGGTAGGTGGTTGAAAGAGGTAATGAGGTGCGAAGGGTTGCTTAAGGCGTAGAGGGGAGGATTTTGGGTAAGCGGGGAAGGGGAAGGAAGAGAATAGGTTTTATGGACGGAATAAAGAGAGGTAGGGCATGAGAGGAGGATGGAGGTGGATTTTTACTCACTTCCACCTTGTTCTACTTTGACCGATATTTTGCATCAATAAATAATCTCCTCTATTTTACTCTCTAAAAGGTGCCTTTAGAAAGAGATACCACGCAACGTAGCTTTAAAGTGTTAATACCTCTGTTCTCGAGGAAGCTCATGCGTGGGAGATCAGCCCTGCGACCATTTTCGCAAAAAAGTATGCATGGTTTTCAAACAGAACGCAATTGAAATTCGATCATCCGGCTTTCAGGCGGAAAACTTCCTGAAGAAAACAAAGCGTCGAATCAGATTCGCTCCACGGCATCGACAAAGATGGACGTCGCCTCTTTGGCTGCGCTGTTCGGTTAGGGCAACGCAGGCGGCTAAGATAATATTTTTGACTTGCATTCTTCCCCGGACTCTAGCGAGTGAAAGGAAGAAAGGGAAGGAGGGAAGAAAAAAACAACTTCAAACACCTGCGCAGCGCTGATGCGCCGGGGGCGACGCCGGAATTACTTGGCGCGCGAAGAGGGGCGCGTAGCTGAAGGGCGAAATTCGTATCGGCTAGTGAAAGCAAATAAACTCTCAAAGGGGAGTGAGGGAGAGAAAAGAGGAAAGAGGAGAGGCCTTGGACTTCCTCCCCTTTCTTCTTGGCCACACCCACTACCCACAACTCGCCATAAAACACAAACACACATAACACACATGGTACCCTCCACAGTAAAACCGACGTCTACGGATAATGCGGTAATGCACGTGCACACAAGGTTAAGTGATTCGTGACAAAATGACCAAATCAGCGGTAAATATTCTTATTTTAGAATGTTTTGCTTACAATAAAACCGAGATATTGAGCCAACTCACGATTTAAACCAAATTTTAATAATTAATTTCATGAAAATCACGTTACATTTTTCAGAAATTTTATCCAAACAATCACGAAAATTTTACATACATGTTGAGAGAGGCAGTTGTTTAAGCTTTTCATGCCCTACGCTTCCAGCTGCGAAGCTGCAAAATTTGTAATTCCTGGTCTACAAAACTGTGTTTGTCCAAGTTAAAAACTCTCCATTAACCTTTGTTTATAAAACATTTCATGGATAATAGCTGGTTCAATTTACAAAAAAATAATTTCATTTATTCAAAAGAAAAACGTTTCAGAACGTTTTATGGGAAATTAGCCGTGATTTTCAGCCAAAATAACTCCAACATTTTACACTCTTTAGCCATGTTTCCGACTTTAAACTGATAGTTTTATAAACATTTACACTCATGATGAAATCCTTCTGCAAAAATCTGATTTTACTGAAAGCGTAAGTAATTAAAAAATGGAATCCAAGCTGGTTCTTTTCCTATAAAATCTTTTAGCAACATTTAAAAATACTATATTTGTTGAAGGAAATGTTTGCTGTTACGATCAGGCATGTAATAAACTCCCCTCGATCTTTTACTGAGCAGCCTTCCTATTCATGTGAAAATTTAATATTCATCATACAATTTTGCTAATGTATTTCTCTATCTCATAATTGTAGGATTCGATGCTTTCCCGGCGAATTATTCGAGTGAAATTCTCTCGGTCTTCCGACCGCGTCAGGTTCTCCTTCTCCATTTCCAGGTTCTCCTTCTCCATTTCCAGCGACGTTTCGATGAAAGACTGTTCCATCGTTCTCAGGGCTGTTGATGCCGGGTGTCGAAGTTATCGGATAAATAAAAACAGAGTATATTTTATAAAAAATTCAGTAATTTACCAATACAATAAATACACTATTATGAAATTATTACAATAAACGGAACTAGTAAATTGCATGAATTTAGTATACCTCATGAACAATAACATATTGTGTTGAGGTAACAGGAAAAAAAATTAAACACCAGGCACACTTCATAATAAAAAAAAATTCAATCTTAAGGAGAGCACACCGTACATATCATATTAAGAAAGAAATCAATACTTCACAATTTTTCATAAAAAAAGAATATAATATAAAATGAAACGAATACCTCTTGTGTTCATCATTTCAACACATAAGTTTACTATTTGAAAAAATAATCCACTGAATATTGCTGTAGTAGCCATTTCTTTAATTTTTTTAGAAATGTGTTTGTTTGTTACAGAAGATATTTCTATTGGTACCAAATTAAAATATTTTGGGGCGCAAAATTCGTATGAAAATTTGTAAAACTCATTATAGGGTCGCTGTTTTCAACTAATTTTCTGGACTTTAACCTATCAGAAAACACTTTAAACAAACACAATATTAACCCGATGACTTTGAAACCCGCCATCAACAGCCCTGAGTACAATGGAAAACTCTTCCATCGATACGTCGGTGGAGATGGAGAACCTGACCTGGTCGGAAGCCCAAGAGAATGTCTCATAATTGATTTTACCGTTTCCCGCCCATTATCTTGTTAAAGCATTATGACTATATTCCATTCCAAAGTGTTTAATAGCTCCTCAAAATTGACTTCTCATATTCACATTCACAACTTCAAAATTTCATTGCACTCCAGAATGTTATCCCTTACCATTATAAACTTGGAAAAAGAATAAATTGGAGGAATTGATCATGCCTGAATTAAGATATTGGTGAGATACATATCTTTATAATGATACATTGTAAGAGTTTTCAATACATTTTTTCGAAAAAGATTAAGGGAATTTTAAATATATTTTTCAATGATAAATATATAGATGCCTTAGTTAATCGCAGAAATACGCGCGCAGGAAAAATAATTAAGCGATAATTTTTGCAAGGGAACTCAAATCGGTACATTTTATGGCTTCCATATCATTCACTCAGTTTCACTATCCATATAATATATGCTGCCATAGGTCAAAGTTTCATTCAAGAATTTTTCATCAGTCATTATTAATAAAGAATAATTTTCACGGAATCACCAGTCCCATGAACTTAAAACACTTTGCTTAAAAAGGAGGCATTTCGCAGCATTCAACGGAAACTGTTTGTCTTTCACTCAAACAAACATGAGAGAGTGTCAGATTTATAACAGCCGGGAAAAATGACATCTCATCTGGAAAGCGGAAAATTGAAAGAAAAGCAAAGAGCACCATCAGTAAATGGATGTTTCCCTAAATACGTTCTTACGCGACTGACCTTTCGAGGGAGCACCGATTAAAATACATAACCCACCTAACAAATGATCTTTCATTACCATTCATGATCGTACTCCAGATAGTCAACTGAACGAAGAAAAATCTTTAGTGAATGAATCGTGCAAAATGACACTAGGAAAGAACTTTCTTGGTAATCTTAGGTCACTATAAATACAACAGCGAGAGCGCTATAGGAAAACACCGCCTCCGATATGACACGTAGGAAGAATCAATAACACCATCTTAGTAAATGTAAACAAAAATACAAAAGTAAATAAAGTATAAGAATGAATAAAAGGCCCACTAAGTTTGGTTCAATAATTTCGAACTTAGATTAAATAAGTACAGGGAAATGGAATAAGTGAGGCATGTAAAACTATTGTCCTTGAAGTCCACCACTCCACATTTTTTCACAAGCGAGTTAAAAAGGTTGGCTACGAGGCAGTGTTAAACGCTGGGATAGACGACAGAATTCAAGAACAGCGTGCAAGAGGGAAGAAAAAAACACATTTTATATTTGATTAATGGCGATAAGAAGTAAGAGTTGAAGAAGGAAATAGCGGAAGAATTAGACTTTGTCAGGTGTAATGGTACGTACAAGTACGAATAGCTCTAGCTTCATGTCCACTCAAACTTATCTTTAATTGCAAAAACTTAATTATAAGGTGCACCAACTGCTAAAAGTACATTGTACAGACTTATCTAAGTTATTGGAAACCCCTAGGCAAGACAGGTCCTGCTCTTGGCGCGGTTCGAACCCGCGACCTTCGTGCAGAAATGGTGTAATAACTTTGTAAATGACCAAGGATATTTAATTCATCGACCCAAGGGTTTAGAATAGTTAAGACAACTTAAAATTGGATACTTCGTCATAAATAGGTATCAAATCCTACAGAAATAGTAGATTAAAAATGATCCTTGAAATTGTACCAAGTTATTTAATATTTGCGAAAGAATTTAGTCCCACAAAGAGACGCCTGAATCTATTTAAGACAGCCGCTACCTTCGGTTGGCCAGGCTCAGCCGTTACCAGCGTGACAACCGCGGCCGACCAAAACCAGCCGCTAACCAGCAGGATACACGCAATGATAACATTTAAATAAAAAAAGGGGAATATTTACGTTGCTCCACGGTGACGACCTTCGTTCGCGTAATCCTGAGTTCGTGAATTCTAATTTTGGCTGGGTTGATTTTTTTCTCACGTAGGGCAGGGTCGTCGGTGGTCGTTCACCGTTGGTCAAAAAACGCCCAAATGTGTCAAAAAACACTCAAATGTGTCAAAAAAACAACCAAATTTAAAACACCTTAGGGGCTGTTTTTAGGGATAATGGAAAAAAAATTAAAGTTAACAAAATACATTCCGTGCGTAACCGCGAAAGTGGGCGGGTCTAAGAATTCACCCACCATAGCCTCCCTTTCCATTCGCCAACACTCAATCCCACCCCTCTTCCGACCCACCCCGCCCACCACCCCTCGGAACACTCGTCAACTCCTCACTCCCCCAAATAGGTTCTCCGGTGATGCTTTAACCTCCTCACCCCTCGCCACGCATAAAAAACCACACGCACATAAAGAAAAACTTCGGTTATTCTCTCTCTCGTGGGCTCAAACACAACTCCTCCCATAAACGCACAAGTGGAACTGCCCTGGTTCGATTTATCTACAGCCTACGTATAAGCTCGTGGCAGACGAATTCGTAGAATACTACCTCAATGAGATGTTTAATCCAGTAGAAATGGTTGAGAGAAAGAGCGGAGGGGGAAGGTGAAATAGTCTTTCCCACTGAATATATAATTTGCTATATATTTAGAACAGTAAAAACAGCGGCGTAACAACCGGTAGGGGGGGTAGGGTATTCCCCCCCCCCCTAAAATGCTGCGGAGGGCGCATAAATGTATCACGGAGGGGGTGCAGAACGTTATTTAATGCAACACCCCAAAATGACGGGGCTTCAGTTTTAGCGAAAGCTGATAACTGAAAATAATTAATTTTGGGATTTAAAAATGATTTTATTAGAGCTGGAAAAAAATTGTTTTGAGAGAAGGGGGCGTCATGCTGCCGTGGGGTCACCAAAACGCTTGCCCCTCCCCTTTCCCTTAATCCGCAACGTTGTTACACCTTCGAGTAAGAACATTGTACGCATGGTAGTTGATAGCAAAGGCACACAGCTGTTAGCCATTCACCCGCAGTGACCGGTTTCCAGGAAATATGTATACCGTTCGGGAATAGGGTGGTAAGAGTAACTTCACAGCCTGAGGACCCAGATTCCACTCCCGGAAAAATCGGAGATATTCCGGTGAAATAATGTTCTCTACTGGGATGCCGGGTGAATAACACATCCAGTCTAATTCTCCGTCCGTCGGATAGGACGTTAAACTTTGGATCCCTCGTCGCCTTTCGTTGATAGTAAGCTGATGCCGGTGTCGGGTTTCTCTCCATCCTTTCTCTATTCCTTAAATAATCCTTCTATTACCAAATTAAGTGATTAATAGTGCACAGCTGATGGAAGGACTAGGTTGGGATCCATTAGAGACTCGGGGGCTATGCACGCTAGGCTTAAATTACTTGAAAACTTCAGACCAGGTGAGTTTCAATATGACACGGAGGATATTATTTTGACTCCATACTTTATCTCTAGAACTGATGAAAGTGACAAAATAAGAGGGATACACTTCCTAACTGATTGGTACAAAAATTCCTTCTTTCCACGCACCATTAGCGATTATATCAAAAACAGCGTGACACTAATAAAAGACATCTTTTCCATAAAATTCACCTCTGTTCTCTCCCTTCTCCTTTTCCTCATTCTCTCCCCTTTCAAAGACGACGTCTTAACACCCCCTGCCACACGCCTCTGCGGTGGCTCGCAAGGTAATACGCAGATGTAGAACTGATCGCCAATGTCCCATATTACCTCCGTTGTCTGTCGGCTATCAAAATGACCATCCACCCTATAGTCCTAAGAGCCACGAGTTTTAGCGACGGCTGTACACACAAACACAAAATGACTTCATTTTCCTTATACCTAGTGGCCACACCTCCCACACAAATTTGCGACGGCCTCGCTTCGATTATCTAACTCCTTGAGAGTGCCTCAAAGGAGACACACACACATATCCCTCACCACTTCCTTTCACCAACGCCTCACTCCTTCCGAGAAAAAGTCTACCGTAGCTTTTTATCTCCCCGGATGAGACTGACCCTCTCCTCCCCCCCCAGATGACTCACTCGCGTGCGCAAGAGGGAGAGAAGATAAATTGAAGAATGGGAGAGAGGACGGATTCTGATACGGCAGGGGAGGAGGGTGGGTGGAGGCGTCTCGTCGCCGTGTCGTCCGCCGGGGCGCTCTCCACACACGTACCTCAAGCGTCGACCGGATAAGCAAGCGACCGGGTGTTCTTCCGCGCATTGAGACGTGGACGTCCCAACCGTGGCTAGAGTTATCGCAACAAGGGGTCCTCGCGCTTCACCAAGCCTATCCCTTAGCTAGACCACTTTGCCTACGCCCACATTTCCACTACCTCACCCCATTAGATCTCCAAGGAAGCAACTCTCGGTAACATTCATAGTCGGTTTCGAACTTTCTGGAAGGACCCATACTGAGCGCGACACAGTTTTTTGATCGGATTACCCGTAAGGTAACATTCATACGGTTCAAAGACATCGAAACACATCCCGAGGTGAGATCGTATGCAACTGCAGACAATCACTGATATCGACGCCAAATTCGAATTTTCTGGAAATATATTTATCCAAAACGCGGGGAATTTGGAATAGGGAAACACTAGGGCGAAAATAAAACTTTTCGAAGGCATTGGAACGTACCGAGAGACGCGTTAGAAGGCACCAACGGTCATAGTCTGATAAGATACATAAACAGATTCGAGTTTTCTGGAAGGAAGTACTCCATGAGCAACAGTGTTTAAATGGAAAACCCTGGAATAGATTTAAAAAGATTCGACAGCGTTAGGAAGTATCTCAATGTGTTTCGAGGCTTCTGCAGACATGTTCTGAGATGAGTCATTGCAAGGTTTGAACTTTCTGGTAGGAGTCGAACTAGCGAAACCAAATTTTGAGAGATAAAAAACTCTTAAAATAGAAAACAAACTTTTTGACAGCAGCATTTCATAGGAACCCATTGCGAAAAGAAGTCTAAAGTACCGGCAGACTCCCGCTTTTCTTTCCTTTCTTTATTTCCATTTATTTTCACTTCTATTTTTCCTACTTCGATTACTCAATCTTAAAACCAAGGACCTCTGGCCACGCTGAGCGTGGATAGACAAACGGGGTTCCTCCGAGGAGGGCACAGGGCGACATTCCTCGCGGAAGAAGAGGAGGGTTCCTTCGGCCGCTGATGGTTCACAGACGGTCGAAGGGGCTCTGGGCCGCAACCGCGCACATACGGTGAAGCAACCAGGGGCCCTCTTTTTCTCGAATGTTTACACTCAGCCATCCCACGCCACTCCCTCTATCGCCGCCCCATCTCCTTCGGGTCGACCTATGCAGTCTGATCGCTCTGGCCGCTCCGACAACGCGCTGATACCCGCGGAGAGCCTCGCAGACACAAAAGAGTCGCCTTGTCCGTGTGATTGGTGCGCAAAAGAAAACCAAAAAAGAGCGGGGATCGTCCACAGGTGTCTTCCGTGTTAGCGGAAGGAACGCAACACTGTAGACTCTGCGGAATTGGCCGGACCGAATCAGGAAGGAAGAGGATCTGAGTGGAGAAAGGGCCTCAGCAGTGATGTTTCCTAAGGGGTTTCCAAATGAAACTGGGCAGAGGTAAGTGTACCCACAAATATTCTCGTTAGTAAGTTGAACTTTGTGACTGCCAATGCGTCCATAAATTCCCTATACTTCTAGGTTTTTTCGCATTGCCAGAAAATTTACAACACGAAATGAAGATATGTTATTTTGATACTGAAAAGTGAACGCTTTCCAATCAGTATGTGAAGAATTATACTTGAATAATATCCTTACGTGTCAGCATGGTATATCTCTTGATTTCACAATTCAATGATTTCAGATACTTTACGCTAACCTATTTTGTGACGGACGGATCTCATTTTATATTCAAAACACTGTAAACAGAGTGGGAGCCAGCTGTTTAAGTGATAACCGAGGGAAAAATGGATTTGCTATGGCTGGGATTCGAACCCAGATCCCTTAAATTAGCACAGAATGTTTTAAACCAATTAGATCACCCAGGTGTTTTCAACACTGGGTTCGAATCCCAGGCCAGGCGAATGATTATTTTCATTGTGAATTCCGCCCATTAGTATCTCTCACTCGTTCTAATGCCACAGGCGGTATCGGATGGAATTGTTATGTCCCACAGGGAAGTGTCATAGGCCCGCTTCTGTTCCTTTTGTACATAAACGACATTGGTGAAACAGTTGACAGTAAGCTTAGATTATTTGCAGAAGACGCAGTGGAGTATAGAGAAATCCGTACCCTTAATGATAAGCTAGCGCTAACTAAGGACCTCGAGGCAATACAGGAGTGGTGCGATGCGTGCCAGCTAGAATTAAACCTGAAAAAATGCGTTGTTATGAATTTTTTTAAACGGAAAAACGCTCCTTGTAACAGCTATTGCATAATCGTTATGATAATCTTGTTAGTGTTACTGACCTTTTGCTGAAACTGGGATGGGAAACGCTTTCAGACCGTCGATTAAAATTTAGTCTCAATCTATTATGTAAGTTCCAAACCGGTCTATTTTCTGACGACGTTGATAATATTTTACGAAATCCGACATACTACGGTAGATCAGATCATCAGAATAAAATTAGAGAACTAGACTGCAGAACGGACAGATTTAAAATGTCATTTTTCCCACGAACTATAAGGGAACATAACAGCGCCAACGAGACTTTTATCTAGGTTTGTCGATAGGTAGTGTAGCTCTTAGTAGTAGTAGTACTCCCTAATGCTTGAATCCTTATCTGTTACCTAGTACTAGCAGCACGCCGTGCATGTTTTCTACATAAGTCTTGAGTCTCTGTCCATTTGTGTAGTTGCAAAGTACATATACATTAACGGTCCCTACCCTGTAGTGTAGTGTATGCTTGTGAGGCTTCTCCTCGTGACAAGCATTAGCGATTTATGCTAATACATAATTAGTCGTAGTTACACTAACTTTAGGGTATAGTGTAATGCATGTTGGTGAATAATCACCCCCTGCTACACACCCCTGAGGTGGCTTGCAGGGTATTTTGTAATCTGTTGTTTGTATATGCAAAGGTCCGGACGCTTTGGTTGCAAGATCAAAATCAACTCTAATCGTCCTTTTTAATTGCACTTTAAAATTCCACAGTGGGCAAATGTGGGATGGTTAATTAAACCAGTTTTTTTAACGAAAAAGTGCCAAGGGTACAGTAGGCATAAACTCTCGGGACAAATATATTTAGCATATCAAAACAGTAAAATGAGAGGAGTATAAGGCCATAATTTTGATTTTCCACGCAGAAATGTATGCATATTGAAAAATCAGAGGAGGGTTGTTACAACTGATACAACCATAAAACCGTAGGGGTAGGAAAGCATCGGCTAAAGTCACTGACGCACTGCATGAGGTTTTCTGTACAGGGCTCATTGTTCCACAAATATATTTTCTTGAAGCACTCGCTATTAGTAACCACAACGCCTGCCTTCTTGGCGAAGATGCTCGTCCTTCGTGATCAAATTCAGTGCGAGGACTTTTGCCTTGCAGACGCATAGCGCAACGAAAAGAAATTTGACTGGGACGATAGAAAGGGACTGATCCCCCTATTTTATGGCCTGAAACTCATAAATAGTCTCATTACTCCTGTTAGCTGCTAAAACGATACCACTACTGCCTATTGACATTAGATTTCCTTAGCATACGTTCAAATATCAAGAGCGCATACTAAAATATTCTAATTTTAGGAAATTTAAAAAAAAAACATACCTTATTGTACACATGGTGTCAATTTTGCCTTTTCGTGGCGGGAGTAAACAGCTGCGTTCAGTCATTTCCCAATGTGTCAGACGAAGATTTGAATAAACAGATGCAGCTCATCGCCCTTTTAGGCAGAGATGAAAGGATAGAAAGAAAATTATTTATCAGTCACCTGCATACATATTCCACGCTTAATAAAAAATCTAAATACCAAATTCAAACAATAACAGGAGGGTAGGATAGGTCTTGACTATAAAAGTACAATACGTTGTTCATTTGCTCGAGTAAAGATATTTAATACATGTATATTCATTCAACCAATTAAGCTTTACCTGTGACATTTTATTCCTCCAATCAACCACAATAATCTGCATACGTATAGCATCTCTTTATTAAGGAAATTTTTCAGAGCTAAAAAGCCGCTAGTAAAAGGTACTCGAAGAAACGAAAAACTTGAATGGATTCTGAAGAGACGCCTCAGGGAAGATTAATGGGGTGTGCGAAAATAAAAATAAACTCCATCGAATTAAAGGAGATGAGACGGGAGGCGGCCGCACCGTCTCGTCGCTCAAGAAGTCTCCCCACCCGCTGAAATTGAAGAATTACGTGTGAAGCGAATCAACAAGTGTTTACCGGCCGCGTTCAGAGCGACGAAAACGCGGAATCTATTTGGTTTCCCCGATCACCCAATTGCGTGTTAAAGGTTACAGGAAGGAACTTACAATTCGAATGAGGCTTTTCATCCCACCTCTTGTCTTGCCGTCGTCAAGCAATGAAGTTTAGCGCCAACTCATACAGCAGCGGGCAAATGTTTTACGGATTCCAGGAAGAGCGAACAAAACAACGTTCGAGGGAAAGCCGTGCGCATTGTTAAATTCTGCTTTGAACGAATATGGCTGATGCAATACGAACGAATATGGCTGGGAACCGCTAGACCTTATAAGTTACCAGCTTGTCTACGATTATAGAATAATTTCAGATTACACGGAAGTTTCAGATTGACACAGAGGGTAGTTTCTTGAGATATTTCAAGAAAAATATTCCTCCCAGTCATAATAGAGACCATATTCGATTACTATTTAAAATTTCTTGTAGTTATTAGGGGAATGAATAAAATAGTTATAGTAATACTTATGACGCAAAAACTTTTGGCAAATGGGTAAACTTCTCAGTTATTAATTAAATATACATATTGAGACTTTAACTTGACTAATTTCTTTCACCTTGTGCGTTGAAAACGCCTTCAAAACAAAAGTTTTTAAAAACGATTTTATGAAAATAATTACAGTGAGTAATACATTAATTTTTGAAAATAATTGATAAAACATACGAACCACTCAAAGTTAGATTTCTGGCGCGAGCTGGGCGCATGGGCGTACCCAGGATTTGAAATAGGGGGTAGCTCATGATCGGTTTGGGGGGGGGGGGGCAAAATAAAATTACTGGTTTTGGAAAAAATGTTTTATTAGCATTACAAATACCTTTCCAATTCATTCCTTCCATATGAGAATAACCACTCAGATTTTAAGTTTTAGGCTAATAATAATTTTCTTGGATTTGGTGAAAATTATTCTCTGACTTTTTTCTCGACCACTTTGACAAAATTTCGATGCACGCTCATCAGACATAATCCATTAATTTTTCCTCTCCCATAGTGCTCCTAAGCCATGTATTTACTCTTCATAGAGTACCTACTAAAGGACCGTTCTACAGTCACCGTAGTGGTTGGGATTGCGATTAAAATTGAGTGCTTGCATCAGGGAGGGGAAAAAACGTGGGTATCGTTTAAAAGGTCAACTACTTCATAATCCTTTAACTTGTCCTCGGTTAAATTTTTCTTCTTCCGCAAGTTATACCAGCTCTCCGGTCATATCTTATAATTTATAAAACTATGACTTTTTGAAAATAGCGTCTGATAGTAATTATTTTTTGCTTCACGTATCTTTTTCTTCGCGAACCTTTCTCATTGCCTAATATGAGGAAAACACTTCAGGGTCACCATACCTTCTATACAATGCTCGAGCATAATCCCACCATGACCAACGTCACAGCAATGGGGAAGTCTACTGATTTTAAAAATTAAGTTTGCCGTAATTAGCTCAAAAACTTAAATAAAAGCCAGTTGGTTCCACCTCTGTAAGGCACCAAGTTTCTTTACTAATCTCGTCAAAAGATGATGGTTTTGAATGGTACCAAAATTTACAGTAGCACCCCGTATTAAAACTTATTGTCTCCTTAGCCTACGCAGGAATACCACTATTTTTATTGGAATGAACTTATCAAAATCGGAAAGATGAATGACACCTTAAGTAGTGGCTTTCACAGCATGTCCCGTTGCTTTCCTCTGTACTTAAACGAGTCACTCTTTCACTAACCTTAAACTTAAAGGCATTTTACTTAAATAAAACTCGCTCTGGCCCCATAAGCAGTACCTGGCATGGGTAGTGCACGCGCTCTCTAAGTAGTACTACTAGGTGGGTTTACAATGGCAAGTTGCTTGCAGAAAGCGGCTTTCGACATACATTTCAGGAAAAAACGGCTCCGCAAGTCTACTTTCAGAACATTTAAAAGATTCGGTAAATCGCTTGCAGAAGCGTTTCATTGCTAGCAAAAACAGCAACCAATATGGATGTGCACTAACTCGTCAGAGTAAAATCCCCCACAAGCTCTTGCAGAAGAAACTTGCAGAAGTAACTTCCCAGTGTAAACCCACCCATATGCATGCTCGAAGGCACCAACAATACTGCCAGCCTTCGGTTTGCATTATCCCAAATCTCAACCTATCCGATGGCATTTCGTACAAACGGATCGGCGCCGTCTTTTGTCTCTCTTTCGAGAACTTACTGAAATATCATGAAGGGGCATGCAGTTTAACTCGTTTACTTTAGAACGCGAGCTTCAATCAAGTAAAATTCCAAGGTTAATGAAATAAAGACTGAGAAAATGCAATGATTTTAAATGCTTAAAATTATTTTGATTGCAAGACGTGGATTTTATTAAATTCTTTTGGTGGATCGAATGACGTGGTTTGTATGAAAAATAACTTTATTGCTGCGTGTTAACAATATTATGGCTCTAACCACCTAACCATATTCTAGCGAAAACGGTGATTTTTTAAATTTTAAGTAGAATATTAAAGTTTAAAATACTTCAAGGAACTACGGCATACAGCTGCTAAAAATATTTACCGTAGCTTTATTACGTAAAAATTAAAGTTAGAAAGAAGCATTACAACAGTATGGAAAAAATCCAACACAAAATTAAGGAATCCAAGAGATGGACTGAATAATTTTCAAGCCATCACATGAAAGTAACATCCATTACCAATTTAGTTTTTTTTTTGACACTAATGAGATGCGATGTTCTTGCATCTTGCAAGCTTTTATTTGCCCAAGCAGTCATTCGCGATGAAAATTATTTATCAAATCTGTCTCTATAAGTACTATTTACATGTCAGGACTCCCCAACTAATTATTCAAATGCATTCCTTTACCAAAGTTGCGCTCACCGTCAATTCCCGGTAACAACTCGAGTAGGTAGCTTGCCATCAAAAGGTCTTAATTAACTACCTCTAAATCATTGTATAAATGAAAAACTTAAACTTTGTGGTTCCACAATTATAATTTCATTTGCACGACCCGGGTTTCGACGTACTATAACGTCATCTTCAGGTGAAGACTCTACAAAATACTCGTGGTTATATATTGCCCTCAGGTAGGGGGGGGAAAAATAAATCAACGTCACAATTTGCAAAACATTTGTTAGAGAACAACCACCCCGGTGAATTTGAAATTGAAGTGTTGCATGTAGAACAGAAAGGATACAAATTAGACGCATTGAAGCAGTTAGAAATTTTAAATTGTGTACGCTCCAAGCAGAATATTGTTAACGAATTTTTGTACAACTCCCACTCACCCCTCCTAAATCTCCCATTTGCCCCTCCCAAACCTCCTATTCATCCTAACAACCAAGATAGAAAAAAACCCTCCCCTTCACTCCACCCTCCACCTTGACAGCCAAACATGTATAGGGTATTATGGTTTGTTTTGTAATGGTTTATTTTATATGGTTTGTTTTGTGTGACTAAGTACCCCTCCCTCCACATTCTTTCACCTCATAAGAGTGCTTCCTACAGGGATTCTCTCCCCCCCATTTTCCTCAAGCACGCGATACCTCCCTGACCCAATCCCAAACTCCTTTCTCCCCTACCTTCCTTCCCTCCAACCCTCCCCCACTACCTGAGGGCAGTATATAACCACGAGTATTTTGTAGAGTCTTCACCTGAAGATGACGTTATAGTACGTCGAAACCCGGGTCGTGCAAATAAAATTATCATTGTGGAACCACAAATTTTAAGTTTGTCAATCATACAATGAATAAGTTGCACCAAGTAGGTACTGAAACTACCAGTTAGCCTGAAACTACCAGTTACCTCTAAATCACTTTTAAATTCCTAAATAATTTTGCAAGCGGAATATATTACTTTGTTATAAGTGCACATGGAGTACGCTCCTCAAAAGGTTATGCCAAGATTTATTATTTCCCTTTTATTAAATAAATTAGGTAATTTTACATTTATCTGTTTGCTGACGCGGCCACTAAAGTAAATGGGTTTTCCTTATTTTTGTTTTTCTATCCTCAGCGTTTATAAAGTAAAACTAAAATTATTTTTGAAAGTTTTTGGATACAAAGTATGCATTAGAGTGAACTAAGGTACACAAAATGAAGATAATGCATAAGTGTGGGCTAACTTTATATACTCCGCCTAAATAATGGAGAATTATAATTTTTTAGTCATTAACTTAATGGTTGATAAAAAGGTTTTTCAAGATATTCTCTATTAATTTCTCATACTGGTCTCTGGATTCACAAAGGCACTAGTGTGCCCCCTACAATGTGGCATGATATAGCGCGGCGATGTTTACAGAATCGGAACAGACTTAATCAGTAGGAATATCACCGGTAATAATGGCACATAGTAAGTCAGGGTTTTCGGGATATGGGGATGGATCACGCAAACCTATTCAACTGTAAAGGTCCGAGGATACCTAATGAACTGGACTGAAACTGAAAACCTATAAGGCAAATCCATCAATGATCACGGGCGGGATGGATTCTTGATTGACGCCAATTCCGTTCTCCCCGCGGGGTGCCCAGAAATGGAAACATTCATTTTCCCCGCCGGAGAGGCCATTATCTCCCTTTTAGCACGACGATTCCCTACCTCCCCCTTCCCACGCCCTTTCTGGTCGCCCTCCTATACCCTTAGTCCCCATTGAATCATCCCCGTCCCAACCCTTCCCCACTTCATTCACGAACGGGCACGGCACCCCCCACACGGGCGTCCGATGAAATTTGTACAAGCACCGTCGCTGTTTGATTAAGATATCGTCTCCCTCAGTCGTGACACAGCAAATACTCTCACTCGCTCACACTCCATCGTTGGTGTGGATGAAAGTGACATTTAACGTGTTTACTCACCCAACCACGCACATAAACACAAAAAAGATATTTAGGTACACAAAAAGGGGCAAAAAAATAAGGCGGGATAAAAAAGGATGGAGTGATTTACGGAATGAGGCTTGGAAATAACTGTGTTTGTTATTCTATTATGAGAACAGAGTCTCACATCGGATGCGCACTCAACGCTTACCCTTGTGAAGAAGTTGTGAAAATATATAGCGGATGCAGCCCTCAGGAGAATGAATACATTGACTTATTCCTCGCAGTATCCACCAGTTTCATGTCTATTACCCAAGGAAAGTGTGTAGTGCAAATTAAAATGCACTTAAGTTTTTAAAAATTCTACTATTGTGCATTATCGGGCTAAATACCACAAGGGTACTTCTCAACATTTGCTTTTCCAAGCGTTCATTCTTCGATTGCTCAAGCCAAGTTTTATATTCACTATAAAGACATGTTCTAATGGCCTGCCTCGTAAACCTGATTGCACAGGTATACTACAATGATTTTAGGAGCTTGAGGGTTTCCCTTTAAAACGATGTTTCGAAATTCTGCACTGTAAACAATAAAATTATATTTTAGATGTATTTTTTACAGACTTTTCTGTAGCCTTTTTTTTTACAAAGTTTCCTCCTTTGATTATTAAAAATAATTAGGCAGCTTAAAAATGTTACTACAAACTAAGAATATTATTAAATCTACAACTTCATGCTCTTACTTTGTAGAAACTTAAAAAAAATAAAAAGTGTAGAAAAGTACAAAACTTTATTATAATGATTAAGAATATTATTATTATTTTTTTTAATAGTCCATCACTGGTCATCACATAATTTGATTTTCTATGCATACGCTCAAGTCAGAATGAGATTTTTATTTGAGTGTTAGATATAATACAGTACTAGATATGAATTTAAATTGAATGTCTCTAAACGAGTTCGTGCGGTGATAGACTAATAACGTCATGGTGATGCCTTGTTATTTATCGCCTAATAATTACTCTTATAATTTTCTAAGAAAACAATATTCATTTCATTAACAAAAGGCGAGATACTCATCCAGTAAACACAAAAAACAATCTTATTCTTTCATTAGAGGAAGGTCACCTCCTATAAAATGATTGAAATTTTAAAATTTTTTCTTAAATTCCGAATATTAGCCTCTAATTAACGGAGTAAGATGTGATTTAATTATGGATTTCGGGAGACGCCGGAAGCCTTTAGGGACCTTCCACCATTATGGTGACAGCATACCCTGCATAATTCAATTTTCAAGTTATCAATCTTGGCCAAAAGTGAGGAATTAATGCAACAAGTTCCAATCAGATAGTAACGTAATAATTTTCTGATGAGACAAGTTTAACATCAAGTGTTCAACTTTCGGGCGACATCCTCTAACTCACCCCAAAGAAATCCATTCATGAATCCTTTACGAGGGAAAAAAATCAAGCCCTAAGTCTGTCAAAATTGGGACATAATAAACTCCTACTTCTCTGGAAATTGACAAACTGCAAGAGCGACAAACAATTGTAGCCTTTCAAAATTGGACCAACGAGGATTCCTGGGGGATATGATGCCAATAAAAAGCCAGCAAACAGCCGGAGGGAGAGGATTGATCGGGTTGTGGTGAGGGTATGAGAAGGGGAGTGACAAACAAATATTTGGAACTTTCCCGCCAATCCCCCACGCGTCCGAGTGAACTCCCCTGTTTGCCCGCACACTCACGCTCCCAGGCAACCGATCGAAAACCAATAGCCTCATCGACGCCAATCCCTTGGCCCATGCCACACTCAGTCACTTACTTATACACTCCCTCCCCCCCAGATCTCTTCTTACCAAAATAATCCACACTATCTCTCTCCACGCAGAGTGGATGAAGACTGGATTATATCGGTGCGACGGCCCCCAGTATCGCTAAATGAGCCCTGCGTGATGCCTCTATCTTTGGTTGACTATTTGGGGAGGCGGACGACAACTGAGGTCATTGGGGCAGCAAAGGAGTGGTGGATTGGGGAAAGTTCATTTTTCATAGGCCGTTCAATCCTAAGATGGATTGACTGCAGCCCTCCACCATTCCCTATCTAATGCTAGTTCCCTTAATCCCTGGTAGTTCTTATGTTGTACTTTCCTCTTTATTTGGTCTATGTGTTTACCCCTTGGCCTTCTTCTGGAGGCTTTTCACTCTATTTGTCCATCAATTATATTCCTCACAAACCAATAGTTCCTCACAAATTATACTTCACTATGTATGCAATCCATTTGGTTCTTCTTTTCTGTATAGTTATCCATATGGTCTTTTCCTCCTCTACTCTTCTGTATACTTCTTCATTTCTTATCTTAGCCGTCCATTTGTTCTTCAGCATCCGCCTCCAACACCAGGTTTTGAAAACATCTAATCTTTTCTGATATGCTTTCTCAATGGTCCATGTGTCCAATCCAAAGAGTGCTACGCTCCACACGAATATTCCCCCATACTGTTTCCTCGTCTGTAGTCCAATCTTCCTCAACACAGAAGTTGCCTTTTCATGATGAACGCTTTCGTATCTTGGGCTATGCTGTGCTTGATGCCCGTTGTACCCATCCCTAGCGACGGTACATAGGTAGGTGAATGAATCCACTTGTACAAATTTCTCTCCGCTAAGAGTGACCTGCATTCTCTTCCGCAAACTAGGATTTCAGTCTTCTTCTTATTTATTTTCATGGAGTATTCTTTGAGTCTATGAAGTTAGGATGCAGAATTGGGACTGTCCAAGAACCACCCAATCAGCTGGTAGAATACTTGAATGAAAAACAATTCTTTGTGTAATTGATCCATTGTGCTCAGTGATCTTTGAAGATCATCGCGATTTCCTGCTCGGACCCCTATTTCATCTGCAAAACTGAGCATGTTTACTTATTCTCCGTTTACCTTAATTCCTTTCAACTATAGGGTAATCAAGGGAAGGATTGTTTCGGGGATGGAGGAAAGGCTGTGAAAACCCCGGTATCATCATTAGGATGCTCATTATTAACAAAAAAAAGTACCGAAAGGTTCCACAGTAAAACGTCCCATTTGATGGATGGAGTTCAATACTTGAATTGCTTCCACGTAACTTCCAAATAAAGATCGGTATTACTCTTAAAAATAATTTCTGTCAATTCCGCGGCGCGTTCGAGTCCGGGTGGTCAGATTGATAAGTCCCCACTCTACTCACCACATTTATCGTGACACCTCAATAATGAAGCGAAACACCAAGTGGGGATGTGTGAGTGGTATGCATGAAATAAAATGGAATGGAAATCATTTAGCACTTTCAACGCGGCGCCATTTTAGCAAATGTCCCCTCCGTGATGAAAACAATTTTTTGCAATATCTACGCATACGAATGGAATTCCTGGCTTCCGCCACAAAATGGAGCAATGAAAATCATGAATTCCAGTCACTCGTGTTACACATGTAAACTAAATAGATTAGCTAAAACCAAATAGCGTGATTGAAAAATTGAAATTTATATCAGAAAAAAACTGAAAAGGTGATAAGAGTCTGCGAACAATGTTCAAAATATAGACTGCAAAACTAAATACCGGGCATCCTTCAATAGACTACAACACTAAATAAACGCTTAGGTATACTTCTGCCAAAGATTTAGAACCCTCGCTAATCTCGCAGTGTGTTAAGATTCATTTATCCGCTTTTGGTGGATAACAAGGAATAATTTCTGTTATTTATCAAAATGAATTGATTTGGACAAACTGAACTGGCCATTATGAATATGCTTCGCGAGTTTCGACAGTGAAGTGTGTTTTCAATTCGTAGGTAATGATATATTCTAGCATACATAATATCTGTGTATTAATACCATTTTTATGTATGTAGTACCATGTAAGGCAACCGCAGGGTGTCCCTTCCATTATTTGTATCCCTCAGCAATAGCTCCCACTTTTTTATTCTTCCAGTGTCGTTCTCAAGAGACTGTTAAGACTCAGTGTGTGTCCAATAAGTTTGCATCGTCTAATTTGTAGAGTTTTCATGAAGCATCTTTCCTTCCAAGTTCTTCGTAGAATGTTTTCTTTGATGATTAGCCGTCCAGTCGATCGTCATCGTTCTACGATAACACCATTTTACTCCAATTTCCATAGATTCTATTCTCTGCTGTTGTTTCCAACTGCCATGTAATGGCATGCTCCAAATGTACGTTGTAGTGAAGTGCTCCCTTACATCCAAGTTTGTTTCTAGCTATTACATAGTAGGCTCTTTTTTTAAAAAGTGCTTTCTTTGCTTGTACAAGTACGGTTTATTCAGATAACTGTATTTTTCTCGCCTCTCTCGTCACTGGTAAAATACACCGGTAAAAGTGCTAATGAATAAATAAATAAAAGTTGGATATTATATTAGACTAGTGGAAAAATAGATACATTAGCAGAGTTTCTCCCAATGCCGAAGAATTAAAAATAAAATAAAGTAGAAGCCTGATGAAGCTAAGTAAATGCTGAATTAAAATATTGAACACAATATAAAAATTAAATTAATTAAAAGAGAGGTTCGCAATACCTACGAATGCCATACATGCATGAGCCGTGCGTGACTCCTTGAAATTCAAGTGGAAAGCAGAATGAGGTAGGACGAGAGGTCTGCCGGGGTACTAATAAAAAAATAAAGAAAGGAGTGAGTGATCTGCTAATCATGAGATAAGCCCAGTGAGAGATAGAGGTAGAGAAAGAGGGAAAGAGACGATTTGAAAACATCAGTCTGGTCTCGGAGATAACGTCCATCCAGGGTGTATGTGTGGGTGTGACATTCTCCCCATCAACCTTTGAGAGCCTATGCCAAACAAACTGCAACCTCCGCCCTTCTATCCTCGTCCCTTTCAAAGGCCACACACTGCGCCCCACTATCGGGGATCTTCCCGTAAGCCGTCGGATCAGAAAGGAAATAAAAGATTGGTTAACCCAAGGAGGGTGGGTGACTCTTTTGTGAGTGAGTTTTTGTGAGTGAGTATTTTGCAGGTGAATCCAAGTACATACCTTTCTCCCACACTGGCGGCCATGATGACGATGAGGTAAATCCCAAAGTCAGCTAATCTTGGGATCGCTGGTTCGAGTCCCGTCCGGATGGGTTTTTCATCACCCAGGGTATGGAAGTCAGTGCATGCCTTCAAGGAGCTAATAGTAAGGGACTGTACATACCTAAATTGGCTTTTAATGAAGTAGCCATTATTATGATTACTGACGAAGCAAGCGTTTTTTCTATCCCAAGCAGCTCCTGTAATCTCTCCAGTTCGGCCAGATGTGTAATTCAAGGTGAAATAGTTAGTTGGTTCTTTGGCGAGGCGACTTGATGAAGACTGAGCTCATTAAGTATAGGTGGGTAATTCGGCGAGAAAAGGATTATTTGCGAGTAGGAAGGAAGAACGGTGTAGGGAAACCCGGCGTCGGCTTTCTCTTGACGAAAAGCTCCACGGGATAGACAGTTTGACGTCCCATCCGCAGGACGGAGTTTTGCACTTGAGGTGGTCTCCACTTTATACCCACGATGGGATCGGTATTCCATTGAAAAATATCCATCACTTCCGAGATTCGAACGCGAGTCATCGGGATAGGAAGTCTATCTACCATGAGTCTAAGATAGAAGTAATACAACCACTACAGCTTCCCAAAAGGGATCGGGTTGGTGCGGTGGTTCGAGTACTGGCCTCTCATCCAGAAGGCCTGGGTTCTAATCCCGGCAGTGGCAGAGAGTTTTCGATTCCTACTTGGGTGTCATTTGAAGAGCACTTCAAATACAGTGCTTCGTCCGTCGCATGGGACTTTAAGCTGTCGCCTTTCGTTAAGAGTAGGTTAATGCCGACGCCGGGTTTCTCTCCACCCTTCTTACATTTCTCAATAATCCTTCCCTTCCCAATCTAGCAACCTGTCGTTAGTGGCACAATTGATCTCAGTTGTCGGTCGCCTCTGCAAATAATCAACCAACCTCCATCTACCCGATTCCCTTCTCTTTCTCGCTATGCAATGCAGTCTCTCTCTTCTACTACAATGGCACCTGTTTTTACTCAGTGACTCAATCCTACCTTCAGTTAAACAAGATGACAATAGTAATTCTCACTAAGATGCGCGGCTCCATTTGGTAAAATATTAAAGTAGAGTGGCCTTTGAACAACCACGTTACGATCTGAAATTATAAACTCAATAATTTCCAGCGTTACTCGGTTGAACCGCTACATAATGAACAGTAACAATAACTTTGTAATCGCCACAAAAAAATTTTTGGTGGAGATTACAAAGTTATTGTTACTGTTCACTGAAATTATAAGGTGATTGCCAGAACTATGATTTTCCTTCTGATTCATATAATCCATCATGGAGCGAAATGTTTCTCGACTCGGCTATCTCATTAAAAGTTAGTAGAAACTCACAAGCTTCATAATTAGTAGAGTGTAGATACGTGTTTAACTCCGGTAATACAACTGTCGAGTCAAGTTCTAAAAGTAGTCATAATGATGCCCTAATGGAAATTTTTCTCCCCAACTTTTTCTACGAACGCTTCCATAATTTCACATCTTCCACCACTTTTTCATGCATTTCAGCGGTGGCTTCCTTTTGCTGTCACTCTCCCTCTTAGATTATTCAAAATTTAGCCAAAATAGATTGACTCACTTTACGGAAGGTTCCATGAGTTAAACACTTCTTCATAACAGTTTCAAAGGCATCTTCTAATTTAGGAATTCTTCATCTGTTGATCTCTCACGCTTTTCTCTGGCAGTATATTTTCTTATTTCATTTTTTTCTCTTCTCTGAGAAAAGAAAGCATATACTTCCGGGCAGAGTTTATTTTTTCAGCTTCGTGACCAACTTCAAAGGCTATCTTGAGATAGGATCATATATTATCTCGCTAATTAGTTTACAATATTCTCGTTGCTTCCACATTCACTGACAACTCAAAGGTTAAAGTCATTAGTCCAATGACCTTGGCTGTGAGGGAAGACAAAAAATATGAAAGATATTTGATGACACATTTTATTTATAGCCAATAATGCAACGATGAGAAGCAAACATCAAAGGGTTGTACTATGTTTTATGCGCAGAAGGCCCGACATCACAAGTTCCTCAATCAAGAGATGGCTACTCGTGTTTTTATCTGCACCTACGTTGTATCCTTTGAGCCGTCAAGAAGGCGAGTAGGTATAGGACAATCTTAGATCACCAGCCATCATATCAAAATTGGTGGATAAAATAAGCTTTTAATTTATATGCATTTACATTTCATTAAGCTCTTTGAGCATTGAACCGCGGTTCTATCATGGTATGAAATTTTGCAGAGGAAAAGGGAAAATTTATAACTATATTTGACAAGGAGACTGAGACTGAATATTTCACACGAAGAAAATATGTCATTGTTTAGTGTAACTTTCGAAGCAGGGTAGAATAGTTTCACGTTTAAAGTACTTTTTTAATAATCACCGAAGACATGAGGTCTGAAAGAAAAGTAATATAGAAATATATAAAATTTAGCTGTACAAACAAAAGATAAACGACGCAGAAAATGTAACTAGGACGATTAATTAGACGACTGTGTTAGCACGAGTAAGAGAAAAGAATATTCATTTCTTAGGTTAGACCCCTTTATAGCGGCTAGCAAAATATCTTCATTACACACCTGTGCTTTTCATGAAAATATTTTCCATCGTTCACTTTCAACTAAATACAGGATTTTTATATTTTACTTTATTTACCTTACATAGCTGAATATTTCTCATGAAGTATTTTTTCATTACTTCCATTCAGTCTTCTATTACGCAGAAGCTTGGCTTACAACCGGAAACACGTGGCAACATAGAGGTTTGCGAAATTTTGCATGAAGAAAGTAATGAATTTTCTTTAAATCTCAAATTTAAATATCTCAAATTTCACCACGCACACTAATTAAGAAGTGTGGTAGCAAGCTGTATCACACTAAGATGAATTAGTTGCAACTAGGCCAAATTTAACCGATGGAGGATCACATTACTCCATCAGTTCCGTGTCCCCTTAATTGCAACAGGATAGTTGAAGATGAAGATGATGAAGAAATGTATAGTGGGAGTGTTCTGAAATTTCGTGACCAAAAATCCAAAAGCGCTAACTGGGTGAAGAGACATGTGCAAAGAGTATGTTACAATTCTTTTTTATTTTGACTAATGCTATCGTCAGAAGCAAGAAAGCAAATAACCGGAACAAGGATTCCGCGAAGGAAGGAACGAGTTCCTTTCGTTTGGAACGCATTATCCCCGAGATCGATTCCCTCGGGTGACTTAAGCCATGGGAAAGGGGGCGGGTCGGATGTCAGGAGTGGGGAAGTTACGATAGGAGGACAGGGTTGGGGGAGGGGAGACGTCAGCGTGGCGTCTTGGTCGTCGCCATGCCGACCGACCCTGGCTACCCCTTTCCCGTTCCACTTTCACTTAATGGCCCATCCGTCACATGAATGCAAATATATACATATGTGGGGCCACGAACACAAAGTCACACGCAGACGCGCTCGGGTGTATCATCTTCTAAAGCCGAAGTTTCAACCTAAATAGAAATAAATCAATTGAGAAAGAAGAGGGAGAGACAGGGCAGGGAGAAAAAGAGCGAAAGGCTGTATATTTCTCCCTCCCAATGGAGGAGACCACGCCTAATGTTTGGAAAACATTGACGCTTGACGCGAATCGAAGAGGGGTCGTAAATAAATAACAAGCAGCAGCTGCCCTTTGTGTCCCTGTTTCCTCTTAACGATATTCAGAGAAAGGCTCAGTAGGTACTCGATGGAAAGAGCTCGATTCCGGTTTTTAAAGGAAAATTCGCCTTTTATAGGCCTGCGAAACACGCAAAAAAATTAGTTTTTTCCCTCTGTTAGGCCAAATGGTCGAATAATAAGTTGCATGTTTTCGAAAAATAAATAGTTCTTAACTTTGGATATTGATTAAGGTGAAGATAGTTTCAAAAATAAAATTTGTTATATTCCACACCGTATTCATTAAAACTCAACCGGTTTCGACCTTTTCAAGTCATTCTCAAGAGTTAACAAATCGATTGACAGACATGGCGGTAGGATCTCACAACGGTCGAAAGTGGGGGGGGGGGGAACTTCAAGGACAGTGGTGAGGTGGTGATTGGAAAGCTATGAAAACGGGGGGGAGAGGGGGGGGGGGGAAGAAGGGAAGGTCATGAAAGGAAAGTGAGCAGACAAACAACTGGTGGCAAGGGGATCAATGACAGTTTATCTGATTATGGGGGTGGGGGTGGGGGGACGGGTACTGAGTAGAAAGGGGAGGGGTTGGAAAGGACTAGGTCATTTAACTAATGATTCTTAGATACATTAAAATACGATAACATTTCAAAATTCTCTATAAAATCAAGTTTATTCGCCTTGTCAAGTACATGTGAAAGTTTCGGGATTAAATCTGAGGAGTGGTCATCTTCAATTAAATGCGTAGCAAATATAGATTTGTTATTGCAATTTTAAAAAGATTTTAAATGTTCAGATTTACGTATGCTTATTTTGCTACCAGTTTGCCCAACATAAAAACAATTACATCCAGGGGTATCACAATTTAACATATACCATCCACTTTTATCACAGTTGGAATATCTGTCCTTTGATTTGAACAACAATTCATCAAGAGTCATGGGGTTATAAAAGCACACTTTAAACTTATTATTAGGCATGGATTCATTGATTTTGTACGGCAACTTTGAGAAGAAGGGTAGCTTCACCCATTTGGTTTTCGATACTAGGATCGGGGAAAGAGCAGTAGAATCTATTATGGCCCGTTGTCGGCGAAAGCGATTTAGTAGAGTATCAATCAGGGAATCATTAAAGCCATTATTCCTGGCGATACGTTTCATGAAAGAGAGTTCCTTTGAAAAATCATCAGAAAAAAGTGGTATGGAAAGTAGGCAATTAAGCATAGAATGGAAAGCAGCCATTTTATGTGTGGTGATGGTTTGAATCATTTCTCATGACTATATCGGTAAAAGTATTTTTCCGATAGATGGAAAAATTATTGCTTGATTCACTACGGGAAATTTTTAAATCCAAAAAGTTAATCTCACTGAATTCTATTTCCATGGTAAACGTAATTGACGCGTGAAATGAATTAAGGAGGGACAAGAACAAGTTTAATTGTCTAGTACTACCCGTCCACAAACAGATTATATCATCAACGTAATGGTAGTAATAAACTAAGTTTTTAAGAAGGGGATGTTTCATATTAAATAATTTTTCTTCCAGATAAACCATGAAAACTTCGGCTAATAATGGTGAGAGAGGAGACCCCATCGCCAAACCATGGGTTTGATGGTAGAACTTTCTATTAAAGCAGAAATAATTTTGACAAAGGCACAGGTGTAGTAATAAACTAAATTCTTTTATAATAGGTTCCCCACAACCTGCTTTCTTCAGACATTCAATTGAAAGATTATGCGCGTCATTAACCAGAATCGACGTAAAAAGGTTTTTGACAACAAAGGAAATTAGCTTGGCATTGGGAGGGAAAGATATAGAAGATAGTCTTTGGGTTTATTCAATTGAGTTTTTGACGCCGTAAGTAGGTTTGAAGTTGGAGTAGGAACGGAATAGGCTATTTAATTTTACTGCTAGGAAGTGGCAAGGCGCAGTGAAGTGGGCCGCTACCGGACGAATTGGAATATCAGGCTTGTGCGTCTTAGGAAGGCCATAGAGCCTAGGAGGAAGGGGATTACGACGGATGAGGGACCATTTCTCACGTTCAGTGAGCTAATGTGTGCAAGCACGTAGACCAGTTTTAACCTACATTTGGAATCCGTTAGTGGGGTCCCTTTTTAAACCGTAAATTTGATGTCATCGGTTAAAAATTTAAACACTTATCAACATAATTGTTTCCATCCAGAATACAATACTATTGCCTGTATCGGCTTTAGTGAACACCATATTTTGGGAATTAATGGAAGACTTAATGCCACTGATCAGTTTCATCTCAGAATTTCTTGACGCACATGAAAATCGGTAGTTAGAGATAGTATTTGCAACCCGTTGGTTTAACACCAATAGTTTCACTTACTTTTGAGGGCTGAATCATAATCTGCCAGGAGGTTGATGACACATTTTCTAGTTAAGGGTTGTACCGGTGAAAATTTGTAACCCTTGTTCAAAAGATCCATTTCAGGTAGGGAAAAAGTATGTTTAGAAAGATTAATAACACGGTGGCTTATATGGTGGCAGATTAATAACAAAGTGGCACGGGCTTAAGGTGAAACTGAGAAATGATCTTTTACTAATTGATACAAACAATTGGGTATTTTCCACGTATTTCAAACTATCGATATTCTGATTCAGTTACTTGAACTTATTGCATTGGCTAAAAATTTTCTTATCAAATTGTATTATTTTCGGTTTTAAAAGCTAAAGAAAGTAGAAGGTTACGAAAGCTCCCGAGCACACTCCGAAAACAACCGAATGGCCTGTGACGTCATTTTCGCTGTTTACATTTAGACCCAGGCGTTTCCTTATGCTTACAGTGGTAACAAATGCGGCGAAATTAGTTTCTGACATGTTCGCGTTTCTAGATATGCCTTTAAATGGCATCTAAGTAAGGGATATATGGTGTTTTGTTCCACAATGTACGAATACATCGGTTGAAACACCGAACAAGAAATTTATTCACGCAATCACGACATTGAATGATTGAAATTTCTTCCTTGGATTCCTCAATGTCCACCCGTAAAAAGGTGTACTTTACTCCGCACTTTGTGTTCTGGACATATTCTTGCAATGACTGTGTACAGTGGTCCATCTCTCTTTACTTGGACTTATCCTATAGCATTATCACCATAACTCTCACGAGAAGCTTTATAATATAACAACACTTAAATTAAACTTTGAATAGACATTTAGGAGATGAGAATCTATTTTTAGGCATTTCTACAGCAGATAAGCCACTTCTAGAAACCTCCTCTACAAACAATCACCAATTAGCAAATAAAAAATTATCGTTTTAGGTGTTTCGAGTATTGGCAGCACAAACATTTGGCGAGTAATGTGTTATGTTGATATGTTACTAAGATACTGTTTGTTTACTTTTGCATGGACTGATATGGACTTCGATAAAGAAAGAAGTATCACAATGATTATGAGTGTATTGGAAAAACAGTTAATAAAGTTCATACACCAAATACATAATTATGTATCAAAAATGATATAAAACAGTAATGACGATTTTAAAAGCAAACTTTTGGCGTACATTTTTTGGACTTAAGCTCAACGAATTTCCGCAGCATTAAATCGCTCGTCCTTCTTCATTAAAACGCCTACCATAAACATATCCACTTTGGGTAAATTATCTTATGTGGTTTTAATAAAACCATTGCACGCCATAGTCTTTGTTTTCAATGAAAAATCTTTAAATATACATTAGATCTTCTACAGTTACTCACTTTCTCCCTCACATCCGTCTATCGCTCAGCGAAAATGACGTCAAGCCAATCAGATTTCGTTTTGCAGTGGCGTGAAAAATTTGAAATTTCGACTATTTTAATCTTAAATATCTCAATTAATATTGAATCAATTTTAAAACTACTTTCACTCCGCAAGCTTGTTCGAGTTTAAGTAACATATAAAGATCCGTAAACTTAAATTTAAAATTTTGGAAAATACCCAATGATGACGTCCCGGATCACGCTACGTGCTTTGCGACGTAGCGTGATCCGGGGCGTCATCCTAGTTTTTTTCAATAGATAGTAAAGATCTCAAGTGGTATTGGCGCGGATTTCAACGGTGCATTTCGGAATTCAAGCAAACGGTGCCTGGTTGCCGAAAGCTTACCCAGTCAGCAAACTTTCGTGCTGGCATATGTTGGCACATGTAGTAAGTTTGTGCTGCCTAGAATATTCTAGGAGAACATTCTCTGGATATCCTCGGAACGTGCTCTCGAGATGTGAGGAGACGGAAATTCCAAAAAAGTCAAAAATTGTCTCTACAATGGACCGAAAATACCTTCCACCAGGAAGAGTTTAATCAATTCCAAAGAACATGAATCGCGTTCTAAACCACATGTTTGATAGTATTTTCATATTCAGTAGAATTTCAAAATAAATTTTGTAGAACATTCTCAGGATATCCTTAGTACATGCTCCCGAGATGTAAGCAGACGGAAACATTTTTAAAGCCCAAAATTGTCTTAACAATGGACCGAAAATATCTTCTGCCAGTTTAATCAATTCCAAAGTACATTAATCGCGTTCTAAACCACATTTTTGGTAGTATTTTCATATTCACCATCCCAAGTGACTTATAATTTTGATAAATAAGAAAGATTAATTATAATAAAACTCATTCCCAATGAATTTCCCATCCTAGTTTCAAATATTTTCATTTGACCGCACGGTAAACTTAAACAATCCCTCTAAGTCCGAATTTATGAAAATAAATACCAATATAACCCCCTATGAACTATATATTTCTCGAAGTCAGTGATCGACTAGTGGTAAGGTAGTAGATTGTAGAGTGTAAGATTAGCAGTTCGATTCTCTGGTGCGGAATTTTTTTTTCGTTTATATCTTTAGAAATTGTGTTTTCACCGTCGTGAATCTCATCAAAAATATTTTCACGCAATTTCTTACTTCCTAGAGTGTTAAACTTTCATTAATTCCACCCAAAATATATGCTAATCACCTGTTTCCAGCATATGCTTAACACCTGTCCCCAGCACATGCTTAGCATCTGTCCCCAGCATGTAGGTACTCAGCAGTGCCATTTGTCATATCTCCAGCATGTTCTTAGAGGATATTCTCAGCATATACCTTTATCTCGAAAGCATATTCTCAGCATATTTTAGGCACATGATTTTGCTGACTGGGTAATTTTGGTAGTCTTTAGGCAAATTCTACACTTAACAATGACCGTAAAATACGAAGGATCTTTTCCCTGAGTATCCTTGAGTGCAAAAACGCGATTCATAAGCTGAAAAATACGGTGTATACCCATGTCGGCGTATTAGCGATTACGGCTTTCTGATTTGACGGTTGATAGGACACAAAATACACATTGAAGGTAAACATTTTATTTTAAAGAAAAGTATTTTGTAAACATCTAAATCAATTTTTCATTTTGTTATCTCCTTGACGAGTTCAGATTTCGCATTATCAATCGGATTAAAACTATAACAACTTTCGCAAGACAATGTGCTCCCTATAGCCATCAATTGAAGAATTTTTTTCTGTACTAATAATTATTATATACTCAATGGTGAAGAAGCACGAATGAAAAATATTCCACTCAGTTGGATTTGTTTTTACATGGTTTTATTTAAGTTGCTATGTCTGTCTGTCCGTTTGTTTTGGGTGGAATATGTCAATCGATTTTTCACCCTCATAAACTCATCAGATTTCCTTCAAATTTGGCACACAGATGTATCTTCGATGAAAATATATTATTCCTATTTATATCTTGGAGTATTTGCGTAAATAACGTTTAAAAAGAAAATTTATATTTTCCCCATACAAATGGAAAGTATAAAATATGCGTTAAGCAATAGTAGTGTTAGTAGTATAAGTTCTATGGTGCTGGTGAAGTGATTATAGTCATGGCCTTCCATCATGAGAACCCGAGTTCAAGTCTCAATTGGGAACATAACTTTTTAAATATAATTACTTCTTTCAAATTGGTTTAGTTCAGTTTCTATGTCATTCCTTGATAAATTATTATGGAACAGTGGAATTTGGAACAAAATTAAATATATTTTATACTTTCAACTTTCTTTTTAATACATATATGTTATATCGCCTTTCATGCACAATAAATAAATGCTTTAGCCAAATTGTGAGAGATTATCGGAAACGGTCAATGTTCAAGCGGTTAAGGACATTGACCTCGAACTGTGAGGTTAAAAGTTCAAATCTCAATGTCATCATCATCTGAGTAATCTACCGGTTAAAGGTAGGTTATGATGAAAGTCATAGAATATCCAATAGACTCTTACACGTGCAGTGCCCTATCTACCTCTAGTATTTCTTTCTTCATCTCAGCGTGGACTACCTTTCTTCATCCCGTCCATAAAACCTCTTCTCTTTCTTCCCCTTCCCCGCTTGCCCAACATCCTTCCCTCTATCACGGCCTTCAGCAAACCATCACCCCTCATTACCCCTTCCAGCCACCTACCCTGTCTTCCCCTAATCTCATCCGCAAGTTTCCTCTCCTCACCAGCTAGGTCAAGCACTTCCTCATTTTTCTTCTTTTCCGTCCACTGCACCTTCTCAGTCCTCCTTCATACCCACATCTCGAACCTCTTCAGCCAATTTTTGTCTTCCTTTCTCAAGGTCCACGTTTCTGCCCCATGCAATACCACTATCCACATCAAGCTCTTAACCAGTCTCTTTTTTAGATTCTTACTTAAGGTCCCCGTAATCAGCTCCCTTCTACGACAAGTTTGCGGTAAAATTAGATGGAATCTAGTTAGAAATGAGTGGATCATGAATTAATATAGAATGGATGCTTCAGTAATGGGTATTTAAGAGCGTGCTTCTTTGGTTTTGGTATGCCGAGAGAGTGGAATAGAGTCAAATTACTACAACGCATGTATATGATAGTGGAGTAAATGGCGCGAGAAAAAGTGGTTGACCAAGACCAAGTCACGGGTGAAAGTCGTGGAGGATACTCTTAAGAGAAAGAATATTTGGAGTCTTATCAACAAGACAGCGTTCATGAAGCAATTCATGAATGTGGCTGAGACGAAGGAAGTATGTAGAAATAGGGCAGTTTTGAGGAAACTAGTGAAACAGAACTACAATTCTCTTCAAATATCTTGGGGGCTGAGAGGCAGGACTAAAATTTGGGGTGCGCGCGAAAGGAATGTTGCTCGTCACGTGACTCTCCCAGATCCAACTAGGATGCAGTAGGCATGGCCCAGCTTCTCGGAAATTCAGTCGCTCAAAGACTTCCGTTGGGTGCACTTCGTGATTCTGCTTGCCGTGTTTCAAAATTTAGTAAGCCCCCAGGGCCTCCCTCACTTCGCGCCAAGCGGATTTTCCGACTGAAGGGACTAAGGGATAACCTCGGCAACGTCGAGCTTGCGCCTGCTCTCGGAAGCAGTCACCCGCCCCCCGGCAGCGGAGACCTTCGAACTGTCCCGTACTCTCCCGAAGGGCTCCCACCCTCACAAATGTTGGGCCCGCCTCTCAGCCCCCAAGATATTTGAAAAGGATAGTAGTTTCTCAGGCCTAACACCAATAATTAAGTTATTTTGACAGAGCCCACTCAAAAGGGAACAATGACGGGATGGTTTTGTATGTATGTATACAGTGAATAGCCTGGGTGTCTATGTATAATTTGTACAGGAAATTCATCCACGCTATAAATAATAAACACGGAAATCTTATGGTATTTTGGGCATTCCTTAAGTAAACTAGCGTTTTTACCTCGCACAAACTGGAGTACTAGATGAATTTCAACGACATATTTGATTATTTCATGCACATAAAACCTAGAAAGGCACGTGTTAGGTATGTGGTAGAAGAGGAAGACGCTCAGCACTCCTAAGTTCGCTAGATCAATTGTATGAAAATATGGCGATGGAAGACAAAGAGAGAGGAAAAAGTTTGGAATGAGCAGAGCTGAAATTGTCTTCAAAATTTACCTCTCTTCCCTCTCCATATCAAGTTAGAAGTTTTCCGTAATCAATATAAAAAATATTGTTCAACCTTAAAAGCCAGAGATACTTAAACAAATCCTGTTGAGACGAAAGCCTATAGGGGGTCCACATTTTTTGTTGCCGTTTTGGTGCTATCAATTGTTTTGTTATGTTCACTATATATTTTGTATACGACTGCGGAGAATAAATATTTATTTAACTAGAGCTCTTGAATCAAAATTGATAATACATAATTAAGAAGTATAGATTGCAGCGGTTAATTAGCAAACCAATAAGTTTATAGAACAGACTTACCCAGCCTAGGTTTACTTGTAGAGTGAATATTCAGAAGTTAACCAATGACATTATTTTAATTCGAAGCACTCTTTGGGGGGTTAATCGGAGATCAGATTTGAAATACGAGCCATACTTGGCAACTATAAAGCTCGACCAAATGTCACTTCCCCTTGTACGTATTATCTCACTCGTTACACACAGCTGGAATAATACCCATCCCACTGATGATGACGCTGGTAGAGATTTCTTGATATACACCATCACCCTCGGCGTCGCATGTCAATCTCTGGTCCGCTGATAGACGTCTTCCACTCATCTCCTCGACCTCCTCCTTGCCAAGCCGTGTTTTGGGCCATTTTAGAGGAACCTTTACTCACTAACCAGTAGACATAATGGAATGCGGTCTTAGTGTATTAAATAATAGCTTTTTTCTAGTATATTTTTGCGTGTGTGTAAGAATTTCCCACAGAAGTCGCAATAGCTCTAAAAATAATTACCAGTAAACAGGATTTTTACTTCGGTTATCATATCTTTATCGAAAAACTTATTTTTAGGATTAATTGGAAAATATTTATTGATTGATAATGTCCGTGTTGATACCAATATTTCTCCAAGTTCTCTCTTGTTCCTTGATATACATGCATGATTTTTTCTAAATTCCCTGGCCATTGGAAGCCATTTAGCTGACAGGTGGTTTCCAAAATGTGGAACATATACGAGGGAGCCTGGGACCATATCACCAAAAAACTTTAAATATTATTAAAATGAATGAAATGTAAATGGAGTCACTTATATTTTTCCAATATCTGTGACCCCGTTGGTAGGTACTTCACGAGCTACTTTCACTGATGTTTTTTATTTTAATAAGAAACACTCATCTCTTGAGATACGCTTTGAGTCATTTTTAAGGTTTGCTGCGAAAGGGTTATCCATTTGTATCATTTTATTCGGCAAACTTTTTAATCCAACCCCTGATCAATGAGTCTCTGAGAAAGCCCATCGAAATTATTTTTTTACGTCTACATCTACGAAGTACCCTGCAAGCCACCACTAGGGTGTGTGGTACGGGGTGATTCCACACCAGGCATTCAGAACTCGTTCCAGCACAAATCAGAACATCGCACGCTCCCCCGGCCGCTAGGCGCAGGCCAAAAAGCAGTCAGGAGAACAGTACGCAGTCCAACCAGAAACTGAGAGAGTGATACGTAAATGAACATACAAACATGCAGAACAATGCTATACACACATCTAGTGGTTAATATTACTAACACTGCCAATATACGAGTGCCACGAGATGCCACCTCATGCAGAGAACAAAATAAAACAACGGACATTTCAAGCGGTGCGAAGTGTTAGCAATGATGCTGTGTTACCAAGCACAAGTGAAAACTCTACTCCACTTGTTGAGGGTGGGAGCCTCACATGATTGGTCCATCGCAACCATCACGATCCCCCACTGCACATCGGAAAAAGGACATCCCAAATCTATCGGTTCCGCAATCAGCCTCCTCCACCCTACTCCCGTGATAGCCTCCACCGCAGCACGCTGGCTCCAGCACTACATGTTGAACGTCCGGCAAAAAACTGTCTGCTCCGAACCTGCGCAAAATATTCAACCTGCACCTCTCACCCCAATTCCCTCAACAACTCGGCAACACTGCCAAGCCTATCGCAACAACCCCTCTCAAATCCTGCCGCTCTCCGCCGCACTAGATCCATTTCAGAGACCAGAACCACCTCGCAAGGGTCCCATATGCCAGCGGAAAACTCCAAGAGAGGTCTCACGAGTGAAAAACAACACCGCTCCTTAACCCTCTCGTCGCACCGTCCTAACATTCCTTTGACAAATCCCAACTTGCGACCAGCCTGTCCGCAGACTTCCCGGACGTGCCTCCCCCAAGACAGGTCCTGAGTAAGGGTCACACCTAATCATTTTACCGACTCCACATTTGATAAGTCTGCCCGATCACCTGTGCACGCTTCGCCGACCAAGCCATTCTCCTTCCAAAAATTCATAACAACGCACTTCCCAAAACTCAACTCCAACTGCCAAGCATTGCACCACTCATTCACAGCATCCAGGTCTCCTTGCAACGCAATCCCGTCCGACTCCCTGCCCAGATCCCCGAACAACACTGCGCCATCCGCGAAGAGGCGAACCTCGCTTGCAACAACGGCCTTGATGTCATTAGCACACGAAAGGAACAATAAGGGACCGAAAATTTATTACCTATCCGAAAAATTTATTCCGCCTGTTTTTCCGACACAAGCTCATACCTCTTCACCCTGTTTTGTCCAATATCAACATTCCGTAATGTATACAGCCCCTTTAGGGAGAATAGGTAATTGCTCTGAAAATTTTACCGGAGTAAATTAGGCACTTACTTAAATGCTAGTCCCACCTTTTAAGGTAATCAGCGTTTTGTGAGCTCTTGAGTAAAATGCATGAAGTAAATGCAGTATTAATATGCCTGAATATGTTTTTCATGCCATTTTAAAATTTTTGTGATGTGCTTATTGTACGTGATCTATAAAAACACTTAAATTTTTATTTGTTTTCTTAAAAGTTATAAAAAAATCATTCATTCGCTGATAGATGACTGACTCGAATAATGCACGTATGATTGAAAAGCTCCCTCTTATAACAAGCAAACAAAATTGACATCATGGCTTTAGTTAATCGAAAGCTGACGTCATATTCCAACGTCCATATTGCTCTTCATTGGATAGCTTATACAAATACATCCACTCGATAAAAAAATCTTTCCGATCCGGGTTTGATAAAACTTCTTTATTTGAAGTCTAATAACGCGCGGTGTCGATTAGGCTACCATGAATCTCAACGAGAAAGTCACAACTGCAAACTTTGATTGATATAAATTCTTCAAAACAACTATCCCCACCCTTCTGAGTAGTGCAAAACCTGAAAAAAGCCAAAAAGCAATCAGTTTAAATATATAAAAGAACCAGCGTAGTTTAAACCATTAGCAGGCACTATGGGATAAAGATGGACCTAATTAACAGAAACGGAAAATTCGCTGCGATTCTTAAATGACTGAAAAACATCAACATGCTCCTTGTCTTTCATTGACCACTATTGAGTTTGATCGTCGGTAGGGGAGAACAGGGTCAGGGACTCCAAGGGGCCAACACTTTTTCAGCTAGCGAGAAAGGCCAAGGAATCGAATAGGGATAGCTAATGCTGGACCTGAAAGTAAAAGGGATCGTTCATGAAGCCCAGGTTTTAACGGATAAATATCACTTTCAAGGGGACCCGTTGAAACCTTGGTCGGTGTAGAGAAAAAAAGTGAGGATAAATACCAGTTAAATTTTGCTTTTCCTACGAAATTGAAAACTTCCGCAAAGTGAGCCCTGAGACAATTTGTTTTACTGTTTCATGATTGAGCCCCGACAACCGAGAATGATTTTCGATGACTAGTGCTGAGATTCTGGGGAGCTAAGCCGCACAAAGGCAATCACTAGGGTGTTTCTAGCCGTAAGAGAAGAAATTGATGGAGGGATTCGGAGACGGAATGGCGGATGGGGGTTGCATAGGGAACCCGCACCATGTTGATTGGAACGGGACCGAATGCTTGCATTGCGAACGACGACCAAAAAAGGAAAGTTGCGAACGAGTCACAAGAAAAGGAAAGAAATGAGAACAGCATCGGATCGAAAAGGGCGAAGCGATTGGATAGGCGAGGAAAAGAGGGGTCGTGGGATGACGGAAGAATGCAGGATTCAGTCAATCCGCCGGCGAGCGAACACGCGACGCAGTTCCCAAAATCGAAATAGCGAAGTCCCGCCGGAAATTGCCACATGGGCAGTCGTCCTTTTCCATCAAAATCGAAGACACAATACCTTGGCGCAGTGACTCGCGACTAAACTATCGTTGAGAATGAGTCTCAGAAAATTCGATGGAGGACAGCCAAACAATGAGAGCGGATGGTTTAAGCTGCACATTTCAATGCTAACGATCCAAACAAAGCTGGATCAATATACGCTGATATTATTCGGAACCCATCGGAGAAGCCCATCTTAAACAACTGGATTAATAGCAATAGAGAGCTATAAAGTTAATGTGATTAATAGATTGAGCACTTTAAATTTGGCAATGAAGGTTTTCGACCACGGGAATCCAGGAAGTCCAACGCGGACGTTTGACATTTGACATTTCTTAATTTTTGCCTTGGCGGAATGAGACATGAGTGTACCCTCTTTCCCCCACCCAGTGGATGGACACAAAGAACCATGCCAATGGGTAGTGAAAATTCCCCCCAGGTGGTACTCAAACCCGTGATATTAGAGATGGCAAGCGAGGATTCTACCACACCGGCACCGAGGCCGGTAGCTGTACTCCTTACTTTACTCCCTCGTGCGGAGCCAATTCTTCGGGAATGGATCCTTCCACTTCTTCAGGGGCTTCTGCGAACCTGCCACCATGTTTCGCTACCTCTAAAGCATCGCATAAATATACATTTCATACTGTGGATTGTCAATTGGAGCATTTTGACCCGGAGACTCAGGGTGAAGATGAGTCCCTCCGGTCTCAGGGTTTCAGGCCAATTTCTCCGGGCCAGTGTCAGGTACGAAACAGCAAACAGAAAATGTTTCACTTACGCAGGTATTTCATCATTTATAAATAATTCTCATATATAATGTTTACCGCAAGGCATCCAATTCTAACACGTTTTTGTAGAACAAAAAATGACTTATTAGTTACAATATTCCATTTCTCTGCGACTTAGGGAAAGTAGTATATTCATAAACTGTTAAGGGAATAAAATCCCTTTCAGTTGGAAAAGTATTATTCGCGTTTAATTTTTGTACATAAAATCTATATTTTTTAATTATACAAAATATTAAAACTTTATGTATGGAGCAGCCAAAAAATGTTCAATATTACTCTGCATAAAACAGCATAAACTTAGTAGCAACGGATATAAGGCTGCCTATGCAAATTCTCCGGGTTGCAGACGACTATCTACGGGTCGAGAAGGTCTTGTAGCTGGTTACTCTATTCATACCATTTTCGCACGCCAATGTCTTGAGGTTCGAATAGGCAATGCAGTAATAGAGAGGCATTTTTACAAAAGCTAACAGTGAGACATGGCACTCTTCCCTTGTCTGCAAAAGCGTCTGAATTTTCCTTGAAAGTTCCCCTCTAGCAAATTACCTCCGCACCACTCCAGCAGCTTCCGGCAGAGCGGGTGCAGGACCGACAACATTCGACCCGTCAAAATGAATAATGAAACCAAACACGCCAACTTCAATCGCCTTGCATAATTCAGGAATCCAGGGTTCGCGTTTATGCATACGTAAGTACCACGTATAGCCTTCCTTCAGCACAATCCTGCGGCCACCTTTAGGTAGTTCCACCGTAAAATCACTAAAATGCTATCAACTTTATAACCTGGCTATTTATGATATTTTTTCGCAAATTGAAATTACTTGGTGTTAAATGCGATAGTGGGAGAAACATGTGGGTAAATAGTTTATTATGTTTATATTCCACAACATCTCGCCTGATTCCTCCCTTTTTATAGTATTTCTCTGTGTAACATAAATGCAACTTTCGCTAAAAACTAATTTTAAGGAGCAATTATTCTCAGGGAATTAATTGGTAATAAAATTAAGGCACCAGTCCATCTTTGTTTTCGAGATAATAGCAAATAACTATAAGAACTGAAGCCTAAATGCGTTAGTTCAGTGGAAATGGCACTGCAGTTAACTAATACGACTGAAGAAAAGTTCTCGTTAATAATAGAGAACATCAGAATCGCCATATTTCTTAAGATATAACCTCAAAATTCCTAAAACACTAATTTAGATGACGTGACACCACAATACACACATGCACACAAGATCAGCTGCTATGAGTGACATTATGACAGGTTCAACTTCGAAAATTAAGAATTTGAAGTGGACTAAAGCGACTTTACTGGAATAAGATCCCCACATGAATAAACAGCGAAAGTCATTTGGTACATCATAAAATATGTAAACTCAAGACCTTTCAAAAGACCTCGGCAACAATTGAGCGCTGCCTCCTTCGTATTGACTTTTTAGTTTTTATGCCTCATCCGTTTCACTTGCGGCAGATTAAAATATTAACCAAGCAAAATTATTTTTATCTTCGTGATTATTTGACCACCTAATCACCTTCAGACAATCATAAATGTTTCATGTAGAAAAACACCCCAAAAGTTGGGCATCATATGTATGAGATAAAAAATAAACGAGGATGCAGATAGGCGTGCAAATAGACGAAATGTGCCATTTTAACTCTCAAATTTTATGAACAAATTACACAGTTTTTCGAAGCATATGACTTAAATTCTCGTATTTTTTCATGCTGACCATTATCATCTATACGTATCATCATCACGTACGTAATGGAAGTGAAAACTAACTGCGGTGTACGGAGTAGGTGCATGTAGTGAAAAAGTGCGCCGAATAGACGATCATTTTCCTTGCTTTTTAATTTGCAGCAAAGAAATATATTTCCGGCGGTTCGCGCTTAGTCATTGCACACTGTTTGCAGGTAGGTTCACCTTTCCTCCTTTCGCTGGAGAGATAGGGTTCCATTCCTGTCATCGGAGGCTCGAAAGTCAAAGAAAGAAACTCGCCTGTCATCCTTACTCCACACTCCCGCCCTTCTCGCCGAACAATATACGCTACCAAGTCAACCACCTGAGAAGTCGGCAGTGACCAATGTTAACAGAATTACTAAGCAATTTTTCACTTCAAGTGTTAATAATTGATGCCTACTGGCTGGGAATTCTAAAGAATTGTAACTGATGATATATTATTTAAAACGTCTTTATCATTAGTGATATATTTAAGAAAGCTAAATATAGTTTGAAATAAAAATTATTTTGCAAATGCAAATTAACAGCCACAGCACCCTTACAGAAACTCTTTGCGAGATAATTACTGTGCCTTCAATCTTTATTTGCAAATAACTCGCTCAACTGCATGTTTCTTAAAGTAAAAAAAATAACTTCATTTAGAATATTTAAAATCAGGTGCATCTCGTTGCCCCTAAATAAATATCATTAGATAATTTATATTAATTGGAAGGAATTATAAACATTCCTTACTTTTCCAGGACTAAATGAATTATATGACCCGTCAAAAGCTATTCTTAAAATAATTAAGGACACAGAAAGCAAATAAATTTGAGTTATCGCCACTGAACATCGTCTGAGGTAATAGACAGTCAATACTTTACTTTATAAGACAGGAAATTCCCTTTGCAATCGTTTTTTACATCAACCAAACTAGGTTTTGGTAGCTATGTACAAGTGTCAATTTGCCATTCTCATTGGCACAAAGCCACCATACCTTAGGTTTGTTTACATAATCGTGGGGAAAGTGCGCGGAATTTTCTTTGATCAAAATGAATATAAAACTGTTCCATAAGGTAATGACGGAGAATCTCGTATACATTTGTGATAACTCTTTATCTTTATCAAGAGATGGAGATGATTTTCAGCCTTCATCTATTCCAAAATAATGAGAGCACCAAATAATACGAGAGAACTAAAATTGACGAGCATGTTTATTGAAATTTAATTACATAACATTATTTTACGGAGGCCACTATTACACAATCAAGGGATCTCATTCACTCTCCTTTAACTAACTTGAAATTCCGTGTAAAAAGAAGCTGATGATTTATATTTGAAGAATTTCTTTCGACTTTTGTAGGCATTTTTGAATTATCATTCAACTACCTCTGCTGGAGACCTCATCAGAAATAATGTGTTTTGTGGTGGGCTATGCTTATACATATGCCGAAAACACAGAAGCTCAAAAGATCATTCAAATATGAATCAAAAGTCCTTAAAATTAAGAAGCTGATGATCAATTAGAATATTATTATTACAATTAAGGTAATCTACCAGTTAAGGTAGGTTTAAATGGAAGCGAGTTTTAATCTAGATTTTTACAGGTGTAGGGCCCTAACCACCAATAATATTTCTTTCTTCGGATCAGCATACGGCCTACCCTTCTTCATCCCGTCCATAAAGCTCTCTAACTCCTTTTATTTATTCCGCATTCCCGCTTACCCAACATCCTCCACTCTATCATGGCATTAAGCAACCCTTCAATCCTCCGAAAATTAGAATAAAATAATGAAAATTAGTTAGCAATTTGGTAAAGCTGAAAGGCTTCCAGAGATATTCTAAAAAATAGAAAAAAGGATATCCTTTTATCTGATCTCTTTTCGCTCAATGCACAAGGAAGAAGAATGACGGAGAGGAACCAGGGAAGATGGTACGTGGCAGGAATCTCAAAGGCGCCAATGCGGACCCAGCGAAATCTCCGGGGGCATTCTTGTGGCTCATCGTAGCCATCCTGGGCACCTCACTCACCTCGGTGACGAGCGGCGAAGAACTCTCAACCCACACCCCTTCCCCTGTCCAGTCGCCGCCTGTGGATTACGTCGAAGAAGCGTTGAACATGGCGAAAAACTTCACCTGCTCGACGCTGTGCGGGGGAAGGAGGGAATTCGAACTCCTGCCGCCGGGGAAACTTTCGCTATATGCGTGAGTACTTAAAGGTGGATCCACCGTCAAAATGACTTACGTGTCATTTAATTCATGTACTGGCTACCCAAAGAATAAACGTTTCCCTAAATTTATTACATATCAATTGTAAAACATGATCTTACCTTTCCGTGCATTTAAATTCACAAAATGAACTTGAAATTACATGGTGGTTAAGCGCAAAAAGGGAAGCATTAGGCATGTGGTGGAATTTTAACAAAATGGAGACAGAAATTCCAATTTTCCACGGGGAAATTACCAGTGTACAAGAGTACAAGTACAAAAAGTACAAGACCTCCGAGGAGGAGCCCGAAAAACTTATTAGAAAGTGGAGAGTCGAAGGGCTTAATAGATTGAGTTAAAATATTTTTATAGAAGTGTTACTTAAAACTAAATAAAGATGGTACTGCAGTTGTCTGAACGCGCCGAAAGTATAACAACATTAAAAACTATATCAGACGAGTCCTAGGTATTTATGTACCAAACTGATGTCAGGTTAAGTCACGTTATCAGGGTCATCAAGATATTTGTAAACGTCATATAATGTTTTGACACACTAAGTCGCAATTTAACGTGCTCAAGTCACATGAAAACCTTGAGAAAAGGATTTTCTATCCACAGCTAAGATAAAGGAAACGATTTTCCGATTCGTACGAACACCGTATCGAGATTATAATCATCTGATTCAACCTCTAACCGTCAACATGCGTGCCGATCCATATTTCTCTGCCAATTGATTTTCCTACGGTTTCCTCTTGATGACCTTCTGACCTTCATCTTCCCTTTAAGTCTAAATATCGGTTGCTTCTAAGTTCTTTTTAGTCTGTTCTCTTCTGCAAAAACCCTTCGTTTTTGTCAGACTTTACGGCTGGCACGGAAAAATGTTTTCCCACACATTTGCATTTATTTAGGAGGAATGTCCATAGTTTACGCCATTCATATATTACTGGATCAATAGCATAAAGCCTTGTTATAAAAAATATTACGGATTCCTTTTGTGAATACTCATTCTAAAATCACCTGGCTTTGTTCCACACGGCCATGGAAGGTGAATTTGGTGAACATTTAAGTGCAACAAATAACAGGAAGCAAGTTAGAATATTTTTATGAAAGATTGTGGAGTATCAATTTTTAGTTGGTCGCGTATTATGGGATTTCAGTTATTTCCAACCCAATTTATACGCAAATGAAGGCACAAAATTCGATATCATTTTATTCTACCGCATTCTTCGGCTAAGTAATTAATTACTCTGCGACTTGATAATCTTAAAAAAGGACTATATTCTGAAAATATTAAACTAAAGCAGGAATTTGTTAGCTGGATGCGTTTCCAATTATTTTCAATCAGTCTCGTAATGAAAACTGACGCTCTTATAAGATCGCTGTCTCGCGAAAATTTCCTGGAAAAAATTAGGATGCGCTAAATATTTTTATGTAGTTGATAATAAATGAGATACTAGCATAATTCACTAAACATTTTATCTAACTCCTAATCATTTAGAAATAAATTATACAGTTCTTTCTCAGCTAACATGTCTCTTCTGTGCTTTTTAAAACCATATTCAATTTCACACCATGCCTAACAAAGACTCGTGTGGTTTTATTACATTTTTAGCAAATGTTTAGTCGAGGTAAGCCCTCTACTCATACTAGAGATTATTCCTTATACCCTAGCTTTAACGTATAAAAATGAAACGACCCGAAGAAATGTCTCTTCCATTGGCTCGATTTCGGCAAAAATCTCATATGTTATGCTTTCTTCAGTAGATACGTACGATATGGAATCATAATTCATCCAAACCTAGACTAACGACAAGATTCTATGTAGGTATTGCAAATATATTTCCTGACTATCTATAGAATCAAGTTTTACCCATGTGAATGTTTACACATGAATTAAGAAAAAACAAGAAACAAAAGTTTTGCTCATTTTGAAATGAAGCTAAACATGCTTTTTCTTGATTCACATATATTCTGATATGATTAAAACTAGATTAAGTGTACTGCTACTTGGAAAAGCGAAACAATATATTTTCTTCAAAATTAAACCAGAGATTAAGACATTTATCCAAGGTTCATTAGTGATTTCATTAAATTTCTAGTTTGAAACTAGGAAACAAAGAAACGTAATGTGTGGAGGCCTTTTGTCGAAAACGTACCTTAAAATACATTAACAGTTTTAAAGTAGGCTATGTAAAGGATTTTTAAAAAATATCAGGGAGTGCCGGAGGGAGTAGTTTTAATGTTAATGACTGCCGCTCAAACAGTGAGTGATATCACAACGCAGAATTATGCTCAAGTAAGATTTTATCTGACATCATCATGCAGAATTCGTCCTTCAAGTTAACGCAATGCGAGAGGCAATTCAACGTTGAGCCATGAAGCCGCCCATTAGCATACATTTGAGTTATATAAATTAGTGCCGGGCATGAAATAATAACACAATGCGAATAAGATGACCCGATTGCCAGTAGCACGTTGTCCGGGTCAAGTGATCCGTTTGTGTTGGTCTAGGTGCGCGATATTGCTCGTTTGCTAGTACACGGTTGGGTGCTCAAGTTTTCTTGTCTTCAAATGCTTCCAACTCTAATGTATATGAGAAACTTGACAGGTTTACTCGCCGTCGACGACAAGCCGTTTAAACCACTCCCGTGCCGAGTGATTTTAAAGCTGTAAGCTTCTCGTGCTGCCATCATCCTTGAACCCTACCCTAGCTATATAATATATATTTTCTCTCGGGATTAATTTTTAAATGGAACTACCTCATTCCCAGGACATATATGTTTTTCGAAAAATACAAATGTTAATGCCTAAAAAAACTGTGTAAATAAAGCAGGTTTTCTCAAAGAGATGAAAGGTAATAAAAATGAAGGCTCCACTTCTTCTTAGTTTTCGAGTTATTAGCAAAATAAAACAACGGGAACTGAAGTCAACATGAGTTAATTCGATAAAAATGGTGCTGCAGTCGGCTCCTATGGCTGTAAAAAGTGTAAATTAAATATATTTTCGTTGACTTATCATCGTATTTATTTCATAAATCTTTTTAGTTGCTAATAGATGTCATAACTTAAAGTAGTATTTTCTTTAGAAAATACAGACAAAAAGGCGGAATTCAGAACTAGTTTTCACTGGTATGGACGAAATGTAAACTCCTCGTATTAAGTATAACCACAGTATAACTTCAATCCTATACCACTTCGGTGATGAGACAAAAAAATGAATGCTTCCTTTGTTAATGGCCCACTATCGAGTCCCCAGAACTAATTTTTACTCCTCTGCTACAGTTCAAAAAACATTGAAATATGACTCTTGCTGTTAAAGATGTCATTAATGAATTATTATTTATCTATTATAAGGTTCACAAAATCTCAATGCTACTGTGACGAAGGTTGTCATATCTTTGGAGACTGTTGCGCGGACGTCCTAGTGTCTGACACCTCTGCAAGTAACCAATCCCTGCAAAATGTCAATTACACGACCGCCGATGCCAACTTTTCCTCCAAAGTCATCACGCAGGCTGCCAGAAAGGTGAAAAAGTTCATGGACATTCCGGTTCACCAATGGGGATGCCACGGAGTGACGAAGAACGCAAGAGGTATTGAGGTAAGGACATTAATGTAAGCATATCTCATTTTGATCTCTGCAGTTTCTCTGGGTCTTCGTTCGTGTATGCTGTAATGCAAGCTAGTGGGATAGGCAGCAGGTAGAATAACCGGCAAGACTGCTGACGCTATATGTCAGCACCGCGGAAACCTATGAAGGAACATCTCCCTTTTAGTCCTTCCCCTCTTCCAATCCCTTTCCTCTCTTCCCTCCTTTCTTCATGACAAGTGTCCCAACACTTCGTGCCTCATACTCTAGCGGCGGCTCCCAGGGTAGTATGTAGCTGTAGAGTTGAGTACCGATCACTTACATTTTTTCGCCCCCAAATATATAACTAGGATTACCACATTCTTATAGGCTGAAACCGGGACATATCTACTTTTGAAGAGACTAAAACTGGAACCAAATTGGGAAATATATATTAGCAAATAGTTTCAAGTTGTTTTGAAATTAATATATAGCAGTGAATAATATTTTTTTAAATATTTAAATCGGTAAAAACCAATTCCGCAAAGGTGTCATAATCAGGTACTTACAATGCGTTGCAACCGTTAGTATCTACAGGAAAAAAAATCTGTGAAAATTGCTCACATTGATATTATCATCCAAGATGAATTTTCACATAGCTGAAACCGATTTCATCGATTTTACAGTTTTTCATAAATTGAACGCGATTGCAGAAATAAAATTAATACCTGCAGCAGCTGCGGCTTATTTTAATATCAAACTCTGAAGTACCAAACTCAAATCTCGTTACTAGCCTGAATCCTCCTTGACCCCTGACAAGTAATTCCTCTAGGCCCCTCCGAAAAAGTTGAAAAATAACGTTTCTCAGTTCGGTTTCTATCACACCGGTCCTTCAATGAAGTGATAAACACTCAATAGTCAGTAAAGAGCCTTCGAGAATGTGAGTTACAGTTTGATACTATGTTTTTGATTTACACGTTTCTCGCCATACATTTGCTGCTCCGCATTTCTCCATTCATTGGACAGCGGCCCTAACCGAGAAATTTCGGGACATTTCAGTTCCATCCAGGAAATATTTGCCTATCGGGTAGTACCTACACCGGGAAAGACCCTTCAAACAGAGACTGTCTCGGCCAAATCGGGACATATAGTTAAGCGTATCACCCTTTGATCCTGATCTACCTCAAATATAGTAATGAGATTTCCCCAGGGAAATAACCACCCGCAGTGACCATAAACATCCACATCCTGGGTGGTGACAAACCCACCCAGGCGGGACTCATACCCACAACCCAAGAGTTTTTAGGCGAGGATCCACTCCACCGCCGCTGAGCCAGTAAACACATTCCCTTGGTTGAGATTCGGATCAAAATCTTGTCAATTTTCTTTAGCCGATGCAGTCATAATAATAATAATAATAATAATAGTTTATTACGGGCATATACCGAATTTAGAACAGAACATGTACATTTCTTTCAATAAAACTCTTAATAATAAAAAAAAATTCTTAAAATAATAAGTATTACATAAGAAAAGGAGCACTAGAATATGAATTATATTATAACAAAAGATATTTCTCAAATAACATGAGGTCAGACAGAATTCGACAATGATAAAATACACTTCTTCTAAAATATGGAATGTTTATCGCTAAAAAATCAATGTTGCCAATAAGGGAATTATATAGTCGAGGGATCCTGGTTAGTGGTGAATTAAAAGTGAAATTTCTACTACAGTATTTAACATAGAATAATTTTGTGCTTCTGGTGGTGGAAAATGTGGCATTAAATTGGATCAGTTGAAGTAGGGATGGACAGTAATAAAGTCATTGCAAAGATTATATAGGAATAGCAATTCAGCAAGATTTCGTCGTAAATGAAGTGGCTTTAAATTCAATATCTGCATTGTTTCTCCATATGGGACATCATGTGTTGAAAATCCAGCATAATAATTTACAATTCTTAAAAATTTCTTTTGCACTTTTTCTAAGCTATTAATATAAATTTTATAATGTAGGTTCCAAACAATGGAATCATACTCTAAAATAGGACGAACTAATGATATGTATAAGTTTCTTAAGATATTAATGTCTTTAAATTCATTAGTAATCCTAGTAATAAAGCCTAACATACGAAAAGACTTACTAACAAAAGATGAGATATGGTAACTAAAGGTTAAGCGTTCATCAATAAGAACCCCTAAGTCCTTGATTACATCCGTTCTAGGGATAACTTCACCATTGATGGAATAGTCAAATAGAGGGGGAGATTTTTTATGATGGAAGGAGATTGTACTACATTTTTTTATATTTATGGTCATAAAATTTTGAGCACACCAATCACTAATTTTCAATAGACATTTATTAAGTTTGTGACATTCCTGTGGGTTCTTCACTACAGTAAATATTTTAATGTCATCGCCATATATTAAATGTGGAATAGGAGAGATGGCATAGCTAATATCATTTATAAAAATAAAAAATAGAACTGGCCCAAGGTGAGAACCCTGAGGAACTCCTGAACAAACATCAAACAAATGTGAGGTAGTAGATTTAACTTTTACTAATTTTTTACGACCATTTACGACCATTCGAGCATTTGTAATTCATAATGTATCTCAGAAGAGCTTTCGCGATAGGAGGAAAAAAATATCCGAGTTGAAAGCAGGTATATGGAATAGATGAATGTAATATAGAATAAATAAGATAGGTCAGAGGACGAAAAGAAAAACCGGCCAATTAGAACGGAATTTGGCTCTTGTTCACCGCAAGGCAGCCATTTCTTCGGGGAGTAGTTATGTCATACTTTTTGGCTAGTTTCTCCTCTGTCTGTTTCACAAGAAATCATCTAAAATGGTAACGGCTTCGGCGTCAGCAGTATGTATCTCGAACGGTTATATGTATTATTAGAAGCATAAATCCTCTTAAAATTGACAGATTGATTCAGGACAAACTTCGTGGTATCAAGTTATTTTAATAAAAGCGAGAGCTTAGTACCTACATATTCACTCTTATAATTTATTACATCCATGATTTCAGCAAGTAGTAGCCATTTTCAAAGCTAAGAGCTTGCAAATGGTTTTTGATAAATTACAAGTGTGGATAAGAATTAAGCTATGGATTTCATTAAAAACTTCCAATAACAAACCCTTCCCAAAAAAATGTAAATTTAGTCCAGCCGTTTATTGACCCTAAAAATGGCATTTATTTGCTAAAATTACTGTCGGTAATAACTTAGAAGTGTGGATATGTACTAAGTTATCGTTTTTATTACAAATAATTTTCAACAAGCCATTTCAGACTAAATGTTTATATTTATCCCAGAATGTTTATGCAAATCGAACGTTCAATTCTAAATCCATAGTATTTTAATGCTATTTTTTGCTGAATTAGTATTTTTAATTATATGTCTTCTTATCGATACCAACATAGGTAGGAAATATATTGATTGTGAGATGTAGAAAGAAATTTTGTGTGAGGATAAAGGTCTGCGCCCATAAAATCTAGAGGATTTTTTCTCTCTTCCGTTTTAACCGATAGATTACCCTTAATATGATTATTGTGCATGTATGTATACTTAGATGCAAATTGTGATGCTCAATTATAGACGGTCATATTACCTTTACAGTATTCGGCGTACCTTGTAGACTCATGCCCAGACGATTACGAGGACGCTCACGCAGCCACCATGTGTTCTCGTCGCCATCAAATTCCAGTAGGAGAGTATTCCTACATCCTTGACCTTCCAGTTATCAGCTCGACGACAGGCATCCCGTACCTGAATTCCTTTTGCATGGCCTGTAACGAGAAGGAAACGGATGGTGACGATCCTCCATTCTACAAGATGGACCTGAAATTCGTTTGCTCAGGCGAGCAACTAAAGGAGGAGCACGATAACCAAAGGCCCGTGTACATCAAAGGTCGCAGGGAATGGATACAGGACGGTCAAAACTGTGCCCTGGAAATAGTTAATGTCGAAAAAGTGTTCTTCGGAGCAGGGAAGGATCTGGACCCCAACCGGCCTGGAAGTTACACGAGGAGGTGTATAGCGATGGAGGATACGTGTGAGGACGAGAAACTGAGCGAATTATGCTCCAAATACGCACTCCACGTTCAAGCAAAAACATCAAGAGGAATTAAGGTGCGTACATTACATTTAAACGTCTCAGTATTACAGGTAGCCAAGCACCGTTTACCAAGTTTTCAGAAAATTTGAGTTTTCTCAAGGATAAAATGTACCATCTATTTGAAAAATATGACTGCTTTAAAAAGCTCGATGGTGGCAGAGATTTGCAGACACATTAGGGCAGTTAGTCATGTTTGGCATAGAATAGAATGCGATGCTTTATGAACATTATACTTATGAGCCGCGATAACACTTAACCACCAATGGCACTCTGCCATCCATTACATCTAGTGCAATACACTTTGACAAAGCAACAAGAATCACGTAGGTGACATCACTGTCTTCTTAAAACGATAAAGGTATATATCTGGCTTTAAATACAATATTCTGCCCTCGTGCTGTATAATAAGAAGTGCATCTGCCACTCTACGCGCAAATTTCATTATATTAATTTTAGTAAATAAGATTAACATTTTTATGCTCAATATTGTGAAAGTTTTTCAGAGTGTAAAACAAAAATAGATGTTACTTCTCCGCTGAAATCTCAGCGGCGAAGTGCAATTACTTTATTTACTTCTTTATTATAATAATCCGTAATGTTTCAGTTCTACAAGAATCCCCACTGCGCATTCTGCCATGGGAGGCACCGGGATGAATTGGAGTGCGCCGTCAAGGCAAAGATCTCGCCAATCTCAGCCAAATTCATTCCTCCAAAGATGAAGACGTTGTTCGAGATCAAATGGGACGGTGGTGCAGGGAGATGTCCGGCGCTCCAGATGTGGTTCGCGGTGGAGGAGAAGTACTGCTGCCAGAAAGGAGAAGTGCTGTATGAAGGAAGGTGTAAGGTAAGCTGCTTGCAGCCATATCAACAGAAAGTGTGAAAAAGATAAGTAGTATATATACGTGGGAAAAAGTTAAGGATTTTTAGCCCCGTATTACAATAGGACACTTATGGGACAGTGTATCCTTGGACACAGTGTCCCGGACACTTGCACGGCATTGAATCAAATGGTGCCTATAATACTAGTGGATACCGATGTCCGAGCTGGTCACAGTGTCCCGACGGTGCCTTTGATCGGTCACTGGCTGAGGCACTTGCTGTCTCTCGCATCGATAGCGGGGCATTAGTTCAAATGGAGGTTATTATACTGAGCCAGCTAGAGGCCCTATATTAGGATAATAGAGGGCCTATAGGGCCAGCCACACTCTAGCGCCACTGCTCGACCACGTGGCTAACCACCTGTCTGTGACGTGCCCTCACAAAATATTTTTGTAGTTCTGCTCGTTCTATTTCGTTGTGTTTGACTGTTTGGAATTTTTCGTCACCGGCAGAGAGTTCATAAAATAAATACCCTTTCCCCATCGGCAAGCTAAAATAGGGTAGATGCTCATTAATCTTTTGTTATTCAGTGGGAACAGAAAAGTTACCTATTCATCGCTTGGTGGCCGTGTGAAGACTGATTTTTAGTGAAGTAATAGGTGGGGGAGGCGGTGTCTTCTGCAGTGTCTGATGAGGTGTCACTGTACAAATTTGCTGCGGACACAATGGGAGACACTGAGGGACAAAGTCTGAAGAGACAGTGTCCTAGAAGTGTCCTAGTATGTACAGTCACCGCACAAAGTGTGGCGACATCGACAAAAGTGCCAAATAAGCGAAACTACGATTTTTTGTGGTTCAACTGATTTAAAAGTGAGGGTGGCGAGGGGAGATAGAGAGGATGGGGGAGGAAGGGAGGTGAGAAAGTGGCCAGAGTAGTCGTGAATTGGAACCTCGTCTTGGGGCCTAGTGAATTAAGGGGAATAAGTTGCCGAATGCGCAAGACTTTATGCGGCGAATGTACATTACTGGCCTTAGGTTTACATCATTGACAGACAAACTCACAGCTGGAAAACACCCACAAAAGTAGGATGTGGAAAACCAGTGAAAACCTACAGATATTTAATGTAATATTTTGCTACACCAACAAAAAACAAACAAACCTAGAGAAAATAAAAATACTGTTTTACTTTAACAGCATGTTAATGCATGTTTTGATATTTTCTCCTTTCTTCTACTCTGAGAAGTTAATATTTAGCTTTCGCATTGATCATTCATCAGTTACAAATCAAGATCCACGATTCGAGCGTAAAGGCCTAAATGTACAGTTATGTTACTTTTTACCGATGGTTTCCTGAACTTTGTTTGCTCTCAGACGATTCTGGTGGTCCATATGCCCCTGCGATCCCGATAAGCCTACAATCCCGATAAGCCTTATCTGTGTTAGAGGTATGTCAGGACTACTGGCTACATCACATACTCCGCATTCAAATACACATCGTAAAATTAGTTCATAGATGTGATGATGGCACGGGAAAAACAACTACTCCCAGTCCAGGTTCTGTTCAAGTAACATACTTCCATGATCCAGTAAATTAGCGCATTAGAAACAGCGTTCGCTTGTTCATTATCAGAAGCATTCTGTAATTTTGGAACACCTATGAGCAGCTCACTGTCCTCAAATGTAACAAAGACTGGCAGTCTTTCTTCTTTTTGATCCCTGGCACTAATGCGGGTAACAGTTTAACGTCCCAATGAACAGAAATAATTGCAGAGATATCATTCTTGAAAGTGAAGAAATTTGCTTCAGAACGTTTCCTTCTCAACTTCTGCATCACTCGTTGAATAAAAAATTTATTTATAGAGATTCTTTGGTATTGTGGCCAAGTTCCTCTGCTGTAGCCTAAAGAATGTACACAGAATCTCTTACACTCAGATGGTATATATCCAAATCAGTGACTAATTTCGGAGTTTTGAGATACTTGGTACTTCTCTTTTCAGCATACTGCATTGATGTACTCGTACTTTGTAAAGCTCTTCCACAATCTCATCATCGCTCATTTCATCTGAACTTGGAAATGCCCTATCTGAACCCTCAAACGATATATACGGATGGACAGCAAAAGATGTAGATGCTGCATACTGCCAAATGCAAGTCAATTATCTTCCGAGAACAATGCTGAATAGTTTTGGATGGAATTCTTGCTTTTTCCCAAAATATTATATACTGTTTTACCTCTCGTATGTTATAAATTAACACTGCTGGCACATGTCTGTTTGATGGTAATTTACGTCCAGTAATTTCGTATTTTACATCTCTTAAAACACACATTCTTGGCACTGAGTAATTCGATCGACATTATGTTAGAGAAGCTACCCAAAAAAAAAGGTGGAACGGTTGCTAACCAGTGATGAACTGACGGCTGTGCAGTCTGCACGTACCGGCAGGCCCAAGCATGACTCAGTGTGACGAGTGTGGCCATGTTTTGAGTTCGCGTTCATTTCGTTAGAATACTTCAATCTCAATTACATTTCGTGTAGGCATGTTTTAGAGTCATTATAAAAAAAATTTGGAGGTGAGCATTTAAAAGTATTGAAGTCGGTTAATAAGGGACACCCTATTGCACGTCTTCATATAATTTCTTTTGTCGATAGGTACATACGTACAATGGCTTACCAAATATTTACATGAATACCAAAAAGCTCCGCAGTGGTCATTTTGACCACATCCTTAATTCTCATTTAAATATCCTTTTTTGTGACTGGATCATCTCTATGATTTCTTTTTTTATTATTTAATCTTATTGGGGTTCTATTCTAACATAAAATGTATCTCATGAATTTTTTATTGACTTCCTCAGCCTCGATTCAAGAAGAATCATTTTACTGGATACACTTTTCGGTGTCACGATGGCATACTAATCACTAACATAAATTGCTCATCAAATAGCACTCGTTATTTATTGTTGAAAAAATTATTTGCCATACTTGCTTTCTCCCAACTTCTGCGTCATGAACCTCATCTTACTCTTCACACTCGAGCCATTTTCCGCCAACTACGTATACGGCTGGAATAGGGTATTTGCAACGGAGAGGAAGTGGAATTGGTTCGGAGAGCTGTCCACTCAGCACTCAAGTAAAAATTCTGCTTTCACTACAAATAACATGTCCTTTCACTTATATTGGCACCAAAATGACCACTCTATGAATAAATTCCGACTGGCAATACCGCATATTTCATCGAAAAATCATGCGCCAATGGGAAAATTAAGTTTCCTTGCCAACTAATGTTATCCTTTACCCAATCAGGGTTTACATACAACGGTTCAATGGGTACCGGTGATATCACTAGATATTCGGATTAAATAATTGTATTAGTATTAACGCTTTACTACAAGATGTACTTCATTGTACAGTTTGATGCACAGGAATTACGAGAACACGGGCACGGAGTTAGAGGAGGAGCTATTTTCCTGTCTTTAGTTCATGAATTCGCGCAGTCATTCTAGCAATTCCCCACTTTTTATGACGCAATTTTCACTGCAAAACCAACCACACATCACACTCTGCAGTAAAATGACTCGCGTTAAGGCCGTTTTACACGAGGCACTTTATTGCAAACCTTGAAGTGGCTTCTGTTTTTATAATGCGAGAATGCAGGCTCGGAATTAGAGCAGGGGCTATTTTCCCATATCTCGATAATGCAATTGTGCTTACACTGTAGCAATTCACCGCTTTGCATAACGCAATTTATAATGCACATTCATACATACGTCAGATTTTGTAATAAAGTTCCTCTTGTAAAATGGCCTTAAAACAGTCTTTAGATACATTTTTCGTGCAAAACTAGATTCATAAATGCAATCCATATGTACTGTGCTTCATTGTGCCAACGAATGATCAGAACAGTCAGTTCAGATTGAACAGAGAAAAATATGCTGAAAATTGGAGTCCTTGGCAAATATATACTTGAATTCCTTCAGACATCACTTAAATATGGATTTTCGAGCCTGAGAATCGTTTGAAATGCTCGGAATTTTCATCGATAAGGTTTGAGTCTTCAATTAGTACCCCGCACCACCTCCTCAGGCCATTTGTCGCGCGACCGGAAATTTCATTATTTTCCGCAACATTTTCGGGTTTACGATGTGACCAAACGCCGAGTGAATGACAAAAAAATTCAAGACATAAAAAGAGTTATTTGAATTCCAACCTCTTCTCCCCCCTACCACTAAACGCCATGCTGTTCCATTGTGTTCAAGGCTAGAGTTGAGCAGACTTCGGAGGTGAATCCTTGGAATCGGACTTCCGGCGACGACGGGAATTCCTCGGGCACCAATCCAGGGGGTTCGGCCGAAGACGGGAACTGGACGTCGGGAGAGTCACCACCTGCCGAGAACATTCAAGCCGTAATCCAGAACTACCTGATGCTCACGTGCATGTCCATCTCCATATTCTGCCTCATCATCCACATCATCATCTACTCCTTTCTCCCGAAGCTGAGGAATCTTCCCGGGAGGAATTTGCTCGCGCTGTCGTGGGCCTTGCTCTTGGCGCAGGTCGGTATTGAGTGGGAGGGGGAGGTGCTGCTTGTGACATTTCACCTCTCGCTTGACATTCGCGACTAAATATTGTTCCACGATCGTTTTCGCAGCAACAGCAAATCATATTGGCAACTGGGGTCACAACCATATCAACGAAAAAAACTCATTTTGCCATTGGTCGTTCAATCCTATCAATTGGTTGACTGCAGCCCTCCATCCTTCCCTATCTAATGCTAGTTCCCTTATTTCAAGGTAGTTCCTCTTCCTCTTTATTTGGTCTATGTACTTACCCCTTGGCGCCTCTTACCTCTTGGGACTTTTCCCTTTATTTTTCTTTCAGTTATACTCCTCAAAAACCATTGTGCCTCTGAGTTTTCCCAATCCATTGGTTCTTATTTTCTGTTTAGTGTAACAAAGAAACTGAAAGGAACTAAAGCGAAAAAAAGTTAAGGCTTTAAGTGCATGCGTTACTTGGAACATGTTTTGGAACTACTATGAAATACCAGACAATCATTTGGCAATGATTTGATGAAATTTTTCAAAAAGTTATGAATAATTACTTTTAATCTTAAAAGGATTTACTGATAAATTAATTCTAAGGAATACTAAGGAGTATCATGAGTACAGTACTTCCTAAATAACATTTTTCGTTGATATCATACTACTTGTACCGTATGCATTGATTAATTTCATAGGAATAAATATTTACCATATGCACATCCGCCGTATGAAATAATAAATCAGTGAAGCAGCAAACGAGCTGAGCGTTATAAAGGTTGACATTTTATATTTTTAATATGCAAAGAATGCAATTCACTTATTTATTTTTAATAATTATTTTTAGAATCATTAATGAAAAACATATTCAGGTGTAACTCGGTAGTTACACGGAAATGAATACTACCATGGGTATAGACGACTTAAATGGTTTTCATTGTTTTAGTAATGGCTGAAATTTTGAAATATTAAAAAGGTTTCAATGGCATTAGAAAATACAAAAAATCCCAGCAAAATAATCACCGGGCCGATATGCCTCACTTTTGCGCTCTCCGGAACAGACCCATGCATATTCGGGGTCCGAACCCTCACACTCCAGGCCCACTTTCCCCCACCTAGCCTCTCCGGGACCCCGTCCCCTCCCGGACCAAATGGCCCCTGCCTCCCATACTAAATCATTTCTCACTTTCGTTGTAGGTTGCGGTGCACATGGGAGGACCGTTCCGCCGCAATAGTTGCACTCACTCGAATGCGGCGACACACAATTCCATCTCCCCATCGATTTCCAGCCGCGACCTAGTTCGAGAGGTGCTAGGTAGTGGGGTGTTCTAACCTTGACAGGGAGGGGGGGTCGGGCCGGGGTGACCCGGTGCTAACTAACACACCCGCTCGCCGAACTCTCGCCCTTGCTCGGGATAATTAATGCACAAGCGTCCGGCCCTCGGCCGAATTCATGCGTGCAATTATTGACCCGTAGAGAGCCGAGAGGAATGGATAACGTGAAGTTATGGCAACAGAGAAAGCAGATATCGTTCATTTTCTAATTTCGATCCATGAAATACAATCAGTCTCGTGCCATCCATAGTTTTCCAGCATTATTCTAAGTTGCCTAGTAAACGAATCTTTGAAGTCGCAAACTGGATTGGTGAAGTATTTTTTGCGCATCATACTGGGTTCCTTTTTCTTTTTGGCCATCCCCGTTGGTGGCAGGGTAACCACCTCAACTGCACACCCGAAGGCCGCGGGTTTGAATCCCACTTGGGTGGTTTTTCTCCAACCAGGGTATGGTTGTGAGTTTTCGAGTAAATATATAATAAATCATAATAATTTATTGTCGTAGACCTTTTCGGCCTTTTAGACATTGAATACATGCAGTATTTTAATACAAAGTTCAATTTGTAATAATGGTAAAAAAAATAAATGAAATAAGAACTTAATAATAATAAGAATAAGGTTGCCGTCCATACCATAACTCTAATACAAATGAATACGAAACATTTTCCATCAACTGCCAACAATATCGTGCATACAAAATATATCTGGAATCAATATAATGCAATGCAAAGCTTAAAACTATTACAAGGATAAATTCTAAAAATGATGACAATAATTTTCTCAGCTAATATCCGCATGAATTACAATAATTTTATGAATTTATATTTATGAACATATTTCGAGTATTTTAGAAAATGATGCACATGCAGTAATTGGCGAAAGCTGTTATTTATAAAGAAATTTTTATTGTTATAATACGAGGGCCGTTTTTTTTTCAACCTCCGATCATCCAGTATGGATGCCACTCGAGCGGCAGAAAGCGGGAATGCGCTGTAGTCAACTGCGCAACTCTCGCACAACACACTCCGCCATTGTCGACATCAAAACGTCAGTTTGCGTTGCGCTACAACCACGTAAACATGGACGCCATCATTGATTCTCCCGCCAAATGTGAATCGTTCTGATCCATAACAATGCTCGTCCACACACTACTGGTGCAACTCAACGGCTCCTCGACCAATTTTAATGGGACATTTTCGAACCCCAGCCGTATAGTCCTGACCTAGCACCCAGTGACTTTCATCTTTTTCCTGAGCGGAAGACATGGCTAGGAGGGAAGCGCTTCCAAACCAATGAAGATCTTCAAAACAACGCCAATGCTCATTTTAATTCACTGGCGGCAACATTTTTTGAAGAGGGCATTAGAAAACATGTTCACAGATATGATAAATGTCTCAATCTATTTGGTGATTATGTTGAAAAGTAACCGTAAATGTACCAAACTTTTGGTAGTAAAATAATTGTTTTACATGAACTTTTCTTTCATTTATAGCCTATCGGAGCTTGAAAAAAAACGGCCCTCGAGTTCAGACCTTTATTCAGACCAAAAAGTGACGCCGGCTATTATTGATCTAATGTCAAGTTAATTATTCCTCGACCATCCAGTCCCCGCAGTTACGTTGACTTCAGAGAGGCCTTGCAACAAAAATTTTCGTCATTACGTCGAAAAGCTTACATTCCACTCAAGAAGAAGACTTTCACGTAAGGAGATAGACGAAGAACATAGGGAATGGCCTGTCACGATGGATACACTGGCTCCCGCTCGATTATCGAAGTTAAGAATCGTTGGGCTCGGTTAGAATCGGCGACGTGATCCCCTATTCGTCCGAGGACTGTTGCCCCTGTCTCAAAGTGGCAGACTTGTAATTGCAAAATGACTTTCGCCGTTGAAGCGCGTAAATATAAAACGTTTTAATTTGAGTATTCACCTTGACTCACTCTATCTTATGGAGAATAAGAATACAATATTTGTATCCCCTTCATTCCAAAACTTTTTCCGCCATTTTCCATGAAATCCCCATTTAGATACAGTAATTGTACATTATTCAACCTAGAATTTTTAGGAGTTAATTTCCTAGTTGTGAGCATGTAGCTCACGCAGCCTAGTAAATCTGGTCTGCTTTTGCTTAACAAATTAAAGTAAACTTAGCTTCATGAGTCCAACGGAGATTGACTCTAGGTTGTTCTCGACCCCTCTCATAATAACAAAGCGCTAAACATATAACACTACTTCGCCGTCAAAGTTATGGATAAGTTATGTATGGCTTATTTATTACAGTCGATTGCGCTTCTCTCCGGAATCGAAGTGGAGGGCCCTGCGGCGCTCTGGGTCTGCTTCTCCGCCGCGGTGGTCATACACTTCTTCTACATGTCGGCCTTCTTCTGGATGAACGTCATGAGCGTGGACGTGTGGAGAACCTTCTCCGCCTCGTCCTCCAGACACCACGGAGGTGGAAGCCGAGACTACCCCAGGCGCCTCCACATGAGGTATTCGGCCTACGCTTGGGGAATCCCATTCCTGCTCACCGCCCTGGGTGTCGCTCTCGACATGATACCAGCCATCCCAGAATCCACCCTGTCGAAGGTGCGGCCCGCTTACGGAAAGACCGAGGGGATGTGCTGGTTGAGTAACAGCGTTGGAGCGGCCATATTCTTCACCATGCCCACCATCGTCCTCCTCCTGGCCAACGCAGGCCTGTTTGCTCGATCCGTGTTCAAAATACACCAGAACCAGGAGAGCAGGAGATACATGAGGAAGAAGGCCATGGAGGAAGAGACCCTATGCAACCAGCGGGTCTACAGGGCCACGGAGAGCGAAGCCACGGCGAGTACGGGTGAGGTCACCGGCAAGGTCCCCGTGAGACCATTCCGTCGTCCGGAGACGACCACATCGTGCATATCCGGGAAGGACAAATCGCGGCTGTACCTTTACGTCAAGTTGGCGACCATAATGGGCCTGAGTTGGATCTGCGGGTTCATAGCAGTGCTGGCTGATGTAAAGGAGCTGTGGTATCCTTTCATTCTCCTGAACGGCCTTCAGGGAGCCTTCATCTTCTTCATGTTTGACGTCAAGTGGAAAGTGATGGGGATGCTGGCGGAGAGGATCACGGGAAAGAAGCCGGACTGGGTGAATTCCAGTTCGAGTTCGTCCAAGTGGCCGATTTTTAGGAACACCTTGTCTTGGGGTACGAGAAAGAGGAAGAGGAAAAGCAGCGAGTACGCCGTCAGTGATCTGGGGAATTTCGCAATGCCCAGCAAGAAGGAAGGTGAAAGTTCGAGGACCACTTCAAATTCTTGGCCTAATTCCTCGGACGCGGAAACGTGCAATCTGCCAGTGGGGTCTCGCCCTATAAATAATCAAGAGGTCAACAGAACAGAAAATCTACAGGTAAATTTTAGTCATCATCACTCCTTCAATCCTAATATTGGTTAACTAGAGCCCATCTTTCTTACTCATTCTATGCTAACTCCATTGTCCTTCTTTAGCCTTCTTCCAAAGCTACCTCTTTGATGAAGTAAGCGTTTGTTCTTTGGCCTTCCTTGTTGGACTTTTCCCTCCGTTTTACCGGACAGTATATTTCTAACAAATCCATTGCGCCTTAAGGCGTACCCTATCTAACGTGTTCTTCTTTTGCGTTTATTGTTCCGAGTCCTTTCTTCTTAGGCTTACTTGTTTGTTGAGTCCATATCAATGATCGACATTATGTAATTGATCGACGGATAAATTACATAATGTATATTAAATAAATTTCACTGACGTAAATTATTCCGATAAGAGGGATCCAAATGAGTAGAAAAAAACTTTCCATTCAGTTATATGATAATTTGAGACTTTTTCACATGGGCCATTCCTTCTCAACTAAAAAAAAAGGATGTCCCTTAGGGTCGCCGATTTTACTCAAAAATGAGTTATCGATTGAAAATCCCCTAAAATAAAATGCCTTCAGACCGCTTTGGGAAAAAATTATTTGATTTATGCGTACTTTTACTTTTTCATATTTTTGGAAAAAATCCGTGCCTTGAATCGTATTGTTCCAAATATTTCTGCTCCTAATTGTTGTAGAGCAATGATGTATGGTACATATTAATGCCTAGTCTTTCTAAAGACAATTTTTATACATTGAAATCAATTTTCTTCAATTTCCTATTTTTTGTTTAATTAAAAGTTTAAACGTAGTCAAATAAAGTTTCTCAAATACTCCACCTCAAATTTAGCTGACACTTTTTTCATAATCGGTAGACATCTAAATCATTATATCTGAGAAAAAATTCCCATGGCAAATAATAAATGCGTTCATGAAAAGTACTTAAACAATTACCTTTTTCTCTCGTCTTGCGCAGCAGGATCCACCCTGGAGCATGAACGCAGCAAACAATGTTATACGGACCTAGATTACATGTGTATACTGATGTCTCCAGCTCATTGTGTGAAGTATAATAATCTATAGAACTACTATTGCCTTAAATTTGCTATTTATACTGTCAACTTAATGGCACAGCAAAATTTACATGACAGTTCAATAAAAAATCACTCATAACCCTGGTAAACTTGCCGCCGCAGTGTAATGGAGGATTAAGTCCCTATATCACACAAAGGTTTAAATTTAAAAAATAGCAAATGGAGAGTTATAGGCATTTAATAATAGTACATTTAAAAAACATTGGCAGCAGAAGTCCGTGTGTTTTCTATTCACTCACACTGCCTTCCCCTGGCTTCAAACGTTTATTTTCCTAACTTGTGGGGGATGGTACTCCAGGGAAAACTTGCTTTTAAATACCCTGTTTTTCTGTTTATATCAAAGCTGAATCCTAGTCCTACGGTTGGAAAGCGAGGTCCTCTTCATCACAATCACTTCATTAGCATTTGATATTTCAGCATAGAACTCCCTACCACCTGCTTTTCGAACTGCTCGATGAAATCTTTTCGCAAGTACTTAAGCATTTTTTTAATTTCATCTTTCATTGCGTTGCCAAACTCTATTCCATGAAATGTACTCATGGGCCCAATTAAACAGTTTTATGGGTGATCATGTTTAATGTTCGTACGAAAGCTGCTGGCTACCTTATAGAGCCAATCTTTTCCACGTTTCTCAAAAATGAAGTAAACTCTCTTTCAAGTTTCCTCAAATTAGTCTTTTCTAACGAATGTGTTCACTTTCCATTTTCGTTTACGCTAATGTAATCTTTGACACGAGGCATTTCTCAGTTTACGTCAGGATCATGGAAAAATGAAACCACTCTGTTCAATGTCTCTTAAGGGAGTGGCTTTCCTTGCCTAGGATTTGCGGTGCAATTAGCTTAGTTGGAATTAATGTTCACAATATCTCTGGTTATAATAATTTTGCGAAGTAACTTTGAGAAATTCACAGTAAAAAAATCATTCACCTGGGACTGGGATTCGAAAGTAGACCCCTTGATATCGCACCTAGAGCACTAACAGTAGTAACTCTACCGTCAAGCAAGCTTCCATGAAGACAATTTTTGGAGGAAATATGTTACGGTTTGACCGCAACAATATTAATTAATAGAAGTAATAATTTATTTTAGGTTTGAGGATAATTTGAATACAAACTGGGTAAAATTTCGATTAAAGCTACCTCGTCAATTCTTTGGTATAAAAGTTCTGGCTCCTAAGCACATTGCAAAACCTCTTATATAATTTAGTGGTTATTCAAAGTTGACTAACAGAGATTTTTTTCAAAATTTTTTACAGGTAACCAGAAGTGTTGCAACCAGCACACCGAAAAATGGCATTTCCACAGCCAAAAACTACAATTAGGATTACAGGATGAACCTTGATTTGTGACAAATGGAGGGCTTGCTGGTTCACAGGTCCAAGTCAAAAGTTGCCACAGTAATTTAAACAGTACCAACTATATAACATAGCCCCTTGACCCATTCCATTTTTTTACTGCTGTCGGAGGAAAGTACTATTTACCAAGGAGGGTTACTGATTGATTCCACTTTAATTTACATGCATACTGAGGAGCAATGTCACGAACATTATTGTTTTGCACAAATGCGCTTGAGGTTATTCCTAAAAGCTTATGTTATACTTAAATGTACATTTCTGTAGAGCGCATTTGTCATTGCATGATGTCAATTCTTTAAACGCCATACATATATCTTAGACCGTATATTTTGTGTCCACGGATAGTTTTTTTTCTGTCAGTATTTTTCGATGATTATTCCAACGCACATATAGGTTTCGGCAATGCTTGTGAATTCCAAGTAGATTTGTAAGAGATGTCGACAAAAGATCTTAACTTAGGACGATTCAAAACTCACCATTCCGAGCGGGTTAATCTGAAGCAGTTCGAAAAAATGCCACTCAGAGGTCCTTCCACTCGTTTTCACTTCGCTACACACGTCTTCAAGGTTCAAACGTGATTATCCAGTTTGAATGCCACATTGTCTTCTAGTCAACCTTTGCACCGCATGGATGTTTTACTTGTTATATTTGTTATAGTTATATCGTAGTAGTATTTGATTTTGAAATGTTTTCGAGAAAACTTTACCTGTATTTTGTATCTTTAAATATTCATATTATGTACATATGATATAAAAATATCATGATTTTTCCTGCTAAATTATTGGTTCATGATTGTGTAATAAATTAAGGTGGGGATGATGCTTTTAATTTTGCACACCATGGTCATAGGCTTCAAAAAGCCGTAGTGAGAGCAATTTACTATTTGGTAACTTGATTATTACTTTGGCGCAACGAGGTAGGATACCTAATTTGGGTTTTCCTACCATTCTCATCTTTATAAAATGCTCTCTTTAAATTTCACTATCAAGTGTATCAGTGAAAGGTCACTCTTTTAAAACAGTTAATTTTATGAACCTCACGATAGCCTTGAAATCAGATTCCTTGGAAAATGATAACTGAGGAACTTGCAATATATTTGACTAGATATCTCTGGTAAAAAATCAACTTACGAAAATACTAAGTATACAATGAGAATGAACAGCAAAGAGCATTTTTGTACGCTCATATATGAAATGCTTTTGGTCGTATTGTGAAATACAGTTGGAGAAATCAAATGCTAATTCTAATCTACGTATATTATCTCTTAAGATTAAGATAATCTCTAAGCTAGTAACCCCATTCTAAAGACCGTTTCATATAAGGCACTTTTTGGCACATTCTGACGTATGAATGCTTGAGCAGTGAAAATTACGTTAGGTAAATTGAAGAATTGCTAGAATGACTGCGCATAATCATGAACGAAAGCTAGGAAAATAGCCAGAACCTGCGTTATCGCAATTTATACAAATCAGGCTGCGCATTTAAGTGCCAAATGTAAAATATCCTTCGGGTTCTACGATTGCTGCCCCTGACGAACTTGAGTTTCAGGTGCACAGCCTAATTCAGTCTAAGAGAGAATTCACAAAAAGCGCAACAAAATTGGCGCATACTGATGGCGCAGAGCGTGATGAAAACATCAAGATCGAGGTGGTTAGGTAGCTGGGTATATCCCCAAGACACGCAGCTGGCATTGAACTTTTCCTTAGACGGGCGTATCCCTTCAAGTTTTCCAAAAACTCTATTAAATCTTGTACTTAGAGGAGGGGATGGATGTGGACGGGGCAGGGTTTAACTGTAAAAAGCGCTGGCGACGTCTCCACAGGCGTAACATCAACCACTCCCTCGCTATTCTCCCTCGTTTTCCCGGAGTGAGTGAGATGATGCGGATGGCAGCGAGAGGGTGCGACCCCCGGAGAGCAGGGAGAAAGGCTGGGAGGGGGCGGCGCGGCGTCCCTCAGGGTGTGGGGGGGGGGGGGGGCACGAGTCGCCGGCATCCCACCGGACACGTTACCGCCGCCGGCCAAAGGGAGGAGGTGGGATTTCCGCAGATGAGCGAGCGTGGGTGTCGGCTCAGAGTGTGGCTCTTTTTTTCGCATGAGATGGAGATTAGGAGGATGAGTGGAAGTGGGAGTGGAGAATTGGGGCGAATGCCTCTTGCCTGACGCTTGAGGACGTTACCTCCGCGCCTGAGCAGTCGAAACAAGCGATAAATACCACCATTGCATTTATGCTGGTTCAGTGGCGTGACAACTGGGGGGAAGGTTACATTACCCGCCCACAACCCTAAAATGTTGAGTTTCCCCCCCCCCCACCATTTTCCCCCATTAAGTACAATTTATAGGACGGTAAATATCCAGTTTTTCCTTGAATTTGCCATAAAACAAAAAATAGGTGAGGAGTGCTTACTTCTCCATGCAATAAGACCGCGTTTCATTACAATAGTAATTTACTTCGAAACAACATTCATCTGTATGTCATATCCAAGACGTTATCGTTACGCTCAGCTTATGTAATTTACTGAGTTACTTCCCATCTGTCAAAGCGGGTGAGTATCATCCCTAGGTCTAACGAGCATGTTAAAGTAATCACAGTTGAAGAGAAAATGTTTCGCGCTTTAAGTAAGGGCTTACTATAGCTACTACAGGATGCAAGAGGAAGAAAGAGTTTCATCCTCTCCTCCGTTCTATATAAACCAATTGCGCATCATCGTCCCTCAAACGTTATATTCGACGCATGGTGCAACAAAATGCCTTGTTAGCATAGTTGGCTAACACACTTGACCGGCAATTGGGAGATCCGGGTTCGAATACCGGTCAAGTGAAATGATTTTTTCATGGCGAATTTCACTGTCTTTGGTGTATAACGTTGCACCCGTGCGCGTGACTTCATACCACATCATTTGTGTAAATGCAATGATTGTAAGTTTCCCTTCATTGCCTTTGTCCATTGTTCATCGCAACCCTGACATCTACATGATCAAGTTCCGTAAAGATAGGTAAGGCCGGCAGCTTATGCGCCCAAGTTTGAGAGTTACACTATAGTCGCTCCCACAACGATTAACGTAGTATAAAAATCCAATTTAATATCTATTAATTGTATTAATGCTCAAAAAAGTTACGCCTGAAACCATTAACTTAGGATTTCTCATTAATTGGCTATTCGTATTCTTAAATGTTGCACCTTCTTATATGCTATAGGTTTAGTAATTGAGTGCACGTACCTTTAAGCCTCTAAGGACTTCAGATGAAATAATTTCTGTTTAAATCAATTATTATCCATGATAAACAAATATATTAAAAGGAAGTTTATGATTTTTGTGAAATAAGGAACGAATTGGATTAGCTTTTCTTGTGGATTACGCAGTGCTAAAATTGTAGAGCTAAAGCATTCTTATTCTGTGGAAATACTCACATGATTCCTTTGTAAATGAAGCAGCAATAGCTTTATTTGAAACTTTTAGTACCTGTTGATGGCATGATTTATATAATAGATAAAAATCTGGATCACAATTCAAACTTGCAAATGCCTAGCGGCACCTTTGAAAGCTTCTTTGGGTGATTTTCGATCGAGGGTCAGATAATAATCGGGCTATGAAAACAATCGAAGCCGAGAATTAATCACATACTTGTGAATCCAGCCGCAAGAGTATCCCTCGGGTTCCTTATATTTATCAGTCCAAATAAAATTACATACCAGCGCCGAATCACGCGCCGGAGATTTCAACGATCGATAAAGTCGTACGATATCTTCTGACGCCAAGGGTTCGTCCTCTTTCATTAGCGCACCAAACGGCGTATTAATCCCTAAAACACCTTCGCTACCCAAACCAGCAAGGCCACGAGAAAAAACTTGCATCCCTCCGAAGAACACACACGTCAATTGGATACATGTGTCCGCGACCGGTAGAGAGTTATTTATTTTTTACGGTGTAATTTATGGCAATTTTTTGCGGATTCGTCGACCGTAATAATGAATGGAAATCACGCACCTGAAAATTTAAAGAACCATCTCCAGCAGGATTCGACCAATTAATATGCTCATGGAATTATTAAGGAATGAGGTAATCAGAGGAGGAGGGAGACATGGTACCGAAAGGTTGCCGAAAGTGATCCGCCGCTCCGTGTTACTGACCACCTATCGCCGCTACATCCAAATGTAATATACCGAGTGACGATCATTATCTCAACAGAAACGCTGGGCTCTGAATTCACATAATTAAGAGTATATGAAGGCAGGGCAATGAATGAACACTCATTATCGGCTGAGAATTATATAATCATTGCAAATATAATAATTTTATGATCGGGATGTTGCCAGCACCCCACACGATTAATTACGTCACAAAAACTCGCACGAATACTTAAAGGGTTAAACAACACGTAACGAACACTTCGCAACGATAGGGGACACCTGAGTCATATTTTTGGTCATTTATGGATTGCAAAATAATTTTCTGAATTTCTCATTTTTTATTCAACTGCGATAACTAATTAGTGCATAACTTTTGCGTCAGGCTACTTTTTTACGTATTACTTTTGTGTCTACAATAAACCGCAACACTATATTGCTCTTTCGTATCAAGTTTGGCATTCCCAGCGTGACTGGCTTAAAGACTGCAATACGAGGAGTTACTTCTGCTACTTAATGGTACATTTTCGAGATTATATTAATTTCAAAATCTCATGAATCTAGATGAAAAATGTTCATCCTAATGCATGAGTACTGACGAAAGAAATTTAGGATTTCTTTGTACTTCAGCGCCTACAACAGAAGCGTTCACAGGTAAAGGCTTCATTTAATTTATAAGAGGAAGCACAAGGTTCTTACAACAACTTTGTTTGCACAATTTTTGTTTAGTTCTGATGATATATTTTCAAATCGTAAAACAACGTCGGCAGATGCGTTAAAAATATTGCTGCTTGAAATGAAACCCGATGAAAATTCTGAATACACATGAAAGAGTTAGGTGATGAAAGTACAGACGACAGAAACACGTACATTTATACCCGCGAACAGCTGAATTTCACTTTTCCGATTCAACAACAGGGATCGTTTTGGAGCGTAAAGAAAAACTACCCCTTAAAAACAACACTTAACCATCCAAATAATCCCATAAAGCCGAAGCCCAAACGAAAGACCTTTCGCGTCCTCCCCTAGGCTACACTCCTGGCGAGGAGATAACTCAGCGAAGCCCTTTGGTCAGGCAAACGGCAACCTGTAACTTGGACCCACACAAAACTTGCGAGGCACATGCCCGAACCTTGGATACCGATCTCAGGATTCCGCCGTCGATAAAAGGAATGGTATCGCCCAAATAGCTGGGTAGGTATACAATGAAACACATGGGGGGTGAATGTCTGTTTGCGAGTGGCCCGGAGTGGTGGAAACTGTGAGGCAGGGATTATTAACGAGTTCACTGACTCTTTGAGGAGGGAGAGAGAGAGAGGGGATAAAAGTCAGAGCTTAAAAAGACGCGTCCAAGAAGGAAGAGGTGTATGGAGGGGGATGCTCCCGGAGGAATGGGGGAGGAGGAATGAGGCAAGAGAGGAGGAAGGATGCGACAGGGGGGGAGGAGGGGGATGAGGACGGCGCCTGCGGAAAAGAGAACGCGGGGATGCGGGAGGAGAGGAGTAAGAGAGGTTCAAGGACAAGGCGGCGCTGCCCCAATCCTTGCTTCCCCGGCGACGGGCCTTTGCCATCCCTTGTCGTAAAAGCTAATTAACTACCGGTATAATGAGAGAGTACGATGTAGGAAGCGAAGAGGACCCTATTTTAAAGATCGCTTTCCACCGCCTAACGCAATGAAAGATGGATTAGATATTTTCTCGATTACTTAGCCCTTCCTTTTTCGGAATGGTTGATCTGAGAGTATAAGCGAAGATTTGGACGCCACGGGGAGGAATGCCTTGGTCAGCCGATTTAAGCAGGTAAGTTGAACGCATATTTTTACGAGTTTATTTTTATGCTCGTCCATTTATACCTACGATTTTTGTGTTTTCATCTTCCAGCTGACCACCCACAGCGACGAGGATTAGGATTTTGCAATGAGGGATACTATTAAACGCTCTATGAGGGAAAATGGCTCACGAAGATGTATAAATAAAATAGCGTTCCACGAAGGTCATTTAATAAGCTTTATACACGTCGAGGGGTGATCCATTCAAATTAAATGTTATGATGACTATTAACCCTGTTAATAGCAAACGTCAACATGCTCGTTAGCAAGATGAAAATAAAGAACTCTTTATGGATGAACAGATTAAAGAGTGTTGGAAAGTATATAGTTTTTTAAAGAAAGTTTATTAGCTTCGAGATAAATAATGAAGAAAAAAATGTTTTCAATCTTCGACCTCGCCCGTCAGGAAGAAGGCAGAGTGAAAATTCTAGCAGACGGATACCTACATTTTATTTCGTTAATCGGTGCTTTCTGAGTGAAGAATGCATGACGAATTCAGCCACATCACGCATGATGCTCACGCATGCTATGACCACATTTCTTGAATAATCCTCAGCGAGCATCATCCTAAACAGGTACCTCGCCTGTTAAGTGCATTTGCGTCGGGCCAGAAACCCTGACATAAAAACAACTTACACTTTTCTTGCAATTGACGGCCCAGTCCTAGTTCTCTTGAAAGCATATTTTTACGTCACTGAAGGGCGAAGAAAAATAGTTATACAGCTTCGCATCTCAGGCGTTATCCCCAGTAAGCGGCAAGTAGTAGGTACTAAAAGCCCCTCTACACTTTTATTAGGCATAGGTGCGTTTCATAGATGGAGCAAAAAGGCTCTTTCGGCAGGGAAGGCGGAATGCTTGCTTGTTCTTCAACCCGTCTTGCAGTCGAGAGCCATACCCACGACCGATGTAAACAAAGCGTGATCCCTAACTCCTTCGGACATAAGGAGCGATGACGTTACAGGCACCTCACCTATTCATTTCCGCAGCTAGTGTACCTTAAATCAAAGATAGCGGAAGTACGGAGACCGGCCGCGAGGATGCGCCCCATCGTAAAATATTACTGCGAGGCAGATTTAAGTCCCCGCGTCTCACTAAGTGCGAGTGTATTTTATTGTAGGTATTAAAATTCTCTCTCCCAAGGCAGGGGTAATGTTTTTCAAACATATACACGAAACGCGATGCACACCAAGGCGAGGTTTCTCTTGGAATGAGCCAAAATCTTAATTCCTGCTCGGTATTTGCCCATAGTTCACAGACGAGAAAACTAAAACCGGCATTGACTGATGTCATTCTAAGGAAAAAACTAAGAAATGAACTAATTTTAATTTAATTTTTGGCCTTACATCGTGCTCAGTGATGTATAATTTGTGGCATGTGAGATAACTTATCATTTGAGACAAATCAAGACTTAAATACCACACCGAGTGGTAACTAGATTTGGAAAATTTGGAATTTATACACCTAATCGAATAAATTAGTTTTTAATTAGCCATTAAAAGACATATGAAGTCTGACCACAGTTTCAGAAATGCACTGAGTTCCTGAAAATGAGGTTGAGTGAGTAGTTATGCGTCAATGGTTAAAATATAATAATCTAAAATTAAGTGATACAGATTTATTTAACTAGATCGAATACCAGCGATTTTACTACGCAGAGATTATATTTCTATAATATCCGGTACTCAGTGGTATTCCACGCTTAGTATCTAGGAGGTGTGAATCTAGAAAAAAGGTGCTGTGCAACGTTGCAACGCCCTGAGGCTAAATGGAAATATAATCCTTATCACGGTCAGCTATTAAATCAATTAATATTATAAGGCAACTAATGAAAATAAAGACCGAAAACTGAAATATCGCTGAACGAATAGCAGTCATGAGGATGGTAGCTGATGCGAGGGATAAGTAATTTAAAAAACACCACGACAAGGGCCGGATAGGTTAACATTCAGCGAATCCCACATAAAGATTTGTAAGATAGACGAAGGTGTTATCATGGCATGATCTTTATCTATTTTTATGAGCCCCGCAACCCTCAGAATAAATAGCAGTTGCAAAGCAACGACCTTTTTCTCGTCTAAAATTCCAAGCTTGGACATGAGTTACGAGAAAACAATCCTCAATTGAACTTGGAACGTAAACGCGAAGTAGTCGGCCAGCATTCTTCCAGTCGAAGATCCCGCCGCATTCTACTCTTCCTTTCCCGATCCTTTGCCGCCTTATTCTCACTTCCTCGAACAAAAGTAAAAGCAACCACCGAGTTCCCTCTTCGCAAACCTCGCCAGAAGACGCCATTCGAATGGGAAGCAGCGAGATTCAAGAGGGTGGAGCCAAGTTAGGTACGAGAAAAGTCTCGGAGGGGGGTTGGAAAAGATCTTGGGGCTGTTGGGGGAGAGCGCGGGCGCTCGTGTATAGCTACATAGGTAGTAGTAGTATACGGTGACGCCGCGACGAGGAGCGGTAGGAAAAAAAAGATAGCAACGCGGAAGGCGTCGGGCTGGTTTTTGATCCAGTTTGCAGGAAATGGATGGAAAACTACGCCGCCTCGCCACTACTGGTCGGATCTCCTTTTGTTTTTCGTTTTTTTTTTAATTTCCCATCTAAAGCGAAGGAAAGGTTTCCTACCCTCCCCGATCCGGACTCCGTTATATTTACGGTTGCATCAGGTCGATTATAAGGTGTTTCTCAGGAAGGGATAGGGATCCACTTCGATTGAGGCGTTGTGTGACTGCGACGGAGAATACCTTATCATATCCTTATCTATTGATCATTTATTTCACGTATCCGCATGGAGAATTAACAAAACGCAATCTTTTGATTGATCCGACGTCACCTTATTTACGTAGCGAGAATTATAAGGCGATGGAATTTAAGAAATATCACACTTATTTGAAGCTGTCTCCAAACTTACACCGTACAGAGAGCAATACGTTATAGCAAATAGTTTCCGTGCCCTAATCATTTTCTGATAATTGAAAAATAAATATTATCCATTGAATCCTAATAGTAAAATCTGATAAAAGAGAAAGCAAACAGTATAAATTTAAAAAGAGCAATTTCAATGTCAAGGAATCTGAACTGTAGCCAAAACCAGAATGATGAATTATGCTAGGATAAAAACTCTTGAAGAATATTTGCATACCTAATTATGCATCTTTTCAAAATCGGACTATACTTAAAAAAATAGAATTCATGGATTGAATTAAGATCAATTTAAATACCTTCATTACTTTCTAACTTTGGAATTAATGTGAAATCCTTGCCACAACCAGGGGCGGATTAAGGGGGGTGAACCGCGGGAGAGCGTCACTACGTGAGGAGGGATCATCTTAATAAGTACCTTTGGAATGTGGTTTCTCCCTCGATGAATGGACATTTTTGTAGGTACTGCCTTTTTGCCCAATTAACGGCAGCTTGCCTTAAAATTTAAAGTTAAAATCCTTCGTTACAGAGCCATTAAAGAAGTTTTCAAAACTTCAAGGGAAACATGCTGATATGGAACTCCACCAAAACACAGTCTATCACAAAGATGCAGTGCTGCTGGCCCTGAATTTTCTGGTGCCAATAAACGACCCTTGGCTGTCAGCCCAACCGCAGTGCAGGGGGCGGGGGAGTTGCAGCCGTGCGACACCAGCTGTGGGTTGGTGGCCTCGAGGAGACAATAATCCTGTGCGGTATCATGCTGTCTCCGTTAAAAGTGTACCATTTCGTCAGTAGGCGATGTCAAGTTGCTAAAAAGAGAAATAACCGCGGTGCACCCGAAGAAAGCAGTCTTTCAGTGCCTCCTAAAGCTTTACTCAATGTGACCAAATGCGTAATTTTTTCCGCGATTTCTCCAAAATATAAAACACGGAGGCTCTTTTCAATGTTTGTATCTCGAAAGCGGAGTGGATGCGGCTACAATCCATTCCACACACTTGCCGCGCCACCTTACGGGCGGGTGCAGGCGGGTTGGACTAGACTCGACCGCGCAATCGAAAAACTGATGTGAAATTCGGCGTCGCAAACGGTCGCAGAAAAACTCATCGTATTCGCACTTCGGAAGCTTTGTAGAGTTTCCCCATATAAGTTACTTCGCGATGCTCGGCGATGCAAATAAGTATTTCTCTACATGTATTTAAAAAATGACCAAAAATGAGGGTACGCCATTTTGTTTAATATCTTTGGTAAATAATGAAAAAAAAGTAAGTAGACTACATTAAAACAAAGATGATAAACAGTTTCATTTTACTGCGTCACTTTTTAATCCAATTCTACACCCATAAAGGCTTAGCAAGGGCTTGATTTTGAAGATTTCGTGAGAAAATTGAGTATAGACCATTTTTGCGAAATTTGTGCAACTTATTACCAGATGCAAATTGTTAACTGTAGAGTGCTAAGGAAAATGATTTGCGTCACCTCATGCACATTTCTTTTGAAAATATGTATGCAGAGTTTCAGCTTCCTGGCATGAAAAAATCACTTTTTGACTTTTGGCCAGGTTTTTTCGATTTCAGCCCACTGTGCGTATGACCTCTGAATGGTATGTTCTGACGGCCAAGAAAAATCACAATTTTTAGTATCAGCTTCAGGTTTTATCTATTTTACTTGATTTTCTCCCTTCTGTAGCCGTCCAGTTGGCTTGCGATTGGATTTTCAGTTTTTTGCATTATATTGCATACCCCCCAGGCGCCGAGAAAAGTAGTGAACCCCCCCAAAAACGACCTTAATCTGCCCCTGGCCACAACAGCCAAAAAAAAATTATTTAAAAGTAAATGTAGAGCCATTGAATGTATTTCCTGGAAAAAATAGGTAAGTAATTTAGGTCACGTTGGCGTGTTAATTTATGTATGTCCCTCCAAACTTATATTAATAAAAATGTGATAAAAGGCCTTAATGACAGGACTGTTTTATATAATACCAACTTCATATGACGAAAGATCTCAAAGATACTTCATTTCAACTAATGCACAAGAAAAAAGACTTATGAAGGTATTTTTTTCCAATCGCAGCATTAGCAAAGTCATAAAACTACATATAATAAATGATTTCAGTGCTCACTCAGACAACATTGTGAAAAGACCGGAGATGGCTTTTATTAAGTAACTCTTATTGCAGTGTTCATAAATAGAGGGGAAAATATATGAACTCTCTTCTAGGAAGGTGATAAAAACAGGTTCTTTTATGGTTCCACAGCGAAACAGTAAAATGCAACCTGTTCGAAGGTGATAAAATTGGGTATTCATTACATAAAGAGCATTACCAAGGATGTTCCACTTAACACCATGGAAGATCAATGGGAATAGCCTGAATATCCCCATGCAGCGAATCTCATTTACTCATAAATTTATATTAAATAACCTTAAATTCAGGGGAATAGCCGCTCTGCGAAGGGGCATATAGAAAGAAAAGAGGACGAAGAATGGCAAATAATTCCACGAGTTAACTCGTCGAGAAATAATATAAATAAATACGCAACATAACAGTACTCTCAGACTTAAAAGTGCTATAAAAATACTTTTCAATTGTATCACTTATTTCCGGATAAAGACAGTTATCGCAGATATTTATCCCGGGACGCTGAGCAGAGAGATAGATATGTATCCACTTTCAAGCACTTTAAATCACAAAAACAAATTTTGTGAACATTACTTATAGCGAGGAAAGTCAAAATCGTTAGATTTACTTCATCAAAGAAATCAAAATCTAAGCGAATTCAGGAGTAGAAAAATTGAAACAAGTACCTACGTTAAATCCGGGACATGAAAGATGAATGAACCCTCCTTCATGAATAATCACCCTTCTTAGAGTCATAATTTCTGAGAGACGCCAAGGAGATAGGAAAAAAACAAGAAAGAATTGAAAGCCACGCTGCTGAGAAGAAAATCTCAACGGCAATAATAATATAATAAACTTGACGGTTGAATAAGAGAAAAATTCAAGCTATTCATCAAACGAAAAAAGAGGCATGAACATCCGATTGTGGATTTTGGGAGACGTGACTGTTATCTTTTTGATACCGATGACAAAACCTTTGAAAAGAGTCTCCATCGATTTGCCCTAGGAAAACAGCATTTGGCAAATCCTTCTAGCTAAGTCATGTACCAGGGAAACTCCTTGGCAGATGCTGGAGACGTTTACCTTAATTCCTAAACGAAAGCAATTTCAGCCAGCAACGCGGGATAAAGAAATATTTTTATGCGCAATCCTAAATGCCTCAGCAGTGACTGTGGGAAATGATAAAGAAAAGAAAACTATCCGCTCCGAACTTCTACTATGAAGCTTACAATTATAAAATCAATGGACTCCAGCGTTACTTTTTGGAAGAACAGCATTGCCACTTTCGTTCAACACGTTGCGACGCGTCGTTCGTAGGGACAAGCCAACATATTTTTTTTTCAACGGCTGAAAGCTTAGGAGGCTTGGCTCTAAATAACTTGAATGAGGTGAAGCAATTAAATATTGAAGAATATTGAAAACTATATCAAGGCGTTTAATTTATTCCATGCGAAAATCCTCACATGAGGAAGAGATAAGTCACTGAGGAATATTACGCCACAAAAAGAATTGTACTGCATGGATTCTACATTAAATGAGATGAAAACAGTTCAACGGACTTAAATCGTACAATAAGATATCTGATCGAAAATTTCCAGAACTGATTTTATATAAATAATCAAGGAACATTACGACTTATTCAACATTATCCCCTACGAAGTACCTACCTATCCGCACACATCTGCTCTTCCTCTACGGGGAGCATGTAAAAAATGCGTTATCCGGATCTTGTTTAGGCCCTCGATTGTGTCAACTCTTAGTCCTTAGCCGAGAAGGCATTTATGATGAAAAACAACTTCAGATTACCAATGTGGAGGTAGCATGTAAAAAATATAGCGGGTATTTTTGTGTTATGTCTAGATATATGTATTAGACATGGATTAGAGACATTAGTAGACAGATATCCGTCTGCCGAAACCAATCTTTTCAGGGCTGACGTATTATACGTATATATTATACACCAACCCTGAAGAGGTCTCGATCAAAGGAGAGGAACCGTCAGTTGTTTTTTTTACCCAAACATGATGAATCACAACAGAATAATCCATCTTTTACGAATATGGACCGTAAAAGTTTTAATAATGTAATTAAGGACCATTGGACAAACGGATCAAGTGATAGTAAATCTTTAGTGCTAGATAGTAGGTGGATGGTCACCTGGATGACCAAAATGAATGCATAGGATTCTATTTCCTCTGCTTATATTGGCAATTCGGATTAACTTTAATTTAATTTACTTGTCATTGCTCTTCTTTTTAATTAATTAAATCCTTCGAAACCAGGTGTCGAATGCGTATTCTGTATCGATCAAATGGACGGATCAAATATGAAGTGAGAAAATACACAGAAAAAAGAGGAGAAAACAACATGGTAGCAAGAGAGAATCCCAAAGGACTGGACTGATCCTGAGGTACAATGAACTCCTATAAGTACAGGATAGATAGTGTTATTTTCACCCAAACACGGAATTTTATAATTACTAAACATTTTCTTGACCAGTAAATTCATACACCCCTGGAGGTGTCGTGAAAAAAAGTCCCACTCGTTCCCAGGTGGGATAACCGAAATATCCTGGAATTCCTGGAATGTCCCTGGAACTTAGATTTTACGGCTAAAAATATACCTACATTCGTGGCAATGTTTTTGTTTGGCTTCAAATCTACCTCCGATAATGTTAGGAATAGGTATTTATTCCCCTGTAAAAATTCTAAATCCCTGAAATTTTAGCATCCTGTCAAAATCCCTGGAATTACCTGAAATAACCCTGGAATTGGCGTAGATTCTTTGAAAATAGATGTAGTAGGCTAATCATTTTTTCCTTTCCGTTAAGCTTATAGTGCTAGCGGTACGCTAAACCATGTTGCAAATTGTGATACAAGCAATCCACTAGGTACAATTATTCTTTGTACCTGTTTGGCCGATTTGGTCTGAAGCACCGACTGACTTGACCGTGGGGGCTCAAATTTTAGGGGAGCGGGAGTGGGGTGGGGAAAAGTAAAAAAAAAAGCATTGAAAATTGTGTCAACGAGCTAGAGATGGGATTAAGATGTCGATTTCATATGATTTGGACCCAATAAATTCAATTTCAGCCTTAATGTATCCCTTTGACGACCGAAAGTCGAAGTATCGCCACCATATTGTAAAATGGCGGCCTGGATGTGTGATACGCCCTCGGTAGTCAACATGCCCAAGCTGGGGGTCTTTTCCGGAGTTGTGGCACCAAAATTCACCTTCAAGGACTTTCATTCCACTACATCGATCGCCTATTGGCAAATCAACCGGCCGATAGAGAGCAGCACTGAAAAGTGTCATGGCGGATATAGAGGGGATCGAGGGGATTGATGTCAGTACGACATACGAACGTAGTCGCCTTGAATTACTCTCAGTCCAGTCAATGAAGGAGTTGTAGAGGACAGAGACCAAACTTAAGTGATTTGTTTAGATTTAATTGATAGTAAACGTGGTATACATACTAAAAGCCCCCGGGCCAAGGAGGTGTGCGGGAGGGAGGGGGGGGCGCAGAATGTCACTTTTTTGGTTTTTTGCTCATATCTTGAAAACGGTGCGTGGTAGCGAAAATATTACTAGATTAAAAATTAAAGCTATTTAAATGTACTACAAAATATCTCCTTATACATTTATTTATTTTCCTCATAGTTATCGAGATATACGCTAGCGAAAATTGTAAATATTTGAAAAACGCTCAATTTCCTCCCGTTTTTTTGACAAACATTTCCTTCTAGCGGCTCAGCCTTTACTTTTACAGCAAAGTCTTCGGGAGCATAGTTGTACAGAATTAAATTATCTTTAAAATGAGACATAATGTAATATGTTATCTTCAACTGGTCAACAGTTACAATAATTTGAAATGTAAGGGAAAATTCCGGACTCTGGTAAGAAAACAGCACATCGCACTTTCTCGTTTTCTAGGGTTGTATATTGTTAATATACCTAGGTTAGGCTAGTACGGTGATCATTGTACTTCTCATAGTAATATGTGGAACATCATTTAATATTTTACCTTCAACTGGTCAAAAGTTACAGAAATTGGAAATTTCTGGGAAAATTCCTAAATTTTGCAAGGAAACCGCACATCACTCTATCCCGTTCATCTATGTTTATATCTTATTTTTAAAGCTATCGTGAGCGTCGGAAGAAGAAATTACAGAGGGGTACATTCATTGGCGGATCGTGGCAAACAAAAAGGTGTTTCACAAGTGTTAGTCCGCTTCCAACAATACCACTACCCATAGAGTGGAAAGTATTCGATGGTACTTACATTAATATTAGCATTGTCAAAAACAAATTAATTGAATGATCGTGTTTTCAAGGCTGGTTGAGCATGGATCATAAATTTCTAAATCTTGGACTAAGGTAGTAAGATGAACAAAATCCCAAACTTGCGAGAATGTTAACTAAGTTTTTGATGAAAATCTTCTGTGAAGTAGTGGGCTACTCAATATTGAGGACAGGAACGTCCGCGGCCGAAGCACAGAGGTAATGGCTGGTGCAATCGTGGTACATTTCTTTGTGTGATACAGGTGGGTATGTGTTAGTATCGAACACTTAACTCTGGATGTTCTGCCTAATGATATTTTTCCCAGTCACTGCGGCCATTAATTCGTCCATGGAAAACTGGCAGTTACTGATCTCTTCCATGCAAGAATAAATGTATTCCATTCCTCTGTAAATGTAGTTATCACCCTGGTGAAAATGAACCCTTGACAAATTTCCGGGGGCGTTCTGCAGATTTTTTTATTTCGTTAGTCAGGTATAGAGGTCTAATAAAATTCACACGGAATTTATCATCGTAAATAACTTCCTCGGCGACTAAATCATTTATGGAGGACTGCCGACCAATAACGTTTTCACTCTTGTCATTCCTCGCAAGACCATGGTTGACCAGACAAGGCTGCAGCCTCCATACACGTTTGTTGTATAAAGTAGCTAATTTTCGCGTGTCATACACCACTTGCCGCCTTTAAAAAGCCTTCTTTTTCTCGTACTCTACAGGGTCTGCTCAGAGAAAGCAGTGATTCTTGAAATTGAATTCTGTTAGTGAAGACCTCGAGGTCACCATTTCAGTTGATTCAGATAATGTTGATGCAGCCTGCCTCTTCAAACCCACCTTGATGCTTTGTGCTCTGTTTTTTTGCACTGTGGAACTGAGCATATTTTGCAAGACTTATAAACGTCTTCATTGCCTCTACACTCGTATTCACATCGACGGCATTTATAAGTGTCCGAGAAAATAAATCAACTTGAGCGGTCAAAAATTACGCAGGAGCCCAGTAATTTAAGGATGGCAGTTTCAAAATCCACCAAATTCTTTAAAAAGAAAGAAGATATAGCCTCCTAACAAGAACAACTTGGCTTAAGGTAATTTTACACAGTAAATTTGTTTGTACAAACTCCGTGAACTCTTGCATGAGGCAAAATGTATCGTGTAAAGCGGCAAATTGTATGAACGCTTGTGCGAATGTCTCAATGCCTGAACGGAAAATAGAACCTGCTCTAATTTCGTTGAGACAAGCATACAATATCACATATGTATATTCGTTTGTACAAAATCTTTCATCGTGCAAAACGGCCTTTAGAGTAGTTGTAAATGCACAACTTCCTCGCCTCCTGGCTATCCCCTCTCGAAAGCTTACGAATTTGACCACCAGATGTCAGCCACTTCGGGTGGAAGAGCGAATAGTATATCAATGGTCCTTTCGTCCACTCGCATATTGTATCCATAACCGATACCTGGACCCTTAGCTACTCGCATGGCAAAATGTTACGTTACTACTCGCCTCGGGTAAACATGACCCGATTTTGGATTCCTCTTGAATTCGCTCGGGTCATTTCGATTTCAAAGCAAGTAGTCTCACGTCTCTTCTTGAACACTTTGAGTCGCGCTTCATGTTCACACTGCAAGTGAAGTGATTTCATAGTGTGATATTTGAATGTGACTTGGCCCTATCTGGATGGTTCGGCAGTTATATCTCTTTGTATCTTTCGCAATTTCCATGCATTATCATCTTGGTCACCTCTTTGCTTCCGTTGGTGTGGATGGTTCAGTTACGTCTTGCCATCTTGAGGTAAGCTCTTCGCATTATTTTCTCATTTCGCTCTTTGCTTCCGGTGATTTGTCTTTAACACAAACAGACGTGATGGGGACATAACCTTATTTTTTTCCCTGTCAGGTTGTCGGTAGACGTAATGTGCCTAAAAATAAGGTCCTGGTGTTGGCAGCGCCTACGTCTTTGGGAAATGTAACTGAGCCCTCGTTTGATTGGCAACTTTGCTGCCTTTGTCAAATTGGTAAGGGAAATTTAACTAATCCTGCAGCTAATCCAGTCTTATCAAGAAAGAACTTAGGATATGCAAGATTAGCCTTTAACCAGGAGAAGTTAAAGGTTCTTCAATTCAAGCTACCATGCGACAAAACCGTCGCAGTTTTTGATGAAGGTAATGAAATCGATGCTAGATTTCTCAAGAACAACGCAAGGTGGGACAAAGCCTCCAGCGTGACGTTTTTCAGTAAAAAAATTGAGACTTTACTATCGTCTCTGATGAAAAATACAGAAAATACTGTTTCTCAGAGTAATTGTTCAGGAAAAGATGGGAGCAATAACAACAGTGTTCGCCCCGCGACACGGTTCTGCACAACATCTTTTGGCATGAAGGACTTCACCTGTTTTATTTGTACTGGACCCGAGACTAGAAAACATCCGCTTCGACAGTGCGAAACCAAAGAAATCACTGAGAGAGTGAAAGTATGTGCCACAGCGATGGACTAGACAAGGATCACGGGTATGATAGAAATCGGAGGAGATTTAGTGGCACTAGAAGCCAAGTACCATAGTAATTTTTTTAGCACAACTGTACAATAGATACAGAAAACTGCCCAAAGATAGTGACACCAAAGAGGTTGAAAATTGGTGTGAGAGAATTGCATTTGCTGATTTAATTTTGTACATAGAAGGGAAGCTGGCGTCTGATGTTAAATATGTGTTTGAAATGGGCACATTGATGAAAATGTACAACAATTACATTTCAGAATTATGCAAAATTGACAAAACTGAATTAATTAATGAGCATTCAACACGGATGCGTGAAAGGTTGCTGGCGTATTTCCTAAGTCTGAAAGCTGAGAAGTGGGGTAAGGAGTACGTACTTGTCAGTCGCACTGCTAATTTTAAGCACAACGTCTCTGGAGAGGACTAGGATGATGACGCTATAGTGTTTCGACGATTTGTTTACAACATCAGAAAACTATTTTACATTAAAAATTAAATTTTGATGGTACGTTCCTAAAGCATTGTGATGGGAAGAGCGTCCCGGGGCCTCCACTTGCAGCTTTGAATACCTTAATTAATGGGTCTTCGGTAATCACGAATTGTTTATCCACCAAGGCAGTTATCATAATATTTCAATTATTAATGTTCAATCACCACTCCAAAGTGCCGAAAGGAGAGATTTTTCGCCATAAGAAGATCCTTGAGCTCCCATTACCTCTCTATATGGTTTTATCCTGTTATGTACGGAGTAGAGGGAAATCAGTGATTGATCAGATTCACAAAGCAGGGATTAATGTGTCATCCAATCGAATCATGAAATAACTTCACAGCTTTGCCGTCTGGTTTTGGCCAGGGCGAAAGAAGAAAATATCGGCTGGAAAAGTAGGCCTGTGGTTTTCCTCGAAAATACTCGCGATTTCCTTAAAATTTTAAAACCAAGTGCAAACATTATGATCTAGTGTATCCCCAAAAACAGTTGGATTGATCTCAAAAAGTGTATTTTGGAGCTACAGACGAATTCAGCGATCCCAGAAACCCCGGAGAAGACCCCCAGTATGGGCATGTTGACTACCATGGGTTTGGGTGGGGGGGGGTCATGGGTTTGGGGGGGTGGGCTCACGCATCCAGGCCGCCATTTTCCAATATGGCGGTGATACTTTGACTTCCGGTCGTCAGAGGGATAAATTAAGGCTGAAATTGAATTATTAGATCCGAATCTTATGAAATCGACACCTAAAACCCATCTATAGCTCGTTGACACAATTTTCAAAGCATTTTTTTTTACTTTTCCCCCTCCCACTCCTCCCCCGTAAACTTTTAGCCCACACGGTCAAAATCATGTGGAAACTTCAAGCCAAATCAGCCAAATAGGTCCAAAGAATTATTGTGCATAGCGGCTTGCTTGTATCACAATTTGCAACATGGTTTAGCGTACCGCTAGCACTATAAGCTTAACAGAAAGGAAAAAATGATTAGCCTACTACACCTATTTTTCACGAATCTACGCCGATTCCAGGGTAATTTCAGGTTATTCCAGGGATTTTGGCAGGGTACTAAAATTACAGGGATTTTGAAATTGACAGGGGAATAAATACCAATTTCTAACATTATCGGAGGTAGATTTGAAGGCAAACAAAAAAATTACCACGAATGTAGGTGCATTTTTAGCCGTAATATCCAAGTTCCGGGGACATTCCAGGAATTCCAGGATATTTCGGTTATCCCCGGTTCGGTTCGGTTAGTACAGGATATATAGGTTAAAACCTATACATTGAAAATTTATTAAACCTTTTTTCATATTAAAATATCTTTCGTAGTGTAATTTCGTTACAATCCACGTCGTCAAAAATGCAGAGCATGATAACTTGGATCGTAGAATTTCGCCGATGAATCTCCTGAAAAGCTTCCGGGTTCTGCTGCGTCTTTGTTTGTTTCCCTCATGCTTTCACTACCATTTCTGACAGCATCACCAGGAATAACAATTAGCAAAGGTCGAGACAAACAAACACAGAGGCAGCAGAACCTGGAAGCTCTTTCAGAACATGATAATTTGACAGGCCGAAAGTAAATATTTTGTACGAATGGACAAAGAACTAATGCGGGTAAGAAGTGAAAATTAAAAACTATATAAGATCTGAGAAGGCAAAATGAAGTCAATTTATTTGGAAATTTCTGAGAACGCAAAAAAATGTGAAGGAGTTAAATACGAGACCGTGATGCAAGCCAGCAATGCGAGTTCTGCATTTATTCCCCTTCTGGAATGGATTTCTATACCATGAACATAATTCACTCGTCTGGTTTGATTCAATCTTCCTTTCCATGGAGCGATTCAAAACATTCCTTCGCATACATCTTAGAACGGCTGGAATGTAAGGAGCATACGACAAAATAAAGCTTCCCAAATAATCAAAACGATCAGAACGGATGGAAGAACCTTCAGAAAATTTAGGTATTCACCGGCATCAATCGCTCATAGGAGTAGAGTAGAAAACCAAAGCAGATTCTGAGTGAGGTTTTAGTAATCAATTTCTTTAGCGTAATAGGCAAATCCTTACTTCCTAAGATTCATAAGTGCCAATTAGGAAGTTCCTCTTCGTAATATTACCAAGGATATGTATAAAATAAATGATGCGCAGTAATATCTCGGTTAATTTTTTGCAAGTGCATTGGCAACTGCCTGGGGAAATAAGTCTGATCAGGTTCAAGAATTATAAAAATTTCATTTTAAAATTTTGAACGCAATATTGTTTATTCCGAAGAAGAAAGATCGGCCGTAATTTTAGTCCAACGGCATTAATTTACTTAGCTGCTTTCACAATGAAGGTAACAGCGTAACATGACAAAAAGACACAAAAACCTTACGCAGTGAAGTTTCAAGATTATTCACAAAATAACATCCAAGCAGTAAAATTGTTTAGGTTTTAATTATGCTCATAAATTAACGACGTGGTTTTTCACGTTCACTAGAGTCCATACTTTTCATCTAGTGGATGATAAAATACCTACGTTTCGCCTATTTTCTGGTCTCTGCCCGCAAATAACAAGATGAGTTTTAGAAGGAAGAGCTTGATGAACAATCTGTCCTAAAAAGGAATACGAGCCTCAAATGTTGTTTATTTATGAGCTGCCTCATAAATGTAATTTGCCAGTCCGGACTGCGGGCATTTTCCCCCAACATTTTCATTCCCAAGTAAGGTGAACGGTGGTAATTTTCCAGGCTTAGATTTCAATCCAGCTCATTTTTTTTCTCTCCTCGCCTTTGTATCTAATGCGCCCACTTGGGAGAATACCCGAGATGTAGATAAGAAGTTGGAAAGGCAGGGCAGTGCGGAATCTTACGGGAGTGGTGTATTCCGACTGAGGAGAGAGGGATGGGCGTCGATCGTCTCTTCGAAGGCGGGGCAAGAGATATGGATTCGCTCTGGTGGAGGATTTTGAATGACCGCCAACCGCTCCCAAAAAAAGAATAACAAAACTCACTGACAGCCATTTTTCCTATCGTGCCCGCGGAAAATTTGCATGAATTTTGGACAGGATGATTACACATGTGGATCGGTGAAAATTAAGGCAACGGAGGGCGCTGAGGGAAATTAATGGACAAAATGGCGCATAATTCTTTTCATTCGACAGTGCGCGGCGCTTTACAGTTATCCTAAGCAACTGAGTGAACTGATTCCTCTCCGACCCAAAAAAACTGTGGAAAACTGATGATTACCGAAATGAGTAGAATCAGCCTAAGCATTACGTAAACTACGACTGCTACTTGGCTTTTATCGGCTGCTTAAATATTCGCCTTAACATAACAGCTGCTAACCAATGCTTACTCTCAAATGCAAGTGAAGCGTGAAGAAGTCGGTGTTGAAAATTGTCGTTTTGAGGTTTTCATCACAACTTTAGCAATTTTTTGCGAAAGGCAAACACGATTTAAGCTAGCTGTGACGAGGCTAAATCAATAATATGCCAGCTTCCATTCGCGCAGGTATCAATTACGAAATTCCACTCCTTTGATCTCCGTTACATGAATCTCCTTAGTCCTTTTACTGAGTCACAAACTAAAAATAGTTAAATATATGTTCCCGAATTTTCATGCTACTGTTTTTCTACTCCTTTATGTATTCCTCCGAGGTATATAATTTGTCGTATTAAACCTCATCTTTCAAAGCGCCAAAATTCAAGTGAAGTACCTATGAACCCCAAAAATAGATAGATGATCATCTAAAAATATCCAAACGAGAGAATGTAAAACATGTGAACATGACCTAAGCATAGATCGCTGAAAAGTACATTAGGTGATTATTGGTATATACAAGAACGACAGCTAAACTCAACAGCACCAAAGAGCCCAGAAGGACAAATTCGACGAACTGCATTCTAAATTATGCAAGTAAAAAACATGATACTAGTTCTGTAGCAAGACTAGCATAATTATTCCATCCCAAAAATTGATGAATAGTTTCTCAGTCACATAACAGGAAAAACATTTTTAATTATTATCAGTATTCACAGCACAAGATTGATTTAGAGCAAACAGCAAAGTTATTTATAAATACCATTGTTAATTCGACAAGCTTTTCGCCTCGTATTTCTCATTCATCTCCTCTGCATACTCCCGACTTACCTTATTCCATATAAACTTCCAATTAATTTCCCCCATCTTCTCCCGTCATCTAACATACACCCTGACATGACAACCTCCTTCATCAAGTAGCTCCTTATTCTTCCTCTTCGGCCCACCTATTTAGCCGCTTTCAAATTGACTTCCGGAATTTATCTTCCTCCACAGTGATAGAATCAAAAACAAACTTTGTAAATTTTACAATAAATTTTATTCACTACGACCGGTTTCGACGCATAGGCGACATCTTCACCTGAAGATGTCGCCCATGCATCGAAACCAGTCGTAGTGAATAAAATTTAATGTAAAATTTACAAAGTTTGTTTTTGATTCTATCAAAATGGAATTTTACAAAGTAACGCCTGAGAGTATCGAGTTCCTCCACAGTACCTACCATAAAGCTTTTTATTCGACTTTTTTCCATGGTGCCTTCTCCATTTTTCTCCAATCCCATATCCGAAAGTTCTACAAACCATTTCCATTTTTCTTCCACATTTATCAGGTTGCGGAACCATTACCCCCCCCCCACATAGTACATTACAAAAATTCATTTCCTCATCGTAAATATTTATTTAGAGATTTAAAACTTAAAATTTTAATATATTTTAACAATTAAAGCCTGAGAGATGGAATTTTTAGTCGTATGCTTCAAGGAATGTAGAGACCTCAAGTTTAGTGTCGGTATCACTCACTCAGTGATTCAACCCGTAGGTTGTTTTGGATAGTTGAGGGTAGAGCTCACCCCGGACTAAGCCACAGGCGTGTGAATTTCACACATTCAGGGTAGGGCGTCCAGCTCCTTTCCCTGGGCCACCTCGCACTCTGAGGATTTTTTTGTTCAGGGGCGTCCAAAGACTTCACCCGGATTTGAACCTGAGACCTTTCGATCAATAGCCAAGCGCTCTACCACTAGGCCACCACGCTCCAAGTGTTATTGTATGATATCGAATATCAAATTCATTTGATGTTCCAACGCGTTCAACTTCTGACAATGAATATACAAAATAATTATCTCAGAGAATATACTATCTAATAATTAAACTATACTTTACAATTTATATTGAGAAACATATAAGAATAATATGGCATCTGTAAATCAATCGGTATAAATCGAATTCGGTATTATTTTCTCTTGAAAATGGATTCCTAACCTTTGTATCACCAAGGCAATAATCGTGGTAGTTCCTCTTACTTCATTGGCACAATTAAATAAATGAGAAGGTATTTTAATATAAAATTTTTATCAACTTGATTCATTCCTCCGAATAACACAGAATAAATAGCTTAAGTCGCCGAAAATGACTGAATACAATCTTGTGACGGACGTCAGTTCTAAGCTCGTCCCTGAAAGATCGAAGGGATTCGCCTCCGACGAACTTCATCATCATCTTACCTCCTCCCAAATAGACAAGGTCAGTGACATTGAAATGAGCGATAAACTTGCGAATTGGGTCGTCCAGAAATAAATCCTCGACATCACAACATTACGGCGTATCCCCGGCGTCTCTCATCGATGCCACAGGAATGCCAAAAGAAAAAGAAAAAATGATAAATTGCTCAAACTTCCATCACATTCGCCACGACTTTGATGGAAATGCAACACCCAAAAAATCCATGGACGGCGACGATTATGACAAGAAATGAAGAGAGGGCAGGAGAGCATCTCCTACGCCGTCTCCTCCCCCCCCACTTCCACGGTAGGAATCCGATCCGTCCGACTTGGGCTGTGGGAGGAGTGAGGAGGAGAAGGGAAGAGTAGGCCAAAAGTTCAGTGGGGGACCAAAGATAGATCTCTTGTCTCGGGCGTGTGAGTGGGTGATTTTTTTTCAATGTGACCCTCCGGGGCCGGTAACTGCCGGGTTTCCCGACTGAGTGGGCTGTAGAGAGAACTCTGTGGGACCACCTCCATAGCACTCTAACAAACAGCACACTCCACCTCCATCTACCTTCACCAATCCCATTCCATACCCCCCCCACCTCACTTGATATTCCCCAACGTTGAGACCAAACCGGGCGCCTCTATTTCTCTCTCAGTGCCCGCCAAGCAGAGCCGCTCCCGAAGGCTCGCGACGCCTTTGGGGGAGGAGGGGAACAGCGTAGGAAGTCTCCCGCGGCTGATGGGGAAGGGACGCGGGGAGGGGGAGGTGGCGCCGATGAACGGTTGTGAACCCGTCCACCCCATTGGTCGGAACCAGTTGGAGGATCGCCAGGTCCCGACCTTTTTATTCCATTTTGTTTCTTTTCTTTCAGCAAAGGGGATGGGGAAGACGCAACGAGGGCTTGTTGTTGTCGGCCTGCTGTGGGAGTTTCTAAACTGCGCCCCGCAGGGCAAACAAAACTGCTAAATCATCCTTCACACGGTCAAATTTTTCACCAAGAAATTCTCCACAAAATTTAGGGCACAGTATTTCATAACAGAAGCTTATGTGTGGCTCACAACATATAATAGTGGTAATCATTGACTTGAATCCCTTCGGACCTTCAGATTCCATCCAAGTTCTCTTTCAGGGTCAAGATCGAAAATTATCTTACAATACAATTGCTCTCAAGTGACGCAAACCAATCTGAGTTCACCCTCATGGGAAGCACGCCATGCTTTGCATGCTTTTAAAACCATTGTTGGATATTTTGTTAGTCATGTTTACTATTATGTTGTGAAAAAATCAACAGAGGATTTCATTAGGAGCATTGAAACTAAATGCACGTATCAAATAAGGAAATTTGAGAGTCACCGTGTGTGACTTCAGTCGTATTTGATTACAGTTATTTCATTCCGTCCCTCGAAACTAACAAATCATCGCGAGTTTGGGGAAATAAGTAATAGTTTTCCACATTAATTATGAAAATGAAAATAAAATTCCTTCTCCATTTTCAATTGATCTCAACTACACCAAACCACCCAGCTTTTCCTAATTGTTTAATGTACCTCAGCTGTTGATCTCCTTTCCAAACAGACATTAAACCAATCAAAGTTTCTTCTAAACTTCATTGTGCAAAGAAAAAGTGGCTTAAACAAGGATCAAAGTAAAAAAAATCCTTCCCGACATTAGCTAAATAGCTCCATCTGCTTCCTGCTCCCCCGACGAAGCTCTATCTTCAACATCGTTGAGAGCTGTAATGTGAATCAAGCGTCAATTACACTAAAGACAAAATAGGATATGAAAACGGGGGGATGATTCGTGGTAGGGGATGAGTAGGGGTGGTTCAACCGACGGAGTGCATCCTGGGGAGAGGACCCCCAGGGGTAAAGGGAACACTCAAAGAGTCCGCAATTTCAATGCCCTTAAATCTCCAAATTTAGGGGCCGCTGACGATCTGCGCAAATGCGAGCTTAAAAATTCCCCCTTCCCTCCCTCCCACCCTCTCCATGCGTGAGAGCTCCCATGCTAATACCCCCACGTCTTTCAGTTCTAGATGCAAATTACCAATCCGCGCGACGCATATCCACGGGCGAGGAGATAAAACTGGGCATAATCGCCGCCGGAAACGCTCCAAGGATGTGATGAAACATACTCGTTCATACAGCCGGGACGAAATTCGCCGGGAGCAGTTTTATAGTCTGACCATCAATCGTTCATGTCCTACCCGGGAAATGATGTACAAGTAAGAATGCTCGGCATTCAAAAAATGCGTTCGTGTTATTTCAGCGCTAATCGAACGCGTTTAATGGGTGATTTCAATGGCCGCTAAACGATGACGAAAAGGGAGCTTCAGCTTTTCCGTGTATCCAACAATATGGCCTCATTATAAGTTGATCAATGTCGAATGGGAGAACCTTTTTACTTTTGAATAAAAGATGCTAATAGTGATCCATGACCCACTTGGGATCCTAATAGCCCAACTCAGAGAAGTCAATAAGTTTTAAGGTACCGCACAAAAATAATTTTTTCCACTGGTAGGTATATTCGCACGAAGGCACACGCTTCTATGTTTCTATGCGGTTATACAAAATAAATTTATTGCAGAGGAAAAATAGCTGTAAAATTTCCCTTACTTGGTAAATAAACAAAAAACTCGAATGGATAGAGGAAAAGTACTTCGTTATCGACAATACACATCACTATTTTCAACGAGTTACGTCAGAAGAAATCACTCACAAAAATTCTTATATCCAAGGACGGTCTCCAATCCTTAATCTTACGGTTAGACAGAATGAAAAAGAGAGAGAGAAACAGAATAGGCTGGCTAAAATCAGTAATGAAATACCTACACATACATATATACACACTTCAACTGGAAATAAACATCATGGTGACATCGTCGTATGAGCATAAATTGTAGTACTGTATATTTCGAATACTTTGATTTCATAAACTTTATTTTCACTGTAGAAATAAACTAACGCCTCAAGTGAAAAACAGAAGTCGATTTAAGGAGAAAATTTGGCATATTCCCGATCAGATCACCAACGTATCTTTGTGTTAGCAACTGTAGCGTTAGGTCGCGATTTCACGAGTGACTGACAGTGAGTCAATTTTCCAAACAATCACGGAGAGTCCATGCGGAATCGCCTCCTTTAGCTCGGAGAAGGTCGAGTGGATGAGGGAGATTTATGAGGTATATATCTCGTACACTATACAGTCCCAGATAACGGCATGATTTATCACCCGACATATCCTGAAACGCCCACAGACGGCAGAGGATGATCATTACCAAAATATACATTGTATCAACACGTGTGGCAAAGAATAAGCAGAGGCTTTGTCACAAAAAAGAGCAGATTAGAGAAAACATTATTCCCATGGAGAAAATTTAATTTATACTTTAAATTCCGCAGCGACGTCGATGTAAACCTTCTTTGAGATGTGATTACGGCTCGTTTTGACATGTTTCTCGTTTCATTTAAAAGACTCGTGCCGACGAATAATTGAATGTTTTGCAAGACTTTCTGTAATGCCGCATTGGGTATGACATAATGTTTTTCCTCAGTTTGCACGGTCAATTTCTTTTCCGATTACGGCAAAGAAAAACCACGCGAAGGCAAAATACTACCTTCCAATAAAGCCTTTCGTCTGCATGATACCATTTTACATGCACACCTCCGATGAATCGGCATCCTTTCCCACTTGGACGATCCTACACACAAACAACCAGAATGACTGAATCCACCATTTAAAAAATAAAATTGAATATCTCCTTATCTTTGCGTCACCGGGCAGGAAGTTAACCGGTAAATTTTCACCACCTCATCAACTAGGAAATCAAAAACAACCTCTTACCATTGTCGTAAATATTGCGATACCTGCTTTTGTCGAGACGATAACTTTATGAGAATTTTTATAGCTTGCGTTCCCTGTTTTATTTCCTTTACTCAAAATGAAATTTTATGATGATGTCTCGGTTGAATGTCCCTCGAAGCGTTAAGCCCTTTGAAACGAGACAACGTGTCTCCTCGGTTTCACTCAAGCTGGTATTTTTACGAAAACTGAAAGATTAAAGTGGCTCCGGTAGAAAAGATATCATCCCAAACGTTACGCTAAAGCATCAAGCGAGTGCAAGAATCAGGATAAGGCGCCACAGAGTGAAAATTTGTAACATTATTTGCGAATGAAATCACTTATTTCAGTTATTACACAAGATTTGATCAAAACTGACTCAGGTTTCAACACCTTGAGTCATCATTTTAACCTTGATTGCTGATGGCTCTGGATAATGAGGTTTGTCACAACCTGAACCAGGTTTGATGAAAATATAGCGTAAAAATTGAACAAAGTTATTTTACTAGTAAATGTATCATGCTATGGTAAATCATTGTGAAAGAATCATTTGTATAGCATATGAAGGGTAAAAACTTAAACGTATCGCATTTCATCGCATCGCAAACATTTCTTCATCGAATTGACTCCTATGGAGTTCCATTTCTCTCTAAGGAGAAAAGATTACCTAAAGAGATGATACATTTCTCTTATTTGTTTATACAAGTACATATCTACCACCATCAACCATTCACAAACGCCAACACTTCAAAAGCAGACGATACCAATACCCAAATTACCCACAGTTGTGCGAAGTAAAATGAATGTTTTGATACATATATCTACGACAAAATGGTCAGCTGGGATTGCCAACGATAACAAGATATTAAATCACTGGGGAGTGCCAACAGCTGGGATAATGAGCTGGAGAAGATAATCTAAGGCCAAGTCTCTGACTTCAGGGAGAAAATTATTGCCATTCACCTCCGAGAAAAAAAAACACTGATAAATAAAAGTCGACCAATTATTGATTGAGAGACCAAAAATTGTCCCCAATTTCGGAAATATTACTCGGCACGTGAAGAAACATTAATCGATTCCTTAATTAACGCATCGCATCGCGTCGCATTGGTCGCATTGCATTATCAATCGATTCCTTAATTCAGGTAATAACATTCAAATCCTGGATTGTATCGGTGAAATGAAAACTTATGAGTACACCACAATATTTGTTCGCAATTAAAAACCAATTATATGTTATTATTTAGCATCATTAGTTCGGGAAAATTCCTCTAAAACTTTCACAAATAAAATTATCTAAAATAATTTTTCGCTGATTGCATATATATTTAGGCTATCTATATTCGCACTTTATCTTGGAAACAACAAATTATATCACCTATCACCGTAAGAACTCAACAGAAAAATTGAAGAATTTCTAACATTATACTATTCCACAAGATGGGAGAGTGGTCTAATCCAAGAAAAGGACTCACCATCGAAGGAAATAAAAAAAGGTTTAAGGAGCTTGAATCTGGCGCTAGAATGCCTGGGCTTCTTGGGATGGGCCCCCTCATCCGAATACCTGCGGCTTGACTTCATCGGTGAAAAGTCGTACCACTCATGTTCAATCCAGTATTAAGTTTTACGTAATAATTAGCAAGAAAGCTTTAGGGTGCATAGCAGCCCAAGCAAAGAAGACATTCTATCAGGAAAAGAGCCAACTAACTACTGGAAATACAAGCTTGGAAGTAAGGACATTAAAACGTGCGTATGATGCTGCTATTATATGGCAGTGAAGCTTTGAAGATAACAGCAGAAGAACAAAGACCGTAGGAAGCGATGGAAATGTGGTGCTAATGATGAGCGATGAAGAACAAATGAACGGTGATAATCTCCTATTTCTTTCTACATCCCAGCATACGTCCTACCTCTCACAATCCAGTCCATGAAGTCCATTACTACTCTGCCTCCTCCTAATCTCCTCCAAAAGTTTCCTCTATTTACCCACCATAGTAATCTGACTTTGAATCTGGCGCTAGAATGCCAGGGGTTCTTGGGATGGGCCCCCTCATCTGAATGTCTCCGGCTTGACTTCATCAACCTTTTTTGCCTTCTTACAGAAGGTCCCCGTCACTATCTCCATCCTATTGCTAAACACCTCATCTACTGGCGCAAGTCTCCTTCTGATATCCCTGCTACTGTGCCCATTTCTTCCAACCCACCACACTAGTCGTTACATTGATCTACTGATTCCATTTTGTGCGCTCCAACTTTCATGGCCAGCCTCGCTTTATTTGTCTTAGAAAATCTTATTACCTTATTTTTACTTATGAATAACCTTCATTCCGTATTTCTGCACTGATTTTCTAATGCTTGATCGAATAAACAATGCTCGGCCAACCGCGAGTCTAAGAAACTTTTTCAGCTGAATGATAAAACTGAAGGACACATAAGGCAAATTATAAAGGATGCCCTGATGAGAATGTATGCAAAAATTCAGCATTTGGCTGAAAAATGAAGTGTAGAGCTGCATGAAACCAGTATTAAGACCGCCGTCGACAGTAATAACATTTTAAGATATTATGAATCTACCATAACGTTCACTCAGAGGAAAAGCGCGTTCTGTTTCAAAGACTCCCATCAAAAAAGTAATGAATCTATTGCTGCTGTTTTTTTATCTCTGCCGTAGAAACGTCATTTTATTTCTTCACAATCCCATTACGTTTCTGACCTGAGGCAATATCCTCAGAAAGGAACGCCTCGCATCGATGTGGACGTGTCAAAAAGCAGTCATCTATTCTTTGTCGGGGAGGAACGGAGGTGGAGAAGGAACGATGGATGGAGAGGGACGTTCCTTTAGCACTTGGACACGTAATTTCTAACAGCGAGAGACGTCCGGGTTGGCGAGGGCGAGACCTCCTCTTCTTGAGACTGGCTCGGATGAGAGCACGCATAACACCCGACTGGAGGTGTTGAGCAGGAGAGACGAGGGAATTATTCCGGGGACGTGATTTACCTCTCTGAATGCCGCCCCGCACACATTCGTACCGTTCTCTGCCCTCTCTCGATTCTCCCCTACCCGCTGTTATCTCCTTCCTCCGCCCCCTTACGCCGTTTCATTTTAGACTTACTCGTATTTTTTTACATTTTCCATGATCCTTATCGAAAAATCCTTGCAGGTTTGAAAGGCAGGAAACCTCCTCGTTAATCATTTTTATAATCAACTTCTTCCCTATCAACATCAGCAACGCTCGTTGCAGCAAAATCTAGTCAACTCCTCGATAATAATGTAGTCATTCCTGACAACGTTCTATTTCTTGGCCGCCTAGCAGATACCTATTTTTTTGTCTGGACAAACATCTGAGCAGAACCAAAACCGAATTTAGCAGTAATTACGATGGAGGACTGAATTATTTTCAGAAAAACCTAGGACCGACACCTAACTCCAGGTATAGATTGCAATGGCAGGAGAGGATGCAAAAAATAAACTAAATTCTCGATCATTTCTTTATTCAACTGTGGAAATTCATGAAAAAGTAACAGTATACGGATCAAATATTGGCATTCAGAATAAATGTACAGATTCATGTCACAGTAAATCATCATCGTAAGTTTTTCAATCCCACTGTATCCCTCCTTCTCATTCAATGCTCTCATACATATTGGCATTGTTCACTACCAACATCCCTCTTGATATGGCCCATTTAACTGTCCCTATATTTTCCTCTCCGATTCATCCCTTATATTTCACCCCCTTTTGCATTGACTATGAATTCTTTGCGCTTCAGGGTGTAACCTGTCCGTATTTCTTCTTTTCCGCGTAATATTATACATAGTCCTCTCCTCTTCTACGCTATTGAAAACTTCACCATTTGTTTTTTAACCGTCCGGTTCATTGTCAACAGTCACCTTCACCGCAAAGTTTCGAAGTCTTCCTCTTTGGTGCTCTTTATTGCACAATGTTCCATGTCTCTGACCCGTACAGAGCCACGCTCAGTATGAATGCTTTATACTGAGTCTCATTCTGTTTTATGGCTTTTAACCGCATTCTATTTAAACAAAGAAACTGTTTCTTCAAAGCGAATCCCCACTTACCTCCGGCTATTTATTCATCGATATCTGTCGCGCATTCTCCTTCTATTTAATCCTACCACCGTGGTACATGAAGGACTCAGCTTGCTCTTTTCTCTGTTGGTATCTGAACCTTAGTAATAACCTTGTTTTTGCCATACAAGGACTTCAGTTTTGTAGTTTGGCTTTTTTTAATTCAGGAGGCTGACTGGAGAAATTAGAAGGAGCCGGAAGGACTGGCTGGAGAACGTGCTTAGGAGCTACGACATACTAAAGAGGGTTTTAACGTTATAAGAGGTACTGGGTGACGGTGGGAGAGGAAGGAGACGGGTAGGGATGTTGGAGGGTATGTAGGCAAGCCAAACATACGGTGAGTTTAATGGGAATTAGACATAGGAAATGCAATAGTTTTATGAAGGAAATTCAATAAAAAATATCCGTGGTCGCGGAAGTTTTGTGTAGGCCTGTCCGCGGACTGTATTTGAAAGAACCCCTATAGTGATGATGATTTTAATCGTTCAGTGACGTATAAGTTGACATAGAGTATGCATCCAAAATGAAACTTTTTAATGTATATCGTTATGAAAGTTATCCTATTATTTCCTATCGATGTCCCAATAGCTTCCTCCACATTAAAATTACTACCCGCATTTCTGAAACATTTGCTCAGAGTTTCGGAAGAAGAGCTCAAAAAAAGATTCGTTCCCACCCTTTCGTGTGTATTACTTTCCGGAGCCGCGGATATCTCACGGACGGACGGGTAAGATAGGAGCATTGGAAGGGTTCGGCTACCCCACGAACTCCCCCCGAGCACGGTCGCCTGTGCTGGAGATCGGAGGAAGCGATGGGAATATTCTGTTCAGGACGTTTCCACGCGTATTCTCAAAAAAAATAATGTGATTCCGGAAACCTCAGAAGATATTACCGATGGTTGTGGAAGGTGAAAGTACTCATGGCAGCAACGACCTTGTCCATCGACTGCCCTTTCTTATGATAATATCCAATAGTTTTATCATCATTGGATAATCTACCAGCTGAGTGGTAAATGTTTGGACAGTCCTTACTAAAACTTCGTCATTTCATCATTTTCACTCTTTTGCATATTACTTGCTCACTATCAGGTCTCTCTTCAGTTCTTCTGATTTTGTCTGACTTATCAAAACATGCGAACAATTAAGAAGTAATTATTGTACGCTGTATAAAACGTTTGAGCAGAGCCGCCCCTGCTGAAATACATTTACCATATATTTGCTCTGCGTACCCTACACCCTCAGGCAACAATGAAAGCTGACACGACAATATTTATACTGCAAGCTTTTGGGTGATTAATTTAATTCAGCAGACAAGTTAATTAGTTGATTGATAGAACAGCCATCACCAGATAACAACGTTTATGACCTTTTGTCATCCCCCATGCATTAACTGATTATGCAAAACAGATGTTCTCTGAAACTTTTGTGTTTATAAAATTTTACTCTTTCTTACATACTGTCATCCTTCAACAAAAGTGACGAAAATTCAGTGTTCTGGTTTATATTAAGATTCACATAGCAACATCCACTTCATGTGAGTTTCCAATGATCACGTCTTCAAAGAGTCAAATATACTACTTGTCGAAGTTTAAATGAGAAAACCATTTTTTATTGGAGGTGAAATGCAGTTTACGCACGGATGATGGTCAAAGTGGCCAATCACCATGCAGTGTCGGAATCCTACCTTGCAGTAGACTACCTTATACGTGTATGTACAGATACCTAGAGCCAAGTGAGGTGAGGCGCTACAGAACAACGCACTAATTTATCCAATAAATCAAAATTACAAGGCAATTTAATTTCCAAGAATATTAGTAAAATTAAACGTGAGTCAATAAGCTAAGATCGACTAGCAACATGATGAAAAAATATAACTTAATATATTCCACTAAAAAATTGGTTTATTACCGACCCAGGTTTCGACTGCATAGCAATCATTTTGATTGCTGTGCAGTCGAAACCTTGGTCGGTAATAAACCAATTTTTGAGTGGAATATACTAAGTTATATTTTTTTCAACATGTCGATGACCATATTCCACAAAGTTACGCCTTCAACCATTAATATTAATCGAATAGCAAATAAAAGTTGGAGAGGTGAACCGCTCCACTTTTAGTTTGTGGAGTTACTGTTTCATCGGTCAATCGTTTATGATTGTAGGACTTAATATATTATGACTTTACTATCTCTTGTTTCTTTTTGAGTGAATTATATTAGTTCTTCCCTTAGAAAACCTCCCTTAGTCCTCCAGACTTTAGCCTGGAACCGTTTTTGACATTACTTCAGGCTAGGCCATTTATTTCGCCAGAGTGGCTTCCTCCTATTATAGTTGAGAATAGCATTAGCGCGACAGTATAACGATATATTCCCTGCAGCAATCCAGGAGCAAGGACTCCGACATTTTACTAACATCTGAATCTCTCCCTCTCCGTTAGAAAATTTGACTGGCTTCGACCGTCAAGAAGGCCATGGCCACCAATGAAAGCACTTAAACAGTAAACCAAAAATAAAAAGACATTGTAAAGAGTTAAGTTCAGAGAGCTTCTTAGACAAAATTCGTAATCTACAAGCATCGCTTCATAAAGGAGCCAAGAAATATATCATCGTTAGTTTTTGATCCGCAGATGACTCGTTTCTTTATGCACAAAACGACGAACAGAAGGTGTGAATTTTTCGCAAGTCAGGCAGGTGGGCCAAGGAACTCTTAACGTGGCCACTGCGGTCCATCCCAGTGGTCCACCCCTAGCGTCGACCACGCCTTTCAATTCCACCCCGGACGAGGATTGAATCGAGAGAAGGCTCTATATCAAGGGGCGCTTACATGCATGTACGCCGTGCAAGCGAATTTTGAATCGTTCTACGCTCTCATTACTCATTTCATTTAATGGCGCACGTCATCCCGGAGATAAAAAGGAATCTAAATGGAATCAGATTTCGTGGCATTGTTCTTTAATCACTAGAAAATCTTTTCTCGACGCATCGTCCACCGGTCAAGTGCCTCGCATCCCGCAATCAACAACAGATGGCGTTCATCCATCACATGCCTCGCACGCGAAACATTTCTCTCTTTCTCTCGCTCACTGACGTCCTGTTCTTTCTCATTGCCTTCGCGAACAAATCCACTGCTCCTCCGTTCAAGTTGGACGCTACAAACGTCATTGACCGACACGAGGTGGTGACTCCTATCTCACGCGGATTTCATCCATCAAATTCTACCTGTGGACTCTTTCGCCTTCCAAAGAATAATCGTCAATAATATCAATACGAATAAATATGAACCCAAGATATTGTAGTGCATGATTGTGAGGCTTCGCCTCGTGACAAGCATTAGCGATTCATGCTAATGCATAATCAGTCGTAGTTACACTAACTTTAGGGTATAATGTAATGCATGTTGGTGACTAATCACCCCCTGCCACACACCCCTGAGGTGGTTTGCAGGGTATTTTGCAGATGTAGCTGATACTGTCGATAGAGCAAAGAACATCACCAAATGGGTGTTTGCAACACAGAGACAAATAATATCACTTAGAGTGCTAACATCCACACTCGTATGGAATACGGGGCAAGTAGAGTATTAGCGTGGTATGAAGCATTAGTAAGGGGAGAAAACCTACAGTAGCTGATGTCATTCGACTTATGAAGGAGAGGTGGAAAATATGATGAGTGATTGGAGGAAAGGTGGATAGACAATCGACGTCAGAATAAGCCTTTTCTTAAGGAATGGCACTTTGCTGCACTGAAGTTTTCTCCACATGGCACCCAAGTGGAGATCAGATTATAACTGTAAAATATCCATCACCACCCTTCATTCTCCGCCATAATTGCAAAGGATGGTTATCCACGTTTCCAGTACCTTAAATTCTGTATATTCCAACCTGGGATCGATTTTACTACTCAATCAATGAATGCATAATTCAATTGGCGAAAAAATATGTATTAACCATCTCTAATATGACGTACAACGAATTAAAGTTTGATGAAGGATGCAGTTAATATAGGTTATTCGGAAGAATTGACCCAGCGGAATACCTGAATAGCCTTTAGTTAGAACTTTCTTAAATGATTGAACACTTTTCTCCATAAATGTGAGGCAGAGTGCTTTTTCTGCAAGTAATCGAAGTGTGTGATGATATATTGCTCTATATAGCGTCTCATAATCGTAGAGAACCGCCCAGATGGCCGAAATTCAATTACGTTAAAGGTTTTAATCAGTCTAGGATTAGAATACGAAATCACCACACGTTAACAAAACGACGAAAAAAACAATCTGCCGTTTCCATCAGCGGCGTATCATCTTTCCTTCAACCGCCAAGTTCCGACCTCCTTCCCCATTCACGTCGCCTTAAGTTATTACTTAAGCGGGACCAATTAATCGCTTGTCTCACCTTTCCTCAGAGTGGGAAGGGCCGATATTCCTCCCTCATGCGAAACATTAAAATAAAAATAAAACACGCAAAAAATTCGCATTGATGTCCGCCGGCGCAGCTTCCACTGGGAACCGGACTCGTGACGGACGGTCAGGCCCCGGGGGGCCTTCGTCTTCTGGCGCGTTCCCCGTTGGATAAAAACAGGAAGAAGGTGGAAACAGATGTGAAAAATTAAGGGGAATGATAGAGAAGGGAAAAGGAAACGGAGTAGGGGATCGCGTTGGTGTGGTAGCCAGAGTGCTTAGCTTTTCATCCTCAGAGTTTGGGTTCGAATCCCTCCCATTGCGGAAGTATTTCGAGGGGATCCTGACCTCTGCTCGGTTTCTGCATGGAAACAACTTCAAGTACCTCAATAGGGGTAAGGAAATTACGGAAGGAGGAGAAGTTAATAGGGGTTGATGTAATGAATTGAGAACTGGCTTCTAGTCCCGAGGGCCCAGGTTCTTATTCAGTCAGTGGTGAAGACATTTTTTTAAATAGAACTCCCATCCATACTTGGGCGTCAAGTAGAATCACAATTTCATTAGTCCAGGTCTATGAAAGTATTATTCTCGTAGGGTGTGGTAATTATCCCATGGAAAAATGGAAATTTTATCGAATTGATCCCTCGATTTAGTATTCTCGAGTTATTACATCATTTTCTCATGCAATAATCATTGCTTAGTTAATATCTACTGGATGTGTAGCATGTGATTCGTCAACATCAATGTGCTATTTTAGCATGCGATAATTATCTCGGCGTTTCAAGAATTTACCTCCTGTAATTATATCGTCTTATTATCCCGGATTGCGCCATTCCCAGCTGAATTAGTCTGGAGAATGTTAAAGTATTGGCATACTGAGTTAACGTTTAAAATTAAAACTTATTGCGAATTGCAATACAACCTTAAGCCCCATTGGGATTCTCACTCAGACCAGAACTAAATAAAACCCCCGTATCCAAAGTTTAATTTGATAACTATGAATGCATCCATTCATGTCCACTTGGAAAATGGGACGCGAAAGATATGTTCCTCACGACACTTTCATAGCGGGGATATCCAAACATGGCATAAAAACGAGCTCGTGTCATTTGCCTCATGCTTCCTGCTCCTATAGACCTATCTAATTGTAAGACACTTGCAGGAATTCGATTTAAGTTTCGGGACGGTTCTGATACGCTATATTTTATGCTTAGCTTCAGCATAGCAAGGCTAATGAAACCGAAATGCATTGAAGGCTAGACCTATTCCTATTCCACGCCTATTCCACGACCGGCTAGAATCTATTTCTATCATCATCATCAAAAGCAGTCATGAATCTGCAGACCGTTTCACTTTGTATTTTTGTTCGCAGTTTCTTATATTATCATCCTTCATTGCTCGATTCATGTAGTTTTTATCTTTTGCAATGATTCATTGTAGATATTTCAACGAAGATAAAGAAATACAAATAGGTATTTTTGGCCAGGAATTTTCAAACTAAGTTACATTCCCCAGCCATCTGCGCCCCGCGAAAATAAGGATGAGTCTTACAAACAAAACCTCATGATACAGGGGACGTTTTCATGTTTGACAGAAAGAGAAATAGGTGGTGGTTGGAGGGTGTGTTCGCAATGAGACGCACAATGAGAATGTAAATCTCTTAGTGCATGTTTGGCGTGAGGTATGTGGCAGGGGTTGGGGGGAGGGCAAAGTGAGAGAATGGAGGAGGGCAGCGGATCGTGGGCGGGGGATTACTGCAGCTCTTCATTGCACATTCTCATTCCACACAAGTGCTTCATTCCATCGTAATTCAATGCATAAACATTAAACATCCTTCGCAATTTCCTCCGTGTATTCCACCATTCAGTCTTCCTCGATGATACTTCTTCCATATGCTATTAGCGTTAAAGTGATAAATGCAAATCCATTTCGGAAAGAATTTCAACACATATTTTCTTTCATTGATCATCCAAAACAAATCCTGTCCGTAAAAGTAAAACTTAAAAGCAAAGGAATGAGGAAATAATTCGATTGGTTGGCTAGGCATGTGGAGAGCTAAGGTAATTTGCGCAATTGAGGATAGGTGGGAAGGCTGGTAAGAGAAGGACAATTTGAGAAGTGGAGGAAGAATGGATGGAAACCCGGCACCAGTATTACCTAGTTCTCAACGAAAGGTGCCAAGGGAACCACAGTTTAATGTCCCAACGGATTACTGCACTTGAAGTACAGTATTCCATGTGTGTTATTAGTTTCGATGAATGTGGAAAATTTAAAATATTGATTCAAAATCAATATAGCAGATTACAACATGGCAACGTGCTTGACGTTTAGTGCGTGCCTGATGTAGGATCACATCTTGCCACACACCTTTGAGGTGGCCAATAGGATGCCGCGTAAATGTAAATTTAGACGAAGTGCTCTCCAAATCGCACCCGAGCAGGGACCGGGATTCCACTGAAAAATCTCCCACACTGCCTAGATTCGAACCCGGGTCCTTGGGATGGGAGGCCAGTACATGCACTAGCCAACACACCAACCCGATCACCGGAAAGGACCTCTGACAGGGAGTAAGAGATGAGACAGAAAGAGAGAGATGAAAATGTGACGGGCGGAGGGAAATGTTCGCAATGGGACGCACAATAGGAATGTAAATATCGGAACTGGCATGCGCATTCATCCGCATGTTTGTGCGGTGCGTGGCAGGGGGTGTGATTAGGGGGGGGAGTAAAAAGTAATGCGGAGGAGGGAGAGCGAACCGCGGGTAATGGGAAGAGGGAGAGGAGGATGGTGAGGGGGGAAAGAGAGGCGGGAGGGGGTTGGAGGAACAAGGGCGTGCCCCCTTCCGCCCTGCCCCCCCCCCCTTCTCCACAGACAAGCATAATCGCCTCAAACCCTCGGACCGTTATGAGTTTCGTGAGTGGAATACTTTTTTTCGCGATGATGGGACGGTCGACGCCTCACTCCTCTTGATGCTTTTGACGTTTTTCGTGGATCGACGTAAACATTTCTCGGAAAAGCGTTTCATTTCGAACCCTTGGGGCGAATTGCTACCGTCGAAGTCGCCGTTTCCGTAGGAAGGTGTGTACCTACCTGTCTGCCTGCCTGCCTACCCGCGGTGGGGAGCGCCACGGAAGAATTTCGACCTCCACATTACCATTTTAAATCAATTTTTTTTATTCACGGGCTCACGAACTTATTTGGTGGAGGTGGCCGAGTTTTCGGGGAAGAAATTCTGCGGAATTTCTGGGGAAAATGAAGGATTAGATATTAAAGCGAATCGAAGCTCAAACCGTTCGTTTATTCGGACTACCCTTCTTCCGTGGGTTTAATGGCAGTAAACGGGGTCGAATGAGCTGATGCGTAATACAGCCAGGTTTTCCGGATCATCTTAAGAATTAAGGTTCCCTGACCCCAATCTGACTCCTCTCATTCGCAATAAGGATGGTACCGCAAACAGTATCAGGAAGTGTCAGGAAGCATCAAACTTGCTTCTCTGTTTTAAGTACACGGTATGCTACTGGACAAATAACTTGAAATGATTGTTAATTCAACTTGTTTAGCATCAAGCCACCGCAATAATAGGAGTCTATAAAATAGCATGCATCAATCTTTAAAAAAACTTTATAGCACCAGTTAAGTAGTGCTAATTGTAAGTGTCATAACCCTTAGCTGCGGGATTATGCCCATGAGCGTGACGATTAAAACCGAATTCTCACATTCGAGAGCTGAGAGGAAGGTGACAAGGTAAGCAAATAGAACATAAAAATGTCTTTAACTTCCACAAACACTATAAAGCCTCCTTCATTTACCAAGTTAAGATGTTCCCAACCCATCATTCATTGAAACTCCAATATTAAAAGATGATCGAACAAAGACTGACCTTTTCATTAATTTGGAAAAATCACTTTCAGAGTAAAGGATCTAACACTCTCCCGGCGAATTATATGAGTAAACTCTTCTCGGGCTCTCCACCGGTTTAAACTTTGAATGAGTAGTTTAAACCGGTGGAGAGCCCGAGAAGAGTTTACTCACCCTCAGAGACTCAGCGGGATATTTTTGAACAAGTAGTCATAGTCTTTGTGTTAAAAGAAATGAAAATAATTTTGTAGCCTACCGATTGATAAAACAGTATAGACCTGAGTTTCGGCTATCTTTCTTTTAAGGTACCGTTCATACATCTTGAAGTGACGATCTCCATCCGTAACCAGATCTGATACAAACGGGTAACATTTCGCCTTCGTTTATACAAGATTACGACAGATTAATGTATCTGGCATTATTTTAAATCTTTCTGGGAAGCTTGAGGCCCACCCAATTGAGCTAATCAAATATTCAAAACATGACGACAACATTCAAGTCAATGAATATTAATAGCGATAATAATTCAAATACATTAGTCTCTTCTAAATCGGCAGGAATGAGATAATCCATAAGTGAGAGCAAAATTAGTGACGCACTACAACGAAGTGACTGGGATAAAAATGTAAATGATGAAAAACCTATCATGCGTCTCAACATAAAAAAACAACCATGCGTTACAGGACGAAGATATTTTCAATATTTTTTCGAGCAAGAGTTTAAGGTATAATCACTGGGGGTAACGCCCCATGATCTGGTGAGCCCCGGCCAAAAAATGGCTCATCCTTCGAAAGCAGCCGACGAAGGTTGTTTTTCACTCTGGAATTTCCGGAGTAAGGGTTGACCTGAGACGCCATCTTGTCAGCAACTCGAGACGCAGAATCCGGAGCAGGAGGAGGAGGAACAGCCAACGAGGAAAAATTGCGAAAACGAGCGATGGATGATTTGCTGCGCAGATATTACGGCGGAAAATACTTGACATGTAACATTCACATATCAATGGGCCATTTTCAACAAGATCTTAAACAAATTCATAAATTTAGAGAAACTTCACAATATTCTATGGTTTTAAGTATGTTTCCATGGACAGAAACACCAAGACAGCAGATAATAACATGCCTGCTCAACATCGTTTCCGAATATCGTTATTTTACAACACTATAAGCCTATACGAAATCCACAATTTTGTACGTTAAGCCTAATTGGTAGCTCATCCATCAGTTAGATCAAGTCTCAAGTTTGACTCAATCTTCGAGAGCATACGCATTTACTCAGGGGTCAGTATCGAAGATTATAAATGGTATTACACTATCTCAGTCAATAGATTATCTCAAATCCTAATATTAGCCACTTGAATAAACAGCAAACACAGGAATAGAGCGCATTTTTTAAATTATTAGTATTTGCACGAAAATATTAACGAAAAATCGCTAAGTTGTTTTTTTTTCATATTTTACCTCAAAACTCTACGATGTCGCCTTTAACACTTGCGACGTCTTACTTAAGATGGCCAGTACGTGCCATCATACTCAAAGGTCTCCATCACTTCATGTTGACTATCAATTGTTTTAGCAGCACTTACATAAGGATTAGCGAGAGAAAATGAGACTATGCAAGAGAAGATGGTAGATTTAAGTCATCAGGGTGCGAATATACGCAAAAAAAGGAAAGGGGGTCTTTGCTCAAAAATGAGGAATATAATTACTCCTTAGTCCACTTGTTAATAAATAACAGGGACGTGAAGGGGCGGGGATAAATTGTAAAAATAACCACATTACGTATTTATTGGTGACCTCCCGTACTCACATTTTTTCTTGTCTTCGAATTTTACGCAGCAACTTCCCTTCCTCCTCAAACAACCACATCCACAAACCCTTCACATTTTCTCCCTCTTTGCCTAACTCGTTCTCTTCCACTCCAGACGGAACTCTTGAGCAACACGTCCTCGCATTTACTCATTTTTTCTTCAACTTCACATTTTCGTTTCTCTTAATCTCTAAGCTCATTTAGATCATCGTTGATGGTGTCAGACTAACTTTGGCAGTTAGGTATTTGAAATATACGTCAAGTTTCTGATGTGGTTATCGACATGCGGGTTTTATAAATGGCATCGGGATGGCTATAACGTGACTTTTCGATTCCGAATAAAATAAATAGCTCACCTGCATACCGATACGGTTTCAAAACTTCGGGCGGTAACAATCTACTATAATAATCACGTATGTGTAAATATATATCAGTAACTTCTGCATTTTTGGGTTTCCACCGCGTAGGTTTCTTTTTTAGGGCGAAAATTTTGTCCTAAAAAAGCAACCTACGTGGTGGAAACCCGAAAATGCCGAAGAATTAATCTGAACGCCGCGCCGTGGAAACCAACGATGGAATATGTCAGTACCTTTCACACAAGAAATACACGTGAAGCTGAATCTTCATTTGGCTGCAGACCTTTTTTTATTTGCAAAATTAAATTAGAAATAGTGGTTTTCTGTTATTGGGAAAGGTACCAATAGAAAGAAAATAAAATAAAGAATCTTGTTCCTTCAATCAAATTTTGTATTCAAGTCGAAATTCCGAAATATTTGCTAAAAAGTAACGTTTTTTTTGCAATATTTTAGCGTTTTCGAGTCAACGTCCCCATAACGACCATTCTCATTGTTTAAGTCGAGAATCAGTGTATACCTTTTAACTCAATGATTCTTTGCACTGAATAAGATGTGAATGGCTTATTACAATCAATTTAATTTAATAATATATAATAATAATATTTTTAATGATAAATAGAAATTTTATTTTTGCTATTAAATGGTAAAAGTTTTGGTAAATTTAATCGAAAAATTTGACGTAGTACGCAGTCAGGGGCAGTGTTGATTTTTTCCTTCCCGTTGTTATTCAACGGGCACCTTCTCTAGTATAATATAATCGAGAGGAAGTTAAAGAACAGCACGGCTCCAACAGTCGGACTGCGACGTAGATAACGAATTTTAACCAAATAGTTACCACGAAATTATTTTGATTAATAGTATAAATCCAAGTATTATAGTCAAACTAAAAAAGTTTTACATCTCAAAGCAAATGCTCGAGTCATAAACACCGATTCTTTATTTCTCCTTAGATACAAATCCTCAGTACATCTACAGTTGTACCCGATAGAGGAAGGTGTTCATCTCACCATACTTACATTTTGTGAAAGCTCTCGCTCACTTCATTATTTCCTCGGATTCTACGTTTTTTGCTTTCGCCTCCCATCGACAAGGCTCGCGGAAATGAATTAATATTCCGACCTTCCGACGTCCAATAGAGTTGTTTGTAAGCCCTCCTTCCAACCGTAAAATAAAAGTATTTTGAATATGTTTTAATTCAGCTGTTGAAGAAGTAACTATTAAGATCAAAGACGATGCGGTCAAAAAGAAGAAAGCAATCCATCAAAGCTTATGCATGAAGTTTATTACTTCATGAATCACAGTGAGGGGTCATTGGAAGAGCGGACCGCAGAATAACACAAGTCTCATAACCGGATGTTGGCGGTGGATGCAGAAGATCGGATGGACAGATAAAATGAAAATTGAGTGAGTATGCAGAATGGTGTGAGACGGAAGGTCCATACGGAGCACCATACGAAAAAGAACGAGATGGTGAGAGAGAGAGGGAGAATTGGTCAAGCCCTGGAAAAAAAAGATTTTGTGAAGTCCGTTTTTCACGGTGAGATTTCCCGTAAGAGGTTTAAAAAAATCAGTTTGAGCTTTTATCTTTACAAATATAAGCTGGCTCACGATTTAAATAATTCCGTTAAACCTTGTGAAATAGTACAATTTGTGAAATCGAGCTCTGCCTATTTCCACAAAATCGTTTCATTAAATTTCAGCAAAGACTTTTTTTAAACTCATTGAAAGAAACCTTTATCATGAGCTACAAACGGATACATAATTTTTGAGGTGAAAGAGAAGGGAATCCTGAGCAGAAAAAGGTAGAAGGGGTAAATACGGAAGCCAAATAAAGGCAGATGTAAGATGGAGGAACGATTCAAGCGTAGGTCAATAAGCAAACCAGAATCAAGAAACCAATGTACTCCAAGATATTACAGTTACCACCCGTAACAAATATCAGTAACATTTCTTCTGCGCATACTATGAGTAACACAAAGATAGCGCTTCATATCACTCCGTGGTAATATAAACTCTGAGTGACGAGTCTGTTGAAAGCCTACGCCTGGCCATTTCGCGGGTTTGTACCGTTAAAATTCCTTGGCATTTCGTTTTGAGGATATTCTCTTTAAGAATCGGTCACGTGGATAATCTAGTTTGACAGAATTATTTTAATAGACAGCCTCTTTTTTTAACACTCCCCATATTCTCTTAAGCTCAACCTGTCATCCAAGATGCCTCCGCCACAGTGGTTGACAGGTAAAGAATAGGACTTTCCTATTTAGCGGAGAGGCTCTCTAAAATTAACGGGAAAATAAAGAATTTTTATTTGGAATTTATTTTCTATAACTTCATTTCTTAAAGGAATTTTTACATTGGGATTCATTACTTGGAAAACACAGGCGTAAAAATGGACATGTTTGCTAGCACAAATTAATCGAAGCGTCCGAAATTAGATGGGATGTTTAATAAATTTTAGTATTGCACTGAAAGTATTTTAAAAACTGAATTAAAAAGTAAACAAGGAAACCATTTTAATTTCCTTGGCAGATTTTTTTGAGATCCTCGTAGTGGTGGCATCATTAGCATCATGCTTTTCGTGTCACCCGTTTATACCTCGAGTTGGATGTAAATTCTGAACAGTGGCATGTATGTTGACTTAAAAGCATTCAATGTGAGCATAAAAAACACCTTGAGGAACATATACGCACCAAATTTTAGTGGAATTAACGTCTTGAGCGACGCCCACGAAATTCTCAAGGGGCCAAAATGAGCAGCGAAGTCTTTCGAGAGATTGGCGAAAAGAATTCAGCTTTTCCATTTAACGACCAACAACTAACTTCCCAGGTTACGCGTTACCTGCACAAAGAACTCAGGAATCTTTAGAGTGTAAGAAAGAGTCCGGTAGAAGAAACTTGAAGGAGGAAAAGCAAGGGCAGAGCAGAGCATGAGTAATGAGGGCCAGGAGAGGGGGAGGGAGGATGTGGGAAGGGTTGCCGAGCAATTAAGAGGCGGAAGATTCCAAAGGAAGAGGCTGGGCCCCCCCACTCCACTTGGGACGGAAGATGTATGGCGACAGCGGGAATGGAGCCGAGGTTGAAACCAGAGGAGAATCCACTACGGGCTGAAGGTGGGTCGCTCTTTTATCCGATACGGACCAGAGTAAATAATTGTATTTCAAATTTGTCCCGCTGTTCATTTTCTTATTGGCAAAGGGAATCGGCAGCATATTCAGCGCTGAAAGATGCTCCACTGACCGGTAGCGAGCTGTTTTATTCATCACGAAAAGGTTCCCCACACCCGCTTCCCATTTCTTAATACTCCGGAGGTAAACATGGTCACGGTTTTTCTTTCAAGCTCCGTTGATGAATCGCTTTATCCTCGTTTGTCTCTTTTAATTTTTTCTATTTCTTCCTCTACAAGATAGGCAATATTTGTTTTCGCCGGAAATTTGGTTCCCTTTAGAGAGCACAAAAATGAATAAACCACCGTATGTTTAAGATTCCGGAAAAATCATGACTACTCTGGTAAACAGAAAGTACATTTTTTCTCGTGAACACCTAAATAATCGAGCGAAAAAATGATGGAAAAGTATCTTCTTGGAGAGGATAGAGAGGATGGAGAGAATATGCTGGGTATAAATGAAGATGAACGATGATGAATTCAATGCGGTGGAGAAGGAAGGGAGGATGGTGGGGGAAATTTGGAGGTGGCAAAAGAAATAGAAGGAGGGTGTGGTAAGAGGTAACCTGCGCTTGAAGAGTGAATGGAGGGGAGAATGTTGTGAAAGAGGGAAAAAGGTGGAGGAAGAAAAGAAATGTTGGACGCTGTGAAAGAGGGTAACAGATATGACCACATAATTATTCGTTGTTTAAATGCATATATGATAAATACATAAATTCGATCACACTGATAAGAGTCCAATGATTTTCATTCATCAATTAGTTTTAATTATATTATAAAAACAATTTTTTATATTTTTTCCGAAATTCTACTCTGTTAGTCTTAAGCTGAGAATGAGATGTAATACATTTTAGAAAAATGGCCAGATATTATGCCAACCTTTCTCTCGCCCACCTATTTTGGAGTGCTCTCATTCTGTGCAGCTTAATCATTCACAGCTTACAGATATCTCATCCATCTACCTACCTACTTATTCACAGTCTCCAGATCACTTAGCCATTTTCCCCTAGAAGAACAAGCTGCGAATGATTTGATAAAAATTATATTGGAGATGCAAATAACTATGGAACATGTTTATAAGACGCATGGATTGAGAATATTTTGAATTAAAAAATTACAGGGATGGCTGGGACATAGTCAATGATACATGACAGAGCTAGATTACAAGTAACCAAAGATTCTGAGGGTTGGAGGCTGGAAGGAAATGTCCTCAAACCTATCAATACCGATTCATTGGTATAAATGTTCCAATGAATGAATATCTTTGGATGGAATTCTTTCACAGTTTTAATGACAAGATAAAAAGTTTGAATCACCGCTACGGTAAATAATTTAATGATAAAGCTGTTGATCGCGGGCTCGAGTCCCACCTAGTAAGCTTTTTCACCACCTAAGGCATGAAATTGACGATGGTTCGGCTCTAGGTTCAGCTCCCGGAGTATGATATGACGGACCATAGATGGATTATCGAGATCGTAGTGGCAGAGAAAAAAAGCTGCACATCAAAGAAATATCTGCGAAACAAACAAGCGGTATTTTTAAGAGAACAATCAGCCATTTTATATGGGTGTGGAGCTTTATCAAGTCCGTAGGTTCCAGGATGTAAATGTTTGTTTCCCTCACTACAATATCCACGAGATGAATGGATTCTCGCTTATATTTAATGGGTAATCATAAAATCAATCACTAAGTTTAAAATAGAGAATGTAAAATAATACAAACACACCATGCAAAAAAAACGAAAGTTTCATTTGTAATAGGATCATTTTGAAATATACAGTTTATAGGGAAAAATGATCGTAAGTTTTATTCAAAATGTTCTAAACCAATGCGTCTTACATAGTTGCTCGCACCTCCGGCATTTTTATCATACGATTCGGAGTACGCTGTTCTATCGGAAAAGAGCTGGATGGTCTGGAGATTTTGAATGAGAAGTAGGTAGATGAAAGAGTGATCTAGAGGCTGAATAGGAAGCACGAAAAGAAAAAGCGCGCTCCAAAATAGGCGGGTATAATCTCTGGCAATTTTCTAAGATATATTGCATCTCATACTCTGCTCCAGACTAACGGAGTAGAATTTTGGAAAAAAATATAGAAAAGGCTGTAAATATTATAATTCAAACTCAGTTATGAATAAAAATCATTTGACTATATCAGAGGGATTGAATTTATGAGTTCATGCATAAAAAATGAAGAATTAACCCGTGATCAGTAGGCGTTTGTCAGAATACCGTAAAGCCCGTTAGCTATATGCCACTCATAAACAATATCCGTTCGTTAAAATATCTGTGTAGTTATTTGCCATATATTTTTAATTTGATAATATTTGACAATTTTCCTGTATTTTAAAATATATGACAATTAATTCCATGTATATTTTGATACTTAATCACACGTCATAACATAGGCATAGATAAAAATAATACTAAAATTTTTCGGAGAACTGATACAAAATTTGCGGAACAAAAATTATGCCGCAGGACAAAATGCTAAATGGCAACGTCTTAGAAGCCTCTCAAAACGTCACGCATGATTATGGGGATATACCATATCTTATGGAAAAACCGGTCGATACCGAGATATTAATCATTCCGACACCTCTTTCTAAAGAGGAGGACCTCTGGAATAGCGGTACAAGGTGAATCGGAGAAGTAAAACGGCAAGGTTGGATATGGGTGGCCATGACCTCAGCAGCTACGGCGAATTCTCCTCCGAAAATAACAACAAAAGGCAGCTAAAAAAATGTACACCAACGTGAAGAAGATTGAAATTCGACCCTTTTAAATTCACATTACATCAATCCAAATGCTTTGTCCACTTTACTTCTGAGATGTCAGTTTGGAGAAGGATAGCAAATGCTATCAAGTTGGGCCTGGACGAAGACGAAGAAAGAGGTCTCAAGCATGGTGGTAAAGGCAAGAAAAGTGGTGGGAAAAATGCTAATGAAACAGAAAAAGTGGGTGAATGGCTTGTATAGAGGTGAAGGGTCGGTGAAGAGAGTACATAGGGAAGGGTGGTTCCATCCATAGAAGCGTTCATTAAGATACAATAATTGATGAGAGACTCTCTTCTAAGTAACAGAGAGAAGAGTGTTGAATATTTCTTCATGGAGTGAGGCGTTGTAGGGTTAAGAAACTTGAACAATAAAGAGGGAGGATGGGATGAGATTGGTGGAGTTTGTAATAGGGATTTGGAGAAAGATGGGGAAGGCTTGCTGGATAACGAGGGAGACAAACGGAAATGTGTAAAATATGGCGAAGGAGGTGAGGAAGCTGGTGTGCTGTATTCACGGTAGTCAGAAGACGTTGTTCTACGGGACATTGAGATGTACCGGGTGATGGAGGAGGGTGATGGAGGGGGAGAATGTTGGGTGAAAAGAGAAGAGATAGGGAAAGAATTGGGATGAGGTTGGGAAGTTCGAGACGAAGGCTCTATACTGTGTATGCTAGGATTCGGAGCAGGATACGCTGCTTCTGGGGCGATAATTTATCAGGGGAAACTGGTGATTAACTGTCCTATAATCTACCCACGTTGAGCGCTTTCCATTCGCTTTAGTGCACTGCTCACTGTGCAACATAACAGCGCAATTGCTTACCATTAGTCTCCGGCCACGTGCACCTGGCAGCACACTTCATAACAGATTGAAATCAGCGTTGATGTGCACTGAAGAGTGCTAGAAAAAAGAGCTAAGATAATCGCAACCGCTCCTTTTGTTTCTGTGCTAATCTTCAGTGAAACTGTCAAACGATGGCAATGTTCAGTTTTTAATTACTTTGTGGAAAAAAGATTAACTTTTTTTCAGGATGTAGTTAGAACGAATTTGCTTATTATTAATCTAATATTCGGCCGCGGATATTGTGTACAAACATGATTCCACCTAGCGGCAGGTTACCGAACGCATCATGAGCGTATTTTGTCCCATTTATCGTGACTCATGGGAGCTGAAGTGCACTGATGGGCTCCCAACTGGGGCTAACTTGATCATCTTAAATGGGCACCTCCCACTGTCAAAACATCTACAGTGCGTTTTAATAAAAGATTCTCCCTACGAATCGATGCATTCTCTTGCACCTTACAGAAATTTAAGCTACGTATACCAGCGTTTGGTTTATAGTAGATTTTCCCCCGTAACAATAGGCGTTTTCGGGACGAAAAGGAGATACATGCGTTGCGACTGTAAGGGAGATAAAGCACAGTAAATCAAACGCAGAAATATGCAGCTAAAAGTCCCGGAAGATGAAAAAGGTTGCCAACAGCGATATAATTACTACCCAGAAAAGAATAAGGAACGCTGCATTGTAGCCAAAACTGGCGAAACCGCGATGGACGAATGTACGAATTTCACTCCACCATTCCATTATCCCTCAAAAGTCAATGAAATTATCTCTCGCGTAGGCGTGTCTATCCCAAAGTCAACCAATGCCCCCTTTTTAACAACGAACATCTGTGTCACCCATTATGTCAAAATTCATCGACGCAATCCTCCAAGCGGGAATCATTGTAGAATGGCCAGTGAAATGTGCCTTCCGGTGTTTTCACGTGCCGAAGCCCGACGGCTCCGCGCGTTACAATCAAGACCTTTCCCCTTGGACCTCGTATTGCAAGAAACCGCATTTCTCCCTGTTAGGCCCCGCTAAAGCACTCGCCCTGATCCCCAAGGACTCAAATTTGTTAAAAATAGATTTAACGGCCGCCTTTTACCAGTTGCAAGTGCATATACGCCATTGGAAATATTACGGCATCGTGTACGATAAAAAGAAATACGCCTTTACACGACTGCCCATGGGCCATCCCTTGTCCCCTACATCTTGCAAAGATGGGCAGAAGATGTCAAGCTGTTGATTATTGCGAAATTCAATGTCTCTGTTATATGTTATTTGGATGACTGGCTTATCTACAGCCATCGCCCTCAGTGCGGTTTCGAAATATGCCAATACCTAACAGATAGACTAGGCATCACAGACAATCATCGTAAATCGGTACTTGTTCCCAAACGCATCAAGTACCGAGGAGTGTACATAGACACCGTGGCTTTAACCATGAAATTAACCACAAAAGCTATCAATCGTGTTAACTCCCTTATCCCAATTATACCCAATCTCCGAGCGAAGGACCAGCCTAAAGCAGCAGGCTACATGGCCTGGATATGTTGGATCATGCATTTACCCACCTTCCTCATCTCTCAAATATTTGCTAGAGATAACAGTGAATGGTTAATACTACAGTTAGCAGATGTGTTCTCCAAAGAAGTTTGTCTCCAGCGTGCAGTGTCAAAATTGGAAGTCCACACTGACGCAATGCCACGGCAAGGAGCCGTGGTCATCCCAGTGTGGAACATCTCCCGTATCTTTCCTGTGCCAGAAGAATGGCATACTAACGCCCAAGAACTCTTTGCGGCGTTACATGGTTTACTTGAAACAATTGCTTTGTTCAATGATTTGAATTTATCCTGTGTAATAATTGATATGCGTCTGGATAACCAGACGGCTCTGTATACCCTAAAGAAAGGGAATGGATTATTGTTTCGATAGCACCCCGAGCTGAGAGATATGCATTTAAGGTCTTTAATAAATGTACTGTCACAAGATGTGACCTGGACCTACGTCCCTACCCATCTCAACATGGCCGACGGGCCCTCTCGGGCCGTGCCTCCGTTTTAATGTGCGCGACGGCCATATTGGTCGCCTACCATATTAACGCGGAGCGCGGTCCGGGACGCTCACAATCAGTCGTATTGAAGTTGGATGAGTGAGGACGTGGGTCCACAGCAGGACGAATGTGCAGGACGGCTTAAAATTTAAAAAACGGCAACGGCCGGCCGGTGTTTCAAACGTGGCAGGTCGCGGCCTGCCACGATTGAAACACCGGTTCCCGACCAATCAATGAAGTTAAGAATCGTTGGGCTCGGCTCGAGTTTTGAGGGGTGATCCTCCGATTCATCTGAGTGGTGTTGCCCATATCTGCACGTGGCAGATAGTATGTGCGAAATAACCTTAACTATCGATGCACGTTAAACTAAAGTAAAATACGGGTTAAATTATTTATTTGGCTGAATCGCATAGCGCTGATCCCCGGCGATCTGGATTCGAAACCCAATCCAGATTGATTATTTTTCACTGCGAATTCCACACATTCGTGTATCACATAGCAAGTGACTCCCGTCGAAGTCGCAATTTTTGAGCATCGTGATGTCCACCGCGAGGTCGGTACTCATACCCCTTCAATATTCATGTGGCATTGCGGTTTCAAAGCACCAGTCCCCAGTCAGGAGACTTGGGATGGTGAATGTATCGAGAATCGACGAGAAGGAACGACCGCGAAAAAGAAAGTGAAAGAAGAACAAGAGGAAGATGATGAAATTCGGAAGGTCATCCGAGGTCCATGCAAGGAGCGTGGCAGACAAACCGCAAAGCCCAAGAGTCCCACGAGACAGCACCAACTTGGACCCCATTTATTTTTTGCCCCTCTCTCTTTCTCCACCTACCAACCAACCAACCACCCTCGGAACCACCATTGCAGAACGTAATTCGAGTAATGAAGGCGATGAGATAAAAACATGTGGGGGCGTTGTAAAAATAAAATAAAAACGAAAAAAAGAGGCATTGGAGGGTGACAGCGCCCACAGGGGTTATTGAAGGTGTACCAAGGATGTGACAATGAATCGTGGAACGGAGATATTTCCCCAGGTGAAAGAAGGAGACATCGCAGATGCGTTTGTGCGGATGCGTCTACCGCGATATTCCGGAGATATCGCATCACTATATTGGCTATGCGATAATACGTATTGCAATGCAATGCAATGTAAGGCGATATGTGATTTTATGCGATATGCAATGTAACGTATTTTAATCCGATATGGTGCTATAAAAAATTAAATGTGATATTTCATTGAGCCGGGCATAGTAGTAAGGTCATTGGAATAAGAATTGTGCTAGCGAAGGAGGCGTCCAGCAATAGTAGGGAGTTGATGGCGGGTACCATGTGTAAGAATGTAAATAAAAGGTTGTTGAAGAATTTAGTATGGAGTGTGGCGTTGTATGAAGCAGAAAGGTAGACTCAGAAAAGGGGATGAGAAGAGACTGTAGGCGTTTGAGATGTGGGTGTGGATGGGAGAGGAGGAAGTGCGGTGGACGGTAAGGAAGACAAACGAAGAAGTGCTTGTGTTAAGGAGAGGACACTTCTGGAGGAGATTAGGAGGAAGTAAAGTAGTTGATTGGAAGATATAATAAGAGACGTAGGGATGCTGAAGGTCGATGTAGAGGGGAGGACGTTGGGTAAGCGGGAAGGGGAAGAAGGGGAACGGACCCCCTGGACGAAATGAAGAGAAGTAGGACTTATGCTGAGAGTGTAGCTGAGATATGGTCCTGCACTGTAAAATATTTATGATTTTTTACTCTCTTTTAGCTAAACCTATCTTATCCTTTAGATTACCCTTATTACATTGATCAATGAATCGTTTGTACTGTGGCATCATTGAATATTATGTGACACTCGGTATCATGCGATATCGCCTTCGACGATGCTCTCATCAACGATAACGTGATATCAAACGATATGTGATGTCATACGACATGCGATGTGTCCCGTTTTGCAATGCGATACTTAAATTTAAATATCGCAGCACCCTAGTCTGGAGAGCGAATGGGAAGTGAGGCCAGAAGGGAGACCGTAAGAGAGGACGAGGAAAGAAGGAGGAAGGAGGAGCAGCTTGTGGTTGGTGGTGCAATTTATACATAAACATAGCAGCCCGGTGGTGTGACGACGCACGCCGAAGGGGTTGGAACGGACGAGGTCAACAACATTTTGGCATGGTATCCTCTCATCCCTCCCCACTCACTCAATCCCACTCCCCCTCACTCCCCACCGCCACTCCCCAAGGGGGTGGGTGGGAGACCAGTTCCCAACCACCACTACTACAACTGCCGCCTCGTCATCTCCCGTCCCGAGGAATGTCATTGGCTCTGGAGGAGGTACGCACTCAAAAATAACAAAAAAAATAAGCAAAGAATAATCCCCTCCCCGCACGAAAAAAAACAGAAACGGGTAAAAAAATAGTGACAGGGAGTCATGAGGAGAGAGAAGGAAGGGTTGAGGAGAGGAATGAGATATAAGGTGGTGAGGGAAAGAACATGACATGGAACTCGGAGAATACTGCGGGAGAGAGAGAGAGAGAGGGGAGGGATTGGGTGGGTGAGTGAGGTGGTGGCGGCGAAGGGGTTGGAGGGTTTAGAGAGATGGGGTCGGACGTGAGGGGAACTGCGGCATTCGAGAATCGAAACACCTGCCAAATAGGACGAGGCTTCCAATGTTACGTATACCTCTACCTACTTGTATGTATGCGCCCTTAAAGCGGAAGGGTTGAAAGGCAGTCCTTGACCTTACTTACTGCGCTCTTGGCTAGCCCCTGTCTTACTTCGTAGACCTGCGACCTTGCGAGTGGGCGAAGACATTTGGTCGTCGAAGAAAAGAAAAGAATGAAAGCGTAAAATGAAAAATTCGATTTTTTTCTGAGCGAAGGTCGGTGGATTTACTGCACCAAAGAAATGATGGTTTGCCAACCAACAATCTCGTAATAATATTTTTGCCCAAAAAGTGGTTGGTTTAAGTTGTACGTCGTTTGAGGTGAACTGGGCTCTTTGTAATGAATTGAGATACACTGCGATCAGAATTCACAGTCATAGACAGGAAGGAGCACAAGAAATTAGACAGTTATGGGGTCGGGTAAAACGCGTGGGCAATTGCATACCCCATAACAATGGCAAAGTTCATTACCAATGATGGCTGAGGTGGGGTAAAGACGAAAAAAGAGGTAATACCAGAATAATAATATAAAAATACAAATCCCTGTTCAATCAAAACCTTATCTCAACGAGTACAGAAAGCAGATCATAAATCTCACCAATTCTCCATCCACTTTTAGGAAGGAACCTTATACTTTTTCCACAAAGGTCAATTGCACTATCATTACTTTAATTACAACTAGGATTAATACTATAAAACTACAGTAATACTGTTAGTTTGATCATTTTATGAAACACACATAATTATGTAAAAATGTTAGATAACTAAAATTACATTTTTAAATAAATTTTTACAAATATCAGCACAAAACACAGGCCTGTAAAGCTAACCCCAAATAAGGATTATCCTCCGGTGTTCTTATACTCTACATTCTTGTAAATTTAAAAGGTATCACCTCTTAATTTTTCTGCATATAAGCGCCGTACATCTCTTACGAAGAATAAATATCATCATTATAAAAAATCGTGTTTTTATAATAGGTAATACGTATATATGTGCGTTTCAAATAAAATAAGACTGCTAGTAATCAGCTCCCAGACTATTGTAAGCTTTTATCTTTACACAAAAACCTGGGAAATATTTTTTTTAATATTGCTCTTCCCTTAATGGACTCCAAAAATAGAACATGGAGTTAATTAACCATAGCATAAATTTCATGAAATTATCAAGTATTAAATTCCGCATACCTACCAGGACTTGGAAGTTAGATGGGGTAATGTAGGCTTCGGTGATCCCTATTACGTCAGTAGTAGAAGTACTGCAGTTTAAAAGGCTTCGTCATTTTGCCCTTCCTGTCTTCCACTCGCAAACAGAACTCGGAGCACACTGGATGACCATCAATCCTAATTCGAACCAAGCCAAGCGATGCTTATCTTCGGCGATTGTAGAGGAACAGATGCTTCTATCGCGGCAGGCTGTTGACCGAATATGTCTCCGTAAAGTTTAAAATGAAAATACAACTATGAAACCTCCAACATTGTCTTGTACTGTCACCTGACTTGAAAAATGCCATAAATTATCAATAATTATTCGCATTCGTGAATAACTAAAGATACTTTTACAGTAAAATAGAAACTGTATTCATCCGCATTTCGTCGACGATGAGTTCATCTATAAACGTTCATAGAAAATTTTCATTTTTTTTACAAATTAATAACAGCTAAAATGCATGCATGTCCTTGTGTGATGCAGATAATTATGGAATATCAGAGGTATGATTTTTCAAAGCTCAAAGTAATCGTCATAGAAACAAACGTTTTTTCATATTTAATCAAAGAAGACGTATTTTTTAAGGATTCATGCTCTGAAATGCCTTTCACTTGTGTTTTACTAAAACAGCTCAACTTCACCGAAAAAGGAAAATATATTTCACTATCATAAGTAGGTCGTCGTAGTATTAGTAGTCTTCTTCTTCGCATATTTTCTAACAGATAATTCCTCAAGCTAGATCTCGAACTCAATTCCTCGGGTAAATTTATCATCTCTCTTAACAAACGTCAATGGGTGATAAGCCACTTGAAAAATCTTTTCTATTGCCATGACCTTACATGACCATAAGTTCAACAAACCCAGGCTTTAAATTTCAGATGCCTGGGCTATCGTTACTCCATCCATTCCGTAGTTTTTCCAAACGCCCATGCTATATGATCCAACGCACGCATGATGAAATTGCTTCCCTCCGAAACGGTGCATGACGCGGGAGACGGAAAATTAAACACAATAGTTACAGCCAGAGATATCATACAGCTCAAATATCATTATTGACGTTTGTCCAAGCAGCCCATCCTCTACATAAAAGGTAAGATAACCATACTTACTAATCACAACACCTAATCGATGCCCTAATGCTGCTTTCATTAAAAAAGATTCATGCAAACCAGTTAAGTAACCAGGATTTCGTTTCGGGGAGAGGAGGTCAAGGTTGAATATAAGCGGGGTGGGGGCGGGATGAAAGGTTTTGAAAATTAGGAGGATATTTGTGCTTTTAGGCAACTTGTGACTGTAGTTTAACAGCCGATTTTTTAATATTTTAACTGTGCAAATTTCTGAAAGATTTAAAAACCAACAGATTTTGATTGAAAATATCAAAAATATTTCTTTAAAAAGGTGTCCAATTTGAAGAGTAAATAAATTCAACATTATTTGGAAAAAGATAACTCTACTTTTGTGCCCTTTTTTTAAATCAATTAAAAATTTCGTGTGGGCCCCAGCCCCCCCCCCCTCCGGCTATGCCACTAACGAAAACACAACCTTCGAATAGTTGGAATCGAGGCATGCGAAGTATACATCTCATTCCTAGACGCAGAATGAAAGTAAACAGGGGGGTCAAGAACCTGTAATTATTCCGCCCAATGAAGGATTCCTCGGTCGCTCGTTAGCGTTCAAGACTCTCTGACAGAATTGAAAAAAGAGAAATACCAAAATTAACGTAGTTCAAAGCTGTTTACTTGTCCACTCAATCAGACAAAGAGAGGAGGGGTAAGCTTTCCCAAACGTTTTGACATTCTCAATGAGTTTGATGAGCCGATAAACCTGTTGTACGCCGAATGACGTCTGTTCGGTCGTTAGTTATCAGCAAGGTCCTCAAATATTGAGAGAACAGAAAACATGGAAAAACACGTAAACTAAATGTTATTCTCAGTTGTTTACTTATCAATTAAGTTAGGCACAAAAGCAAAGAATGTGTTAATTAGGTCCATAATTACCCTTTCAACAAGGTAAAAAATCAACTCTTCACTGAATCCTTGAAAAAAAAGGATTCAGCAGTTACTTTCTTAATCCACAAAACTAATACGAAGCTTAAAATTTAATTCTAAAAATAAATCATTAGAGAGTTTGTTTACAAATTCTATACGGTTAAAAATAAAACGTTTGCTAAACATAATCATGGGTAAAATTTTAGCACAGTCATACTTACACTCAATACATTACTTATGCAATAGGATAATCGTACAAAAATGTTTTATTTCATTATTTGCTCGAAAGAACGACTTCCGTGGCCTCGTGGATGGATGAAAAAGAACCACAATGGATGCTAGACCGCAATGCTTTCGCCCACGTACATCTATTTGTTTTCAATCCTACAATCACAAAAATCTATTAAAATACCATGAGGCACTAAGGTCATAAGTAAACACTGCCCTCCTCTTGTTTCCCGAAAGGGACTAAAAGAGGAAACGAAATTGAGACGTTGCGAGACCTCAAGGAATCTTTACGGTAACTTTTTTTATATAGGTTGACACTGGTGGTACACATGTAAGAGTCCGAGAGTCTACTGGCGTTTGCCTTCTCATTTTACGACCCATCAACGACATAAGTGTCAGAAAAGGGGAGAGAAAGAAGGACCCGCAGTACATTTTATGCTCCGCAAAAATGTACAGGCTTCCCTTAAATGCCACGCGAAAGTCTTTCAATGCTCCCCACCTTCCAATAAAGATGTTTCCCGCTGCTTAAGTTCCAGAGGCGAAGACCGAACCTCTCTGTCGACTGCTCGTGAATTTCTTGAGGCGCGAACGGACGCGTGGGCAGAAATATATACCCACATATATATATACGTCCAGTGGATATCGTCTTTCGCTCAGCTCCCCAACATCATCCTGGATCGTGGTTTTTAACCTGATAAAACATATATTTCTGCAAATCGTCGGCAGATAGCTGTACATGAGGTGTTCACCAGAAGTTAATGCTCACAGGTGATAACATCGTGAAGAAATTATTTTTTAAGGTGTCGAGAAATTCAGGTACGGATACCATAAAGAAAATTTTAATTTGGTGCTACAGGTGAGGCAATAGGTGAGACATTTTTAGATAAAAATAGATTGAAAAAAAAACATTTTTGGGATGAAATACATTTCCATGTAAAATTATTCTAATAGCTTTCTAAATATAAGGATAATGCTCACAGAATTAATGAAACTTGGAAATTTTCACAATGATTTATAGTAGGTCTACTTACAATAAACCGTGAAAATTGCAGTTTTATTTATTCGGTGATAATGGATTTACAGTGTTAAGCCTGAAACATTAGCATTTATTCATGAGGGTATGCCAATTTGAAAGTATTGTGTACATATTATACTATCGACAAGTTTCAAGTAAAATACTACAAGTTTCAAGAAATAAATTTCAATTCAAAGTTAAATGCTTTTTTTTTTAATTCCGTGTGTATACCATGCGGAAGCCACTTGACTTTTGTTGAAATGATATCTCAAAAAGATATTCTCTCTAAAAGTCATTTTTACACTTACTATATTCTCTTTTAGGACTGATTGGAATTGGGATTATTCGAAGAGGCAAAAAATACTCGACATCAGCAATATCACTATTTTATTATTTCCACGAGTTGAAAATTCCAAAGGTTTTAATCCAACGATTCTACAGAATTTAGGACACCAATATGCGATAGAACTTTGTATGTAACATCTTTCCGAAAGTCTGGGAAATAAGTTGAAAACTCTCAGTTAAAAGGGTAGCCACGCTATGAGAAATGAAGTGTGACCAAGGGCACAAGGACCAATGTGAGCGTTACTATTACAGAGTGAGAAATGAATCGAAAAAAATAGTCTTTTTGCAACAATGCAGGGCCGAGTAGTAAACAGATTTGAGTGCATGTAGCTAAGGTTAATTATTACAATTAGGATCAGATGAAAACTTAGGACTGCCATTTTGTAGATGTATATGTAGATAATCTCGTTAGTGTTACTGACCTTTTGTAGCAACTGGGATGGGAAACGCTTTCAGACTGTCGATTAAAATTTAGACTCAATCTATTATGTAAGTTCCAAACCGGTCTATTCTCTGACGACCTTGATAATAATTTACGAAATCCGACATACTACGGTACATCAGATCATGAGAATAAAATTAGGGAACTAGATTGCAGAACGGACATATTTAAAATGTCATTTTTCCCACGAACGATAAGGGACCATAACAGCTGCTAATGAGACTTTTATCTAGGTTTGTCGATAGGTAGTGTAGCTCTTAGTAGTAGTAGTATTCTCTAATACTTGAATCCTTATCTGTTACCTAGTACTAACAGCACGCCGTACATGTTTTCTACATAGGTCTTGAGTCTCAGTCCATTTGTGTAGTTGCAAAATACATACATATTAACGGTCCCTCTCCATTGTGATAATATCTGTAGTGTAGTGCATGCTTGTTAGGCTTCGCCTCGTGACAAGCAATAGCGATTTATGCTAATGAATAATTGTCGTAGTTACACTAACTTTAGGGTATAGTGTAATGCATGTTGGTGAATAATCACCCCCTGCCACACACCCTTGAGATGGCTTGCAGGGTATTTTGTAGATGTAGATGTAGACTGAATGGCATAATCACAGACAGATGCAAACCCAAGACTACTCGGCAAAAATCATCACTGGTAACCTTAATGTGAGGCACTATTATTCACATTTTCAGGCTGTATGTACCTATTGTAAACAGGACCATTAAAATTACGATATGATCGTGTATTAATACAACGGCACACTAGGTGTGACAAAAATTATTCTTCGGCTCATAAACAAACCTACTTTAACAAGTAGATACAAGATGCACCAAGCATGTATAATTTCCGCTATCTAAAGTACGAACTTTTGTTGCTTTATTCAAATCAGTATTAACAACCAAATTCAAACTATTTTGTTGCTAGAAACAAGGATGAAACCTTGGAAATGACGGTTACTTATCGAAACCTGGGTCAGCCTTATAAAATTTAAGTACGGATGAATACGATTTCAAGGGTTTCTTTTGGAGTTACAATAAAAAATATGCACTAAGATTATACTGAAACTATTTTTTTATAAGCCAGATTGGTGAGGATTAAATCTGCAAATGCATTAATATGTACTCCGCAAAACATTCTTCCCTGGACTGTAAGCGACGACGCAAGAAACAATCCAGCATCCATTTAAGACGTCCAAGTTTTGACGCGCGTGAAAAATAAACAAGAACTTTCGTACTTCTAGCTTAACTGACCCCCCACATGAAAAGACACGATAGGGATCAAGATAAAGTCGAACCGCACGGAACGAAAACCCGTCCTTACAGTTCGACAGAGAGACCATCGGGTCGAGGATTAGAACACCACCGCCTATCACGAACACCATCGCCGGAATTATTTATCGGCGGAGAAAAGAAGGATTAGGAGGAGTTAGGGAAGAAAGAATTCACCGCGAAGAGGGCGGAAAATAGCCCCGGAATATGAAGAATTCGCATGAAAAAATAACACTGACGACGCCCGCACGGTGAGCTGAGTCTCCCATCCAACTGTAGTAGCTTCCGACCACTGGGCTCCTCGCGAAGCAATGGCGAATGACGCTGGTGACGGCAGCCGATGCAAATGAGTTATACTAAGGATTCCAAGGAGGCCTTCACATCATGGCCCCCTGCCATCACATACTGGGGGCCCACACCTACGGCCCACCACACCAGACCGCCCGCCACCTTCTCTCCCGCCAATCCTTTAAGCAACGAGATGCTATCGAAGCGTGCATGCCGTTAAATTCTGAGCGTGAGGCAATGCCTCCATGCGAAGCAGTGTCTTATGCGTTCCACCATTTTCAACCCATCCTATTCCCCACCCGCGTGAGCTTTATTTAGGGAGATAAAAAGCATTAAACCTTCTCCGATATGAAGTCAGGGAATGGGTGTGCGTAGTGCAAAACCTTGTTCACGATTTATTTCCTCCTCTCTCACTTTCTCGACAGGGAACGAATGATATTCCGGTAGTAGCGGGAAACCAGTTTCGGTCCGCAAAGATTATTGCTTGAGATTTTACTATTCGTTTTGATCTGTCGTTTCTCCACTTGCACTCATGAAGGGGTCACTTGGGGTGATGTGACAGGAATAGACACACGGCTGGTGAATTCAAATTCCTTGGCTTTGGATCGCAAGTAGGAAAGTCACCATGGGAAGACATCCACAGGAGGGTCTTTCACCCCCTCTGGGAATCATTTATCATCATTGTCGCCCGCGATGTAATCAAAACCATAACTACGTAATTATCCACATGTATGTTCATTGGTCACGGCCGAGGTTTAAGAAAACCATTGTCATTTATAAGGGGTCGTATACTCTCATGTTTTTACTTTAAAACGGCACCACATTTGAGGCAAATAATCTTCAGTAAGGTAACAATCAGACATTTATCTTTGCAATTCTACAATTATTTTAATTAAAACGATCACTTTTATAAATTTTTTGCATCTTCAGGCACTTACAAAATCAGCCATCAATGTATAAAGCAGAATTTTTGTTTGTTATTATTTATCTATTTACATTTGAAGGGTTTCCAGGTCAGCTAGAAAACTGAAATTCCGCACGTATGCAGGTCGGGACGCATTAAATCCTGAGAAACTGCAAGAATCGCGAACGGCAATGATGTGGGTTTGTTTTTCCCTATTTTTATAACTTTTAGTCACATAAGCACTCGCAAGAGCATTGAAATCGATTCAGAAGTTGCTTTCCTTTTTTTGTAAATTATTTTCCGCCCCTCTTTTCCGCCCGCCTAATATTCTCTGTGCACAACGGATATAACTAGGAGAGGAAAGAGTAATTTTTCTCAAAGATCTGCTAAGGTAAGGGCAATGTCCTCTTTTCGGAAAATCGAATATCAAGAACAACGAGAACAACGCTTACAGTTAGACTCCGTGGGTCAAGGTTTTCAACATGCTTCAGGACGTCAGGAGGAGCGTAATACTTCTTACAGTTGCTATATTCCAAAATAAATTCGAATATGGTCTCTATTGTTACTGGAAAAATCTTGCTGAAACTCACTTTAGGAAAAATAAATATGCTTCATCAAATCATGGAATTATTCCACAACAAACCGTGCAGCCGCGAGGCACTGAAAGAATTAGTTCTTGCGGATGTAATGGGAAAATAAACGGAAGAGATAAGGAAAAATGTCGCACTGAAAACAATTGCAGCGATGGAAAGTCGAAAGAGAATAAGATAACTCAGAAAACGACTTAACGACATTTTAAAACGATGTTGGAAATCAGAGTGATGTAACTGCTCTAATGACTAATGCATTTTTTTACCTATACCCATTTCAAAAGCAACCATCAGTCACAGATCGTGAAAGTAATCAAGCATTACCAAGATTTTCACAGTTAAAAAAATAATTCTCAATGAATTCCACGACGAAATGAATAAAAAATTATTGATTTCTGATTTCTAGCAATACATTAATAAGATGCGTTCATTTTCAACTAACTAATTTTCAATTTCCATTAAGTACGGCTAGGATCGGAGGGAAACAAAATAAAAAATCGTCACTTTCGACAACTCCTCAGCCGTTTTACGTAGTATAGACCCGAATTAATTTCAGAAAAACTAATAATACAATCTTTTATATACGTTTCGCGAGTGTCTCTCAGTTATCCCCGCTTCCTGCATCTTAAACTTCCACCTTTTTCGACCCCGAAAACCTTTAGCATGACTGCGCTTTATCAAGGCCTTCCGAATTAATTGTTTCCTAGCTAATCTGAATACTAATTTTTTCCACAGAACAATGTATATGCACTTTCAAGCCATGAGTAAATATTGATCCTACACATACTACCCTTATAATTGATACTTTCTCTACCCAATGTAATCAATGACTTTGAGGCGCAATTTCTTCCGGAATTATTTGCGATACGTTCTTATCTTCTCGGTCTATTTCTTGGCGGCTATACCAAATAAAGGGTTTACCTTGCTTATGATTCTTTGCAGCATCAACCATACGAAAGAACGTCAACTCACCAGAGACACGGCATCCTTAGATCAACCACATAAGATAATGTTTCAGGTAGGTCCTGCTATCTTTTTACCACTGCATTCCAAGGGACATCTCATCTTATTATTTTTTAACGATTTTCAAGCGACCTTGGTTTGTTTTGAGGCCACGCAGAGCTTTAGGACGGAAGAGAGGAGAAAAATGAGATCACAGCATTCCAGCTCATGAAGTCGCAAGCGCAATCCAGGCGGAGGAGGAGCGGTTCCTTCCTTGCTAACGGCATTTGCACACCGCCCTGCATAAATATAAACCAGGAATCGGCCTAAACATCTGCCGCGCGAAGGCGTCACAGGTCTGCGATGAATGGACACACCTGGTATGTTCCAATTTCTTCGAGAAGGCTCCTACAAAGCCTACTGTGACAATGGCAGCAATATTAGCATTAAAGAGCGCGCATTTTTCCCTTCCTCGAATTCATGGCTCTTCGCCCGGAGGCAAATCCCGGAACAATACCACTCTAATGCAAGCTAATCGGATTAAAAGGGTCACGAAGGAGCAAAAGAAGTATTTTTCGCCTATGAAAAGATATGGGTAGAATCTCGTAATGTTCTTTTTTATTTAGCACAGTAATCACTCTCCTGTAAATTAAACTCCTTTGTTCGCTAGCATTCCAAGTTTTCTGGCGATCATCAAAGTTACAGACTTCAAAAGAGCGGAATTATTTATGATAAAGTAACTAAAATTACTTCAGTAGCAAAACTCTTGTGCATTGAGCACTCCTCAACGTAAATGACATTTACACCACTAAAAAAATGTCTATTGAGGGATTATACTCCTTGCATGACACTGACAGAAGTTTTCGCATTTGAAAGTTACAGCAATGAATTAAGCTCGGTAAGTAAAGTAAAATAATGATCCTACGGAGGTTAATTTGAAGCAATAAACACATGTTGTCGATGACAGCACACATCGTTATGAAGTGGAAGTGCAGTTGTACCCGATTATGAACTGTTCAATCTTTAAAAAGCAATTCACTGTCAGTGATTTAATAAATCTACGTGAATAAAAATAGTGTAAGCAACAACAATATTAATATATTTCCGCTTTTCTCGCGGTCTGAGAATCGGCAGATATCCTAATAATCTCAACCTCGTAAAAAGTGCTATCCACGATTTATATTTCTGAACCCAGCTCATAATGAAAAATATTTTCATCGCAGCCCACATTACGCCAGAGAGAGCGGAGCCACCACTGCAAAAATAACCTGAATGCAGAGGATATATGATCATATTAGATACAGGACTGCAGATAAATGAAGAGTTCGAGATCTAAAAATAAAAAAATAGATAGCACACGAACGAAGAGCTCATTCAAATTATAAATTAACTATTGCACATTCATAATCACAAAGCATTCCGACTTCAACGTCCACATGAGGAAAAATTCAAATTCCAATTCATCAGCAGTGGCATTGAAAAGCACGTGACTGGATTTCAAATTCGTTCTTTTTGCTCATGAAATTCAATGAAGGTAATGTAATGTCAGAAATGTTGCGCAAATGGCACACTGAAATCACGGGTAAAATGTCATTCTTTTTATTGTTTAAGCATCATTAACCATCTTCTAACTACCTTCGAGCAAAATATACTACTGAATTTTAATTTGAAAAATTGATACCAGTGAACTACGTTTTAAGTTTTCGCTGTGAAGATGATTGTTTTTTGACGTTATTGTTTGGTCATCGCCCAAAATGTTTTGGGCATTATCCATTATTGTTTCATCTCCAAATTTCTTTTTACCAGATATGAGATTTTATATAATCCAATAAGAATTCCTTTATATCGCTATAATAAATAAAATATGATAAATGTTTCCGGGAATAAGACTTTACACTTTCCCAAATTTAACATTCAAACGAACGTGGAATACTTAAAATTAAAACACTAAATGAGTCACAAAAAACACAATGGTTTATTGTAAAAGTCTTCCATTTAAAAAGGAAAACAGAAATAGCTGTCAGTTGCCTGATCCAATGCCTAATAAGTTCACAAGCGCTCTTTATTTCATGCCTGACATCTTTCCAATTAAAGCTGAAAACTCCAACGCACGATTAAATAGACCACTACCTACTATACTACTACTAGACCACTAAATAGTCTTCGTTACAAAGCATTTTCTCTCAGATTAATAAACTGTCATTCCTAATATTCAAAAAAATTAAGTCGTAGATTCCTTAAACGTTAGAAAAGCATTTAAAGTCCCCTACGCCGGCTAAAATAATTCAATTTTCCTAGAAAAGGTAATTAGGAAAGATAAAGAGGAAAGTTTACGAACGACAGTAATTAGTTTCTGTAGCCATTTCACATCTTCTAAGGCCAAAAATTCCAATGTAAACGCGGAGGAAACGATGAGTGAGAGAGCCGTCCGCCGTATTACGCAATGGTCATCCTCGGTGATGAAAGACCGCTACTCACGAAACCCTCAATAGGAACTTTTACGACGCCGTATGTCGGAGGATAGCGGCTCACTCGCCCACCTGAGGAAAAGAAGGCTCTTAAAATGGATACGATGAAAATAAAAAACTCACGACTCCCGCAGCCCAGTAGATTATTAAACCTCCCCTCTCCACATCTTTGAATTTTGATGCCATTGGGGAAAATCCTGCCACTAATTCTCATAAAACTAGGGCTTATTTCACACGTATCAGAAGTCATTAAGTGAGGATTCGATGCTTTTGAAATCTGATCCGAAAGAACTTTTTTAAGTAAACTGAATCACCACAATTACTTCACAATACTCTCAATAAAAGCGCAGTTGAAATTATAATTTATTTATTCATTGCTGTGACCATATTTATCCGTATACCTGTTATAGGCATAGGTGTTTCCTTTTTCGTGAAGTTACTTTTAGATAATTTTTATCATTTAGGGTCACAAAAAATACCATCCTCTTTACGATGCTGTTTTCACTTAAACTGCTGCACAAATCGAAAATCACATACCTTCGCATCCTTGTTAGGAAAATCCTTAGCAGAAAAGATATGAGACATTATTCAGCATTCAGTGACTGAAATACCGACCACTAGATATTAAATAAATCACGATTGAAAAATATGAACTTTAAAATTACCGTGTATGTTTTCACATTGTGGAATCAGCCTTAAAGAATTGAGTACATAGTCTAGGAAATAATTAAAAGCTTCATCATCAGTGACAAGCTTTGCTAATAAGTAAATCATTTATCTATCTTTACTTATATATTTGAAGCATTCATGCCTGTCGTTCCTTAAATCATTACTAATTTTATTTTACCCATTTTTATGACTAGTCCGGTGTCCGGCTTTTTCGTGGTGCCTACTCTCCTCTACATTAACCAATGCTGTAATCTGAATCATTTGAGTCTAAGCACATCCTCAGCGTATTTTTATGTTATCAACTTTCTCTTCGACTGCTCACGAGCAGTTGAAGAGGTTCCGCTTTAGGGTTAATAGTTTCCCGCAATCTCGGCACTATTTCATCTTTTATCTGAACCAAGGTATGTCAATCGTATCTCCTAACGTATCTACACCAAAATTAATTTTATTGAAAAGTTTTCAAGCTACTTTGACATAAGAATCATAAAACTTACCTATTTCGGTCTTAAATGTCTTCTACTTCCTATTCAAGAGTATTACGTTCAATTTTCAATTCATTCCTTTCCAAAAATGACCGTGTCGTTGAACCTACTGTCCGTTGCAAAATTCTGTCACCCGAGTTTGAAGACTAATATCTCAAAGATGGCTCAATCGATTTTAAAATGAAGTACATCGCATTAAAGCTTGTTTATTTCTCCGTTTATTGATGGTGCAAAAAACTATTTACCGTTTATATTTATTTCACTGTGTGCTTAAAAACAGAATTTTAGCGCATTTTTCCGGGTACCGAACGGATGCATCGCATTTACGGCTTCGTAATAACAACACGGATCAAGATATCGAAATTTCCTTTTCAAATATTGTAGCAAAAATCTGTCTTAACAATTATACGAAGTTTCATATTATTTAATGCATTATTATTTTAGTTATAGGTGCAAATGCACGGATCCATTATTTTCCGTTCCGCGCATCCCTGAAAACCGCCGTTTGGACCTTATTCAAGCTCTCGAGTTCATCATTATGAATCCACTTATAAATTCTTAAAGGAATTCGTTAGTTTATCAATATCGATTAACATTTATTTAGGAAAAAGAGAGTAGTAGAGACCGCCTTTCCCTTGTTTTCCAAATTATGACCCCCTGCGTGCACTCGACCATTCATATATCCACAGAGTGTGAACTTGAGTGTAGCAGCCTCCACTAAAACCATCTTCTCCGGACCATTCAATGTCAATGGTCCATAAAGTATCTCTGACCGCCCTCCGATTTCCCGCTTTGAGATCCTACATTTGTACGCAGCTCCCACTTGCCCTCAGAAATATTCGAAACTGAGTCGAAAAATATTCCATCAGCTAAAAGTGAATCATAGCATGTGCCTCAATCATTCATCAATAATTTTATTCGGATAATTGAAAAAAAAATTGAACAAATCTTTACTGACGTGATGATGAAACTCACTTTATGTCCAAAAATGCTCATTTGCATGCTATGATTATCGGTAAAGGGTTCTAATGAGCGCTAACATTACCGCATATTTTTATTGCAAATGTTTTCCCTTTTCCGTCTGGAAGAACTGACCTCCTCAAGCGTACCCGCTGTATTTTTAAACTTTGAATATAAAATGTAGTGATTATTATATTAATGGGGCGATTAAATTCACTCTAAGCTTCAAATATTATCATTGAGTATCAAAAATTCACCTTTTTTGCCAATATTTATTATCCTCGTTATGAAAATGTTATAGGACGTATAGAGAATATTCATAATTGAAAAGAAGTTTCATAGAAAAGTTCGCCTAAACTGAACTACTTAAAGGTGAAATTATTAATTACCAACGCTTTAGGTTTAGCAACTAATATCTAATGGTCTTCGGCTTCAATAACTTGAATAAATTTGAACAATGGAATCACTTTAGTTTTTTACTTAAATCAATGCTCCAGACAGCTTTTAAATTCATCATGAATAAACCGTAAAGGAAATACTAAATGCAAAATTAAAAAAAGAGCAGAAGCATGACTTTGCGATTCAATAACTGTGAAGAATAGACTGAGTGACGGAATTGTACTCATGTGCACAGCGCTTGCCATGTGCCCAGTTAGTTCCTAGTAGTTCTAACTCCTAGCTCTTGGATAATTGCCTTTAGATATCCTCAGATAATCCATGAAAAAAATTGCAATTTTCTTAGAATATTCCTAGAATATGATCTTTCTGAAAACCACAGACGGCATATGGATATGAACTAACTATATTACCACGCCTATTTTCGCACCCTTCAAGGCTGTTAGAGCTGTTAGATAAGCGGAAGTGGTTGAGATCTATCCTCGCCTATCAAACCGAGTGAAGACTATTATTAGTCACTTTTGCTTTAGATCCATGATACACGCTTTAACCCAACTTTTCATGAAAACTATATACCACCCACCCATATCCAATTGAAAAAGAGGCCTAAAAACAATATGGAGAGGGCGTTTGCCACGTCCGCTACCAGGATAATTAATTTAAATTGCTTTCCTCGAGTATAAATGGACAATTATGCATGCATGGAAATTCTCTGCATTAATTAACGTCATATATTGTTCCTCTTACCTTTTCCACCCGCTGAGAGCTGTTATACAGCCTAAAATAAGCAGTGGTTATAATTTCAAAGCCATTAGCCAACTTTCCCACTGCATGACTTTCTAAGATAAACGAGACAAGAAGCTCAGTTCTTTTGGCAGTATGTTCCTATGAGTACAACACATTCAATTGTTAAATCACTGGTTAACAGGGCTGGCGACATATGCAGCACAAACGGCAACTAACTGCCGGAATAGTTACCATTTAAAGAGTAATTACTCTTAAATATATAATAATCATGAATAAGTAATCTTTTCTGCGTATGTAGGCTTAAAATATTTTATGTAAAATAAAAGTCATAATGTGACTTGCAGAAATTCCTACACTAAATACAGCTCTTCCAAACTACTCTATCCGCACAGATTTTCACGATGTAATCATAAATAATAAACTATAATATCGAGCATATGAGAGAGAGAGCAAAGAAGTATAATTCTATATAAATGACAAGATTTGAAGGAATTATTTTTTTTTAACTCTGAAAAAGGAACTTCTGCACTCTATCAACGCAGGTCACTTCACACAGCAACTTCACTCTTCATAATATCTCGCAATAAATAGGCATATTTTTTATTATGAACGAGCAACGAAGGTGTGCGTGGATTTAATATTATACTACCAATCATGCCAATTATAAATTTATTTATGTTTTACATATAAACCATGATAAAATTTACAGCGGGACGTCGCAGAATTATGCAGTCAAATAAAGAATTTAGATTTCGGGAAATATTGTCGAATTTTCCCGTAACATGTGGACACGAAAAGAGGAATACTCACCTCAATTCGCAGCAAGGAAAAAGGAAGGACGTAGGGATGTAAGGCGGAGGATTCCAAGAATCCATCCGCAACAGAATTTCTTCTGAGCGAATCTCGGTCAGCACACTTACATTGATAATGACCACCACTTTTCTCTCGCCATGAATAATTAACTGTGACAATAAAAGGAAGAAAAAAATTGGATGCCCCTAACGGCCTTGACCGTAAGGTCCACATGACGAAAATCTATCAGCCGTAATGGGAGGAAACTTTTCTTTTTCTGTATCCTCACATCACAGTTCGGCGGGGACTGGTTATGCGGCGAATGGGGTCTCGCCTTATTTCCCGCAGAGGGAGGGTGGGAGGGACAGAGATTGAGAGCCACACGCAACGCGTTACGGAAGAGATTCGCCGGGGGTTTGACGATGGAGCCGTGGGCGGATGAGCCAGCGGGTCAGTGGTTCGGAACGAAGTGTACGCAGTCGACGGACGTGCGTGGGCACGTTTAACAACGCGCCCAATCATCTCTCGCCCTCTGCCACAGCTCACGGAGAATTTGCTCCAGAGAGAAGCACCCACGCCCAGTCTACGACTAGTCGTGGCAAGAGAATACAGCAAATGTCCGCTCCGTTACACTTACCAAAGAGTCCCCGCCCTTCAAATAGGGCCACGCAAATTCGCGATGTTATCGAGGATGTTGTCTACCCCGTCAATGAACCAAAGTGCGCGATCTTCACGCGAGTCGATAATTTACCTGATTAGCGGGGGTGGCAATTTAACTGGCTTCCTCTACCTTGAGCTAGAGTTCGAATCTCGGCAAGCGACAGAGATATTTTATGTAAATTCCGATTCCTTCTTGTGAGATAAACGGAAAGCACCTCAAGTGCAGCACTCCGCCCTCCAGATGGGACTTAAAACTGTCAACCTCTACGTGGCGTTCGTCAATAGTAGGCTGATAGAAGGATTCACTACACCCTGTCTCTCCTCAAAAGTAATCCTACTTCTCCTCTCGCTAATCCTCAATAGTGACAGTGACCTCAGTTGTCGAAAGAATATTCCTTCACTATAAAAATAAATGTAATTTATTTCAAATTCTGGCGGTATCCTTCAATTCACAGTCATTTACATTGAAGTAGCTTGAAACTACCTTTCCAATGAAATGCCGATTTATGTGGCACTCACATTTTTTTACATTTTGATGATGACGATTAATATGTCACATGAACTCAAAATGCGCCAACATAGCAAGCTACCCATCCAGAGGTACCTACCCATACGATATAGGAAACTATCGGGAAGGCATAAAATATTAGTGGAATAATGGAAATTAGAAATCATTCAGAGAGAAAGACGATTATTTTTCAATCATCCAATATGCATTCCTACCATATCGTCATGACTAGCACTCTATGTTTATAGCCCAGAACTATAATGTATATATCCCAATTCTTTACGTACATTCACATCCTAGCATTCCCCGGATGATGATGCTTTTCAATTAAAATGAAACTATGGGGGAATCGCAAAGGGACGTAGAGGCATTAGTATTACGTCAAGAGGAACCGTTTTACATCCCTTTATTCTTTAAAATTTGACAGCGCGGACCAACATATCGTTTAACTACTCCAGTGTGAAAAATTGTGCGCATGCCACACCCTCACCCAGTGAAGGATAAGTTTCAATGAAAGAGAATAAATGGAACCATATAACATGATAGCCCGGGAGAATATTTCACTCGTTAAAATACGCAATATGCCATAATGGGTGAATTAGTTATGCAGCTATAATGCTAAATTAAATAACACAATTTTATGTTTTCCACTGACTTATTTTCAAACGGTTCCGGCTGCTACGCCATCATCAGGTACAAAGAACAACACCAGGTATAAGTGCATCTGATATTGGTCTAATAGCCGATACCGGTAGTCTAACAAATAATAAATCAGTGGAAAACACAAAAATGCTATTATATGATTATGAAGTATTCTACAAAGTCAGATCATCATCGTATGATTATGCAGATATACCTCGTTGAAAAAAGGCATTGCAATAATATTCCTCTAGATACTATTATGATTTATCTAAACAGCACCTAATTTAATCAACAAAATATAGAGAGCTTTGTATAATGTTAACATACAATATCCGTACGATGGATGAACTATTTTGCGCAAAAAATACAAGCTTTAGCTTCATGTACGAAGACACCACCAACTTTTCTCTCTAATCTATGAAAGTTTTCATTCGCGCGTTCGTGTCTCCTGTTCTCGTAACCCATTGCTCTCTCGAGGATATCCCAGTTTTTCTTGACCTAGCGTCGTCAATTATCACGGCGAGCCATCCCCAGTTTCCTTCTTCCTCTTCCCATTTCGTGTCATCCTTCCCACACGCCATTTTTCCCACCGTGCATTGGCTCAGTATTCGCCCTTTTCCCTTACGCCTCCGAACACGGAGGCTGCAGCCGCTCCCACACTTTTTAAACACAGGACTACGCCCTCCATAAGCAAGGAAGACATCCTCTTCGTCATATTCTTCCTCCTTTCTTCCTCTCTCTCTCCTTTCTTATACGAACATTTAAAACATGCACAGTTCTTGTGGAAAATTCATAAAAGGGTAGATCGACCGTTGACGTCACAAAGTGTTATCTTTGATTCATATATGGGTAATTGCGTTAAAAGACTACTATGCTACCTCATATCCATTATTTGTAAATCTCAGAAAACTACTAGGTACTAAGAATTTTGCATGTTTTTTTGACGTTCTGCGAATGTTTTCTGCCAAAAGTAGAAATATGCCAGGTGTCGAACGCAAATGTCAATACAACTAAAGAAATGAACTGAATTATATAATGCCTAAACCAAGAATAGCTTTCTATTAAAAATCTTTCTACATGCGGAGCCTAAAATATTCAATTCAATGCCTAAAATAATAAAAATGTGCTTCGAATTCTTTAAATGGTGAAAGAATGGCTTCTGTCTTATGAAAATGTTTAGTTTTTTTTCTGATTTTGCACTACTTCAAATTATAAGTCAATTACTTTACTGCATAAAAATGTAAATGCATAGGTTAGCCATTGATGGTGGCTCAATTCCGTTCATGCACCCTGGAGCCCACTTAAAGCTTCCGTTGTTAAATATTTGAATCATATGCATATGATGTACAATGCAATTGAAGTGGAAGTAAATAAATTACATCAACACTATCATATTTCTTTCCTCTCTCCGGCCGATCCTCCTCCCCGTCCGATTCTTAGAAGTTCCGAAAAACATTCCGCTCCGACTCCGCCCTTAAGATCTCCTCCTCAGGAATTCTCCCCCATTGTCCTCCGCGGGGAAATATCATGACTCAATAATCGTCGACGGGGATCGTCCTTGACATCATAATTCGAGGTTCACGGTACGAATATCGACGCGCCGGATCGTCAAAGACGGACGGACGGATGAGCATCATGCCTATAGATGACAGGGTGATGACACCTCCCACCCAATGAGTAAACATGAGGCCGATCTACCTGACGAGAAGCCGGCGCGGCGTATGAGGGTGTGGTTTCATCCTGCGTGCGTTGAGGGGAACTTCAATTCGGGACCCCTCACGTATTTTTCGGGTTCCTCTCGGCCCACGTCGTCATCGCCAGAGATCTTATCTCAAGCGATAGCGTCGATGCTTTAAGAGTGTTGATGTTGGGATAAAAGATGTAATGGCGTTATTTTGGGATGTGATTTTTTGTGGCTATCTGAGGGGGGCCGGGAACACGGGCCCTAATTATCGAGAGACCGATACGTGGTAGAGGAAAATGTAGAATTTCTGGTTCCGCGAGTCAAGTTAAATTACAGAGCATGACTGGTCCTGCCTTGAGAAAATGAGTCATCGGTCCTTTGAAACTACCATTTTGACCAACAGCCAAAACCCATGCTCCGAACGACAAAGAGGCATCTACTTAGCATTGTAAAGTCTCTGCAATGAGCGTATTTTTAAGAAAAACAAATTCGAGGTAATGACCGGAACGGAAGAATCACTGCAGGCAAATGATTGCTGGTTGTAAGTCAATTACCTAGTGCAAGGACGTTCTTTCATCATTAGAGGAGTTGGAATGGAGTTGAGTAGGTTTCAAATTGCTGCGGAAGATATATTGCTCAAATGGTATATAATGCTCCATCAACCTGCGGATGCATCTCTGCAAATTAAGGATCATCTCGTGGAATAACCACAATAAGCAGCCACTCTTACACAAGGTTACAAGTGCCCATTAGTAACCTTGATGTCTAGTCCTCTGCCATGAAAGAACGCCAGATGCGAACAGTAAAATATACGATTTCACAAAATGAAATGGATTTTTAAATTATTGAAACAGAATGACAAGAGGTATCCAAAATTAATATGAAAAATTAAAGCCCAATGCAAAATATCCGAATTATAACCGTAAATTGAATAAGTTAACATTTTTTATAAGGAGCTAGATTGCCATGGTCTTGAGATTACATTGGAATCATTACATTAAAATTATGAATACGTAACTGCTTCGACTATAGTTTTAATATTCCTAACTTTATTCAATGGTCTTAAAACTTACAATAATTGTGAAATTAATGCTAATAGTAAGTAGTAGTATTAAATTTTTACGAGGTTTGACAGCTAAGGTCATTTCGCACAAACCGTCTGCCACTTTCAGACACGTACAACAGTCCTCGGACGATTAGAAGGATAACCACTTTAAATTAGATCCGAGGCAGTGCTTGCTTTTCGTCGATACAGAATAAGGTCTGGTACCGAAATAAGCCTTCAAGCCTTTATATTTATAGAACGGTGCCTACTTATAACAAAAAAAAACAGTAATATACGAGGAGTTCAATGAGATCATGATCTGAAAACTGTCGAAAATTTCTCCTGACTGTTGTTCCTGAAAACCATGTAATATGGTTTCGCCAGAACAGTTTCCGGAGCTTGCGACAGTGAAGATATTTCCATGATCACCTCAGCAAATTCTTTGAATTGAGACTCACAGATTCTCCCTTTACCCTGCTGATTGTTTTCAATAATTATAAATGATGAAGCGTGGACTACGAATATCTTCCCTGAAAAACGACAAGCACCAACTATTAACTCCATGACTAAGACGTAGAATGACGCCACTTCCCCTGTCATGACATCACGGCGTCTATTGCCTACTATGACGACATAGATCGACGCGATCTACCCCACGGATTTCAAGGAACCCGAAAAAAAAGGCTTAAGTCCCATGTTTAACATTAGAAATGTACCCCGAATGCCTATAAGGAAGGGCTTACCTCATGACGAGTGCGTGTGACTGATGCCCGCGCCATGCCCGTCTCCGCCGGCTATGGAAATGGACGCGCATAATGGCCTAAATCTGGGACGAAGAAGGGCGTCACCGCCTCATTCCATTCCAAGACATCCATACATCCAAGGGCTCTGTGGGGACTAACTCCGCAACTCCTACTCCGAAACTCCGAAACCGAAACTCCTACGCGAGCTCACGTGAAACAGGTCTCGAACACCTATTTAAGTGAATCCATTTTCAAATAGCTCATGTTTGAATAACTATTAAGCCAGTTTCCAATGATTTTTATTAAGTAATCTACCGGTTAAAATAGATTTAAATGGAAGTGAGTAAAATCTCCTACATTTGTAGAAGGGTAGGGCCCTATCTACCTAAAATATTTCTTTCTTCATCTCAGCATACGTCCTGCCCTTCTTCATACCGTCCAGAAAACCTATTCTCTTTCTTCCCCTTCCCCATCATTCCCACTACCACGGTCTTAAGTAACCATTCGCCCGTCATTACCTCTTCCACCACCTATATTTTGCCTCATCCTAATCTCATCCAGAAGTTTCCTCTTCTTACTAACCATCTTAATAACCGAGCACTACCTCACTTGTCTTCCTTTCCGTCCACCGCACCTTCTCCATCCTCCTCCACACCCGTATCTCGAACGCCTGCAGCCTATTCTCGTCTTCCTTTCCCAGAGTCCATGTTTCTGTCCTATACAACGCTACACTCCACACCAAACTCTTCACCAGCCTCTTCCTTATATCCTTACCCAAGGTCCCTGTTATCAGCTCCCTTTTATTACTGAACTCCTCCTTCACTAGAGGAGTTCTCCTCCTTATGTATTTGCTATTATGTCAATTTTCCTCTAACATACTTCCCAAGTAAATTACTCTACTTGCTTCAGTTTGTTCCCTCCTACTTTTATGGCCAGCCTCGCTTTCTTTGTCCTAGAGGATCTCATTACTTTTTCTTTCTTATGATTTATCTTCTTTCCGTATTTCTCGCATTTACATACTTGAAAAACGATTACATATCGTCACACTTGAGAAGGAAAATTTATGAATCTACAATAATTAAGAATCTATGATAAATAATACAGATTATTATATCATTAACGTTCAAGGTTTCAATAAAATATTCAGTCTTTCGCTTTTACATACAATATAATGTTTCACTAAATAAGTACACTATGCATAATTTCATTGATTAATTTAATGTAGTTAAGTCATTTTTACTGTGTACCTAGTGATGACGCCTACCCGACGCAGCCGGTCGTACATTGAATTAATTAATGAAAATACACTTAGTTTATTTATTTAGTGATCATGAATGCTCACAAATTTGAGCCAGATTCAAGCAATTTCGTATCAAATGTTTGAAAATTGCATATGAATGAAAGGAAAAGGATTTTTAGCAGCAGTGCAGTGTTTCCTTCTGGCCTTCTAAAAAGTTTAAACTCCATAAAAGTGATAAAACATCATTCTTAAGCTCCCATTTTGAATGAGGTCAGTTATTTTGGAGCGACGAACTGAAAATGCAGCCATTGGATTTTTACTTGATTATTATATTAAAATAAATCGAAATTGTATACTCCAACCGCATACACATCAACGATTCGAGCAAACAGTCTAAGAGATCGTGATGTCATCCTTTCACCTGAAAAAGGAAGCAAGGAATGATAAACTGATAAGGATCAGAAAGGACGCTTCCACTCATATTGTCTCAGGAATTAAGTTAAAGAAAAAGTTGTGTTAAAACGATAAAGCAAAGAATTATTATCTGTGTAGTTTATGTATATCAATTCGGCAATTGACGATTTAGCGTCCTGACACATATTCCCGAACTCCCGGTAAGAAAAGACTTAGAAGCAATTTTCCCGCCTCTCATTCCCGCCTCGTATTCATCATGAGCACTCTATGGAGTTAGACAAAATCTCCGTCATACACTGTCACACGCATTTGGGGCTATTATTCAAGGCACGAGTGCCACGTCCGTCCCATCATCTGCCGGCCGCCGCCGCCAGTGTAACACGAAAAGCAGACCCTGACCTTCACACGCAGATCGTTCTCGGAGGAGGGACGTGGTATTTGTTCACTCAGGAAGCCGAATCGAATACGAATTATACGCAGTCAGCCAGTCTCGAGAGGTGATATTGAGAAACTGAACTAGGTTTTTTCCATCTTTAACGTCACGGAAGAGAGCAGTTTTTATTTTTATCCCATATTATTCTTGGAATTTTCTCCAAAGCACCTTAACCCAGACTATGAGATTGAGCTTTATCATTAAATATACAGAACTTTGTGTTTTCCACTGTTTTATTTTTCACAAGACTAGTATTTACGAACTAACAGGCAAAAAAATCCGTTTTCTGGCGGAAACTGCACATAACTGAAGTATCTAGAGCTTCTGGTCTTCTTTTATGGGCGCAGTGATCCTCGATGAGTTTTGTCCCCTTCATTAGTAGTCGCCAAGTCCATGAACTTCCTCTATGCTGACTGTGTAAACGGCTGTCGCCCCTTATTGTCCGTAGCCGCGAGGTGGTAGCACTGAAGACTCGCCCTTTGAAATTATAATTTTACATGGAGTACATGGAAAGAAAAAGCACGCTTATGATACTTATGCGCGAGTAATAAGTACCATAGATTCAGATTCATAGTTCAGAGTTAGAGATTTATTCATTGATACTTAAAACCAATGAATTAAACGGCCAATTTAGAAAATCCGAAGAATAAGTGCCCTTCAGGGCACACCACAAGCAACTTATTGTTAGTCGCAGTGAAAACATTCTTGGTAGATCATTGAAGTGCGATGTATTCTGCTTCGAAAAACACAAGTTATTTTTCCTTAACATATTACCAACCCTTTATCTATTTTCAACTCGGTCTTTTAAAAATAGAATCGCAGGGTTTACCGAATCGTTTCATCGTTTACATACATCGTTTACCGAATAAAATCGAAGTTCCAAGAAATAGTTTTCCAAAACTCTACGAAATGAGTAGACGGTCAATTTGTTAAAACACGAAAATCCGAAATTATCAAATTTTAATACCTGGTGTGGACTGCATTTCATCTTAGGGAGGCTGAAATGTGAAGTAAGGGTATGTATACAAAAACGAAAAAAATGGATAAAGAGAATATTTAATGACTAAACATTACGTTTTCGATGATTTTGCCATTTTCCTTCTCATGGCGCTTTCTTTAACAGTCTCCAATTTTTTTAACTTGGCATGCTGCCGTCTAGCGTTCATTTAAGTACCATGCTGGAGAGCTTTATCCCTAAGTGCGTGCATAAACATTTTCCTTCAAGGCCGTACTTAGGATTTTGAGTAGTGATGGGCAAAGTCGGTCTTTTGAGAGATCTCGGTCACGTCTATCACTCCCACTTGTGATTTTATCGTGAGTGTAAGGTCATGATTGATTGATGTTCCAGCTAGTGATCTGTTCAGGTTACCTACAATCAATGATCTCACAAGACATTCGTGATTGATACAAAATCGTAACGAACGCTGCTCTCGCCATTCGTGATTCCTTCCTAATACTACACAGCCGCATGTGTGACTCAATTACTCACGTATACAAATTTCCGACCACTTCCAGACGAGCTAAGAGCCAGAAATTTTTCACGGACCTTCCTTGAAATAATTCATCTGAGGAAAAATCCCGAAATCATGGAATTTTTAACCGGAAGTGACCCAAAAAAAAAATGGCAGTCTTTTGAACGGTGGGTCGGATCTGAAATCCGACAAAATTTTCTTAACGGGGAATTGAATTTTCTTAAACATGCAAAAAACATTGGTGTTCTATGCTTCGTACTTTTCTCACCAGGCACAACATTTAGTGAAGAGTTTCCATTTTTTGCGGTTTTTACTATTACTCCTAAATTAGGATTCTGATTTGAAATCTATTTTTCCCAGGGATTTAGATACCATCGTGACCTACAACTTCATGTTTTTTGTTTTTTTCTAACTCTTATTGACTAACTCTGGTAGCATGGTGCCAAAGTCAAATTTTGATAAAACTGCCAAATGTTTCTGAAACTTGACATGGGCATGTACCTTGACATGCCCTTTGCAAGTAATTAGTAAAAACCTGGACTTTACCAATAGTTGGCTTGTAACATGGCGCCAAATTCGGATGTTTGTGAAACTTGCTGTTTTTCGACTTTAGCTTCTAAACTAGAAGTCGGATCTCGAATCTGTTGGGCAGTATTTTTTAGATCTGATTCAGGCCAACAACTTTATTCTATTCGTTCTTTTCCATTCCTTTTAGTTATCTGGTAACATGGTGTCAAAGTCGGCTTTTCGTGAAACCCGTGGTTTTTCTACTGTAGATTCTAAACTAGAAGTTGGATCTCGAATCTGTTGGGCGGTTTTTTTTAAGATCTCATGTAGGCCTAAGATTCTCTGCTATCCGTTTTTTTTTCATCCCTCGTAGTTCTTTGGGAACATGGTGCCAAAGTCGGCTAATTCATGAAACTCTCTCATATTTCTTTCTCTCACGCCGTCACCAGTGTAGGTATGACCTTGAAAGTTGACAGGGGTATGCGCCTTGACATGATCTTTACGGGTAATTAGCAAAAACACGGATTCCATCATAGTTCTATGGTAACATGGTGCCAAAGTGATATTTTCGAATGTTTCTTTCCCTCACGTCTCGTAGCTGCTAAACTAAGAATCTGATCTTGAATCTGTTGGGCGGCTTTTTTATATCTCATCAATTCCTAAAATTTATGCCAATCATTTCTCTCAAACACTTATAGTTCGCTGGAAACATGGCGCCAAATTTGGATTTTTCGGTTTTTCTACTGTAGCTTCTAAACTAGCAGTCGGGTCTCAAATCTCTTGGTTTTTTTAGATCTCATCGAGGCCTACAACTTTATGCTTATATATGCTTACTCTCTATCACTAATAGTTCGCTGGCAACATGGTGTCAAAGTCAACTTTTTTTGAACACACACAGACGTTGGGGATGAAGTCCCCAAACGAGCAAATCGAGTATATACTGTAACCATGACCGATGTGTACAGCTACCTCGTTTAGTGCCGGCTTCCGCAAAGTTGTTGGTAATTCTTCGAAAACAATTGAAGGCACAATTGTGCAATACGTTCGAATGTTTGTTTTTTTCTTACACAATGTTCTTGGTTTGTGATTTTAAGCATAACTAAGAAGAATATTAGAAATATCCCTTACGATTACAAAACTATTGAAGAGTGACATATTTTATGGACCACAAGTAATTCAAAACTCATTATAAAAACCAATGATAAATAGTATACTATAGCAAATAACGCTGCGAAAGTGTATTTTGGAATGTAGTTTGAACCGATTAACGTTTTCATTAAACAGTCGGTATCATTAAGTTTCACTTGTGCAAGAGACGTAATAATTGTCGAGAATATTGAAACGAAGGTTTATCGTGTGTTTAAGTGGCAATGCAATTATGGACATTCTGTGATTACAAATGTTGAATGTACTATATGTGCTGTGATGTATTACGTGTGTTCTTGTGGTGATATTTTTACAATTAAAGGTAATTTGTATTTGGTAGACTTGCGCTCCTAATGAATGTGTTATGACAGGAGATGAGTTTAAAGTGTTGCATAATCTTCGCATGACTCGGATAAGACTAATGACAGTAATTAGTTCGTTGTTTCAACTATTATATAAAATTTGGAATCAATGCGAATTGAAATTAAGTTATTGACTACATGGATGCTCTTGAATTTTAAGTTTGGCAGTTTACATCCACAGTGAAAGGATAATGATTGATTTGTGTAACTAAGCAATGTAGGTATTATAGATAGATATTTGTGTATAGTTTTTTTATTACACTTCTTTCAATAAATTTTGCCACCTCAGAGTCATCTCTTTATTTTATCTCATTATCGTTTGGCTTGATCTCGAGATTCAATCAATCACGACCGACCCATCGCTAATTTTGAGGTCCCTGGCGCGATCATGGATGGGGCCCCAGTTAGATAGTCTAAATCGGAATAAATCGGAAAATGTCATGAGTTTCCAGTCCCTTACTTTCTAAGTTCGTGAATATCACTCATTCTTGGAGGAAATATTCAATGTGAAGGAATCACTGTTTGAGTATCATGGAATGAAACATTGCTATAAATAGGCAGGTGAAATTTTACCTTCTCCTGTTCCCCCTGTGACAGTATCATTATTTTCTCACCGAATGAGAGATACGTAGCTCAATCTTAAAGAAAACTCAAGAGAAGATCAAGGGTTACTGATTTGTAGTGCTATGCAGGTTATAGGAGGCTGGTTGTATCAATTAATACTGTATATTGGCCCACTTCTTCAAAGTTTCTTGGTCCTTTGGCAACAGGAAGACGTGCACCTTTTCCGTGTTGTTTTTGTACCCCGAGGTACAACCTGGTGCAATACAACGATGACCAAACATGATTTTTAAGATTTGGGCAATCTTAAAAATACCTCAAAAAACTTCAATTATTATTAAGGCACAGAAGATCACCAAAATCTCCTTCCGTCAAGGCGCTCTCCAATGTAAATCAAGGCTAGATTCCAGCCAATGAAGGGATTGTAGACGACATGGAAGAGGACAGAGACGAAACTTCAGGGATCTTTTCTGAGTATATGGGAAGTAAACATACTAAAGGTCCCCGCGTCTACGAGGTGAGCCTCCGAACGGGGAAGCGCAGAAGGTCCCTTTTTTTGGTTTTTCATTTATATCTCGAAAACGGTACGTCGAGACGAAAAAGTTACTCTTTTTAAAATTAAAGTTGGAAAAATTTCCTACAATTCTGACTTGCCATTTATTTATTTTTACTAAATGTACAGACAAAAAATAATATTAATCACTGACAAATTGGGAAAGAGCGATGTGTGATTATCTTTCGAAATACCGGAATTTACCCGAAATGTTAAAATTACTGTAACTTTATACAAATTGAAGATAAAATATTAAATAATATCTAATTTTAAAGGCATTGACATTATCTACAACTTTACTCGGAAAAACTTTGCTGTAAAACTAAAAGCTGAGTTGCTAAAAGGAAAAGTTTGTAAACAAAACGTGAGATTAGGCATTATGCAAAACATTTGCAACTTTCGATAGCAAATATTTCCATAAATATGAGTGATAGAAGAAAATTTAAAAGATATTATCTTGTAGTAAATTTTGTCAGCTTTAATTTTATTAAGAGTAACATTTTCGTCACGACGCACCGTTTTCGAGCTATAACCGAAAAACCAAAAAAGGGACCTTCTGCGCCCCCCCCCCCCGTTATGGGGGCTCACCTCGATGGCGCGGGGACTTTTAGTATATTTACCTTCTATATGCTCCAAAAACATCCCTGCAGCTTCGTCTCTCTCTTCTTCCATGTCGTCTACAACCCTTTTGGGCGTTCATTGCCTGGGCTAATAGGGCGAGTAGTTCACTGCCATCCGTTGGTGGATTCTGCCGATGCGGAAAATAGGAATAACGAAATATTTCGGCAGTTTCCAGTCCTTTGCTATCTATGTTCATGATAGTCGCCCAACTTTTGCCTCTGACTAGGGTCTGCAATGATTTATATCCATTTATTCGAAGGAATTCCCTTTCGTACGTATTGCTACTATTTTTCACTGAGAAGCTCACTGACTTCACTGCTCTGTGTGACGTAAATTTCACCGATTGTTAACTAATGGCATTTCGTTCAGAATTAAAAAACAAGCGTTCGACTTCAGGAAAGTGATTTCATTGGCCGACGATCCGTGGAACTTAAACATTGCAGTACACTAAATGAATACAAGATACGTTCACTCTGATCATTGACTTCTGAAGCCCACGGCTAAATACGACCCTGCGCCATTGCATAAAAAAGGTAACTATGCCACTACCAATCCTAACATTTAAGGAAGCAGTGGGCTCATAGGTAGATACAATGACAAAACCGGAAATATTCACTTGCCACATAAGTATTCTTATTCATTTTTTTCAAGTCATGCTAACAATAAAGCTGGCGCTTTTTATTAATACAGAAGAACTTTCCTTTAGGGGGAAGTCATATTTCAGGTATTTTTAAATGTAGTAAGGTACAAATTATGCGCTTAATATCTTCAGATATCATAACAGACCTCAAATTTAAACTAAAGCAGTGTATTCCCAGCAACTTTCACAAAAACCACATTGCTTAATTAGCAAATAACACCATCCCCATGAAAAAATTGAAAAAAAATCAACGTCTCAGATTGAATGAGAGGAATCTTTTTGTACGACTGTATTCTTGATCTTAGCTGCTCAGGTGTTAAAACTGCATGTTATTTGAATAGCCTACTTAGAAAAATATACCGTGAACGTTAGCTTTGATACCGTATACATTTTGGTTGAGGTCGTCTCGTGGAAATAAGTTCGAAGAGTATTTTATGAAATTAGGTTAGTTCAATACGTTGCACAACCAGGGAAATTCGTATCGAGCAAGACATAGCTCTAGATAGTTTAAGAAATAGATTAGCTATGAGTCAGTAATTTAACCAATCCAAGGTCTAAAGACGCATGGTCGGTGACGTCTTAGATTTAAACGTAAAGAGGAGGTAAAACAGTACTCTGAAGGCCATCGATGTCATGATAATAACGCGGTACTCCAAAGGGCATCAATGTCACGTCACTCCGTCCAAATCATCATAGAAAACAGAAACTGTCGTAGTACCCACAAATGCTGGCAAATAATCTGCGATTATGAGTATTAGCTTTTGAACAATCACTACTTTAAATCGGGAAAAGACCAATACATTTTAAAGGAGAGACGATAAATCGGAGTAAGAAAAATGTAGAACGTTTACCCCGCTGAAAAGTCGTTCACCGCGCGTCCTTCTTCCCGACGGAAAAAAACTTATTCCAAACGATAGTGAGAGTTTTGAAGAGAAATAGAAGGAGAGATGGCGGAGGGCTGCAGCAAAAAACAGACAGCACAAAAAAAATCGGATCAAGCGAGTGAAGTGAAATACGTGTAGCGGAACGTCCGTGTTTTTTCCCACTACTCCGCCACCACCGTGAAGATCAGATAATGGAAAGTCAAAAGCAAACCTGGGAACAGGTTGAACAATTACTGTGAGCTTCGACTTTTTCATAACGCTCGGATTGGTAGCATTATCGTAATATCTACTCATGTAACAGCCACGGAAATAATTAAAATTCCAGAATTTTCAAACATAGTTATGTTCAATAATAATAATCACCAGCAAAAGTAAGGAGTAAATAAGGAACGAAGTAATTTATAAGATATATAATATCCGATTTTTTACGGTGCTATTATCTCTCTATTTCGAATTATGCCTGATAAACTTTCCTTTGTGCAATAATCCTTAGGATCAACTTTGATAAAATATCACAAATATTACAAAATAAAAAATTGGGAATCGAGGGCAAGATTTGGAAATTATCACATCTTCAACTTACTTCTCTCAGGAAAAAAAATTATTGGAGCGATCATCGTCAAGGACACTTAAATATATTATTAGAATTTTCCTCGAGTACCATTTTGAGACTGAGAAAAACGTTTAAATAAAAAACTGCAAGAATGCCTGCAAGAAAAAATATTTAGTTGATAATGAATTGAGAAAGAAAGAAATTTTTCAATTTAAGTGCAGTAAATCCTTCAGTTTTCAGGAGTGTAGTGGACCAAAATTAGTAAAGAGAAGTAATGCCGAAGTAAATGACACCGAAGAAAATTAAATCTTCGTCTATACTTCCCGCATATTTTGGCTCTGAAGGTAGGCAGTGAATAGGGAAATGAAAAAATAGAGAAGAAACATTCTTTTGCAAATCACGCAATGCAAGTTGAATATTAACCATGCTCTCACGCTTGATGGCTCAAGGAAGTTCGAAATTCGTGACAAATATTAATAAAACCTATTTACAGGTCCTGTAAAACAAAAAAATGTTTCCAGATGAAGCAAGATAAAGCTCTTATGCTGGGCATATAAATCAGTGCGTGCAATTACCACCGTTTTAAGACATGAAGATATATTCCACTCGGCACTATCTCCATGGGAGTTGTACGAATAATTGTAATTGGCTCATCCATCTCCCTCAAAGCCCTCCGCACATCCGGCTAATTAGCCTCAGGATAGAAAGAGATTAAATTATATGTATATCTCGTAATGTGCATATAATTGGATTTTTAATGATAACTCATGATATTCATCTGGATCGTTTAGCTATTTCCAACACCAGTAATATGCCCAGAGGGGATGTAACTTCATTTCATGGTTTGAGGCAAGATGGATGGCGTCATTTCATCACGATCACTCATGACGAATGGACGTCCGGAGCTAAGGGGAGATTTCACATAAGGCACATACCAAAATTGCCACAGTTTAAATGACGACTTGAATCCATGGGGCACCAATTGAAATGATCAGTCAACATAATGCTTTTTCTTCCTTCTATAAAGTATGCAGCTTTCCCGTTCTTCCTTCGACACTCCGTCTGTCATACTTGTTGGGCGGTAAGGTTATCATTCGATCTTTTTTTTTGTTTCCCTTTACTTATTTTCCCTCCGAAGGCATTAAGAGTGCTACTCCTTTCTTCGCCCATGCGATATATGTGAACACTCCATTCCATGCGTTCATGTTTTCTAACTATCGAATATTTGTTGTGATTTCGTTTCGTTCCCTGTTCAGTAATGTTCTACCAGTGATCTTCCTTAGCACTTACATCTCAACAGTCTCCAGTATCCTTCTTGCTAATGCTGTGTCCGGCAGAATCTCCGCCATACAGGTTCAACACAGGTAATTCAACATAATGCGGCATTGTAAATTGAAACCAGAATATGCTCTCTATACTTTCTAGGGCAATAGGAAGAATTACTGGAATCTTTTGGATGGAAAATAACGTGGTTCTTCCCAAGGAATACAATCAAAAAAATAAAATGAATTGACTCCAGCTCCAATTGGTGGAATCTCTCCATCATTAGGAATGTACCACTCTCTACAAGTAATATTCCAATTAAATATTCATTAAACACTCATATTTAGACGGTTAAGCAAGGGTATTCTTGATATAATTAGTGAGTCCGTTGATGTTAAAAACCATTGGTGGCCTTTAGATAAATAAATTAGGAATCATACTCGCTAAAAGTTCTCATTCATTATTATCCATAAAATAGCTGGGACTTCGAAATTTTACTATAACTTTTTCCCACCATTACTTTGGAGCTATTACTTTGAAGCTATTACTTGTATATGGAATTATTCCGAGTTAATTAATTCAGATTTATCTAAAAATAAAATGTAAATACGGCAGCCGGCCGTGGGATAGGCACGTTGCACGCCGGGAATATCTTAGCACTTTCCCATCGTGTAGCGAGCGACGCCCGAGCTGAGAGGTGATTCACATTCTCACTTTTCAAGGCTAAATGCTGTCCATATGTCGCTCTCGCACGCGCATACCAAGAGGAAATTCTTTTAGATGAATACATTTGGTTTCCTGCCATCAAACGCTATTGAAGAAAGGAATCAAATCAGTAAAAACGTGTTGAATGTATGCATACCTACGAGCCAAGTTTATAAATTAGTTCTCCCCCGAAAACGTTTAGCTTTTCGCTGGGTCAGACGGTAGGCTCAGTTCTAGGCTTACGTTCCCGGTAAGGCTCTTCATTAGATTCAACAAAAAGATCCATCATAGTTTTCTCCTTTAAATAACACCAAAGGCGAGATTAGAGGTCCTAAAACTTGAACTGTGGTCCGTAAGGTATATTGTTGAGGGAACTAACCTGATAGCTACTTCAAGGAAAAGTACTAAATGCCATCAATAGCTTACTTCTATCAAAAATAGAAGTATTACATATGAAAATATCGTCTATTGGAATACGATATCATGTAGTACATACGAATTTATTTATTATTTTAAAAGTAGTCATGGTAAATTTTCCTGTTACTTTTGTTGCAAAATACCGCTTATTCTCAATGGCCTATAATTCTGCTCAAATTTTATATTTTGCAACGTTTTCAACATGTATACTGAATTCAAAACGCATCAAACTAATTGTAAGTTTGAAACTATTCAGGACACGAATACACAGTAATGCCATGGAAACTTTTCGATCCATTCACTAACGTCTCTTCCTAAACTACATTAAGAAGTTAGTAGATAATTCAAGACATTCTTACTTTCAAATCAGGCATATCAGAAGACGTCTTATTCATAACGCTAGACTTGCTAACTCCTAAAGATACCTTAATAGCCTCTTAAGTGAAGCCACTCTCTGCAATCGGGAAGAAAAATCTCCGCTCTCTTTAGGGCCGGATGCAGAACAGAAGTGGGGGGGCGAATGAGATCACAAGTGCGTACAATCTGCTAGCCTAATTACGGTTCACGTGAAAACATCGGGTCGGAATTTAAAAAGGAAAGGTGGAAAGTGAATGAGTGAGAGCCGCTCTTTGAAAATTTAAAATTCTACTGGTATCATTCGGTAGCATGCATTTGAGGGGATATTGTGTTGGCATAATGGGACCTACTGAAGCGTTTCCCTTGTAGAAATCAGAAGAAATTTATAAGAGCAAAAAAAACCTCACGCAAGTGTTTAAATTAAGTATTCATCACATTATTTCAGATTCCAGCCAGTGTGAAGAGGAAACGGACTGAAACCCATTTCATAGCTCAAGATTGTCCGCCATATGTATTTCTACCAATAAGTTCCACACCACGGCAATGTAAATCCTTAAATAAAAACGCTTTAACCGTAGCCCTAAGGACAGATAAATAATTAATTGAAGCAATAGATGTGAAGTATAACCTACCTCAGCTAGATAATTAGTTAAGTAAGTATTATTAAATGCTCTTTATTTTTTCGGTATTTCCAGAGAATTTTAATGGAATCTTTGAATCAATCAGGATAGTGTTACAAAGGTAGTGATGCAAAGCAAACGGAAGGTCAGGTGAGCTTTGGTAACTGGCGTATTTGCGCCATTATTGTCCCTTTTGCAGCATGATACTGCTTCTTTAAGTTTTTTAATCGAACCATAATGAAAAAATAGGAAGTAATAATATTTCGATGCTCCTGAGATATAACCGTATGTACTGATCACACGTCATAAAACACCATAAAATGACGTGGCTTGTCGGCAATCAGGGTGGAATCTGACACAACTCCGAGATTTGCATACGGGAGCAGTGCCAAAGCGAAGGAGATTATTAATTCAAATTAAACAAAGTGGTAAAGAAATTTAAAACCAGTAAACTAAAATATAATAAATAAAACTAATTGTCAGTTTCCGCAGTCTGTCACTAAAATCTGGTAGAGAATAAGATAAAATCATCATATTATAAAGCCCGGAAGAAATCTGTTAATCTTTAATGATTAACCAACTTTGATTCGGAAAAGGCAGTCTCTTGACCTTTTATGTGATGTAGATGTCAGTTGTCGAATTTCATGATCAACAATTGCAACATAAAAGACATAACATTTTAAAAATTAATATTTCAGTAAGCTGGGCAAACACATCTTTCAGTCTCAAAGATAAGTTTTCACTACTTTATATACAAAATTATATTGCTCAAGGACAAAATATATAAATGAAATCAGGTAATAGAAAAAGAAAATAATAACATATCCAGGTCCTCGGCGTGGAAACTATCACGATAGCGACTGCATACGCTTACGCTTTTTTGTAGTGGAATAACGGTCATCATGGTATGCATAAAAATATTAGAGAAGCGTAAGACACTTCACTTCTTTGAGTTCAATTCATCATTCAAAAGTTACAGCCCTTGTAATGACAAAAAAATCCACACAATGCTTGTGGATAGAGATAATTCGTCTCCTAATCCAAAAATGATACAATTCTTCAAAAACAGAAGTAGGAAATGATATTACCGGTCACATAAGCAAATATTATATACTGGCGCTACCATTAAACCTCAAAGAAATAGGCAATAGTTTTTCGCCATGTGGTAAGAAGAAGGCTTTACTTTACCGGAATCGATCCACACGCGTAGTATTTTTTACGCTTCTTTCTCGACACTCCGAGCCAGGTTTCAACAGATGCCATTTCCACCAGGTCATTTCAGATTTCCATCAGGTACCTAATTACTGCCAGCTAAAACTTGAAAACTAAATCTGTTGACAAATGGATCAGAGCTTCAGCAAAAAAAAGATGAATAAAAACTACGTTGTTTATTATTATTTTGAGTAAAAAAAGCTTCCGCGTTCTAAAAGGGCAAAGGTTCACATGCAAAATATTTTTGTAAACTTTACGAGTTGATACTCTCCACCAAGAGATCACATTTCGAACACACAAAAGCCCATCGGGTTTGAACTTCGGGGAAAAAGAAGACTTCATCTTCGCGGTACTTCGAAGTGTGCGCTGGGCCATTCCCCATGGGCCGACATTTTTTTGGCAGCGCTTTGTCACCAGAAGACAATAAATACTGCAAAACTGTGCCAAATTCCTACCGCGACGTTTTTTTTCCACCTTCGCCCACCCGCCTCACCGGAATGAATGGGCTACGACGTCGAGCTCTCGGTGGGTGACTCGAAAAGAAAAAAAGAAAGAGTCGCATCGGAGGATCTGACGTGTTGACGTTATGACACCCGGCTAAGCGGGAAATGGCGGAGAGCGCGCCTCGGAGATTCGGGTCTCACGGTCGGCGAAAGGAAAGCAAGAAGGGCAACAGCGGAGTCGTCATCTGCACGGTCCCTCTCTCTCGTTCCCTTGACCTCGCCCTTCCATCCAGTCACACAACTTCCTTTCCGAATCGCTCCGGTTCGTCGTCACCTTGCCATCGGCGGCGGAGGCGACGCACGCGGGAGCAGAGCTGCAAACACGAGAGACGGGCGACATCGCGCAGGTATCGCGAGGAAGAAGACCGCCCCTTCTCCGCGCGCAAACGTCTCTCAACTGTTTGCGGCACGAGTCACCTATTCTAGTTCATTCCAGCGTCAACTTGCGGTTTGGTCTTGTCATCGTTTGGCGTAAGGTTCTTCACGATACAAACCAAATCCGCTCTAAGTTGATCGTATTGCAAATGGAGTACGCGTGGCGGGTAGGATACAACGTAGCAATTCTTGGTTTTACTTCGCTTGAAGTTGGATGCAATTGATTTATCAGGAAATTAAACCGATATATTTTGTGTCAAGCTTTGAGAGGTGACGTTTTTTCGAGGTGGAAAGGTTTTTAGGTGCTCCAACTGCTGATTATATAACACGGCCGGGCCTAAGACTTTAACCCAAACACAAACTCAACCTCCATGCATGAGGAAAGATTCGAACCCACGATTTAGGTTGTTAGGTCGGCGCGTATAGGTATAGCGAAACTTGGTGGCACTCAACTGCGGAGGATTAGAGGGCACTGACCGTAAACCAAGCGTTGATGAGCGGGCAAAGTTATCGAAGGACTCCCGCAGGGTCCTCTGGAAAAAGGCTCGGCCGCTTCAACCCACATCTCATGCATGCTTTCCTCTCCTTTGCGTCATGTTTTTACAAGCGAGTGGCACCAAGTTTCGCTACACCTATAACAACCGCCGTTTTCATTTAACGCCTTTAAAGTATTGGGGTTTCAATTCGATAATCAATCCTAAGTATTTCACCAAGTTGACATATGCTCAAACCTTTAAATAGCCTCATTTTCTGATCCTTGATTCTAAGACAAACAAAATCCAAGCCTAAGATTGGAATCGAACACGCGACCTAAGGGATGCCAGGCAGGCGCATTATAACATTAGCTTTTTCTATACCAAGTCCACACGAGCGCTGGTATTATTATCTGAGTATAAGTTCTCAGCATTTCATCAGTTCAAGCCATGCTCAAACCTTTAATACAGCCCCACTCTCCGATTAGCCGCCATAACGATAACAGCTTCCGCGAGTTTCCTGCTCGCCGTTGATCTTGTGTCGCAATGAATAGAGAGAACGTGATGGCTTTGTACTGGGAAAAGAACTCACTGCGATGAACATAGCGCTATTAGCTGCTGTATAACCATCCTCTCCCGGCCCATTTCAGGGCTTCCGGAATTTATAAACCCTTCCCCCTCCTACTCACCACCATGGTCAGACACAAGGCAAGACCCCTGGTTTACGAAATTTAGGAGCATCGACACGGACTACCTACCCCGAAGGTTGGACATGGGGAATCGCGCGTTCGTTCATCTGGAGAAGGTTGAAGAACTCATTTGTTCACAATTTGTTTTCCAACGATGGCTTTCTTCTGCTGGAAAAATTACAGGCGCCAGCTGAGGCCCTCTCTTCCGGGGTTTTTTCCAGCCGTCTCAAGGAGGAATTTGCGTGCTCAAGAACTCCGCCTCAGCAGCCAGGGGATGAGGAAATGGGAGCGCTTACGTCTCCCCTCCAGGCACTGACGCCGCACCACCACCGACTGAAGGCCCTCTGAGGACCTCGAGAGAAGAGGGAAATAGGACAAAGAAAGAAGAGTCGTTTCACCTGACGGGTTCTGTGGCCCGAACGAAGAAGACGACCCGTAAGATGGAGCACAGAAGGGATTTGGGGTTTTTGTGTCGTGACTAGAGTAGGTACTGGCTTCCCTTTCCAAAGGTCCAGGATCGAATCACGGCAGTGACGGAGATTATTAAAGGGAATCCCGAACCCTACTTAGGTTAGAAACGAAAGGAATAGTAATGCTCAGCACTTTATTTTGAGGTACCGACCATTTTCAACATACAAATGACAATTTCAATGTACCATGACAAAATGACACATATAAGTCAAAACCGGTCGGTACCTCTAAATAAATCGAAGAAAATTACTATTGTTTTCGTTTCTATCATGGAACAATTTCTCAAAGTGAAGCCTTCTACAATCAGTCTCCTACTTAGGTTCACTATGGATATCACTTCAAGCGTAGTGCTCCATCCAACAGGTGGGAGTAAACCCGGCTTCGAAGCCTAGGAGTGGAGGAGATTTTTCATTCGAATCCCGGAATCCCTACGTGGAAAAATTTCAGATACTCCATGGACATAATACCGTGTGTCCCTTGGCGGCTTTAGTCAGGAGCAGGCTAACACCGACCCAATACAGGATTCCCAAGTTTCTTTTACTTCCCAGATAAACCTTACCTTACCTTCCTATCCACCTATCTGCAATGGCGCACACGATTTGAGTCGTCTACCGTCTTCCAGAATAACAGACCAAACCATGGACGAGTGTGGAGGACAATGGTACCGCGAAAAATTAAGGCATCAGGAAAAGTAGGCAAAGGTGGGTCTCCGTGAGACAAGCTGGAGTGGAATGGGAAAAAGAAATTTGGAGCCCCGGAGAAACGGAATGAGAGAAAGAAGACAAAGATGAATAAGAAGAAGAAATGGTGGAGGAGAGAGAGGGAGGGAGGGAGGCGGAGTTAAGTTGGGAGGATGGTACGCGGAGGCGAGAGGCGAAGAGAAGGAACGGTTGAGGGGGAGGAGGGGGGAAGAGGGGTCGGCACACAGGATGATCCCGGATTGGTGGTTGAATGCGTGGTTGAGGGAGAGAGAGAGAGGTTGGGGGAGGAGAAAAGAAGTGTGAGAGAAGGGCAGTGAGAGAAAGATACGAGTGTATGAGTGGAGTGAGGGAGGGAGACATGAAGTAGAAGAAGGAAGTGGAGAAGAGACCACGGGGTTGGAGGGATACGAGGAGTGACGTCATTGGCGAATCACCCCCTCGAAGGTATTGCCATGGAGTCACTCTCCGTAGATGCTCTCTTCATCTTTTCCCACACCACTCCCAAGCGAACCACCGCTCCTCCATCCCACCGCGTCCTCCTTTGCCTATGCACGGCATCTCTCCTTCTCCCTCTTCTTCTTGTTCTTCTTCCCCTGGGTCTTCTTCCTCCTCCTTCTCCTCCACTGAGGAGAGATAGATAGGGATAGCTTCTCCTCTCCTCCTTTGGATCCCCACCTCTCTCCCCACTTCGCACGGTTATAAGTATCTCCCCACATACGCGGGGATGTCGATTTGATTTTGGCGGCGCCCGGCATCGACGGTGAATGGCCCCCGCAAGAAGACCGGAGACTTCGACGAGGGTACGAGCATCACCGCAGCAGTGATCGATCCCCTCTTTCTCCGTTGGGAGAGATACGCGCCGACAAGGAGAAGAAAGGGGAATTCCTTAACCCCGTGAAGTGCTCCGCTCCTTACGCACCATCTCTTTTCCCTCGATACGAGAGGCGGCGTCTCCGCAGGGATAAGGGAGTGCGACGGAGGAGGATTCCTGAGGACGCAAGGAATCGCGGGAATAAACGTGAGTACATACACCCTGGATTGAACGATTCGCTCGTTCGGGAGTTATTGTGCAACAGGTGTCCTCAACCTCTCCTGCTGCTCCGTGGCTTACAAGCGAAAGTTGCTGAGTCGACTCGGAGTCAAGATGTGTTCTTTCGGAGAGTAGTGACGTTCCTCGATTCGAGAATACGCTTAACTGAGCATCGACGATTCAGTCTTATCAAATCGGGAATAACAGTTTTTTTATTCATTTTTATACGTGAGGCTCAGAAAATAAGAAATGTCACCGCCGATGCGCCTCGATTAAACGGTTGGATTTGTCGTTTAATATAATGTGTTTTTCCTCTGATGTGATTTATCGTTACAATTAACCTTCACGAGACGAATACTAGTGGATTTGCAATGCATTTTTGCCTTGATCAAAAAATTTAAGCGAGTGAATACTTCGACTGATATGCGTAGGACATCCGATATCTACCCGCTTTTAAGTGAACTTCACAGGGTGAGCGAGGGCTAAACGAGACTACTAATTCACTTCTCAAAGCAAAGAAAAAGTCACGTGCGCCACTTGAAAAACGTCACGAAAGCTTGGTGTTAATTAGGGCTAATCCTTAGCTTTAGGTAAACAAAATCTCTAGACAAAGAAAACAAGAAGATTAGCCACAATGTACGTGAGTTTGATGGAAATTAGAACGAGCGCGTTGAAAAAATATAGCGTCATGTGGTGTGATTAGAAATCAATTAGTTTCTTAAACTAAAAAATAACAGAGGGTAACCGTTAACGAGACTGATCGATGCCCCCTGAGCCGTATAACCTTGCTTCAAGGAACGAACGAGAGATTTACGAATGCTAAAAAATGCAGACTCGTCAAAGGCAGGACGCATCCTGGGCAGGCGTCCGCTGCAGTGTTTTGCTCGAGTTCGTCCTTCGGGCGGCGAGTCAAGATCACGGCCACGCTACTTTCTCAAGAGTTCTTGGAACGGCCTGCCGCTCGGGTGAAGTGAATGCCCTTCCCATTCATATATTTTACATAATGCGGTTCTCCGCAGGCACTCATCGGCTATAAATCTTAGATATCGGATCTACCATGAAAAATTCCTCACCCTGCACCACCTGGTAGAGATATACGAAGAGGCTGTTTCCATCACTCTCACAATCTTCTTACGATAGAATGGGATACATGAGTCGTTAAAAGTTCTCACGCTGTTTTATTTAATGGTGATGAAATCTTCAGCTGCCATTCGAGCTTTCTGGTTCAGCACTGCAACTGACACTCATTAGAAACTTAAGTTCACATTGACAGAAATTGTGAAAACAGTAGATTCTTACCATTAGTACCCAACCAGTAAACGAGTCCCAAAATACGGCCTATACAAGTAAGAAGAAAATGAATCCTATATCCACCACTTACAATTAGTATAGTAAGCCCGTTTCGAGAATTTTAGCATCATAATAGGAGGCACGGTGACGGCTTACAGAGGAAAGTATAAAATCAATTTAATTATTAATTAATTTTTTTCTTACCAGCCATGACGCTGTTCCTCTCAGGATTTAGTTCGCCTAATGGAGATAATTTTCTCCCAGGAATTCGTCCATTATCCGTTGGTTATTTGTCATGCATTTATCAATTTTAGCTTGCTAAATCCATGTATATCAAAGGAATGAAATTCACCATCAAAGCATCATTTTACTTGACCGGTATAAAGATCCCGGTCATGTCAATTGATTTTTTCACGGCGAATTTCATCTCTTTGGTGTACATCTTTGCTGCGTACCAAGTCATTTTTGCATTTCGCAGTGATAGTGATTTAAGTTAAATCCAATTTTAGGGAAAAAATAGTCTGATGTAAAACAATTGTTGGTCACTGATGTGCTTATTAGAGTAAATTATACACCGACGAAATCGACTAAAAAAAGGCCCAGGATTCACCGACGCTAAAGCGGCCACCCAGAGAGATTCACGTAAAAAATATGAGTCAAAGGACATTGGACTGATGTCAACCCTTTGTTTTACCACATCCCATTGCATTCCCGCTGGGCATATTAGGCGATTTATTCCCTTCTAAGAAGTTCCGAAAAGGCACGGCACGGCGCCATTCGACACGCCGGAGGAGGCCCAAGTGAGGCTTGAGTCCCGTGGAGCGTGTCGAGGTGAAAAGTTTTTATGTAGCGACTCATTAGCAAGAGTGGAGGGATCTTCCTTCCCACCCCCTTCTCTTTTTCCCCTCTCTTGCATTCCCTCGCTTGTTCTCAGTGGAAAACAAGAGTTCGTTGAGGAAAGGAGCAATCGTTTTTATCGCCCTAAACTACTCGTCTTAAATCATGCCAGTACGGGGAGAAAATTAACGACCCTTCGGGTGCAATAAGTGATCGTTTCGAATTTTCAAATGTCTGTACTTTATCGATTGAAGCTCGTAGCTGCATGATCTTCCTAGCCAACCACGAATAATGAGTAATTTCTCGCGCATGAATGATTCAGTTGGAGCAAGTTTCCTGCTGCATTTAGAAACATGTTAATCCAGATTAACATTCAAGTAAGGAATTCAAGCAGTTTCCCAAGCAAAGGCATACACGAAGGGTTAAACTAGATAGTACCCATCGGAAACTATTTTGAAACTATATTATTCTCTGCAACTTCGGAGTGTTTCAATAAATTGCAGGTCTCGCATTCCTGGAGCATTGATCAAGGTCGTCTCCGGATGACTCTATGGTAGCCATTAATTTCCTTTTCCATGCGGTCATGCATGAACGATTTTATGCCTAGGCTCTGGACGGTCTGAAATTGATGCTTCTGCCTACTCCACCAATAATAATAGCTATCATTAACTAAAGAGGTGAGGCTTTTATTTTTTCTTGCATTGAGCAAATAATGATCTAAGGCTGGCATAAAAGACTTGAGAGTAACTGAGTAGGTATACATTTGCTCCATTCTAATTATATTCATTGAGCATTAAGACCAGAGCTACCGTGTATAACACTGAACAACGTCTTTTCTATTTAAGATAAGATCACATCAGTTAACCGTGAATCATATTGTATAGCCCCAAATTTGAAAAAATAATTTTCTGCTGAATAAAAAAAATGTACAGATCAATGTTCTTCGTGAACACATTTCTAATAATAAGATTGTCTAGAAAGAATATTTTCCCATTTCCTTTTAAACCTCGGAGTTTCCATGACAACCTGTTGAAAATGTGAATCTAACTCAGCTATAAAATGTTTTACTACATGAGCGGGATCATAGAGCTGCATAACGTGTGAAACCTAATATGCTCGATTTCCTACTAAAAAAATAAGCCAAAAGGATATAGAGCTGATGCATCAACTCATTACCCTTTTGCCTTCATTCAGTTTGAAGAAAAGATACTAAACGTAGTTGGAAAATACTTTCTTTAATTCTACTCCAAAGTAATTACAGAAGGAAAAATTTCCAATAGAGGAAGCTAGATTGGGACGAAAGACGTAGAAAGTAGAAGTACAATGAAACAATCTGTAATCGCCATCGGACAGATAAGTTACAGAGGCACTTTGACAAAACATGATTTCGCTAAAGTGACTTAATGGACTCACTATGCTTATGCGCCAATGTCATTCACGGAAGTGTAGAAAATATACGTGATCTCATTGCCTTCCGAAATCCCCTCGTGATTCGATTTTTTTGTTGGGCGGAGGTCTAAATATCCAAGGCTGAGGGGTGATTTGGAATTCAGACGGGCGCTTGTCCTTTTAAGCCGCATGCCGGATGCCCAATTGACGTATTCGCTGATTTTTTGGCACTGGCTCGACTGACCGAGAGGTGAGCAGCTCCAATACGCGATCCGAAAGCATATTGCCTATTCGTTCATTTATGCGTAAACGTGCTAGACGCATATTATTCTTCCTTTGAATTAAAAAACATTAAGCGTCTCCAAGTCGCGACAAGGTTTTGGTGTAAGGAATGCTTTTTTCCACCTTGCTCCCCTTACTGCTTGTTCTCCACCTGCCTGCCCCAAAAAATGCCGCATTTGAAATGCGAGATACGGTCGCGGCCTCGGTTTAAACTCGCATTGTTTTGGCGCAGTTAAGTTTCGCAAGGGTAAGCTTCTTGGCTCATGCCCAACCGTCTCTGAAAGCACGGCTTTGTGTCTAAGAGGCTACGAGACACCGGCTTGTTCAGCAGCATGGAGCAAAAAAAAAAAGAAATGTGAAATTATCGAGCCTTAAAAGTCAGGTGAGTCGAAAAAGTTCTGTACTTGATGAGAGGTCAAATTATTCAATTTGAAAAATTACATCACCTTAAACGGAACTTGAGGAAGCGTTGTACGTCATCTGCGCTCCGAGTAAACGTGGCGACTGCTAATGAAAGGATACGCGGGAAATTAAAAAGGCAGTAAATTGAGGTAAACAGGCAACCAAATGGGAAAAAATACACCGTTTAAAATCAAGGGCAAATCGCTATACGAGGCGGCCCAAGTCTAGTTAACATACCGCTGAATCTTTAAAGCAACAGTCTTTGGATATAAAAAATTTAAATGTTCCCAATGTTTACATTAAGAGCGTCTACCATACACCATTATTTAAGGTTGGTTACAAGCTTTTGGAAGAAAAATGATAATATTTCACTACTCCTAATACATGAATCATCTTCATATGCATGCTCCGTTAAAATTTGTGAGTACCTGCGAACTACTAGCAAAAGTAAAGGCAACTGTGGCTTCTAAATACGCAAAAACCTTCCCAAAATCATGCCATAGAGTTGTAGTTTTCCACCCTTTAGATATGAATGCATGATGAACAGAAAAATTTTAATGAGGGACGTAATGGTCATTTTGGCTGCCAATATGAAAAGACACAAATCGAACATGAATAAATTTGAATATTAAAAATTACTCGAAATGCGCGTGATACCCCATGCATGAATATGCAATGAGTAAGCTTAACTATTGGCACTCGGTATCAAACAAAAATTTAACGAACCCCTCCTGTAAGAGGAAAAATACCCTGCCTTGAAGATATGTCAATTCGCAAAATAGTTATACACAATAAAGATCGCGATTATGAGATAGGAACCCCATGTCATTCGGGAGACATTTCAACTTAGGAGGAGAGACCTGTCAGCCGTTAAGAAATTTGAAAAGTTTTTCCATGGCACGTGAGACAACTCATTCAAGCATTCCGAGATCACTATGAGTCATCACAACGTAGTATTCAATCAAAGATCGGTAACGCAAGCATCAGATAAATATTGCTACTGTATTACCCCTAATTTAACACTTCCTCCGGGAACGCCCATCCGCAAATTTTTTTATATAAGTTTCGCTAACCACCTTGATTACGCCCCGCGGACATCGACAAATCCCTAAGAAACGAGACATAGATGGATTGATAAAGCGACAGGCGAGCGAAAGATGGAATCGGGTACACAAAAACTATAGCGAACTCTCCGCGCGAAAATAAAAGAGAAAAGAAATGAAATCCTTCGGCCAAAATAGGAAGAAGAGGGAACAAGGAACGGGTGGAAGGGGGAGGGAGGGTAGGGGTAGATAACAGTTTTGTTTTTGCCTTCGCTCCTCTTCCCTACTACCGGCTTCAAAAAGGTCACCGCCCTCCGCGACAAGAGCCGAGAGGGAAGAACACATCATCTCACGGGACCGAGCCGACGCTCTGGGAGGGAGAGTGTGCGTGCGTGAGTGAGCCTGCGTGTGTGTGTGTGCTCTCGATTGAACACAACGCGGAAACACACACGCTCGATTCCCATCTTTTATTTTTCCTCCGCTCCCCTCACCACTCCTCGTTTGACGACGGATAACTGGCGATCGCCTTAGCGGTTTTTTCACGCAATCAAACACGAGCCAAGGATCATCCCCTTCTCCTCAACATGTAGTCGAGTCTCCTTGGCCGTTTCCCGCCTTCCTTCTAAGCTTCCCCCTCATTTCTCCATTATTTCCTTCCCTCTTCCCTTTTTCGTTTCCTCTCTCCTCTAATCTTAATACCGAAGTTGAATCTCTTCATTTTCCGGGCCTTCTCCCGCGCCTGTTCGCTGTTTGATGACAACATTTTCACTAGCACTCTTGCCGGCGTCTTCCGGTCGGTAATGACCTTCATCAACTTTACTCCGTGGAAGCCTACGATTGCATTTCGTACCGAATGTTGTTCAGCGTGCTGGTACCGGCGATCTCTTAATTGGTTTGAGGGAGATTTTTCTTTTGCCAAAAGCAAGACCAAATTCGAATTTTATTTTAAAATTAAAGAAATTTTAAGAATCATGAAGTAAATATAGTGATATTAATGAAATTCCAAAGCCAAAACTTTGTTGTTACCAACGGAATTCAAAGCAATAACTAAACAAACTTGATGCTAACTGTAACTTGACTATAACTTTACTTATTTGTTTCACTCCGAACGCTGAAAATTCCTTCACAACCGAAGTTTTTATTTGCAATTTTATAAAAAATATTACGGTGAGTAACAAATTTATTTTTTAAATACCTAATCGAAATAATGTATAAATCACATACGATTACATTTTATGACGCAACCTGTGTGATTCCTCATTTTTCAATAACGTCTCTCTGGAGAGCACAACCGCACTACATGCCAAGGTAAACAACTTCTTTTTGGTAAATATCTCAAAAATGATTACAATAAGTGGCTGATATTTTTCTACCATTAGAAAGATCCTTTTACCTAAAAAGAGATCAAATTCATTGGGTTTCATTAGTAGTGATACTTGTTGCTCTAACTACATTAAGCTATTTTTTCATGCGACCGAACGCTAGTCAATAATAATCCCCGCCTTCCCCATTTTTCTGTCAATCTGTTCCTGCTGTCCTCCTTCCCTAAGTTCTGGCTTTAATTCATCTTTCTCCATTCTCTCCTACATCTAATATTACTTTCGGGGTTGTTTAGCGAAGGGTATCTTCCGATCACCTTAGCCTTCTTTTTCACGCAACCAGAAAGCGAGGGTCCACTCCATCGCTACATATCTCTCCTTACCTTTCTCTGCCTTCCTTTGTCATTTCCTACTTCTTTTAATTTTTATTTCGAGGTTTTTTACTTCAAGGAAAACTAACAACCTCCTAAGCGGTTCTTTTACGCATCTAAGCACGAGCCTCCTCCACATTCGCCTATTACCACACATTTCCTCACCTTCCTTTCTCCCTCCCTCCTTTTTCCCCTCCACAGTTTTTCACCTCTCTCCTTTCATTTTCCTTCCGATCTTTATCTTGAGTTAGTTAAGCCCACAGGAAACGCACGAGCAATCGCATTCACAGTTTTTTTTCACGCAACCAAACCCGAGCCAAGGATAATCGCCTTCTTCCCAACCAACCTTCTGCTTGTCTTTTCCGGCCTTCCCACCACCTTTTCCTTCTCCCTTTTCTCCACCTTTCACCATTTCCTACTCCTTCCGATCTTTATCACGGGGTTATTAAGCCCAAAATAAAACCGGTAGCGGTCTATTTTTTATCAACATCTTTTTCTCCTACATCTTCGTTTCTCCTCCTCTTCCCTCCCAGCCTTCCATTTTTTCTATCTTTCCAAGTGAATTAGCGCTATTACGCAAGCCGAACGGTGTGGACTTAAAATTGAAAAAGTATAAATTATAAATAATCAATAGCATTATTATGTTTATAGAGCGAAATCAGGTCTGCATAGATCTTCCTTGCACTTAACTCGTTTAAAGTACCTAACCTAAACATCTATGCCATGAATGGTGGAATTTTAACTCCAGCGAGATTCAAGCCCGTGACCTTCTCCGCGGTGGCAAGGACATTACATCACCGCCACCGATACCGTCTGCGGAGTATTTCGTGGACGAGTAAATTTCTATATGGCAAATGAATAATGAAAACTTTTTTCAACTTGACTATCCATTTCTCTTCTTGCTTTTTACCGCCTTCTTTCCCCTTTTCTATGTATTCCACACTTCCTCACCCGTACGATCTCATTATCAAGGTTGTTAATCTCGCGGGAAAATGCCAACAGTTTCGTTTTTATCAACACAAGCGTTTTTTTCCTCCCATAATCATCACCTCCCTTCTTTTCCCTCCTACCAATAGCTCTCCTCAATCCAATTTTCTGTTCGCCTTCCAAGCGGATTAGCGCCGTAATAAGCTGACCGGGGCGGACAAAAAAAGGGAAAGTTAGAGATATCTCTGGAACAAAAACAAAGCATCCCACCGCAGGTCGGTTTAAAAAATAACGGAAAGAGCTAGGATTAACTAGAACGAGCCTCGTCCACAAATCCTCACTACGCCAGGCCATCCTTCCCCACGTCTCTTTCGTCGTAGTCGTTTTGACCTCACCACCTACCACCTCACCACCTTGGACTATCATCTGAATAAAAAAAGTTGAACATGGTTGCAGACTATTTTTCTTTCGAAGTCTTAGCGAAATAGAAAAAAAAGAAAGCCAGACATCCGAAGGAGTTGCGATATCTTCCATTCGAGATTCGAGGCATGTTTCGACCCGGGTAGATTCGCGGGGAGCTAGATCGTTTGGAGATTTCGACGGTGGGTGAGGGTGGCAGAGGTGGTCGTGATGATGAACGGCTTCACAATGGGAGGAGACGCGTGGATGGTCCCATCCGACCCTGCTGTCAGTCACGAACGATCCTCGTCCGATTTTTTCCCCTTCGAGGACCCACGAAGAGAATCTCAAGATGTACGATGGATCTTTACGCAGTGAAAAAATTTAGTGCCGGCATGTTCGAAAACCAATTCAACAATGACGATGAATGAATGCTTTGGGAATACAATTTGACATGTTACGACACGGTACAAAGTGTTGGCTAAAATTTAAAGCATTATAATAATGACTTGGCGACACTGCTTGCAATTCGAGTGCCTTTGAAGGGAATTATCACTATTCCTTAGCTCCAGAGAACATGCCAATATCATCGCTTATGTGCAGCGCATAAATATTACTAGAATACCCTGTAACGACTGTGCGTCAATATATTCTACAGAATTAACTATGCGAAAATAATTAAATCAAAACCATCATTTTTTGATCCGCGGGGCCAACATTTGTAACGTAATTAAAGCTTACAAGGTAGCGAGTGGATATTATTTTCATTGTCATTATGGTAATGAAAATTAATGGTCTAGGTAAGCAAATGGAATATGCTTTTAGCGATAGTGAAACTAACATATAGTTAAGCCTAATTATAACTTTATCCCTGTTGTTAAAAATATACGATTAAAGAGGAATAATGCAAGTGATATTTGATAGCGCCGAATGCCTGTGGATAGTGGAGTTGAGGTGGTGGTTGTCCTAAAGGTTTGAAAAAACGACAAAAATAAAACTGACTTAATAACGCGAAAAACGACGTATTTCCATTCAATATGTGTAAAATTAAATATTTCGTTTCACAATTTCTTCAACTTTGAATTTTTTTATTTCCGTCCCAAAAAAATTAAACAAGACGCATTCAAGTCAATTACTTTGTCAAGCGGCTTTCTATTTACGCACTGATTAATGCGGAAATTTATTCTTGAGCAAAATAAACTAAATACAAATCTAAAATTTGAAGAAGAAAAAAAAGTAAACTGAATGTGAGGTTAGCAAACGCTGCGACCCTAGATCGACCTTGACCATGTGAATATATTGTATTCTCGGAGTGCCAGTCGCCATATCACACCCCGACATCCTGATTAGATCGAAGACCTGAGAGTCATGCAATTTGCTCGCTTGGGATTGATTAGCGTACATTATACCCACTGAGCAAAGCAATAAACACGACCGGCGGATGGTAATGATTGGGATGGGAGTAATGGGACGATGCCATCCGTGCGAGTAGGTACAGAGGGGAAGTGAAAACTCCGGAGGGCGGTCATCCTTCAACTCCCTCCTCCTCCTTCCAGCTCTTCATTCCTTAATTCATACCTCACGGAATTTTCGGCCATCTCCCCTCCATTCCACACCTAAACTCTGCAAGTCACCCTCCATACCCAAATCTTCCTTTTCCTTCCTTCTAAAAACTTCTGCGCACCGTGTAAGTCATTAGGTGCTGGCCAAAACCCTAGTATATCCTAAGGCTGCAGTGAAATTCTTTGCTTTTTCCCCCGCCTCCCACCGGCGGTCGGAAAAAAAACGCAAAATCATGGATTTAAGGACGACTCACGCGGTCGTTTTAAAAAACAGCGTCCGCCGCAACACACATGGTGTGGAAATAAGAGTCACCGAGAGCGCTTCGTGTACCCACGCGAAAATTCATATTTAATCCGAGGATGATAATGTGTGAACCCGGGAGCGGAAGTCACAGTGGAAGAGATTTAGAAATACTTCAATTTTCTTTCGTCCGCCTTAAAAAATACATCACGGGACATTTTCTTTTTTTTTCATGTTCACTTCCTTCCACCACCCCAAAAGAGCTACTAACACCGGCGTCATCTAAGAAGCTTTGGAGAAAATTGTTAGAACCAAAACAATTGCCTGAGAAGAGTCGAAACAACGACTGCACCCACGAGGAAATTTAGAATGGAGATTCCGGAGCTTATCTAAAATAGGTTGTAGTTCATAATAATAAGTTACATTCCGCTTTCTCGAAGTAAAGATACGCGCATTTTTTCCCAAATTGGTAGAGCACAAGATACACAAGCTATAAGAGAAAATATGTATGTAAACCAAGGCCATATATATATATAAGGAATATCTACATGACCGCATCAAGTTCACCGGTGGTTGCGCAATCTAAGCTTTCTTTTGGGGTATTTCAAAACTATTGGCCAATCATTCTTTAAAAAATTAGACACAAATAGGAATGTCATGTGCGTTGAAATTAATTGAATCGTAGAACTGAATGAAATAAAACTATAACATTAACAAAAGATGGGATTTAACCCATCCTAAAATTATCTCATAATTTAAGAGCATATTACATCTTTAAGGTAAGATTTTGATATCATAGAAAAGAACACAAGATTAAAAAGTTTCATTAGCTGCCAAACATTCGGAGCAACTAGATAGAGTCAATCGGATAATGTATATATTCAGAGAATAATTTGTTAACGGACTCCGGCCTTAAATATTCAGCACGTCCTGGATAATGATTACGCCATACTCTGTTAGGTCCAACTATCGAATGATCTCCGATTCGACTGTCCGCGACAATAAAAAAGAAAAGACGGGACCACGGAGACACCGGTTTGCATCCACAGCCAATTCCGTTGACCGTTGGATGAGAATTCCGTTGGCTTTCCTTTCAACCGTGTGGCCTCGCGACAGAAAAGCAGATGCAGAGGAGGAGGACGAAAGCACACCTCACGAATATTTTCCTTCCTACCATCTCTCTCTCTTCACATTCCTGCACCTTTTGCTTTCCCTCCTCACATCTCCTGTCCCATCTCCCCCACTCCCATTCCCCCAAGCATTTAACTCATTCCTTCCCTGCGAACCCAGCCCACTTCTTCTTTTTCATCCTCCCTTAATCTTACCCTTTGTCTCCTCGACTTCGTTCCACCTCCCTATCGAAGATCACGGACTATTGTTCGGGATGTTGGGTGGAAAGCACGAGATTCGGCGTTGTTTGGTAATTCCATGGCTGCTATCTTTATAAAATGAACTCTGAAAGGTTCTTAAGAGGTCCAAAATTAATGCATTTCCATCTGCGTCTTGGGAATTTTTCTTCCATCGTAATTCTCAATTTTCACTTGGATGATAATTTCGACTCCTGGTTCAAATTCTGGCGAGTGGATCTCTCAGATAGGTGTAAAACCGGGTAATGTGTATTTTCTCACGCATATGCCAATCTTGCAACCCCTGCCTTGCAAAGTCATGGACCACTGTCTGATTCGGCTTGAAGAGTGAACGTAGGTGGATACAATTTCTTCTTGCCACTGTATCATGAACATTTGATATTCTACCCATCTACTGAATGACAGGCTGTAGGACAGTCCCTACCTCAACTTACCCGTATCAGGGTCATCTTTAAACTTGCTCACGCTAACAACTTTAATCTTTCTCACTATTGTCTCTTAAGCTCTTTCCCTATCCCTTCTCCCTCTACTAAGGTTGACTAAAAATTTATCCTCCTCCTCCTTTCTCCGCGCTCAACAATCACTCACCTCACTTACCACTACAACCCGTTTATATTATTTTTGCTTCTTAGACTTATTGGATTACCTTCAATCATTTTCATAAACTTGTAGTTCGAAGTAATCAACTTCGACGATCCTGGAAGAGAGAAGAATCGTACTGGTGAGGTAGCTAGAGAACTGACTTCTCATATTGAGGGGCCCGGTTTCGAATCTCGTCAGCGGCGGAGATTTACCAATGGAATTCCTACACGAATTATGGTTACTTTCGTAGAGCACTTCAAATGTAGCGCTCCGTCTGTATGAAAAGACAAACTGTGTAACGCCTATCGCTAACAGCAGGCATGCTGATGCCGATAAAGAGTTCCTCTTCACCCTTCCTCCCATTTCCTCAAATTATTCCTTACCAACCTACCACACCATACGCAACGAGGAAAATGACCGCAGTTCTAGTTCACCTGCCCACATTAACCACCGACCAACCGAGAAAGGCTTTCTTTAATAACAGGCTGATGTCAACGCCGGGTTTCTCTCCTCCCTTACTCTATTTCCTATTCAATCCTTCCCTAAATAAACTACCCAACTGCCCTTAACGGCGCTAATAACGTCAGCTGTCGGTCGTCTTTCCAAATAAACAACCAACGAACCGAGTGAGAGTTTTGACCGTTCTTTACTATTCTCTCCCATTAAAAACCGCACAGATATTTCCACCCTCGAGAGAACGCAATCCTATTTTTGACAGCGCCCTCTCCGAGAAGGTGCGGCGACCTCTCACTCTCCCCCTCCTATCGCCCTTGCTTCTTCTCATCCAAAATAAATTCTCACCCTCTCTCTCCCTAGAACACGCTCTCTCGCCCGCTGTAGCCCATCCCCTCTCCTCCCCCACCACCGCCACCGCTGTTCCCCTTCAAAGCCCTTCCGGACATGCGAGAGCACTTAATAACGGAAAAAAGGAGAAAAAGAAGTAGCTGAGGAAGAATCGCGAGATCGCCTGAGAGAGAGGGAGAGAGAGAGAGAAAATAAGAATCTCACACAAACGACTTAATAACGTTAATGGACGCGTGAAATTTTATTCTCTATTTTTTTCACGAACTTTTTTTGTTGTTTTTCTCCTATCTCGTCTCCCTACTCCTCCCCCTCCACGAACCGCTTCCTTCATTTTCGCTTCCTCAGGGTGAGATCTCCTCTTCCTCAGCCCATCCTATTGGATCACACCATCCACTCTCCTCATCCATCCATCCAATTCCCACCCGCGAGTTCCACCGATGGGGTGCGCCCAAATGAATTTCGGCGAGGGCGAAGAAATAAAAAAAAAGGTCGGCACGATTCGCCCTCCTGCAAAATGGCGCGCTCGCAAAAGAAAGGCTGGCAAGTTGGCTGGTCAGTCATTAGGGGAGGCGACCGACACTTTCTGTAATTTGCGCCGCCAAGGATTCATTAGCTAAGGAATGGATACTTTGGGGACGTTGGGGAGGTGTATAGAGAAACTCCGAGTCGGCAATGGCCAATTATTAAGGCAAGGCACCAAATGAGCCGCAGTTTAGTGCTCCATCCATATCACCAGTATTGATGAGATTCAAACCCGGATCCTCTGTATGGGAAGCCGTGACGCTAATCACTACAGAAATCCGATCCCTTGATGGAAAAATAATTGAAAATTGCTGGTTTAAGCAAAATATAATTAATTGAAAAAGAAGCGTAAGACTCTAAAAACTCTTGACTTTTTTGTTTTTCCCAAATGTACCTAGTGTTAAAAAGTACCAAATTCATTATTCCCAAAATATTCCAATAGTTTATCAAAGACTCGTTCCTCTCAAAAGAAATTTTCTCAATAGCGGACAATCTTAAGAGTAACGTTCTTAGGTATTTTCTCCGAGAGGTTTATTATCAGGTGCTGGGCAAAACCGTTCGAAGCTTGGAAAAATAACAACCACGCCGCCCCGCCCCTCTCGAGAGAGGGATGAATTTTGGGGGTGGTGCATATTTGGGGTGGGGGAGGGGGAAGAAGGGTGGTGTTGAAGAGTACGCGAGGAACTCTGGGTAGGAAGAGAAGAGTCCTCGCTAATGCGAGAGGAGAGGAGGAAGACACGCCCCCTCGCGATGAGCCACCTCTCCCAACTCCCCGAGCACCCCCTGCCCCTCGCCATTCCGCGACTCCTCCGCCTCCTACTTCAACCCCGGGGGCAGCGGAAGGCCAAGGAAGCGGGGGACCGGTTCCCGAGACACCCACCCCCTCCCACTCTTTGTGCTCACCCTCCGCTCCCAACCACCCACCACCCGCTCCCGAACCCCCTCCCACCCCCCCCGAACCCTCTCTATTCCGCCTCTCACTCACTCCACCACCCTCATCCATAAACATCCCCCCCCCCCTCTTCCTCCCTCCGAGCCCAACCTCTTCCTCCGCGACCATCCCTCACCGTCCACCTGTTTATCCCTTCTTATTTGCCCGTCCCATCTCCTTAGTGTGTGATTTCAACTCCTTCCTTCCTCCTCAACATATCCACAAAACACAAAAGGGTTTTCTTACCAAATTCTCCCGAAAAAGCAGCGTTCATTGTCCTCCGTTCGGCAAACTCGTTCTCATCGGTAGGAAAACAAAGTTTTTCTTTATTTTTTCTTTCGGATACATTCTTCGGTTATTCCTCATCACGCAACCGAATGGCTTACATCATCGTTTTTAACCATGATTGCTAGTTTATTTTAATACTAGTCCCCTAATTTAAGCTATAATCACGTATTCATTTATCTAATAGGCACCGAAACCAGTTCCACTCAGCCTCAAATATCCGGGTCGTCGCCCCATCGGCATACGTGGCTTGCAAAAATGTCGGCTACCATGATTATTTCAATTTACTTTTAAGCAACGCTGACGGAAGCTTTGGGCCAAAGAGGTGTCTGTTTGTTAAAAATATCTGTCTGTTTGTTAAAAATGTTTGAAATTTATCTCTGATCTAGGTCATGAGTGCCTTTATGCTCACGTAAATGTCAATCCAGTACTGAAATCTACCACAAACAGGAGACAACGGTATTGTATTCATGATTCTTTGAGTACCTTCGTGTATAGTGTTATGAAATAGGATTTCACTACATATCCTAAGATTGAAAAGAAGTTACTCCATGTACTATTTTCTTGCCTCGCTCGTTTTTCAACTCAGTGGAACGCCATCACCAACTGAATAACGTAAGCAATACTCACCTACTGCTAGAATTTCATCAAATAAACGCTTACGCTTTATGCTTACGGTGATCATATCCGTGTTTTCGAGGGAATAATTAGAGTAGTCAGCAAATGCGCATGGGGGATGTACTGAGAGATAACGGCCGGTTGAGGAATGTAATAGAGGGGAGAATATTGGGTAACCGCGGATGAGGAAGGAAGAACACAGGAATTTTGGACGACATCAGGGAAGAAAGACCACATGAGGGGTATTAGAGATATTCGATAGATGGGAGATAAAATGGATGCGCGATAAAAATTAGGGGAGTGGCTGTCCAAAAACCTAATAATTAATTAGTAGCACCACACTCAAGGATGATGATGAACCCGATAAAGAAAAAGATGAAATTTCAAAAGAATTCTCAAATACTTCATGAGGTACGGAGCTGCGTAAATATATCCAGGCTCAAATTGAAAAAAAGCTTAAGCACCATCTATGGCTGAGAAAAAAACAATTCTATTCAGTGATATGATTGATATCGACATCATCTTCAAGGACGAAATCCGCCAGACGGCCGAAAAAACCACTCAGGGTGGCATTTCTCCGTCATCACGTCGACTTCGCAGCCTCGTTAAATGAAAATTTCCACCCGTGCCACTAGCTTCTTCACGCCTCGTCTCACCTGCTCCTCGCAATTTGTATCAAAGTTGCCCGAAAGGCTGAACTCTCTTGTGGTGATTTTCTCTTATGCTTCCCGACTACCGCTGGACACCTGATGCAGCGGAAATGGATGCTGCGATGAAAATGCGTGCGCTCCGGGAAGATTCCATTCCCCCTTCACCCACAACCAGAGCTCCCCTAAACCCTAAAATTAGTTTGTATCATTAGTTGATGCAGTGCGACATGACAATTGGAAGTTTATCGATGAGAATTGTTTTTCCTTGACCCGATCTATAAGAATTACACAATAATTACTTGGAGGACTCCAAATCAAAGGTCGCTATTACTCGAAATCACTGTATTGATGATTGATCTATAAGAGAACTATAGTGGGTTTAATATCAGATATACGATTCGTCGATAACTTTCGGTAATATGTCCATTAATTTCGGCAATATCGTCGACATGAATATATTATAGACATTTACCATGAATGAGGACAATGTCATTATTACGTCATTAAACAAAATTAATGTGTATTTCCTTTAAAAATGGTAACTTTGTATTTTCCACACTATATTACCGAGCGTGGTTTAAGAAATCGATTGCCATCATCAAGATCAAGTTTGATTAAAGATAAGCTTGATAGTGGCAATTATTTGCTGAAACCGTGGTCGGTAATAAATTATAGCGTGAAAAATACTGCAATCGTTTTTGTAGAAAATGACTTGGTTTCACAAAGTTAGGCGTGTATCAGTCTCTTACATTATGTTTATGTTGATCCGTAAGTTCAAAAATTTTTATCCCAAGGGCTAAAAGATCGTAAATTGAATTTCGCTCAGACCCACCCAATCATCTTAAAACTCCTACTTTACATTCTAACCATTCCCTTCATTTATTTTTTTGTAACTCATTTTCCAATTAACTCCCCTCTCCATCCTCGTCCTCCTACTACTCCTTCCATTCACCTTCACCTCTCATCCCCCATTCCTACCTCTTCTTTTCCTCCCCACATCATCTCACCTCCTCAAAAAAAAGACTCATTTCCATAAATGAAGCCGGAAATGCCGTCGCTTTTTTTAACGACCCACCCGAAGATGAGGCATGAGGAAACATCTTTGAAAATCAATGTTTTCCCAATGTTCCAGCAGGGCTTGGCAGATTCTCTCCATCACTTCCTACAAGAGTCCGCACGGGCCGGGCCGGGATTCCAACTGGCAGAGAAATGCACCGACGACAGAGCCCCGTCTAGATCAACCTTCCCCGATAGGTCGAAAAGCACGCGCGCAAGGTGAACTGAGAGAAACCCTCCCAACTCATGGACTCCTTACCTCATCCCCCTTTCGACACTACAAGGAGCGGCTGCGGTAGACGTTTACGACTTCGCCATTGGGTTGAGTGCGGTGTAGTCTTCCCAGAAAGAGCCTCCGAGTTCATCATCAAAACAGGCGTGTTTATTTTTAAAACCTCATCCGCTGTTCCTTGTGGCCCGATGATGAATGCGCTTCTCCTTCTCGAATGGACCGTTATGTGCTCCATCCTTGATATTCGACGCGCGTCGCGGTCAAGGGCGAAAAATAGGAAAGGCTGCAATGGGTTCCGGTCTAGGAGTGTCTTCCCGTCCGCCATCCGGATAGTATTTCGGATTTCGCCTGGACTGCTCGCGGCAAAATGCTAGACGAGTTACTGCAACGGTCAATCGATCGATCACAACCGTAATGGGGAAGGGAGGAAACGGAGTGGAGGGAGAGGTAATAATTAAGTTGAAATTATTACGACCCGGCCTTAAAAGTATGCTAATTCACCAGCGTCAGTTGGTTATGAATCGGTTGAGAAGCACCTGCGTTGACGTAATTCTGCTTCTCATGAAAAATTATATTTTATAATTAAAATGGTAGAGTCACTCATGAAATATAGGACAATATTTGGCAAACTCGTGATCTATAACACAGTATATTTGTTCTAAAAAAGCAATTTAAATGATTGATTGGATTTGGAAAACAGTATAGGCTAGCTAGAGCTTGAAAGAAAATATCCTGTGGTATAGCGAAACATGGTGGCACTCACCAGCGGAGGATAAGAGGACACTGACCGCAAACCAAGCTTTGATGAGCGGGCAAATTTATCAAAAGACTCCCGTAGGGTCCTCTGGAAAAAGGCTCGGCCGCTTCATTCCACATCTAATGTATGCTTCCCTCTCCTTTGCGTCATGCTCATCACAAGCGAGTGCCACCAAGTTTCGCTACACCTATACTCGTTTCATTATCATTACAAAAATGAGATGCTAAAAACATGCTGCGAGTATCGAAAAAACAGCAAACTCGATTTCAGATTACTTTCGGGGCAAAAATATCGCAGGTTAGATATTGACTGATGCGACATGTGGCAGGACATCGACCAATGGGTAATTCCACATGACGCCTAATCAATAACAACTCAATTCGAAAGTAAAGAGAACAGGGATTAAGACATCCTCTATAGTAAGTAAATGGAATGCATTCGCTCTTTTTTTAGGCTCTTTTCCGTCCGTTACTCATAACTCTCATCTTCACCGCAGTATATTCACATTTATGCTGCACTACGCAGCGATTCGATCCGCAATCAAACGCCACCAGTACTTAATTTAAAAAAAGAGCAAAGTATGAAGCAGTGGTACTCAAGTGGTATCATTGAGACACACTTGAAGAGCGAGCAACATACCATCTTCCTACGTCGTTTCCACGCCAAATAAAAAATGCGACCTATTTTCTCAGACAAGACAGCCATAAATACAACCTTAATTCAATTAAATGCTTACACCGCATGGCTCGAAAAATATATATAATTAATTTTTGGGAGGTTTTCTCGAGGGAATAAATCACGCAAGAGGTGGACAGTGCGACGATCATCACTTAGCGATCCTCGTCGGTATTCATTTGATCGAATGGGAGTTGATCCAGAGCAGCCGGGCTTTTGCAGCAGGGATCCTCGTTGGGAGGAGTTGGGATTTTGTGCCCAGTCTTCGCGAATAAAAGGTAGCAGCAGCAGCGTTGCGTACAGAAAATGTTTACTATGTGCTCACCGCGACTGGGCGGAGCAGGAGAAAGAGGAGGAGCACGAAACGTCTGGTTAGGAGAAAGAGAGAAGACCACGTTGAAAAAGGAGAGAGAGAGAGAGAGAGAGAGAGGTAAATAATGAGGAAAAACCGTCCTTCGTTTGCATTTTAATTTGCATTTTCTCCGTGCTGACCGCTCCTCCCATCTGCCTCCTCCTCTTTTTCCCTGCCTGGCAATCAATCCGACTAACTCCTTCTTATTTGAGGTTCGCGGCTAAACGGAGGAGCATGAAGGTGTCTAGCAAGCGGATTAATGGCTTTCTCCCTTTCAAATCTTCTCTTACCTCTGCCATACCTTTTCCTCCTCAGTCCTGGTTGCCCCTCGAGGTCTCTCTCTCTCTCTCTCTCTCTCTTTCTCTCTTCCCCACCTCACGGCTTCTTCCATTTCGTTCTCCGTCCAACTACGAGCATTCATCTCTCTTTTTCGGACGGTCTCATCCTCTCCCCAAAGACTATTCGATCCCCCTGTTCCGTCGGCTTAATTAGGTTTTTTCCAAGGAGGCTGACTTGGTGGATGGATGAGATAACAAGTGGTAATAGGATGTTGAAGGAAGTGGTAATAGGATGTCATGAGTAGTTATAAATGTTAGGTAAGCGGCGAAGAGCAAGAAAAATAATGTTTTTATGCTCCGAATACATACATGAGGGATTCTGAGCTATAAATGAAACGGTGAAAGTTAACAGGGCACGAGAGAAAATCTGAGTGAGGAGGAGGAGATCTAAGGCTTCCCAACGTGTAGCAGTGTCGTTCAACACCGTCGTTTCGATCGTTTAAATCTGCAATCGTCTTCATAGCGTGAATTCATCGCATTAAGGGTGAATTCATCGCATTCATGGGGGATCCACCCTAAAGACGGCGGACTTAAGCCTTCAAAATGTCGGTGCTGAACGACACTTCAACCCTACGGGGAATCCGAGATATCTTCCTCAAACCTAAAATCCGGGAAAACCTGAGATCCTTCAATCTGAGTGAGGATGGCTCATAAATATCCACCTCTGATTGGCAGTATAGGAATAGTCAATTTTGTATTCACGAAGACTTTGATAAAACCGGGAGCAAAGGCTATGAAGTGAGCTGGCATTTTGGTTCGATACAATTTCATATGGACCGGAAGTCAAACCAGTAAAATGTTCCCCACACGGCCGACATGCAGATCACCACATTGTTAGTAATTCCGTATTACAAGTGCAATTTAGGGCTATTCAAAGGTTCAAAGCATCTCACTTAAATGAAATATATTACGGGGGAGAATTTAATTACATAAAAATACATAAAACTAGTGGAGAAAAATATTACATAAAAATATATAAAACTAGTGGACAGAGGTTTCCTAGTTGGACCACAAATAATCGACAACTTCCTTCTTCATAACGTTCACGAACTGGCACTTGAATGAAGTAGCCTAGGCCTTAATGTTTGCATTGTTAGGTAAGATAAAGCAAAATAAATCCCCCTATATCCTCTATCGTCTATTACGCCTTTCCTTCCTATCGCCTAAAAAATCCATTTTGCCTCTCTTCCTTGCAGTAAAACTGAGAGCTGCTGCTAAAACTTTCCTTAGAAGTATTAAAAGAGAATTTTTTTCCAATCCCTACCCATTGAAGTATTTTCCCCGAGACCGCAACCACCTCAGCAACCACATGAGATATTCGATTACGCGGTACATGGGTCTTTTTTTCGCCATCTTCCAAATGTCATGCATAAAAACACAGGTACGTGTGTAGCATGTAATCAGAAAACTAAGAGCTAGACAACGGAGAATAATTCGTTTCTATCCTCTCTCTCTCTCATTCCACTCATATGTGAATTTACTGAGGAAGTGACGGAATGAGAGCAATGAACGGAGAAACACCATAAGAAGCTAAGTCCTGAGAAATGGTTAATGTCGGAGTCAGGTTCACCTCCAGCTTCCTCCGGAAAGTTTTTCATATAACTTCCTTCATAGCTGTCAATTCCTGCATAAGAAAATCCTATGTTTTACGTGTGGTTTCTCTCAAGTTATTCGCTACACGCGTAACCTAAGACAAGTTTCATCTCAATTGGCGGTTATATGAGTGCTCGGTGATCTGAGACCGTAGGGATGTTACTTTTCTTTACGCGAAAATCTGCGCATTCCTTATTCGTGACGCAGATTATAATTGGCTGGTGGTCTAAAATATAAGCCTTGATAATAGTTGAGGTCATAGAAAATGACCACAGCGACAAAGCAATCAGAAGAGCATGTCCACTAAAACTTGGGTTTTTTAAGGCGATGATAATATTTCTCGTGCTGTTGACACTGCCTTAACCCAAAACTCATATTCCCAACCAATTAAGTTTACTTACCTTGTTCCCCGTTTATAAATCTTTTTTATTCTCATTTAAGGTAAAAATAAAAAATGTTCCAGGGCTAACTTCGAGGCATTCATGAGATAATAAAATTTTAACAATTCATGCTTCCCAAAATATTATGAGCCGCATTAACTTACAAACAAAAGTAAAAATCAGGGGCGAGTGAGGAATTTTTCTGGTATCGAAACAACTAGAGATGATTTTCAGCTCCAATTATTTTTTAATTCCAATCTTAAGTTTTAAGATAAGAACGTAAGTGTTCGTTAACGTTCATTGGGCTACCTTAAACACTTTTCGAGTATATTGCCTAAGATATACAAACATTCAAATTATACCTGCTTTTATTCAACACGCACGTCAATGCTTCTATAGTCTTCTTTGAGTAAAGGCATAAAAATTTACAAGTATTGAAAGGGAACAATTTAATGTTTAAATTTGAAATTAACTTAGAATGAGAGTATACCTTATCGGCATTAGAAACTATAATTCATATTTCACATTTCTACTATTTCCTTCTCATCAATATAAGTTGGCATAGAGTATATCAGCGACAGGTCACATAAAACTTATTTTCATCCGTTCGTCTTTTATAGTTACAAACAACTACGCGGCATGAATCCCAATTTGGAAAGTTTATTTTCAAAAGAAATAGGCTTAATAGATGGAACTATCCAGGAAGCCGTAGCTGCTCGTTCTCTGTTCGCGTCACGAATTTTAGGCAGCTGCGGAAATAGTGCACTCTTCCAATCATTTTCTTTGGCTTTTCTCCAAATGTTTATGTGCCTCCGCGAAAACCCGACCCAATTTTTAATTTAAGCCAAGACTTAGGAGATGGACGATGAACTCTAGTGCTCTTCGTCGCCAAAATAACAAAAAGTATTTTCTCTCATGACCAAGACTAATCATTTTATTATGCTGAATCAGTAAATTATTAGTACACATTTCAATTTATGATATCGTTTTCCGGAAAATAAAAATAGGCTTATAAAAATTAGCTAAGTAAGGAAAGACGCTCCAATTTAAATATATGCGCATGCATTTGATTATCTAATCCATTTTATTTGCATTTAAAAATATGAATGACAAGAAACCAAGAGCTTTTTAAAAAATATTCAATTTTAGACATTCAATACGCTCGCATTTAATGCCCTCTGGCGAAGCAATTTTAAGTAAAGCCAGCTCAATTTCAATTTATCTCTAATGTGGATTCGTGACAGGTGTATACACACCAAGAAATTATCTCGGAACCCGCTTTCTTAGTCGCAGAACCCATACCTCGGGCAAAATCTTTCTCTTCTGCCATAATTCGCATATTTCACCTCTCTGGGCCCGGAGGATAACTACCCGCAACAAGATGATTCGAAAAAAAAAGAGCCGAACCGCTCTTGAGACAACAAAATTATTTCCTGCCCCTCTTCGAACCATTTTTTTCTTCGTTGCGATACACACATACATTTTCTTTCATCCCACTCCCCTTTTCATCGCATCCTTCGCTCCCCAACCTCCTTCGCTCTCTTACTACCTCTTCCTTCCAACGCCTCACCCCGTCCCGCCAAAACCCCACGGCCACCTTTCTTCCACTTCGCAGAGCCACCACTCAACGGGCGGATTTAACAATTGGACGGCCATCTTTCTTCCACCACCACGCTCCCTCAACCCCCATCCCACCGCCATGCCGCCGCCGCCAACTACAAGATTGAATTGGGAGTGACGGCGGGGAAGAATGTTGAGGGCGACAACACCAAAAGAGAGAGAGAAGCATAAAGGGCAAGAAAGTGGAAAAGATAGAGGGAAAGAGAGATCGTCCTCTTGTCCCTCTTCCATTTGCCGCGGCGGTGGCTCAAGGCTTTCGAAGAGTCGTTGAAGAGGTGAAGAAGATGAGAAGGGAAGTGGCTCAAGGAGCGGGCTCCGTTTTTCCTTTGTTTGCGTACGTCTCGCTCTCATCCCCGACCCTCCTCATCCTCTAAGTACACTCATGCCCCATTATTTGCTCCTCTCGGCGTCACCCTCGGGACTACATGTAACTCGCCATCATAAGAGAAAAAGAGGGAGATGGAAGCAGAAGTTTTGAAAAAAAAATGGGAGTGGGAAAGATCATGTAACTCATAAAATGTGGGAAGACTCAGATCTCTTTTAAGTCATGCAACCGGTTCTGGTCATGCTATTTTGGCGCTCTGAAAAGCAACAATGAGAGGGAAAGAGGACGGATGGTGAATAACATCCTCCTCTTAAAAATAATTCACATTCATATCAGGGATGGCTCACAAACATCAGTGTACGAGCGATTCTATGATTAGTTTGCCGCATGATTCTGAAAATTATCCGTTAAATGGAAGGATTCCTTTAAACAATTCATCTAAATAAATCTCTGCCATCTTGCCAAGTTTGTAATCAATCGTTTCGATTTGAGAAACTATTATTAGTAAGCATCACGAACCTGTTTCCATTTCAACTCGGAAAAATTGAAATCGAAATAGGAATGCATAATTAACCAGAAAAAAAATGTGTTGAAATAAAAGATCCGGCAAATTCTTTCGGAAGCATTGTAGCATAGCTCCATTTACGGGTATTAAAACAAAAGTAACTTCAGTGGAATAAATCAAAATTTTATGATTAAGCTTACGGTATAATATAATCTGCATGAAAAACTTGATTGCCTCTGGCAGCTTTTTTCCTGAATACTTCATTTTTCTTTTTTAAGTGGTTCATCTGGCTTGTGCTATCTTCAGATGATATTATTCGTGATTTTAAGCAGCTTGTGAGATTATTAATATTAACTCAGTAAAAAACACTATATAATAATGAGTCAAACCCACAAGGTGACCTACCAGCTCAATTTATAATTCACCACCCCGAACACAAAATAAAACTAGGGACCGCTTCCATTTCCCCCCTCTGTGCCCAAGACGTTCAGATGCCTCAAACGAGAATGGATGAGGCGTGAGATGCACGTGAAACACGTCGATGGCAGAAATGTACATAATATGAATAGCGAGGGAGAAAACGACGAGTGAGAGCAAATAAAATTCAAAACGAGGTTGTCGTTCCGATCGAAGTCTATTGACTGCGTGCCGTTGAAGAGAACAAAAAAATCGACAAAGCGGTGGCGATGTCGTCTCGCCTCTGCCGCCCCGTCGCCTTTCTTAACTCTTTGAGGAGTAGGATTTTTCCATCCTCTGTTTACGCCCCCTTTTCTTCACGTCGGGCGACGAAGAGTCTGTACCTCCAAATGCTGCATGCATTTCCCTTCCCTTCTCTCTCTCCCTATCCCGCCGCGCGCCCGCGTAGTGACGTCTGAAAAGGACGAGGATAGCGTGACACGAGAAGGGTGAGCTGCTTGGTGCGATGTGGTTTTCTTACCCATAGGTTGAGGGGGCGTCGGGGGGAGCATCAACTCCTCCCAACGTGGGAGTGTTTGCCATGTTCCCTGAGAATAAATTTTTCATCGGCCCGATGGATCCGTCCGACTTTACGAACAGGCCACCCCCAAATGGAAGGGGTGGTCAAAGGGCCACGTTAAGAATTCTGCAACCTCTCTCCTGTCCTTTTAGCTGTTGAGGAATAACTTCTGTTCCCTCCCTCTGTTCATAATTGAAGGGGAGAGTAATCCTCAACGACCGTCCCATTAACTTACAAGAAAAATAATGAACGTAAATCTATTCCTCCGGATTTCACCCTCGGTTCTAATGTTGAGGTTAACATAGCACAAAATGGTAGGTTTATATTCAAACCCTAGCTAAAGACAAATAACTAGATATAACGCTCTGTCTTGATCATTTATCTTTGAAACTAACTCAATCAGGCGCTACACTGTAGAGCTTCTCCATCTTGAAGAAAAGCTTAGCTTAGAGAGTTCCACTTTCATGAAGAGCTTGACGTTATTTAGCGAGGTTTCGTATAGGATTAACATCTTTAGGTGCAAGGCTCTTTCTGAGAATGAAAATGAAATCAACTGACGATGTTAATCTTCAACAAAACCTAGGTCTTCTTTAATAACGTGTGCGTGGAAAAATTAAGGTTCCCTTTTTTTTTCGACCAATATAGTAGATCGTTGTTGCCTAAGCCACGTCAATTCAAGATAAACTAACCACTTCAATGCCATAACACGTGATTAAATTAAACGAGAATGTGACGGTTACAATAAAAGAATATTCGTAGCCTCTTTTTTCAAGCACATCCGTAGAAAAAATTCTCTCCACTGCAATACATCCATAAAACTAGAATTTTCTTCGAGGTAAATAAAGTAATTTAATTGTTTTCATACACTTCAACGCCAACCACAAATATGAGTAAAAATTATTACGTTACCACGATTTTTAAAAAATTTATTGTTATATAGGTAAAAGAGCAAGAGCCTCATTCAATGTCAAGGCCCTCGCGGGTGTTATGTGCCATTTCTTTGTCTTGTTCCTCATATTCTCCGGCTTATTCACCTCTTGAGATTTTTTCCAGTTGGAATAAATTAGAATGGCATTAAAAGCAAGTGAATACAGTCCGAATAAATGGTTGAAAAGCGATGACTATTGCCAGGAAACCTTGCCAATGGCAACGGCCAAGTGGGTAAGCATGGCATCCGTCCAAAGATGAGGTCGCTGGTTCAAATCTCGGTTGGAACACAGTCCTACAGCGTTCTCGAATAATCTGTATAAAGATCTCGTGGGTAGCTATTCATACACAAATGTGAATGCATTACCAAGCGAAAAATAGATAGGTATATCGATAACCGTTATGCCATGCGAGGAGTTATATTCGTTCAATTGGAATAGTAGCCAAAAGAATCTAGGAAAGGATCGAGGCAATGGCTTTCTATAAGATGAGGATTCCAAATTCAGTCCTATAAGATCAGCCAGGTAATTAAGAAAGATGCCATACTTTGAGTCGTAAGCGTATGTTGGAAAAACAGTAAAACACGCACGTAAATACAAGTGTAAACTCAAAGCTTAACAATGAGAATAAGTTTCTCATAGCATTATGGAATACTTAGGTCATTTCGGATAAAACTTTAGGAAACTCAAATATTACCAATTTAGACCTTAGGGGCATAAGTTCCTTTTATATGAAGTGTGCTCTGCCTGAGAAGAAAAATAAATTTCAATTATTTTTAGTTTTCAATGGTGAAACAGTAATAAGGTTCCAATGAACTCATTTGGAGGTAAAGAATATTTAGCTTCTCAAACTTTCTTTTCACTTTGAGCGGAAAACAGCAATAATCCTCGGAATATGTGTCATACACATCTTGGAATTTACTCCAACTGGAAATTTACTCCTGACATTTCATTCCTAAAAAGATAAAAAATTAACTTCGATAACATCGAATTCACGGACAAGAATAAACATCATCAAAAGAATCGACGAAATTCTATCTAGCACATTTCACCTAATAAGAAGCGTAGGTATGTTCATTGAAAGCAAAGCGAAAATAGAGTCCGGTATTAAAACAAAAAATTATTCTCTTAGTACAAGATTGAGACCCTGATACATGCCCAAAATAAATAAGGTAATTGACCCCTATATAAATTAAAAATAGCTTAAATTGAAAGCTAACAAAGAAATTATGGCCTATTCATTGTTATAACAGCCTTTTCTCTCTTTCTATCATTTCAAAGTAAAATTCCATAGAGCATTCTCTTTTTAATATAAAATTATACGTATCTCCCATCAATAACCCGCATATTAGAGTACGAAGGATTTCTATCACCATGTCTGTCTAAAAACTAAATGGTTTCGCCTAATTAATAGCCGTACTTAAACAGGAATCCGTCTCCATCACGCAATGAAAGGCCGGTGGGGATTAGGAGTTGTTTCACGTGGAAACGAGTCTAACTCGTTAAACACGCCACATTACAGTCACCATACCGTGGTTAATTCCATGATGAAAGGGTTATAATTCCCGCGACATCATAGCGTACACGCGGACACCTGTTTCTAAGAGTCATACGGAGGTTAAATAGGCGCGCGCGCTTGTGACAAGCTTCGCCACGCCTTCATTAGCACACCTTCGCAACTCCATCATTAATTCCTCTTGCTGCGGAGACACAGATGAACAAAAAAAAGCGCTGTTGGCTTATTACACGTCCTTCCTTCGGCGTTGGCAAAAAAACCTTGATCTAATCAAAATAAAAATCGTGCTGTATGTCTAGAAAATTGTAAAAATCCACTCACAATGACAAGATACCAATATACGACTATTCACAGCTGGGATGGTAACGTTAAAATCCTCGAAGTAAGGGAGCATCGCCATCACGTGCGATTACCTTAAGCCTATTTTAAGTTCCCTCAGTGAATTGCTACTGCAAAATGGCGTATTTTACGGCTAGTTTAAGTAACATGAAGATTAATAGAAGTAATTAAGCGATTAGTTGATATGAGAATGAAGCTGTGAGCTGCAGAAACCAGTATTATCATGTTGATGATGATGAAGGGGGGAGCGTGGTGGCCTAGTGGGTAGAGCGCTTGGTTACTGACCGAAGGGTCCCGGGTTCAAATCCGGGTGAAGCCTTTGGACACCCCCGAACACTAAAAAAGTGTGAAACTGGCCCCCCTACCCTGAATGTGTGAAATTCACACGCTGGGGCTTAAGCCGGAGTGAGCTCTACCCTCAACTATCCAAACCAAACTTCGGGTTGAATCACTGAGTGAGAGTGAGTGATTATGAAGACTAGTTTATTTCATAGAATTCCAGCCTTTGTTTTGATATTTCAAGCCAATTTCTTTCTCTAAGTTCAAGAAGGACCTAAGAAAGACTTCGTGTCACAAAAGAAAGACACAAGTTGCATTTTCAAATATCCCACCTAGAAAATCTAACATCACCGTCAGTCTATCTTAGGCTTCCCATTATAGCAATAATATATATACTGAATGAGACGTAATGGACGCCGTTTTTCTACTCTTAGATAAATATCTACGGTACATGTGTTATGAATCATCAGCGATATATCTTCTGATCAAAGTTTAACTCGGTTGACCATCAGGCAATGATCCTGGTCCCAATTTCAAGTTTTCTTTTTCGGTGCCCTTAAGTGCCGTCATAAATTAATGGAAAAAAAGAGTAAACGGAGGAGCATGAATGGCCTTGCTTTGATTTTACGCTATTTTGAATTTTCCTGAGGTAATTTCAAAGGAAACCAGTTGCCTAATCACGATCAACTCTCATTTGCAAACAAGATGGGGTGAATGAATTCTTGGCCACCAATTATCGCAAATCTCCGGGAGTGTGGATTTAACGGTGCGATGACTTATTTCTTGGAGCAAGTTTTGAGGAAACTTGAAACTGAATCACGCGTCTAAAAACCGTTTTACCCGACGATGGGCATAATGAATACATTACCATTCCCGGAATAAAACATCAAAACATCAATTATCAACCATTAGCCCGAATAGCCAAATCGGAGCGTGAGTTTAGTTCGTAAAAAAACATCAAATCCTTACAGTTAGGAAAATTTGATTTCAAGTCGCGGTAGAAGGTTTTCAATAATTAATACTTAGCCTATAGCGCTTAGGTTATTGTGTTGGCTCAGTAAATTATCCTTACGAAAATACACTTACCGGGGGGATTATGGGTTCCAAGTGTCGCAGCTATCTCTTTACTCCCAAAACTGTCCAAAAATGTCAGCACAAATATTGAAAAGTGAAACAGACATGTAAATTAATTTAATTTTAATTTAATTTAACTTAATTTTTTTAGAATAAATTTGGCACGTAAATGGATATGAATTTAAATGTGTTTTTGTAAATCAGTCAAGCATTAGCATTTTCACATTCGCACTTGAGAGAGCACACGTAGTTATTAGGTATTATCACACTAGTTATTAGGCGGAGTTGACAGACAAATTTGGTACTTTGTACCATTACGGATGCGTGATTAGAATGGCATAGTTACGATACTTCATCAATAAAGGAAGAAAGGAGGGAAATAAGGTACCAACATACGCTGAGGGGTCCATAGTTTAAGCTCCCACCCGATAGACGGAATTCTTCACTGGAGGTGCTATCCACATAACACCCTCTTGTAGTTTGAGATTTCGCTGAAAAATTCCCATCACTGCCGCTTTCGGACCCAGGTCCTCGGAACAGGAAGCCGGTTTTTTTTCCAAAACCACCAACCCGATTTCTTCCCCAAGTAAGAAGAAGAATATGAAGAACCATGTGCGTCCAAACATTTTAGGTAACAGCGACTTCCAACTGTATACGTTTATGCGAAGTAAATTTGATTCGCAGTTAAATATGTGTTGCCTGTGCTTGTGTACCGCAAAAGCGAACGGTCGGTGCGGTCTTTGCCAACAATTTCGCTCCGGGAGGCTAAAGACGACCAAACTTGAGGAAAGGAGGAGATCCAGCGAACGAGAAAAATAAAAGCAAAGGCTAAAAGCCAGCTGTAAATATTCCCGCAGTCGATCCCACACGTGCAGTCGAGTTCCTCCGAGGATGTGCCAAAGCTTTGCCGCGTTTACTCTGCGTTGCGTGTTGGTGAGTATTGCCTGTGTGTTTCCGCCGAGACACAAAGGGAAACCGAAAGGCTTGGTAGGATGCAGACGTGCGCAAATATCAGAGAAACGAGGACGCTGCACGTGGCGTTGTCGAACGGAGAGTAGGTACCTTGCGGAAGTCAGGAGCTAACGACGACAAGGGCACACAACTCGGAACTCCCGTATACCCACGTCGCGACGGTGTCGCACGACTCCACCACACCTTGTCCCATTGTCGCGTCAACATTCGATCATTATGAACTGAAAAAAATAAAATCTATTTTTATCGGCGAATGACAAAGAAACATTAACATCGCGCCTCCCCTCCACCACACACTCGGCTTCCGAGCGCAATTGTTCCTGTCAGATGTCAGGTGAAATGAACCAGTCAGGTGCATGGAGAGAATGCACGTCGGGAGTAAATGGATAAAAGTAAAACTGCTGAGATCTATAGCGTTGTACATTCATTTACCGCAAAGTGCAAGTCGTCACTGCTCTATTCAGACAGTGAATAGTGCGTTGATGAATCGCGAATGTGGATTTCTAGGCTGGCCTCGGTATCAAGGTTGTGGTTGATTGTTTAAGTCCCACCCTCGTACGTCGTCTTAAGATTAAGGTTTATGGTTATTCAGTACAAAATAGAATTAACAGTAGTAACACTCAAAGACCCAAATCTAGTACAAATGAGAGCTTTGTTCAGTATCTTGTCGAATGTAGCGATACCACAGTTCGACACTTTCCACTTAAAGCCATTTTTAAAAATCATGACGTTGTCAACACAGAAAAACTTGTGTCTTTTTCATGTTCATCTTCATTTTAATTTGCGAATTTTTATCCGCAGAGTGGAGCGTATGAGGTAATAGGCTTCGAAGCACTTGGTAAGGAGCCTGAGTATCCTTGGTTCAACTTCAGGGGCTACAAATGAACTCCAAATAAAATCCAATCAGACCGACTTTCGGGAAACAGAACATTATGAAGAACTGACAGTAGAACAAAGAATGGAGCTGGCCCACCTACCCCAATAAACGATAGGCTAGTAGACAGTCATCTAGGTTAGCTCACTCACCTCACCTATACAAACCAAACCTTAGATTGTTCAAAGGGTGAATAAGAGCGGCGATTGCTTAAAATTTGAGATGATTAAGTAATCATACCAGCTTACCGCAGGCGGTGGATTTCAAACGGTACTAAATCAATACATCGCCCCAAGCAATGCACATGACTTGAAACTTTGAGGGAAGGGATGTCTTATCGAATGAGAGTTATAAGGAAATTAACGTCCCAACAGAACCACCTTTACTGTTAGGTTTTGGATGAATTCCATCCATTAATTATGCCATTTCGCCCCTTTTACCGCGCCAAAACTGACTCTTTTAACAGGTCAAGGGGATTGGCGATTTTTGAATATGCAAATTTGACCTCAGCCCTCTGCGGGCCCTCAGTTCCGCGTGGCTCCTGCATTCTTCACTCCCAGGCAGGAATTATTATTTATTGCATCACCGTCGTAAAAATAAGAAGAGGGGGGATCATCACTCGTCCGATGCCGGAGGAGAGGCTTTGAAAAAAAGATGATAAACACACCTAAGAGAGCGAACGGTGAAGAGGATCAAGTTACGCACTTTTTGCACTCAGCCTCACCTCACCCTTCTCTCTCTTTCTCAATCCTCCTTCCCCTTCGGCCCTTCCCTAATTGCCAAAAACAAAGAGCAGGAATGAGGAAGGGGAATGAGTTGGCGGACGAGGTAGATGAGCAGGGAAAGGTGTGGGGGATGAAAAAATACGAAAGATGAGCACTTTTCACGCCGTGGGGTAAAAGAGATGAACATTTTTGGAACATAAACGCGCTTAAATACCTATTCACATCGAACTTAAAAACATAACTTGAGAAAAGAGCGTAACTCAAGCTTCAATGCGCTTGTGTTTTCAAATCGAAAAATGAGAATACATCTCACCTCCCTTAAGTTGACCGATGGGATATTTTTATTCTATAATATCCAGTGTCTTAATTACTTTTTTTAGTCCCCGAGCCAACTGAACCCTTTCCATCGTTCGTAGCCCACGTATGTGCTCCTGTTATTAGCGTATTAACCGCAATGTTCTCCTTCATTCTTCCGTGATTCGACGAAGCCGAAAAAACACGGGCGTGATTCAATAATAGCGTTGCGTGGCTAAAATAATTATGAAATTTAGATCCAGTGGGAGTCAAAGCAGTAATTTTTTTTAGGGTTAATCATATAGACATTCAAAGTCCATTCGATTCCTTAACATTCCCAAAAGTTTGTATCTAAGAATAAGTAATAATAGCCATTTCACTACTGCTTGTTCATACCGTACTTTTGGGGAATAATTCTTATACTAGGTAAGACTCATTCCCATATCCTTCCTATTTGTACTCAACTATCTGTGAATTCATTTAATACAGTTGCATTTTCTTACCCTATGGAATGTAACGATATTTTCCACGAATGAAGTCCACAACTAGAAGGACGTTAATTATACATGATCATATCACAAGCATCCCACATTTCATGAATAAAAATTAATATTACTATGAAAATAAATACAGTTCACCATCACGTCATGAGGTATGGAATTGAAGTCGATGAGTTGGATACAGATGAAACGAGACACGCTAAAGACCCTCATAAACAGCAAAAATTTCCGAAACAGTTTGAAGTATCCGACGGACGTTTGCAGAAAAAAAACTGAATAATTCCAATGTTGATAAAATATACTCCATATCGACAAACCATCAAGCCCGGGGTTGGAAACCTCACGTCTCAGAAATGTTTCAAAATGTGTGTTTTCGTGTTATAAAAACTCTCGTGCGGGCTGGCCCACGCCCTCTGCGATTTCTCTTTCTTCCATTGTTCCAGGCACGAGGGCGGTCACGACGATGCAAGGGTAGAAATGGAAGATGTAAGAGGGTGGAGTGAAGGAACTTCCTTACCCTCCGACTTGGAAGAAACATGCAAGCCACGAGGATCGGATAGGCTTAGCGCCTCACATGCTGAGAAAGAGAGAGAAAGAAAAAATATTTAAAAAGGTAAAAAAAAAGCCCCAAGGAGAGAGAAAAAATAAATCGCGGACGTGAATTCTTCCCTTGCGCTTTCGTTTCCATTCTTGGAAATTATGGCTTCGGACATGTAATCAGGGAGTTTCTCAAGGTCGAGTGAAACTCACTATGCAGGGGAGGAACACCTACCTCTATGCTTCGTCTCGTCTCCGGAATCTCTCGAGCAAACGGTGAGAAACGGAGAGGGCGGGCAATAAAACTGTTCCCCCTCGAAAGCAGAAGCACCCCCCCCCCCCCCCCCCCCCCGTAGAAGTGTTTCTCCTTTTCGAAGACTCGCCACCCTACAATCGCCCACTCTCGGCCTTTCGGGTTCGGTTTTGTGTGAGAGGGGGGCGATTTTTTTTTTAATACCATTCGAAGAGCATTTTTCCGGTGGGGGTAAATGAGATTTCGCGGAATCGGAAATTTGATGCAACACGGCGAGTTCGTGCGTGGCCAAAAAAATGTACATGGTGGGCTCCCCCGGTTGTTGTGATCAGGTGAAACCAAGTTGAGAGGCAATTAAATTAACCACGCTCCCAAATTATACTTTTTCCGTGTTTTTTCGCCAGAACAGTTTTGCAGCGAAGTTTCTACCGAGGGAACATATTCACGCGCGTTCGTGGCATTTCTAAACCCGGGGAGTTCGATAGTGATGCATATTCAACGGCAAAAAGTCTCATACAAATATTCAGAAAATTCAAAGAAATTATGACAAACTGCGACTCTAAGAGGAAAGTTTTCCTGAGCTTCTTAGGAGAAAAAGGGTGCATCTAGATAACAAATATTCCTCGGGCTGTCGTTGATAGTGTTAACTAAAAACTCTAATCAACATAGAAAGGTATAACTCTACGGTAGGTTACAATTATTAGGCACGGCGAAAGTTCGATGAACTTCGAAAGCATTTATTTTCCCAATAATTGAAGCACACTTGGGGTTATTCTTCCTTGCAAAGCGTAAGCTGCAATAAACAGGTTATCCGCTGGTTATGGCAATGTAATTATAAAGAAGGCACCCTATGGCGAACGTATCGTTGGAAAAAGTGTTCTAAACAATACTCCACAACCTGAAATTCCGACGCGGAAAAGGGCAAAACCAATGGCGAAGGGGAAGTATGCTAACATCTGCAGTGATACTTAAGCACAGGTTGGGAGATCTTCGTAGGATAAAAAGAAATAAAAATATATAGCGCGTCCTTACCTCAAAAATCGCTTAAGATCAACTGGTAGGTGGAAATTCAAAGAGGAAATGATCAATAACCGCACCACGACCTCAACGATGACGTTAGAAGGAAAAACCCTGAGGCAAGATGCCAGCTATCCCATCCTCTACTACATTGCTCGCACCATGATATGGAGTAGACCAGCCCCCAAAACTGTGATTGCTCGGTTGTACCTGCCCGCTACACCGTTCTCTTTTTTTCTCGCAAGGAATTGGTGGGTGGGTATACAATAATATAATTGGATCAAGCTCCCCATTATCCCTCGGGCCATCTACGGAAACGAACCAAACCAGTCCACTCCTTCGCCGCCCCCGCGTTCTTTTGTCAACCGCTCCACTCCCTCTGCAGAGCGATCGCCGAACTAGCTCCGTTCCCTGTTAACGAGCCCGGCTCAGGTGAGGAGAACAATGCATAGCTGAACGCTTAACCGACCGAATGGGGTAGGGGAATGAAAGGGAGACGATAGGGATTTGCGAAGCCGTATGCTAATGAGCGGCACAGTTCTGTCTTGCCCTCCCTTCTTGCCATTTCGCATCGACGGCAGGTTGGGTCCCAGAGGTAGAGAAAAGTTGTCTTTTGGCTTGAGTGGGCGTTGGCGGGCTAAGCAGTGCGCCCGGCGGGGAACGATTTGGACGGTTGGACCATCCAAGTCACTGGGTCACGTAACCGAATGAGCTGTTGGACGGCAATTGATGGGCGATGGACTCAAGAGAATAAAAGCTTATTTATTGAGATTATAGATTAATATTACATTGTGGCAGCACAGAAAGCATTAGAAGCGACGGAAATACGTTGTTACAGAAGAGCGGCGAAGATTAAATGCAACGAGAGAATCGCCGTTTAAGAAGTCTAGGGCTGGGGAGAAAAGATATCTAATGAAAACGCTGGTGATAAGACATGTATAACAATGAGAATCGACGCATTATGAGTCACAGCATTTTCTTGAAAACAATATTGGAAGGAACTTCGAAAGGGAAAATTACCAACCAAATTAATGCATAAAGCAAAGCATGAGGGATTTCACGTTAATAAATGTGATGGAAAGAAGCGGTAAGCTCAAAATATAATTGAGTGAAGAACTGCAGGAAAACAATCTAAGGATTAACAACTGCTGACGATGATTGAGATACACCAGGTTACAAAAGGTCTTTTCAATGCCGTATTTTTCTCTCCACAAATTTCCGTCGACCAAAATAATATAAATGTAAACAATTTTTCCGCAGCTACTTGTATCCCTGAACGGGCAAGAGCAAAAATCCGGATCTTCGTCGAACTACGATTATATTTCCCCGTACTGTCTTTCCGCCCACCGTGGAGGGGGAAGACCTTAGGAAAATGGATCAGAGCCGCCCGAAAACACGTCGAGAGAGATATTTTTTTAAAAGATGTAAAACCGGTGACTCAATCAACGGCATTACGTGTCGCGGTCGTTAAGATCCCCTGGAACGAGGACACGCAGGGCATGTTGGGCGGCAGTAGACGAAACTAGAAGGCCGAGATACATTTTTAAGTAGGCCGCACACTCCCGAAAAATAAACGACCTTTCCTCATTGTTATTTTTTCTCTCTCTCTCTCTTCTTACTCACACTTCTCCACCGCATGCATTTCGTAAGAAGCAAGGGCGTATGGGGGAGGGGGAAACGAGAGAGAACTTCCTCATTCCTATCGGCCACGCGGCCCCAAGCAGCAAGCCTTGACCCCTCCTCTCTCCCACGTGGAGCTGGACGGTGGGAGGAAAAAGAGCGGGGGGGAGAGGTATCGGGAAGGGGAGGGAGGTTTTATAGGAGATAAATGTCGGTGGGATGGGACCACGTAATTTTCGGATGCGCTCCTGCTTCCTCCTTTTGTTAACGGTCGTCACCGACGCCTCGTAGAAAACGCATGGGCCGAGTTGGCCGTTGTCTCCTGCGCTTCCTCGAACCGTAGTCCCCCGATCCAATACGTATCTCGCATCACGCAGCGCCGGAGGAGGCGGTAGGAACGAATAAGCGAAGATTCGTTCCTTTCATCTCCTTTATCCTGTTGAAGAGTGAGGAGAGGTGGGAAGAGGTCAAATTGGCTCTCATTCTTTTAACAGAATCCCTGTGGGTGGCTAGGACAGCCGTGTCTGAAAAAAATGCTAAGTCTAATGTTCTGTTGGATCCCATTATTGTTATTTTTTTATTTTGGAGGCAAGATCAGAGCTTCAAGTCGGTTAATTTCGATCGAGAAATGCTACAGCTGATCAGGTTCTTGCATTATCACGGGAAAGAACAGAAGAGATTGACGAGCATAGATAATATTGATGGTCTATAACGTAACTTTGTGGAATGGCTCCTCTATAACTATAAATTAATTCATCAATCATTTAGTTTCTCCACGGAACCTTTGGTTCGTACGAAACGGGTTTTGTGGTATTTTTACGGCGCAAGGTTGTAAGGTATATAATATCACAACTATAGGGTTTATGCAGTTGTGAATGCCGATATTGCAAGCATGTAAATCAAAGAATTCTAGCTTTCTGTAAATGGTGATGTTGTTCAACGAAACCTGATTGCACGCAATAAATATCCAGCCGAAAAACCAAGCGATCATCCCTGGTCACTAGCGAGCGTCAAACTACGAGTGGAAACAGAACCAGACGCTGAAAGCCGTTAAAAAATCGTTCTTCACACCAGCATTACACGAAAGCTAATCCATGTCCGGGTAAGTGCGATGTGATGCTCACGTGTGGTCTATGTTGATGAAGAATGCATCTCCTCTTTGAAATTCGCACATTCAGCCAGATTCTTCGGAATCGTTCATGCGGGGAGAGTGCCAAGTGATGCGTAGCTAGGCGACACCGAGATGTTTGCGATAGTCGTTTCTTCGTGGTTCCATTTCGACCGCAGGCGTTTCATTTAGATTTCCCCCGGCGCATCTCTTATCCTCATCAGGCATGGATCGCGCCGAGGATTCACCTCCACGCCCTGATGATTAGATGGTGTGAAACGTTATAAACCCACCAGCAATTGCATCCGTGTTCGCTTAGCTCGAACTCCTCCATAAAGTGGCATCACACCTGCGAATCGAAGGACGCCATTACTGCGGAGCTTCAGCCTGATGGTCCGCCTCGAGTCTCATGAGTCTAATGGACAGGTACACTGTCGAAATCCGCACAATTACCTATTTCAATTTTCCGGATTCATTCTGAACTCATCCGTGACTGTGCGCAAGTACAATATACGACATGAACAGCTCAATGATGGAATGCACTATCATTCATTATCTAGGAAATGTTCTCACCTAGTTCTCAGAAGCTTGAATCAGGTGGATTCTTTCTTCCTCACAACACCTTTCTACGGCGTCGCAGTAGGTGCGGCATTCCCAAAAGTTTCAGGCTTCCTTTTTCTTTCTGAAAATAAAATATAGTGCCAATGAATATTGCTGTGAACTTATATCCTGTATATGCTCATAGAACTCTGATATCAAGAGGTGTTTAGCTTGACGAATGACAAAGTGAGTAGTGTATATCAATAAATATAACTGGAAATCATATCTTTTAAAAATTAAAGCATCATAGACCTCCCTACACAATAATAACTATGCTTAATTTAAAAAATAGTAATGAATGATTGTATCAATGATAATTACTTAACAGTAGTTTTATCTTTCAAGTATAGTTAATTTTTAGAAGTAATTTTCTCTCTATAAACCAGGTTTCAAATGTCCAATATCAAGCTTTTTGCTGTCACAAAATAAGCGGTTCAGTTTCCAGTATAAATTCACCCAACAGGCAAAAGTAGAAACTTTAATTGTTCCTAATACCGAAACCTTGAGCCAACCCTTACCACTCATCAAAAGAGAACTACCTATAAGTAGCATGCTTTCTCTTCCTTAGAAGGTAGAGCCTTCAATCTGATAAATCATTCAAGAATTCGCACGTCCATTTCACTTTTTCCGTTGAAAATTCATTCCTAACTTCCTCACAGTTAACAAGATTTCCAGAGAATAATAAACTACAATTCATAGTCTTTACTCAATACTGGCGTCATCCAGAGCATTACGGCCAATGAAAGTGTTCAAGCATTAAGTAAACGAGTGATAAATTACAAACGGAAGTTGAAATTATTTTTCGTCATCAAGAGCGAGGTAGTTTTGCCACAAGCCGATTATTTTCCAATCATAAAACTAACTTCAGAAACAAGCATGCAACTTTCAAACACTTAGTGCTCTTGACCACGCATTACTGACGAGACGGCGGAACTCGCTGTACACGAAGGTCCTGATAAACCTGTGGAGAGTGAGAAAGGAGCCTTGTTCCCCGATAGCAATCCTCACCACAAAGCATCAATGCGGTGGCTGAGAATGTTAATTCTTTCTTGCTTCACACACCACTTCGATAAACTAGAGGCCTAAGCTGAAATAAACCTTGAGCTCAATCAGAAGTATTGCTAAAATTAATTATCAACTACATGCGCTTTTGGGATAGCGCTTTTTTCATTAAGTGGACGTCTTTACACCTTAAGAGGAGGTAATCATCTTCAGGACAAGGTCTTCATCCAGAAATAATCGATTACACGCAAATTACGTCTTTTTCTCCCTTTTCTAAATCATTCTCCACATTTGCTTGTTCCTTAACCGTCTCTCCAGCCATTTCTATCTTTCCTCTTACCTCTTCGATCACTCGTTCTCTACCTCAGCCTCGGAGAACGAAGTGATAAAGAGTGAGGAGTACGTTAGCGATGATGCGCTGGGGAAATAAAACGGAGATATAAAGAAAGAGGGAGCGAAACTCTTGAGACCGCATTGCATCACTTTCACGGAATTCCGTTCTCGACCGCATCGGGCTGGAAAGCTGCCCTGTTGGGGGGGAGTGGGTTGGGGAGTGAAGAGAAAGAAGGTAAGGAGTAAGGTTAGAGGGGGAGAGAGAGGCTCCAGCCGGCCTCATCATCAAAGTCGCGAGAGGCTGAGAACTTCCAGCGCCTCTTCCCCTCCGTTTTTAACCCCCTGATTCCTTCCCTTTTCCCATACCTCATCACCTCTCCTTCTTCCCGTCTCTTCTTCCCGTCCCTTCTTCTCGTCCCTTATTATCCTGGCGCCGCGCGACCGGACACAGCCTCCCAGCGGCGCGGGCAGATGATGCACTGGTCCGAGCGGGGGGGAGGGAAATCTCGGAGCGCGGAATTTTTTTCTCGATTCATCTCCCGTGCTTGGGATGGTATCCCCTTACAGCCGTGCCACCATACCACAGTAGTGTATTCAAGGAGTGGGCCCGTAGTGGACAGGTTGAAATACAAGTCGGGGAAAGTCCAGTTTTGTTCAAAATTGAAGCAAAAAAGATCGGACCAATCGATTATTTGTTACGAGATTCTGATTCGTGGAAAAATTGAGGAAGAAGGCGGCCGTTTCCACAGAAGTTGTTGGATTGGTTTCCGACCTCCCCGCTTTTCCACGAAATAGAAGGATGTAAAAAAATATTTATTGGTCCAATAACCATTACTTTTCATGTTTAAAAGAAGTGGAAAGGTTTTTTTTTAAAGTGGATTCACCTGATTTTTAACAAATCCAGTAGCGGTGGATTCCAGCGTGGGTCGGATGAAGACAAATGTTCACCTAGAAGCATTGGAATAGCCATAAAAGAATATGATACTCTCTGCGACCTTTGTAATGGATATTAAAAGAAAAGTTGTCAGCAGATGAAAAACGTTCATTAAAACCGGAAGCGTTCGCCGAATATTTCGCCTCTAGAATTTTAAAATTTCCAAATCTATTACTAAATTAGGAGTAAAACGTTGATTTTCGCATTCTTCATTAGTACAATTTATTTGCGTTGCTGTTACAAATTTAGTAGATTATTTTTTCAACGGCATAGGTGTGGTGTCTAATGCATGTACGTGATATATTTTTTTCAAAATAGTTGAATGCCCAATCAATTGCCACAATCCGAAAATATTTATCCTGATTTTCAAGCAGTTTTCACCGTGAGGCATGACGACAGCTGATCGTAACGCTAAGAGCATTCACTCTCATGTCTAAGTCACTCGCCCAGGAGTAAAAAAGCATACTGCGGAACAAACTCAGGAAAATTGGGTCTGAAGAGTTTTCCACGCTTAAGTGGAATCTAGGAGTTCTTCAATGAGCCGAACGAAACTAAATACCTCGGATGCAACACCGTGGAGCACCGACATAAAGCAATAAATTTATTCCCCCCCCCTTTTTTCACAAGTGTGAACACCTGCTTCCACAAATATCAAGAAAAAAAATCCCTAAAAATCTGGCACTCATCAACTACCCGGCCATGCAAGGCGAAAATCACGCGAACCGATTTTCCAATCCCCCGAATACCCTTCCGGCCTTCCCGAAACGTTCGGCCTTTGAGCACTTCACAGCGCCCCCAGGGTGTCACGGAACGATTCCTTCCGAGGAACATGGTCTGCGGTCTTCACAAGAACACCATCCGTCCTTGGACTTGGCCTCCCTCCCGTCTAGCGCAGCTCGTGCGTCCCACCGGACGCGGTGCGACCAACTCCGTGTATAACTCCCCCATGCAATTCTTGGCCTTCAATTACTATCGTTACCTAATTTTTCATTTACCTCTCAGCTTTCGCTACTCCACACTTACCAGTTATATTCTGTGCTATTCAAACTATTTTTTCTACTTTTTTTCGATTTCATGAGCCATTATAATACTCAGCGTATTATAAAGCGTAGTTTAAAGATTAAGATGGCCCATATAAATTATCGTCGCACGCTAGATTTCCTGTAACATTTCCACTGTACCTACGGCACATTTATCGGCTACATTGTGTGCGAATTAAACAGGCATGACCCCTTTTTTCCTGCATACTTTCGAATTCATTATCTATTATGATACTATTCATTACTTAAAGATTAAGATGGCCCTTAAAAATTATTTCCGTACCTTAGATTTCCTCTTATATCTTCACTCTCTCTACCGCACATATACCAGATAAATTCTGTGCGCATAACGCAGGCATGGCCTCCTTTTTCCTATTCCTTTTCGATTTCAAGAGCCGTTATGATACCATGCATAGCTTAAAGATTGAAATGGGGCATACCAATAAAGTGTGACATATCATCGCATAATACAAATATGTGAAAGAAACATTAATAGAAAAATGTCACCTTAACATAAACAAATCCCTTTTATATTTTCCCAAGGAACAGTGGTCATGCCCTTTACCTACAATGTGTATACCTACCTACCTAATTTAGTTCAAAGGCATTGGGGGAACACTCGTGACGTAAAATAAAAATACAAAATATTGAAATTAAAAAAGATAATTCTTATCATCGAAAGATAATGCCTATCATTTTTTAACGATTCAACCGAATTTCATGATAAAATTAATAAAAACATGCACCACACTCATTAGTTAAGCATTGAATACGATGTATGCATTAATTTGCTGAAGTTAATTTTACTAACTGGTAACATCTCATTGAGAGCAGCGTACACTTACGTCAATGAAGCACTAATAATGCAATTATGACATGTCCATAAATCGTGAAATACAACCATCTGCATTTTTTTTCTGGAAAGTTATCACTGTCATAGCACTCACGAGTCACGCTTTTTTACCATCATCGTTGCCCTTCCACACCTTCTTCTCCTATTTCTTCCATTCTTTGCGTATCATTCATTCCTCGGTTCTCCAGCAGATATTGCATTACTTATATTTTTAGACCCTGCATTCACCGAGCGAGCGTCACTACCGAAAAAAAATACCCGCCGGGGAACAATTACACCACTTTTCCTCCATTTCCGCTCGCATTCAATTTGGTTTTCTTCGTAGGATTCTTTCCTGCCGCCATAATGTAAAAAAATAATAGCAATCGAGTAAATTCCGAATTCCCGGAGGCTGCGGAGGGGGGGGGGGGACAAGGAACAATTAATTTGAGGAAAGGGAAGAGACCTCATCCAGAGCGATTCTTCCTTTAATTATCTTCTCCCCCCTCGAGATATCTCGTCTCTCCTTTCCCTCTTCTCCTCCGACCCGCGGGGCTATATCTCGTGTTCCACGGTGGGCAAGGACGGAAATGCCACAGCAGGCAGCGACCCCGAGTGACTCTTGAACGCGCATCAGCCGTCATTTTTTTCCTCACTTCTCTCTCTCCCTCTCTCCTTAATCGCCCGGGAAGTTTGGCGGGAGGAACGGCGGAGGGGGTCGGGAAGTGGGTTGGTCTGAAAGGGGGATGAAGATACGGCGGCGGGGTTGCAGAGAATTAAGAAGGTCGTCGTCAATCTACCCTTTAAAGGCCCATTCACGTTGAGCATAAGAACATGACTTAAGAACGCAACTTAATACGATACATTGAACTGATGGAGACATGCGATACTTTGTGGAATCTTTGATCGCTAAGCTCGATGAAAAGAAATCGCTTTGCACAATTCCACTTACGTTATCTATTCTACCGATCGATTTCAACGACTATATTTCGTCATTTTCGGGGTAACAATGAGATTACCTAGAATGTTACCTTGAAATACACACAGTGGACGTTGAAATCGATCGATGAAATAAAGAACGTAAGTCGAATTTTACAAGGGATTCTTTTCATCGTGATTATGACGATGGAACTTGAGCATGCCTGTCCACAAAAACGATCTCGATTTGGCTCTCATAAAGATCTTCAGAGTCTTTCGTTTATCTCTTAATTTATGTCATTAAGTTGGCCGATCAAAGGGAAAAATGGAGACTTGAGTTGACCAATGGTAAGTTACTTTGGCGGGTAAACATGCACCTTCAGCGATCAGAGAGTGAAATGCTAAAGTAAATGCAATTTATTTTATATGAGGTTGCCTCTAATTGAGATATGTAGTTTGCGTAAGACCGCATTGGTACAAAAATATGTATTGGAATTTTAAAATTCGCAAAATGATAGCCGATGGGGTGGAATCTTAACCATTTCTAGACAAAATAGAAGAATAAAACCCCATTGTTCAACAAATGATAAGTAGGTACTTCCATTGGTTGGTTTGAAGAAAAAGGCGATTCAACCTGAGCTTGCATTCTTATGCACAGTGTAGGATTAGAACACGGAAGACGTTGCGGCCGCGGCGGAAGGATGCGAGATAGAACGATATATCATTAAGCGTGGAATTTAAGACTCGTCACTTACCCCTTGGGTACCCGAACAGGGGTGGGAGAACGAAGAATCTCGGGTTAAGATATTTTGGCATTACGCGACGTGCTGAACGGAAAAGCTGTGAGGAGCTAAAAAGAAATGCCTGTTCATTAAAATTCCAAAATGATCGATAAGGGAAGAAGATAGGAGAGGAAATTACTAAGCCGAATCGAACTGAGGGGCACTAACCCTTCTTTTAATTCCTTCCTCTGCCGATTTTTAAAACCATTAATTTTTTTACTTCCGGCAAAAACCTTCGAAACCCATTGAATTAACGAACTCATTGTCCTTCATCGGTCACCTTTGCGAAAATTCATGATAAAAAAGGACCATTAAATCTTCCGCAATATTGGAAAGCTCGAGAGTCAATGTAACAGCATTTGGCTAATATCTACATTTATATCTCTTCTATTTTCGTAATCATTCGTTTCCAAAACGTTATTCGAACTTGCGAATTAAACTTCTCTCTTAATTGTATTTTTTGCGCAAAAGCTTTTAACGGAGAAATAATAGCCCACAATAACCGTTTTCAACAACTCCCATTTCTATCCACTATTCGCGAAGACCGGAAAGTCTCGGCGCGTGATTTAACAGAATGGCATGCGGAAATGTTTACCTGGTGCCAGATAGCCCAGAAAACAAGTCGAGGCCAAAAAAGAGAGGAAATTGACAGCGTAAACTATAAACCAGCTCGATCGTCAACATCGGAATAGTTTCAAGCCTTAAAACACATATGCAATAGCATATCTTGTACACAGAGGCGGGGTGTCGCAAATTTATTTTTTTCAATAAAACGGATGTTGATCGAATGAATGGCTCTTCAATTAAGTTTCGTTGTTTCCCATACTTTTACCAAAAATATCAACTTCTTGCATTAACACTGCATATAATTGTACTCATGGAGAAGTAAATAATATTTCAGCATCCAAATTCATGAAAGAAATTAAAATAGAGTGTTGATTTGGCGCACGGTAGATTTGTTGATCGGTAAGTACATATTAGCCGATAAAAATTAACAGTATACCTTAACTGGAAAGGAAGTCCGTTCTCGTACCTGTGATATGGGGTGATTCAGATATCACTAGACTCGATAGTTCGTTTTAATTCGAAACTCCTTCCGAAACTTACTCCAGCACACGTCACGTGGCATAATTTCCTACTGTTAATTTGATTCACCTCACGAATTATCAATTTGGTTCGCCTCGCAAAAACACCTATGCATTTCAGCAGTAAATGATATGCTCTTTAGGGATTTCTCACAATTAACTGTAAATTCAATATGAGGACATCTCGGTTTAAATAACTTTTCGACATGCACGGAGATCGATTGCTTAGTGTAATGGCTTCCAATTGCAATAACATGAGTTATAAATCTGGCTGCAGCAAAGATACTGCAACAAAATAACGATCTCCACTATGATTCCCCGAGAGAAGCACTTAGAGTTCAATGAACCGTACATCAGATGGTAAAACTGAGAAGTCCTGGGGCACCATTCGTAAAAAGTATGCAGGTGCTCTCCACCATCCTCCATTCTCCCAAAACACTTTCTGCACTCTTAAATCTTAGACAAAAATGACCCATTCTGTTTGGCCCGTCCCCTAATTACTACTACAACTAGGAGTTAAGGTGATAATACAAGCGAGAGCAAAACCCGGGTGGACGCACTGTGCGCTAGGAAAACTTTCAATTCTTTCAGCCTTCGCGTCCAAGGCAGCAATCATTCCCGGTGGCAAGGATTGTTTGTTCTACGTTAGAAAGTCCGTCTAGGGAAGTTGAGGTTCATTCCAAAATAGGATTAGATGCGTCACGAAATATTGAGTAATCTAAATTTTTAACACACGGAAACATGAGCATGACGACAGATATTCCGCCATGCATGCCATCCATCCCATCACTATATCCACGAAGAACGCAGTGAACTTCAAAAATCTCTTTAAAAGTCCAAGTTCTTCTCCCTTCAAGTCCGATCCATTTCCCCACCCAGTCTTACCTCGAGTCTAATCAGCATTCCCTCCCCCCAGTCATCTCCCAGGCCAACCTCCCACTATTCTGCGACCCCCCTCTGGCGATGACTCTCACTGGGCGAGGGCTCACACACACTCGCTCACGGCTCCCACCCACCCACTCACCCAACGATCCAGCCGGCCACTTGCCTTCGAGCGGCCCCGCCTTGAAAAGGACTCCACAATGGGAGGGAGGAAGATGGGGCTTCCTTGATTTCCACCCTCCCAACCTCATCCTCATTCCACTCACCCTTGCTCATCCCTCTGCCTTGCGCTTTCCCCATGAAGCTGAACTCGCATCTGAACTACATCTCTGCGATAGCGAAATTTCCAAATCGCATTGCGAAGTAGATTTTGCACCGAAAACACGTGCTTAGACGAGTATCGCATGATATTGCAAGGCTATGAATCGCCTAAATTCTAAGTTCACCCACTTAACCTCGACCTTATTGAAAAGAAAACTTCCATCGGCTGTTCAAGCCTTCAGCGGGCTGTGTCTGATCGACACGTCGAGCAGCGCACACAATGCCCGCACTTCTGTGGAGTCATTTTTCCTCTACGAGCCTGACTTTCTGTACTTTAATTTATGTTCTATTCCCCCGAAAACAGCCGAAAACGGCCTTTTACATCGGGGATTCTAACATGTAACAATGGACGAACAGAAACACCCAGGCCCTGGGTGGTGAAAAATTCACCCAGGTAAGACTTGAACTCACGATCCTGGGATAGAAAGAGAGAACTTTATCCCGCCGCCACCAGGGCCTACTTGTAGTATTTCGTCATTGATTCCGGAATTGAAGTTTCGCAAGTGGTTAGCTGGCGTGAATTGTTCTCGGGCTTCACACCGGGTCAGGTCTTCCGTGGTGGCCGACGTTTCGAAGGGAGACATTCCCATAGTTTTCAGGGCTGATCGATAAGTCATCCATCAGCTTTGAAGACGAGCCTTGGGCAAGTCTCCCTTCGAAACGTCGGCTGCTATGGAAGACCTACCCTGTGTGAAGCCCTAAAACAATTCACATCGGTTGGCAGGCCTTTGAGTTGCTGGTTTGCGATTTGGTTTTGTTGTTGTTAAATATACTTGCTGCTTTTAGTTCGTGACTAGAAACACTTGTTTCACGGTGAATCCTACTTCCTCACCCGAGCTTAGAAAGGGTTTTCTGTACTGGATGGGCATTATCGGCGAAAAAATCTAATTCCTTCTCTCGTAACGCTTCATCGATTGGCATCAAATGTTGTGTGATTAGCAGTGCATTGCACATTGCTTTATTTCGGATTACATGGCATATAGAATTGCATCGCTTATCGCACGATATCGCATATTACATTATATCAGAGTAAATCGCATATGGCATCGTCTCCCCTAACCGATTATATCGCACAATTCATTATATCGAATTACATCGAAAAACACATTATATCGATGATTTAGGAATGCACTCCATCGAATAGCCCAGACAGTAGAAGAAGGGGAGACAAGGCTTCGGCTCTCCTGCCGGACGGTCGGGAGGCCTAGGTGGAGAGTGTTAAGAGCAGGGGGATTGATTGGGTGTGAGCGAGCTAACAACCTCTCACAAAGGTTCGCGATCTTTGAAAGACCATTGTTTGAGGATTAGCGGAAACGTATTGCTGATTGATTTATAAGGCGGCTACTTCTGATTTGCGTCGCTTTCGGCTTATCGAGTTCCAAAGAGGAGGAAGGCAACGCGATTGAAGAGACGACGTTGCTCACCGGCCGGTGTCCATTGTTAAGACGAGAGATTTGAAGGGAATCCGGAACGACCGGAGGAGTAATTGGAGCCAAGGCTAGGATGGGGGGTGCGGCGCGGATTCAATGGCCACTGGGCATCGATCGATCCAGGGCAGATGTCTCAAAGCTATTACTTTCGATGAAGGCCGCTGCGGAATTGCGGCATCAAAGATTTCTCTTTCATAACTTGCATTTTCGCATCTCAATAGCATCGCAATCTTTCTAACCTCATTTTTCTATCGCAACCAAATTCATTGCTGCTTAAGTATTGGTGGCATCCTCCCTCAGTTACTCAGCAAAATTCTAAGTTTTCTCATTTCAAAATTACTTTTATAACGTTAAAGACAAATCATCTAAAATGGATTTAATGCCTTTGTTCAATCTCGAAATGTAGCACTCGACAAAAATATTTAGCTCACCGGGATGCATTCCCTGTCGAAACAGAGTTAGACAGTAGGCATTACAAGATATGAATTAATTCAAAATTAAGTCATTCAGCCTTTGGGAATCAAAGAATAATTTAGAATAATATAATGCAAATTATGAACAAATATGGAACAATTGATTTAAAAAATATTTTAAGCTGAATCCGCCGAAAAAATATGACGGGATACCTGGATGTTAATTTAAATACACTTCATTTTTATCATCGGTAGTACGCTACAAGAAGGTTTCTCTGATGAAGGGTTTCCATTGATGAGTGTTCATCCCGTTTTTTACCAGGTTCATAAGCCAATTGTATCATATCCTTAATCATATACAGCAGCAGGTACATTCAAGAGCTCTCTAGTCAAAAGGTAATCAAATGTGCTTGATTAATTTTGATACTTAATTAACATTTGGATGATGAATGATCCTTCGCATAACGGTAGATGCATTGGGTTCAGGTTATCTCCATAAGAAATCTCCGGTGACTTTAAGTTTCAATCACGGAAGATTTTATCTATCCTCTCCATCCAGAACATTCCAATACACATACTTATACCGGAGAGAAAATTAAATGACGAAAGAATTGAGATGGTGGTGCCTAAGGGATAAATCCTGCAGATAATAGGAATTATATATAAAATTAGTTAAGGCAGAGAAAATCAAATCCCTTGATCAAGGGAATGAGTATTAGCCTAAAAATTATAAAACCTCTCCAACGAAAAGAAGTAATTTTGGATAGAGAATACTTTGCTCATAAGCTCTTTGCTCATACTTAAGTCTCTATCCAAGAAATAAAACTCAAAACCTCAAACATTTTCTGGTTAAAACATCCTTTCTTCAAAACCTCACACCGCAATGCCAATTCGTATTTAACAAAGAGTATTTGAAACTAGAAATAAAGCTGTTCCGCATTCCGGCAAAATGGCTTTCCTTTAAAAATATTTCAAGCGTTAAGCATGAGGGGGGCTAAACGTGATAGTTTTTAACCCCTCAGTGCAAGGCTAACGTACCACCTCAATGCATTCTTGAAGTCTAATAAAATCCGAACTCCACAAGTTCCCTCTTCCGTTGAAACGGAAATCTTCGAAACTTCATTTAATATTTCGCATGGTTTTATGAGGCCACTTAGGAGCCAGTCTTGGACATAATGCCATCGATTTATGTCAAGAGGATTTAAGAAAATAAAATTTTAACCTTCCGTTAATTCATGGCGGTGCCTGTGAAAATCTTCATTCGGCGAAGTTTATGTTCAAAATGGTACTAATGAAAATGGTGTGGAATAGCCAAGTGCCTGTGATTCCAATTCACAGCAAATCGATTCAACAAAGCTAAGCCGTGAAAATAAAATTCCCTCACGCCAAATTGCAATGTAAAACATGATTTCAATAATTAATCATGCACCTATTATATCTAAATCAGGTACATCAACATGATTTTCACCCTTCTTTTGACGACCACCCTTTCGGATGAGACTATTCCGCGGGTGAAAAATGTGCGTACGTGCCTACGACGGTGCACGCCTCTACGCGGAATGAATCACGTCCCTTTATCTTGAGTAAGATCCACCTCGAGAACCGCATCCAGTTGAGTACGATATTTATTGCTTGCCCCGCGATAATGAATATTCATCCCCCCCGTGAGCAAGAAATGCGTCCGCGCGCGCTTGCAGGCACATGAGCATGGCAGCAGTGGCTTATTCCATGCAAATCGGGCGACTGAAGCGTATTAAGTTGTCAAGGCCGAGCAGTCAAAGATTCTGAAGGAAAAGCTAACGGATAACTATTTAATTTCCTTCAAAACACATTCTCATCTTCCGTCGAGAAATAAAGGGCCTTGAACTCGGGTGCGAATAGCGCGGACAACGCGAGACAAATCGTTCTAACTTTTAAGCCGGCATCACACAAGGAACGTTACCCCTTGCGTTTCCTCCTGCGTTACTCCTAGCGCGTTACATTGAGGCCTGCTGTGTGTTTTATCGAAAAGAAACCCCGCTTTTTCCGCGACAGGACCGCGGCATTTTCCTCAGTGATCGGTGAAGCGTAGACCAGTCAGAAATAACTCTTCTTGCAGCGTGATATGGGAATTCGAGACAGTAGATGGCATACTGAATGGATGTAAACGGACATGTATGAAAGGAGCATGCTTCGTCGGTTTGGCCATGTTGATAAAATGGATGAGAATTGAAAAATGAAGCAGGTTTATGATAGAGGGGTGAATGGTGTGAGGGGAAAGGGTAGTCCGAGAATGGCACGGGTGAATGTGCTGGATGGTAATCATTATAGAAAGAATATTAGGAGTCTTAGGAACATGAAGCAGTTTATAAGCGTAACTGAAGCAAAATAGGTATGCACGGATAAATCAGGATGGAGAAAATTATTTAAGTGAGAGTCGTTTGTACAGGCATATCTCCGAGAATTTACTTTATAGACAGCACCTACCCCGAAAGGGACCGGCGGGATGTGTATGTATGCATGTGAATTTTTGTTAAATCCTCATATTTTGTCTTCCATCTTTTCTAGCGCTTATTCTCCTTTGGGAAGGCAATGGTGTGACGGATATTTATGTACATGGCTTATGTTTAGCATAGTTGTTTGAGCATGATGAGTTTCAACCTAGACTGCGATCAACGCTTCAACCGACACCTAAAATTCTTACCGGAACGAAACAATTAAAACCATGAATATGGCTACATGTAGTTTTACTAGCTAGAAAGAAGTCCAAGTGCAAGGGCAGATAGAAAGGAATGAGGAATATTCGGGCCCATACGTTTAGTAGGTAAAAGCCTACCTCAACGTAGTGGGGGGAAGTATTATCTGACGCATATCAGGCTACGTGAAACGTTATACGGACAAAGTTACCGCGACGCTGGGCGGAAGGCAAGGAACGCCGCAAGAAAAAAACACGTTCCCTAAGATGTCGGGGTTAAGAAGGATTTACTTCCTATTTCTCCAACCTTTTCAGCGATTTCCTTGCACATCCCCGCTTCACAACATGGTGAGTATTTTTCTATAGAGAGGAATAAAAGAAAACACACGTTTCCCTTTTCGAAAAGCGGTGAGTCACGGCTTAAAGGGGATTATTGGATTCGAATTGGATCCGAGTTCATGTTCTTCCAAAGCATAACGGTATATTTTTTCCTTCAGTGACTGACTGGAATGTAGACAGAATGTACTCGAGCGCTTGGAAGTCGTACAGATGGATTGCAAAGCGTAGAGGGCAACATCCATATTTAAATCACAAGCATGACTCCATGGCGGCAGTCAAATCACCTCCAGCGCGCGGAACAGAGGGGGGAGAGAGATGAGTGACCTTAAACGTGAAGGATATCCAGTCCCATTACTCTTGACTGATGACAATCTGTTACATTTCAAGTAAATCCAAGCCATGAAATTGCAAAAATTCATCCACAAATGGCTAAGAGAATGTAACTTAAATTAAATCCCCGAAAAAGTAACGGTGAATTGATGGCTCAACGCTAATACGACCAACGGTACCACAAAAGAAAAAAAGGTAATGAGAGCGCCATCTGAAGGAATAAATGATTTATTCAACCTCTCTCCAAATGTAAGTTTTAAAGAATTAAACGATCACTTTCAAATGCCACGTGAACATTATATTTTCCGTAGTTTTCTCTCTGGTAACACTTTTGGACATGGAAATGGTTTATTTTCAGGTATAGGCTTTCGGCTTTTTGAAATTAATTTAGGTATTCAGAATATTCAAAAAACTTGGGAGCCATGGGAGGGGTTAGAATTGTTCAGGAGTACTTGTTCAATGTTCTGTAAGATATACAATAATAATCATGTATTTATTAGTGCGAATTTATTACAATTAAAAATTATAAAATATACATAGGTATAGGTAAAAAAGGTCAATGACCACACTTTTACCCGACTTGCATTCAGTAATGCTTCATCGTGAAAAACATAAGCGCAAACATATGAGAAAATAAATCACAGAGAAAATTACAAAAAATGTGCATTGTACGCAGTCACTCACACGGGTAAAAGATATCCTAAAGTAAAAGGTAACCTAACGTCGAAATTCATCGTGAAAGAAGTGTTTGACAGCTGTGGGATTTAAACATATACTGCGAAAATATAGGTAATTTTTGTTGGGCAGCTAGGGCTTGGTTGTGCAATTGACTAATACTGTACACCTGATGGGCAATTGGATGATAGGTTTCGAATCCCGGCTAAGTCACATGATTTTTTTCATGGTGACTTTTTACGCTTAAGTGTTTTACAAAAATATATTTGCCACTGGAGAAATTATCTACAAAAACATTTCTTTTTATTTCATGACAAGGCACAGCAGCTGTTTTAGAGCATGAGTATCAAATTTAAAATTCAGTGCTGATTCATTGAAACCTCTTCGAGAGGTATGCCACGAAACCTTCAAGAATAGCGCCACTTGATCTATTTCAGGCTCTAACGTGAGGCGTTGAGGCTCCTCATCACGATTTCCCATCACGTATCTAAGGAGCTCGATCGCTCACCAACAAGTGAGAGGACGTGTCCCTGAAACCACTCCAGCGTCGGGCAATTTTTCGGGTTTAATTTGATCGGGGCGTGTTAAGCCGCTCAAAAGACTAAGTAAGTAATTAAATTGGGGGATTTTGGTAAGTCACTTGTCAGTCAGAGACACTATTCCATTAGGTTGCGAAGGGTGGGAGGGGTGATCTGCTATTACCCGGCCCCGTTTAAATACTTAATGAGAGGTTGCCATCATATGCACCACATCCCTTGGATCGATTCCAACCATTGTTCGGGGAAATTTCCGCAAGGGATGGCATTAAAATTACCACTTTACTTTGAAACACGCATGTATTCCGACCATTATTATGCGCTGAGTTTCTCTGCGAAGAGTGACTACGAGGTTTATTGCGCATCTAACAGTGACTCTAAATGTAAGATGATTAATGATTCGCCAGATGGAAAAACCGTCCTCCCAAAGAACACAACGAGAGATGGTGGCTATTTTTTTCGCAAGTCCAATTTAACGGCTGACGCAGACACACAGGCGCTGTCATGTCCTATTATGTCAAATTACTAAAATATTTCACCAAACCAGAATAATATTATTTTATTCCGTCCGAGGAAGATTTTGTTCTCCAGGCTTTCCACTCTTTCCTACAAATAAACATTTTCATTCGCATGTAGTTTTAACCCATAAGTTCCTCAATAATCTTTTGGCGTTTTTGCTTGAAATCCTTTTATAATATCCAATTGCTCTCATCATTATTTACTAACTCGTCCCAGTCCCGAAGGAAATCACTGTTAAGATAGAGAAATTAAAATTTATTTTTCTCCCGAAGGCGGACATTGGGGTAATGGCAATTGAAGATTAAGCATTTTCAAAGAGTGAAATTAAAAGCGTTTTACTGCAATAAATCCACAGTTGGTATACTGCACCGTCAACTACAACTAACCTCAGTAATTCAATTACTTAACTGTTAACAATGAGTGACCAACATTTCTCAACGTAATTGAATAAGGATACACTTAACTGAAGTGCTTCACTTAAGGCAGATCATCTTTTATTAGGGAATCAATTAAACAATTCCACCGAGATATTTTTCGACCAAAAGCCTCAACTTTCATATTAAGCATTAGGTAGGATACAAATTCAGGAGAAGATCAAACAATTTCAAATAGATTCGCAATAGAAGATTGAGCTTCTTCGCAAAAGGAAAATAATGTTGCCAGGTTAATAACTAGTGTATTCTTTGATCCTTTAAAAGAGTTACAGAATTGCATTTGCTTAAGCTAAACTAGAAAGTAGATATTTAGCAATCATAGAGGCAGAAATGCGATATGAAAGTAGCAAATTAACAAAAATATAATGCTTATGTTTACATCCGATTTATTTTTCAATTGTATCCATCAGTTATTTTGGATGTTGAATGAGACGATCAAAAGTAAAAAATATAGTTTTTTGTCAAACGGCGCGAAAAAATTGCTCTCTTTCTGGGAACAATTTGGCAAACGGCAACTCTAGTTAGGAGTTTTAGAAATAGTTAAGCCATCGATATACACCATCTGAAAATAAATCTTCACATTTCACTTCTCTTCCCTAACGCGATATATCTCCACATTTCTAACTTATCCTCTTTTATCTTCGTCCATCCGTTTCGAATAGCCGTCATATTTTTTTCTCTGTTCTTTCTCTCTCAATCCCGCGGAACATGACCTCAGCGGACATTCTTACGAGGGCTTTCGTGACGCGCCTGATGAACCATAAGGTACGCACATTTGTAACCCACGTGAAGCTACGAAAAAAGTCTTTTTTTCCGCCTCGAGTCACTCACTCATACATAATGCATCAAAACGAAGGGCCTCACGTCAATGGCGGGATCCGTGCGGGCAGCGAAAGAATGCAGCGGCCCGAAGATAAGACTGATTTGCAACTCGTGATGCCGTGTCTGTCGGAAACCGAGGATCGTGTAGCTGACGAGAAAATCACGTCTGTCCAGCCACCGCGAGCTGCCCTCCCATCACGCCAGATGGCAATACGCGCAGTCGGGTGATATTTTGGGAGCCATGAGAGCTTTAGGCCGTTTTACGATTGGAGTCAACGTCAAACGCAAATCGTGAATGAGATTCTCACGTTCACGAATTTGCTATGTGATTGGCCGTCAATGAGGAAGTCCGTCGGGAATCTTCCTCTGTCCCCGGTTGCATTCGGATGTTTACATGACAGACAGCGCCTCCATCCATCAATTTTATGATTATCTACCGTTAATACCGATGTAAATGACAGTTTTCATTTACCACTACGGTAAAACCCTTATTAATACTGATAGTCGTGAGTAAATCTGAGAATTACGATTATCATAATAAAAACAGACAGCGTAATTATCAACGTAAAAGGCTGAAAAATTAGTTACTATATCTTAGGCCGGAGTCCACCGTGCACGTGAAAGTTGGTCCTGGTATAATTTTGAAGTTGACTGTTAACGTTCAAGGCTGATGCTTTCACGCGATCATTAATTTCTCCGTTAACACCTATGAATTGAACTCGCGGCTGAAGCTAAAGTACATGTTGACACTAAATTTAAACCGCCCTATAAGGTTGTATCCCTAATTGCGGCAGCGCTCGATATTTGCCTCCGTAAATCTACACTAAAGGTACGCATGCCGTGAAAGATTATTTTGTTCCCGCGTTCGTGTCCCGATATCAAATCCACTAAACCGAACGATTTATTCTCGAACCACGCGCTACTAATCAAACATTCCTGACGCGATCTTCAGGGCCCACTGTCTCGCGCACGGGTCGGCTCTAACGATTACTGTCACTATCAGTCTCACGGTTGTCAATCAAAACGAAGATAATGGCTCAGGCACCCAGAATTCCAACCCGCTCCGAGAAGGGCTTTGGGTGATGAAATGAAATAAAAAACAAAGGAAAATTCTTCTCCTCAACCCGTGATTATCTCAGCCATCTACCACTCCACCCATCTCCCATGCCACTTCAGCATTGCCAGGGCTAAATACTAGTTAATATGGTGGCATTAACTGGCATGCATTCACATGAGTCTCCAATTAGCATCGTTAAGAAGCTAATGGTCTTTGGTGTACATCAAAGAAATGGCAACAAGCCTGTGGGACTATGTTAGTTTTTAGTACTTAGCAAAACATTCGGACGAAATCGCTTTATATAACCCCGGAGTCCACCGGTCACACCTCCAGAGGTGACGCACAAGCGGGCAATGCTCTTGAACTTGCGTTGACCTAGGCGATTGCCAAATGAAATGGGGAGGAAAAAACAGCCTCAAAGACGCAACAAATTCTTCTACATATGCCGTGTTCTCACTACTGTTGCTTTCAACACTAGGAACACATACGCTAATAAAAATTTTACCGGGTAAAAATACATAGGCGCTAACCCTTTTAAGTTAATAACCCTAGTACCCAATTAGCAATTAGTGCCTAGTACCCAAGGCAACCCTATTATCCAAGGCAACCCCTTAGTTGGCTTACTGGCCGAATACTTTGTAGATGTAATTGAACTAATTACAACTGTTGGCGCTGGTTATGGCCTTCTGCGATGATGAAACGAAAGTTATAAGAAATAGAAATAGGACGGAAATGGTAGTTAGAAAATGAAGAAGGAAAAATGCAGGAAGAAATAAGTTGACAGACGGAAGCATTGTTGAATGTATATAAATTCAAAATTAAACATTATTGAATAGTTACTGCTTATTTACTTACCAATTATATTAACGACAGTAAGTGGGAACTAAGTCTGTTTAATCCACCACATTAACGACTTTTCAAACGGGGAATAAGAAAGGTGAGGGAAAATTTTTAGGCATCAGCGAGTATACGAGGAAAAAGATGCAAGGTGTATGAATTTTTCGCGAGGATCCAGGAGGCAGAAATAACTCCCCGCACGCAACGCGGCAAGAGATCATATTCTCGCCCAGAGACGTAGCTTTATCTTCTTCATCGGACCCCATGCGGGATAGGAACATCCTCAACGCCCGTCTCTCCTCGCCTTTTTATCTCCACACGAAGATGGAGAACCCCGAGGCTTGATGCCAGTTCTCATTGAACAGTAGAGCATGACTTAAAACGTAACTTAATATAGTTGGATGTGATCATGAGAGTGAGTCAAAAAGCGTTCCTCGCGCGTCTTGAGAACATGACTAACGAAGGGGATGTCTTTGTTATCTCTAAAGTTGAATCTTCAGATAGGGCAGTGACGAATAAGAATGATTTCTCAACATGAACAATCAGAAGTTATCATTGAGGTAACACGAACGCCACCAGCGGAAAGAAAGTGAAATGCAGAAGTAAAAACAAGTTAGTTAAGATAGAGTAGCTTCTCACCGAGATGTTTCGCGGGCGACTACAGTTGTATGTACTTTGTAGATAGAAACTAAATAAATCTTTATCATTCTTAGATGTTGTACAAAATAGAAGACAAATTCCAATCGGTCAATCCAGTTGGCTGTTAAGACACGTGCAAAAGTAGCCCGAGCTTAAGTTACGTTATGTTCTTGTTCTCAACTTGTACTGACCTGTACTTTTTATTAATTTAACGGTCATTTCTCGCTCGCATAAAGCGCGCGATGCCGGTCGTCGGCTCTGCTCACACCAACGCACACAAGGAGACCGGGAATTAAATAAGAAGCGAATGGATTCGTTGCTGGTGCGAAACGGCCTTCATAGCGAGGGAATTACTCACTCCGTGGGGATGCGATACGGAATGACCGTGTACAACTCCACGAAAATGCCCATTCATTTTCAGCGCGGGTGACCATTAAAGCGACCAGAATAAATACTCGGATACGTCTGAGAACATAAAATTTTCGTTATGGGCTCCCGGTACCTTTTCAGGCGCTATGCAGCTTGGGGATATAAGCTCTCTTCGATATGTGTTATCATAAATGTTAGTGCGTTTACTTCCATATTATTTTAACGGCTTAGATTTGAATGGAATAACTGTGCGATAAACGCTTATCGGGTGAAATTTGTGCCGAACAAAAACTACTCAAGATTTAAGGAAAACCTCACCATTTTCACTCCGTCCCGACATTCCAAACAAATTTAACTACCCAAATTTAATTTGAATCCACTTAAATCTCTAGCCAAGCGTCGTTACCGACCTAATTCGAGCCAAAGATGCCGAGGATCATGCGTAATCACGCGCATCTTCTCATTTGAATAACCGCAGAAGGCGAATTCCGTTACCTTGGCAACACATATAAATGATACAAGGCTTGGACCCAAAGGCATAATCCCACAACCATAATTATTCAATTTGCTTAAAATAACCCGAAGAAGAAGACTTCTTAGCATAGCACCGGCACTTCGAATAAAATCGGCCACGCTCAATCAATATATTAATGAGAGATAGTATATTTTCGATGTGACGGTTCCAAACAGAGCTTGGATATCGCGGAGAATTGATAGACCACAGTCGGTGAACTGGTTTGCATGAAAATGACAGAGAAAAAAGCTTTGTGTTTTTTTAAACACTCCACTGAACAGGAGACCTCTCATTACTCGGGCACTAAAATAAAATGTTAATGACCGCTAAAAAAAAGAGAAACAATATTTACGGTGACCTTCTCTCTTTCCCCCATGAAAAACCCGTTGGTTATGGAAGCAACGTGTGGGCAATAAAATTGCGTTACGATCCAGAGGAAAGCATCGTGGGACATCTACCGCGGCCCAGTACCGCAAAATAAACTCGTCTTTTACACCGTCCCTCTCCCAGAGTCAGAATTCCAGAGGACCAGGTCACTCGCCCCAATATGAGTTATGCTTCTCTTTACGACGGCCTGAAACGCCAATGATGAACGCTTCCAACCTCCTCAAAAATCCCGTAGGATGACTCCAGACCTTCACATGATAAAACATACACGTCTTTGTACTCGGATTTGACCCCTTCGACCTCACCGGCGGGAGTTCCTAAGGTAATTAATTACTTCCTTAAACACAGCATACATTTTTTCGCATTTTAATTCGCTTCTCTTGTAACTCTCGCAGAAAACGTTTCCCCGCTGAACGAGAACACAAACGTAAGATTTATTTGCCTCTCACGTACCTATACGATGAAGAAATGAACATCCGGTACGACTCGAGTTAAGCTTTTGCGAGAAGGGAGACGTAAGCCTAAATTTCTAAATCCAAAAACTCGGCTCGTATCTATGGCTCAACTAACGAAGCATGACGTGAGTGGCCGCCGTTCTAAGGCGAACGAAAACGATTTTATCGACGGAGAACTGCTCGCTATCCTCTCGGATTACGCAGAAGGGATTCGGCAAGCCGAGCCGCAAGATTTATTCCTAAATCTAAAATCTATTCCTGGTGCTCCTTAAGGGCGAGGAGATATCTCAGCGAGCATGCGCCGAAGTTAGCAAGAGCGAATACTATCTCACAGTCCTATCTCTACTCATGTATCTGCCGTCGCAACTACTCCTCCAAAGGGGCTTATTAGACGGAGAGTATACCCCGAAGTGGACTGGTTTTTATCCATCCTGAATGGATGGTGTCCTCTGGAAGAGCTGTTTTTTAACGAGGTGGTCAAGTGAAGCAAAAGAGATAGGAAAGAGAAGGATAATGAAAATGGGGGAAGAGGCGGAGAGAAGGTAAGGTCACCAAACGCACCTGTGAAACGCCGGGAGGTTGAGGGATGGTGGCCAAGTCGCAAATGGAACTAGAATGTGGAGGAAGGAAGGGATGGAAAAACAGATTGAGTCGTCCCATATTATACGAGCCAATGGGGAATGGATTACGGATGGGAGGGAGTGGAAGAGTGAGAGATGGAGGGGAGCAGGGATGTGGGAGCGTCCCCCAAGAATCCATTGGGAGCATCCCGGCCAGGCGGCATTGGTGGTGGGGCCAGACGAACGTGTTCGCACCGTTATGTTGGCGGGCCCACGCACCCGTCACCCAGCCACCCCTTTGGTAGCCCCACGCCCTCTTCGCGCTCATCGTTCGCGGAAACGTGGGCCCGTTCACACCAGATCGGTGGGAAAATTCGAAGAAGAGTCGGAGGACCGAAGGAAAGGACTAACACGTGCATCTTTTGAGAGCTTGGAGGGCGCGTGCTCGAATCATCTAGCGATCACTGGCTGATACAAAGGCCATCGGTCTTTTTAATCACCCCGTCGGCTTTCTAATATAATTTTTGCATACATATTGATGTCACTAGTTGAATATGATTCTAATGACTTGAACCGTCGACGTACTATAATAGGTATTTGCATTCTCAAACTCACTTTCTAAATATCTATATGGCATTAAAATTATAAAAAGGCGTCCTCCATTTCTCTTTAGATGATTTATTCTCTAGTTAGTGTTTTATGGCGTTCGGAAACTAACTTCAGATAGAAAATCAATAGACATGCTATAATAATATCATATCATACTTTCATATAATTAATTCTGGACTTACAGAGCTGCAAAGATTTGTTCAAATTATTCCTTTGCTTCAGGCAAATTTTGATAAGTCCTTCTTCAGAATACATATCTTGATATACCTACTTGACGCGTATGATACAATAAACTATATATTTTTTTTGGATTTTCGGAGTATATTTGTAATTATTTATAATGCAAACTGTATAATATGGCAACCAATAAGTTTCAACTGCGTCCAATCTCCCAGTATTTCTATGCCAAAAAGTTTTCTTTTAGGCGTTGAATGCGCGGTCGGATTAAGAGTTGAATTTTACAACCGTCTAGCATTTCATTCATTAAAATTGTATCTGAAAATTTGGAAACTTAAACCGCAGCATTTCCTTTGTAATGAAGAGGTTTCCATTCATTAATATCCTTTCCATCAATCAAGATTGAAATGAGGTTTGATAGAATAATCACAACATATACCCACTCGTTCCCTCGTCCCAAGGCCAAAGTAACGGAATGGGAGCGAAACAGTTCCTTCATCTTAAGCCATAACCCGTCTCCAATTTGTCAGTCCCCGCGGGGCTGTGGGGATGAGGGAATATATTTTTATGATCGTCGTGGCATCAGCTCCAAAGATTCTTCAACACGCGAAGTCCCTTCCCATTCCTCCCCGCTCTATTTTGCAAAAAAAAGCCGTGGGGGAGGGGGGGGGGGTTGACGGGTTGAGGCGAAGGAGGTGGTTTAAGAGTGTGCTCTCTGCAAAAGCGGCTCGGTAATTCGATAAACACCAGTTTGTCGTCCTTCTCTGTGGTCTCCGCTGAGGGCGGGGATGGAAAATATCTGCCTACTTGACGGGGCTGGAATATTTCCAGAGCATGAGCGGAAAATTGGATGATGAAGAAGCGATTGCTGCTCAAGTGGCGCCTATGTGCGATCAGTACCCACAAGCTGATTCGGAAAGAATCGAGTAATCGAGTGTTGGGGGAAGAGAAGTGCGCACTGTTCAGGACAAGTAAGTAGGTAGGTACCCACCCACTGCTTGATTGTGGGGGAATAAAAGGATTCGCCTAAAGCTGCGTCATTGCAACGGCTTCCCGTTTCCGAACACACAAAGCGATTTGCCTGGACAATGACTATGACGACTACGACCCTTTGGGAAGAGAAAGTCGGAAGGAGAGTGAGGTGGAAGCCGTAGAAATAAACCCAGGGTGTCAGCTCTCGGAATGTTATGATGGTAGTCGTAAGAAAAAATAACAAATTATTGCATATTTTAGTTGAATTATATTTAGATAAGATCTGATGAATTCCCGGTGAATAACAATTATCCAACCAGGTGGGAATCCCGAGAGCACCTAACATTTATATTTAGATATTGAATCGTTCGACATTTATCATGTATTAATTATCACTTGCCGACTGGATGTGATAACATGAGAATATAGAATCGACGAAGCCGTGCGATGATCTGTTATTTTTGCATACCAATATTATCACGGCGTTTAGAGAATCTACCCTCGAGGTATGAACTGCGTTCCATTGAGATTCGATGGCAGATAAAAAAAATGAAACATTTCATTGAGCGCATTCTCTGGAAAATAAGCGTGCTGCGAACCCCGAGGATATCAAAACGTTAACACGGGGTGATAGTCATAACGAACGGAACATATTCGAGGTTCCTTGAAATGCAAACGTATGATTTCCCAAAAATATAATATTTCCAAATGATCACCTTGAAAATTCGACCAAATATTGAACTTCGGTCCACACTGCAATTTTCGCTTAAAGGATCTTTTACACTAATAACCACCAAAACATTTCGTCCAAGAAATCTTGATCGATAAAATTAAAGCAAACTGACGTCATCATCGCGAGTGGGTAATGCTTTGTTGAAGGGTATTGACCAACCATAGCAATAATACAGGCAGTAATGCGCAATTGTTCCAATACCACTCCACCATGGTTGAGATTGTGCTCAGCAGAGAGAAGGCAACAATGGTGCCCAGTGAAAAACTAATATTTTTGTCAAATTTTCTATGGCCGAGCGAATTCGTCATTAAAGCAGTGAATCAAGTCCAAATTTTGGATAGCACGGAACCTATTCTTGTAATGATGTCTGGTAAGATACTGCTGGTCAACGTTTCATTAAACCATGAAAAAGGGGCTTTTAGTAAAATAACTTTAAATGTCTCATTAAGTATCACCATAGATATTCTACCAAATAAATACGTTTTTGTTCTATAGACAGCCCTTCCTAGAATGTCAAGTATTGCGGCGAGTGGCCCCTGTTTCTCTTAAACCTATCGAAACTCCCCGTATCTCTTAAACCTCTTGAAAACCTATCTATTTTTTACAAGTAAAAACTCCTCTTGAACCCTTCGTTACTTCAGCCTCTTTGGCACCCTCCGAAATTCCAATTCCCTCCCACCTCTTCCGCGCCCAACCAATATTCTCTCAAAAAGGGAGGAATCAGGCGAGATGTTGTGGAATATGAACATAATAAGAACTAAGACGATGCATTTTTCCACAGTTAAAATTTTTAATCGACCCATTTCCCATCGACCTGATGATGATGCAGTGCATCGAAACCAGGGTCGATTAAAAGTTTTATCTGTGGAAAATTGCATCGTCTTAGTTCTTATTACAACATTCTCTCCCCAACCCCCGGTTCTCACTTGTTAAAATATAGAACATCAATTTCAAAGTAAGCGGCAATAGTACGACAAACAACCGCGATTATTCTTACGCGACCGTCGATCGCAGAGGATGGTATACGGAAGAAGAATCAAAGGTTATTGAACTGGAGAGATAGGTCGTAGCCTTCCATTCAGTTACAGATGGTTGTTCAACGAGTATTCCAGTCAGGGAGCTGGCGGACGTTAAACTCGTTTCAATGTCACAAAAGCGCGTCAAGAGAGAGCGAAAATGAATTGTACGCAAGTTCGATTCATGCATTGCGAGTCTTTCCTAGATGCGAGAGAAAACAGTACGAGAAGAGTGCAACGATTCAGAGAAAGGAGCATGGAAAACTATTGGTTCACATAAATTTTTTATTACAAATCATAGAGAAGGAAATGGGGGAGAAAATCTTAACCATTCATTATTTTCGAAAAAAGACTCATAGAGGTTACCGGTATAGTTCAGTCCTGGAAAATTTCAAAATAGTATTTCGATGATAGCTCAAGGAGTTCGCTCGTTGAACTAATTTTAGCACCTCTATGTTGGACTATGAAATTATTGAAGTTCACCAACTGTAGCTAAAGCATAGATTTTAGTCATTATTTTGTTTACTGTCTGATAAAGAAATAAATTATTGAAAGGTATTATATATTGAATGGGTGAAGTGAAGTTCAGTTCATAGAAAATCCTAATTGAAATATTTTTGCAACCAATTGCTAATTCATAGAAATGCATAAAGCCAATTTTTACTGACACTGCATAATAATACTTAAATAGAATGTCTAAAGGTTTAATAAAAACAAATTCATATAAAAATTATTTTCGATGTGTATAGCGATTTTGAGTAAGTTTTTATTCAAGTAATCCAATTTCAAGTCACCCTAAGAAAATTATGAGTAAATTATTTTTGGTAGAAACATGATCCGAAATTTTATCAGTAAATATATGCCAAAAAAATCCACCTTAAGAGTTAATATTGTGCTTTAAGTTAGTTAGTTTCACAAATATGCATCCCTCCCAAAGTATATATCTACACATATTTCGAAAGCCCCATACTAATGAGATTTTCTCTTTCAGTATTTCACAGCGGATGAATCGGAGGCTGTGATTCTGAGGGATGGCATCACCGTTACTTTTGGCGGTCCTTCTAGTAGGCGGAGTAATATTCAGCATCGACGAAAGTCAAGGTATGAATTAATTCTCTAAAGTGGTATCATGAACTAAACTTAATTTCTGAATTTTCATTTAACCATCATAGGTAACTCAAATGATACTTATGGAATACGTACTGTTGGCATTTAAAAGAAGGTGAATAAGCCATATGTGGTTGAGATATTCGTGACCCCCAATATACATAAGAATGGGACATTTGCACGATATTAATTAAACTTTATATTATTCTGGGGAAAATATTATTCTGAAGTTAAAGTTGTGTGTATTAGCATGGATTTTATTACTTTTTTAATGTTATACAACTACCCCATTCACCGTACTCATGCGGAAAATAATATTTTTAATAAAAACTGAGCTGTTTAAGGGTCATAATAGCACGGCTCAGCGCCACAGGTGACCATGCGCTGCTTACTAAGTTTCCAGAAAAGGAAGGATAAATTCAACAATTGATTTAAAAATATAAGAACTTTTAAAAACTTCCATGGTGGCAGCACTTTGCAAACACAGTAAGGCTGACAAGTTTGGCATGAGATAAAGACTAACTTTTCTGATTATTATACTGATGAGCCGCGATGACGCTTAGTCACCTATGGCACTGAGCCATCCAATATAAATGAGAATAATTGTTTTCAATTGAAAATACAACCTTTGCATGTATAGTCTCCTAAAATACGCCGCCAGCAACTGATAGCTGAGAAAAATAAAATTAAAAATAAATTCAACGATTAATCTGAACATGCATTTCAGAAATTTATAAAAATATTATGGAACGCATTTACAAAAGGAAGTTTTTTTCTTTCCTGCTCATATGAAGGGACAAAAATGAATACATAGAGGCAAAACTTAAATTGCATGTTAAAATCCACGATTTATGGTGGTCATGCACAAAATATGACGATCCACGAATGAAACCTATTCTTGAATTGTGACAGATTATATTGAAATACCCTGGTAAAACAAAAGTATTGCTCAAGCTATCACGCTTATATGTTTACTCAAAGCCAGGTTATAGAAACGGAACATTCATTAACCCCATCCCAGAATTTAATAGCGAAAAAGAATAAAACACTCTTATAGTCACCAGGAGAACATTGGCACAATAATGCATGAGAAAATTCGCACGAAAAATGTCTATTTTGTGTAAAAAATTGCATCTGAAGAGCTAAAGTTTCACATAATTATGTTAAAAAATTAAAATTAACTTTTTTGTTTCAGCGAGAAGACACCGAGCCAGCGTGCACAAGTTTGTATGCCCATCCGAAGGATTTCACGGAGACCCTTATGACTGCCAAATATTCTACCGGTGCGTGAGCAATGGACAACCTCAGGCGCCATGGAATAGGCGAAGTGGTTCATCCTCGCAGAGGTTTACATCATATCAATTCCAATGCAGTGGAGGAACTGCATTCGATCCGGAGCTGAAGGTTTGCAACCACGCCGGAACGCTGAAGAGGGTCGGCTGTTTGACACTGGTGAACGACGTGGAAAGAGGAGGAAATCAGTTCGCGCAGATAGTCCCAATACGGTCTCATATACCAGTTCACGCACCTCAATACTCACCAAAGTCAGAGGTAGGCGTATCTAACACAAATAAGGCCTATCCCAACAGAAGCCCTCCCGCAAGAATTCATTACGCCCCTATCGTACAAACCAAAGTCCAACCTCAGGCTTCAGCTTCCAGGAGGAGACCCTCCCCATGGGAAAGCAACGAAATCATCCCTAAAGCATCTGCGAGACCGCAATGCACTTCTGAAGGATTCTTCGGATACCGCGAAGACTGCAGGAAATTTTATCGATGTGTACAGAGCGGAGATACGTACGACGTGTTCAATTTCGAGTGTGGAGAGGGGACTGTCTTCGACGAAGAGATATCGGGCTGCAATCATCCATATGCCGTATCAGGACCATGCCGTGGTGGAGTAGGAGGAGCGGGAAGCGGGGGAGAAGGGGTAGGAACCGGAGGAGAAGGGACGGGAACAGGGGGAGGAGGAGGTAATGAAGGCGGAAATGGGGAAAACGGTGGCTCTCCTGTGGAGGAGACCGAAGATAAGGAAGTTGACAGTGAAGCGGCAGGAGGTGAAAATTCCGCTTCCCAAGAACCCACTCCGGCAGAAAATCCAAACGGAGGTGGAGTAACAAGCGAGTCGACCCCGCAAAGCAGCGAATCTCCTCCTTCAGAAGCGACACAACCTTCCACAGCACCACCTACAAGCACTTCTGTCTCCGAAACCACCGAAGCAGCTGCACCTTCGTCGCCCCCCACCACTGCAACGACCACGACCGAATCTATCACATCAGCACCATCAACCGAGCAAACTGGATCGGCCGGCGAAGGAGGAAGTGGTTCGGGATCTGGTGGTGGATCGACGGATAGTGGATCAGGTGGCTCATCCAGCGGAGGATGCTCTTCTGAAGGCTTTAAACCCTTCCCCGGGAACTGCAAGAAATTTTACCGCTGCGTGTCCGACGGAAATGGAGGTTACACTAGATATGACTTCGAATGCGGAGAAGGGACGGTTTGGGATACGGAAGCTGATACCTGCAACCATGAATGGGCTGTTTCGAGAGACTGCAATGCACCTGAGTCTGAGACAAGTTCTGGGGGTGGCCAAGAAGGTGGAGGTGAACAGGGGCACGGCTCACCACCTTCGAATGCAGAGTCAACTACATCTTCCACGAATGGAAACCAGCAAGGAAGTGGATCAACGGAAGGAGCAAGCACCGAATCCTCGATTCAAACGACAACTGCGCAGCAATCTTCTTCAGAAAGTAGTTCAAAGCCACCCTCAGAGAGTAGCAGCTCAATGCCCGCGACAGATTCACCACCTTCTGGAAGCGGAAACGAAGGCAATAAAAGTCCAGGTGAAGCAGGATCAGAAACACCAAGTTCAACCACTCAAGGCACAACGAGCTCAGGTTCAGAAACCGATTCCTCATTAGGAGGCTCCTCTTCCGGCGGAAGTTCATCAGATGATAAATGCTCATCAGAAGGATTTTTCCCGAATAAGGGTGACTGCAAAACATTTTTCCGCTGTGTCGGTGATGGACAAGGGGGATACACAAAATATCAATTCCAATGTGGGGAAGGCACAGTATGGGACACAGAGTCAAACACATGTAACCATGAATGGGCGGTCACGAGGGACTGCAACGCAGCACACGGTCAAGGAACTGATTCCGGAAGCGGCAGTGATCAAGGTTCAGGCTCCGCCACGCAAACGTCTGAATCCCCTCAGGCTACAACGGAGACATCGACCTCTTCCTCAAGTGTCTCATCCGAGGTTAACAGTGGTGGAAGCAATACAGCAAACAAACCAACGGAAAGTGGTGGCTCGTCATCAGAAAGCCAAGGACAACCTGAGGACCAAGAAAGTAGCAGTCAAGAAACCACTTCCCCTTCAACAACTCAGTCACCAACTTCAGGAAGCGAGACGGAAGAAGGTAAGGTGCCTGGTCAACAAACAGGGAGTGAACCAGGATCCGCAACGGAAAACCCCTCATCCAGCGGATCATCTACTTCGTCATCATCACCTTCAGGAAGCCCAACTGGAGAAGGTAGTTCTCCTGGTGGTGCTGATGGTAAATGCTCCTCGGAAGGCTTTTTCTCAGTGAAAGGAAACTGCAAGAAATTTTACCGGTGCGTCGGAAATGGAGACGGAGGATATCAGAAGTATGAATTTGAGTGTGGAGAAGGAACTGCATGGGATAACACTTTGAAAACTTGCAATTATGCGGATGCAGTTGGTCCTGAATGTGCGTCTGGGGGTTCTGGAGGAGAGGATGGATCCATGGATAAGGATACGGGAGGAAGTTCTGGCTCAGGAGGTTCCACAAGTGCTCCACCTCAACCAACAAGTGGAGGCTCCGGGTCAACTGAGGCCACTAGCGGAGGCTCCTCGTCAACTGAGGCCACTAGCGGAGGTTCCTCGTCAACTGAGGCCACTAGCGGAGGCTCCTCGTCTACCGAGACCTCAAGCGGAGGCGTGAGTACAGAGGGGAACAATGTTTCCCAACCTGGAAGTGAAAGTATGACTTCAGGTTCTTCGGAAACACCAACTTCAACCGGGGGACCACAGCTGACAACAGAATCAACAAATCCGGAGGAGCCCTCAACACCCGGTGGGACTCAAGAAGGAAAGGAACCAAATCAAAGCGGAGGTAGCAGTCCGGGCTCTCAAGAAACCGGAGGGAGTGGAGGGGAATGTAAGTCTGAAGGCTTTTTCCCGGCTCCTAAAGATTGTAAAAAATTCTACCGATGTGTGGGAGACGGAAAGGGAGGCTATCAAAAATACGAATTCACTTGTGCGGAAGGAACTGTATGGGATTCAAAAGCATCAACGTGTAATCATGAATGGGCAGTTGACAAAGACTGCAATGCTGGAGCAGGATCAGATACCTCGGGATCTTCTAGCGGCTCAGGCGAAAGTGAGATGCAGCCAGCATCTACCGAGGATGGAAAAGAACCACCAACGTCTTCCCCTAGCTCCGAAACTTCCACGGATGCCTCTACCACACCTGCATCATTAAGTTCTTCATCTTCACCGTCTACTGATGGCTCATCTGAACCTCCATCTTCAAGCACCGAGCAACAAGCAACCACAGAAGCCTCTTCTCAACCACCATCTTCGGAAACTGATCAGAAAACAACCACCGAAGCCTCCTCTAAACCACCATCTTCGGAAACTGATCAGAAAACAACCACCGAAGCATCTTCTAAACCACCATCTTCGGAAACTGATCAGAAAACAACCACCGAAGCCTCCTCTAAACCACCATCTTCTGGAACCGAACAACAAACAACAGCATCATCGAGTGAGGCTTCCTCGTCCTCCACTGAAAAATCTGAAACCACCACGACTCCATCCTCTCAGTCTTCCTCTAAAGAGCCACCTAGAGGTGGTGAAGGAGATAAGTCAAAGCCTAAGATCGAATGCAAAGAGGCAGGCTTTTATCCCCATCCCAAAGATTGCAAAAAGTTTTATCGCTGCGTAGACTGGGATGGAGATAAGGGGAAAAGATTTTCTGTTTATTTCTTTGACTGTCCAGAGGGGACAATTTTTGATCCAGCCCTGAGTACGTGCAACCACGAGGAATCTGTGTATCCCCCTCGGGAATGTGGTGAAGAGTCGACCAAAAGCCCAGGAGGAAATACAACGCAGAGTAGTATGGAAACATCGACACAAGCAACGACCACATCAGAAGTCAGTAGCTCCTCACAAACAGAACAGCCCAGTCATGAATCTACAACCGGAGGATCTCAAGAAACGACCACAGCTTCACAAGAGACAACTACAGGAATGCAAGAAACCACCATGGCCGCGTCACACACAACATCGTCTGGCAAAGAGGAAACTACAACAGATACACAAGAATCCACGACTCAAGGCCAAGAGATGACAACAGGGGCGAATGAGTCCAGCACCAATGCTCCAGAGACCACAACAAACGGGAAAGAGTCGACAACAAAGGAGTCAGAAACAACAGCAAACTCTCATGAGTCCACCACAAATGGGCAAGAAACTACAACCAGTGGGCAAGAGTCCACCACAAATGGGCAAGGAACTACAACCAGTGGGCAAGAGTCCACCACAAATGGGCAAGGAACTACAACCAGTGGGCAAGAGTCCACCACAAATGGGCAAGAAACTACAACCAGTGGGCAAGAGTCCACCACAAGTGGGCAAGAAACTACAACCAGTGGGCAAGAGTCCACCACAAATGGGCAAGAAACTACAACCAGTGGGCAAGAATCCACCACAAATGGGCAAGGAACTACAACCAGTGGGCAAGAGTCCACCACAAATGGGCAAGGAACTACAACCAGTGGGCAAGAGTCCACCACAAATGGGCAAATAACTACAACCAGTGGGCAAGAATCTTCAACAAACGCCGAATCAACAACAACGCCATCTGGGGAAACAACGACGAAGGGAGAAGAAACTACGAGTAATCCTCAAGAAACAACAAAAGGTCCTGGAGAAAATACAACGCAGAGTAGTATGGAGACTACGACCATGAAGGAGACAACTGATAGTTCCGGACAGACAGAGACTACTCAAATGTCTACCACGGGAGGAGAAACCACGACAGAGTCCTCGACAAGTTCTCCCAGTGGCGGAGGAGGAAACGGAAGTGACTCATCTTGCCCCGATCTCCAAGCGGGACAGTACAGCTTCGTGTGCCCAACCGGATTCCGTAGACATCCTAAGGATTGCAGCAAATTCTACCAGTGTGATGACAACGATAACGACATCAAGGTGTTGGTCCTGAGCTGTCCCAATGGAACAGTCTACGATAGTAAACAGCTGAAATGTCTCAACCCAGGTAATTTGATTTTCTCTTAAGTGAAATATTTTATGAGTACTTCCATTATGATTTCTAATCGCCTCTTCTCTCATTGTAATTTCAGATAAAGCTGCGCCCTGCAAAAGTAAACCCGGACGTAGAAGTTTGTCGCCAATGGAAGTCACATTAGAGGTAATAAAAATTTACTTATAAAATAAATATGTACTTCAACGCACCTCTATTTAGGGAAACAGTCATTCCTACTTAAACTGTGATGAATTTCATTCCTATACATATATCAGCATACTACCCTACGAGCCGCCGCAGGAGCGTGTGGCAATGGTGTCAATACACCAGCCATGAAAGGGGAGAAATTAGGGAAAAGAAAGTGGGAGAGGACAAGCAATCTCTATTCGCGTATCATTATCTTTTAATTTATGACACCTTCAAATTTCATTATAAATAACCTATCATAAATTGGAGGAATTTAGTCATACAACAATTTTTTTCAAAGATGAAAACTTTGACTGATTAGTTTTCCAACCTTAGCGTCGTAATTACCATTATTCACAGAAGGTATTTATTTTACACTCTTGCTAAATTAGTAAAAATAATTTAAATTGAGCCAAAATAATACTTCATAAAATATTCTTAGTCACTTTACTTGTTAGCCACACAAATATAGTCAATACCATAGCGTATATCCGAAGCAGACAGATATTTTTAAAAGAAAATTATCACCATTAAGAATAACGGAGACAAATTCACCCTTAGATAAGTTTTACATTGACGTATTAGGGATAGCTCCAGCGCTAAAGAATTGTTAAGGAAATTCATTATAATAATAATGGGAGCAAATGTATTGGCGATTATATTTTGGACGAAACAATATATTTCAATTGTTAAGCCAAAATAATTACGCTACTAGCAATATAATGTCATTAATAATAATAGTTGTTCGAACCTTTCCAACTGGAGTGTTTTTAATTATTTCTTCAGGTTGAAACGGAGGAACTCTGCCCAGGACCGGGAAATTTCCCGTATCAAGACGATTGCCGCCTGTTCTTTAAGTGTTCCAGGGATTCTAGCAGACACCTTACAGGTAAGAGCCTTGTCCACAGTAATATTCCATAAAACCGTAATAGTCACCGAATAATAAATCATCTTTCATAACAGATCACTGAATAACGAAAGGTTCAACTATAGGTGGAAGGGTAAGATTTAGCGAATGCAAACAAAAAATTAAAATCTCGCCACATATTTCGGTCTTTCTAGTTTTACGAAAGTCTCATGTAAAATATATTTTGTGAAGACATAAGATTTATTTCTCCAACATCCAGTTCAAAAACTCGCATGCATTCCCGCTATGGTTTATTTTTATTGATACTATATATATATATATATATATATATATATATATATATATATATATATATATATATATATATATATATATATATATATAATGTCTTGGTAGAAAATCGCTCTCGGCGACGATGCACATGCATAAATAAAACAGTGATACACTAAACAAACACAGAAACACGCAAAAAGGACACTCACAAAAGAAAACTTGTACGTTTCGACGTCAGGACGCCATCGTCAGCGGTAGAGGAATGATGAGTCCGCTCTGTTCCCTTGGGAAGGAAAGGGCAGAGAGGAAGGAAGGGGGGTAAGTGCGAATGGATAGTGGTGGGGAGAGAGAGGTGGCTATTGGGATTTTAATTCAATGGGCTAGGTTTAGCCCGGGCTTTTCGAATGCCCTTGTCACCCAAATATGGGCGTATTCACGAATTTTCACGTCAACATTACCGGCGGATTCAGGAAGGGCTTCTATGATCTCTAGGGAGAAACAATCGTCAAAATTTTGAGAGTGGGAGGCGGTATGTTTGGGAATGGGATCAAGAAAAGGTGGAGTTTTGGTGGCATGGCGGTGATTGTTCATACGGATATTGAGGGGGGTGGTACATTTTCCCACATAGAAGGCAGGGCAGAAATTGCAGGAAAGGCGGTAGATGATGTTGCTGGTGGTACAATTGGCCGTAGAGGAAGATCTTTTGAGGGAGGGGGTGGCGGAGGGGCGGAGGAGAGAGCAGCATTTGCACCTCGGGCGTCCGCATGTTGAGGAAAGTGGCGGAGGGTGGTGGGTTGCAGGGAGGGTCTAGTGGATTTTAAAATGTCCCGCAGATTTGAAGGACGCTTATAGGAAACTTTGGGACATGAAGGTAGGAGGAGGGAAGTAGAGGTATTGTTTTTTAAGATTGGATACAGGTCTTTCAATATGTTTTTGAACCTGTGTGCACCAGGGAAGAATGTGGTGACAAGGTTAAGTTGGTCAGGTTGGTGGGTCTTGGTCCGAGGGGTATATTTTGCAGTAGGAGACAGGATTTTATTTAAAAGCAACTTCTCTGGGTACTCTCGTTCTCTGAGGGAGTGATGGAGAGTTTCGATATATTCTTTTAGAGAGGGGGCATTGCTGCAGATCCGGTGGCCGCGGATAGAAAGGGAATAAGGGATTGAGCGTTTGGTGTGAGAAGGATGACAGCTGTTAAAATGGAGGTATTGGTCATGGTTAGTGGGTTTTTTGTGGACGGAGGTGATGAATTTACTGTCCTTAATTTGGATATTAATATCCAGGAACGTAATTAAGGAGTCAGAAATGGAAGATGTGAAGGAAACTGAGAATGAAGAGTTCAGTGTGGAAATGAAAGAAGATAAAGAATCACGGCCGTGAGGCCAGAGGACGAATATGTCGTCAATGTAGCGGGCCCAGAAGAGAGGTTTATGTGTTTGATTATTTAAGAAAGTGGTTTCGAGATGGCCCATGAACAGGTTGGCATAAGATGGTGCCATGCGAGTACCCATGGCGGCGCCTTTAGTTTGAAGAAAAATTTGAAGAAGAATATATATATATATATTCTTTTGAAGTTTTCGCCAATTGGCCACAAATATATAAATTAAAACTTACAGGAGGTAGGAGAAAGAGATAAAGATAAAGAATTCGTTCTTACGGGAACGTTTCGGACCGGTTGGTCCTTCGTCAGCTTTTACTCAGGCTCACTTCTAAAGCTGACGAAGGACCAACCGGTCCGAAACGTTCCCGTAAGAACGAATTCTTTATCTTTATCTCTTTCTCCTACTTCCTGTAAGTTTTAATTTATATATATATATATATATATACATACATAAACAAATAGTAGCCTATGTAGTAGTACTTCACCACGCAAACTATCTACGCTAAAAGTAAGAATTAATGCTAATTTCTACGAATATTTTCCTTTTATTGTCCATGATTTTCTTTCAAACTGCTTAAATATCCAGCAAATAAAAGCACTATCTTTCATGTTCTTGGATTTCTCCAGTATGCTTTGTCAGATCAAAAATTCTCCATGCAATCTATCAATATCTGCCTTCAATTTGACTTAAAATGACTTAAGATAAACTGTCCTCATTGAATGTTTCTTATTTTCCACTTTAGGTTCAGTGCAGAGGTGCCCCGAGGGATTCGTCTTCTGGGACGTTTCCAAGAAGTGTGAGGCAATCAACAGAGTCCCCAAGTGCAGGAAGAGGGGAATGAGGTCGCTGAGTTACCACCTTCTCCAAAGGATTCCCGAGGCTCCAGTATTTTGGTGGTGAAAAAGAAAATTTAAAAGTCTCATGTCGCATATCGAGAAAACAGACTTGAAGGAGGTTCTTCCCTTACGCGATGCACATCGGAGAACTTTTATTTATTTCCCAATATTCAGTGCAGAGCTCGTCGAAAAACGTGAGAAGCTATCGAGTGTCGTCAAATTTCCCATGTGACCGACCCTACGAAAAGTCAAACTTGATAATGTCTCCTACATCAGTTTCCCACAGTGAGGTATGCCATGATGAACGCACCACGGGCCCAGCCAAAACCTTTCAAATGTCGGGAAACCTCAAGGATACAATGAAAGTGAACGAGGAAATTGGTGACAGTTATATTACGGGTTCTCGAAGCTAATTTTCATAATTGTGCATTTTTATTCCCTTCGTGAGGCGATAAACCTTGCGGTTTTCCTTTTTCTCCCATGCCGGAGAAACGCAAAATCGTGAGGTTTCCCGTAAAAACTCATTAGAAGGATATATTCAAAGATTTTAGGATCAACCGTGTTGAGTTTAAGCATTATTAAAAGAGAACACTTTTTATTTCCACACGATTGTTTATCATGTATTCCGACCACGGTTTCAACACTACAGCGTTATTTTCAATACATGGCTTTGTCGACATGATAAGCGATCTCTTGGAAATGCCAAGTGTTCTATTTTCTCAATGAAAGGAGGCAAATACAAATCGCGAACCCTTTACATTACATGGAGTGGGTGGGTATGGGTATGGGGGACTAATAATGAATGTTTTATGACCAGTTGAACACGTCGAGGTGTTCCGTCAACGAAAAAACTTGTAAATAGATATCTTTTTTATAAGCAATATGCCGCGTGATTGACGCTTGAATGCATGTGGAATGAATGGAGAGCGAAAAGAAACTTAATAAACGTGATTATTTATAGAAAAAAGCACCAGTGTTTCAATACTCTCCCAGAACCTTAACTCCTTCTCATTTCAAAGCCGTCGAGTACTATTGTATCAGCAGCCAAGGTTTGAGTTGTTCGAGAATTAGACAAGTCAGCAGCAACCCTGCAGAGCCATGACGAGCGCAGTAATCGAAAATGAGCCTACATCGGAAATAATGCCCTCGACCATGCGTCAGGCATTCTTCGTTGCATCACATTCTGGGTTCTTTTTTTCTTGCTCAGCTAAGTAAAAGAGTCTATGCAACACTGGACAGAGCCAAAGGTGTTCTTCACTCAGGAAAAGCGGCAAGAGGAGTTTGGGCCTAATTTGAGAGACATGAGTGCATTAAGGTAAGATCTTATTGATAAAGTAATAATATGTATCTCCTAGCGTTTCTCATTCCATGAACATACCTATACCATTATATTGCATTCTCAATTCACCTTATTACATTCATTTGGACGCCATCCTTATCACCTATTTTCATACATTAATCATTAAATCCTTCTTCCCTCGCACATAATTGAAACACTAGAATCAGCATATTCCACTCTTACAAAATCATAAAATTTGGCACGTGTCAGATAGAATATCTAGCAGATCGTCAACTAGTCACAAAACGACAACTTTTATTGCATGAATTTAGTCTTCTGGCAGGCAGAGATTCAACAAACACGGGAGGAAACAATTGGGTGATAACATTTCATAATTTAAATTGTGTAGCGCCTTGACTTCTGTCCCACAGAATAATTTTAACTTATGAATCTGCCAGAAATTATGCATTTTCTTTCAAAGTTTAAAAGGATTATCTGAACTATTAAATAAAAATATAAACTCATTAGTATATAAACATTAATCGCATTTGCGAATGCTAGATGTGAGGAACAGTAGACATATTTACCCCTTCTGTTGGCAAAAACCATGACTTCGACTCTTAATGCCAATTTTGTACCTTTAAAATGGCATAATGCGCAAAGTCATGATCATTTCCTCTTGGGCTCTTCAATTCAGCCGACTTTTCGATATGTGACTATTCTCTCGTCTTCTGAGCTGATGATGAACTTTGAACTGAATCATCAGACCAGAAGATGATGGAAGAATCTATAATAGATATATTGGCCGAAATGACGAGCCTAGCCAAGTGGGAAACTAGGAATTTGCCATGGACTCTTTTATGCCAACGTCATGGCCTGTTTCAGCATGAAAAGGAAACAAAATTAATTTATGTCATAGCTCGATAAATTTTGAAAATGAGTTTTGACTTTGTATAACTTATAACTGCGACAATGCAGCATTTTTATTTAGCTCTAATGATTCCATTCACATAAATCCTGACGCTTTAACCTTTTATCAATTACTTCGTAAAAAAACAATCATAGAAATGATCATACCAGCCAAATTATTGATGCAAGGACGGCTTTTTCGCAAACCATCCTCAGAACAAGGAAAGCTAAAAATATACATTGAATGAATAGGAGTTTAGGCTAAAGATCCCACAACTCTCCTCTCTATTCTAGAACAAGTTCAGGAGTTCTAATACCCATAAACTATGCTCGGAAAAGATTACACTGAGGAGAGTCACGAGTGTTGCGATTAAATATGTATACTCAGACTTGAAGTAGGAGTAAAATTAATCATAAAAGATAAATAAAACGCCTCATTCTAATGGCTTCAGTTTTCAATATTTTCGCTATATCGTAGAATTTGCATACAAATTGGCAATAAAAGTTTTATATAGTTACGGAACTCCTCGATTCTTCTCTCAAATCGTTCCAATTTCTGGAGAAATATATGGCCCTGTATTTTTCAAATTTTTACATAGTAGATTCCTCAGATAATATTAGTATTTTACTTCCTATAGAATATCGCGTAATTGGATCAATTATCTCAATAGCCTGGAAGGAGGAAGGCAACTTGGACTTAACCGGTCAGTTTCGGTGAAGAATCTGAAACTGTAAATTGAATTGTTCACTCCCTTATATTCAGCCCCGCCTTCTTACTTCTAGAAAATCTCATCACTTTCATCTTCTCGTGATTTATCTTCATTCCATACCTTTCGCACTGCACCTCTAACGCATTCATGATTGACTGTAACCCCTTAGCAGACTGACAAACTAATGCTTGATCATCTGCAAATCTCACTGATTTTATCATCTTCCCTCCTACCTTTATTCATACCTCCATCTCCCCCCATGCCTCCCATACCATTTCTTCTGAATACACGCTAAATAGCAAGTGCGATAGTGGGCAACCCTGCCGTACTTTCCGTCCTACCATGGCCCATCCCTATTCTCCATCGTCTACCCTAACTTCTTTTACAGATTCCTAATGAGACGTCTGTCCCTCCAATCGAGCCCTAATTTCTTCGGCACTCCCATTAAATTCGTCTAGTCCACCCTATAAAACGTCTTCTCGAAATATACTTATAAATCAATAACACCTGCCCATATTCTAGGTTTATTTCTACTAGTGCCATCATCACCCCTATATCGCCTCGCGTTACCGTCCCTCTCCTAAACCCAAACTGGTCGTCACTCAGGTATTCGTTATCGGTATCCTTCTTCTCTAGCATTCTATTTATAACTCTCAGTAATTTGGCCACGTGGGATATAAAGTTTATTGTCCTATAGTCTTCACACATTTTTGCCTTGCTCTTCTTCGGTATCGGAATTAGTATTGTCTTCGCAAAGTCCTCCGGCCAAACTCCATCCAAAGCTCTTCAACATATTCCTTCCACCTCTCCTGGGTCTCTTTTCGCTCTGCGGTCAACTTTCCTGTCTTGTCTGTTATTGTTATAATTCCTCTTCCCTTGCTACAGCCCGTCAGTTCCTTTACTTTCCTACATAATGCACCTGCTCTTCCTTCATTTTGGTATTTCTCTAACGAGTCGATCTGTTATCTCCACCTAGCCTCTCTAGCTTTCTTTGCCTTCCTTTTCTTCTAAGCCTGTTGTTTAATTCCCGGAATTTTTTCATGCCTATCTCTGAATATACGAGTACGCTCTTCCATTTTCTTCTCTCCTGCATATCTATTATCATCTTCTTCCTGATCCACGCTTTCTAATTTTAGTTGCACTTACTACGCTTACCATCCATTTCACCGCTTTCGCCTTTTTTCAAACCTCCCCATTCATTTTCCTCTGATCTCACCCCATGATCCGCACCCATTATTTTATCAACCTGCTCTTGATACATCTTCTTCATTGCCTCAGTTAATGCCTCCGTTTTCCACTTTCGTACCCTCCAAACCCTTCTCATCTTCTTTAGTTTTACGAATCATTGCATGACTAATAAGTCGTGATCTGAGTCTGTATCAGCTCCTGTAGAGGAATTTTTTTAACACTATTCCTGTATCTGTAACGAACCATAATACAATCTATCTGAAACCTATCGGTGTCTCCCGTCTTCTTCCAAGTGTACCTTCGTCGAAGATGAATTCTGAACCATGTATTTGAAATCACTAGGTTATTTCTCCGGCAAAACTCCACAACTTTCTCACCACGATTATTTCTCCTCCCGAGCCCATAATCGCCCACCTCCCACCCATCTCTTCCTTCACCCACCACGACCGCAGGGACCAGCTCCCACCGCCCCGCCGCCGGGTCCGACACCCGACCCATTGGGCCGAGTTACGTAGTTGCCAGGATTCATTTTCATATAAGAACTGCCCATAATTTCAACAATTTGTTATTTGAGATGGTATTCCGTTGCCTTACTCAATAATGTTTTTACGCGACACCATCACGTGAAAGGCCACCCACTGGTCAGACGCCTTTTGCAGCCACCACACTGAGGTACAGACGCTGCGCGGACTACCATTCGACAGTCTCCTAACCTTCAACCTATCTGGCATTTTTAGCCCTGCCAGGAGCATTGCTCCCGCCAGTTCAGCTCTAGGGGTCATCGGAGCATGCAAGCCCTTCCACCACGACAAGGTTGCAGTCCAAGGGAAGAGAGTATGTCGATAGCCATCGGTAAACCATGCCCACCTACTATTCTTTTGTGCAGCGAGATCCTTATGGGCATGCTATCGCATTATGCTTTATTTCTTTGAACAGCAGCATTCACACTGATCACAATAGCATCACCTTAACATTACTTCATGCATGGTGGTGGACCTTCAATTCAGTGACCTCCAAATTACGATATTTTTAACTTACTGGCGTGGCCAGTTAACACCATAGAGAATTGTAGTTGACGTTTAGTCTGCATCCGGATAAATCTGATTCTCTTATGTGAAGTAGTCAACCAAGTTCATACCGTCCGAATTCAATATTTCCCCTTCCCTACTACGTAAGATCATTTCACTCCCTTTATTTTACGTCTCCCAAAATCCTAACTTTGCAGGAATGTTTAGCTCTGGACGGTGTAGTACATCTAAAACTTACCAAACTTTGGAAAAAAGACAAACTTTGCAAATTTCATTATTTAGTTATTTATTCACGACCCGGGTTTCGACAGTTTATGTCAGTTTCATCTTCAGGTCTTACCCCTATAATCGTTCGTTTTGTTACCAAACTTTGCCATTGCATGATAAACAAAGACCAGCCGCAACATTATATTTAGTTTATTTTTAAGACAAGACGAGATAACTTTTCATTTTATTTTTGTGATTGGTTTGATACGGTGGATAAAATTATGAGCGATTCGGAGAAAACGACATTAGTCAATGATGAGGAACTTGAAATACGTACATAATAAAATCTTAATATGGCCGAGTTGATTCCCTACCGCAAAGAATTGCTCCGCACACGAATTAATGGGTACCCTTTGCAATTTTGTTAATATTTTTCAGACACAATGCTTAAGAGTTTTCCTTGCTTGTCGCACTGCCAACATATCAATAAGTATACTATCACAAATTGGCATCCAGTCTAGTAACACCTATTTCCATCAAATCCACCAACCATTTCCACGAGAATTAGGAAGTCGGAGTAGTCTGACTATTGGCATGCCTTGGGACCATAATTAGATTCCTGGTGCAGGTAGATTTTTCCCGATAAATTTTCAAAAAATTGATTTAAGAATTTCAGAACTAAATATGTACCAGTCGTTAATCTTAAAAAATCAGCCTTCAATCAGAAAAAATCTACTAATCCTGCAACTTTTGAGCATGTAAAATTTCAATCCCTTGACGTTCACATCCATCTCTCCGTCTTCTGGGATACTTCGGCTTCTTAATTTTACTAAATAAATTATATATCATATATTGGAGCGCAATTATGAGACGCGCACATGTAAATTTCACTGTATACTCGGACACGTCGAAGCACCATAAAATTTCTTCATCTACATCTAGAAAATACCCTGCAAGTTACCTCAAAGGTGTGTGGCAGGAGATGAGTAGTCACCAACATGCATTTCACTATGCATTAGCATAAATCGCTAATGCTTATCAGGAGGCGAAGCCTCACAAGCATGCACTACACTGTAGGTATGCCACCAATGTTAGAAGGACCGTTCTTATTAATGTATTTTGCAAATACATAAATGGGCATATTCTTGTGAGGCGGTCTTGTGGTTACCTGCAACCATAATGAAAGGCATTTCTCTTTTGTGCCACTGAGTAGCTAATCCGCTTAGTCCGCTGATGTGTACCTATACATTAAAGATATACACTGCAGTCAGAAACGACATTTTAAGTCCACCTTTCGCAAAGAACGGATAAAAATTCACGCCATAAATCCTTTAAAAAAATTAGCATTTGTAACACACCATTATAAAATTGACCAGAAGTAGATACCTAATTCAAGTAAAATAAGACAATGAATATTCACTTTATTTTATGAAGGTTTACATACAGAAGAGCACACTGAAACGAAGATGTAGCTTTAACTCCATGCAGGACGCTAACAAAGACATTGCTGAAATGTGAGAATCCGCCCGGTTGACAGAAAAAAAAGGCGCTCATATTACCACTGAGATCCGCACCCAGTCAAAAAACTATGAAACCTCTTCACTCTCTCTTACAGTCTAGATCTCTCCGACTACGAGGATGGTGACGTCGTCCCACTGATCACACCACAGAAAGCTGCCATGCTTGGAGCTACGAACATAATGGCCACGTGGACATCGCAGCTAACTAAGCTCTTAACTTCTGGTTTGGTCGCTGTGATCATTACTCTGACTTTTATCGCCATGTACCAGTTAAGAAGTACATATGCTCTAGACTACTCCCGACATAATATCATTCTCGTCGATGCAACGGAGCAAATCACCGCTGAGAGAGCTTGCGTGGCCGAGTCAATAGCCAGACAATATCGAGACGTCCCGTGCTACCTTTACCTCACATCCAACCCAACTCTAGCACTCCAAATATTATCGGACACGTATCCAAACCTGTATCTACGACGATGGTCTTGGTCGCCGAACATCAAGGATACTCCAATGGAACCTTTACTAAAAAACGTGGGAGTAGTGTGGCTCAAACTGCTGAGAAGTCAATCAAAAATTCAGGAGCTGACTGCCCGAGCAGTAACTCTTTGGAAATACGGAGGAACGACACTGTCCCTGGATTGGCAGATGGTGGACGGCGAAGGCTGTCTCGGAGTGGAAAGACTACCCTATAATCGAGTCGACGCTCACGCCATGGCGTTTCTGAGACTAGAGACCTGTCACGTCCTGATGGAAAAGCTTCTAGTGGAAATCAGAAGAGAACTGGAAGGGGGAAGAAAATTTGACGCAGAAAAACTTTTTGCCCAAGTTTTGCGACAGTTATGTCCGAGCACGAAAGAACTGAAGGAGGAGCCGGATTTGTGTCACGGAATGCAAGTCTACAATGGCACGCTTCGCTGCGCGGCTCCACTCCCCGGAGATTGGCGTGATACCAACAGCGTAAATTGTCCATTAATTAAATCTGGAAATTTTAAGTCGGAATATGTCAACGTTAATGTGGTTTTACCATCCATTTGATTCTGATAGCGTTTCAACTCATGACTAATTTAGATATTGATCAGTTCCATTAGTTCCATCGCAAGACGCATTCTTCTCACCACGGACAAAAACGTTCACTTGCAAATTTTTCATTACATAAATACTCTCGCGTTTCTTAACTACTAATGAGATCAAACTCGATGTCACTGAAAGGTTCAATAAAGACGTTTTTGGTAGCGTGAATTTCGTGCTTTTCTTTCTCTATTTCCATGCGCTTGAATTCTTCAAATTCTTCCACCAAGCTCTTCCTTGGCTCCAAACGGAGCAAGTTTAGTGAGTCAGGAGAATCATCTTTATCTAAGTCCCATTCTTGATGGTATATTTTCGGTGATTCCTCTGGTCGTTTTGCTCTTCTTTCACGTTCGGAAACATCCTCTTTTACTGAGATGTATTCGTATAATTGAAGAGCGCCATACCACAAGTAAAAATTCAAAGCTGTAAGAACAAATGAAGTGCTTAAATAATTATGTTTAGCTGATTATAATTTGTTTCAGAATTGATTTAACTTTGATGATAAAATATAGCAAATAAAATGATGAAAGTTATTTGCAATGGAGGCAAAAAAAAATGTCTTACTGCATCATAGCTACTACTCGCGCTCCTATAGCCTCTCTTTTTTTGTTTCAAGACATAATTTAGGGAGCGTGGTGGCCTACTAGTAGTGGGTAGAGCGCTTGGCTACTGGTCGAAGGGTCCCGGGGTCAAATCTGGGTGAAGCCTTTGGACGCCCCCGAACAAAAAATCCTCGGAGTGCGAGGTGGCACAAGGAAAAAAACCCCCCTACCCTGATTGCGTGAAATTCACACGCCTGTGGTTTAGCCCGGGGTGAGCTCTACCCTCAACAATCCAAACCAACCTTCGGGTTGAATAACTGAGTAAGAGAGAGAGACATAATTTTCTCCCATTGAGTTGACTGGAGGGGGCGATAGCTTCCCGAGGTGAAGCCAGTCCGTTTTTCCTGCTTGCGCATTTAGCCATATTGCTATACCTAGCTATCCAAGCTTTGCATTGAAATACGTGTTGACAAAATTTCCAGTTTTGCCCTTGTCTGTTACTTCTGAAGTGTATTAAAGGTACACAAATACTAAGGATTCATTCTGTTGTTTTTTATATTATTATTTCTCTCCAAAAGTACGTCTTTTGACCGTAATAAGAGAAACTTACTTGCCATTCACAGATGGTTTGCTTCTCGGCTTACGGCTCCTGTAATCGGCGCGATAGGAAGATACCGCTGTGATCGCGTAGCATTACATTCAGTGTAACGTGCTTATGACAGTGACTTTTTAGCGCAGCATTGACTATGCATCTAAACTTCGTGTTAATGAGCGACCGATACCCCTAGCCTCATCCTCTAAATCATTTCCCTAATCGCCCATTTCTTCAAAACCTTAACAGTTATTTTTTGTATTATTTACCGTGATTACCTTGCTGGTATATTCACGCTGTTTCATATTTTCATCATTCATACTGACTTTTGCATAGGGGTATTTTTTTAATAACCTGGTGATTATGTTAAAATACTGAAAACATTATATTGTCTACACTACTGATTCCCTCTGAGTTTTTTGCAGTCTTTCGTTACAATTAATGCGTTTGGCCATTGATTGTGAAAATCCATAGTGAAAGTATTATTTTGTTCAATATTTTTGCAATGCATTTATTTTTTAATGCAATTAATTTTATTGATCAGTTAATTTGTATGATTTTTTCACATTCTTCTACGTTTGGCACGTCTACGATTTTCCTGGCTGTATTGTTATATGTTCTGGTTCCCACAATATATTTATAATAATTATAATATAAGTGTCCTAAAGGATTTTTTTCCATTGGTAACACCTTCCTAGCTATAAAAATGCTGAATTATCGGTATCAAATCTAATCTTTTCATAACGGTCGCTTTTCTTTTATAAGAATTTGATTCGAATTCCTATTTGATAATTTCTACCTTCTTCTGTAATTTCGTAGCATATTGTTTTGCATATAAGGTCCAAAGTGTATTTTGCTCCAAAATTGTTAGCGCGTTATGCATATAAATCTTATGCAGTTTCGTAAATAACATTTCGTACGCAAATGGGATTCTTTCACTTTAAAAAAGATTATTGCCCTTAATATTTAACAAATGTAGCCATAATATTATGCATTCCACCATCTAATTTGTATTCCCAAACCACGAGTATACAAAATTATGTATATTCGTGCGCAAAACATTCGCATCACACATCTGTTGCCTAGGAGCAGTATATTAATCTTACTTTTTACTTGACGTTACCGTGGCTAAATAAATTAAATACACCATTAATGTGTATTCCAGGTTTTTAATTTTGATCGTGAAGATGCAGAAAAGTCGTAGTCCAAATATTATTAGGCCAAAATAGAAGTCGTGGAGGTAAATAACATACATGTCAATGCTATACCTGGGCACAACAATATAGCCGGATGCGCAAAAATCCCCCCCCCCTGGCTTCACTTTCGGACGGTAGGAGGTTTAGGGGACGCCCCCTCCAGTTAACTCGATGTTTTCTCCAGCTATCCCGCATAGCTTGGATATAGAACGCTTGAAACACCTTTGCTCAGATCATTGCCAGTACACAATACAACATGACGAAAGCCAAAAGAATAGGGATTCCCATAATTTGACCACTAATCGTCTAAGTTGAAACAGTCAAAATATCTTCCTTTCATTCAATTATCTACAGTCAGGAAAGTTCAAGGATTTTCATTTTATATTAGAGTTACTCAACCCTTTTAAGTACACCTTATCCTACATTCCCTTGGTTCTGGATTTTATTGACACATAAACACATGATTTCCTTGAAGTTTTTCCCGCACTACCGGCGATAAGTTCATATGCGGGAAGAAAATAAAAGACATATTCACAACAAGAACCATTAACATTTTTTACTTTTCGAGGAAAAGATCTATTTCTTTCTCGGAAAATATTTGGAGCAAAAAAGTGAATATTAAAATAGAACTCTTATCGACTTTGCGGCGCTCAGTCAAACCTGTCAGAGACTTTTTAAAATAGATATTGAGTCACAGTAAAATTTTGTACGCGAACAAAACGAACTCATTCACTTCTCGATGCATTATAGGGCAGAAGTCAACTGCAAAGTAGATAACGTAGATTTGTATTTGAAAACATGCGAGGCATGAAATATAGATAGAGGGAATAAATGAAATCACAGCATAGCACTGAGTACCTCCACCTACCTATCACCGAAGTATTAAATAAAATGTAGACCAGAGTAAGAGGATTTCCGAAACTCGCGTAGATTATGATTGAAGTAACAATGCCTGTGGAAACGTCCTTCACCAGTTCCGAAATCGTAAATATGAGTGGCGGCAGCAGCAGCCTTTTATTTGACTGTCAAAATGATTCAGATTCAGATGAAAGGTTATGTCAAATATTCAAATGAATACGATGAAAATTTTACATCATTTTTAAGAGAAAACTTACTGCCAAAACGCCTGCTATCAAGGATCCAGATAGCACTCCACTGACGAGTGAAGGTATAACACCGAGTCCAACGATTATCTGTCGGCCTAAATTTGAGTAACACACAAAGTAAGAATTATATTAGAAAAATTGGCTGAATGCATATGCCAGCACAAGGATTCAATTGGTTAAAAAACACTTCATTGGAATCCATAAACGCGATTCAACTTACCACTGGGAATTGAATATGAATGAATCTTTGCAATTTCTGAGGAACCAAATAAGCCGTCCACACCTATCGTCCACTCTGCTTGTCCATTAGACAAACTGTAGAAACTTAGAGCCTATTAAAAACATCAACGCGTCAGAAGCTGAATCTCATAGGTTCAAAAGAGTGAGTTAACGTAATTTAATTATTAATAAAACAATACAGCTTGAGGTAATGTAAAACTGAAAATTTTACCTATGCACTAAACTTACCAACCCTACAAGCCCGAGAAAGAAAGCTCGCAGTTCTATGCCCTTCATCCTTGTTCATGTTCCAACCTCATTTTTAGTTAAATATAATCATGCATCTATGGAGTCATCGTGATTATAGCATGAAAGAATCTTCATATTTCATGTGTGATGTAATATCTCTACACTTGTATTGAATTTTAAAGGAACCAAAATATTTATTTGTAGTTGCTTAGTAACAACATACATGTAAATCCGTCCAAAATTGCCTGCCGTATAATTTGATCGAATTTCTTTCAAAATGCGCATTCATTGCCTCGGTATATTTGTCTACAAATTATATACCATTTACTGTTAAAACACTCACATCTACAAAAATGACTGTAGAAGAAAAAATTATAAACGATTTAGTTCTATAGAGCCAGAGTGATACACATGCGATTTTCATGGTGATGTTTCGTTATTGTTCAGGAGACAAATGCAAGAACGCGCCAACGATTTATTTCTTCCACCATGGGTTATAATTCAGCATTCTTAAATATACCTCATGCTCATAAATATTTAGCGAAAACAAATGGAAAGTTCTTGACGATGCAACTTCAACCATCACCCAAGATTTTATGTACGCCAAACACTGCCAAATGAAGTTGCGGCAACATTTTCCTGAATCCTACTTATAGCGAAAATGATATAATCAGATATTACGCATATCAATGGTTTGAGAGTAGTCACACATTTCAAGTCAATTGAAACAACATTTAAATTCCCAACACAATGTCATTAGAGGGTGCATACGGAACGCAAGAAATTGAAACTACCAAGTGGGTAAAAAAGCAGAGACATTTATGAATTATCTTACACTGACGGGACAAAAATCAGAAGAAAATAATGTCTGCCATGAGCTAAGTTCATGGGGACGCCAACAATATTTACGTAAACCAAAACACTGGACAAAAGGCTGCCGATGATTAGAGTGACTCTTCGATGAAGAGTAGACAGTGATGTCATTGCTCGCTGTTACTGAGGTAACAGAATACTTGTAGCCAGTTATGCACCAGAAATGCTGCAAAAAATGCATTGATTTATAGTTCCATTGTGTTATGTATTATATTCACAATAATACTTTATTGCAAATTATCATATACTGCATTACCATAAACTATCACTTCCCCCTTGAATAAACGAACTCCTCCGGATATTAACTTCACAAAAAATATAAATATCTCCATGATGATCACAAATCCTTGAAGAATTAGCCACGGAACAAGAAATGTAGGCCTCCCCTGAGAAAGCAAAACTAATCGTTATCTTATGCCTTTTATTAATAAATACAACTCCCACTGTAAATTTTACTTACTAACACAGATCCAACAACGAGTAGTATGTAATGCTCTGCTCCCACAACAGAAGATATTAGCTTAAGATCTCTCTTCATGGCGGGATTGACTGTAAAATAAACTTCATTCCATGAATTTAAATTATATCATAGAAAGGTGAATCGCGGAAAAACTAAATTTCAGTTTTCTCAATTATGCATCGCCAACGCTTAGCTCAATTTTTACACTTTTTCTGAGACCACTCTTTAGATAATTAATTAGAGAATAAACCATCAAAAAATTAAAATGCGAATCAAAATACACAATCGTTTTATACTATTTTTGAAAAGTAACAACTCTAGCATTATTTGGTACACAATGAGAGAGGATGTCGCAAATAAAAAACAAAACACTTGAATTAAAACAATAAGTTCTACAAGCAAGATAAAAATCACAACGTAAGATTAGTTGGCTGATTAGTTGGCTAGAAATATCAAGGCTGCTGCGGTCATATTATTACATAAATCATTTAAAATATATCGATTATACCTCCTGTTTATCGGGCTTTTACGACTCCCACTCAATGTATTATTTCCTTTTCATGCGTAGAATCACTCCGATTACGATGCTATGGGAAGAAATTAGATCGCTTTGGCCAATTTTGGGGAAATAAAACTTTAAGCTTTTCCCTATACCGATATTTTCCGACATTGATAAGAGAAATGAATTCATACAATCTCTCTAGATCTTGTGGGCATTCACTGAATCGTCGAGAGCGGCCACTCTCATCTTAAAAGTTAACAGTATCGCATACTAATTACTCATAGTTACCTGCATATTCCTCATACGTACACCTATCATCTTTTGAGTACTTTCTCCACATTTCATCGTCTAAAATCTGGCCACCGCGCATGATTCTGAAAATATCTGTCACAGTGAACAGCTACAACGAAAGAAAGTAAACATAAATTTCGAGATAGCCTGTGAATATCAAATCTTCCAAATAATATTACTTACAGCACCAATCACCCCAAGAAAAGTCACAAAAGACTCGCATCCTAAGTACTTTGAGGAACATAATCTTTCCAAATGGCTTTCGGTAACTACCTAAAGAAGGAAAAAGTAAGTGAAATGAAGCTCAGTTGCAAATTTGGGTAATATAATTAAAAAAAGCTAATAAATCGGCGCGAAATTGTACATAAAAAGCAACAATTTTGCGTGCAATCTGCAGAAAACAAAAATATATACATACCTGAGGAACACTTGTAGTGCAGAAATAACAACGGGACATGCTACATCACAATCAGTACATTTCGTTTCAATTAAGAATAGAAAATATGTCCCAGTCATGCCATAAATTTTGTTATGAATAGGAAACGAAATGCAATTGGTTGATGATTTTCAAAACATTGAAGTTTGCTGTTACTTGTTAAATGGTAATTTCAAGCTAACATTTTTCTGCCTCCATGGTCGATGGAATTTCAATCAGACCGTTATCTTCACTATTTTGTTAAATAATGAGTCAATTTTAGGGTTTCAGGTAGGGTCAATTTTACTGGATGAAAATTTGCCATGTCAAACCATCAAAATTCACTAAGTTGTTTTCGTGGTTTCCGTCAGCCTCATTGTTGATTCTTAATAAATAATAATAATTGCCTTGAGCTGCCACTACACCCCACTTAATCAAATTGTCACGTTCTACCATTACCTTTTCGGTTCCTTTATGTTAAAGCTTTATGTCAACAGAAAATACCACATTCCATATGAGTCATAATTACGGTTTCAAATACTAATATTTAAGTTATACATTTAAATATCTCTAAAGTCGTTGATTTCTTCCATCACAGCCATGAAAATTTCGAAGTATAAAGTCAAGGAGAATTTAATTATCCTGCTTATTATTTGCACGGTACGTACAAAAAAGATGCAAAATTAGGATTAATTAAGCAAAGATAGCAACAAAGTATCATATAATTTCACTCCTGAACTTTCATAGGTTTCTATCGTGTTGAGCAGCATTACTTTGGAGGTAGGCGATGTTCCACGTTCTGATCGGGTAAGCAAATTGTATTGCCCCAAAAAAGGAAGATGCTACTGGACATCGAATGTAATTACAACTGATTTAAGTAAGTGTATTGCATAACTCTAATTCAAAATTGCTCAAATCCTATTTCTTACTAATCAATTGAAGGAAACGTGTTTCATAAAATGGAGATAGCATGGAGAACTTACCGACACAGAAAAATGAAAGCAGTATACAGGTGGTGAAATAATTATTGGGAATCATTAAAGAAATGAAAACAAACTAAAATAAATAGAAGAAGTCACAAAGGCACCAGATGCATAAGCCCAACCAAAAAAGTTTCAGAAAACGAATACGTGAGCGAGCTTAAGATCCATATAAAAAGGCAGTTAGCTTATACATGGGAACGGCAAGTACCGTGGAGAAACACTATAAGAAATGAAGGCGAACTAGGTAGTTGAAAGAAATTGCGAACCCCAAAAATTGATAAGTTTACGGAAACTTGGAAGATTTTAACATTATGGAATGCCTGAGGCGAAAAGATCAATGAAACATTTTTCACGCAGGTTAAACTCACATTTATATATCAAATTAATGATTACATACTGCTGGAATTTGGGTATAATTCAAATGCAGACATTCCCCTTCATTGGAAGTAACATGGGTTACATTATACTGAATTTTATCTAATTTTTTATGTAATTGGAATTCATAACTTCTGGGGTGAAAAATATATAGTATATCCAGTTCCGCTACTCCCTCACAAGCCATTTCAGTATTGCTCTCCGCGTGAATTAACTAGAAGTCGTCGGGGCGACGTCGTAGTTACTTAAGTCGCCCCGAAAGTAACGACTTAAGTAACAACGAAGTTGGAATATCGAATGTTTAGTGACAAAGAAGTTGACTTACATCTATATATTTCCCTGCAAGCCGCCGCGTGGGCGGGTGACAGGGGCTGTTAGGACACTAGCCACGAAAGAGAGGTAATAGTGGTAATAGGAAGAGGAAAGAGAAAAATAATGAAAGTGAATTGTTAGCTAACGCACTGTTTAGTGACTCACTCTGTTTTGCCATATACACCAATGGTACCTACGTGGAAAAGGGAATTTTTTTACCAATCAATGCAGCAGTGTGTCTCAATCATTTTTTATTTCTATCGGTTCTAGATATTTAGTGCGGGGTTAAAATATTATCCTCCGTGTTACCCTGGAATTCGCGTCGTCTGAAATAGCATCTCTCTTTTGCTTTGTCACCCGAGGTCCTTCTGTGCTTTTTTATTGCTAAATCCTAGTCTCCCGTGCAGCAACTCGAATGTTTCGTATGTTTATCCACGCGAGGTCTGAAGTCAGGGCCGTATCTGTAACCCGCGAAACCGCGCAACGCGCGGGTACCTGCATGAATTGGGGCCCGCCCAAGGGGACCCTCTGCCAGGGGCGGATTAAGGTCGTTGTTTTGGTTGAGGCGGATTACTGCTTTCCTGGGGTCTGGGGCATTCTCTAAGCAGGCCCTTCAAATATTATTGCAGGAGGGCCCAGAATTTGTAAATTCGGCACTGCTGAAGTTATAGTGTTTCCCAAACAGTTGGCTTGACGCGATTCATTTATATTTACTCCCCCATCTTTATGGCAATGGCGTTGATGTGATTTATTTCACAAGAAGTGTACAGCAGCGCGTTTGCTAAGATTAAGTTCAAGTCCCCACTCAAGACACCGCGAGTTGTCGTTATTAAATCCGAATAGAAAGCACATGCTGTTAAAAGAGTGGCAAAGGTTATAAATTGAAACCATGAGGATCAAATCAGGCACATTACAGTTACGGTTTCGCCCAGGATGTCATCCATCAGGAATAGTTTGCGCGAAGACTTGGGTAATGATATTGAAATTGGGCCATAGTTCCTGGACCCACGTCAGACAATTAACGTGAGAAAATGCCCCTCTATGTAATTAATGAAAAACCATTCTTACTATAAGGCATCTGCCGGCACATACATTATATCGTATGTACCTATAGGCACGAAAACATTGTACCTTCCACACCTCCACCTTAATCTCTGCTAAGGAGAAGGTTGACCTGATGGAGTCTATATATTCAAATTTCGGTTAAATGCAAAAGTGGTGTAATGAGAATAGTTTAGTTATCAATTAACACAAAACTGTCCTAGTCTGTTTTCATAACAAAATGACGGTAAGTAATCACATACCACTTATAAACAATGACTTACTCCAGGCCACTTCTACTACATTCCAGGTAATCATATAACAGGACATCCGTTGGTCTGTGCATGTGAATGAAATTATTAACAAAATAGCCATAGGTATCTTCATGATCCGAAAGCTTGCTCCCATGGTCTCCTTCCGCACTTTATAGTTGATATATTTTGCTAAAATTCATTCCCATATTTCTTATGCAATAATGTTCTGAGGTAGCTCCACAGTGTTTTCTGTTCAAAAACAAGCTATCAAAACTAGCTATGTTAGAATTTCCATCCGCGCCCCCGAGAAACCCCTCTTTTCCGCCTCCAAAATCCTTACTCTCCCCGAAAACTTTATACTGACATGTGTCTGCTTTGTAAAAGACAATCCTGCGATTTTCAGAACCAACTCTGAGTATTACAACTACTCCAGACGGAGCAACTCCCTTATTCATATCGGTTAGCACTCCTCTTCCCTTTCGTTGCGTGGTCCCCATCATTCTGCTTCCATATTGTACAACAAACTACCACTATATATCAAATCTCTTTCTTCCCCATTTTAAAAGGAATGAAAACAATATCTTTCGGTTAATGTGCGCTTTCGTCCCGCCAGCCCAAATTCATTTTTGATATACTTGCAACAGAGCTTTTTCAACCAAATTACGTACATTTTTTCCTGCACACTATGCGCATTCTAAAAATTTTTTATCATTGCCATTTTTTTCAATAAAGTGAATACATTTATGGAGTCCAATGATTCAGAACTATTATTTTTTATTTATACGTGATGCTGTATTATATTGTGAAATATTGGACTGTGTTGTGTTATCATTGTTTGACTTATGTAACATTTATTGTGACGAACCTATATGCAGACATTTTCTACCCGCCAGCTAAATAAAAATATTATTATTATTACAGAAATAGGCGAGGGGGTATAGCAGATTTTTTTCTGGGAAAAAGCCTTAAAGATAGTTTACATTTCATAACTATTAAAGAAACACTTTAATGTCTCACATCATTACTTCAATTCTTATCACTAGGCTTCATTGTGAAAGCGACCATAGCAGATGTCTTGGCTGGAGTATTGGCTTCGATTTGTCTCGTCATCGGGGAAGAAACTGTAAGTACCTTGTTCCTGGATGAAACCCCTATAAAAATCAGTATAAAAATACAAAATTCACGATTATTTCTATAAGAGACTACTTCCCTATTCCAGGCTATGCCATATGGTTATTTACCATGGCTTTTTCTTTCATGTAAAAATCTGATTTTGACGCAAGGTCCTTCGATCGCTTTGTTCGGGTACACAGCTCTCCCTGTGGAGAAATACTCTACAATCGCATGTTTGGTTGTATCTACCTTCCTTTACGGTAAGTTACATTATATAAGGAATTTTCAAGGTCCTTAGACGTGATATTGAAGTTTGATTATTGCTCTACGGTAGATATGTCCAACTTACTTTCCTACCGTAACCAATTTACTTCACCACACAGTTTTAGAATGGAGCCTTTGGTATGACATGGTTAATTCCTTCAGAATGCTTAGGATGGCAAGAACATGCGAATCAGTGAAAAAAGCTGTCAAAGACAAAATGAATGCTACACGTTCCCTTGATGTTGATGATACTGATCATACTGATCGAAAAACTTCCCGCGCTGAAGAGCTCGAGTGCTGCTCGGTGCCCTCATTGTGAATTTAGGAAATTGCTGCCATCTATGAAGCCAAGGATAAACAAAAAAAACAGGAGAAAATCGATGCTATTATTTATTTGTTTAAATTTTACACGATGGATAAACATGATCAAACATTTATGGGAATTTTGCAGGATCAGGGACAAGCGATCCCTTTCCTCGATTCTATGTTCGGTTTTCTCTACAGATGGTAAATGTACTTCGTTACTTTTAGACATAGCACTGTAACTAATATACATTTCATTAAAGTTGTCAATAAAACTCTACTTTTGCAGCACTGACTTCTTTCGATTACAGACTGATCCTAATATAAAAATAGGATTTCCCCCAGGTGTTGCAGAACAAGTTGTACTAAAAGTATTAAGGAAATGGGAAACCAAGGCTCGACTGGATGACCGGTTAGAGTAATTATATTTTGCGGATACACAGCAATAAGCAATGGTTAAGTGAATATAACTCACTGTTGTCTCTTTCAAATTTCTAGAAAATCTTCAGATGAGGGAGAACCTCACTCAATCACTGAAGAAGTGGTGGAAACAGAACCGTTGAAGACAGAGCGTGACCCAGTAGAACCATCGAGCAGCGGAAAAGAAACTGAGGCGATATGGTAAAGAATGAATTTTTTATTTGTGATTGAAATGAGCGACAGAATTAGTCGAACTGACTCTTACTCTCTTTGTATTTTAAGCAGTAAAACTGAAGGACAGAGTGCAAGTGACTGCTACAACGGTGCCGTACGAAGTGGATATCAATGGTCCCAAACAATATCAGACCTAGATGTTCAGGTATGAAATCAGGCAGTTTATCTTTGGTAATTCTTTACTAGGCTTTCTTCCCTAGTGTAAAATATGCTGGTAAATATTCCCCTGATTAGCACATTTTTATTTGCAGGTTTTCATGATTAATTTGGTAGAAACTCTGTTAATTAATCCAATTAATGGTAACATTCCTATCGTAATTCTTCTGTCCTTCATGACAGTATAAAATTTACCAGTTTTAATGATAGAATTGTATTCCCTGCCTATGACAAGTATTAATGTAGAAAAGAGACGTTTTCTTTCATATTCTTTACATTTTATTGATGGGGGTTTCGCCGTTTGTTTTCTTACCCATGAATCCACAACAACCCAGTATTCCAGTCTTCCCAGTATCTTTTCTTTGCTATTTTTTCCGTAGTAGACAAGGTGCATAGCTAAGGTCTGGGGTGATATACATACAATGATATGTATATTACCCCTGAATCAGTGTTATAATTAGCAACTCAAATATCTGGTGTATTTAATACTCATTTTGTGTATGTTATGATCACCTGCTCTTCATCAGTTTCGGAGTCACTCAGACGGCTCTATCTATGACTGCAGTGTTTATTATGAATAATTTCAGCCATTTTTTTCTTGTGGATACCTACTTAGATTAGATTGGATTATATTTTTAGTGTGGGGAGTCCCTGAGGCACTCAGACCTTTTGGTCCATTGTGCCGACCACCTTAAATACAAATGCCCCTAGAGTCTAATAGTCTTGCTGAAGGCTACTAGGTCTCCTATTGGGATGTCCCTGATTTCAATGGGTTCCAGAAACAGTGATCCCAGGTGTCTGTTTCGAGCTCTCATCAAAGTAGGACACTCGAATAGTATATGGGATCTGGCTTCATCCTCTTCTTCACACCATCTACATCTGGCTGAATCGACAATCCTTAGTAGATATAGGTGTCTCATTACACGATAGTGCCCAGTGAGTAATCCTACAATCATTCGACTTTGTTCCCGGTTTGATAGTAGGAGTATCTTTACAAGGCATGGGTTTGGTCCTTGTATGTAGAGTTTTGCCTGTTGTAGCCCTGGTGAAGTCCGCCAGATATCAGAATGTTGGGATAAGCCCCATTTCCTGATCTCTTCCATTCCCGTTGAGGGTCCAATTGCAACAATTGGTTGCGGCCCAATCAGATTGTGGTTGGTTCCCGCTTTTGCAAGTTTGTCCGCTATTTAATTTCCAGTTACACCTTCATGTCCAGGTACCCAGAAGAGTTCTACCTTGTTGTGGATACCTAAGAAAGCCTTTTCAATTACAGAGCACCAATGTAAGTGTAGGTTGCCCTTTTAAATGTTAGTATACATATCAAATGAACTTACTCAATGTAGACAATCTGCATAATATCATGCTATTCAGTGTAAATATGGTATAATATCTATTCTCTTTCAATGCGTTGCGTAGTAATAATTTTCTGCTGTTCCATGGGTTGATATTTTTATGATAAATAAGATTATTTAATTCACATCTCAACTAAAATCTTATTTTGCTATTTCTCTGCACAATAATTTCACAAATCAATATTATGTATAGTTAAATTGCATTTTTGGAACTAAAAAACAATTTAAATACATTAAACTCTGCATTAGGTACACACATGAGTACACCTCTTTCTCCAATTGATTTCTTGTTCTGGACCCCAAAAAATTTGTTGGGTGTGCTTTTATTTCTACCTCTATTATCATGTTGCTCACCTGTTTGTTCTATGTTTACTATCTTCTTCGTCAATTTTACATTTAATACCATAGCTACCCCACGTTGACACTCTTCCTCCACACTATTAATTATCTAATAACTATCACTCCAATAACTCCGCACTGTCTTTCTGTCTCACCTCACACAACCTCAACACATTTATTTTCCCTTTTGCCATCTCCTGTTTACTATTATCTATTGTCCCTGCTTTCATCATTATTGTAAAATTCGAGGTCCTCTTTGTACTGCTGCTTTCCTCCTCTTCTTCCTGGTCTTCTCCTTTGTCATAATCCTTGTATCCACTGTTGTTGTTGCTTCGCAAGAATGTTTTGAGATTATGGCCATGAAGGCCTTGCCTAACCCACTGTAGAGCAAAACACCTAGCCTAGTAGGTGGAGTCCAGTCGTTGCCAGGATTTAGTGCTCTATTATTGACCTTCATGATCAGGGAACTTGATATAAAGTTGGCTGGCCTTCCATTACTGTTCCTAACAGCATTTTTTATGTGATACCATCACTGGGTTACCTTTGGCATTCCTTCAACCTATCTAGTAGGGGTGGCCTTACCAGGAGCAGTTTTATTTTTTCTACCAGTCAAGCTCTATTAGGGATCTTAGAACGTGCAAGCCCTTCCACCACGTCAAGATTATTGAGTCCATGGGAAATGTGTGGTATGCATGCCTGAAAAATATTTATAAGAGACCTTTTGGCATTGTGGCATCGAGCGTAAAGATAATTCCTGTACCAATTATGGCTAGATTAGAGCCTCTCCAACAAGGATAGACAGTGGCGAATATAGGTTATAACTTTGGGGGGTCCAAGACCGGCTAGCTAGCGGCGACCGGCTGTAGTTTAGGTATCTGCGCAAGCACCGAGGGCCTCTCCCGGCAGCCATGCAGCCTTATTTTGGGGGGCCACGCCAGTTTATTCTGCTCTGGATAGAGAGAGAGATATTAGAATATGACTAAGGAGTTTGAAATTGTAATTTGTTGAACAACATTGTATGCTATCATTGACCAGGACCCTTATTTTCTCAGCAGTTAGTCTTTATAAATCCCAAAAAATAGTAATAAATGTACATTCAGGCAAATATCTTATCTCAGTTATAATTAACTGCTTAGTACACAATTTAAAAATGTGTAATGTGTAAAAATGGATAAAAATAATGACTTGATAATTAACTTTTAGCCAGGAGAAATGGTCTGTTAAATTTTGTTTGCTTGGAACAGACAGTGTTGAAAGTTTTTATGATGTTATAGAGAGCACGGCTGATAAATATTTCTTAAAATGTAATTAAGTGTTAGATGGAAAACAGGATGAAACAGAAACGGAAAATGACAGTAGAATGTTTTGTGTCAATGAGACATTTCTTTCTGTCAACAATTTATTGAGATTTCCCAACATAAACTCTCTTAAAATTGATGTTGTCTTTGGAGAATATGTATATGTTCTATTTTCATTGCTATTAAATTTATAAATGATGGCCATTATATTACTTTATCATTTGTTTTTCAGGTTACTGTCCCCCCATTTGTGACCAAAGGTAAACAGTTGAAAGTGATTGTTGATGCACAGAAGCTGCTTGTGCAGCTTCTAACTGTACCAGAAGCATTTATTGCCGAAAATCCTGATAAAGCTGAGGGTCTGTTACTTGAGGGGGATTTATGCTATAAAACAAGAAAAGAAGAATCTACATGGACTCTAATCCCAGGGCGTGAAGTACAGGTAACCCATTCTAACATTTTAGACAATGTTGAGTTGTACATATGTAAAAATGTTACTCCCATGTGAGGCAAATATTTGCATTTTGCAAATTTTTGTGTAATGCCAGTTCTGAGCATAGGGATTGTAGCTTAGTCCAATTAATGGTGGCTTGCAATTTATAGACAGGAGACAATTACATTGAGTACAGTTGGTATAAAGAAATAGATTGGTGCTTTCCTGACAAATTTATGTGTCTTAAGCTTTGCACTGGGTAAGGTTCTTCATTTCATTTGAAGGCAAAGCAGTATGTGATTGAAGGTCAGGATAAATAAAGATGCTTACCCATTGTAAAACCCAAGAAATATTATAGGGAGTATTACCATGTATGTATTTACCTTCGTACAAAAGTGTACATGATTTTTTCATTTGTAGGAGCATTGATTATTTCATTTACAATGATGCATGGGAGATATCAAACATGTTTTCCCCTTCCTCACTTGAATCTGCCTTTGCTTCCTTCTCTCAAAAAAATCGGTGGGTGTCTCACAGTGGGGAGATTTTTTCAAAATCTTTCTACAATATTTGACCTCATCCTTTTCACCATCTCTGAACACACATGTGAATCTAAACTGCAGCCAATCAGAGTGCAGGATGGAGCATGGGTGATATGGTGCCACATCTGAGTTTTAATCAAGTGAGGATTGTAAACATAATGGAAATGATAGCCTACACATTATTGAAAAGCTGTAGCTCAAATTAGCTGTAGATTTGTTTGTGAGAAATGAAATAACTATGTGAATCAGGCATTGGGTTGGATTTCTAGAAAATCATGACCTTCCTTGGTCCCTTGACTCCTTGCCTGGCCTTATGTCCAGCAGTACTCAGGAGACACACTCCTTCATGTATCCATTTCTTTATCTTCAGCAAAATTTTTGATGGACAATAATATCAAGCAATATTTCACTTGACAGTGAAATAGAGAGGGCATTAAGAGAGATGAAGGGTAGAAAAGCCATGGGAACCGATAACCTACCTTCAGAGCTACTGAAGAATCTAGGTAGTAAGGGGAGAAAATCGTTTTCCGAACTTATTCACAGGATGTACGAGGAAGGAGTATGGCCAGAGGATTTCGTGAAAACAGTATTAATACCTATCCCGAAGAAGAAAAAAGCGTCAGAATGCGAGGAGTATAAAACAGTCAGTTTAATTTTGCACGTGGCGAAAGTCTTGCTTAGAATACTAAATAGAAAGTTGGAGAGCAGAGCAAACTGCTATTTAGGTGATGACCAATTTGAGTTCAGGAAGGGGAGGGCAACCAGAGACGCGATTGCGGTAATGAGGACACTTATAAATAGAAACATAGAGCATAATCAGGATGTTTTTGCTTGCTTTGTAGATTTCGAAAAGGCATTTGACAGAGTAAACTGGGAGAAACTAATGCAGATACTGGGGAAAATAGGAATAGATTGGTGTGATAGGAGACTCATCCGAAACTTATATATGGGGAAGAGGGGTCAGGTAAGGGTAGCTGAGGGTGAATCAGGGTGGGCAGTTATAGGTCGCGGGATGCAGCAAGGGTGCCCGTTGTCGCCTTTACTTTTTAACATCTATGCTGAGGAAATGGTAAGAGAGGCATGGGATGAGCTAGATGTGGGAATGAAAGTAGGAGGCCAGTGGATAAAGTCGGTTAGATTCGCAGACGACCAGGCGTTGGTCAGTCGGTCATCGAAAGGATTGCAAACTTTAGTAGATGCACTGGAAAAGCAGTGTGAGAAATACGGAATGAAGATAAATAATAAGAAAACAAAAGTAATCAGATTCTCTAGGACAAAGAAAGTGAAGCTACTGATAAAAGTAGGAAATCACAAACTGGAGCAAGTCGAACAATTTAATTACTTGGGTAGTACACTAGAAGAAACAGGACATAGTAGCAAAGACATTAGGAGGAGAATAGCGCTAGCAAAGGAAGCGTTCAATAATAGAAGGGCGCTGATGACGGGGACCTTAAGTAAGGATGTAAAAAAGAGGCTGGTGAAGAGCTTGATATGGAGTGTGGCGTTGTATGGGGCAGAAACTTGGACCTTAAGAAAGGAAGACGAAAATAGGCTGAAGGCTTTCGAGATGTGGTTGTGGAGGAGGATGGAGAAGGTGCGTTGGATGGAAAGGAAGACAAATGAGGAAGTGGTGGGCAAGGAGAGGAAACTTATAGAAGAGATTAGGGGAAGACAGGGTAGGTGGCTGGAAGGGGTAATGAGGGACGATGGTTTGCTGAAGGTCGTGATAGAGGGTAGGATGTTGGGTAAGCGGGGAAGGGGAAGGAAGAGAATTGGTTTTATGAACGGGATGAAGAAAGGTAGGACTTATGCTGAGATGAAGAAAGAAATACTAGAGGTAGAAAGGGCACGGCACGTGTAAGAGTTCGTTGGATATTCTCTGACTTTCATCACAACCTACATCTAACCGGTAGATTACTGTAATGAATGAATGAATTTCAAATTTACGGTATTTCCTGACCCATTAGATATTTTTGTATTTAGGGTTAGATTTTAGAAGAAAAAAATTATAAACAAAGTCAGTTGGTGTAAACAATTGACAGGGAGGAAATGGGATTGTTAACTTCCAAAAATGGTAAAAACTCGTAAAAAAATGACTAGGAAAAGAAGGGCATGTCTGGCTCTGACCTCTTAGAGGGAAAGTCCTCATAACAAGGCTAGGGGACGACTACGTATTGTTAAGCGATGAGGGAAATTAAAGGGCAGTTAAGAAGAGGGAAAGTCCTCATAACAAGGCTAGGGGACGACTACGTATTGTTAAGAGATGAGGGAAATTAAAGGGCAGTTAAGAAGAATCACGGGTGATGAGTGTACTCAAAAATGAGAAAATTTACATGCTACCTTATAATACCTACCTATGTAAAATATGTAGAAAGAGAATTTTTTTAGTATTAGAGAGAGAGAGAGAGAGAATCACCAAGAGTATTTGTGAGGAGTTTGTATCCTATCTTGTATGTTGTGTTCGTTGTTGTAGACATGATGACCGTTTTCCAGGTGCACGGAGAGATGAGTGACTGATAGTCCTCTTTCATGCACGGGAAACCCAAAAATGGGCAACTAAGACTCATTACTTCTTTAATAGCACCCAGGTTGATAGATGATCACCTCATCCCTCCGGTTCTCTTGAGCTGTCTTCTGAGTGAATAACAGCTTGATCGCTTCCCTTGTGCACATAAATATATGTATTAGCATTCAATGACTCAATTGAGTTGCGCAATTCAATGTCGATATGTGCGTTATCTTAATCAGGATTGGAGATTAGGGTACTGCCATCTTAAAACAGATAGGAGTTTTGAAACAGATGGGTATATATTTGAACCAGATTTATAGTTGGTTACCCGTCCGTAGGTTGGGTTAGAATGAAATTTGTTCGGTTCTTAGCGTAACCCGAGAAACACCATGGGGTGATGCTCATGAGATTGCTAGTAGGCATGTCTTTGAGAATCCAAGTCTAACCTTTATCATTTTTCATGCAAGGACTCATTTACTCGCAAAGAAGACATTCCTCTTGATTTAGAAGATTTTTTCGAAAGGTTACTCCTTTTTTCTATCAGGCATGTTGATGGATATATGTTTAAGTCCAATGAGGGGAAACACAGCGGCGAGTGAGAGTCTTGAATATACAACTCGATGATTGAGTGAATTTAAGTTAACTGCACTTTAACACCTTTAAACATATTTTCTATTTAACACAAACGACATAACTCATAATGTTAATGATGTGGGAATTGGTCAAAAATCAGTTAGCAATCGTAATGAGAGGCAGACGGTTCCACTACGTGTAACATATCTGAGTATTAAACAATAATAAACTACGCCATGTTTGTTCTAGCAACAGAGGCATTATTACTATTACTATTCCCTGTGCATGAATATTCTTGCACGATTAATTCCTTCATGTGTATCATTTACTACGTAAGTGTTCTCTCGTATACATTCAGTGCCCCTATGAGAGCTACTTTGAGAATAGACATTGAAGAGTATAGGTACTTGTTGTAAATATGCATTGAATTTATTGATTACCACCTGAAGCAATCAATCATGGGGTCCTTGGGACTCTGGGCTCTTCTTATACAGATTTTCTGTCTATGTGCTCTCATGGGCCTGCAGGAAAACTTAAATGCCAGAGGCGTGAATAATCCTTTGCAAATCAAATCTCTGGTTGTCAAGGAAATATGCTATTGTTGATTTCAGAGAAAAATGTGAGAATTTTCAGCGAAAAACATGATTTTCAGACAGTTACGAAGGGTAAAAGAAAATCGATTGAAAGAATTGGAAACTTCATTTATTCAGCCATCCGATTAAAAAAAATTCCAGCCCTCTATCTTGAGAAAAAATAATTTTAAAAAGCAAAAATGAAACCACTGCACCGAACCCAATTCTTAGCATGGACCACCAGGGGGGGCCTTTGGGGGCACTGAGGGCTTTTTAATATAGCCTATGTTCATCCCATATACATTTCATCTATACATGCCAAATTTCAGCTCAATCGGTTCAGTAGTTTTTGCGTGATTGAGCAGCAGACAGACAGACACCATTCAATTTTAGATTGACCAGACACCATTCAATTATTTCCATAAATTTTAAATATATGTACTGTTTATTAAAGGAATCACTTCTGAAATTGTGGTGTTAGAGAATCTAACAGTAGCCTGATAAAAAGGCTTCAAAATATGTTGAATATTTAGCAAGTAAGTCCACTCACCAGTGCTAAGTTCGGCTGGTAAATTAATCTAATAGAGCTGGTTTCTGTTCCTGAAGACGAGTATAACGATCAATTCTTGCGTATCACAGTCGAAAACAAATCTTCGTAGTTCCTTCAACTGTTACTAATAATTACAAATGTTTTACCTGGAATCTGCATCACTTGGAAAATTTAAATCAAGTCTTGTTTACTGGAACCGATTGGTAGAGTATTGAAGGTATAAGATGCAGGATTTTCATCTTCCGGTTTATCTTCTTGCACTAATTTTCGGGCTTTCGCTGTTTCACGGGCAGATAATGGATGTTTCTTTATGTGCTTCTACAATGCACCAGTGGCTTTGGAAACAAAACCGCGGGATATAGCGCAGGCACAAATTTCACAAATCGCGAATTTATCATCGGAATTTTTTTTACCGAGAAGTAATACCATATTTCGCTGTGTTGCGACATTTTACAGTATAATTGTCACCTTCGCGACTTCTCTATCGCGCTGTCGACTCTTCTGTCTGTTGGAAAAGTATTTTCCGGGTTAAGGCCGCGTTGGTCCATTTGGGCGGACGACAGTTTCGGGCGCATTCCAGCTCCCGTCTTCAGGTCCAACTGATCTGCAGAGCATCATTTTCTTCTATATATATATCTAGTCAGGTGCGCGCTGATATGTTCGGTTTGAATCCCATTGTTGGAAAAGCCGTTTGAAAGATGCAGGGAGAGGATAACCGTCTTCCCTGTTGAAGTTCTTTTCGTGGTTCACTATTTCTATTGCCTCCCTTATCAGCCGAGGGAAATATTTATTTTCTCTGGCAATGATTTTGGATTCCTGGAATTTAATCACGTGTCCGGGTTCTGACCATGCATGCTCTGCAACCGCGGAAAGGCGAAAATTTTTCTTTTCGGTTGCCTTACGATGTTCTTCTATTCTGATTTTTAGGGATCTAGATGTTTGACCGATGTAAGATTTACCACAGGTACACGATACTTCATACACTCCTTCGTATATGTCACATGGGTGACGATCTTTTTCGCTCCGAAGGAGGTCAGAGGTCTTCTTAACGCTTTTAAATCTCGTCAAGACGTCGTGTTTGGCGAGAACTCTTGCGATCCTCTCGGAAGTTCCTGCGACGTATGGTAAGATAGCATGTGCCTTTGCCTTCTGATGGTCTTCTCTTTCAGTCTCCAAGGTCGCATGACGTTTCTCTTCTTCCTTACGCGCGATTTTTCGAATTAATTCTCGATTATAGCCATTCCCTTGGAGTGCGGCGAGGAGGTGTTGTTTTTCTTTCGCGAGCGAATCGGCATCCGAGATGGCATATGCCCTGTGATATAAAGTTTTGATAACTGATGCTTTTTGGCCAGGATGATGGTGGGATTTGGCATTTAAATAGCGGTCAGTATGCGTTTTCTTACGATAAACTGAATGTCCTAACGTGCCATTAGCTTTCTTTGTGACGAGAACGTCTAGGAAGGGGAGCCGATTATTTTCCTCCATTTCCATTGTGAATTGAATGGAAGTATTATGGCTGTTGAGATGTTCTAGGAATTTATTCAATTCATCAGTCCCGTGAGGCCATATGACGAAGGTGTCGTCGACATATCTCACAAAGAGTTTTGGTTTTAGATGGAAAGAATCCAGGGCTTTGCGTTCAAAGTCTTCCATATAAAGATCGGCGATGACTGGGGATAAAGGAGATCCCATGGATGCCCCTTCAGATTGCTCGTATAATTTTCCATTCCAAGAGAAATAGCAATTATTGAGACAAAATTCTACCATTTTAGGAATATCCTTTGGAAGACCTTTTTTCGTTAGAGTCTTAATGATGTCGATTGCCTCTTTAACGGGTATTTTTGTAAATAAGGACACCACGTCGAAACTGACAAGAAGATCATTTTCCGAAATCTTGGCTTCCTGTATAATTTCGATGAAATGGGAGGAGTTCTTTACGTAGGTGGTAGTTAGGCCTGAAAATGGTCGTAGGCTATGGGCTAGATACTTTGCTAGCTTATGCGTGGGTGAATCAATGGCACTTACAATGGGCCGGAGTGGTATCCCATCCTTATGAATTTTTGGCAAACCGTACAGTCGTGGCGGTTTAGGAGCGGTCTGGAGTAGTGGGCGTCGCTCCTCTTCAGGTATTGATGAATGCTTCAGGAGTTCCTTGATGTTTTTCTGGATTTTTGCCGTAGGATCCGACTTCAGTTCTTTGTAGGTTGGGTCGTCCAGCAAACTGTGAATCTTCTTTCTGTAGTCTTCCTTCGAGATGATTACAGTTGCGTTTCCTTTGTCTGCCGGCAATACTATTAAATCCTCGCTTTTTCTGAGTTCGCTGATGGCTAGTCTCTCTGCCCTTGTCAAATTAGGTTTTGGAGGTGCCGCTTTCCGTATGATATGGCTCAATTCCTCCCTAATTTCGTCTGCCTCTGGTTTTCGTAGCTTGCGCAGAGCATTTTCTACCCCAGTGATTATTTCCTCCTTTGGAATATTCCTTGGTGCTATAGCGAAGTTTAGTCCTTTGGATAGGACTGAGGTTGTAGCTTCACTCAGATTCACCTGGGTTAGATTTATAACCACTCGTTCTATTTTATTGGAAGTGGATTCCGGTGAAGGATGTTGCTTTTTAGCCAAATTTTCAAATTTCTTCAATTGCTTCTCTTTCGCTGCTGTAAAGGCATTGAAGGACGATATGAAGGTAATTCTCTCCAATGTCTCCCAATCCTCCGGCATCAAGGTGCTGCTTAATTCCAAGTGAAGTTGGTAGAGTTCCGTCGAACAGTAGTGGAGAGCTCTGCGTGTGTTCTGAACTCGTTCTCTGAGCAGAGCAGAACTCGCCCGGTGGAGAATCCTCTTCGCTTTCTTAGACTTGATCGGATGTTTAATGTTGAGAAATGATGGTATCGTTTCTGAGTCTCTGCATCTCTCGAGAAAAGCCAAAGAAGACAGAAGTTTAAATTTCTTCTTCCTTAGTTTCTCAAATCTTCTACTACTCTTGAAAATCTCCTCCCCGTAGAGGTGAATGAAATTGGTACGGAGGCTTCCGCGGTGATTAATTGGAAAAGTATTTTCCGGGTTAAGGCCGCGTTGGTCCATTTGGGCGGACGACAGTTTCGGGCGCATTCCAGCTCCCGTCTTCAGGTCCAACTGATCTGCAGAGCATCATTTTCTTCTATATATATATCTAGTCAGGTGCGCGCTGATATGTTCGGTTTGAATCCCATTGTTGGAAAAGCCGTTTGAAAGATGCAGGGAGAGGATAACCGTCTTCCCTGTTGAAGTTCTTTTCGTGGTTCACTATTTCTATTGCCTCCCTTATCAGCCGAGGGAAATATTTATTTTCTCTGGCAATGATTTTGGATTCCTGGAATTTAATCACGTGTCCGGGTTCTGACCATGCATGCTCTGCAACCGCGGAAAGGCGAAAATTTTTCTTTTCGGTTGCCTTACGATGTTCTTCTATTCTGATTTTTAGGGATCTAGATGTTTGACCGATGTAAGATTTACCACAGGTACACGATACTTCATACACTCCTTCGTATATGTCACATGGGTGACGATCTTTTTCGCTCCGAAGGAGGTCAGAGGTCTTCTTAACGCTTTTAAATCTCGTCAAGACGTCGTGTTTGGCGAGAACTCTTGCGATCCTCTCGGAAGTTCCTGCGACGTATGGTAAGATAGCATGTGCCTTTGCCTTCTGATGGTCTTCTCTTTCAGTCTCCAAGGTCGCATGACGTTTCTCTTCTTCCTTACGCGCGATTTTTCGAATTAATTCTCGATTATAGCCATTCCCTTGGAGTGCGGCGAGGAGGTGTTGTTTTTCTTTCGCGAGCGAATCGGCATCCGAGATGGCATATGCCCTGTGATATAAAGTTTTGATAACTGATGCTTTTTGGCCAGGATGATGGTGGGATTTGGCATTTAAATAGCGGTCAGTATGCGTTTTCTTACGATAAACTGAATGTCCTAACGTGCCATTAGCTTTCTTTGTGACGAGAACGTCTAGGAAGGGGAGCCGATTATTTTCCTCCATTTCCATTGTGAATTGAATGGAAGTATTATGGCTGTTGAGATGTTCTAGGAATTTATTCAATTCATCAGTCCCGTGAGGCCATATGACGAAGGTGTCGTCGACATATCTCACAAAGAGTTTTGGTTTTAGATGGAAAGAATCCAGGGCTTTGCGTTCAAAGTCTTCCATATAAAGATCGGCGATGACTGGGGATAAAGGAGATCCCATGGATGCCCCTTCAGATTGCTCGTATAATTTTCCATTCCAAGAGAAATAGCAATTATTGAGACAAAATTCTACCATTTTAGGAATATCCTTTGGAAGACCTTTTTTCGTTAGAGTCTTAATGATGTCGATTGCCTCTTTAACGGGTATTTTTGTAAATAAGGACACCACGTCGAAACTGACAAGAAGATCATTTTCCGAAATCTTGGCTTCCTGTATAATTTCGATGAAATGGGAGGAGTTCTTTACGTAGGTGGTAGTTAGGCCTGAAAATGGTCGTAGGCTATGGGCTAGATACTTTGCTAGCTTATGCGTGGGTGAATCAATGGCACTTACAATGGGCCGGAGTGGTATCCCATCCTTATGAATTTTTGGCAAACCGTACAGTCGTGGCGGTTTAGGAGCGGTCTGGAGTAGTGGGCGTCGCTCCTCTTCAGGTATTGATGAATGCTTCAGGAGTTCCTTGATGTTTTTCTGGATTTTTGCCGTAGGATCCGACTTCAGTTCTTTGTAGGTTGGGTCGTCCAGCAAACTGTGAATCTTCTTTCTGTAGTCTTCCTTCGAGATGATTACAGTTGCGTTTCCTTTGTCTGCCGGCAATACTATTAAATCCTCGCTTTTTCTGAGTTCGCTGATGGCTAGTCTCTCTGCCCTTGTCAAATTAGGTTTTGGAGGTGCCGCTTTCCGTATGATATGGCTCAATTCCTCCCTAATTTCGTCTGCCTCTGGTTTTCGTAGCTTGCGCAGAGCATTTTCTACCCCAGTGATTATTTCCTCCTTTGGAATATTCCTTGGTGCTATAGCGAAGTTTAGTCCTTTGGATAGGACTGAGGTTGTAGCTTCACTCAGATTCACCTGGGTTAGATTTATAACCACTCGTTCTATTTTATTGGAAGTGGATTCCGGTGAAGGATGTTGCTTTTTAGCCAAATTTTCAAATTTCTTCAATTGCTTCTCTTTCGCTGCTGTAAAGGCATTGAAGGACGATATGAAGGTAATTCTCTCCAATGTCTCCCAATCCTCCGGTGCCAAGAAATTTAAACTTCTGTCTTCTTTGGCTTTTCTCGAGAGATGCAGAGACTCAGAAACGATACCATCATTTCTCAACATTAAACATCCGATCAAGTCTAAGAAAGCGAAGAGGATTCTCCACCGGGCGAGTTCTGCTCTGCTCAGAGAACGAGTTCAGAACACACGCAGAGCTCTCCACTACTGTTCGACGGAACTCTACCAACTTCACTTGGAATTAAGCAGCACCTTGATGCCGGAGGATTGGGAGACATTGGAGAGAATTACCTTCATATCGTCCTTCAATGCCTTTACAGCAGCGAAAGAGAAGCAATTGAAGAAATTTGAAAATTTGGCTAAAAAGCAACATCCTTCACCGGAATCCACTTCCAATAAAATAGAACGAGTGGTTATAAATCTAACCCAGGTGAATCTGAGTGAAGCTACAACCTCAGTCCTATCCAAAGGACTAAACTTCGCTATAGCACCAAGGAATATTCCAAAGGAGGAAATAATCACTGGGGTAGAAAATGCTCTGCGCAAGCTACGAAAACCAGAGGCAGACGAAATTAGGGAGGAATTGAGCCATATCATACGGAAAGCGGCACCTCCAAAACCTAATTTGACAAGGGCAGAGAGACTAGCCATCAGCGAACTCAGAAAAAGCGAGGATTTAATAGTATTGCCGGCAGACAAAGGAAACGCAACTGTAATCATCTCGAAGGAAGACTACAGAAAGAAGATTCACAGTTTGCTGGACGACCCAACCTACAAAGAACTGAAGTCGGATCCTACGGCAAAAATCCAGAAAAACATCAAGGAACTCCTGAAGCATTCATCAATACCTGAAGAGGAGCGACGCCCACTACTCCAGACCGCTCCTAAACCGCCACGACTGTACGGTTTGCCAAAAATTCATAAGGATGGGATACCACTCCGGCCCATTGTAAGTGCCATTGATTCACCCACGCATAAGCTAGCAAAGTATCTAGCCCATAGCCTACGACCATTTTCAGGCCTAACTACCACCTACGTAAAGAACTCCTCCCATTTCATCGAAATTATACAGGAAGCCAAGATTTCGGAAAATGATCTTCTTGTCAGTTTCGACGTGGTGTCCTTATTTACAAAAATACCCGTTAAAGAGGCAATCGACATCATTAAGACTCTAACGAAAAAAGGTCTTCCAAAGGATATTCCTAAAATGGTAGAATTTTGTCTCAATAATTGCTATTTCTCTTGGAATGGAAAATTATACGAGCAATCTGAAGGGGCATCCATGGGATCTCCTTTATCCCCAGTCATCGCCGATCTTTATATGGAAGACTTTGAACGCAAAGCCCTGGATTCTTTCCATCTAAAACCAAAACTCTTTGTGAGATATGTCGACGACACCTTCGTCATATGGCCTCACGGGACTGATGAATTGAATAAATTCCTAGAACATCTCAACAGCCATAATACTTCCATTCAATTCACAATGGAAATGGAGGAAAATAATCGGCTCCCCTTCCTAGACGTTCTCGTCACAAAGAAAGCTAATGGCACGTTAGGACATTCAGTTTATCGTAAGAAAACGCATACTGACCGCTATTTAAATGCCAAATCCCACCATCATCCTGGCCAAAAAGCATCAGTTATCAAAACTTTATATCACAGGGCATATGCCATCTCGGATGCCGATTCGCTCGCGAAAGAAAAACAACACCTCCTCGCCGCACTCCAAGGGAATGGCTATAATCGAGAATTAATTCGAAAAATCGCGCGTAAGGAAGAAGAGAAACGTCATGCGACCTTGGAGACTGAAAGAGAAGACCATCAGAAGGCAAAGGCACATGCTATCTTACCATACGTCGCAGGAACTTCCGAGAGGATCGCAAGAGTTCTCGCCAAACACGACGTCTTGACGAGATTTAAAAGCGTTAAGAAGACCTCTGACCTCCTTCGGAGCGAAAAAGATCGTCACCCATGTGACATATACGAAGGAGTGTATGAAGTATCGTGTACCTGTGGTAAATCTTACATCGGTCAAACATCTAGATCCCTAAAAATCAGAATAGAAGAACATCGTAAGGCAACCGAAAAGAAAAATTTTCGCCTTTCCGCGGTTGCAGAGCATGCATGGTCAGAACCCGGACACGTGATTAAATTCCAGGAATCCAAAATCATTGCCAGAGAAAATAAATATTTCCCTCGGCTGATAAGGGAGGCAATAGAAATAGTGAACCACGAAAAGAACTTCAACAGGGAAGACGGTTATCCTCTCCCTGCATCTTTCAAACGGCTTTTCCAACAATGGGATTCAAACCGAACATATCAGCGCGCACCTGACTAGATATATATATAGAAGAAAATGATGCTCTGCAGATCAGTTGGACCTGAAGACGGGAGCTGGAATGCGCCCGAAACTGTCGTCCGCCCAAATGGACCAACGCGGCCTTAACCCGGAAAATACTTTTCCAATTAATCACCGCGGAAGCCTCCGTACCATCTTCTGTCTGTTCTTCACTATCGAGTTGTATAGCTGTCTATTTCTGTAGCTGTGGTTTACTTTTGAGTACGGCGATAGCCGACTCAAAAGTACTATATAGGCCAAAAAATTCTACAATTTGGAGTGATCCTTTCTCTTTGAATTAAGATCTTTCTCATAATAATATTTTCGATACAATTGAAGACATCATGAAATGCATGAACCATGTCGTACGTCTTCATCAGAGATATGCTGCGATGGCAGCACCAACCAACTTGGTCCTCCGATTCAGCCGAGTTGTTTGTCTTTGTGATCACCTCTTATCTCGCTCCCCGCTCACCCCTGGCGACACCGGATACATACTTTTTTCGGGGTACCCTTCTCAGAAGCGGAGGTAAACCACTCAGTGATGAGCAGAGGCTGACATCTCCTTCCCTCTCTTGGCTCATATTTTGGCTTTGGTGATTTCTTGACACTACCCGGCACCATCCGGGGGTTCTGTCGTGCTACTCTGAGGCTCGCTATTTAAAAGACAGTGCCTACTAATTCTGACTTTTCTGAAAATTTGTAGACTGCTTGGAACGGCAGTTCTGCCACCAGTCCCATTTATGGGCTAAACAGGTCCCTCCATCGAGTCAAATTTATGGGCCAAAACCTGTTTCGCCCCAAGACTCCTGTCGCTCAAGATACTGCTGCCTCTTATTCCAGGACATCCAGGAAAAATTCATCTGCTCCGGACTCATCCTGCGAGAAAGAGATCGGAGTAATCCGAAAAGATCACTCCTTCGTCTCATAATTGTTTGTCTACCCTCATTCCGGTTCGCTTCGACCCGGGCGGCTTCCATTGGTTGGGGTTGGTTCTTCTTTTGGGGGCCTCAAGAGCCGAGTTGCGGCTTTCAGAGAGCTTGGTAGGTGGTTTGAAATTTTATGTGAAATGTCTCCCGAGAAAGGAAGAGAGCATCACTTAAAATTTGTCGGTTTAGTTGGCTCTGAGGAGGAAATCTGTTTAAGAGCCAATATTTTTCGTTTTTTACTAAGTAATTTGTAGACTAAATCTGGGGTAAAGCCATTGTTGATGGCTATAGAAATTATAGTATCCAGTTCAGCTTTATATCCTATTGGGGTAAGGAACTACCCCACTACTTTCTGGAAAATTTTCGTTAAAAAAGGTAACCTTTCTCATACCACCGCCTCTTGATTTCATTGTTTTTACCAAGCATTGTATGTAAATTTTTGCTGTTATTATTTTCATGTTAATATATTTTTTTACCCTCCTTTTCATTTTTGTTTCATTTCCTTTTTGTAATTTTTTAATGTAAACTTTTCTTTAAAATCAAATTTAATGTTCTGTATCTGACAACAATATAATATATGTAAACAAACTACTACACCTGACGATGCCATAAAATTGGTGAAACTCATGGTGTGTTTTAAAAAATAAAAAGTGTAGAAAAGTACCAAAGTTTATGAAATAAATATTAAATGTTTCTACAAAGTAGAGCCTGAAGCTGTGAATTTTATTCATAGTGAATTATTGTTTTCTACATTTTTATGTAAAGTATGCTTTGTATGAAATGAATAGCTCGACAGAATTGAGGTATTTCCAAAAATTTAGACGAAACATGGGAGGGGGAGGGAGAAGGCTTATATTCGGAGGGGGCTATATTTAGAAAAGCATGGTAGTTTTTCTGTAATTTTCTCATGAAAACTGACTATTATAACTAAAAAAAGAAATGTGTACACTTTTTCATTTTGATGGTCTAATGATGGTCTAATGCATCTATTCTTCATCATCAATGGAGTATGAGTTGTTGAAATTCTTAAGTTTTTGGATTCACTGTCCTGAGGCTCGAGTCTGTTATTTATTTCTCCTATCAGAATCGGAAAAATAAGTTAAGCAACATTCTAGAGCAAGGCAAAGCCCCAGGTCATAATTCATTTCTCCTGAGAAAGAGAAAAATTATCCTCCTAGAAAATATGAAACTCCTTACCTAACTCTGTAACTTGGCAGAGCATCTTAGTGTGTCTCTGCTTTAGGTGTGAATGCATTTTCAATAATTTGTACATCTCAATATGTAATACAGATATCACAATAGTCTTCTATATAGGAAATTACTCTAGTGTTAAAACTATGTAATATATGTCCTCCATGGCAAGAGATCTTTGGCACATGTAGTCCCTGGGTTGTTAAACAAATTACCTATGTCAATGCATGACATTAAATGCATATCTTTTCTTAAAAAATCACTAAAAGGGTGGCTGATAGGTTAACATTGTTAAGCTCTTTATTGTCCAAATCGCTACACAGCAAAAAAAATACATTTTTAGCTAAAGGCACCTGCTGACAAGCCACTTTGGCTTAGCAGGACCTCAACTGCACTATTATTTTTTATTCTCCGTTTCTTCACTATTGATAAAATTAAAAAAAAAAATTTAAAATTATAGAATCAGGAGCTTTTACTTTTGCATTAATTCCAGATTCACTTAGAAAAATGTCAAGACCGTTGGTGGGATGCACTGTTAACAAGTGAAGAGAAAATAAATCTACAGAACATTGATGCATCTAGATCAGTTGATGACTTGCCCCAAGAAGAGCAAATGAAAATTCAGGAATTGGTGTGGGCTCAGCAAATGAAAAGAATGGAAGAGATGGAGCCTCGTAACCAGGTAGATGGCATAATTTACATGGGACAAAAAGAGTTCTTTAAAGTCTCATTGAAACAAAAATTTTCTTGCTAATAATCATTGAATATAGGTGCAATTTTCATTCCATCTCATTTGAGTTCAATGATGACATTCTTTTTTCTCAGTGTTTTGCTGTGTTCCCCAAATATATACCTTCCCTCTTTGTTTAGCCACTCCTTTCAATTTGAGTGAAATACATAGTTCAATGGCTTGTACATAACACGATTGGGAAATAACTATACTATACTGATAAAACTATTCTTATTATTCTGCGCTATGCATCAGAAACGTAACGCACAATCTTTATGCCAAATTTTGTAGCTACTAGTTCATGGTTAACCTAATCAGAATACATTTTCTGCCTAGGTGTCCCAATTGCGTGCTTCAAATATCAAATTATCACTCTGGGTATAACTTCTTTTCAGTGAATTGAATTATTTTGCATATGCATACATATGTTGCATTTTTCAATACTTGAATTTAACACATATGTACCCTTGTAAGGAAATGAGGGATACATTGGCCCAATCTACACTCGTGTGTTTTCACAAGAAAACATTAATTTATTCAAATGGGAGCTGCAGGGTGCTGATTGGACTGATATAATAAATGCAAATCTTGTAGCAGACAAGTTTAAAAACTTAAAATCAATTATTGATTATTATTGGGATGTTTGCTTTCCATTAAAAAGGGTGGTTATTAAAAATAAATCAAATAGAGAAAACAACTGTATAACAAAGGAGGTCTTGATTGAAAGAAGTAAACTAAATTCCTTAATCAAGGCCAGTAAACTTTATATTAGTCTGATAGCCATAAAAAATAAATTAAAATCAGACAACAGGAAACTTATCAGGAAGGCAAAAAGTGGCCATGCTAAAATAATATTTGTTAATTCTTCAAATCAAGCGAAAGCACTGTGGTCGGTGGTAAACTATGAAAATTCCAGCAACGTATGTATTAGAACCAAGAAAAGATAGGTGCAGCACGCTAAAAATAGTGGTAAAGAAATTAGTGACCATCAATATACATATTGCAAATGAATTTAATACATTTTTCATAAATATTTTAAATGAAAATATGAGACAAAAAATGAAATACGCAGCTTAAAATGTGTAAATGAATCTATTTACCTCAATCCCATGACAGAAAATGAAGTCAGAAAGGTTATCAGAAATTTGAAGAATAAAAAGTCCAGTGGGCATGATGGTATATCAAATTATCTTATAAAGCTATGTCAGGAGTCCTTCATCATACTTATTACTAATATATTGAATAAATCTTTTTTAACTGGTCAGTTTCCCAAAGAATTAAAAATAACCAAAGTCATTCCACTCCATTCCAGTAATAAAGATCACTGGACTAGCATCTCAGTCAAAGTAGAAGGTCGTTTGATTTCTGAGGTGGAATACACAAATTTCTTAGGTCTAGCAATTGACAATAAGTTAACTTGGAAGCTACATGTTAATAAATGTTGTAATAAGCTATGCACAGCCATTTATTTTTAAAAATCTGGCGAATTACTGCCCCTCAGAAATTCTAATCTCCATGGACGAAAGTATATTTGAATCTGTGGGTAGGTACGGCATTGTCTGTTGGGGAAACTCAGCACAGGAAAATGTAAAAAAGGTACTTACCCTTCAAGAACAGGCTCTAAGGGTTATTTTAAAATTAATAGCTAAAGAGTCTTGCCGGAAATACTTTAAACTGCATAAAATTATGACTATCACCAGATAAGTATAACACCAAAGGCAAATTCAATATTTTCAATGATCATTTCATCAATACTTTAAAAAAAACCCTGAATTCTCTGATAAAATTTTATTGAATGAACTTCCTTTAGAAGTAAAAGCAATGTGTAGCCAAGAAAAAAAGTTCAAAAACATTTTAAAAGATTTTTTTGTAAAAAACGCCTTTTACAGCATTCAAGAGTATATAGAGAGATAAAAAAAGTCATAATAATGTAAAAAACTACTTTTTGCGGTACAACTTTGTGTGATTTTTTTGTAGTTATATACTTGACAAAACCCATACAAGTGTAATCTTGTCCTTTTATGGTGAATAAATCAATCAATCAATGAATAAAAAACAAAATAACGGAGGGCTCATTCCTTTTCTTTAGATCCTTTCAGGGCTATGAATCTTATTCAAACCAGTGGACCCAAGTTTTCCTTCATTTGTTGTTTTCACTTGGAATGACTCATGTGTAAAATTGCTGTCAATCATATCAATTGACTTTATGACAATATCTTTAACTTTCTGACATTAATTTAGCCAGCACCCAAATGTTCATTTTCACTAGAAATAAGCCCATAATTGCATTCCTCTTTCCGTTACCTTGTACATATATGTGCTTGAATTTATGTTGAACAGGAAAACTTTTCTATTTGGAATCATTAGTATGAACATTTTTTGATATCATTAAATTTGCTCAGAGCTAGCAATCTTTGTTGTATCAAGAACAGGTTTTCTAAATATCCTAGGTAAAATTCATTTATATTTTCTCCACCATTCATTAGTCTCTAACAATAAACCATAAAAACATCTTTGTTCATTGCTTTGGTGATATGTAGTATTAAAGGTACATATCAAGCTTTTACATTGTAAAACTGCTCTATTAAAACTGGGGTGCTTGTTTAGAGAATTCAAATTCACAGTAGGAAAAGTTCAATAAAATTCTATTGTAAGTTTTCTATGCTTTCTGAAGCCATTGGAGAAACAGTATTCATTTTTCATTGCTCGTGAAGTATTTCTGAGTCTTGCCAATATGATGCTTTTTGTGAAAGACAAAAATGTAGTGGTATCATTTAACTGTTTTACTTTAACACGTTCAATGCGGGTGCCGTTCTGGAATGGTAGTGGTGGAGATTATGTATAGCCACGTGGTTGCCGTTCAGGAATGGTGGCTGGCTATTTAAATAGATAGGTAATATTTAAATATTAAAAAACTAGTTTTGCTTGGGAAAAATTCTTATAATATCACAGGCATTGAATGTGCTAAACTAGCATTGAATTATCTATTAAGTATATTATAATTTTCCAATTTTATTCACAGCCTGTGGCAGAAATGTTAAAGAAAGCTTGGAACAAAGAAGGATCCCCTTTCAAAGGAATGGAATATAACCCAAGCATGATAAATTTTGATGGAAACTTTATGCCCGATCAAGAAAAGCCAAATTAAAAGCAAACATGACCATGCAATCATCATTGCCTTATTCTCATGAAAACATTACCATTAAATTATTGTCATTTCATTTTATACTTTTTGTGCAAGTACCAAATTTTTTTGTTGTGTTGTTTTGCTGTGCATGAATAAATCTATGTTCAGATGAAAACTTTACATTTGATCTAGTGTTCTCTTAATATGATTTGTATTTGCTTGTTTGGGATTCCATCATAGAGGTAGCATACAATGGTTTGTACTTCTGTGTATCTGTGTCCGTACCTCTGTATTTAATGTTAACTATTATCCATCATGCCAACCTTTTTTTATCAGCCAGAATGGAGAAGTGATTGTTTGCATTGATTGGTAAAAGCCATCCATTCACAAGTAAGTCATGGTGGCATTCCTCCTGTGGTAAAATATTCTACTATTCAGATTAGTGTGTACCCCAATCAGGGGCTTATTTTTCTAAGCCTATTGCAAATTTACAATTTACATTTGTAGAATTGCCGTGTCCAAAGAAAATGTACAGTACCCTCTGAGGAAGCAGTGTATGAAAACATTTTCATGAGCTTACGGGGTTGAAGGATCAGAGACATGGACCACTGGAATGGATCAGAAGAGAGGAGAGACGAAAGTTGGTGCTGAAGATCAAATGGATGGATAAAATCAGAAATGAGCAAGTATGAAAATGGAATAGTAAAAGAGGAGAAATGGTGCACTCTAAGGAAGAGGAGATCCAGAAGGATTTGCTGCTCCTGGAGAAACAATGGACAAATTAGGAGTGTGATGGAAGGTGAGGTACCATGATGAAGACAGAGCCTCAGCAGATAAAATACCCTCAGCAGATAAAACTGGGCATGAAACGAAAACTATCAGGGTACATAAATGGGTGCCTTCCAATCACTCTAATGCACTAATCACTGAACAACACAACAGCGCACTTGCTTACCATTTGTTACAAATGCTGTGCATTTGGCAGTGCAAAACATCTGGAGAAAAGTTGATGTGCGCTAAGCAACAAAAGAATATCAATTATGGTATCTTTGATTGTTGTCAAGTTTTTTTTTATTTTCAGTAAAGGCATCAAGCATGCATATTGTGAGGCTTATAATTACTCTATGTTAAAAAGCTTACATTTTTAAATGCATACTTATTTTGAATAATTTCAACAACTTAGAACTAAACATTTGGCTGTGACTGTGGTTCACCCACAAAATGCTACCTGCCGGAAGGGTACAAAACATTCAGCCAGCTCTTATTGTTCCATTCAATGTCATTTGTGTGCACTAAAGTGTGCTGATTGTGCTGTGTGTTCTTTGTTCTATTTAAAAAAATCTTGATAAAATCAAAAGTATCATTTCACCTGCAATTTTTAAAAAGAGAGTAAAACTACTTATTTACAAAAAATGTTATACATTTGTAACAACGCTTGGTTAGTAGTCCACCAAAGAGGAAGCATTCAATGGTTCGTTCATCTGTGTCTGTACATTGTTTATGTAAAATATTATTTATCATGCCAACCTTTTTTTATCAGCCAAAATTGAGAAATTATTTTTGCATAGAATGATATCTATTGAATGTGAAAGATTATTCATCCTTTCAACCTTGTTATCAACCAGAATGGAGAAATATTTGTTTGCATGGGTTGGGAAAAGCCCAGCATTCACAAGTTAATTCATGTCACATCAGTCATTCCTCCTAAGGCAAAATATTCTGCATTTCAAATTAGTGTGCCCAGATGAGGGGCTTATTTTTCTATGTCTATTGCAAATTTACAATTCACATATGTGGAGTTGCTCTGTTCTAAGAAAATAAAGTAGCCACTGAGATGGCAATGCATGAAAACATTTTCATGAGCTATGCACTTGAAGGATCAGAGACATGGATCATTGGAATGGATCAGAAGAGAGGAGAGATGAAAGTTAGTGCTGAAGATCAAATGGATAGATAAAGTCAGAAATGAGGAAGTATATGGAATAGTAAGAGAGGAGAAATGGTGCACTCTAAGAAAGAGGAGATCCAAATGGATTAGCTGCACCTGAAGAAACAATGAACACATTGCGAGTGTGATAGAAGGTAAGGTCCCACAATGAAGACCAAGGTAAGGTTCCACCAGGGATATCCTTGCCACATAAAACTGTACATGAAACAATAACTATCAGGGTACATGAAAGAAATTAGCAGAAGACAGGAAAGAGAGGAGGGTTGCTGTTAAACAATTGTAGGACTTACGATGATAATATGCAGGGTCAGCAAAACATATTAAATTGGTCTGCATTGATGTGTGGTCTTTGTTCTATTTTTTAAAAATTCATGATGATATCAAAGATCATTTCACCTACAATTTAAAAAAAAGGGTCAAACTATTTCTTTCCAAAAAGTGTTTTAATGGTGTTTACGAAAATTTGGAGACCAACTGTGAAATATATAACCTGCACCCTTTTCCCTTCCTTGTTCTCATTCATGTTTGCAAAACTTATTCAGTACTGCACTTTGTGTTGTAATTTGATGAAATCCTATATGACTTTTCATGTCATCTATAAACCAGTGCTGACTATTTGTCCTTGATGTATGTAAACATGTTCATGTGGAACTCTGTCCTGATGTGGCCATGCAAATGTATTTTGCCAAAGGTGAAATAAAGTCATTATAATATATTATTTCGATTTTTCTCTAAATTAGTATTGCTACTAATTGTAAAACATTCACCTATACTAGAGATAGTTAAGGATTAGGCTAGAATGCTAGAGAAGAGAATCCACAGTAGTCCTCAAGGTTCGAATTCATGTGGCTTAGGAACTTTAGAACTAGACTAGCAGACCTGTTGCCTGCTTTGCAGGCAGTCTCTGTCTGGTGTGCTCTTGATGTGAATTTGGTGGTTTTTTTTTTTCTTTTTTTTTGATCTACTCAAGTGGAAGCAGTGGGAAATGTGGCTAAAAGAGTATATGTTTCCCAACAATGAAAAAACATTCAGAATTATGTTTTCTTTCCCAAAACAGCAATTGCAATGTTTTAAGCCTTCCCATCCCCTGTAAACTTGAGAGAGAAATAAGGTGGCGCGATCACCAGCAGGGCCCGGCATGCATTGCAATGCCTCTTTTTCTTTTTAATGAGGCACACACATACAAAGCAGACTCATTTACATGTTCAACATTAATGAAAGAAAATGATATTTTGTGTAATAAAATGGAGTTGAAAATTTTATTAGAGTGCTTTCGGATATACAATATGTTTGGTCCTACCACCCTCTGCAAAAACAAATTACTTTTTCGGCTGTCCCACTCATGAGCATGCAACATATAATTGACTGTATGAAAAGTATGGATTTTCCAGATTTAAAACACACACTTGAAGCAATTTACCTTGTACATTGTTGATTGTCATTGAGAATGCAAGGCGAACGGGGAACTGTAGTCATTTGAAATCAAATGGCATGTCGGTGGGAATGATGGATGGATGACGTGGAATAAACACATCTATCTCCTTTTTAATTGCCATTCAGAATTGTCGCTTCGATGATGTTTGGTATCAGTGGTTTGACAGTGAGCCTGGTTCCATTGCACATTCATGGTGCATTAATGTTGCGCCAAATTATTGGTGCACCGAGTTTGAGTGACAATTTGTGTGGTGGTACACTAGAAAGATTCAACAAATTTAAAAACTCAATTGGATGGTTAAAAATCTCGTCCGCATTCATGACGCTATCAATCGATTTGTAGGTGACAGACTAGCCCAAAATTCATTCGTGGTTGGCATAGTTGATTGCATTGATGTCGGTGTTTTTTGCTACCAAAATAGCACGTTCACAAAGCCATCGGTAATTTTTGTAATTGGTGACAACTTGTGGAAAAACTTTCTGATATGATTGTTCAATCGATGGAACAATGATATAAAAGTTCAATGGGATTGAAATATTTTTTGTGTCGGCATCAACTGGTACTTTTCCATTACCTATGTCCAACAGCTGTTTTGAAAATATGGTTGACACATTGTGCTGATTTACGTGCATATTGGTCGTTAATGTGAGTTTCTGAAGATGTCTCCAAAGATGCGACGCTTTGAGGCAAGCATTGTGTTCATCAGCTGGTGTTGAATTTGGCATTACTGATATGTCCCACTCGTGAGCATGCAACATATAATTGACTACGTGAAAAGCATGGATTTTCCAGATTTATTCCATGCACTTGAAGCGATCGACCCTTGTTGATGTTATTGAGAAGGCAAGGCGAACGGGGAACTCTAGCCATTCATAAAATCGCTATTACATGGGTATTCAAGCCCGGTTGCCAAGGAAATATCTATTGTTGAAAAGGAAGAAAAAATGATGAATTTCAAGATAAAAACACAGTTTTGCAAGCAAATGAAGAAAAACCTGCACCGAATTCAATGCTTTTCTTATGGGTGTCAATGTTAACAATATTGGGGTAAAAACAACCCCAAAATTTGCCACCTACCAAATCATACAGACAGAGAATCCACATTTAATGCACCAAACCTCATTTCTCTAGCTCAAAACTTGAGAGAGATATAAACAAAATGGATACAGAATGACTGACTGACTGACACGCTACAAAATTAATATATATAGATGGCACGTTTGCAGTAGCACTGTCTTCTGCCCAAGGTTAGTGATATTTTTCTTAAGCCCTAGTCTCTATATTTGTTCTTAAAACAGTTGAGACATTACTCTTGCAGAAATTAGTGGGTGCACACTTGGCATCTTAGTTTCCATGTTTTTTTATTTCACCTGCAAGGTCCTTATACTTAGGCCCAGTTTTAAAATGTCTGGTTAGCGTTAACCACAAGATGACGTAGCAATTTCGTTGTACTTATGTAAACTAAGAGTTTGGGGTTCATTTATTGCCTGTCAGTAGGCTATTTGAGGTGAGCGTTATATATGGGAAAACATATTAACTTCAATTTTCATTGCGATAAATTATTTAACCAGAGATTGTAAGACATAGTCATTTTTTCTCCCTCAGTTGAACTTATGTTTCGGCAGGGCTGGTTCTGGTTCTCCTCTATGAATATGCAGCATTTATCAAATTTTAATTTTCTATAACTGTGTTGACAGTGGGTTTAATGCTAAACATAGGCGGCCTCGGGGGTCCTGCAAAGGATCCTCTCAGAAGGTAAGGTCAAAATAGCACTGATTCAGGAACCCTGGGCTCTCCAGGGTCGAGTCAGAAGCTTAAACACGGCCATAGGTAAATTATTCTTTTGTACCACAGTCGATAGACCTAGAGCTTGTATCTATGTTAATGGGTTAACTGCTATAATGCATTTACTAGAATTTATCACCAGGGACAAGGCAGCTGTTGTGCTTAGTCTTGAGGGTGGTGAAAATGAGAGGATGGTAGTTGTCTGCTCCTCCTACCTACCATATGACGCTCCAGGCCCACCACCTTTGGCTGAACTGGAGAGATTGGTAAGCTACTGTAGAGCCAAAAATTGGGACCTTCTTGTCGGATGTGATGCCAACTCAGACCATACAGTGTGGGGTAGCAGCAACACAAACGATAGAGGGGAAGCCATGATGGAGTATTTAATGTCAACAGAAATGCACATACTCAATAGGGGTGCTCGGCCCACGTTTTCTAACAGCATAAGGGAAGAAGTGCTAGATTTAATGCTTAGCACCAACTCGATGGTGGAATGCATAAAAGAATGGAGAGTGTCGGGCGAAGTCACATTGTCTGACCACTGGCATACACTTTTCACTCTGCTAAAGGTTAGCGATAGGCTATTCACATACAGGAATCATAGGTCCACTGACTGGTGGAGGTATAGAGAATTGCTTGGAGGATTAATATCGCAGGTGCCCCAATGCAAGTTCAGGGAAGTAGATGAGATAGACGCTGCTGTGGGGCATCTACAGGACAGCATAATCTCAGCTTACAGAGCAAGCTCCCCTATAAAAACCAGGAAGGAAGGATGCAAGCTGCCCTGGTGGGGCACCGAGTTGGAGAATCTTCGTAAGGAGACCAGGAAACTATTTAATAAAGCAAAGAGGACCACAATGCCTAAGGACTGGGGCAACTTCAAAGCTGCCCAGCATAGGCACAAGGCGACAATTAAACGTTCCAAATGAGAATCTTGGAAGACCTTCTGTGGAAACATGGAGACCATACCACAACTCGCAAGATTCCACAAAGTTATTTCAAAAGACCCAGAAGCAGGGGTGGAAGCTCTTTTGCTTCCCTCAGGTGACTTCACGACATCTGATAAGGAAGCATTAAAGCTTATGCTGGAGACACACTTTCCAGTCTGTCCACACTTTCCACAAAATCCATCCAGCTCGGACGGAATGGAGACTGGCCTCCAGCATTTTAACGTACCATGCTACCAGATGGGCGATTACAAGCTTTAGCCCATACAAGTCTGCTGGAGAAGATGGCATCTTCCAAGCACTTCTGCAAGAGGGACAGGAACTAATACTGCTACCAATTGTCAGAATTTTTCACTCCTGCCTGGTGTATGGATATGTACCAAAACCTGGAGGATCACCAAAGTTGTCTTTATCCCTAAACCAGGAAAGACTGACTACACCAAGGCTAGCTCCTTCAGAGGTATCAGCCTCATGTCCTTCATGCTCAAAGCACTGGAGAAAATAGTGGACAGGTATATAAGAGAGGGACCGTTAAAAGACCATCCCCAACACCCATTTCAACATGCCTATCAAAAAGGAAAGTCAGTCGAGACAGCACTCCACAACCTAGTTTCTAGGATAGAATGAACACGGGATGTATGGATTGGGGACTTTTCTCAACATAGAGAGAGCCTTAAACAATACATACTTCGACCAAATCTGCCTTGCAGCCAGGAGACATGGGGTTTACTCACATATTGTGAGTTGGATCAGACACATGTTGGAAGAAAGAACTGTCAAGGTTGTCCTAAGGGACAGCACAATGGAGGTGGCCATGACCATAGGATGCCCACATGGAAGGGTACAATCTCCACTCTTGTGGAACCTGGTCATCGATGAGCTAATCACAAGGCTAAACAAGACTGGAACCTACACTCAGGGGTATGCAGATGATGTGGTGATCCTCATCACCAGTAAATACCCTGTCACTGTCCACAGACTTATGCAAAAAGCCCTAGACAGGACGATGGTCTGGTGCAACGAAACAGGGTTGACGGTGAACCCTGATAAGACTAAGCTCATATTGTTTACCAATAAGAGGAAAAGAGATGGTTTTGACCCCCCTTCACTGCAAGGTAGGATTTTACAGCAATCCTGGATGGTCAAGTGCCTTGGAATCCTTTTGGACACCAAACTCAACTGGGGAGAGCATCTTGAGGTTAAAATCAAGAAATCATGCACCTCCTTATGGACTTGCAGCAGGGCCCTCGGCAAAACCTGGGGACTTCAGCCAAAAACAATCAAATGGATTTATACTGAAGTGGTAGAGCCCGCCTTTCTACACTGCTCAATTGTTTGGTGGAAGAAGACCAGGCTGACTACTGCAAGGAATAAACTCAACCACCTGCAAAGAATGGCCTGTATGGGTATCATGGGAGCCATGAGGACGACCCCCACGCTGGCCCTTGAAACCCTACTGAGTCTTGCACCACTTTACATGGAAGTCAAAACTCAAGCTAGGATGGTGACCTATCGTCTCAAGAGACAGGGACAATGGAGTGACAGGGGAAGCCTCTCCAGTCACAGACAACTATGGACTGAGCTCAGGGAGTCGAACCCCATTTGCGAAATGGGTACAGACGACACAACAGTGGCGTTCAACAAAACACTGCCTCTCTTCAAAACCCACTTTCCAACGAGGGAATGGTGGGTCAAGGAAGGAGGTAAAGACAACAGAGCATATGTCTGGTTCACCGATAGCTCCAGGAAAGAAGGAAGAGCAGGAGCAGGGGTTCTCTGTCGCCAACCTGACAAAAGGCTCTCAATCCCCTTGGGGGAGCACGCTACAGTCTTCCAGGTAGAGGTCTACGCTTTGTTGACCTGTGCCCATGTTGCCAAGGAATTGTGCCGCAGAGGCAGATCAATTCACATATGCACCGACAGCCAAGCAGCTTTAAAAGCTGTCATATCTCCATGGTGCAAATCAAGACTGCTGCTGGAGTGCCGGGAAGCACTCGATTCCCTCAGCAGACAGAGCAACGTAGAATTTTTCTTGGTCCCTGGCCACACAGGCATAACCGGAAATGAGATACTGGATGAACTGGCAAAGGAAGGCTCGAGTGAGAACCCAATTGGACCAGAGCCTTTCATCCCAATCGCACCCTCTTCAGGGATTTCAAAGATCAAAGAGTAGAGCCTATCTCAACACTCTAAGATCTGACAAAATGCACTGGGGCTCAGGCAAGCCAAGCTCCTGATAGAAGGACCCAGACCGGGGTTGGCAAGAAAGCTTCTTTTACTAAACAGAAGACAACTTCATACGATAGTGGGACTGCTTACTGGACCCTATCAGGTTATGAGGCACCTCCATCTCCTGAGAATCACAGACTCGGCGAAATGCAGATGGTGTGAGGAAGAGGACGAAACAACATCGCACGTACTCTGCAAGTGTCCCGCTTTCATGAGGACCAGAGTCAGGCATCTGGGATCACCATTTTTGGAACTAGATGAAGTCAGGGGTATCCTCGTAGAGGACATGCTAGCCTTTAGCAGGGCAACTGGACTCTACGGGTGATTACAGACATGGTGGCTGGCACAACGGACCGTTGGGTCTCACAATAAGTGCCTCAGGTCCTCCCTGGAGGAACTCCACCTAAAATCTAATCTAATCTAAACAAAACCATAGTGGGGAGAAGGAATTGCCTTGAAATATTCTGCTGCAGATTTTAGTAGAGGTTATCAATTCTGATTTCGATCATGCAGATTGATTCTCCAGGTGGTCATCATCTTCATAGTTTAAAAGTTCCCTTATTTTTGGATGCACAGCGGAAGAATTTTTAAATGATAACTTGTAAATGTGTACTTCACTGTTATATTGTTTTTCCTTATCAATTTTAAACTAATGTAATATTCTTAAATCTTTCAATCTGCAATATGACCCATTTTTGTGTAATGTACTACCATTAGCTATACTACTATCATTTATGTTTTCTTGACCATGTCTATTGTGGTCTTGTACCATTTCAATGGCAATAAAATGAATGAATGTATTTTAGTTTTCAACAGCCTACCAAGTGGAGTGGAGTCAAAGGCTCTTGCATAATTTTTACATCCAGCATGAAAATTCTGCCAATGTAGCTGTACTTCATTCAAAATTAGAGCATCTATTTGCAGCGAAGACCCTGAGTGAAGAATTTGAGTTTAACTGAGGGGTTATCTGCCATTTTATTTGATTTAGCCTTACTTAAGGTGATTGATCAGACGGGAACAATATTTGGGAAATCCAGTCAGATCCTTGCATATGCAGATGATGTGGTAATCATTACTAGGTCTACTCACAAACTGAAGCTAATGAACACAGAAATGGAAATAGAAGCAAAAAGTATCGGGCTGGTAGTAAATCAAAAAAGACAAAGTATATGATAATGTCAGACCCGAAGAGCAGCTAAAGAATTGAAGATTGGAGAAAAGAATTTTGGAGGTGTGCCTCACTTTAGATACCTGGGGATAATGGTATCCAATGATAACGATATAATTAAAGAAATGAAGGAAAAAATACAGACAGGTAATCGTGCTTATTACGCGAACAAACATTTGTTTAAAATCCAGCTTGTCACAAGAAGAACAAAGCTCAAAATGTATAAGACCCTTCTTCGACCAGTAGCTAGGGAATCGTCCGTGCCCTCTCTCTCAACCAAGGTCGCGCCCATGCAATAATTTCTCAGATTGTGATCCTCATTCTGGGATATTTTGAAACTTATTTCCCCTTTATTGAAATTTATAATGATACTATCAGCCCGATACTTTTTGCTTCTATTTCCATTTCTGTGTTCATTAGCTTCAGTTTGTGAGTAGACCTAGTAATGATTACCACATCATCTGCATATGCGAGGATCGGACTGGATTTCCCAAATATTGTTCCCGTCTGATCAATCACCTTAAGTAAGGCTAAATCAAATAAAATGGCAGATAACCCCTCTGTTAAACTCAAATTCTTCACTCAGGGTCTTCGCTGCAAATAGATGCTCTAATTTTGAATAAAGTACAGCTACATTGGCAGAATTTTCATGCTGGATGTAAAAATTATGCAAGAGCCTTTGACTCCACTCCACTTGGTAGGCTGTTGAAAACTAAAATACATTCATTCATTTTATTGCCATTGAAATGGTACAAGACCACAATAGACATGGCCAAGAAAACATAAATGATAGTAGTATAGCTAATGGTAGTACATTACATTAAAATGGGTCATATTGCAGATTGAAAGATTTAAGAATATTACATTAGTTTAAAATTGATAAGGAAAAACAATATAACAGTGAAGTACACATTTACAAGTTATCATTTAAAAATTCTTCCACTGTACATCCAAAAATAAGGGAACTTTTAAACTATGAAGATGATGACCACCTGGAGAATCAATCTGCATGATCGAAATCAGAATTGACAACCTCTACTAAAATCTGCAGCAGAATATTTCAGGGAAATTCCTTCTCCCCACTATGGTTTTGTTTAACCCCTCACATTGCACCCGAGAAGATATTGCAGTTCCGCTGAAAAAGGTCCGACACTCGGGATTTGAACCTGGGCCTTCGGCATGGAAAGCCGTTGTTCCAACCACAGCATCTACTTGATCCCCGCAACCCTTCCGTATAACAGCGGCAGGTATAAAGGATTGGGGCCGACCGAATATAACCTCACTGGATGACCATACCCGGGTTGGATGCTAGTTGCTGGGCATTGGCTGCTCCCCCGAGTCATGGACTGAGAGTAAGGTGGCTGGAGCCGTAATCGTGGGTCATTGCGTGCACATTTTTTATAATTTTTACCTTACCTTACCTATGTGGCCACTCAAACCTCAGCAGGTTTATGGCCTCACCAACAAAATGTCGCCACCTTTCTCTTTCTTCCATCCATGCCGTCTCTACTCTCAACTTTTCTGTGTCCCTCCACACTTGGTCCTGCCATCTTAGCCGAGGTCGTCCCAGCGGTCGCTTTCCTCAAGGTAGACTTTCTGAGACCATTCTTAGCATTGAGTCCCCTTCTCTCCTCTTTACATGACCAGCCCATCTCAACCTCCTACTTTTTATTTGGGCTATTATATCTGGGTCTTTATACAGTTTCCTAAGCTCTTTGTTGGTCCTGATCCTCCACACACCATTTCCATTAATGGGACCATAGATAGTTCTTAATATTTTGTTTCCAAAGACTATTATTTTCCTCTCTTGATTCTTTGTTAATGTCCAAGTTTCAGATCCGTAGAGTACTACCGGTTGTATTATTATAGTCTTGTATAGTTTTGATTTCATTTTCCTTGACAGCATCGTACTTTTCAGCAAAGGTTTAAGGGCCCAATAACAATTATTCCCAAGTAATAATCTGGCATTTATCTCTACTTCCTCTATATTTTCCTGTTCTATGGTCACTCCTAAGTATTTAAATTCTGAAGCCCTCTCAAATGTGTAATCTCTAACTTTTAAAGAGTTATCAAAATCAAAATCTTCTAAGTGTCGTCCTACTATTAAGTATTTTGTCTTTTACACTTTTTAAGTCGAAAAAAATTATTTGACCACATTTCATTAAAGTGCATCTGCTAATGCGTTGGAAAGCACCACACAGGCAGTTGGTATTGATACTAGAATTATATGAATTTTAAAAACTTTCCTTTATGAAAGCATATGTTACCAATTTTTTGGCGCGGTATACGAAATTTAGACGAAATTGGACTTTTTTTCGATTGTAAGACTCGGTGTGACACCTTGATATTTGGTAGCAACAATTATATTAATAATAAATGTATTTTTTCGAGTTTAGAATAAAATCTGTACATATATCATCGAACTATTACGAAGTATATGTCATGTGCCATAAGGCTGCGTGTTTAATATCATTGAATTGCCAAAAAAAACTCAATTAGTATGACATAATTTTTTTCACGTTTACCTATCAATATCACGAATGAAAATATGTATTTAAAGTTTCACGCAAATCTGTTCCAAAACAAAAATCGCTAGAACCACCTTAAGCAGTGGTTCTCAACCTTTTTTATGCCCCACGCCCCTATAAACTAAAATATATTCTCGCAGCTCATTAAGTAATAATTTATGTAAAAATAAAACTGAAGGTGACCAAAAACAATTTTGTATAGTCAATTGTGAATGATATGTTGAACAATAGTGAAACATAAGGAAAAGAAAATAATATTTTAAAAAATTAAAAGTTCCATAAAACCTACAAAAAAAGTACCCTTAATATAAACAAAAAAACTAAAATGTTTTTTCTTACCCCCTGTTTCTTCTCGCACCCCCAAGGGATGCGAGAAACCCTGGCCTAAAGGTATCCGTACTCAGAGGACCTGCTCAGTTATTACTCAAAGCCGCAGAGCTCATATATGCACCGGAAGTTTTTTTCAAGGCGAAAGTGGCAGTTGTTTACCAAACATTAATCTGCGAAATTATTTCTCCTGCATCAATTAAGACGTGTTGACCCAACAGTTTTTTACAAGGTCTAAAGGGGCAAAGAATAGAGGAACTTTTCGGTGGAATTTGATATTTTTACCGTTAATTTCGGTCCAGCTTTAAATTTATATCTACTGGAAAGAAAAAAAAACTATTAACTGATTTCTAGAGACTAACGATATCTGAGAATTTTTGCGTTCATCTGTGAAAAATGTAAAAGATGGTTACGAAATAAACTTCAGTGACCACAAGGTGAGCTCAAAAGCCGGAACTCCTGCGGCGATATTATTTCAATCGAATCCCATATGCTGTGTTATCACGTTATGTCTCGATGGGATGTCTTAGGGGTTGGGGAACACCCTTAACCTAAAAGTAAATCTACCCGCCAATTCCTAACGTATGTGTCTGACTAGGAGTGCTTCCCTTCCCTTATATAGGTATCACAACTCAAATTCACTCGTCTGCGTAGAGCGTGACGTAAGGGAAAGGAAAGCAATCTTTCCTGATGGGACTGAAAGACAATCAGGAGGTCTCAAATGGGACCTCCAGATAGTATCCACGACCGGAAGATAATCGGCTCCTTTACCCGCTCATCCACGCTTGCTTCACTTTCACAGACCTCAATCTCTACGCTGGCGAGTGCCAACAAGTTCTGAGATATCTTTACAGATTACAGAGTATTCAAATATTACTTCTCCCACCCGGTCCTGTAGTTTCAGTGGTAATTCATTCATGGAGACTGCCGAATGCCGATAACCAGTGGGTAGGGTGATAAGGGAAGGATTATTTTGTAATGTGAACGGAAGATCGGGGTTTAAAATCCCGGTCAAGTGACTTCCGACTGAGTCTCCACGTTTGTTGTTCTTCTTGCACCCGTTCGCGTTACCGCGATTAATTGTATTAGTATAATTACTCTCAAGAATTATTGCTGGATGGAACAGTTTTCATAATTCTACTCGGATCACCCCTCAATAGTTCGAGGTATCATTTGATAATTGCTTATATTCGACGGCCTCTCTTTCCTACTTGTTTTAATGCTGAGATGGTTGTGGGGCGCTGAGGTACTGAAGCCTAAGAGCAAGTAGCTAATCAGGAAACAAGGATTCGGAGGTATTATAGGAGCAAGCCAAAGCGAAAAACAAGACAGAAAAAGTGAGATTAGCTTTCATAAATACTTTTTGAGAGGACTCTTGATTGGCTGCACTTGGATTAAGCGAGATACAGATTAACTCTGATGCCATCGACGAAAACTCTACGAGAAATCTTTTAATGGCGGTTTTAGCAGTGTAGAATATACGGCGTAGGGAAATGTTTATTTTGAGACAAAAAATGCATCAAGAGACAAGCTACTTCGAAGACGACTGGAAGGAAGTTATTCTAAAAGCGCATTTCATGAATTACATACCTGCTTGTTATCAAATAAGCACGTGGGATTAGTACGCATAACATCCGGATGAAAACATGCACGTCACCCACAAAGCGTGCGAAACGCCCCTAAACTAAGGGATAATAGAATCGGCCTTGTCCCCTTAACCCAAAAAACAAAGCTTTTTGATGAGTGCTATTACAATGAATACCGAAAGATGATGATGGCGATAGAAGCATGTTTTCCACGTTTAGGTACGATCACTTTTCCTAAAATTGGGGTATATTTCTAAATATTGCTTTACTTTGAATTTCATTCGCATGACGATGATTTCATGAAAGGAAGATGCTTCATCGCACTCCTTCATTCGAACATATTTCGAAAACCGAACGAGCTTGACATCAGAGAGAAGCAAGTATACAAGAGCAATAGGGCTAGTGGGGGGGGGGGGGGGGCGAGGGCTCTTCGGGGCCTCTTCCCTCTTATTAGCCCTTGGTTCACCCTCATAGACCTCCAACTCTCCGCTGGCGAGTTTCTACGTCTATTGGTGATTTCTACCCTCAACGATCAAACAGACTTATGGGTTAACGAATGTGGTTTCATAGTTACATCATAGTTAACTGAGCTGGGTGTTTCATTGCCATTTGGCCATCCGCTACGTCACCGGCTTCCTCTTCTCTTGCTTCACTATTTTGTCATAAGTGACTCAGATGGACCTTGAAACTAATCACAAAAGCATTCCCTCACTTAACCGGCTTTAAAGCAATTATCATAATGTATGGAACATACCTAATCGTTGACGGTATAATTATCACAAACAGAAATTGTGGACGTGCACGGAGTGGGTCATGTTAATTATTGAGGATATAATTGTTACCTTTTATAATATGCGTATTAATAGTTTTTTTTCTGCTTTTAGACTTTGCCTACAAATATGCAACCCACAATGTGCTATAACATTTCCAGCACAATTGTCAGAAAAGACCCACTGACTTGACAAAAAGTCCGGGGGATTTGAGTTTACAGTGCTCTATTTTGGCTAATAATGAGGCGAATTCGATGAAATCATTTATGAATGTTAAAGAATTGATTTTGAGAGTAGATCTCAGAGCATGAACTATGATGCAAAACTGTGCGAAAAACAGTGAAAAGAAGAAAAGCTTTTAAAGCCTAACTCATTAAGTTTGTCTTCAGTCGCGATAATCTACCAAAAACAACATGAGAATGAAAAGCGAAAGGAAAGAAATGCAGAGAATGTCTAAAATGGGATACAAGGAAAGGTAATGGAGGACACAGAGACAGAGGCATTGGATTAGATGGGTAGACGGAAAATTGAGTCGAACTCTGTGCCTACCCACCTGAGTGATAAGTATCAGCCCCATAATGCTACGGAAATTTAGAATGCAAGGCGGACAGTGACAACTGGCTGAGAGGAAAAAATCCAATACAGGCCTTAAAGCCTCAGAAGAGGGCATACTAAACAGTATTTTTTCTTTATAAGTATTATTTCATAGAGAAACGTAGTCTTAAAACTTACTCCCAGGCAATATATGTCACACTTTCGCTCACAGTATAGGGTCCAGGTAACGTTGATGGTTGGTGAGTTAACTTTGTGGAAGTTTAAAAAACGTAGTCTTCTGAAACTTTGTGGTATTCCATCACAACAATTTATTAAAGTGAGGAAACTTAATGGTGATGGATGGCCATGGATGACTAGATGGTTTTGTAAAAGTATCCTCACTTTAATGAATTGTTTGTGGAAGTTGTTCAGATTCATGGTGATTAAAAACACTTTGTCCATTTCCACGGTTTTACTTCGTTCCACTTCAACCTGTTTCGACGTTCTACGTCATTTTCACGTAGCATAATTATATTACTTGAAAATGACGTAGAACGTCGAAACCGGTTGTAGTGGAACGAAATAAAAGTGCGGAAAGGTACAAAGTGTTTTTAATCACCATGAATAGTTTCACCACTATATATTACGTACATCTCAGTAGTGGATTCAGAATATTCCTACTAGTAGCACAGTATTACATCTATTAATGAGGGCCATCCATCTCCTTCGATGAGGAATACTTCAATGCAAGCCTCAAATGTCATCAGAATTAAAGTCGCTCTCAGAATTTTAATGGTTACCGCATTATTGATATTGTCATTTTGGTTTGTTCATCGACTAGGCAATGAAAAACTTATCAAGCTAATTTGCTTAGTTGTCACCTCCATTGGCCAAACGATGAATTTGATAAAGGAAAGGTGTATAATGTACCTCTATTGATGAAAGTAAATTATATTATAATATAGTGGTAAATTTTTCAAACAGTTCATCTTTTCGCGAAGACCGGCAATTTTTCTGAGCCGCTATGGAGGAAATTTAAAACATTTTGTGGTGAACATTACATCCATTTCACCAAAAAATATAAAAAACAAAGAACCACAGTAAATTCATGAGTTTCCTGGGAGTTTGTCCACTATTTTTTTAATAATTATAATCCGGAGAAGGTAAATAAATATGCATTCTACGAAGGGATGTGGGAGCTCTTTCTTGATTAATCGTGTCCTGTTTCATTAAAAATTAAGTTTCTTGTCCTTATAAAATAATAATTTCCATACTTTAGAATAATCCCAATCGTCTGATTTCTAAAAGAAAGCTTTATTTGCGAGTTGGTCGTACTGAACTGCTCCTATATCTTATGAAAACAGACCATTAGTAACAGTAAAAACAGAAAAGAGATATTGTGGATATTTGGAGATATGTCACGAGTGACGTGGAAACAAGTATTCCACGGAGTGAGCTACCCACAATAAAATTTTAGTGGAATGGTTTTCCAGGATAAAGCTCAATAGAAGAGTTATCGACTTGTTTCTGATTATGAATTCTAAGAATTACTTTTCTGTCAGCTGGTTAATTAGTTCTGGTTTTCCCCGGGGATCTTTCGGTGGTGTTTTTTTACGTATCGCCAGCGGCACATCTATTCTCGCTCATTGGGTGGTCCAAACATATTCTAGAGTTTGAGTAGAGGGCGTTCCGGGTTATCTGGGAAAGCCAACGCGTGAAGGCACCACTAATAGTTTTTTTACGCACAGGAATCGCCCGGCACGCTCGATTGAAGGTCGGGGTCTCGTTACATTTTTTCCGCTGTTTTTTTTAACGGCTATTTGTATCGTGCAACACATGTTTCAAATATCACATTAACGAATAAAAACGACTAAAACAGTATAAATAGGGATAGGGGAGCAGATGTGATAGCAGTGATTCTCTAACTTCACCTTCGTCTCTTTCAACGGCTTCATGTGACTTCCATTATTAACAGTTCGAATTGCTCATTTAAATATTCCTGTATTCATGCATGCAAGCTATCACAAGCTCCAAATATTTAATCGGCTATGAGCTTTGGTAGCACCAATATTTTCTATGGATATGTAATATTTTTTTCGGTTGATCAGTGGTTATGAAGAAAGATAAACTGTAACTCCTTGTTCTTTCGTTTGCTTTTAAAGATAAGTTGTAGCACGCGAAATGATCTACAACAGTGTTTGGCAAATCGCCGGCCTGGAATCCTCGCTTCCATTTGTTTTAAGATAAGGTCTTGGGTTAGACGGTGTGATAAAACCAAAAAGGTTACAACGGCATTACACGGTAACATGATAAAAGTTACAACGGCAGGTGCCATTATTTAAATTCTAGTTTCCAAAAAACTAAAAATGATTTCGGTGTAGGTGTTAACTCAATAACTGTCTTTTACCTCATGCATGCACAAGTGCCCCACGTGGATAGAGCCCCTAAAAACCCCAGACAACTATCGATTTAGTTTCGCTTTTTATACTACATTCACACGGTGATGTTGTAGGTTCGCTAGTTTGCCAACAGAAGCGAAGGTCACCAGTCGTATTCACGCCCTTTCGGACACGAACCGCGTGCTCTGACGCAACTGCCTTCCTAAGGTTTGTGCTCGCGGCGAGAAACGACCTTAACAACCCAAGACCATTCAGCACAATTTGGCAGTCCAATTAGGCAGCAGGGACATGGTACAACGATCATTTTGGAGATTTTAGAGTCGATTTGTCCAACAGGAATGACCCTCAAAATATTAAATCCATTTAAAATCAATCAAGAACTTTTTTATCACATACCAGGTAACTAATAAACTCAATTTATTGTTTTATAATGTCATAAATACGGAACAGAAATGTCACGGAACTTGTTCGGGGAAAGGAAAAAATCATCAATATATGTATAAAGCTTATATTTTTACATAGTAATACAGTCCTGAAGTTTTCGTTCTAAAGAATATGGAGCGGAATTTGAAATTCAGAGGCGACCTTGAGTTTGGTTATTGGATTCATAATAAACAAGAATTAGTTTTTTAGACAAACGCATGCAAGCACATTTTCTTCCTACGTTTTTTTTATTTACATATGTGCACTTTTCATATCCTCAGCACATCACGTTTCTGATTGGGCGGACATTGGGCTCATGTTCGTCCATCAGAGATAGTATTACATGCCACATCATCACTTGCCTCTATATGCTTCTCGCTAATCATTTCACCTACGTAATTTTTCAAGTTAAACCTTTATCCTTGTAAAAAGAAATTAAATGCCGCACTTTAGCAGCTTAAAAGATACATTTCAGAAATAAGTCTACCAAGAAGCATTTAGAGGATCCCAAAACGTTTTTCTGATCCCTCAGAAAATATTCTGGAAAATATCTAACAATCACGCCATAACGATATAACTACGGCATCTCAATAATAATGGAATCATGAAGCCCAAACATTCCCAAGCATTAAGCAAAAAAGCCCAAATTAAGCCGCTTCTTTGCTCACATCTATTTCAATTCATTGCTCTAAGTAAATAATAAAGCAAGAGTTACAAAGATAAACGGATATTACCCAACCTTTTTACCCCACAAAGTGGATAATGATTGAATTTTCAGCCAAATTTGATTATTTAGTTTCAAATTTTGTGCAATTTTATTCAACCACATAACTGTTTAAGATCAAGAAATATTTCAACAATATTATTATTGTAGTGATAGAAATTATTTAAGTATTTAAATGCAAATATTGAGATAAGTTGTTCAAAATATGTCATTCGTGTACAAATGAAATTATTAATCTTATGAACTAAAAATTAAACTGTATTTAATCTAAAAAACACATATGATTAATGAGTGAATGCTTCTAACCTAATGTTTAAGATATTGATACTGTTCGCAGCCGTGTTTTGTGCGCTCCAATTTCTAAGTTCGCATCGTCTAACTTAGACGTTAATCCTAAGATCAATACGACGACAACACCTGAGTCTGAATTCAAACCAGCGACCTTTAGTTTGTCAAAATTGCGCGTTACCAACCTGAATGCAGATGCTATTTTAGCTCTGACATGATGGAACACGTCAAAAGGACTTTTTTTTGTAGTTTCAATTTAAAGTGTTCAAAAAAAGATCTCTTTTGTAACCTGAATAAAGCAGCCAGCCACATTAATCCCATCTGAGCAACTTCATGTACTTCTCGTTTTGGTTTACTCTCGCATTTTGCTTTTTGGTCTAGATGCTTCTCTGCAATTAACATGATTTATGTAATTTACATTAAATTACTCATAATAGCTTCCATTTCGAGGTAAAATCTTAGTGGCGTAAAAATGAATTAATTTCCTTTACTTTCGCATTTTATGAAATTTGAATACAAAAAGCGCTTATTGTGTTTCTTGTATTTCATTGCCTGCGTGAAGGACACAAAATGATCGCCAGCCATGGACTCCGTTCACTGACCTTGTACTTCATAGCTTGATGTTTTTTTATGAGCAAAATGCCCGATGATGTAATACGGTAAAGGAAGCTATCCACTGAAATACCTGCGTCACAACAATAGTAATAAGCTCAATTTGCATTTCAAAGTTTTTGACGAGCTCAAAAATTCCCACGTTAACTCCATTCGAGCACACAAACATCCTCAACATTTTAGTACAAATTCAGTTTTCAATTTTTTTCCTTTTATAACTTCGATGACTCACGCGGGACAAAACTGCAGGCACACTCCCGTGCAGAAACAATAGGCAGGAAGAATGTGATGATTCAAAGGGATGCAGAGCAATGACACCCAGTGGTGAAAGAATTCTTCGTCGTGTACGTTTATTGAAACCGTTCTTGCGTTCCCATAAACACGAATTACAAAGTCAAGGGGTTAAAGGCAATTCAAAGATTCCTCATCTTACATGTAGATGAATTTCATATTTTTGAAAAATTTGCTGGCCGCCCTTTGGCGATTACTTACAACAGAATGTTGCGCTACGTTAAATGTTATGAGGAAAGCCATATAATGCTGAAAATATCGTCTTGAGTAAAAAAAAATATTTATACCTTCAATGTGACTTTAAAAAAGGAGTCGCATAACTTTACTATAATAGTTTATTGATAACTTTAACATAAGCTCTAATAATAGAATCAAAACTTCATTTTAATTGGAATACATCATGAGATTATTCAACCTCCCTTGCTGTGAATCAGTTGTAAAAAAATAAGTATTTTACCTTGTAACCAAATGAAATCACTTTGATATGTTCTGCTTTCTAATAACTGTAAAAGCCTAACACAAGCTTGTCTTTAGGATTGCCTTAGTAACCAAAGACATTTCTATTACTGCCATCTTATCGCGTTGTGAAAATCTCTGCGGGTGATAATGCACATCAAACATTTCAATACAGCAACAAATGGCGGATGCTATTTCGAAACTCCAACTGCAAATGACTGATCACTTAACAGAAGTAGAGGGGTGGAACTCAGAGAGAAGAGGGAATGCATGACTGGGAGGTAGGTATTCTACAAAACCATACTTTCTTCAAAACATTTTTTCGTACCAAGTTGTTATAATCGTGAAATGTTAAAACTTATATCGCGGAAAGGTAATTTGCAAGTGATAGTATGATAGCTCACTTCCTTGACCCGAATATTTTACAACACTTTAGATTTTCCCTTGGCCTTGAGTCGTCAGCCACTTGAAATCAATCAAGAAAAATCGATTTGAGGCAAAAAAAAAAAGCTCGATGATCGTCAACATTCTATAGGTAATGATTAAACCAATTTAAGTAAAATTTTGCGTATGTCTGATTTCATCGCATATTCTTCTTTTGAGAAATGCTGCTAAATATATCAATTAAGTAAAACATCTCAAAATTTTAACTCGAAATCATGCGATAAAACAAATATTTTCATGTGTATTTAATAAAAACATTAAAAAAATAAAGCGAGACTAAGGAGATGATAATGAAGCTGAAGGAGGGAAGGAAATGGAAGACCGAAAACTCAGAGCTAGGTAAGAGAAAATACCGGGGAATAAACAACAGGCTTAGAAGAGAAACAAAGAAAGCAAGAGAGGCATGGTGGAGAGAACAATCGAGTCGTTAGAGTAGTTCCAAAAAGAGAGAAGAGCAGGTGCATTATTTAGGAAAGTAAAGGAACTGACATGTGGCAGTAAGAGAATATGAATTCCTACGATAACAGATAAGACTGGAAAGTTGATCGTAGAACGAAACGAGCCAAGGAGAAGTGGAAGGAATATATTGAAGAGCTTTATGGTAAGGAAATAAGGCCCAGTACGTTAGATATATAAAGGGAAGACGATATTGACAGAGATGCCATTGGACCAGGTATCCTTGATAGTAAAATCAAAAGACCTCTACGAGATATGAAAAGGAATAAGGCGGTGGGAATAGGTAGCATACCTGCAGAGTTTCTAAAGAGCATGGAGAATAACGGAAGGGGAAAGCTTTTCGCGCTTATTCGTTGGATTTATGAGGATCGAGTGTGGCCGGAGGACTTTGCGAAGCCAATACTGATTCCGATACCGAAGAAGAGCAAGGAAAAAACGTGTGAAGACTATAGGACAATTAGCTTAATATCCCACGCGGCCAAAGTAGTTCTGAGAATTATAAATAGAAGGCTAGAGAAGAAGGCTAACGAATACCTGGGGGACGACCAGTTTTGCTTTAAGAGAGGGACGGGAACGCGAGACGTTTTATGAGTGATGAGGGCGCTAGCAGAAAGAATAGTAGAGTATGGGCAGGATGTTTTTGCTTGCTTCGTAGATTTCGAGAAGGCGTTTGTTAGGGTGGACTGGACGACATAAATGGGATTGCTGAAGAAATTAGAGGTTGATTGGAGGGACAGGCGTCTCATTCGGAAACTGTTAATGAACCAGGCGGTGCAAGTTAGGGTAGCCGATGGAGAATCGGTATGGGCCGTGATAGGACGGGGAGTACGACAAGGGTTCCCACTATCGTCGTTGCTTTCCAACGTATATTCAGAAGAAATGGGAAGGAAGGCATGGGGGAGATGGAGGTAGGGATAAAGGTAAGAGGGGAGCTGATAAAATCAGTTAGATTTGCATATGATCAAGCTTTGGTTTGGTAGTGTGTCAAGAGATTACAATTAATGATGAATGCATTAGAGGTTCAATGCAAAAGGTACGGGATGAAGATAAATCATAAGACTAAAGTGATGAGACTTTCTAAAAGTAAGAAGATGGGGCTGAATATAAGGGTGGGAAGGCACAAAATAGAGCAGGTCAAGCAGGTTACGTATCTGGGTAGTATTTTGCGGGAGAATGGCTTTAGTGGTAGGGACATCAGATGTAGAATTACCGTGGCTAAAGAAGCATTTTCAAAGAGAAGTCTGAGAAGAGACGTAGAGAAAATGCTAGTGAAGACTCTAATATGGGGCGCGGCGCTGTATGGATCGGAAACTTGGTCATTGCGAAGGGAGGATTAGCGTAGACTTGAGGAGTTTAAGATGTGGGTTTGGAGAAAATGGAGAGGGTGAGCTGGGCGGTGAGGAGGACGAAAGAGAAGGGCGACTGGCTTGAATTGAATATGGCTGGAGAGGAGAGGAAGCTGGTGGTGGAAGTTCGGATAAGGCAGAAGGGATGGATGTAGGAAGTTTTTAGAGGAGAGGGCATGTTGAAGAGGGTAATAATGGGGAAGTGTGGATGAGGAAGGAAGAGGATAGAAATTCTGGACGAAATAAGAAGATGTAGAAGACAAGAGGAATTTAAGAGGGATCTAATGGCGGGACATCTTTAGAAGAGAAAACGAGAAAATATTTCAGAAATTGGGATATAGGATAAGGAGTGCCCAAAAACCTGTCAATCAGCTGTTATAACACTTAAATGAATGAATTGAAGGGGTTTTATGAACTGCGAACTGTTGTGAAAAGAAAGAATAACTTTTAAAAATATCTCGCTAAAATCACTGGCGAAACTATTCGGAAAAAATATTTGCATTAAGCCGCTGTGACTTTGAACCAGCTTCCTGCGCCCACTGGGTAACAATGACATTTCACACTTTTAACTCCAGTCACGTACCAACCGATTGTGTATGCCAATATGTAGCCCAGGACATCAATCTAGGAATTTAAAAAATTTCATTTCCCGGTTGTTCTCCCCATCCAACTCCGTTCAACCACCAGCGATTATAAATTCCCATAAGATAGCCACATCAGCCGGATACTAAATTTAATCCATTCCCAGCTTGGCATTATGAAGGCATCCATCGAGCTCAACAGGCACGAAACAAACGAACAATGGCGCCCTGCCAAAAAAAGAAGCGCGTCCAATCCTTCGACAGGAGAAAACGTAAAAAAATTAAATTATGAATATATCCACCGCGCGGTTCATTCACTCTATGGCAATCTTTTATTCACAAAAATATTCTGAGAGCTCCGTCCCACTCTGCGAACAAAGATTTTCGACGGCGGTCCCACAAAAGAATTCCCGCGGAAGGAAGAGATTTCGTGGCGGATATAATCGGGGAAGGTCGAGCCGTGGGACAATGCCGGACCACAACACCTTGAGCTCCCGAAAAATTAAAGAAAAATATAAAACGCCCATACCACCACCAACTTAAAGACTGAGCGGATATCATACCTCGGGGAAAATATTTTCTCTAACCGCGAGATATGATAATTCTCCGCGGGAGTCGATTACCCCTCCGGGCGTAGCGCAGGGAATTGCAGGATGATCGAATTTGAATGGAAAATATGGAGGGGTTTCATAGTAAATGGACGATATCATTATTTAAAATGCACATCGTGTTAATTACTTAGACATTAGTGAACCATATTTTTCGGTACGTTGATATCATGTTACCTCGCCTCCCCTCGGTTAGCAGTTAATTGACGAACAATATCGATTATGGTGGTATTTTAGACTATCCTCAACGCAATAGTTATAATACCACCCCTATATTTGCATAAATGTTATTTAAATACAGAGATATTATTAATAGCAGACATTTACCCTGACCTATCATCAGAAATCCAATTTTTTTATCGTAACACATTGCCAGGCTACTTGACATATTAATCAATCAATGTTTGGAAATTTTTATACCACCGCAAGAATGCAAGATAGCATAATTGTAGTAGCCTTTCGGTAATTATTAAAATTCAGAGTATGTGCATGGATTTCATGGTTTTCATTTCGAGGGCCTCTATTTTGTAATTTTTCGAACCGTTCGTTTCAAGCAAAAAAGTAGTTTTCCCAGGCATATTTCATACTTTGACACCTTCAGCAATACGATCCCATTGTGTGAATGCCTAAAAAATATGACATTGCTAGATTCCATCACTGAAGATTCTAATTGATCCTAAAGATAATAGAATCGAGGCTCAGAGTGGTGAAACTTGTTTTACTTTTTCGATTGAAATACATCTTAAAATGTACGCTAGAGGAATAGGAATTAAAAGCACAACGTCTAAATATTAGTTGGTGACTTGGGGAAAAGAGGAACGAAGAAAAAGATGAGAGGTGTGATAGAAGAGCGTTATTCGACCTTTTTGCATCTGTGGACCCGTGGAAACTGGAAATTTTTAAACAAATGAATCGGTTGACATCTAAGATAACAATAATAAGCAATGTAAGCAATATTTTATCGATTTAATCTTATTATTTAAAATTCAATTTTCAACAAGAGCGTCCTAAAGCATGTAGCCTCCACATAATTGGAGCAAACTTTTTCGCGTACCGGCACCAGCTGAAGAACACTGTGTTAGAGTGTAGATGGGGCTTACTGTGTTTGTCTCTTTTCTCTCCTTTATTTTCTTATAATTAGTAGTTTCCGACCTATATTCATTGAATCGATTCATAATTGAATGAAAAACAGTAGCTTTATAATGGAACTAAGCATTTATTAAAAACACGACCTAGGTTGCGACGCACAACGTCATTTTCAGGTGAGGAATGAGATGTTTATAATAAGAATGTCTGTTAGGGTCCTCACCTGAAGATGACGTTGTTCGCTGAAACACGGGTCGTGTTTTAATAAATATTTAAAGCAATCACCATGTAACCATTTTTCATTCCAATTTCCTTCTCTTTTTCCCAATGCCCCAACTCCCTTCCGCATTCTAACGCTATGAGACCGAGGTTGAAAACCGACCGACACATTGACCAAAAGGAGGAAGAGGGCCATGAATGCAGAAGAGAGAAAGAAACCACCAGAGGAAGTCGGGGAGTGATCGTCAGGGTTGCTGCAGATTAGAGATTATGGAGTTCTAGGACTTTTCCTGACCAAAAATTGAAATTTTCCAGGTGAAAATTCCATTCTTTGGAGTGTACTTGAAAGAAGGCGCAAGAATAGGAGCACAATACATTAACGCATGTATGGTGAGGGAATAAAGTTTTTCAACAAACAGAGCACCACCACTATATTGCTCTTGGAAAAAATCGGCTTCCTTTTTTAAGGTATATTATTCTTTGTTCTCGGACGCAACAATGGCCACGAATTACCTGTGCACAATCAGAGGAGAAACAAATATTCCATCTTCCTCAGCATGAGTTTAAAAAAGAGGACCGAAAAGTTTATTGTAGGGGAATAATTACTCGAAAAACTCCAAATAAGAGCTCCAATGCCTCATTCAGGCAAGTTACTGAAAACCGTAAATTTGCACATCAATAGACAGTGCCTGAAAAGGAACCACTAACTTATGAACAACAATCATATTTAGACTTTGAAAAGCAAGTTTCGAGACTAATTTCTCATTTTCCATTATTTTTCCAGGTTTTCCAGGCCCGTTTTCAATTTCCATGATTTTTCCAGACATTCCAGGACTGTAGCAACCCTGGATCGGGGACAGAGGCAGAGAACGTAGGAAGTGGAAGAAAAGGGCAGAGAGAGAGCAGAAAGAGAATGCGACAGTGAGGAGGGGAGACGAGAGGCAGAATGAGAGGAGGGGAGGAAGACATGTGCGCATCCAATGGGGAGGGGAGTGAAGCTGCCGCGAGCAGGAAATAGTGTCCGGGGGGAAATGGATGCTGCACGGGGATGACAAACGCACGGGCCAAGTGGGTGACGCTCCCGTCGTGCATCATTTCCCTCAGCGCGGGAGTGACGCGAGCCAAAGTCGACCTTGGCAAGAGCCAAGGCGGTGGTCCAAGAAATCAAATCTTAGGGCACAGTAGCCTTGTTCTGTACAAACTGAAATACGACGCTATACCCATTTCCTTTTGTTTGGAGACAACTGTACTGATTTTTGATGCTCTCCGTTTAGTAAACTAAGGCGTAAAACAACAATTCTGATTTAACAACAATGAATCTCTTTCAGGTCATTTTAGCTCCAGTGGCGCAATCATTTTTTTATTAAAACTATAAACATGAAAAATAGTAACGATGAATTTATGGAAAAAGAACAACTCTCTATATCGATCGACCCTCAGTAACCTTTCTATTATCCATAAACACGGCATTGAAGCTTTTGAGCGGTCTTCTCAGTTGGACGTCTGTTACATTGATTTTTGATCAAATTAATCACCAGTTATTGCTGTTCAAACTTGAAAACCGCTACAACATACATGGAAAGTTCCTTAAAACCTTAAAGTCATTCTTATCTAACAGGCAACAAAGTGTTGTAATTGATGGGATTCACTCAACTACTGTTCATATTACTTCCGGCGTCCCCCAAGGTAATGTTCTTGGTCCTTTATTGTTCGCACTTAACATTGACGATTTGGCGGCTACAGTTTACGCCACGGAATGTAAAATCCTCCTATATGCAGATGATTGAAAAATTTTTAAACAAGTAAATTCTGCTAATGATAGCATTACCCTGCAAAATGCTCTCCATGCCCTGACTTATTGGTCCCTAAAAATGAACCCATCCAAGTCTTCGGTTTTATCTTTCACACTCCGTAAATCTTCTCAAGTACACACAATATTTCAGGCCAATATATTCCTCCAGTCACTACTCAAAAAGACTTGGGGGTTATATTTGACACTAAACTTCTCTTCCATGTGCACATTTCCTCTCGTGCTGTCTTTAGTTGGCCTAATTTTTCGCTATAGTGAGGTAGCTGATCTAAATGCTCTACGTACTTTTTTACTTTGGCTGTGTGTCTCCAGTACTTGAATACTGCTCCCAAATTTGGGCCACTGCCACACCTTCTACGCTCAAACTCCTTGAAAGACCAATGAATTTCTTCCTCTCCATAATCAGGCACCGCCATATACAGTTCCGAAACTACTCCCTTGATGAATTAAGATCATCTCTAGGCATTTCCTCCCAGACTGACCGCCGCACAGTGGTCCCAAATCGAAAAATGCTGGCCAAAAGTCATGTTTTCGAATTTTTTGCAAGGAATATTTGAATGTTTGTATTCGGATTCTACAGGATATGGTCTACAAAATACGCTACTTATTTGGTATTTTCGTTTATCAGAGCGGCTACAGGGACCCATCAAATATGGAGCATTCAGCGTTAAAATGACAGTTGCGTGAAATCGGTAGATTTCGAAGAAGTTCAGCTTCATGGAGGACCAACTTTACACAATATAATTAGCAAAAAACATTTTTACCTACAAATATAAACGTTAGCGCATATTATAAAATACATTTTATTCGGGATTTACAATGTTTACTATTTTATATATTTTTTAAAACTTTTAGCGTTTTTTACCTGAATTTTCAAATAAAATGTACAATATCGTTTAGAGCGTCACTTTCCGTCGCGGAGTCTTTTGCATGAATACGAAGGGGATAGTATATGCAACGTAACAGTGAAGAAAAATATTGCTAATATTTGCTACTCCGACCTCAGCATTGATTTAACTACAATGATGCAATGCGCTGACGCGGGCGGCGGCCGGGCTGGCGCGTGGTAGGGCTCGAGGAAATCCAATATTTATGAGTATTATTCAATGTTGTTGCATATTTTATTTTGTATAACAAATATTTACCTCATAAATAAACATCTCTTCTCATAAGTATTACATTTTTGCGTCTATAAATGGTTTCCAGTTGACCTGACTTATTATTTACGCGTGCCGATGTTCTCCTAAAAATAATTTAAGAATTCCAGCGGAAGAAAATAATTGCGGAACGAAAGTATGCAGCTGAACATATAGTAATCTACAAAAACTTTAATGCATTCAGAACAAAAAAAATCCCTCAAAAAGCTACACCACCCTGTCCTTACGTTAGACGGATTAGTTTTCGTCCTCACGCGGCACATTGACCCTCTGTCGCCTCCGTAGCGGCCTCCTCAACCGCATACAGGGCAAACGACTGCCGAAAAGGCCTAAGCTATTTATTGCGCCCACCGGGAAAACCCAACCACCGCTCTCTGTACACTAGTAATGAATTGCACTTCGGCCATCGAGGATGAACGGAGTAAGCCTTTTCACCCTTCACATGTGAATTTTCTTGGAAAATCGAGATAATAGGATTACGAACCTCATCCTGTGGAAAACCCAAATTACTTTTAGACATGGTTTGTCCGAAAGTTTTTGCTAAAATTCAGTTTTACTCTGTTTGCCCAAAGAAAGACGTGAAAGTGAGTTTCTTCAAGCGTGGAAGAGGTCGAGTATTCTCGAAGTTTTGAAAAGACTGCAGGATTGAAGAAAAGAGGCCATAGTGTTCGGGTGTAGTGTAGTTCAATACCCCTTTACAATTCTGTAATTATTTTTGGTGCAATAAGAGTATTTGATTTAGTTATCGTTGTTTTTACCTTAAAACCACTCGGCGAAGAGCTCAGTGGATATGAGAAATTTCACGCGTCTTGACATGCATGAAACATTTCTGGAAAGTGGAAAAGGATCTATGTCGTTCAAGAAACAATACGTATTGGATTACTTAAGCAACAAGCTAAAGTTAGATGTGGACGTTAATGCAAAAATTATCTTAAAAAGCTTTGTGTAAAAGTGTTTTTTCTCAAATTATCTTCGCCGGTGGAAGGAAAGCAACAGAAATGACAGTTTTTGTAGAAGAAAGTTCGCTGATTGGCTAAATTAGAAGTTGAAATTTCCTCCACGCTTATTTAAATGTCTTCCCAGTACATCCGGTAAGTATATAATGTGGGATTTGTGATGAGTTTAGAGTGATATCCATATTCCATGGATCAGCCATCGCCAAAGCAGCTGCCCATCCTATTGGCCACTTGTCCGAGGAGGCAATGGAGGCGAGGAATAAGGATTTAAGAAGATTCAGGGAGCACCATACCAGGAAATTTTCCAGGATCGCAACAAATGAAGACCTGTTTAGAAGATTACTCCTAACTTCAGACCCCTTGATGTCAATTATTTCAAAGGTTCGAAGAACGAAATTACTTCCATTACCTGCTGAGGTAAAGATTTTACTAATCCAGGAAGTATTGAGTGAGCAGAGTGAGGATGACAGTTGTAAGGGGAGGGTTTGTCAGATAATGATTATGAGTGTATTTAGAGTTTTTTATTAACAATGACTGTAAAAGATAAGGATAAATGTTAATTTATTTCTTTGACGGTTAAACAAACCCAAATGAATGGAAAATCTCATTAAAATTTTCGTACCAAATTACGTGCCCCGTAATTTGATCCCCCACCGCGAAAAGAGCTTTTTGCAATCAGAACAATAAATTTGGCGTTTAACTTGAATTTATAGGCGTTATGAAATATTGTTTACGACATTTCAATGCTTGTATTAATGCCTCCATTGAAAATTGTCAAAGAAGGGACCTAGTTTAAAAATTATTCCAAATCCACTGTCCCGTTTCAAGGAACTATAAAATTGACTGCGTCTACTTAATTAGAGTTAGTTATAATTGTTTTAAACAATTAATGCAGTACAAAAATATTAATCATAAACTCATTCTATAAACTTCCAAATATGGTTAGCTTAGTATCAAATACAATCAAACATATGAGAAAGTAGAAAATGTTCTCTTTGTTCATTCACAATTAATTGTTCAAATATTGTCCAAAAATAAACAATAAAATTCATTAAATATATGCTTTTAAATATCTAATTCAGTTTTATAATATGTGTAATTTGTATTTACTATCGCGGAAGTAGTCTTTAATTCCATTGGGTTTTTTGAATTAATTGTTTAAACAAAAAGTGAAATAACAAAAAAAGTATTGCAAATACATAAAAAATAGTTAAAAATCCAGAATTAGCGGATCAAAAACTATGGATAGAGACCTTAGAATTAAATATATATGTAATAATAACAGCGTTATTAATTTTGGCCAGCTTTTTTCGATTTGGGACCACTGTGCGCCGTGCCCTTCTCGACAGCAAATGTTTCATGAAAATAGTCAATGGTAACTGTAGGTCATCGGAACTTCTCTCTCTTTTCTCCTTACGTGTTCCTTTACGAACTACAAGACTGAATGAGCTATTTCATTGCTCCACCCCACGTCTCTCTGCCTCCAAACGGTCTTTTATCTACAGACTCCCATCTACGTGTAATGCTACGTTGAAAAGTGTCCCTGAATTCGATCCATTCCATTAATTCTGTATCTGTCGCCCTCCTCCCTCATCCTAGATATCCTCTCGTCTTTCGCTCTATGCCTGTTTGGTTCTAATTTTTTCAGTGTTAAATGCTACTTTGTTAATAATTTATCTTTACTTTGTTATTTGTTATATGATTCTTTGTTTATTTCTTTGGATTAATGTTATTTGTCCATTGTAATTGGCCTTGAGCTGTTTTGGATGTGATTAATAAATAAATATATTACACCTATTGTATACAGCAAAGCGAATTAGTGATCGCAGAATCCGTTAGATACCTTGAGGAGGACTTGGACAACTTGGAGGACTGACTCACTATTCGTTGAGGGGTTAACATATCCGAGAAATGGCTCGTGAAACTAATCGTAAATTGGGATTCGTTAAAAGAGTGCAACGGTAGAGCAATTGCGACAATAAAGCTTTAAAACTTAGCTACCTCATCATTTTTAGACCTCATTTGGAATACGCTGCCCTTATGAGGTGAGCTTAAATACGGAGTTAGCACGCGCGCAGCGAAGATCGGCAAGGTGTGTAAAACGTCGTTACGATAATTTAATTAGTGCTAAAAAACTACTGCAACAGCTAGGATAGGAATCGCTATCAGACCGTCGCGTCGGTTAAAATGTAGACAACCTTATAAGTATGTTCCTAGCCGATCTTATTTCTGACGACAACCATTTTACGTAACCCTACATATCACGGCAGAGCAGATCATGAGCAGAAAATTAGGGAAATGGATATAAGAACGGACACGTTCGATAAGTCATATTTCCCCCAAACGATTAGAGACCTCAATAGCTGCTATTGAAACTATAATTACCTAGGTATTTAGACTGGTAGTATGTACAGCTAATCATTTGATTATCACTACGTTTACCAATCGATCTCAGATCGATCTGACTGGCTCAGCTCGGTATGGTAAACGGAGCGCGCTGGCCAGATCGATCTGAGAAGCGAGCCGAGTCAGCCCGCTTTCCCTAACCGGTCTGAGATCTCAGATCGATCCGAAGAGGCCGGAGCGTGGCGCTCATCGTTCTTCTTTTGGTTGCCGATGGTAAACAAAATATAATCGATATCATTTACGGCGTGACTTGTTGCAAGAAGGGAATGGAGAAAAGTGTGCGGCTGAAATATGCAAGAAATCTCAAAATAATTCAAACTACTGAAATCGATAGTTCAATATCGATATTTTCAGACCATGTTGGTAAACCAGGCGATCTGAGCCAGCTCCCTGCTGAACTTTCAGATCGGTCTGAACTCAGACCGATCTGAGATCGATTGGTAAACGTAGTGATTCTCTCCATAATGCTTTTGTGTTAATTTTTCAAATGCTACCAGAAGCATATTTCGCATGCATCCTGTATAATTCATGTATTCTGAGCAATTGTGTAGATGCAAAATACGTCATCTCATCACTCATCGACTCATACTTTTTATAATATTAGTAGGATATAGTGGAGTGCACATTGGAGAAATTTCATCTCCTGACAAGTATTTGCAGGTTAATGATATTTATTTATGAAGTTTTAATTATATGCATATAATATTGTGTAGTGCACGTTGATGAAAACTCACCCCGTTCCACACATCCTTGACGTGGTTGTAGATGTAGAGCTAAAAATCCATCTTGGGCAACATAACAGTGATTTTTCATGTCATCATAGTTTTCGACCACCGTAAAATCCATTGACCCTCATTACATTATATCATCCCTGCCCAGGTATTATTGCTGTAGTTAAAATTGATGTTTATTGTTTTTTATAAAAAGACATGTCTGGTTAGCCTACTAGTGAATCATGTTCAGAAGTGAACATTATTGGTATGTTCCTTTAATATAGCCCTGTTGAAGATTTGTAAATAAATCGTAACGCTGGCAACGGCGTCTACTTATTATTGACCAAACCCTCAAAAACCAGCCGTTATGATAATATTCCAGGCAGAGTGAAACCTTAAGGTGGCTGGAGCGGTAATCGTGAATCGTTGAAGGTACATTCTAATAATTTTTCAAGTAAGTCAAAAAAAATATTCTTGGACCACATTTCACTCAAGTACAAGTTTATACGTTGGAAATAACCATAAATGCAGTAGTGACTATGATGAAAGTGTTACATTTAAAAAATTTGCTTCAATTAAAGTATTGTTTTGACTTGGATTTTCGGCGCGAAATTCGAAATTTACGAGAAAATCATATCTAAATACGCTATTTTTACTCGGAATGATACCTTGATATTTCTTAGTAGCAATTATAATAATATGAAACTTCTTATTTCGCATTTAAGAGATAATATGTATATACTTAATCGATTTTTTTCACAATATATGCCGTGTGCCATAAGAGTACTTGTTAAAATATCATTGAATTGCCAGGAAACCAAATCGGTAGCATACAGTTTTTTTCACTTTTATCGATAGATATTACAAATAAGGACACGTATGCAAAGTTTCACTCAAATCTGTATTTTAACAAAAATCGCTCCAGCCACCTTAAATGATATATGCAACATCTAACTTGATTATATGGGGGGATGGATACACCTTAACTTACACGTGGAAGCTTGAAATTCAAAACCGATGACTCCCGCTCATTTTTTTTCAGCGTAATTATGGGTTCGGAAAAGGACAAGGCGTTATCAGTGAAAAGACTTCTCGAGTACGCCAAGCCAACCCACCGTATTAACGTGATGGTAGGCGAGTTGCTTAGTGGAATTGTGACATAGTGAAAGAACTGCCAGGAAAGAGTACCAAGTGATTCATTCTTAAACCAAACCTACCGGGATCGTTCTGCATAAGGAATTCACCGCAGTAAAACATGATATGCGGTACGGTATCCATGAATATAACGCGGTTTCAGACCGCTAAGCCATCAGTTGAACTTCAATTTAGCCGAATAATCGCCGCCATAACACCAAGACGCAGGCATGAATGTAGCAGTAATTCCACTCACAACAATGCGGTTACCAAATAAGTCACGCGAATTAGTTTTGAATAAAACTTCAAAGGTTCTTTACTTGGAGCATTATAGATGTTCCTAGGCATTAACTAATTCTAGGGACTCTAATTAATGGACACCATGTACATACACGTTGAAAAGTGAATTTAGATTTACCAAAGAGTATCCGATAAATTTAACCACAAGGATTCGCCTGATCTCTCGTGATGTCCTAAATATAGTACACATTTCTTGGTTGGCACCAGTGGGTGGCTATTGATAACCGCATTGAGATATACTTAGGACCATGGAACCTCTTCAAATAAAATGATTACGTACGCACAACGTATGAAAAACTCGGCAATATAATGCGAAACTGTTTCCGGAATGGCTGGTTCAAGTTGAATAATTCAGTGGTAATTTTCCACTCTTTCACTCAAAACGGTGGAGTTAGGTCATTTCATGATTCAACATTGGCATGTCTAAGACATCTTTGAAGATATCAAGGAAATTTTAAAATTTCTTCATTAATTTAAAACTTTATTAAAACATGCATTTGGAGCATGCTCTTATATGGCAGTGAAGCCTGAACAATAACAGCAGCAGTGCAAAGGAGATGGGAAGTAATGTGGTGTTCCCGAAGAATGATGAAAATCCAATGGACGGAGAGAATCAGTAACAAAGAAGTCCAACGAAGAGCTGGAGAGAATAGAATCACAATGAAAACTTTGCGTAGAAGGAAAGAAAATCTTATTGGACACATTTTGCGACACAACGGCCTAGTGAAAACTATATTGGAAGGAGAAACAAATGGGAAGAGTTATAGAGGAAGACCAAGAATGGAATACATCAAGTAAATCATGAAGAACGTTAATCAATTAAGCACGAATGACGCGGTTGTCTGAGAAGAGAGTGGAATGGAGAGCTTCTGTAATCCAATCTTCGGATTGATGACTTCTGATGATGATCCCTAACGATAACACCAGCCACTTCTAATACATGAGGGGGTTCGCCGAGGACTCGACCAAGTGAGCAAATAAAAAGCACCACCCACATCAAGCATCAGTAGGCTTGTCTTCATATAGACGCCTTTATTTGACGGGGCGAGATTAGGACTCCCAAGTCATATGTTCCACCTTACCCCTCGCTCCACGGTAGAAAATGGAGGTTCATGGATATCAGACGTACCACGTCACGGCAATGAAATATACACAGAGGTGCAAGAGTCACAGTTTGAGCACTAAAATATGCACGCGGTCATTCAATAATAGCGCATGTACATCAACATTTGTACTCAGCAAGTCACCCCAAGAGTGTGTGGCAGGGACATAATCACGGGCTCCCAACCACTTCCACATCTACATCTACAAAATACCCTGCAAGCCACCTCAAGGGTATGTGGCATCACTCATCACTTCGCGCCCCTCTAAAATACTCAAAACGCAATATTATCACAAACCCGGCGTGAGTGACTAAGATTTATCGAATATTCTGATGACCACGGTGCACCCCCAATTGCGAACAAATTACGCGGAATGGTACGAAAAGAAGAGGCGTCGGAAGTGCATACATAAAAGAGGTGAGCGATGAGAGAATACGTGAGCGATCTCAGGGAAGATGAGGTTCGAGGAGAACTGGGAAGAATTTTAAGTTCGGAGGGAGTCAGCACCAAAATCACACATCAACTGGCGGACTCCAAGGTGACACAGGGACCACAGTTTGGGGAATTTAATAACCTATGTGCGCAACTATTCGACTATTTGTTGAATAAGTACCCACGTCCATCCATTACGGATGGACGTGGTTCTGATGACGAACTAATCCAGTTCATCATCCATTATTTTCTGCCTATTCCCTATAGTAATGGCTAAATTTCACATCCCGAGAGGTACCTACTTGCATATATAAATATTCGTTTCATTAACTTTAGTAGAATATAGTGTAGTGCATTTTGGTAAAAATACTCAAACCCTTGTGGCTCGCAGGGTACATCTACATATACAAAATACCCTACAAGCCACCTCAGGGGTGTGTGGCAGGGAGTGAGTAGTCATCAACATCCATAACACTATACCCTAAGGTTAGTGTAACTACAGTTAATTATGCATTAGCATAAATCGCCAATGCGTGTCAGGAGGCGAATGTATTATGTAGATGTAATGTGCTCAACGAAATGAGATTGCAGACGTGGTGTGAGTGACCCAGAGTTCGCGATAATACTCAAGACAGTACATCAGACTTATCAAATGTAGAGTCAGTTAAATACTTAGGTGTGACCCTTACTCAGGAACTATCTTGGGGGAAACACGTTCGGGAAATCTGCGGACAGGCTAGTCGCAAATTGGGATTTATCAAGAGAATATTAGGAAAATGCGACGAGAAAGTTAAAGAGCGATGTTATTTTTCACTCGTGAGACCTCACTTGGAGTACGCCGCTAGCATATGGGACCCTTACGAAGTAGGACTAATCTCTGAAATAGATAGAATACAACGGAGAGCAGCAATATTTGTGAAAGGTTGTTACGATAAACTTAGCAGTGTTACCGAATTGTTGAAGGAATTAGGGTGGGAATCTCTAACTGATCGAAGGGAGAAATACAGGTTAAATCTTTTGCGCAAACTCGGAGCAGACAGTTTTTTGCCGGACGTTCAACATATACTGCTAGAGCCAACGTACTACGGTAGAAGTGATCACAGGAATAAAATATAGGAAATTGACTGCCGAACCGATAGATTCAAAATGTCATTTTTCCCACGTACAATAAGGGATCATAATAGTTGCGATAGATCAATCACTTGAAACTCCCACCCTCAATAGGTAGAGTAGAATTTTAACTAGTGCTTAATAACACCACTTCATTACTAACTCTTTCCACCGATCGATTAGTCCGGCATTATTTTATGTTGTTCTTTGCATGAAGTAGCATCTCGTAGTATTAATAAATTAACAGTATCAGTAATATTAACCACTAGATGTGTCTATAGCATTTCTCTGCATGTTTGTATGTTCTTTTACGTATCACTCTCCCAGTTTTCGGTTGGACTGCGCACTGTTCTCCTGACTGCTTTTGGCCTGCGCCTAGCGCCAGGGGGAGCGTGCGAGGTTCTGATTTGTTCTGGGACGAGTGCTGCATCTACATCTACATCTACAAAGTACCGTGCAAGCCACCACTAGGGTGTGTGGCACGGGGTGATTCCACACCAGGCATGCAGCACTCGTCCCAGCACAAATCAGAACCTCGCACGCTCCCACTTGCACTAGACTAAGACACCTAAAAGCAGTCAGGAGAACAGTGCGCTGTTCAACCGGATAATGGGAGAGTGATATGTAAATGAGCATGCAAAACAATTCTATACACACATCTTCCAACTTAACGAGTAACTTTGAATAAAGGAACTTATCGAAAGCTATTTTTGAAATATATAAATGTTGAACATACTTGGACAAGCTTTTCTCCCGAATATCGAGAAGAAAGAGGGCCAACTGGGTTTCGCAAGACCTACCTTTCCGGAATGCTTGTTGATTTTGCGTAAACACGTTTAGACTATCCAAATGCCCCATTATTGAACGGACAATTATATGTTCCAATATTTTGCACAAGATAGACGTAAGGGAAATTGGTCTATAGTTACTGGGCTCCTCCTTATCACCACTTTTAAATATTGGTGTAATGTTCGCGATTTTCCAATTGTAAGGAACTCGATGAATTGATAGAGATATTTTCAAGTATAATTTTCAGGAACGGTGCTATTTCTGATGCTGGTTTTTTTTATAAACTCAGTGGATGCCTGGTGCGGAATCACCCCGTGCCACACACCCTAGTGGTGGCTTGCACGGTACATCGTAAATGTAGATCTAGATCTAAAAATTACCCTGAAAGCCAATTCAAGGGTGTGTGCAGGAGGTGAGTACTGACGGTACTGACCTAAGTCACCGTCCTACCAAGGCAAACAAAATAATTAAAGAAAAGACGGATTAGTTTATGGTCTAGCACTGCATTGTCCTTCTGAGAGCTTCTTGGTCGTCACCAAACGGCCCCAGGGGAGCGTGCAGGGTTCGATTGGGCGGCTTACTGCGTGCCCCAACCCATGCGAAAACCCCTGAAGTTGGCTTACACGATACTGCGTTGATGCAAATGTAGGGAAGACGCTGGCAGTTCAAGGGGTGCGTGCGTGTTCGGAGGGAAGTGGGGTTGAAGACGAGAACTTGGAGAAGTGAGTGAAGAGTTGAAGGCGGCACCCACTCTACTACACAGAAGAGGGAGTGGGCAGAGAGAGATCCTTGGAGAACTCCTCAGACGGGAAATGAGGAAGGTAGGTTGGAAGGAGGGAATGGGAGAGAGTTGTAAGGAGGGATGACGAGGAGGGCTGGAAGGACAGGAAGGGGAGGGTGGGCGAAGGAGGAGGAAAGAATGAGAGGGGAGGAGAGAGAGGGGGGGGGAGGCTTGAGGTCTGCGGCGGAATGTGGGCGCGGAGGAGGGAGGCCGGAGAAGAAGGTAAGAGAGCCGCTGCAGGGAGAAGGGAAATGGTGGGATGGGGAGTATTCTCGGAGTTGGAGGAGTAGGGGGTTGACGTGGCGAGGAAGCGTGTGGGTGGGATGGGGTTCCTTCCCCCCCCCCCCCACAACGGGGACAGGTGGAATGGGGGGGAGGGAGGCGAGAAGAGGGCTTGGCAAAGAGGGGAAGGGACGTCGCCACACGGTTGCCCGGCGAGTTTCTTCAGCCCTCTCAGTCACCGTGCAGTCAGGTAGAGAGGCGCGCAAGGAACGTGAGAGACCGACCGTGGAGGACCCAAGCGGAGTTCAGTGGGCTATGCTGGCGAGATAGAAAGGATTCCCTCCCTTTTTCTCCTGTCTCTCTCACTGCATCCCTCTCTCGAGACAACCACCCACCTCCCTCTGAATAACCCTGAGACCCTTCCCCTCCCACTCACGCACCCTAACCTTATCCATTTGGGAGGAATAGAGCAAAGTTGAGCGAGAGTCGTCGGAGGACCTCACTTTATTATTTTCGTCCCGCGGAAGACGTGGTTTTCGTGTGTTGTTTTTCTTCAGCGAGTGCCCTGAGACTTCCAAGGATTGTGTCCTTTTTGCGTTCAGCATCACCATCGGAGTTGGTTTTTATTCGGAAAATACACGTTACGTGCAGCATCTCTTTTTGAGCAGCAGCGAAAGAAGTTTCCCACCCGGACTTGAAGATGCCGTGCTCTGCCGTGACTCTGTCTTTGGCCACGATAACCGCCATCGTAGCTGTGGCGCTGCTGGCCATAGCCTTCTCCACGGACAATTGGCTCTATGTCGACGTGAAGAGGTCGAAGATACAGGTAAAGCAATACCTACACGTGGATCGCCTTTCTATTTGTGCTGGGGGATCAGGGAGGAAACGTAATCACCAACGTCAGTGAGTGTGTGGAGCAATGGGAATTAGCAATGCCCTTCGGCGAATGTGGCCTAGTCCATGGCTATGAGTTATGACGAAAATCGTTAGTGTAATATAGCGGTTCACAACCTGAAGTACGCCTCCTAATGGTTACGTGCTTGTCGGTTTTAGGGAAACGCGAAAATTAACTTGATAAATGGTAAATTTAAGGTTGAAATAGCAGCGAGAATATAAATAATAAACATTTTACTAATTTAAGGGGTAACATTTTCGGAAATGGGCGACTCGGGGGTACGCAAATTTAAAAAAAAACTGTGGAGAAACGTTTATAATAGCGTTAGACAACTGCACGTTCATGACAGATATTAGCGAAATTTATCGAGTTCTTGTGGTGTTCTTCTACTTGTCCCTTGCCTTATGCATGTACCAGATTTCTCTCATAAGCAATTCTGCCCACGATATGGCCTCGAAAATTTCAAATTTCGTGTTTGCGTCAGTGTGGGAACTCCTTTAAAAATGTAAAAAAGCGACTTTTACTCGAGAAAAAACATTCATTGTTGTTGTTGAATGGGGATCCGTGGGATTGAACTAAAAAAAAATAAAGGCTTTATCTTCATTTTTATCAGATAAATACCTTGACGGAAGTCTTTCAACCCTGAAAACACCTGTTCCCCGTACGCACAATAAACGAAAATGGCGGCCTAACAGGATTCAAGGGGAACATATTTTAAACACAATGAACGCTTGGCGGTTGTGATTTCACCCTTTTGGAATTTTTACTTGATCAGCAGCAGCAGCAGCATCGTCAATGGCAGGGCCCTCGGCCCAAAGAATAGAGCGCTGTAACGGTTCAACTTGAGTCCACCTCTTCAGCGTTTATGGCCGTGCAATTGCACATAGGGGAAAAGTGACGATTCAGAGTGAAGGGACCAGTGTTACCTTTACAGTGTTAGTAATTTTTACTTGATCTTCTCGCACCACATAAATATTTTGTTGAGACCAAGACTTTTTTTTTGTTGAGACAACTTTTGCATGATTAATCATGACGTCACCTCATTCACTGATGTATGAATTTTCCATAGAGATGATATGATGTGTTAATTAGGTCCACACCAATTTATTTACAGCTAATAACAACAGTCTTATGACCTGTTTTCTTTAGTATCGCATACGAAGTTTTTTTCTAAACTCACGCACGCCACCTGTTGGTCATTTCAGTAGGTCTAGGCTCTTCATCACAACTGTTTTCAGGTCGACCGTTTGAACGAAACAACAAATGTTGTACCAATTTTCCTAAGTTCCATTTAATCAGCAAAAACAATAGTTGCCTAGTCGTAAGCTCGACTTCGATTCTTTCGGGACGACCTTGATAAAAAAAACGAACGCAACATCAAACGCTTAGTCGCGAATATTTTCATGTCCGGGTTGGGTCGGAAAATTCATGTCATCAAATGAAGCACTTAGCGTCTTTTGAGCTTATAATCCTTTGTTATTTAAGGCAAAGATGCATGCTGTAAGTTAATACATAGGAATGCTTTATTTCCTCTCATGAGAGAGACCGTTAAAGGCCTTTCAAAAATAATTTTACGCTTTCATATTTCGCGCTCTGTTTCCTGCTAAAGCTTCAACCCCTTCGTTGAAAAATTATTCTTTAGTCCGCCAGGCACTGTCGCTAAATAGAAGTTATGATTTTGCAGGAAATTGTACTTGCGAAAGTTCAATTTATGTCATGGAATTCAGATTTATCAAGACCCGTTACATAATAGTAAACGATAGTGAGTGTTATAAATTTTCTTGAATAGTTTGAATCCTAACTAATTATTTTGTTTAGTAAATAAGTAGTTTTAATACGGATTTTTAAGTGTCATTAGTTCATCAATCATTTCTGGTGGTAAAATACTTTATATGATTACCCCCGGCGTCAAGAATACATTTTTAAAATTATTTATTTCATAATTCAATTCTTTCTCTACTGGTACGCGGCATGGTATTACGTTTACTGATTACTTATAGTAGATATGATTACCTAAACAATATTTTTAAATAACTTCATAGCGTTCTTAGACAAGACTATAAACTTGAACTTCTCCATCGAAATCCCTAATTCCCTCCAAAATCACCTTTTTCTCACCCCACGTTTTTGAATCCTTGAGCGTTTCATGCTTCTATAACAATAAACTAAAATAATGAATTATTTAAAGCCCTTTGACACAGACAAGCTTGGTTTTTATATACCTACTATTCACGCTATTTTAATATTATTTTATAAGGTGTTGAGATGTTGAAAATATTTGAGCTTCGTGGAAGGTTATTCGGGATTTCCACCGGGTCAGGTTCTCCATTACGGCCGACGGTTCGATGAACGAGTCGTCCATCGTCATCAGGGCTGGACGACTCGTTCATCGAAACGTCGGCCGTAATGGAGAACCTGACCCGGTGGAAATCCCGAATAACCTTCCACGATACAATATGCCGGGAAAGCCTGCGATCATATTTGAGCTTGTTTTTTAAATTAAAAGTGCTTCAGGGTGCCTCCTCTTCTTGTAGGTGCAAACGAAATCTGATAAAATATTTCGATGCTCCATTGAATGACACCAAAAGGAAATTGAGGAGAGCTAATTGAAAGCAAACCACAGATAGCAGCAGTTAACTCATTGGTTGTAGTTGCCCAATGGTATACGATTTCTCCATATGAGTAAAATGAGAAGCTACCTATTACTTATTCACTCCCCAGAACTGAGTATTCAATTGGTTAGTGTTTTCTTTTTTGTCTTAATCGTTAGGTAATTTTTTATCAACCACGATGTATTGTTCTGCTTTACAAGAGCTACAAGAGAGGGAGAACGAATGATAAAGCTTAATTTTCAATCATTGATTGTATGAATAAGCGGTTTAAGCAGAAATAAGAAAGCCCCCTGGAATTATAAGGCTTTTCCAATAGCCTTAGAAATTAGGAAACGTTGAGGAACAGCCGTAGGTGATGTCTGAGTCACTGATGTGCAATCTGTTGACGGTAAAACTATTTTGCCGCAGAGAAAATAGTACCAAACCGTAATAAGGCCAAAGAAGTTATGGGGTGCTGGGAAAATGTGACAATATTAATGGCCAGAGATTGTGCGTTCGAGATTTAGATTCGTATTGCACAATGGGACTGGGTTGAACACTGAGGACGTAAACATATAGTTTTGTTCACACCTTTTGGGTCGATACTCTTGGAATTGAGAAACTAAATAGCACGTTAACATTATCGACTGCTTTTCAGGCTCAACTGATTGGGCTTTTATATTGACGCTAAAATTTCTCTCAGGTGTACAAATCGTTTTGCAGTCGATTGGAAAACACTTTCGTTTTACACGGGAGGAATGATGAGACTTGTGTTTCCGGGCGAATATGAATTCCTACCCACAAGTTCCCCAGGAGTTTCCGCAATTTCTCGTTCCCGCATCCCGAGAAAAGCTAATCGGGAAACTTAGGGATCGGGACTCGTATATTGAACCCATTAATAATTATGATTATAGTTCAAGAAAATCTCAAGTACAATATATATCAAGAAAACATGATGCTGTTTATCGGAGCCGAAGTGACCCTGTTTGGTGTCCTTGGCAAGAGATTCACTAATCATAAAATTTCGGAGAACTTCGATCTAGGTCAAACTTAATGTCAAAGTTTAGTCAAAAAGCTTTTATCAAAAAGGTTATAATGCCAAAGTTAAGTCAACATTGAGAGTTAGTCATAAAATATACAACAAAGTATGAACAGTAAATATATACCTACAAGCAAATGTCTTAATAGCACCCGTTTTAGGAAGTCATTTTCTCTTCAGGGTCTGTATGTCAGTACTTTGTAAAAACGGTCTTCAGCGTTCCCCATGTGTCTTACATGTCTTTCGGGAGCGGTATTGGCCCAGGTATTCACTTAAGTGCGAGAGGAAATTCTCAAAATCCCCGCAAGGCCAGTCGTACATCTTTTGGCGTCAACCATTTACATTAGTGTCTCCGCCGCTTCACCCTCACTGTACGGGTTTTGCTGTGCATTAACTTTTACTATCACCAATCATCTATGGAAATTATATGAAAGAGAAGATTTTGGGAACATCCTTGATTCTCGGGAAATAATATTTCCCTGGTCGCGATTCCCGAAGGGTCAAAAAAGTCAGGAATTGGGAAACCCTGGCCGAGACCACCGACATATAAATGTTCTGTCGTGACTTGTGGTGTTCGTAGAAATTCCCCAAAAACGAACGGACGTGGGTGAATGGGGGAAAGGGCCGAAAATTAGAGTCAATTCGCACGGGCTTAAAAAAAAACTCCGGGAGGAGGAGGGAATAGTGTCAAGGGCGAGTTTAGTAGTTGACCTGCTCAGGTATCGCAGGGCCTGACCGATGCAGAGAGTTAATATGCAGGCAGCTTGGGGCAGCTGCCTGCTCCGATTTCTCCACCGTCCTCGCTCACCACAGTGTACTTCAGGCTGCGACTCTACAGTGTACATCATACAACGTTTTTCGTCTCGATCACGAATTTTGCAAACTGGGAAAAAAGCCTTCGATTGATTGAGGAACAAAAACTTTAATCTTGATGCTGAATGGAAGCGGAGAAATCGACTAGAAATCGGTGACATGAAATCAAAGTGCCACGGTAAGCAAACGGACAGAAAAAATGCTTTCACGGCTTGCGGAAACTTATCCTTGTAATGTTCGAAATAGTTTTTCAAAACTTCTTACATTTACCAGCGGCGTGTTTTAGATCGAACTGCCCACGCGTTAAGTTAATCCTGCCTGTTGTTCACACGGACAGCTCCTCACTTTCTTTTGTTTACCACCCCCACGATGAAAACTGCTCCGGAATACACTCAGAAGAAGTTGGACCAGAGACTCACCACGACAGCTCTGGGGAAAGAAAATAATAACAGGAGGGAGAGGAATGAATCACTCCAGAGATTAACCATTACACGAGGAGAGTTGGATGGCCACTGCAGCAGCTGACAAATCATAATTCAGAAGCCATTTTAATGTTTACCGTCGCAGAGTGTATAGCTATCACGTACGCGTGGAAATATATCTGGCCCGTCAGAAGTAGTAATAAACGCTTCGCTCGCACAAAATAGTGGAGGTCACCTGCCTAAGACTTCATGTAACCTTGAGACCATCAAATATTAAGCATCGGTTAATTATTGCTATCATTCGGATAAAACTAAATGGATTGTTGATCGTTCCGTTTTATGCAGGGCATCATTTCACGAGATTTATGGATTGAAGATGTTTTTATGGATAATTTATCAAATGTGTTATTTATTCATTCTGTTTTACATCCATTGTTTAACCCCAATCTTTGGGTGGCAATATTTGCCTCATCTGGCTTAGATTAACGTTACATAATGGCGTAAACAGTATTAAAAAGACTTCATAGTTAAGTATCACGAGCATATTGTGACAAATACCGAACACCTATTACGCAACTGAAGAAGGCATGAAATACGTCTAGTACTTTGAAGGACACAAAACAACCCCTTCATCGGTATAATAGTATTTACCTTATTTTTTCTTATGACAGACATACATAACTGCTGAGGCTATGAAGGTTATGATTAAAAATCTCGTGCCAGCGAGAACTTCTTGTTTAGTCTTAGCGATTCCTGATAGCTGATCGGCTAAGCACAACTGACGTCTGAGTCTTCCCAAATATAAGGCATTCTCCTCCATGTCCTTTCCATCTGAAGCCATCTAACTCCCAAAGATATTTTTAATGGATGCTGGAATGTTCAGCCATTTTACTTCCATCATTTTCCGACCACTTAAATAGCCATTAAACTGTCAACTTCATCAAATTTCAAGATTTTTATTTGCAGAATTCAATAGAAATTTATTCAAGGTATATAACGATATTTCCCTAGATTATATCAATTAATCTAGCCCGGGCTCTACTCGTACTAAAAAAACAAGACTTGCAAAAGACATCCACTAAAGGTCCGCCCACTGAGGATAGAATGGATAAGAGCCAATGCATAACCGACGGAGTTATCTCCATTCAGCGATATTTTCCACAATATTTTATCTTGGACAAAAGATTTGATTCTTATTTCAACCTCTCATCAATGTAACCTAACTTTTATCTTAATTATGCATGATATAATAATGCATCAAGTTTGTAATAGAGACAAAATCTCCTTCGACGAGAGAACATAATTCAACAGGTGTTTTATACAGCTTTTTGTTTCTCTCCTTGCCCCATTTCAATTAAGACTTGAAATTTCGAACTTAAACGAAGACGATTCTTTTCTCTTCTTGTGTTTACTCTCCTGCGTTCGTGGCATTTTAATTCTCGTTAAATTACATAAGAAAGCATGTACCTCTTTGACATGACATCCTCGTGACTCGACGTTGATCACTATCACAATTAAAATTGTAGATTATAAATCAACATAAAGTTGTTGTCCATAGTCTGCGAGCTTTTGAATTAAAATTTTCAATAGTTTCATCATAGCGTGAGATAATTTAAATAACTGGTTACGACGCGTACAATGTAAACGGAATGTAGCTTCAATCTCCACGAGCTAATATATTTCGATATCTTGACATCTGATTTGTGCAACGAGCTCTTTCTACTCATAAATATCGTTGTTCTCGCCCCATCATACACCTGCTTTAAATCTCAAACCAGAATTTCGGCAATATTTCGCTATCACAACTAGATGACAATTTTACATTATTGCTAGACAACTAATCATTTTTTTTCTTCAAAATAATCTTCCTCAGGACATTTTTAAAGATAGGAATTACTTGACGCATGGGATCGGTAAAAGTACAATGCGCAATTCTACGATTTTTGTTTTTTTTCTGCTACAATTTCAGTACTTGCATAGATTAATGCATAATACCTCGACAAGTGTTGCTTGCCTGTTACACCAGACAAGTTTTAGTGGCCAGACATCTGGCAAATAGCGGAATAAAGGAAGATATTTTTATCACATTCCATGGTGCTTTAAATTAAAAACTGTAGAAATGTTAGAAAAATCAAGATAGTGTCCAATGGCCAATATTCCCAAGGCTCCAAAAAGCAACGCTTCAATTCGATTATTCGCGTTATTTTTCTGTTATAACTAGATATACTAACACGATTAAATGCAAAATACGCAGTCTGTAAGCCCATAAACGCCTATTAGTAAGTTCGTTTTTACATTTTTCCATGTTATTTGGCGGTGTTTTGAAGCCCGAGGAATTAATTCTGCATGCATGAGAGGTTTTTGAGTTCAGTACAGGGGCATGTTTATTGATAAGTGATGCGGCAGGATATCCTTCCATAGCTGGTTCCACAAAGTGTATTTAGTGAACGCAGTATTTGAATAGACATAAAAATATTAAACGATGTATCACTTTGTCCTAAAGAAACCTAAGGCCTAATTGCTTATGGTGTAAGTTACCTCGAGGATAAGTTGCCGATTCCGGTAAAACAGCCTGATGACGCTAAAACTCAACGTTGTGTTCAAACCTCTCTAACACGGACAATGAAATGTGTATTTAGAAGTGCTTAAAATCTTTTTCAACGAGAGCAGAAGACTCCTGTTTCCACTTGGAAAATTTACTAAGAGTCTCATAGTCTGCGATTTCCCTTGGTGTACCGAATTAAATCGCTTCCTCCCTCATGAAAATTACGGTTCTGCTAAGGAGTAAAAAGTTTAAGAAAGATACACGTTTTTCGGACGAACAATTCTGTGGTAATATGGCTAAATATGATATGTCCGTTTTTTTAGGTTATGCATACCGTTGGATTCGTCTCCGTGAGATCTAAAAGATGGCAAAATGTGATATGCTTAGGGTTAGTAGGGCTTGAGAAAAACCCTGTGGCAATACACGATATGTCCATTTTCCAATTACTTAAGTTTTCCAAGAGCTATATGTCATGTAAATTGCTCTTCTGTTAAGTTTCCAAAACATGACATCATATTTAGCCATCTTACCACAGAATTGCTGTTCCAGATATCACAAAAGGCATGCTCGCGCGGGCGAAACGTTTTTTGGCGGACACGTCCGTCGATCTTGAGGTCCTCAGAATAAGGAAGGACTACTAGTAGTTGGATCTCTCTCTCTCTCTCTCTCTCTCTCTCTCTCTCTCTCTCTTTCCTCTATGCGCGAACCTCAACAACCGGTTGGGAAACATTGAAAAATTTTTATTTCTTCCCCCCTCCGTTTCGCTCTCGTAGGCAAAAATCCCGTCAACCATGGGATGATACTTCTTTTTTTTATTTCCTTCGTGTCTTGCCCCCGCGTGTGCTCGCCGCAGCCTTGTTCCGTCCTCCCACTCGAGATAATACGGTGGTGGCGTCCATCCGCACAACTCAACAGCCTTTTTCCCAGCTGGCGACCGCCAAGAGTCAGTCTCTCTCTGGGAAGTCATCCGTCCGTCTGCAAAGCGTTCATTCCTCCCCACGACGAGAGGTTCGGTGGGGAAGGGACCAGGAGGTGGGATCGGTGACCTATTGTTCCACGGCTGTCGAGGGAAGCCAACCAAAAATTCCAATCGTTGTATATATATTTTTTTTCTGACTCTCAATCCCCCTCCCCCCCTCAAGCCATCACGTTCTCCCAAGCCGAACTTGGGGCGTCGAAAGGGACAGTAAGAAAAAGAAATCATTATACCCCTCGATTTTTTTCCTTATCTTTATAGTCTCGAAGCCTTTAGCCATTTTTTCCGGAAGTTCGTGCCTCCCAGATAACATTAACACGTGCTCATAACGGTTTACCCTTTGTGAAAAAGGTTTTTGTAGAAAAAGAATCTTTACTTGATTCTTTATTCTCCGCTCCTTCTGTGCCATTAAATCTCCTAACATTTCCTATATGCAATTAATTTCATCGTACTTAGGGTGATTTAGTTCGTAGATAAAGCTAGCAGGGAGTATTTCTTCACTGATTTTTTTGAAAATCAAGGGTGAGAATACATAGTGAACACCAAGGAAAATATACCGTCAGTAAAGTTATTATTGGTCGCTTATTAATGAAAATACGGAGCCAGAGTTTTAATTTCGGCGCTATTCATATACTTTGACTAAGGACGACAAAAATTAATAATAATAACTGATAATTAGTGGTTAAGGTAGAGATGTGATGAATAGAATGACGATCAGTTCGCTCATTCACTGATTAATCAAATGATGATTCATTTGGTTGAATCGACTACGGAAGAAGGCCGAAAACACATGGGTATTAGAGTTCGGACAATGACAGTAATTAGCTAAAACCAATATAACGTTCTTTAAAAGCGCTGCGGCAATTTTTTTGCAATTTTCCATGTAGTCACTTATGGTGCTCGTCTTCTTCATGGTGCATTTCAACTGGAACCCGTACATTAGTCGTAAGAGTAGTCACAAAATACATGTTTCAATTTAGCGCGAGACATTTTTATCTAGAGAAAGTCTTTAACATCAAATATCAGGCATTACCCACTAGGCTACTGCTCTCCTATTCTGCCTTAATTCCTCTTAGAAATCCGTGGTGGAAATGAACGCAACTTTCCCTCACGTTCCCAAATCAAATATTCCTTCTGTTTCCCATCGTGCAATAAATGCTGCCTTCGAAAATTCCAACGAGAACAGTGAGCTAACTCGTTATTTCCTCCAGCGTTTCTTCTCCAGTGAAAATTATATATCGTTGCCTAATTTCTTCCTGCATTATTATGAGATTTTGAACGAGCGAGTTCGCCTCGCAAGGTTTGGTTGGTTTACTTCTTCAAGAAGTTTACATCAAAACACCATCGAAATCCATTTGTCATTGATCCAGTTCAGAGAGGAAAAAAAACGACAGCGCGGACCGAAATCAGACAACGGTATCGAAATTGCTGCGGCATCTCGAGCCCCCAATGCCGGTCACCTTCGGGAGGCTTCTCCTATAGGGCGATGAGCAGTCCAAGGAATCCGCATTCCTCCGATACCTCAAGAGGTCGAGATCCTCGCTCAACCACAGTTATCACGAGGACGCCACATTTTGCATCGTATGGGAGTGTCGCGGAACCTGCTCCATCGAGATTATACGCTCAATGTTTTTACGACACAAGATAGAATGATGCCACCTGTTGCCTTCTCCGGCCTCGTAACCTTCTTAGAGCAAGCCATCCAATACCGCACGGAATTTATTGTGTCCATGAGAACTAAGATAAGTTTTAAGGAAGATTGTACATTTATCATGTACTTTACTTGGGCGATAGAGAGAGATGATCCCGGAGAAAAACAGCAGGGTGAGCAGCTCATCCTCTGGATAGTTGTGTGGTAGTTCCCCTTAGCTTCTAACATCGCAGCATTAAATCCGGCTGGGTAAATAATTTTATTAGGACTCTATTTTAATGAGAGTTACTGCATAAGATTAGCAAAACTTGTTGGCACTCACTAGCGTAGTATTAAAGGACAGTGAGGGTGAATCAAGCGTTAATGAGCGGGCAAAGATACCAAAGGACGGAGGTATCTTCGGAGGGAGCTTCGGCCGCTCAATTCCACCCCACTTGTATGTTTGTTCCATGCTCCTCACAAGCGAGTTCCACCAAGTTTCGGTACTTCTATACGGACCTACGCGGCCTCCATCGTCACTCATACGAAAGAGGGCTGCTGCCTCCCTGTAACTTGGCAGCAGTCATTCGTCAAGTCACGGCATCTGTACCGGTTTACTTAGCATTTCTGAGACTTCTAAGATGTACGTATGATGTATGTACGTCTAAGATACGAATGATGTACCCCTACAAACAGTGATATATTGCACACCTGGGGGCCTGTAGGCAGTACAAGCAACGGGGCTCACGTTAATAAACAAGTCGCAAGGGAAGAAAGTGGAAAAAAAGTTCTCAGAGCCCCTCCGGGGCCCATAGGCAACTGCCTACTTTGCCTTATTGTTAATCCGGCACTGCCTACAACCACTAGATACCGCCGCTTTTTGTCTACGGCCCCTTAACCGTCGAGTCAACTTGTTTATTTCCGCTGTTATTTTCTACAATCTGATATAGAACCAATACACGCAGTCCGGTAGGCGTATTTGGCTGCTCTAAGAATATCTCCGAGTACCGAGTCCAAATGCAGAACTGGATATTTTTAGAGGCTAATTCGTTCGCATGAATCGTGAGTATATACCTACAGAGTTCTGTAGAAGATGGGGAGATTTCCTGAAGGGGTCACGTCGAAAGACAAGTCGCGGAAATGAGCGCAAGCCGATCCCATAGTTCCGAATCATTGAACGCTGGCGTCACTAAGTGGGCCGAACTTGGGAGTACGTTGGACTCGGAGCAGACTGGAGGTCGGTTGGGTCATCCACCGCCAGAGGTAAGGTGTGTGTGGGTAATACAGGGAAGAAGAGTGACGGCAAGCTTTTTCTGGCCATGTGGAAACTGTCCTTTCCTTCCAGTTACTGTGAATATTTTTGGAGTATCTTCGGTCAAATGCGTATCAATCTACCTGCTTAATGTCATTGGCATGGCATTTGGTCACGCCTAAAAGCCATTACTTATCGCGTTCGAGGCATAGGTCCGTTAAAAAGGTAAATATATGAAAAACATGGGAGATAAGGAGAAGGCAGAGTAGGTGGTTGGAATAGGCGATGAGGGGTGAAGGGATGCTGACTGCCGTGATAGAGTAGAGAATGTTGGGTAAGTGGGGAAGGGGAAGAAAAATAATAGGCTTCATGGACGTGATTAAGAGAGGTAGGACGTATGCTGATATGAAGAAGGACATCTATTGCATACGAAGATAGGTGCCTGTGCCTATAAAAACCTAGAGGATTTTTACTAACTTCCATTTAAACCTACCTACCTTAACTGGTAGATAACCCAATTAAGTAATAACCCAGTTTCCCTAATAAACAATAGTAATAGCAATTGTTTTTTAAAAACGTTATATTCCCAATGTTTAGAGAACGTTTTTAAGTTGTTTGTTAAACTATGTTTAAAACGCAGCTTCAGATGAGTAAACTATTGATGCGGTAAGAGAAGAAAGGAGGCTTAGGAGAAGTTAGAAGGAGGTGGGGAAAATGACTTGAGGGCGTAGTGAGGAGTCACGAAAAGTTGATGTGGGTGATGGAGGTGAGAATGCTAAGTACGGGAGGAAAATGATAGGAGAAAAAAGGAAACTTGGACGGTGTGAAGGAAGGCAAAATATACGAAGATTTTTAAAAGAATTTCACTATAGAAAATAGATCCGTTGCGCTGGAAAAATTAGAAAAGACTCACCGCAGAAGGTGAAATTATAGGGAAAACTGTCCATGGAACTACCATTCGTTTGGTATAATACCGTTGTTGATGATATTGGTTGGTTATCAAGCGCCAACAGTGAAATGCGAGAGGAGAGCCTGAAAAGTAGTGAGCGGATCTCCTTAAACTTCTTTGCGGATCGAGTCCACCAGAACCCTCTGTACAGTAATGAACGGCGTGAAGGAATAAAGCAACGAGAGTCGCAATGGCCTAGATAAATCAGAATCGAGCGCATTACGTTTGCCACCTCCAACCTCCGCCAATTCCTGCGGCCTTATGTGGGGCGCAACCAAGTCAATTGAGATCGGAGAGTAGGCGACACACTAAAATCTGAAAGAGACACACTTTATTCTTTTCTCATGAGATGGCTTTATAAGTATGACTGAGGTGTGGTCGGTAGTAAGATAAGTCGGACAGCTCATCAACACAATCGAGGAGAAAAAATTGGGAATGCGAGAGCTGCGCAAACGTATGTCCGTACTTGAACGACAAACGAGAAAGCTCAGTGTTTGTAACGGTTGGGTAACTTTGTAGGGGCGCCAGTGGAGTCAAGCGCATTTATGGATTAATTCTCTTTTATACGGACTCCAGTAAACAGCGGGCACGTCAAAATTTCTCCCGGGAGGTACCTTGCAGCATTTATGACAATTAAACCAGGCTTTGAGAAAAAGGTTGCAGGTTGTATTGTAAAATCCCTTTCCCTTGGCTGCAGCTCGAAATTAGAGAAGTGAGCAATAGGAAGCGAATGAACGACCGGTTTGACGATCGAAATAAAAGCCGTGCGACTTCATTTTCGAAAACATGGTGGGACAATCATTCGAAAGTCACCTCTAAACGTTTCGTTTAGAAAGGAATCGGAACGACATGTATACTTAATCAAAATAATTTTGCGGCCATGGATAAGATTTCGATTTCACAGTTTGGGATTTATCAATAAAATACGTGGAATTTTAAGTTTTGTGTTAAGTTTTTATCGACAGGAATGCGTAGTACGCAAAATCGATATTCGAGGATGCCTGCACCCGCTTTTCAAGGCAATGCAAGGCAAAGATATAAGATATTTTTTCTGCAAGTTGATTGTATTTACTCTGGAGTCAATTTATTAGGGTTGAGTGATTATCGTGTTCATCGAAAGTAAAGCTGTCTTTACGAAAATCATTCTTTGCATTGATTTTTCTAACTTCCGGCAACTTCTAGGGCGAAGGGATGAATGTTGTGCCAGGTCTAACACTTAAACAGGAGGTATAGTTATTACTACCGAAGTAAACGGCTTTAAAAGGTACGGCTGTACTTATTCTACATAGATAAAATAAGGTTATGCTTTGATTTAACCATATCATAATTTTTTGTCGCTGTTGTCATTTATTTTCATGATTTAGTCCTTCACATAAAACTGCATTTGTCATCGTTACTCGCCTTCGGTTGGTTGAGCCTTCATTTTATTAATCTATGACAGACATCGTCCGATGGTGATTGTGCTTATTCCAACCTCCTTTCCGTTCTGGATTTTCACTATGGCGGCCGGAGATCATATCCCCAGGATGACAGCTAAATCGGTGACATTACCATCTCAATATCGTGCCCTTTACAAAGCAGCACAAATAACCTTTGCCCGTGATGGCTTGTCTCCCTAAACAAATATTACAAGAACGTATTTGTGAGCTGCTGTCAAATAACTAAGACAATGAATATTTCTTCGTTTCAAACATTTTATGAGCAGCAGAGTGGAAAAATTGAAAAATGCGAGATTGTCTTCTTTTAATCCATAGCCAGTCTTTTGAGGTGCAATGGTTGGCTCTAGAAAGGAAGTTCCTAGTTAAGCAGTGGTGTCTATTCCGTATTTAAATCATTACATGAGGGCTGCTCAGTTAATCTCTAACTTTAGATGCATGTTCAAAGTGAAAATCAAATAAATTGAGAATATTCAGCAACGAATTTCCAGGTTTATTGACAACCTTTCTAGGTAAAGAGAGGCGAAGTTTTTATTCTGATCGACAATTGGCTTTCTGAGCAAATACCACCGAAGTTCACAGGATCTGTAAACGCTTGAATGTTTAACTTGGCGAGGCGGATATTTTTAGTGCCTATGTAAGGAGGAGCCAAAGATAAATACGTTTGATTTACATCGTCACCCTTTTGTTTTTTTAGCGCTATTGATTTTAGAGAGTTCAAATTGCTCCCTATGCTTGTATTACTTGTATCACTATAAAATGGCATCATGCTGTATGTGGTCTATTTTTAAATAAATAAATAAATAATAATAAAAATCGGAAGATCTCCTTTTCTGGGATAAAATCCGTACTTCCGGCAATTACCCCATTGGATTGAGCAAGTTAGCTTGCGGTTTGCTTACAAGGCACTCGAATTGGTTAATCGTTTTTTATCGCTTTAGGCTTCTCAACCCCCCTATATTTTCGTCTTTTCAATCCATGAACATTATTTTCCACCAATTAATCAACAACTGCCCACAATGAGAAGTACATATACGACACATCATATTACTTCGGCATTGTTTTGCCTCCGTAATATTTAAAAAGCAATGGATATTGAATGACTGCCAGTGCCATAAAACTTAATACTGGAAAACAAATATATGGCGGAGTTGGTGATGTAAAAAATTATTTTTTATGGATCACGACGTAGGTGGTGAAAAATATTGTTTGATTACCGTGCCCATGGCCACTTGCACCAATCAAACCCTCGTCAGCGCCTTCCCTCGACGAACCGCGAGAGACACACGAGACGGCCAATAAAAATACATTTATTTTTAAATTGTGTTTCCCCAACGCGGAAGCTGCCTTTTGAAGGCATCAGCGGGAAAGGCCAGACGTGGCGATTATTGCATAAACACAGCCTTAGCCAAAATGTATGAAAGAAAGAAAGGTGGAGGAGAGAAAAAACTCTTAGCTCGGGTTCTTCGGAGTGAAAAGGAACAGGCGAGCCGAGCCATGCCAACGGCCGAAAAAATTGTTCTCTCCTCACCCTTTCGTACTCATAGTCCGTTCAAACTGTTCGATTTTTTGCCGAGGAAATATTTCTCGGACCAGGCGGAACGACCGCTCAGGCATCACCCATTGATTCGTCGACATTTCTCACCTTCCCGTTACTGCATTACGGCCCGCGTCCGTAAAAATGATGGACTGCGGAGAATAAATTGTGACAGTTAGAATGAGAACATTTTCACGAGGAGACGCAATGGCTGCTCTTGAGGAATGACCCTTAGCGCGGTCATTATTCGTTTAAGGAACGGTCAGAAGGACATCAAGTGCTCGTAAGAAAGAAGAACCCTTTGAAGTGAGTCGTCGCCCATTTCGCTCATTTCGCCCACGAAAGATTTAGCTTTGAAAATATGTTTCACTTCCTTTAAAAGTACTCGTATTGGTCCCAAAGTACAAACCTAATTACCAAAGTGTATCAGAGGGGATACTTTAAATGCTCCCGGATACCTTGAGACCACGATCTTGGAATACATGCACGATCTTACAATTAGTATTCTAAGATCGTGCTTGAGACTATATTTTCTGCGACTGGTGTCCTAAATCTTTGTACTGAGTATTGCAAATATTAGTTAAGGTAACGGTATAGTTATTTAGTTGACACTGTCATTGTGACTGACTATGAATACAACGTTGTAGGTTTAAATTTATCATGGCTCAAAGTCAAGTTCATTTTAATTGAATGAACCTTGGCGTATATCAGGTTGATTGATAGAGAATCCTTAATTCATGTAAATCTGTTATAAGTATTAAAGACACACGGGGCCTACACAGTATGGCATGACTTATATTAGAGATTTTTACATAGTTTCTTTATAAGACGACGGCCATACGCAGCACACGTGGATGATCCAAGCATTTATGCTAGAAGCATCTGATTTTCCTCGTTGGTGGTTCACTGAGCATGCATGACAAACGTCTTTAATGCAGCCGCTACCACAACGATGACATGCAGTGTCGGGCTGTCTGACGTGATGGCGACTCCTCAAGGCTTTCCTAACTATTACCATAGAGTATACCATGCTATTACGAACGGCAATTTCTTGGGATATCTCACCTCGCACTTTAATTCATCAATTTTCATAGCGAGCATCTGTCGTGTATTAGAAAGGACTTCTTTCCCTCATTTTAAAGAATCAATGGGCAGTTTTTGAAGTCATAGTTCAGTATTATTTTGTATAGTAATTGGAGGAACAAGGCCATTAAAATTAGAGCTCATGGTTAAATTGCCAATACGACCTCTTTGATAATATAAAAGTTTAGATAAAAATTTTAAATATATTTAAATTTTAGGTAAGTACCAAATTTCCCAGCTCTTTTAAAGCATACATTCATATTAGCTATTGTACGCAAAAGTTTTAGAACTAGATAGTAAAAATCGATGTATATCATGCTATTTATATATCAGCATACAACGCAGGCCAATGCATTCATGCGTATTTAACTATAGTTAAGAAAATCTGTCTTCAAAGCAAATTGGCCGGGTGGGGGATATTGTTCGATGTGGAATTAGTTTCAGATGGAGAAAAGAAGCTGCGTCGAAGCAGAGGAAGACGAATGAGGAGTTTGACACAGTTTGGGAAGAAGGGAGGTTTATGATAACAAGGAAAAATATAAGGAGAGCAATTGAGAGCTGGTAGGTTGCTACAGACTTTTACAGCAACGGGATTGCTAGTCAAGTGCGCAAGAGAGAGAACTGACTTTCTGAGCGGAGTGGAGTTGAAAAATGTGAAGGGTTAAGGAAGAATATATTTCAGCGTTAGCATTTTTCAGGTCATCAGAAAATGCACCAAAAACTAAACACCGTAAAAAAGATTTCAGGGACCAGAAATTCGAAGTAGAACATTTCCTTATGTTGTTTGGTTCGAAAATATTTTCTATGAGGCGTACTGGCAAGCGAAGAAGATGAGGAAAAATTGAGTGAATCCCATGCAAAATAAATAATAGCGGCAGGAATAAATACAAGTATTTTATACAGGTTAGAAGTATTTTTTCTTCCAATTCAACTTAGCAAAATTCATTAATTTGAGTAGCTCTAATCCCTCTCAGCTCCCGAGGAAGAAAATACGCTTCTCTCACTGATATTCGATGACCCCAACGACCTATTTGACCCCAGGTCAAAAATATCTTTATGCCGAAGGAAAAATTTTATTTTATTAAAAGATTTTGAAATCCATTTTTATAGAATAGTTGAGGCCTAAATCGGATGATGACCATCGTGCAATGGTTCACCAGTCCAAGATGATTATTTTGCAGCCATTCAAGGAATCAATCGCATATCTTTAATCTTATACATGATATCCTAGAGCTGACCACGGTCGTCGGTATTCAACTAGGAGCGATTATGGAGATAGTCAAGGCCTCGGAAGTCTACAAAGAAGAACAAAAGGGGTACAAAAACATGGAGGGAGAGACATAAAATCCTTTGAATGAGTCGCTAATAATTTCTGATAGTATCGCCTCATTCGCGAGCAGGAATACACAATCGAATCTGAAATTTCGATTGTGCAATTATCAGGCGAAGCTAACTGGGAATGAGATTTCTCCTACCTGATTCGAAGCGATGTTCTTGCTGATAGGGGAAAAAAACGGCTATCCGGTTACGAGATATCTCCTGTCAGAGTTTTATAGTCAAGCAAAAAGGGAATCATCATGCAACTTCTCTAGCGAATATCGTGGTTGCCATTCAATATATACAAATCGCGGCTCTCCCAAGCAATGCAAATTACTTGCCGGACTATCGGTTTTATGGTTTGATCTACAAAAGATCGCGCAAAATAATTAATATTGTAGATGACGACATGACGATGATTTGATTACAAATGATCAATAATGGATTAGAAGTTAGAGACTTGTGGAAAAATCAATCATTGTGTAACTTGTAGCTAGCATTTTGTTAAAAACTGAATGGAGCTAGCAACACACCATAAAGCAGCGTCAGCGATGGAATTACTAGAGATTAATCAAAACCTGGTATTATGAATCACAACATAATAATTTTTCTACTCGGCGATCTCTGACAAAATTCTTTTTTTTTTTTTTAATAGCATTCATCCAGTTGGCACCACGCTAACAGTTTTGCCGGTGCCAATACTTATAGCCGCATTAGTTTGACTACAGCCTTTAAAACTGCAGCATGCTTTGTTTCTTACCCCAATTAGTGGGAGAAGTTGCATATATAAACTTAAATCAGAGCCAAATTTCTGACAGCAGCAACGATCAACGGTGGGCCATGCGATCAAGGGCCGTAAGATCCTGCTTCGGCTGCCATCATTTGACCCAGTATTATGTGCTAATGCAAGAATATAAATCAATCAATCACTAAATCTAAACATAGCTTTGCAGAATTGATCCGAGAGATAGAGTGGCTTCCGAAAAAATAGAAAAGCTAGTACCGATGACTTTAACGCCATTTGCGGAAGAGTATGACCTAGAACGGTAGTTACGTTTCCATGTTCACAGTAGATTTATGCATATAGATACCTACAAATAGCACTGTTCATCATAGATAAATCATTCGTTTAACTTCCCGGGAATCAAAGCGAAAAAAGTTTTTCGGGCTTACCAGTTATGTGAGGTCACCCTGGAATTTGTTCTTATAGGCTCAGATGAGGTTTACAGGACTTCATTGTATCACATGATTCCAACCAGAAGAGACCTGGAGGTAAGTAAATGAAGAAGAGTATAATTCCTATGATGATCATACTGATTCAGTAGGTTACGCAATCTACATGAATGTGCGATAAACTTTCCTTTGAGATCAATAAAATCATTAGATAATAGCAAAGTGCATTAAGCACGCAGAATAAGCTGAGCAGTGTCATTAATATTCACTAAACTCAAATATTTTACAGTCCATAAAAAAACTGAAATAATTAATGTACAGAAAGGCGCAGAATGGTTGTGGAAAAGAGACGTCATAGTTCAAATAGATACGAAATTCATTGGGTAAGGAATGACGACCGCCGATACCAAGTTTTCTAAGTATGTAGAAGTGCTTATTCTCCCACATCAACCACATTCATACATTCTTATCCGAGACGTCAACAAGTTGGTAACGATTCCTTTCTATTAACGACCATTGCACGCGTTTCCACCGCGTTTATGTAATCTCTCGACATCTTCCAAAGCTCAACTGGCATTCTTTTCCTTCAATTCAATTGAATTCCGTCGCTCTGTATCGCTGTGAAGGCATTTTGCTCGAATTTCACAAGCGGGCAATACTGAAAAAGTGGCAATCACACTAGGTATCAAAACTCAATTTCAGGTCTCCATTAAATCAATCCAATTGTCAAGGAAGACGGAAAGTAAAAGTTGTCCACGGAGTTCGCACACAAAAAAATCGTTCTTCTTCCATCGTTGGTTCCCACGGCGCTGAGCACGGCGAAAGTTTCAACTTATTCATCCAGCTAAACTCCTATGGGTGGGAGGGGAGTGAGGGTTAAACAACTTCTAGAGTCAAGAGTGAATAAGTTTACCTCCAATCACTTTATTTGAAGCAATCGGATAAACATCATTTGTTTTATGTGAATGTTTAGAAAAATGCCAATTTTAGTCGTGAGAAACAAGGATAAAACAAGGATTGTAAACCAGAACCACGAATACTAGCAGTTTGGTCCTTGGCAAATCGACTGCAGGCACATACTTCATTTATGACCCAGTCTAGTATTTGACATGTAGAAGAAAAATAATAAAATGTTCTGTTACTCTTGGTACTTTCCCCTCAAGGTGAATGGTAACAATTAATCCAATTTCTTTCGTGGAGGTAAATAGACCGTGTGAATACCTGATTAAATGTCATGCATAGATAATTCAGGACAAAAGTATAGATTTAATTATGGTCAAAAATCGAGAAGAACAAGTATATCGAATCATTTATGAGAAATATGAATGAACAATGCGTATCGGGCAACGTACCGCCGCGATGGAAGCACCGGTTCTTGCATGATCACCGAAGATAAGCTTCATTGGGCTCCTCTCGAATTTGGTTAGTTTATCGTCCTATTTGTCCCGAGTCTTGCTGTATCGTCAAGCGGAAGATAGTAAGTGTGAAATTACCTTATACGTCGAAATCAGTTAATCTAAAGTTCAATAATAGTAGCGCACATAAATTTCTCCCCAAAGGCGTATGGAATGGGCGTTGAGAGGAGAAAGGAGTTGGATAGATGGGAGTATTCACCGGCGACAAAAAAAAAGAGGCGAGCATCATCATCTCGGTACTTTTGCGCAAACGGATCGCACGCAATTCCGCCGGGCAGGTCGGTCGACAGATGACGGGTCCATGGGAAGACGAAGAAGCGGGAGAGGAGTGCTTTTGAGATCCTCCTCCGTGCATTTCCCTCATTGGCTCCGATCGATTAGAAAGCCCCTCCGTGCCTTTGACTTTGTCTCGCTCTCTTAACCTCTCGGAAACGCCTCCCGCCGCTCATCTCTCCTCTTAGAGAGGAAGGAAATCTAAACCGTCGTCGACATTTCCGTCTCGGATCGTCACTTTTTCCGTCTTTTTGCGTCTCTCGGTGGCAAACGCACGTCGCCGAGTCTTTTCTTCGGACCGGCGATCATCCCTACCTTCCGAGTTCTCTCCGCTCTAGGGATAAGCATCGATTAATAAGAAAAGAATTTGAGTACTCCACGGAGGTAATTTATTAGACCGATCTAGGTTTCGACTGAAACTTCATTATCAAGATTACTTTGATGTTGAATTTGTAGTCGAAACCTAATCGGTTGGTCCAATGAATAAAACCTCTTATGTGCTAACTTAACTGAGACTAATTCAAACATGTTACAGAAAGTTACCAGGACTCTATCGCTAGTAAAACGCCGCCGGGGACCACTGCGTGAAAGTATTCCCAACAGATGAGCATCACGAATAAAACGCTCCATTTACCAAGATTATCCCCGCCATCCATCTACCTGAAGACAACTATTTATCGTTGACCTTCTACCATATAAAATGGGTCAAAATTTCATACCTCTCCATATTTTTACGCTCTAAAGCTCTTATATTTATTTAGAAAGGACTTGACGAAGACTGCATTGAGGGAAAACATATGTTATGCATGAGAGCATCGCCGGTATTTCTGTTCCACGGTCTATTTGAATTAAAAAATCGAGGCAAGCACAGGAGGTCGTAAAATGCGTTACGTGACTTACATCGGACCTCTAGTGGCTCAAAAGGGTTTAAAGCATGCAATAGAGAGAAAGCACTATGATTTTACGCATGACGTAGAGAGTAAAATGGAGGGTCAATCAAATTTTGTTTGGGGAAGAAAGTCCCTTTCTAGTCCAACCCGGGTCTTCTAATATGCATGGGACGCCTATCGGTGTGTGCTCTCTATCGGTTCTTATACATATATACCTTCTATATCGCTTCTTATACATATCCAGCATATCTTAGGTAGTAATCATGGACGCATAAATATAATTGAAAAGAAGTCATAGCCTCACACGTTTAGTCATTTTTGTATTAAGGGCACAAGGAACACCGAGCATAAATTTAAGCAAGCCATTTAAGAAAGCCAAAATACAATTATTTTGGAATTCCAACATATTCCGCTGTGATCAATGTCTGAAAGTAATTTAAGTAACGAATTTTTCTTACCCTTCTTGCCACGGATTCAATATACGAGACACAATGCTTCAATTTCTACATCTAATTCAAATCATAAAGTCCGATGGCATTAGGTGGTAGTTGGAACAACAGCACTAGGTGTATTTTCGTCACAATTTACGTTCACGGATAGTGGTTAAAAACGAAGTAAAATTGTAAATGTATTACTTGAAGTAGTTCAGGGGTTTTATGAACTCCTACTCCTTTTCAACTATTTTGCTTCTTGTGAAAATGCTGAGGTTTACTGTACGAGCACCAAGAGCAATCGAAGGTTGTTTTTATTGCAACTGCAATGTTTTTTTCTGGACTTCTAACATACTAAGCAAAAATGCTTATTTACGCCACCATCTATGAATATATAGTTTAAATATAAAACCTTGCATATGAAATATAGAGTTCAAATAGAAAACTAGGTGGGTTGATTTTCCTGATGCTAAATATTCATTTTCAAGGAGAGATATTATGTTCAAAGGTCAAACTTGTTCGTAGCTTGAATGGGTGGCAACTTCCACACCGTAGTTCGTACATACCATCGATCAGATTTTCTTGAGAGATTGGTAAATGTTCCCTTAGTTTCTAGTATCTCATCGAAGGCATTTTGTGGGACCAGGAGGATCAATGGCACCGGGGAATGATATCAGCGAAATGAATAGCTCATAATTCAATATAATGGAAGAGGTAGACGTAAACCACTAGGGAGCAAATTATTTACCATTCAAAGTTACTAAAGCGGCCATTATATATAAAGCATTACTTTCCAAAATCAGCTGACTCTTGCAAAAATGGCTGAAGTAAAATAACTTCCCACCTTCACGGCAGAATAGTCATTTTTCAAGGAGAACGATTCCAATAACGACAATGAAAGAAGAGTGAAAGATAATGCCGACAATTTTAGAAAGCCTTCCGCGTTCTCTCTCGAAGTGGAAGTAAATTTTGTGACAATTAAGAGAGCAAGGGAAAGTGCACGAAGAGTAATGGCTTTGCACACGAAAATTGAATTTCTTCTAGCGTTTTGTACCTCGGATCTCAAATAGAGGAAGCAACGAAATCGTATGGATGTAATTGGAGCCATCAAAAGTCGCTTTCCATCGGATAACAGAAATTTATGAGGTGAAAAACTGTCAGGTGAGAAACCAATGGTTTTACTCAAGGGTCAACGTATGGATTGTACACTACTCAGGGGGAATGCTCACCAAGAGGATAACACCAAGCCCCATCACTGGTGTACAATTGAGGAAATGTGATCATCGATAGTAAATTACAAATATAACACATTTCCTCTTCCGATGCGAACAGAGTCCAAACATGTATGTTTTGAAATGATATATAAATATGGCTGCCTTGCACGACATTTTTCCAACCTTTTCCATCTGTGAAAACCAAATTCAGCTTCTTTCACACTCGTAAAATGGTTCAATCATGGATATATTGCAGTGTCTTTTATATATTCTCGCCTCTGACAACATTCATCCATGATTGTTCCAGTATAACACTTTGTATTAAGAATTTCACTTTTTCTTTACACGCCTGTTCGTTAATATGAAACTCATCGTTGTTATTTCCATTGCCAAGACTATAATAGCAAATCGTTCATTCCTAGCCATTATCCAAAGATCTAAGTCAAACTCTCCATTATTTATCAACCGTTTCCGTAAAAAGTTGTGGTATTTTTGTAAATGAGGCAATATTTAGTATACACTGAACTATTGTGTAAATAAAATAAAAAGATCTTTAAAATAAAGACCAGCAAAATGCTAAGTGTACCAAAATAAAGTAGATCGAGGACGAATAAATTCTTCTTCTAAAATTCCTCAGGAATTAGCATTATGACTTGCATAAAAATTAGTATCTCAACCAGTCAGTCACTATCGTAACCGAGTTGTCACCAAATACTGGCGCATCACAGGGCAAAGTAAAGGTACCTATCTAAAGTGGTTACTAATGGATGAGAAAAAATGGCCCGTAAAAGTGTAGTAGATTAAATTCATCGTAGATATAATAACATTTTTCGACTAATTTTGAGGATGCCGGAACTAGCCACGGTAGTTACCTTTACGGAGTTACCCGCAAGTACACATAAGTGCAATGATTTTTTCGAGACATTTTTTCGAGATTATTTTTTAAGGTTTTAAGATTTCTGGTGCAGTGCTATCTTGATTACTGATTTGCCTTTTTTTTTATTTCAGACCTACGCTCAACGCTCGGGCCATGATTCCCTGAAGAGTTCGATAGACTCCAAGTACATTTACTTCACTAGGACCAAAGGACTATTCCGAATCTGCTACCCGAAGGAGAGACCAGCAAAAGGTGAGCTATACTGATTGTGAGACGTTCGACCCAAATGGTAGAATGAATAAAGGCTAACAATTGTCTAATCTGTAGATCTATAATTTAAACTTTCACGTCCGAGAATCTAATATTTTTAATACAACGGCAATAAATGAATAATCATAATAATGAGCAATCCCGAAAGCTATGCTACATGCCGTTGAGTGTAAAGTGATAACAGATTCCGTAGCATAATAAATAGCCTTAGAGGAAGCTTCTCACCTTTACTCTTGCAGAGTGACATCAAATAAATTTTTTATCACACGTTAGTATTTGTCATTTACTGCCTAAAGCTTTACAGCTCTTCTAAACAACCCCAAGTATTCCAACGGCAATGGAAATTGTACATACGCATGCAAAGTCAGGTGAAAAAAATGCGATTATTTTATCCTATACCAATAAATATTATGTGAATTAAGCAAGAATTTTGATTAATATCCACGCATGTTAACTTAACAGAACTATCTAATACCAACTCCTAGACGAAATAGATATGAATGCACTTTCATGTTGGCGGACCATAAAATTACTCAGGGGTCAACCAAGGACGATGTTATTTAAGTGTGTTATATCGTTCGTCAGTTATTTGGTGCATGGAGAAGTTCCCCATTCAGCGAATAATGTTTACAATTTAATTTCCTGTTTGGGAGCAAATCAGGCAAAATATAACACTCTCCACCCACGTTATCGCTCAGAAATTGAAATGCTTACGACAATAAGGCAGAGAGTTTAGGAGGATGATTTGAATGTATCTCCTTTTGGAAAAAAAATATTTTCATTCCGGCTTTCCTGAAATAGGCCAACTTGTCTCCACTTTTCCCGTCTCAATAAATATGCACTATAAATGGGATTCCTGCGGACGACGGACATGTGTCGATTTATAATTTTAGCCCGAAAAATGTATCATTCACGTTATATTATTAGAAAAAGCCCCAGATATTTTGTAGATATCTATTTGATGGCCATAGTTCTATATCGAACCGTGGTAGAGATCTCACTTCAATTCTCTCGACAGTTTATTCAGAGTTCTTTATCAACGGTGATTTTTAGCGATGATAATTATTATTGGAATTCGTTCAAATGTTGCTGAAACTTTGCATTTTTCCCCTCACTGTTGGTCGATGGATAAAAAAGCACACCTAAAAACACGGAGTTGTCACGAAATTGAAATCTCCTGAGAATTACCCTCAGCTGTGAGAATTTTCCCTCGCGGAAAGCTCGCAAAATGCTCCAGAACGGGAAAAAAGCATGGAGAAAGACATAGAGGACGCTGCCTCGAGGGAGGTTTTTTTCTCATTTAGTACAGGGGATGGGGAAAAGTATCCATTGTTGGAGCGGCACGCGCATCTTTCCCTTCGCTTTTCTGAAGCGTTGTCCCTTTCTGAAGAGCTTTCTCCCGGCCATTAAATTAAGTGATTTTTTTAATAAGCTGGTTCCACGCCTTTATCCTTCCGTCGCCCTCGTACCTCACAGGGGTAAGAATCTCACCTTTCTGCATTCTTGGGAGGATAGGTGGTAATAATTTTTGTCAACAAAATTTACTCCGTAGTCCCCAAATAGCACCGTTATCCAGTAAGGAGTAGTCAACCTTGTCCTCACAAGTCTCGTTTTTCAATTTCGTCGTCTCTGTATAGTTCAATATAAATTTAATCAAAGTTGTGCTCCGCAATCCGCCACGAGGGCGAGTGTCCCGGGATAATTAGGAGATTTTGTGTCATTTTAAATGATAGGAAAGAGTTGGATGCACTTGCAACTTGTGCAACAACAACAAAGTTGTAAGTCTTATTCGGAATTGTGGGTGTGACCGTGTGGGTTGGTGAAGCCGTGGTGTGAACGTTGTCGCGGATTTTGCCAGAGGAAAAGAAACGTGTTTAAACGATAGATCGAAGAAGAGAGAAGGTGGAGTCTTGACGCACGAACGTGAAGCGCTTTTTGCGAAAAATGATCCACCTAACATTGCTATTGTGCGTAATTTGTCCATATATTTATATATAATTTGGAACTCCTTGGAAATAATTTCCATTTTTGCAATTTTATTTGCATTTTACAATGGCTTCAATATTCCCCTGTGATACCGTACCGAACAGTTTTATCTATTCTCTTCTTCAACCTATGATTTAAACCCATAAGCTGTGTTTATCTTCTTTATTTTATCTGGATGGTCGTATCTACGGATGTAGTAGTGGTGCCAATAAACATCGCCAGGTTCTTATTTACTAAGTCTCAATGCCTGCTTCCTTTAGGTTTTGGATGGTTTTTCTCTCCTAAAACATCCAAAATTTCAGTAACGCTTAGTTTTTCTCATGACATTATAACATTATATACATATTAGTCATGTTCATGGTAGGAATATGCGAGGAGATCATGATGAGTACGGAATTCTCTTTTTCTTTTTTTCGCTCGCCGCGTCCGACATTCCGACCGACGCGGGCACGCGCACATTTTCCCGGCGAGCAGTTGGGGAGAATATTCTAAATGAGGATCGAGTCGTGACTCGCAAAGGCGAGGGTTCGGAATTGAAACTTTTTTTTATTTTCCCGTTACGATACTAGGACTTATTCCGCGACTCCTCGAGATCGGATGGGCTCGGAATGTTCACACACCTTCTGCGTGAGTACGTAACCTGAGTGTCTAGTACGGATATTTGTGGTCTTTGTGTATCTAGAGACGGTCTCACTGTATTCACAACCTACGTATCGCCAACTGTGACCCGGGAAGATAGTTATTGTTGACGTACAAATTTGGCAACATTGGATGCCAACATCGCTTGATACCTATCGATTGAAAAGTTAGATTTTATCCACAAACAAATTTTATGTAGCACTGGTGGCCGACGCAATATATTTTTTTTCGAGCGTTCTTTGATCGATTCTGAAGAGGTGGTAAGGCATCTCCAAATTCATGAGTGATATATTCAGGAAATGACCAAAGGTATCCATCCACTAAGGTGGTGACTCATTGTCATCAAGATCATATGTGCACCACTTACGTGCAAGAAATCTAAAAACTAGCAAAATCTCAAAAAGTTTCTAGTACGTGGGTCATAAGCTCTTATATAAGTCGTTCATGTAGCAAGGGATAAGGACAATGGACATTGGGGGTATGTGAAAGGAATAGGGGTTAAAATATTTAATTATACCTACTCAGTAAAAATGTTTTACTTCAAGCATTCTACTTAATAAAAACCTTTTTGATTAATATGTGGAAAAATCTTTTTTCTGGCGGTGGTATTTACGTGAGGTTTGATGAATTTAAAATTTTTATCCTCCAATCCTTCATGCTTACGAAATTTATTTTGATGCATATTATACATGCACTTTATACGAGTAAAATATTGGAAACACTGTTGTAGTTTTTTAATTAAGTATTCTGTTTATGCATTACCAACTATACCCTCATCATGAGGGTCGGAGGATTCTAGTTTGCACTATTTACTGTGCATGACGTAGGTGCCCCCTGGTTAATGTGGACGTCGCGTTTTCTATTCACGACTTCAGCTTTTCTGTTTTAAAAGTAGCTTCCAAGTCGGTACGGCGCGGCGCAGTACGACCTTGGTTATCACGTGAAGGCAAATTACACGTCCATGTGTCCCATGCTGAGGAGGAATCGCGGGGAAATTCACGGCACACCTCCTTGTGATTCGGGCAAAAAGTCTCCCGTTCCGAAAGCAGCCATCCTGTCTGTTTCAGGGCCTCCACCGTCTCTCAAACGTTTCCAATGCGATTTTGAGAAGTTTAATTCAGACGTGATTCTGCACGCCCCATTTATAAATTCCACATTTCCTCAACATGAGTCGATGCGGGAGTCATGCATGAACTGTGGAACCCCGTATATTGAGACAAGGCCATCATAGATTGTAGACTTCCGCGGCGTAGAAGCAATTGTTCTTGCATTTTCGGGGACGTAGACTGCGCAGACTTTTCGTAGACAACAGTTTAGCCCGTACTCCAACGGGCGTCTTCAGGTCGAATGAGTTGCCTTCAGGTCCTTTTATTCTCACTTCTCCACATTCGTGCCCTTTCCTGTTCATCGTTACGGTACTGATCTAAGTCTGGATGAGCTTATCGAGATAGTGTAGTAGATAGAATACATCTAGAGCAGGGGTGGGCAATTATTTTGGCTCGGGAGCCACTTTGTGGAAGCGGAGGTTAGCGGAGGGCCGCACCATGTAAATTATTGCATTCATTAGTTAACTTAAGGACGAGGAGGTATACAGGGCAAGGGCCACAAAAAACTCTTAGCGGGCCGCATGTGGCCCGCCGGCCGCTATTTGCCCACCCCTGATCTAGAGGAATACATCTACACATCTAGAGGATCCGGGCTCGAATACCGGCCATGGTGGAAAATTTTCATTGGAATCTCAATCCCTCTTTGGGTGCTAAGTGGAGAGTACTTCAAGTGTACTTCTTGGTCCGTCGGTTGGGACGTTAAACCTTAGGTTCCTTGGCGGATTTTGTGCGGCGCTGGACTTTTCTTCTTCCACCCAACATTCCCCACGAAAAATCACTCACTCACCAACCTACCCACCTACACAAAATGGCGCAAGTGTCCTCGGTTGTCGTCCGCCTCCCCAAATAGCCAACCAACCTAAAGTAATAATGCGGGGATATGGCATGTTGCATGATAAAGAGTGGGTTGACCACCAAAGTTCGAATTTAACGGAGAATACACCAAAGTCGATTTCTCTTCAACACTTTCACTTGAGCTCTGAGACAGGCACAAAGTAAACAACAGCCGTCTGTCTCCCTGAAGGTTATTTGCATGGGCCTGTTTTCGATTGGTCGTCCCACCCTCTTTTGGCCATCATCATCTACAAAGCCAATTAAAGTCTATATATGTTGCAGTTGGCATTGATAACGCATGAGTGAATTCTATAAACAAAAAGGCGTAAACCTAAGGAACGCCTGTAAAAGCAATTAGCTTTAAAACCTGCTAACGTATTTAGGGGCAATAAAAAACATATCCTTAGGAATGTAATGATATTTTACGAGATTTTCGACCGTAACTACCATTTGGCTGACGCTTGAGTTCCTTGGCACCGTTGAGGAACTGGTATAAATTCGACTCTGCATCTCTCTGTGACCAAAAAAACTGTATATGATTGGACTCGAATTTTTTTCTCGCATATTTGGACGGTAAAAATTACGGTTGGACATTTCCATCTCCATTAGCACTCTTCGGTTAAAATTCAAGGTCGACGCTTTAATCGGAATACTAATTGTACCTCTAAATTAAGCATGGCCTGGAGGCACGGTCATAGTTGGCTCTTAAAAGGAACATGTTGTATCTTAGAAAGGGTGTACTACAAGAATTCCGCCAACAGCACATCAAACTGAAATGTCGACGGAATCTGGCATATCTTATTTTAGCGCTTCTTTCTCTCAGAAGAAAGCAATTGATAACACTACGTACTGCGTCAACCCAATTTCAGCAGTCTCACAACATAGCAAATAGGCCACAATAAGACGGAAAATTTGAACGGGAACTATACAAAAATATAAAAGTTGTTGCTAAGCTATGATTTTTACTTCAGCAGCATTTTTGGATAATATCTGGGAGAAATACACGCAAATTATGAATGTATCTCTTGAAGCATAGCATCAGAGCGCACATTTTTGCTCAATTCCCCAAGGAAACGAGATATAGCACGCGATCACTATCATCTTGGAGCATTGGCGTAAAGATGCATCAACTTAAATTAGGTAAAGTGAGTTCATTGAAGCTCGATCCTCGGACAGCGTTGGTGTTGAAAATAGTTTCTCAATATCTGGTTAATTTTACCTACTTAAAATTGGATATTTATTGCCTAGGGCAGTTCACAAAACGCATTTTACACTAATGTACCGCATTCTCGTTGGAAAGCACAGGGAGGTTTTCATTTGGTTATGAAATTAAAACCTTACGAAAGCAGGGTTGATAGGATTCTACTCTCGGATTGATGACCTACATGGCATTTGTGCATTATTAAGTACAGATGACCAACAATTTGTCACTCTCAACTTCAAGGAAGACGTTGATAGAGTCTATAAATGAAATAATTCACATCATCTTGTGGGTGGGTATTTTGAGGTCAAGAGTCAAAGAGATCGTACATTTAATTTTATCAAAAACACACGCGCACATACAAATACATAACTAGCTGACGTCATCGGAACAGCATTCCATCCACCCGAAAGGCTCCGCTCTCTTGAATTATTTCCCGAGATGAAGTGATAATCCTTAAACTCTTTTGAGGTTTAAATACTGCGGGAATGACAGCCAGAATTCTTACGCAATGCTCACGTATGCGCTGGGCGTTGCTCCAGTAGAACTCGTGACTGCCTCGAAATTTGTGACCGTGCAAAATAGGATTTACCGTAAATAAATCTGTGCGAATTTTCACAATGCGAGGATTATTTTACTGCAGCACTTGGAGGTAATAAACCAGAATCGATTTTGTGGGTTTTACAGGTTATTCATTTTTTATAGCCTCGAACAGTATTTGAACTCATTTTATAAGTTTATTGACATTATCTTAACCTACTACCTCTGCTCAGCCAACTCACCGCATATTATTAGCGTCGCAGATGTCAAACCTGGACATTTCTGCTTGAAATACCTTTAGTTTTCTCTCTGTAAACCTATGGGAATTTCTCCTAGTCTCGCCTCTTGTCAGCTGAGGAGGAGGAAAAATGGCTGAGAACTCGGGGAATGGAAAGTGTCTTAAACATTGGATGCTCTGTCCCAAAAAGAATGGAATGCTCTTCCATCATCTGTTTGCTCAGAATTTTCCAGTAAATGTTGCCTGTACCTACGCATATCTCCCGCTTCGCTCTTTCTTCCAGCAACACGCATGGATAGTCAGCCATACCTCACGGTCCTGGGAAAAAATCTCTCTCTCGGCGACAGTCACAGCTGCGAAGATGAAACAACACCCGTGAAGGAATCTGCCGTGGAGCAGTAAATCACGCATAAATTATAATTTTACGAATTATGTTCTTTCAGAGCATCTCAAAACGGAATTATGTATTTCGGATTCCTCAAGCAGCCTAAAAACTTTCGTTTCGGAACTTGAAACATTAATGGAAGTGAAGCTGCTTTAGGGCGTTCCTCCGCGTGAAGTCCACTGATGAACATAGTTTTTCCAGCCATTCTTCTGGCGTCTTCAGGTCTGAAGTGTCGATGCCTTATGCTGGTCCGTCTTATATAGCTGGGTTTAAGTGGCGGGAATTACTCTGATTGGTGAACTGGTATTCCGCTGGTAGCGTTCACCATATTTTTAGGATAAACGCGGCTACACCCATGGCACACAAGAGTTTGATAAACATTTTAGCACCCCTGAGATCTAGGCAATATCAATTCATTAAATATCGATCGATCCCCCTATGAAAAATGTGTACCAACGTCACTGTAAGGGACCTATTGTCAATTTTCTTGCCAAATTGCCTCTTATTATTTTCATTAAGTTGCCAAGAAATCAGTCGCATGAAGTGCGGAAGTGAATCAATCGAACGTTGAGGTTTGACTTCTAAAATGAGCATTGGTATACTCTTAGGCTGGTTGTCAGAAAAATGCATTCGTTCTTTCAATATTTGAGAGACCCAATCGCTTCCTCCGCAACGTAGTCTCTGAGAATCGAACTTATGCTACATGGATATATAAATAAATATTTATTATTAGCTCTAGGTACAATAACCCTAAGAGTACCAATATTACAATTACAATTGTGGTGAGCGTACACAACCAACATAGTATCAAACATAAACAATGAATACAAACAAATTTGAAAACATAGCAATACAAAGATAATACAAAAATTATTATGCATATTTATATCACAAAATAACCAAAAAAACTAACAATAAAAGACATTTTAATGAAGATTGCACAAGAATCAAGTAGGAAGCTGATGTTGATATAGATATTACAATGCGAATTAGAGATTTATGTTTATATGTGAAAGGTAAGAATAAAGTTTCGTTTTAAATGACTGCCTGTTTTTACTGTTCTTTAGGTCTATGGGGAGAGAATTCCATAATTTTGTGGATTTGACCAGGAAAGAGTTGTGGTATTTGGTGGTTCTATGGGCGGGGCAATAAGTATAAATAAGATGCTTCACTCCTTGTATTCATATTACGGGACTGAGGTTGGTGTATATACATTTCCGTCAAATATTTAGGTTCTGTAACGGAAAATATGGAGAACAGGAAGACGCTTAGCAAGTAATTACGCCTGCCCTTGACAGTTAACCAAGATAGTTTTTCCCTATACTAAGAAACATGTTCATCATATCGAAGGTTAAAGTATAAGATGGATAAGTACTTTACTAGGGAATATGAGTAGTAACGAATGCCATGAGATTGCTAAAGTAAAATAATAAAGTCTTTTTCGAATCTGGTGTTTTTTTCAAACGTCCTACTCCTTCAGCTGTAATCAAAATAATGACGAAACCATCCATAAACTTCGATTCTATGACCTAAAGGTGAAATTTGATAATTAGCGAATCCATGAAGAATAAAATCACCTTTATAGACATAGACAAGAGATAACCTTTATTTTTCACATTGGAAACCCTTAGGTTGATCAATCTCCTACAAAATTTCGGATCGACCAGTAGGCAATTCAAGACCGGGATGAGTTCGAGCACATTACTTTCACGCGCGGCGCAAGGAGAACACGCGGAGCAGAGTACTGTCTCACTCGCATGCACACCAACTCACTCTCTCCCTCCCACTCAATCGGAGGTCATAGAAGGCTGCCATCACCTGAAAAACGCAGAACGGCGGCGCATGGCGAAAGGACTGTCGATTGGACGAAGAGGAGCGCGCCTCCTCCTCTGTCGTGAGAACGTTCCTCCCCGTCCTATTTCTCATTTTTTACTTCCTTTAGAGAAAGCATCTCGCGCCCAACTGTAATCGTCCCTTTTATTTCGCGAGTCGTGAGCTCTATAAAGAGAGGAGAAGGGCAGTAGTAGAGGGGGGGGTGGAGCGTAGCTAAGGGAAAGGAAGGAGAGTGAGGTGGTGCCGGGATAAAGGGCGAGGATTTTAAAGAGACAATATAAAAAAGAACACTCTTACTGGGAAGGGCGGGTGGTGGCACGGCACGGGTGTCGGGAGAAGCTGAGAGAATGGGTTTAGCGAGTCAGCCGCGAGCAGTGGGCGACCTCGGGTGCGATGGGGAATAGTGTGGGCAGCCCCGGGAGTGACCAGCAATCTTATAAAAATCTCAAGGTCCCCCCCCTTTCCTTCTTCTCCGCCCGCCGCACTCCCTCATGCCCCGTTTCCTACAACATCGTACATGCATACGTACCAACGTGGCCAATTAACACGTCTCTCTTCCAACCACCAACTTCTTGCTTTTGCAAAGAGTAAATCCGTATTACCCACTCACTCTCCAAAAGATTTGCTGCATTAGGCACAAAAGTGCGAAAAGCAAGAAGATTGCCTGAAACGAGAAAGGAAAGAAATTCCCGCGACCTTGAGATGCTATGCAATTTCGGAATGCATTTTTAAGTGAATGACCGAACTCTTTCCTTCATTCATCCCTGCACACTTTGCTTTATATTTTGCTTTCCACCTCTAAATATGGGATTATGACGCTTATTTTTATCTCGGTTTCCTCCGTGATTTTAGAGCTTACGAAATAAGCTTGCACCTTTCACTACCACTATAGGATTTGGTTGGAGTAGTGGCTTAATTACTGGCTTCCCATCCTGAGCGTCCGGGGATCGAATTTTGGAATTGGTGGGGATATTTTGGAGGAATCCTGATCCCCACCTGGAGGCTTACCATGTTGAGAGCACTCCTAGTTTATTATTCCATCAGTCGGAGGATAAGCTGGGGACCCCCTGGCGCCTTTCGTTAAGATCACGCTAACGCCTATGCCTTATCTAGTCTCTACAATTAATTCAGTCCCAACTATCCTACACACTTTTCCTCAATGGCATAAATGACGTACACTGTCGAACGCCATCTCTATAATGACCACTATTGGTCGGGAATACAAGTTGCGATGGGACGAACGATCATTTTTCCGCCTACTTTAGTTCGTAGAATGGTCGGTATGTTGGCAGCGTGGGTGGGATATTGCCACCCACTCGTTCTCTCCTTCCTTCCTTCGCAGAAGCAATTTTATTCGCGCTTTTACGCCACCGAGGAGCATGCAGCAGCAAGCGAGGGGGGGGGGGCAACCGCGCAAAAGTTGCCCGGGGCAGGTTAAGGGAAGGGGGTAACGAAAGCTACGGAAAACAATGTCGATCCAATCAATGAAGTGAAGCGAGTACGATTATGATTTCTTTTTATTCCTCTCGGAACTTAAGCAGTTCTTTTAAACTCGAGGAGAGCTCTCACACTTACATAACCGCGCTGAGAAATCCGAGGAGAAGGGCGAGAGATGAAAGAGTGATTCGAGGGAAGAATTTATTTTCATTTCGCGATATATTTCCAGCCAACCATAAATATCGGACAAATGTGGTGCGCGTGGGGTGGGTATGTACCTGAGATGTGTTTTCGGAAAAAATCCGAGGAATAGTGAGAGCAAGGTTTGAGCCATGAAAGAATGTTGATTTCATGCCATGATTTTGGACAAATATGCAAGAAATTCGCTTCTCTGGCATACTTGTATTGAGATGATGGATTTGAATCTTATGACCAAACAAATATACAACATTAGATTGAATGGTGTGAAAGAAATGGGTTGAATAAGAAGATATCCGAGGGCTAGCTCTTCCAAGAGACTCGTGAGGAGAATTATCGGGAATCTATGAGACGAGTGAGCATGAATGAAGCAATGTTGGAACTTTCTCGAAGAAAAAGATCTACCCAGCAAGTCGTTCGTCGGAGTGAGGGATTTGCATGGCGTGGCGGATGTTGTGAAGGATTCCAACGCCAAAAATACGGGCTACGGACCAAGTTCCGGTCTCGACATTGGCAGATTTTTCGTTGGCAATGCGATTCCCTGTTTCCCGATGAGAGCACTTGACATGCAGCACTCTTTCCTTAAGGACGGAACGTAAAAGTGATATCTCCTTTGAAATTTCCGTTTGAAGAAGAAATGTACCGACGTCGGACTTTCATTCATATTCACACCGCATCAAAGGTTCGTTCTCCTGACAGTCACCCGTCTATTCCAATGAAAAATGGCCTCAACCTCATATCTTCCCTCTTTAAAACATTGCTTCCAATTATTTCATCATTTATCCTTATATTATTACTAGAGAAAGTGCCCGTTGAATATCGACGGGAAGGAAAAAAATCAACACTAATACATAATAATAAACCATTCATATCTTATTTAGTGCAAATAATCATTGAGTAAATGGATATACACGGAATCTCGACTTTAAGAATAAGTATGGTCGTTATGGGGACAATGACTCAAAAATGGTAAAATATTGCGAAAAATCGTTACGTTTTAGCAAATATTTCGGAATTTCGACCGGAATGTTCGATTTGCAAAAATACAAATTTCGAATACAAAATTCGATTGAAGGAATAAAAATCTTTTTTTTTATTATCTTTCTATTGGTACCTTTCCCAACAACAGAAACTCAATATTTCTAATTTAATTTTGCAAATAAAAATAGGTCTGCTGCCAAATGAAGATTCAGCTTCGCGTGTATTTCTTGTGTGGAAGTTACTGACATACATATACTACACATCGGTGATTATTATAGTAGATTCCCATTATATCATTATGTACCTGCCCTTCCTATATGATGATTATCATCCGTTCCAAGGAAGCAACTCAGGGTGGCAGAATCTTGCCTATGAATCACTGCACATTCTCACTGACGTATTCATGCCTGCTACCATTTGAATGCCAGTTAAGAAAAATCTCCGTCACTGCCAAGATGCAAACCCAATCCCTCGGAGTGGGAAGCGAGTGATGTTATTGCCACTATACTTACACGATCCCCCTCGTTAAAAAATATTTCAATTCGCTCTCATTTCAAATTTCAGACACTTTGAAATTTAAAAAGCAAAAATCAAGGAATGGAGACAATTTGAAAGCATACTCGACCCAGCCACTCGTCTCTTCTTTGATGCCGAAATTCTTAGCAAACTAAAACTACTTACATCGTGGAATATTCTGCTTAGGAAAAAAATCAAATCGGGAATTTTTACGCGTAATCATGGTAATCATCCTCTGTTTGCATCATCGGATTGGTAGTCTTAGCCTTCCCCTCCCCAGAGAACCGTTCGCACATTTCTTTCATGGCCAACATGTTCTCTTCGTCGTGATTGCCACGTACTGGATGATGAATGCGGACCCGAGCATCCGATAGCAACGAGAAATCACCGAGAGGCTCGTCTGAATGACTGAGAAATATCCTATGGAAACGAACGGTAGAAATAAAACAGCAAGTAATTATACCGTGCAGAACAAATTTTGAACGTTATCATGGGGGTAAGATTGTCCCGACTCAAATATAATAATAGGTTTACATGTCCACGTATGAATTTTAGAATGCCTCAATTCGATGAACGGCCATGAAACGCTGGATCGCAACAATCGGGATAATGACTAATTTAGCTCGCGGTAAAAGTGTAAAGGCTCCTTTTCCGCGCCGGCTAAAGAGGTACTAATAGTGCGAAACGAGGTTGGGAAACTCCAAAATAAAATTGATGCTGTTGCGCTGGATAAATTTTTCCTGCGAAAAATTCCGTACGTACCGGTTCCCATGTTCCTCTGCACGGCAGTTAATTTTTCATCAATCAGTGCACAATGCCTTCGTGGTCGCTAGCTTGTATGGTACGGCAGATTAAGATGTTCTCCAACCCTAATATTAGAACCAAGAGAATAAAATTACTTACCTTATCTCCTCAAAGTGGAGCTAATGGCTTGTACAGCAATCTAAAATGGCTTTTCCCCTCAGTTTCGCATCCCATCCATTTTAATCACGGAATTGACCGCACCAGTGTGTTAATCGCCGTACAATTTTTTACCAGTTTAATTAAGAAGACCAGCTATAGAAGTAAATGAACCACCGCATTACATTCGCAAAAGAAGGCCAATGACATATACCTAAGAATATATCCATCAACTTGTTTTTTATAATGTGATATGTATTACAAACGCAGCGGCGGGAATTTTCTAAAACGCAAACTCTATGAAAAACATATTTCCTCCAATGGTCATGGGCATTGCATTAAGCTGGAAAATTTCAGTTTCGAGGGTTACCGTTGGTTTGTGTCCTCGGTCCTTTCTCAATTACCAACGTCACAAATTCTAGGAGTTAAACCCTGCTTGTGGAACTGATGGCAGTAAGAAAAAAGAAATTGAAACGGGTTTTCTCGAGGAAGCATGCCATCCCCGAATGAGCGAACGAAGAAACTGCTACCGTGTCGCGTATTCTTAGGTCGCCTTCGAGTGTCAAAAGATTTGCTTGCTTTAACACTTCAAGAAATATACGTCATGCTTTTACAAAAAATGTCATGCTTTTAAATTCTCAAAATATATATGGCGTGAGAAAATGTCTTCAATTTTTAATGTCTTCAGAGTCATCAATTTTTTAGGTTTTTTTTAAACTAACCTACTTCATAATGGTCCGATACATTCTGCGTTGCAAATAAATTGCAGAATTTGTCATTTTGGTTAGAATGTAACTCCGAATCTAACCATATCCTCCTGCATCTGTCAAATACAAAGAACTGTCTCTACGCGACACTAGTTAAAAAAACACATTCCTTTGATAATCTGTGAGCTCCCACAAATAAAAAACACGAACATGTTTCAGACTTCAGATGCCACCCCCCTCCCATAGAGTTAAGATTCCTTTCTCCACGTACACAAACTATGAGCAAATATTTCATACACTTCCATTGAGAGAAGGAAGATTTTTCCATTAAATACTTTTATTGCCGGATATTCAATTCTTTACCTAGTAGATTCGCGATACGGTCCTTTGAGTTAAAGATGTATCTTGATTGCTGGGAGAATAGCATTTTATGTTAAAATTTCTGGTGATGAGTCACTTAAGGCCATTTCATGCATTATTTGACCATAAGTCATATGATAACCGCACGAAGTATGTGCCCTTGGCGGGAATCGACTCCTTGACCTTGGAGTCCGCCGGGAGAGTTCACCACCAATCCGATGAATGGCATCTATGAGTTCATTGCTTATCCTGTTGCTAATGCGAAGATAGACATGTTCCTCCACTGATACGTGATGGAAATTTATGCGCCGTTTCCCAGAGAAAAAAATCTACGTGCGCGTACCATGAATTTAAAGATTCCTGAGATCGAAACCAAGCGAAGTTCATTACTTGGAGTCGTCATCATCAGTCTTTCAATTCTGTGCTGCCCTCCATTCTTCCCTATTCCATGCCAATTCCTTCACTCCTGTTGTTTTTCTTACCCTTCGTTCCCATCGTTTGTTATAGGCATTTCCCCTGGCTTAGGGCCCCTTCACACGAGGCCACTCGGTGGCGCTTCCGAGTCGCGCCACTCGTAGCAGAACATGCACTCAAATGGAGCGGTTCACACGAGTGGCGGCCACTAAATTAGAAGCGCCGCAGAAGCGGAGAGTCGCTGTGTCGCGCCACTGTCAGTGGCGCGCCTGGTAGCAGACCATAGTGTTATATTGAATCCTTCACACAGGGCCACTAGTGGCTGCGACCAGCCAGCAAACAACACGTGGTTATAGGCTCTTCTCCTGCCAGCACAGGTCAGAACGGTCAGAAACAGTTCTATTTACGACGGTGCAGCGCAATGGAGCTTGAAATTCCATGTATTCTTCGTGTACGTGTCTAGAAAAAAATTATGTTCATTACAATGTAATAAATTGTAAAAAAAATCAAGGATGGGTCAATTGGACCCGATCCTGGCGTGTCGTGTAAATATTTGTAATTTTTTTTTCTATTGATACGAAGAAAATTTTCATCCAGATGATACCGCGATGGTTCTAAAATTATCCACACCTAATGATTTGCTAACATTGTAGCTGCCTGGCTGTTAAGCGTGTGGCCGCGATCAAATTTTGTCGTGACGTGTCAGTGCCCCAGCTCGAAATAAATCATTTTCCGATGCCTTCGATTCAGCCACGTGTTGGTTTGTGGTGCTTTCTTCACGTACCAGTTCTAGTGTAGTTATCAGCATTGCGGAAAACAGTACGCGGCCATCGATCTCTATGGACACCATTCAGAGAATTCAGTTTGAAGAGACAGACTCAGATGTTCCGGAATATCTGAGTCTGATGGCCGAATGATGAAAAAGGTGATTCTTGCTGTGATGGAGAGCCAGAAATCCGGACGGAATCAGAAGATGAATTCTGCGCAAGTGACAGCTCTGACGGAAAATATGGCAAGCGGGACGTAGAATTTGCTGGACGTCACTGTAAATATGTCTACCTGAGCTCTAAGGTTTCACAAAATCCTGAGGGAACGGCATGGTCCCACAGATCTCAGCATGCATGCACGCACAAGGGAAGAAGCCTTTGCTTTGTTCATTGGTGATGACATCTTGAACATTATTGTGACTTTAACTAATCAAAAGGGTCGTAGTCTCGCAGACAAGTGAAACGAGGAAAATCCTAGTGCCGCGCGTCGATCTTGGGTCGATACAGATAATATAGAAATCAAAGCATTTCTGGGACTGCTTATTCTAATTTGACGGTTTAGAGAATCTCAAGAGTACAGGGAAGATTTGTGGAAAGTGAATGACGGAACATCTCTTCCGATATACGCAGCTATTATGAGCCGCAATAGGTTTTGTTCTCTGTTTCAGGCAATCAGATTTGATTATATGGATACCAATGATCTCCGAAAGCAAAATAAAAAACTAGCACCTATTCGTGAGGTCACCGACATCTTTTCTGAGAAATGTAGAACCATGTAAAAGGCGTCTGCTTTTGGGACAATTGACGAACAACTAGTTATCTTCCGGGGAAGATGCTCTTTCAAGGTCTACATGCCAAATAAGCCTGGGAAGTATGGGATAAAAGTTTGGATGCATTGTGACGCTGAAACATTTTATTGCTGCAAGATTCAAGTTTACTTAGGTTTGGCTGGTGGAACTCGGGAAAGAAATCAAGGATCAAGAGCTGTGAAAGATCGGACATTATTTTGGGCCAATTCTGGAAGAAACAGAACCACGGACAACTTCTTCACGGACATTTCCTTAGCCGAATAATTGCTAGAAAAGAAATTGACACTCGTCGGGACCATGCGGAAAACTAGAAAGAGTCTGCCAAAGAAATTGGTGCAGATGAAAGACAGGATAGTTCATTCTTCTGAATTTGTATTCACAAATACCATCACTTTGGTATCATACGTACGGAGGAGTGGAAAATGAGTCGTTGCACTTTCAAGCATGCACCATGACCATGCCAATTCAGACAAAAGTAACGACTTCAAACCAGAGATTATTTTAGAATACAACAAAGCCAAAAGCGGTGTGGATATCTTAGACAAACTAGTTAGAGAATACACATCGAGAAGGTGCAGCAGGAGATGGCCCTTGACTTTATTCCTGTACTATATTGATGACGCTCCGAACGAAAAATAGATACGGGTAAAAAATGACCCGATCTTGGCGTTTCGTGGGATATAAACGATCTTGGCGTTCCGAGGGACGAATACTGAATATTTCATAATGGAAGTAGAAATAAACCTCCAATAAACGTATGAAATAAACCTTGTTCTATTCTATCGGCCAACAAGGGGTGTTCCCCAAATTTCCTTTGCACCCTCTTATTTTGTCTCAGTTTTATTCGTAGTAGGAGGAACGGCAAAGCGTGATCCTCATATGACTGCATTTTGAAAACTAAGCAATTCTTTATCCGCGCCACACAGTCGCGTACAGTTGCTATGTCGACCACTCGGAAACGCCACCGAGTGGCTTCGTGTGAAGGGGCCCTTAGTCTCTTGGTCTCCCCCGTGGGATGGAAATATCTCAATACACGTTCCCCCCTCGTGTATACACGTAGAATTTTGATTATTTTCATTGTGTCTCAGAACGTGACCAAACCACCGTGTTCTTCTTTTGCGAATGTAATGTCAAAGAATCCTAATTTTCTTCGCCTCTTTTGTATACCTACTCGTTTCTCATTCTTTCCGTCCATGTTATCTTTGGCATTCTTCTTCAACAACAGTTTTCGAAGCCCTTTATTCTTTTCTGCCGAGCTTGTTCAATTTTCTATTATTCAGATCCGTAAAGAATTCCGTAGCCCGCACAAACTTTTCCACATATTGATATCTTATCCCTAGTCTTATCTTCTTCGAGTATAGCAGCTGTGTCATCATCATTAAAACCTTCTTTTGCTTGAACTATTCTTCATTCGATGTCCGTGATACTTCTTCCATCAAACGTACTTACTTCTTCCGAGGAAGTTGAAGGGTTACAGACGTCCGTTAAATTTGAACTGCATTGAAGGCCGATTCCACTGGCTATAATTTTTCTCTTTTGAGGCTCACGTCTCCTTCTTGTTGATTGAATTACATTCTTTGGTCATTTCTTCGCTATTCAAGGAAGTGGTTAAACTGAAAAGGTTGTGGAAGGAGAGGAATTTTTTCGGTGTTCCGAATCGTCCATATCCCTCCGAAGAGGAACTCCGGTATTTGGTCGATTCAAAAGAAAAGCGAAGAGGGATTTCCGGAATGCGGAAATATGGGATAATTTCTACCACAATCGTCAAGAGAGCATTGCCATGCTAATTCCCTTCAAGGTAGGAAGTCCGTCCCTGGCCTGCCTCTTCCTCTATCTTTCTCTAGAAGGGTGTATTATACCCGGGATGAACAGATTACGAGCACGGACGCTAAGAGGCAACTCATCACAATTCTCACCGCTGCCGATGTGCAGGACTCTTTTATAAAAGGCAGACGAGATGAAGCGCGGGGAATAGTAATGGGAGTGGGGAGGCCACATCAGTAAGGGGGTGGGCAGATTTTTTTGTGGCCGATTGAAGGCGTGAGAGGGGGTGGGGAGAAAAAAAGTGGAAGGGAAGGGATAATGAACGGTTTGAGGAAGCGGTGAAGGGCAACAACCGAAGGGATAGGGATTGCGAACGTCTAAATCTGCTCTCATCCGAAAGTTTTCATCCCATCAGAGTCGTTATGGAAATATATATATATGTATATGAAAAGAGGGCGCCTCAGTCTTTTGCGAAACACGAGGGTCCAGATCGGTTCCCACGATTGCGACGTCCTGCGCTCGGCTGGCTCCGAAAATCTGTATTAGAGTATAGTTGAGAAATTTGCTCCGGGATCCACTCAAGTAATGCATACTGCAGCACCTTGAAACCAATCTCTGCCTGCATTGTGGAAATATCACAGAATAAAGAGGAGAATGGATTGAAACCACAAGATACTATTACACATGCCATCAACATGAAGCCACATGAATTCAAATTGAAGTCATTAAATGCGTATTGACCATATTGAATAGATCAGTAGTGCAATTTACCCGCCGAAAACATTGCTATTGTTGAGGTTCCGTAGTAATTTGTCCATAAAAATGCAAAATAGAAATTATGAAAAAATCACTGCATTATTTATCAAATCCTGGACAGATAGTCGCGCGATAGCCATGTTAGGTGGATCATTCTTCGCAACAAAACAGGCTTCAGTTTCGTGCGTGACGACGCCATATCTTCTTTAATATATGAGAAATACTAATAAAAAATACTCGAGTAGGTTACAACGTTAGAAATCAAATCCGAAACAGCTGACTTCTTCGTCAAGGAATGCTAAATTTTTTTGACCACTATGCTTTCTCTCGGGTATTCATTCCAAGCAGATCATTAAAAATCCAATCCGTTTTACAAAACAAAAAACCGTGGTCAAAACAAATATTTCAGGATAGTAGTTCACGTCTTATCGTCACTAGTATTTTATTAATAGTATTCGTTCTTGTTGGAGGAGGGGGTGGAGGGTATAATTCTGGGGTAAACACGGAGGTGGGAGGAGAAAATGTGATAAGACCCCAAGCGGTCAGGACTACACATACGATAAGAACGCATATGGGTATATTTTTAAGTAGGTATGTACATTTATGCAACCACATTTTAAAGTATAATATGTCCTGGTACAGCGATTTGGGGAATGTTTATATGCGGGGGCGGGTTTCTAAGCGTCCATGGACGGTAATACCACGAACGAATAGTCCGCGACGGAAACTTCGTATCTTGCGACGGGGAGCGGAAATGGACCCAGTGGCATTCATTCTTCTTTTGTGTGGAGGACTCGCAGGCTCGGAAAAAATATAAGTCCACTTAATTTTGCATCTACCCAATATTATCGCAGTTGGAAACGATCATCAATTTTGGACTTTTACGAGTTTCACTGTTAATTTAGAGAGCTCGTGAACGATTATTCAGGAAGAGGCTTGATAATAATCTCATATACGTTCCCTCATTAATAGCGGCGTAACAACGTTGCTGTTTTAAGGGGAGGGGCAAGCTTTCTGGCGCCACCCTACGAAGAAATTCTTCTAACTTTAAAACAATCCTAAAATTTGTTATCTTCAAACTTGAAATGGAGGTTTTCCATTTAAGTTTCCAGCTTTCACTTGAAACATTTTTGAATGTAATTCGAGAACTACAGACTTAAGTTAAAGTACACCCCTTCGGCGCCCTCCGGAGCATTTTAGGGAATGTACCTTCTTCTCGTTGTCACGTCACTGTCCGTCAGCCTAATCCAAATAAACCGTATCAATATTACTCGGTGTACTCATTAGTTGTTCCACTTCCTGTTTTTTCTATGGCTTTCCGAAAAGGGCGAGAGAACAAACTTAAGGAAGGCAGCTCTTCCAAAATGTTGTGATCTAGCAGGGAATGTGAGAGGAGTGAGATTTTTTGGCCGTGGCTAAAGGGCGGAGGCGATCCAAAAGGCATTTCCTTCCCTTCCCCCACTCGACGAATAGTGGGGAGAAAAGGGAAAGAAAATGAAGAAGGTGGGACTGAGGAAAGTGGGGGGTGAAGGGAGATGGCAAAGAAATGGAAGGGTGACGAGGATAGCTCGTGTATCATGGGTGGGATGGGATGTAGGTGGGAGAAGGAAAGAGAGAGAAAGATAGAGGTGGTTAGGAATTCAAGCGACGATGGCGACGTTGCCAAGTTGACCGTGGATGTGTATTATAAGTGTGGAGGGGGGAGGATATGGAGTGGGGAGGGGGATTTTAACTGATGGCCGGGGAAAGAGCAAAGCTGTTCTCGGAAACTGCCAACATCTGGGCTTGTAGGGTGTAGCTCCGTGATATTAGCCAACTGGCATGCAGCTAAGAGATTGAGAACAAGAGGTAAGGCGCATTTCTTTGCGGAGAGGACGTTAAAGCGAGGTGCCTCCGCAATGAGAAATGTCACGCCTAGGTTTCGCTGTTATCTAGGGAGCTTGTGAACGATTATAAGCAAAGAGGCTTAATTCTCTTCCATTTATTCCTCATGATATGCTATTCGTTGAAATAGTATTATTTTTTTAAAATCGTTATGAAGCCAGTTTGACTCGGGAAACGTTTACGTAGATGAGATTAACGAAAAATTTTGTAAAAATTTTATAACAATATTTCATGGAAAAAGGACTGACTCTATTCCATCCGATGTTTTATAAAACCAGGTTCTTTTTGGGAAATATTGGCCGTGAACAAGCTCGGTCTTACTAAATTAACAGTTGTACAGCTGAATTTATAAAATATTTTACGTAAAATCTGGCCGTTAGCAACTGACACTTGGGAAGGCATAGCGAAGGATTCTTTTTTTTACATTACTCTATTTTTAAATCCGCGATAAAGTTGCCCAAGTCGCAGTTCTTACGATATATTGCTGAAGCCAAATATCTATAAAGATTTATATTAGCCGACTAGTAATCGACAGATAACGGCCAACTACTTCAAAATTCATCTACCTGGCTACATTAAATTATAGACGTCTCATTACGGGCGAAATCAACGCTTATAGTCTACTAATATTATACAAATAAAATGTATTGGCAACTGTGATGAATAAATTACCAAGTTGTCTCCAATATAACTTCCTATGTTTGCACCATATCCTATCCTGTGCTTGTAGAAACGCGTACACTGATCTCCTGTGCCGTTAATGTTCGTTTTTTCATTTTGTAGACTGTGGTTTTGACCAATATCCTTCTAAATGAAGGCTTCCTCAATGTGGTCTAGTTGAAGACAGTTTCGCCAGCGTTGCAGCAGGCGTCTTCAGGTGTGAAGTGTCTGATTCCGAAGTAAATGATTCTCTCTTCAGACCTGAGGACGCCAGCTGCAACGCCGCGCCGGCGAAATCGTCGTTGATTGAGATGATACCACGCGGAAGATATCCCGGAAATGTCACTGCTTCAACTAGACTAATATCCATCCATCTCAGGACTAAAATTCCTAGCATGCATTAAATTTTTTATACAACAACCCGATTCTCCACACTTTTAGTTTTTCTCCGCGAGCATGTCAAAATTACCGTTCTTCGAAAACAATCCAAAAAAATTAAAATACGAAACCAATATCAAGTAAAGATGGCCGTGCGCACTGATTGAAAAACCGAAGCACGTGCCGACGAAAATTAAGTAGCATGGCGAGAAACCCGGTAATTTCAGAATGATGGAATCAAGTGATATTTTTTTGCATTTTGAGGGCAAAGTGCTTGCGATTCCGGGATCCCCCCGGGAGAGATTGGCTGGCGTCGAGATTTGATGGCGGGAGAACAACTTGCCGGAAGCCAAACCTTCAATATTTTTTAATTCGACATGCTGATCGTGTCTCTAACCCATTTTCTACCCGACTTCGTCATAGATTATGTTTTTTTGCCCGATCGCCGCGTTTGTGTAATTATGGATTTATTATAATCCGGAACGGGATTTTTAATAGCTCCGATGGAGGAGACAAAATGTCCTGTTCCTCATTGGGATGGAATAGAAAGAGCCATACCACCATCATCCGGGTTAAGAGACTTTCTAGGTTAATGCCCTGGTTAAGAAGAACCAGATTCCGACGAAGACATCAATGTACTTTTCCCGTTCTTCCTTAGTGTTCGTTGTTCATGGTGCACTACCAGTTGGTCAAGTTCTAAGCACCCTGAGAATTATATTTTTTCCGGGGAGCGTAGTCGTTTATGGTAAACTTGAATGTCATTTCTCTGAAATGATTCGTGTTTGGAGAAAGAAAAAATTATTAGTAAAGCAAGCATTTATTTCTTATATAATTTCTTATATTTCTTATGTAATGAATGATTCTCCATTGATTTCCGCACAGTTTATTAAAATTTGTTAAATGTTCTTTACTAGATTTACCATTTTGTTTCTTAATAAAATGGTATTTTTTAATGTATCAATGTATTTCTATTTACGTTCGAGAATGCCATGTTACGTCAAAAGCAATAATACGTAAAGAATATTTAATTGAATAAGTTAATAAAAAGTACAAAGATTTTGTAAATTGAGGCTATACTTAGCTTCTACTGAATTGGTTAAATTTATTCGACTGATGAAGTATGTGTTGGGACTTGGACTTTTTTTTGCTGATTTCCAATCATTGCATTAACAAATGATCGTCTTTTTTGCTGAATTTATATGACTATAATAATAATTTTACAAGTATTTATCAATAGTCTGTGAGCTCAACAGTGACATCAATAACTCCCGGAACTCTATGCAAGGTTTTAGATAGGTTTTCACCAATTACTGTCCTTTCGCAGAAACCAAAATGTTTTAAACGCTTACTCCCGATCATTTTTTATACTGATGTCTTCCAACGTTGACATTTATACGACGCATGTCCTACCAAGCAACCCAACTCTCTTTTGAGAACATATGAATGCATTTCCGATTGGCCATGAACATACTATAGGCCTAACACTGGTTCGTTTATCTCCCGAGCCTTTGATTGCTGTGCCTCTGACGTAACTGGTGACCGCGCGGCGGCATTGAACCAATCCGCTGGACGACAGTTTTGCGACGAGTTCGTTATCCCTTTCATTTTTCAGCGTGTCTGACCCTAGTTACGTAGCGGCGGTTCCTCTTCGGCAGTGGACGGGGAGGGAGTGGGGAGTCTCTTGTGCGAACCGTATATGCATGAGCCAGCCGTGTGATCGTCCGCCACTTCGCTCAGTAAAGAGGTTATGAACGCTAAAAGGAGGGACAACGAGGATGAGGAAGAGAGACTCCTCAAGGGGCGAATGAATAACTTCCTGGTTCGTGAGCGCGCACACGATTGTCTTAGAGGAACCACTCCCCTTTGGGGGGATGGGGGAGGCGGGGGTTAATGTGCAACTAACTCAAACCCGTGTATAGCGGAGCGGCAATGCATAGGAGAGAGAAACGGGCAAAAACTGATGGCAGAGTAGTAAACATGTATCAGGGACATATTTAAAAAGAAAGGGGCGATATAATGTTTAGTTTACAAATAGTATATTCCACGGCATGAAAGTGCGAAGTAAAATATATTTTCAAGTTTGTTACAGCGTTGATTAATGTGACTTTGAGCACTGCAAATTACAACGTGGCGATAGCAAATACAGATGAAATAATATTAACTTCTTTGGGCACTTTTAGTGAAAGGGTGGTTTGATTGGCATGCAAAGAGACGGAGGTGGAAGGAGATTTAATGAAATCTATAATTCAAGGATTACCAAATATTAGATAGTTAGCCAAGGGTACTGCAATCAACAAAAATTGATAAGAGTGTTCGATATACTGGGTAAAAGTTCTTGAATAAAGTTAAGGAACTAGAAAACAAACATAATGAGAATTTCTAGGAGTAGTGGGTGACTGTATGTGAGGGTGGAAGGGTGTAAAATACAGCACATGGAATAGTTCACCAATATTGGGAGTATTTTGGAGGAAAATTGTTTTGCGGTGATGATATTAGTAGTGGCATGGCTGGTAGAATGACAGTGGAAAAGTTCTCCCTGTTGTCTCTAATTAGTTAATTTTCGTAACCAACAAATGATGTATTAAGTTTATCCCAAGGCAAAATGATCATTTTATAAACTTGGATAGATATTAGAAGAACATGAGAAAAATTTTAATTTATGCGTATGTCAGTAATTATGGGCGTGGAGAATCCATTTTCCCACATTGTTAAGCGCACTTCATGGATTTTAATAGTAGACCTTGTAAAAGGCGGATATTCCATTTCCAAGGAAGTTGGGGCTCCATCATCATAGAATATTTTTCTTCTTGTTTCCTACAGACCTGTTTGTTACGAACATAGAGTATAATGTTTTCTCAAGATAGACAAAATATTTAAGTGAACACCTATTACCTCTTTCCTCGATTGAACTAAGACTTATATCTAGAACAAGATAGAATATGGAAACGATACCGAGGAGGATGGTTTGATAGTGAAAATATGTATTAAATAATGTATAAACTGACGCAAAGACATACCTAATATGTATACAGCTTTAGGTCAAATCGAAAATTAGTGCCTCAGTGTGAGGCATAGAGGAGAAAATAACGTGACGAATAAAAATATAAAACAAAAAAGTGCCCTGCTACTAATAATGGAAATAACAAGGAAACGATCAATGAGAGAGAAATTTGATTCTCTCAGGCCTAGACTTTTCATTATCCTCGCTATGTATGAAGTAGGGTAGAAATGAAGGTTATAGTATGAATTGGTTGACAGGAAGACGGCAGAACCGATCATTCGTCCACCAAATTATACATGCACAGTTCCTGAAACAAATTTTACCCCGGTACCTCCATCACGAGCGATTTATTCCATGAGAAACATCATGCGAAACACCTCAAAATTAGGAAAGTGGATGAATTCTGTCTTCCGGGGCAACAAATCTCACCCAGCTAGATAAAGGATGAGCCATCTAAAGTATACTGGACTCCATTTCGAAACAGGGATATTGGTGGGGAAAAGAAAATCATAATCCATATATCTCAAAAAACTTTCCTGATCATAAATAAAACAAAATTTCCACGAGTTATTCGCGACGGAATTCACGTGGAGTAGTCATTTTCTCTGGACCGAGCGCATCACCATTACTCATAATGTTTTCAAACTAACCTTCGTATCTGACGTGGCCTCGAGCCAATATACGCCTAATACATTCCAAAAGTGAAGTCGATCTTTCGTGTTTGTGATAATATTTTGGTGTGGAAAAATGCTCGTATTTCAAATCTAAAAGTTCCTCTTTTTTCTCAGAAGCATCCATCACTGATTTTTTGTTTACGCATTTTTTCCTGCCACTGAAATTGTCACTTGACCTCATTCCCACATGATGTAAATTGTGAAGAGGGAAATGAAATCGTAATATTCATAAAATAGAACCTAAACAGCAACCTTACTGCTTTTGAAAAACTATTTAATCTTAAGCGCTTCTTCGACCTTTTTCCTTATTGGACGTCCTTAACGCGACCTTATATCAAGGCTAATGGCCTCAAATAGGGTCATTTTCATAAAAAAACATAATATGAGAAATATTTTCGCTACGCTGTCTTGCAAGGGCCATTACACCAATACCGCCATCAAGTACATAAGGAAAATGTGTTAACAATGGTTGCATTGATCAATATCGACGTGGCATAGTGCGTTTTAACTTGTCATACCTTCGGTTCGAGAATACCTGCCTTCACCTTGATGCGATGACATAGTGCGAAAACAAAAAAAAATATATTTTCTCCAAGGAATGTGGGACGGTTGACATCACGGCGTGGGAGTCATGTTCCGTCTAGACATTAAGTGATGACGGAGGGCTGACTGCACCGTGTAGTTTTGTCATGCATCGAAAAGAGTGCCGTGACACCATATATTGTTATTGCGTCGCCAATGCATGTAGTTTTAACATTATGCACTCAATTAAACCATGCTAGGGTCACCATCTGAATGAACCTCTCTCTCGAATGATGTGACTTGCGACGCAGTATACGATCATGGCAAAAGAATATCGGGTGAAGGGGAATGTTTTTATGGATCAACCGAAATATTTGTAGATTGAAATCAAAAGAAGTGGTAGCAATTAACAAGTGATTACAGTCATTAATTTTAAATTCATGCCTGCCGCAAATACGGTCATGAAATACGTAGAAATTGACACGAGAAAAAATCGGCCTGGACCGAGAATCGAACAACTACGCTACCCAGGCAATATAGGAGGCTACCAGGAAAGGCCAATACAAGGTCAAAGGTCTGTGGTTCGATTCCCAGTCCAGACCGATTTTTTCTCGAGGCCTTTTCTACGCATGGCCATTTTAAGTTAAAGTAGAGAGCATTTTCTGTGTCTCAGAAAGTTACTTTTTGAATCATATACTGTATGTTTTTAACTAATTACATGGTGCTGACCTAGTATTTTAAAAATATTGCTGTGGAAACACATCTCGTTGAGTTCCAAATACTATAAAAAAAGAAAACAACTGTTTTGAAGTATTTTATGGCTCCTTTATGGAATATATATAATTAAAAATGGGCCAAAATTTTCGATTTTTCACGAGAATGATCGTTTGCTACTGCACGCAATACATAATATTGCAATGAGGTTTAAATGCGAACCATTTTTCATTTACTTCGCTATATTACTGATGAGTGAAGAGAAACTAATCATTAGGTCCTTAAATGTTGTGCTGTTGTAAATTTGCTTGACGAACAATGTTCATTTCAAAACTAAAATCGCATAGTATACCTATATCCACACTTTTTCATAAATTTAGCTCTTTTTCAACACACTGTCATCATTTTCAAAATACCTTATCTGAACGCTGGTCGGTATGTCTTTAAAATAGAGAAAAGTTGCCCTGTGATTTCTACTTTGATTGCTGATTCATCTTATTGTTCAGAGCAGATAACGAAGTTAAATCCTCCGATTTATTTTTTTAATATTCATTCGAAGGTTCTCAATTTCATGTGCATAAGAAGCTGAAAAAAGATGCAAAAGACTATCCAACAAATGACGCATATTTTTCCAGGTTCAGGCTTCGAATGAACGATGATGTTCTCATAATGAAATGACTCATTATTGCATTTTTTTATATTGAGATGGGGCTTCCCGCTTGATCGGCTTGAAGTTGCCGCACGACGAAAAGACAAGTTTTTCAAGTCGTTGAATGGAATTACGCGCTTCGTCGCTTCATTCCTCCCCTCTCTCCCTCCTCCTATCTCGTCGAGAGAAATGAATCGAGGTCGGTTGGCGGGTTTTGACCATCTTCGCGATGTAGAAGGAAGGGTGCGCGCCGCAGAGGGAAGTGAGGAGAGGTTGTTGTGGAGTAGCACAAGGCTCGATCCTGGGGCCTCTTCGACTTTTTAGAAACGCTCCTCTGGACTCCTTTCCCCTCGATCTCGTATTCTCGCTGCCGATCATTGGAAATGATCCCGCCTATCGTCTCTTTACCATAAAGTGGAAGCTTCTGACATACGCACGCGTTTGGGGAGGGATAGAGAGAAAGACACGGGTCTCTTCTTCCGAGCGTGAGTGGAATGTTGCGTCGAGAGCGTTCTATCCGGGGACGGGAGCCCATTGGGACGACACACTTTTCACGAATCGAGAGAAAATATCTTCTCTTCTGTTTCTCTCCGTTTAAGCGGAGATGGTTTCTCTCTCCTCTGCATTGTAAATTTTCCTTTGCCTTCTCCTTTTTCTTCTCCACGCGATATTCTCCTCCTCGGCCACGTTAGATACGGCCACGGCCACGTTCAATAATATCACTTAGGCTTATTTGGAACAGACCATGGATTTCCCTCATCGACGTCCTGAAACCACGGCCGGATTCAAATGAATAAGGGCGAAAATTTACATTTAAAAAATATTAATATAATTAATTTTCACAAATTAACACCAAATGCTCTTTCTCATTGGAGTATTAAATCCAAGTACACGCCATGCATGTGCTTTAATTTGTATAAGTTTGGCACATAGTTGCGAATCTGAACGGACAACTTGCGGTAGTATGTACAAAGATGTGACTGAAAACGAGTTCAAACAGATTATTAAAGTTGACCGCTCAGGAGTTTCAGAGTAAACGTAAAGAGTATAAAATCAATCATTCAAGAAGTTCATTTTTAGCCAGAATATTCCAAAATCTTTCAAACTAAAACATGGATAGATAATCTACATAGAAATAAAAGTCCGCCCACTGGGAATTTTGACCCATGTCATCTTAGATGTCATACTAAAGCAGTAAAACTACTTATACAGGCTGATTTGAAAGTCTTGCATTACGCTACCTCTTATATCAGCGCTCACGCGATGCTATAGTTACTCCAAAGGTTGAGATCGATAGGTCACTTCCCGAATTAGAGGCTGATAAGAAAGCCTCGTAGATACATCTCAATGGGGATTGGAATATGGCCGAGGCCAGCTCCATAGCTAGAGCCTCGCAAACGGAAATGGGTGGTCCTTTGAGGGGGGGCGTAATTGTGAAGCTTAATGGGAGGTGCTGGTTGTCAAGGCGTTACGTCACTCGCCGACAAATACCGACCTCACGGTACGATCTTTCTAGCCGCCTTCGGTGTCGACCTCATGAGTCGCGCGGAGAGCGTGACAAGAGAATTCTTAGCCTTTCTTTTCTTCTTTGAAGTGTCACGACATGCCATCAATGAACAACAGGTGGTGGTCGTGTGGAGGTCATCACCGACTTATGGTTAATTATGTCCTATGGCGTTAATTAACTTTCAAACTTAACGGTGCTGGTGCAACCGCTTATTGTTTCGCTTTGGATTGGGTTAATTAACTTAAGTTTTTATCACCTGCTGCATGCTTAATTGAAAACTATCGATTTTCGAATACTTCCTATTTTCGGATGGGAGCGGAAAAAAGGAATATTTACACCTCATCATCCATTTAATAATACTTGTTTACATAAACGCATATATTAGGATAAAATTATTTTTTCACTGAGTTTCCGATGCGCAACATTTTATTGCCTCATTATGGGTCAACTAAAAGAAATTAGAATTTTTTCCCATTATTGATCATGTTTCCCTTCGATACTGTTTAGAAATATTTGGGTTATGTTTTTAAAGTGTTTTTCTTTTTTATTTCAGGTGAGTTCTACACTTTCCATGTGTAATTATATGATTCGCAGGACAAGAATGTATTTTGAAGAACTGAAGTGAGTAAAACAGTTTTATTTAACAGCTTGCTTGACATAATAATATTACTTTTTTGAATTGGCATTTTTAGAATTCAGTATTTCTTATTAATGGTAAATCAGTTAACATAATCCTATAATACTCCACTAGGAACGTTACTGAAGCGATGCATCAGAGCCACCTCATATCCTCAAGGATATTACGATTCAAAAGATGTAATATAACCTAATTGCAATTTGAGATACCTTTTTTACGAAGTAACCCGCCTTTATAAGCGTAAGTACGCACTCCTGCAAGTTGAGCTTTCAGCGAAATGCTTGCTTCCTCCTCATATCACTGCAATCTTCAGTTCATTATGCAACGAATCGCGTAATTTTAAAATCTGCATGCGGGTCAAGTGATTATTACTTCCATAAATAATGCTGGGCGAAAGCGTGGCTGACTCGCGAAAAAGCCAATGACTAATGCCGTCTCTGACAATGAGCTCTATAGCCTAAACGTTCTGCACTCCCCCTGGTGGGTGCCTTGAGTGAGTCAGCTTCGAGAGAATGTAATCATCCCAAGTCGTTCATCCAGTTTGACATCCTTCAATGTCTAAATTAGTGCTGACAGAGTACCTCAGTTGCATTAAAAGTGATTGAACACACACAACTGACCGAAAATTATTCCAATTAGACGTAGCAGCCACAGCAGTTGTAATTGGAATTTCAGTTGGTCACACGCCTAGCATTATTTTCAACGAAAATCTTAGCCCAAATCAACCTAGCCAGTCAGCATCCCGCGACACAAAATCCTTTTCCGAAGCAGAAAGCAAACGCGTGTCGCCCAGGCTAATTATCTAGGGTGATAATTTACTTTTCGCGCAATGACAAAATTACCAATGAATAACATGATAATGTAGTGACGCAACTTTATATGATTCTTTCAAAAATAGCCATTTCCTCGGAAGGAAAATAGAAAAGATTGAAAATAAGACAACCTAAAGTTAGAAAAGTAAGAAGTGCTAGGCTTGGCAGCGGAGGAAAGGAAGTTGCCGAGGGAAATTAAAATCACGTAGATTGCGTAGGGCTAGCAGGGGTTAGGAAGTTAAAGATCAAGCTTTTGGAATTGCACTTAAAGAGGAAGAAAGTATGCCGAATCAAAGAAAGAATTCTTGAAGTGAAGAAGTTAGTTGTCTCACGTAGCTACGGAGCATGTAGAGGCAATGTAAATGGTTTGGAGATACGTGCTTCGCGAGGTGGAACTAAATTATTTCCATCCAAAACCACTTGATTCGGCAGAATACTAATAGTAATAACATCAATCGTGCTCAGATCTTTATTCAGAGGAGTACAGTTTTAACGACTAAGAATTTGGAAAACAGATGGAAAGTTTGAGGCTATTCGCTCCACCCCCCCCCCCTCCTCCTCCACCCCCCCCCTCCTCCTCCCCCCTCCCCCTGGGCGCTGGTTGGCGCTGCATCTTTACCCATCCCATCGCCAACCATCCAAAGGTGCCAGGTTGGAGATATTTTTGTGAGTTAGGACCTCTGCCTGCCGCGTCTCCAGGGCGTTGACCTTAAAAAGTCAGCGTGTGTAGATGCGCGCTACGCATGGACGGCCTCGGCCGACGGCGTGAGCCACTCGTATGTACGCACGAAGGAGTGAATGAAATGTTGCCCCCCCTCCCTTCTATGTTTCCTTCAACCCGAGACTCGAAGCGGAGACAGTAAAAAAACATGAAACAACGAACGAGTGCACGGGGGGGGGGCAACGTTTATTTAACCGGATCCCGACAGAGAGAGAGGTAAAATAGTAGTAGAGAGGTTCTAATCGGCCTCAGATTAAAGATGAGCAGGTAGTAGTTCCTTTCCCCTTCAAGACGTCAGTTGCTAGTCAGACTAAGGTAAATTGAATATCTATCATACGCATAACATTCACTGAATCTCGCCTCATTATTTTTAAAAACCTCATATTTCCAATGGTTCCAAAATATCAGCCACTTATTGCACTATTTATCAAGACATTTGAGAAAAATTGAAGTAATTTTCCATGGAATCTGGTACGACTGTGGGTTCCAGGGAGATATTATTTTAAAAAATGAGGAAATGCTTAAACACAGAACGCGTCAGAAATTCAAGGGTATGTAATGTATTATTTTTTTTCAAATACCTACTCTTTTTTAAATCTTAATCAACGTAATATTTTTATAAAATCTTTTTTTTTATTCAGTGGTAAAGGCTGCGTGAAAGAAATAAGTAATAAATACTCAAAATATATGTAAGTATTTCATTAATTAATGCTTCTTATCCCTGCTTAAATTTAAAAATAATATTCAAATATGGACTCGATAGTTAAACGAACTTTGTCTCTTCCACAATTTATTTTAGAATGCACAACCGGTTTCGGCAGTTACGCCATCTTCAGGTACATACCTGAAGATGGCGTAACTGCCGAAACCGGTTGTGCATTCTACAATAAATGGTGGAAGTAACAAAGTCTGTTTTACTATCATAACGACCTTCCATCAAGTTAAACCTTCAATTTTCAATCAACTTCAACTTTCAACACTTCAACTCTATTATGCATCAAATCTATTATTAATAGAGAAAAATCTCGCTCAAACTACGTTAAATTGTAGGAGGTGCAACTTTTCCTCTCGCATATGGTTTAATACACGGGGGCACAACTTTCCTGTCCTCGTCTCCTTTCCATTTACGGGTTATCTCTTCAGGAAATTCTGATATTTGGTGAAATGCGAATCGTTGCCATAAAATTCTTGGGCCAATTACACTTTTCTTTTGGAAATACACTGCCGTCTCACTGCGCTCAGTGTTCTGGCAACTTGATACTTTCGATCACCAGGGAGAATTCTTACTAAATTGATTTCTATGAGCAGTCTGACTGGTTCATCTGCGCCAAATAATTTTTCGACCCGAAGTAAAGAAGATAGCCCCATCGAAAGTTAACAGTTTCAAAAAATATACGGTTTTTCAAATACTGATGAAAGAGATACTTAAATGAAGAAATAAAATCACGCTGTCAAAATTCCTGAAATACACATTCTCTCTACTCAAGCGTAAACCGTCACGAATTATCTAATCCACAAGCTCAGCTTATTTCTCCGCGGAGATGGCCTTCAGCCGGATAAACTGTGGCATGCGACGGCCTGTGTCTTCGTTAATCGGAGCTTTGCACACCATTCGAGAGCCGTTATAGCGTCCATTTGTCTCAAAATTATGAAGAACATTCCTCACTTCCGGGAAGGGAAACCCTTTCGTCACTGCAAATGCCTTGACGTCCGAAAACTTCCCCACCTCAGCCCTTATGTCACGCTCCAAGTTCCTCCATTCCAACGCGGTTTTTTTTCATTCTCTTAATGCATACGTTCATTAAGAGATGAAAAAACCGTGATGCTCTAGTGCCTGCACGTTTTACTTGCTTCTCTTTCGCCACTCCGTTGTGTAGGCGAAGGGAAATGCCCTTTCAGCGGGAATCGCATTCTACTTGGGCAAGAGCGGCAAACACCAAACTTGCACATCGAGATAGCAAAAGATAATTTCTAACTGTAAATGTGTCCCTCTAAAGAGAAACATGGGCTTACAACGTGTGTCAGTTATTTGATCAATTCGGGGGGAAATGCGACTCAGTCTCGTATCGTAAGCAATTCAATACTATGAATAGCAGTTCTCGAGTTCGAGGTGTGAAAGTGGAAGATATATTTTCTATTTGAAAAGGTCAATTATGTATGAATGCTAAAATATAAAATAATGATTGATTCAGCATCATGCTTAGGCTTGATTAAGTTGAAGTGAACAATAATCTCTAATCGTAAGTGAGAAATACCCATATTTGGAAACGCAGTATTTATTCGTTTCGGATGCCTTCAATAACGTTACTCTTAGTGGTCATTCAAAGTTCACAGGCGAAGAAACTAATATTAGGTTTTTAAATTTGAATACGCCATAGTTTTTATGTGCATATAATAAATACATATTTGCAAGTTTAGCTGATTCTTACTCCTGAATTCAAATTTCGTCAATAATATTATTTAATAGCCATGATAATATTGCAAAGATCAGCACCGCTGATATGCAGCGCTCTTTCATTGGAAGTAGGCGCCTCTGGCGTATATGCTTCAAATTATAGGTGCATAGCTCAATTTGTTCACCAGGATATAGGAAAGCAGAAATGGTGCGTATGAATCTCAGAAAATGACATCACATTGTCATCTCCATGGGGCTCAATGCTTGGAAATTTTTCATTTTTTATTTTCTGATAAATAGTCTTCATATTAGAAGAAAACAGTGCATTTATTGGGTGAAGATTAATCGATCCCAGAGATAAAATGAAAAAGAGTCACGTGAATCACGAAATCTGTTTTCATATTCTCAATGCTACACGCGGGAAAATTTTTTTGCTTCGTTAGCGAGGACAAACGAGGAAGTGTTGTGTATGGTTAGGTAAGAGAGGAAATTGGTGGCGGAAATTAAATAAGGCAGAAAGGGTGGATGGTGGACGTGTTGAGAGGTAAGGGCCGGCTCCAGCGGGCGATTGAGCGAAGAGCGCTAGGCAAGCATGCAAGAGGAAGGAAGAGGACTGCCTTAGGAGAAGAAAAGGGTATGAGGAGCCTAAGAGTGACTAGCTGGCGGGCTTGTAAAAGAAGTATCTATGGAAACATGAGCAGATATGGATAACATCGCCCGGTGGGAAGTCCGAGAAGAATTTACATCCATAATTCGCCGGGTCACCATCAAGTCTTTCATCAAAAGTATTCAACTATTTATATTAAAAGTTTCCGCGACTTATTCGTAGTGGTCCCATATTCCTCTGGGACCCCATTCTCATGCTTGCTTTTTCGGACAACGTTTCTTCTCCTTTCCCGGAGGCTTCTTCAGGTCGTAAATAAAGATATTTCAAATTCGACATGAAGGTGCCTCCAGGATAGGAGGAGAAACACTGTCCAGAAAAGTAACCACGTGATTGGAGTTCCGGAAGAATATGGAACCACCATTCAAAGATTTGTGCGATGAGATTGATCTATCGTAGCACGCGCGCTCTAATGCAACACTGCCAGACGCATTTGTGTGTGTGAGCCGCCAACTGCTCCTTCTTCGCGTCCTTCTTCGGACACCGCGGAAAGAAATTTCTCGTCGCCGAGCTATAGCAAGGGAGGAAGACCACATGGGGGGTGTGTGGGGGAAAAGGGCGGATATCCGTTTCCCATCTTCTCCTACTCCCCCTTTGCTCCCCTTCAGTTGTCCCCGTCCGGTACCTCCCTCTTTCCATCAGGGTTGGCTACCTTCCGATCGGACAGAAATAATTCTATACCATCTTGGGTGGGGGGAAAGGCGGGTGCTCACCAGCAAAGGAGGAAAAAGGAAGTGATGCAAGGAAATGTGTCATCCAGGTCGCGCGCGAGAGACAGCCGATACCCGAATGGATGGCGAATAATTTCCCAAGAAATTCCAAGTCGTGTGTTCTTTGAAACGAAACCGTTGTTTCTCCACTCTTCCTCGTTCGCATCGAGGGGAAATAAAAGGAAAATGAAATGTGGCAAGTCCCGCATCGTTCCCCGAGGTGGGCCCATCTCTCGTGAATGTGAAACTGCTGGCGCATGAAAATGTGCGGACGAAATTTTCTACCTATTACTTTTTCTGGGAACTCATGACAGGGACATTCGTTAAACGCAGCTGAAGGGTGAGTATGAAAGATCGAACAAGGATATGCCAATGAATGAATCACTAAGCAATAAAACTTGTTTTTAAAATTCATACAATTGTAGTAAAATAATAACTACTTTGGTGTTTTCTGTTTATAATTCTTTCTCAGTCAAGAATTCAACAAGATAACAACTTTTCAACAATCAAGTGTTCTGACATTGTATTTTCTTTATACTTTGACGAATTGATTAACATTGATTACTTAAAAATTTTTATTGGTGGCACGAAATACAAAAATTAAGTCAGTGCGATATTTACCGAATCACTAAACAACATGGACTATTTCCACAAGATTAATCGGGGTGCCGTTCTTAATTACTATTGAAACCGTGTAAAGGTTTACCAAAGGTTAAAAGGGAGCGCATAGCTTGGTCTCATTTCGAAGTGAGCCATTGAGAGTACATAGGCTGCTTTAAGCGGTATCTCATTTCTGGCTTAATCTAAATTTTAAACTCGCGAAACGGAGCAAACATGTCCACTTTAAGTTAGATTTTAGAAAATCAATCATCTTATCACGAGGTTACATACCTCACTGGGTGATTAGGATGCCTATTAAGCAGAAAGATAACACACCCCAGACAATTATATGGTCAAAGTTAGCAAGAAAATGAAAGACGCAATCCAAAGTGACGCGCGATATAAAACGAAGCACGATTAATCACCCGATTAATTTACGCTCTTCGTTGAAGCGCAGACGCTTTTCACCTTTTGCGCCCACCCACCCAAAATTCCTTCCCGTTTAAAGATCCGTTTTTGTTTCAACCGCGGATGCGTCGGATCGCAATCGCAGGAGAGAGCGTGGAAGGGGGAGGAGAAAAAGCCACCCACGCCGGAATACCGGCCGTATACGGATGCACGAAGGCGAGGGAAGGTGATATCACTCACTCGCTACCCGCAGCGCATGCGCCCCCGAGAGTATCGGGTGCCTCCTCCTCTTCTCGTTGTAATCTGGGGCCCGGATTCGGGTCGACCTCCCAGGAGGGAGAGGAGAGGACTGAGGAGGCGACACGGCGGCGCGGCACGGCCGCCCGGCTACTCACACCCCCTCACTCTCAACACTCACACACACCCCTGCCCATTCATCCCTTCTTCCGCCGCCTCCTCCCCGCATTTGAAAGGCCACCCCTATCCGTTCGTATGTTACCGCGCTAGGGATCGGAGGTGAAAAAGAAACGAAGTGTATACATTTCAAGAGGATTCTCACCCAACTTTGTTAGTATAATTTATGTTTCCATGGGAGCACTCGGATATTACTTATAAAATTTGCACAATAGTAACAGCACTGTGGTATTTTTCTTGATTATTATCTTCTAAAATGATCAAATTTTCGTAACAACTACATTTTAAAAATTAATTTATATTAAAACCAGTTAAAAATAAATTAATAAAGATGATATCTCAGTATTATGCTTACTAAAATTTACTACCAACCATGGTTTCAGGAATTCATTTCCATTCTACCTTCATAATGGCAATGGATTCCTGAAACCATGGTCGGTAATAAATTTTTGCGTGGATAACCCTACGCTATCGTGTTAATTGATAATGACTTGGTTCCACCAAGTTAGGCCTGAAAAGGTGTCTTATGTATCAAGTATTTGTTGAAAAAAATTGAAATTTCATATCTCCGGTTAATGAAGATCGCAGATAGGTTACATGAGATTTTTTTTATTGGGGCAGGTATTATGAATTAAAATATCAACAAAAAAGACAAGTTCGAACATGAAAAGTTGCAAACAAGCGAAAAAAAATTAGATCCGTCAACTTTAACAGATCAAGTTTTGTGAAAATTCCCCTTGCACTTCATCATGCTAACTCAATGATAACATGTTTGAAAGAAGCCCATCTAAATTTTTAGCAATTATTTTTGCTTTCCTGAATAGTTTGCTTCTCAATTAATTATTCTCGAAAGATACTTCTCAAGAATAATTTAATCAAAAATGATAGATTGTGAATTTATTAGCTTAAATCATGAAAAAAATATAGACAACTTCCACCAGGTCCAGCATGACACAGTTGTTTCTTTGTAAGCCTTAACCCTCCGAAGGGCTGTTCAAAAGTTTTTGCTACGAATGCTAAAATTAAAAAAAATTATATGATGCATAAGATATCGGGTGCCGTGGCGAAAAAATAGCATCAATGGAAAGGGTGTATCGGCTTCAAAGATATACCGATTATGTATCGATACGTCGGAAAAGTATACTGCATGTACCGGTATATTGCATTATCCCTTCCATCCCTGGCGGCGGCCCGGATACACTCCCACAAATACACAACACACGCCTCTGGGTCTTTGCCCATTCATCCCTTCTTCCGCCCCCCCGCCCCCTCCACCCGGAGCAGTTTTTAAGGGGCCGCCGTCCGCCATCCGCGCACATGTCACCCCACCTGGCCCACACCGAAACCCCTTACACCCATACTTCCCCCCCTTTACAACTCCTCGCATTTCTCCCTCTCCTCCTCGCTTCGCTACCCTTCCCTACCCCATCTCATTCATGGTGACATCACCGGAAACAGAAGCCTCTCAAGTCCATGCGAACATCCGAGTGAAAAAGAAACCGTGAGTGAGAACGAGAAATTATTTGCTTTTTTCATCCCTTGGGAACCCGAATGATGTGATGGAAACCCGGATGCGTTTTCGTGTGTCATGCGACAGTGTTAAGTTGGTATTCATGAGACTACAGAACTTTTGAGGGATGAGAGTGGATCATATTAAATGTGATCTGTAATTTAGCCAATGTCATTTTTTAATACGCTCTTTAATGAAGTTGTTGACTTCCGCAGCAAATCACATTACTGTCGCAAGGTATCAAGTTGTCTTGAATCCTTCTCAGGTTATCAATAAAAGTCAGGGTGTGGTCTGCGCAATGTCCCGGCAAGCCAAAAACCTGTGATACGATTTCCTGCACATACGAATTGTTTCTTGTGACAATTTTTTCATACGTCAAGCACAATATATAGTTTTTACATCACATAATTTATATTGTTATCTTCTGCAGCATTCGTGGTGGATATGCTCTATGGCGCTTGGTACTATATTGCAGTCGCATACTCGGGAGGACTAGAGACTGAAATTCCTACTGCTGGAGAGGATTCTCTATCAGGCGTCATGAAAACTTTATAGCATCAAGGATCTCTTTTGAATAATAGGATATGTATCGGCGTCATTATTGTAAAATTGCAGTAAGAGCCGTCATTATCACCTTAATATTGTGATGATATAAGTATATAAAAATGTATGTACGTAAGACTTTAAATTGTGTGACTTTGAAAGGGTTTTCATTGTGTGATATCCATTCTAGGCTACATCATTATTTTGGGAATCTTAATGACACAGAGAAGGAGAGAGCTAGGGAAAGTTCAAAAGAAAAGCTGAAAAATAGTTTTGGGAGGGAATTACAGATTGGGTAAGCTTCACTTTAGAAGAGTAGGGATGTAGGTCACTTCTTGTCAAAAAGGAAGGTGAAGGCCTGGCTGGGATGCCCATGTACTAGGATGAAAATCCAGATTGGATGGACTTAAGGGAAAAACTTGAGGTAACCGAAGTTGGCTCTCAAAAATGACCATTTTTTGAAAGTAAAATTAAGGAGAAAAAATAACAGTTATGGTTTCGTGAATTGGGGAATGAATAAATGAAATAACTCAGCAGAAAAACTATAAAAATCCTTACGTAAAACGTTTCATTCGAGTATTCTACCAGTAGATTGCTAGGTTTTTGGACAGACATAATTCTGCATCCCATTTCTGAAACATTGTCTCGTTTTCCCTCCTAAAGATGCCCCGCCATTAGATCCCTCTTTAATTCCCCATATCTTCTATCTCTTCTTATTTCTTCCAGAATTCCTAACCTCTTCCTTCCTCTTCCACGCTTCCCCAGTGTTCTCCCCTCTATTGCCCTCTTCAATATGCCCTCTCCTCTCAAAACTTCTTCCATCCATCCCTTCTGCCTTCTCCACCACCAGCTTCCTCTCCTCTCCAAACATATCCAATACCTTCTCGTTCGTCCTCATCGCCACCCAGTTCACCCTCTCCATCCTTCTCCAAACCCATATCTCAACCTTCTCAAGTCTAAGTACATCCTCCCTTCGCAATGATCAAGTTTCCGACCCGTACAGCGCCACGCTCCATATTAGAATTTTCACCAGACCGTTTCTTTGTATTAAATAATCGTAATAATAGTATAAAAAATCTGTTCCAAACATAGGATTCTAATGTTTTCTTTAATTTAGAAATAAATACTGTAATCTCGTCATTCGGTCAATTGTTTGCCATAATACTCAGGGATTTAAATATCTATTCCCGATGTACTTTACTTCCTATATGGTACAATTAAAAACATCCTCCATTCTCTGATATTGTCTGTAGCGAATGATGATTGTTGTGCTCATAGATCAGACAAACGACGGCGTCGAGCTCATTGTCCCCTCCCTGAACACAGTCAAGTAAGAAAGAGACGATGGAGCGGGGCAGAGGGGGGGGGGGCGATTTCCCCGCAGGATGCACTCCAGCATGCGAAGGGAAGGGCACTTTCAAACTGACGTGACGAGGAGAAAAAGTGAACGATCCATCTTCAAAAAATTCCAACCTCTTCCTCATCCCATCCTTCCTGCATCTCATCCCCTACATCCACCACACTGGCAAGAGAATTAGTTAGCAACCGTTTTGTGCCGCACACGAATGGTTCCCATGCCGCTTCTCTCTCGCGACCCGTGAAAACATGCAGATTGCACACTGGAGATGGAAGCAAGCATAAAAGAAAGGAAGGGAGAGGGAAGACGAGTCAGCAGGGGGAGGAGATGGCGCAAAAACGTCGTCAGGAGATGAGAGTGAAGGAGCTCCCCACGTGCGACGAAGCGAGTCCTGGAGATGTACCTACCTCTATAGCAGTCAACATTGGTGTACAAAATAAACGACCCTATTTTAAAGGAGGACTCGGGCGGAGGAAATGATACGTATCGTCTGTTGTTAGACAAAGCTCTCGAAACTCAAATGCAAGCGGCCCTTTCCTGCCGACCATCCTACAGGACGACAAGGCTGTTCCGCAACCGTCCTCTTGGAATCGGTCATTGTTTACGCACGCATTCGCGGGTCCCTCTCCCTGCGTCACAACATATGTCATTAACGAGTCGGTCAAGCATGATGTCCCGGTCAATGGGTTAACGAGGCATTCCTTTCCAAACAAATGCGTATTCAATGCTAAGTGAACGGCAGAAAATTGTTTGCAGAGTAATTTGCCGTTACGACTTAACGAGTCCATTTCGGGTTTCAAGACACCAAATTATCACGCGTTAGGAATGAGCTCTTATTTCCAGAGTGGCATTTTGCTAAACGTGGATTTCCCGAGGATATGTCATCACTGATTTAATGCCAGATGCTTGATAGGTATTTTTTAAATCATCTAAGTGTTAGTCTACGGTGCTAACGATCACAATTTCATTTCAAATACGCCTGGAACTATACACGAAATTACTAACCGTGTTAAAGTAATGTGAATGCTTGTATTAACAGCTGAGATTCGAGTGAGTCCTTCGTTAAAACGAATGCGAACTAAAAGTTAATCGAAAATTTATGAAAAAACTGTTCCTATGATGCCAAACAAGTGATTAGTCCAAGCTATTTACCTCTATTCCCTTCTTTCATATTTTTCCCATTGCCACGTAATTAATTACGGAAAGGGAAAGCAGCCTTAAACAATCCAATCTGGAACGAGAGGAATTTAAATTTTCGCCTGTCGTGACGCAGTGCGCGACTAAAGAAATACCCTATTAATGCAATCATAAATGCCAGTCGCGTGTGAAGAAACACTTATGGGTGAAAGTTTTACTGTTTAATGAATACGCCACTTTCGCTTTCGACAGGTTTTGCTACTTAATTTAAACATGGTCTAACCTAACAGCACCCTTCAGTCATTTTCCAGCGGAATAAACTCAAATGTGTGAATCACACGATGTGTTCCAGCCATTAACATAAACGGTCATCAGTGAGAAAATTGGATTTCTACAGCTCTCCAATCCTCTCCCCTAGTAGCTAACCTCTTCATTTCGTCCTCCACATTGTACCCTGAAAGTGGCCTCAAAGGTTGGTAGCAGGGAGTGAGTTTTCACCAACATGCATTACACTATGTACTGTGAATATTATTGTAACTTCGAGTATTGATGCATAACCAAAACCTTGCTAAATCGTGTCACGAAATGAATTTTCACCAATATGCACTACGCTATAAGATACAAATGTTATAGCAACTATGAGTATTTATGTGTTCTGCAACTACATAAGTGCGTAAAGATACATCAGTTACACAGGAAGCATGCGATACACAGTCAGTTTTATTTGGCAAATTAAGACTAAAGAATTAGAGATGAAATCAAATAATTAACTACACTACTTAACCTAATTATGACGTCTTGGTTCTCGGGACAAAAACATTTTAAACTTGTCCGTTCTACAGTATACTTCCCTAATTTTATGCTAATGATATTATCTGCCGTAGTATGCCGAGTTTTGTTAAATGCTGATGAGGTCGTCATAAAATAGATTGGCTTAGAACTTGCTAAAAATATTAAGTCTAAATTTTAACTGACTAGCCCCTAAATTTTTTAATGATGGCTCTTGTTAACACCTCTCATAATTTCCTTCATGTATCCCATCCTTGGTCTTACTCGGTAATTCTTTCCATTCATTTCTACTCCCGTTACGATTTCCAAGAGGCAGTTTAAAATTGGTGAATTCAGTTTTCCTCTTCTACCTTACACAATTTCCATTAAACATATGGTCTCCCCAGCTCTTCGTAGGAAGTCCTCGTTAACAATCCCCTTCGTTCATCTAATCTTCCGTGCTCCGCCCACAGAGGAATATTTATTTTTTTCCTTTAAAGGGACATTGCGCGAGGCAACAACGGTGTTCTCCTCCGGATAAAGGCATGTTGGAGGGGTGCCTCAAGTGAGTTATGCATCTAATTGTAAGTTGCCGATTGTGGAAACTCTTGTCGTGTAAATGCATAAGCGCGTTCATCCCAAGGCCACTGGAAGAATTTCTGCATGGAGAAAGGCTCGGAATAGTAGGAATAAGCTAAAGCTCATGTCTGTTGTACTCGATAAAATTTCCCATGAAGTGTTTCACAAAATCAGTAGAACGTTCAATCTTTCTGTAAAACCCAGTGTAATAAAACGCTTGCTGGAATAGAGTTTTCCCATTATATCTGTAAAGTTTAAGCAAAACCTTTTATGAAACGATTTTAAGGAAATCTTCACCGACAAGAACAGACATTGAGTAGAAAATCGTGGCAAAGCAAAATTCCCAAATCGCGCATCTTCTTTCTGGCGTAAAATGAGCTTTTCTTCCACTAATTCATTTTTAACCGTGGGTGAACGCCTGAAGACTAAAAAAAAGCTTATCTAAATCCAAGTCTTTGATGGGATTAAATGAAAGGAGCACGATTCCGTTCCAAACGCTCGACTATTCCACCATTAATGGTCATCGACCTTAATTCACCGGATCTAAAGGCGTGTCCGAATTCGCCAATTAGGAGGCTAAACTATCCCGTCTAGGAGAGGAAGCCATGTTGGAGGGTGTTCGAATTCATTCTGTGTCAATTAGGCCGCTTCGGGTTTAGCCATGGATTGCTGACGTCATAGAAGGGAGCGAAGACTGTATCCTCTTACGTACGGCGCCATCTGGAAGTTCGCGGCACGAATTGTTGCCACTTTCAATCTTGCCCTTATTGCATGAGAAAATTCACAATTCATGGAAAGTATGTGCTAGGAATCAATACCATTATGCGATTGAAGTCATCATCATCAGTAAATCACCTAATATGAGCAGATCTTTGGTTAGTCTCATTCTAAAGAGTGAAAAAGACATTAAGTGCAGTGAGAGCATTTTCTCACTTTTGAGAATATTTGGCCCGTTCAGGTTTTCGCATTTTAAATTCACCTTAAAGACTTGGAGAAAGAAAGACGAAGTGCCGAGTATTCTCCTCTCTCTTCCCCATTTACCGTACATTCCCCCTTAAAACGCTGGAAGGGGACATAAATCGGACCACTTATTAGGCACCTCAAATGTGGGTGTTTTTAATCGTTATTTTCACGACTATTAACAACCTTTTTCGATTCAGTTTTCGTCACCAGTTACCTTGCATTCGGTAGTTGAGGGGTTGAGGAACCTATATGACTAATGGAGCTACCCATAATTCAAATGGATCAAATACTTCGGTCACAGCGTGAATGCAAGGAACACGATCGAGTTTCTATCTCTGGACAATGCCGTAACTAATCGTCGTCCTTAGTTCACATTCTTCACCATCTAACTCGGACCACGCCCCTTCTCACCCCACCGTTCCCTCCCATCTCGCAAATCTAAAACCCCCCCCCACCTTGTTCTTTTCCCCCACACCTGACACCTACATGCCTACATATCCGTGCCTCTCCCTATCCTTCGCTCCGCCTCCTCTGGGCCGAATGCCAGTAAATAAGCGCAAGGAGAGCCCCCTCGATCCTCGTTGTATGTGTCATTCTCCCCACGCGCTGTTTTTGAGTCCTTGCCCCTCCAACCCGTTCTCCTCATCATTCCTTCATCCCATCCTTTCACCTCTCACTTGTCCTTACTCTACGCGCCTTCCTGTCCCCCTCGACGTCTTCTGTTTTCCCAAGTCCGCTGCGGTGATGTCCTCCTATTAGATTGATTAGAACCCGTCGTCAGACCAATAGCTTAGTACTTATCCATACTTAAAATTTATTGCCGAATATGATTTCAGCAACTGGTTGCCGTTTTTCAGGCCTTGAAAGTGGCGAGCAGTTCCTGAAACCATGGTTAGTAATAAATTACAATTATAGGAGTGGATAAGCTTTAATCTATTGTTCTTTTTATCTTTCAGTGCTGAACGTTAGAAAATTGTAGCATTTTCTGCAGAAATTTTTGGGGTATCATGCACAAAGCACAATATTTTTTGTAGCATGTACCTCTCTTGTAGACTCGGGATTTTCTTCCTGTGAGATGGAGCTAAAGCCAAGCGAAAACGAAGTTAAGAGATATTCCTCACTTCCAAAACGACAGTCAGTATTCCTCACTTCCTACCAACGATTTTACCGATGAAGACCTTTACATATGACACAGGATAACGATTTTTAAAAAGAAGTTGTTGCGAAAGATGACGATACAACAGATGTTGCTGGCGTACCTTAACGAGTTACAGAATAGTCGTAGAATACTCGCAGGTCGCCAAGGCATCCATCTCTGAGGGAGACTTCGAGCTGAGCTAAGACCCCCCGGGGTATTCCCTTGCTTGGGTGTGATGACGCAGTGTCATAAGTGCTAGTGATATGGATATAGCAGTAAATGTCACAGTGTAAAACTTTAGGAATAGAAATTCTTGAAATGTTATCCAGAGAGTGTAGAATGGTTCATTGAAGCTTTCTAGCAAGGTGACTACAGGTAGGGACAATGGTGTAGCAGTATACTGGGGTTTTATGTGCTCCAACTGCCATAATTTTATTTCACTGCCTATCCTTATAACTTAATGCTAAGACAAATGCAATTTCCGTGCCCAAAGCGGGGTCTAAACGCGAGATAACAGCGTTACCAACCGGATGAAAGACAATGATTATTCACATAAATAAATAAAATTGATGTAACATTGAGTACAGATACTTCATGCGTGTAATATTTCCTTTAAATATGGTCGGATGTGTTCTGTGTGAACTCCGACTGAACATCAAAAGGAGTCCTTAAACAGCTTTCATAATCGAGTTAGAGTAAAACTTCCGATAGCTCTTATTACCACGGTATAACTCCGATAAATATTAATAATGTCATTCCGGCTCTCTCCTCCTCGAGAAGAGATTCAATGGCAGGCGACAAATGTAGGTACGATTTAAGGTTAAAAAAATATCTACACCGAAAAGAAAAACTTCAAATTCATCTCCCGAGAAGTAAGTCTCAGCGCGTCCAAATTCAGTGAAACTCGGGACTTTCGATTCCACCGCGTGATTGAATGCTGTGCTGCCGATGGCAAAACCCCTGGACTGGCGCGAGTCCAAGATAAATAAATTCGGAAGAGGAGACATTCCTTCATCCTTTCGACACGTTCTTCACTCCACGCTGGATGGCATTCCACGCACACACAAAACAGACGGTCGGACACTCGAAAAAAAATTGAAAGAATTGAGTGAAAACTTCAGTCCTGTTTGAGTTGGTAGGAAGAACTTCCGAGTGGACGATCTCTGCAATCTTCTGGCGCGGCCGACTGCAATTTCAAATGCTACAATATTCTTTCTCTTTCTCCAGCATATGGAGACGCACGGACACTTTCCCTCGCTTCGCCACGCCTCGCGTGTGGGTACGCACGGCTCTTATCTGTCAGAAAAAGCATTCCGTCACACTCTCCAACTGCTGTCCCGCATGCTTCACAGGTCACATCGGTCTCACCCAGCCGACAGACGAGTCCACTAGCCACGCGATGAATGGCAACGTATTGTATGTACATACATGCACGAAACTTTTTCTCGCCCTCCCTTGGTCGCTTGGGTTGCGAGCGTGAGCGCATTAATCTCGGATATGTGCTCCGCAGTTCCCGGTTTGAAATTTGCAGGTCGGGTGATTCTCTTAATCAAAGGCAATTGCACGATATGAGCAAGGGATACCTATTCTAATTCGCGTGCGTCCTGCAGTTGCTGCTAAGGGACGTCAACGATTATTTGGTTTCGAGACGTGGCAATCGAACTCTCGTTTAGAGTAGAATGTTATTTCCACAGCATTAAGTCCACCATAGACACTCCTGAGGTGTACTTACACCGATAATGACCCCAGACACTTCAACGTTTCTGTTTAAAATGACGTGCTTCATACTGCGCCGGGCAGAGAAATTTTATTCATCCGTTCAAATTACTATTCAGCACATTAAATCTATAAATTTAGTATATAGATAAACCGACTGAATACATAAAAGGATGAAAGAGTAATCCATCCATTATTGGCACTGATCTCATAATGGTGGTCGATTAGCTTCAACGGTTCAAAGTCATTACAACCTTAAAATTTGACATAATATTTGTTTAAGACAAGGCTTTCCCCTGGAAAGTATGTGGATTTTATCATTAAGTAAATACTATTTCTTCTGGCTTATAAATTTTAAAAAGTCATTTAACTAAAAATAAAATGAGGAGTGATCGTGCCCTACACCTCCCAAACCGTCTACCAACTTAAGAAAAATATGATATAGTTAATATTCTTTTATCTTAATGTGGATGGATATATCTTGGTTTAATCCCAATTATATATTTAATCAGTGTTAGACATTACACACGTTTCTACAGATTGTGACAACAATACAATACTAAGAATAAATAAACTACTAAGATATAAACAAAAAGTGTGTTGTTAATCAAACTATAAGACATGAAACACCTCCCCTTTGAGATTGATACAAAAATGAACACTAGAATTTCATAGGTTACATTGATACAATTTTAACATTGAAATCTTTCAGGTTTCTTTACAATTATACCGTATCTAGTGACCGTGGGGTTGACTGTACCACAGTTGGGTTGAGCTATTAGAGTTATCTCTTTTTTTCAAGGAACGAATGAAGGATTTTCAATCGAATTCATGATTACATTTTCAACTGGGTTGTTACATGAAACTCTATCATCAATTTCCTAATATTTTCACTTTCATCAACAGTTGGTAACAGCTCTGGTGGGACAAAACGATCATCTGGTCAAGATTTACTGAAAGACTTCTTTAAGTGAGAAGTATTCCTTCTCAATGGACAATTTTCATTTCCCTAACAACTTATCCAATAAGATCCTGACTCATTTGCTTCCTTAAGCACAGTAGCCTTTTCCCAATATTTATCTTTACCAGTGCGATAAACTATTTTATCACTTTATAACATTTTTACGAGCATGCCTATCATGAAAAGTTTTGTGGTTTCCAGTTTTAAAACTAGTAGTTGATGAGCATTCTCCGGTAAGTTTCCTGACCAATGCGAAATCCTACCGACTGCGCCATGTTTTATATTCTTTTATCTTAATGTGGATGGATTTATCTTGGTTTAATCCCAATTAGATATTTAATCAGAGTTAGACATTACAGACGTTAATACAGATTGTGACAACAATACAATTCAAAGAATAAATAAACTTCTAACATATAAACAAACAGTGTGTTGCTCATGGTGTTGCTAATCAAACTACTAGACATGAAACAGATTTACCCATTCATTTCAATTGTCTTCAATGTAATAAAAACGAGTATATAGAATAATAATAACGATAAGGGAACGGAAATATTGTATATATTTACGCCTATGTCCTAGTAACCGAGAAATTGCACCAAATAGAGGCTTCCCTAAAAAATACATCGAGTAGGTACTGCTAGTATTTTTTATTTGCGCGTGGCGGTAAATTTTCTCCGCGCCCAATCCATTCGCTTAGAAAAACAAGATGTATCCGCTGTTAGGCGTACTCACAAACACACTCAAAATCTCCACTTAATTAACGAATACAGATACGGGAAGGCAATTTCGACCACGAACTTTTTTCCTCCCCCATCTTCTCCCACGAAGGCGTACAAGTAAGACAGCGCCCGACCGACCGACCCGCACCCACACCCACGAAGCTAAATTAAGGGGAGGGATAACAATGGCACGAGAGCGAGAAGACAAGCGGCGCCTATGTGGAGGCCCCCGCCAGCACGCGTTCTCCGTGTTTCGTTTCGAAATCCCCAACCATTTTGAACGAGGAGAAGGCGGGCGGGCGAACGCAGCAAAGCGCGAAATTCTGGCCGGTCGGGAGCCGCGGAACTGTTCACACGGCCCCACCTTCACTCCAATACGACTGCCTCCACTCTTTTCTTCGCCATCTAATTGTAAGAAGCCGCCTCTCTTGCTCCCTGCGAATGGATAGGACACAAGAGCGGCACGCGACCCTTTCTTAAATTTCCCTCCTTTGTGTGTGTGTGTCTCTTGCCACTCATTAGAGCCTTCACCCCTAATAGACAACAACACGGACGCTCGTAAGCGACCCATATGCAAGAGGAGTAAATGAATGGTCCCCAACGCGGAGATAACCCTCGCCGCCATGTTGAGATGGAAGATTCGTGATGGCACGCTTCCACGCGCCTTATCCTCAACGCTCGCACGGGAGGCCAAGGATTTAGATTTTTGCTCACGCGAAATAAAGACACTAATAATGCTTATAGTTGGCCCATATGACGTCTTTAACCAAACACGTCTAAGGTCTTCACTTTTCTGTGCCAGTGTCCCCGTTGTTTTCACGACGTTAATTCGCAGTGTCACCAAAATATTTTTGAAACCCTCAATAACATTTCTAATTTCTTTCTACGATCCCAAGCCTTGGGGCCCAAGGATCGCAAAATTAAGAGAAATATTAGGCCGCTGTAACCAAGACGGTAACGGGCCTGCTTGGCAGCCTAGAGGTCACGAGTACGAATCCTGCCTCGGGCATCCCTATTGTTTGGCTTAAGGTCATTGTGCGATATTCCACAGAGGAAAAATCATTCGCCTTGACCGGGATTCAAACCCGGATCCCTCGATTTTGCGCCGAGTGCTTTAGCCAGTTAAGCTACCGAGGCGTCCTCCTCCCCTGTGGATTCGTGGTTCGAATCCCGGTCAAGGCGAATGATTTTTCCTCTGTGGAATATCGCATTAATGTGCACTTGCGGGTGACTCCGTATAAGGTTATACCGTGGCTAGTCCCGGTATCCTCAAAATTTGTTAAGGTCTTAGGTTGGACAATACGATATAATCTTAGTTTGTTACAGGTTTAAGTTAATTGGAGCACCGAAAGAAACCTTAGTCAACCGTCCAAAAAGTAACTCACAATGAAAATTAAACGAAAAAGGGCATATTTATACCGAGAGTAAGTGTTATGATTAGTTGTTGTATTCAGATTTAACGCCTGCAAATAGTGCATTTGAGCAGAGGTTTAACGCATGGAATACCTGTTATGCATCGTTAAGCTAAGGAATTCCAATAGCATACGGGCACCATTCTTAATAATCGGCTGACCTCCGAATACTCCTTGAGCACTCACTAAATTCCAATTGAGATTAAACTGAGGTTCCCTCGATATCTTCAATATTTCAGCTAAAAATTACACTATCCGTTCGTGACTTTTTTTTGATAAAATGTGTTTCCATCCATTTGAGACTTTGGATTAGCTCATTCCATTCAGCGAGAGGAGAGAGAATACTTGGTTGCGTCAACTTCTTCTCTTCTAGTGCGTTTTCCTCATCTCCAGAATAATACGGGGAGCAGGACTTGATGTTTTATCCTCCTCCAACAATCATTATTTTCTCGTGGATCATTTGGACTACCGCTGGATGGAATAGTGACAAGTTGAAGAGGCTTTAACACGGGTCTCCGCGGGAACAAACCGCCTCCAAAATTGTTTGTATACATGTACCTAATACAACCACTCAATCAGCTCGTTTTGCTCTGCAGGAGAAACCCAACCTCCAAAAAGAGAAAACCGCCATTCAATGGAATTTTTTAACTTCTTTTATAGGGGCAACACTCGCCTTCCACGCAAGAATGGACAGGAAAAATGGGGGCTGATGAAATAATTGTCGCACGAATAAAAAGTTTCAATTCTATCCTCATTATATTCCTCCGAATGAGAGTCCGAGTTTGTAGTACGCGCCCCGCGAGTCGAGTCCGAAAGATAAAGTAGGCGGGTAATGAAAGGGGAGTTGAGGGGTGAAAGACGGGAGCTAAGGGTGAATAAAAAAGAAGACAAAGATTTTTTTTATTTTCTTCGCCTGGCTAATTACCTGAATTGAATAGGTGCTTCCGTCTGAAAGATACGACGCGATAAGCTCCACTGCCCTGCTTCTCATGGAGGACGCAGTGAGTGGGGATGGAGGGTTTAAAGAGTTTTCATAAAGGTGGAGGCTACAAAGGAGGACGAGAAAACCTCGGAGGCTACCTCGTCTTAAAATGACGGATTGTGGAAAAATAAATTACGCCAAATTAACGTTAGTGTAGGCTTCTCGTGAGTTTTAAGGTTCCTTGTCGGTGATGGCGGCATTCATTGAACGACAACTACGATTAAAACTCGCGTTTAATTGCAGAAAAAAATAAGCTTTACATTTGAACGAATTCGCATTTGCGTATAATTTAACTCAAGGGCGCATTATCATCCTTTCTTCGAGCACTTTTAGTGAGTCATTTGTTTATCTTTCTTGTTCATCAGTGTGAAGAATGAGAGAAAGGCACTAGGAGAGGAAAGCTAAATATTTTTCTGCCATCTATTGACAACTATTTACTATTTTTAGAACAGCACACGTGTTACATTTTTCAATTATTCAGTAAATTAGATCGCATGGCGTCCTATCGGCGTTATTTCTTTCATGGCCGATCTAAAGACGCCAAGTTAATTCCACGCTAAGAGCTTATGCTGTTTTGTTTGAATCTTTCTTGTGAATGCTTGAAAGCCAGTTCTCACTGAAAATAAGTGCACAAATTCAGAACATAACGTAACTTACGCTCAAGCTGCGATCACCCGTGTCTTAAAAACAATTAATTAATTATAATTCTCTTTCCTTTTGTTTACCGGGGTGATTAGATTTTATTTTATGCTGTTCCACGATGGCCATGACGAAAGCTACAAAATTGTTCCAGTTACAAGCCATGAATCTGCTTTCATTTTGGAATTTTCAAAATTTGCGTTCAATTGAGCGAATATAATCTCTTGTGAGACATCTCAATGAGCAGCGACTCGATTTTAAACGACTTGTGTACTTCTGCATTTCACTTGTTCACCGTGGTGGAGCATTTGCCGATGTAGCTTCGGATTGGTCGACTCTAAAGAGAAGACCACTCTATTTTTCAATTGGCCAAATCGACGTAATAACTTTAAAAGAAATGAAGAAGTTGACCATCTTCCGCGTCAAGTTACATTCTTATTCGCGCGTTGGGGACGCTCTCCATCTGACGCGCGAGTATAAGTTTAGCCCCCACAAGTTATGAACTTTAGTTACGTTCTTATGTTCCATGAAAACCGGTCTTCAAATGTCTTGTTGAGTTTCTTGCGTTTTGTGGCCTGGTCGTGCGAAGGAGGAGAATAAGTGTGGCACTGACGGGTGGATGGGGGCGGAACTATGCCGCAGGAGAGAGGAATGGGTGAGGAGGAGAGATAAAAGGAGACGAGCAATTATGAGTGGAAACAGCGTCATCGTTTCTCCCCTGCCATTTTCCACCGATTCTAATTGCAAGCCAAACCCTGCACTTTCCGTCAATGTCAACGTGGAGACAGCCTCGGGGAAGTCCGCTCAAGTTCACGAATGATAAAAAAATATACATCGACCATTCTGGTGGAGGCCATTCGTTTGAAATAGCAGACGGCGTACTTACGCTGCAGATTACCACTTTTGCAAGGATTACTTAATAATGTTCAGAGTGAAAGGTTTTTTTTTAAATAAGCTCGTCCATTTCACCCGAAAAGATATTCTTTGGGTGTGGTCTCCGCCCGCCCAAAACCTGATCAGCCCTAACCTTGACGAGAATTCGTACGTTTACTAAAGTTAGTGAATATAAAAACTGACTATAGTCATTAGGAGGATAGGCAAGGGTAACCCAGGGCAGTGTCCCCTCAAATATCGTGTTATGAACCACTTACCTGATTGATTGATATGAACTACTACTAAGTTACGTAGTGAAGAAAAATTTATCCAAAAATCAATCCTGATACTAAAGATTAATCACTCGCTCATAGTGAAATTACAGCCTTATTTTCAATGACCTCGGGCTTTAAAAGTAAATTTCATGAAGGTAAATATCTTCAAACCTTGTCATTTTTAAGGTAAAAGGACATTGAAGTAAGCTCTTCGGCTGAAGAAACAGAAGTCTATATGTAAAAATTAAGAGTGGAATATTGTAGGCCACGATTATTTCATTTGGAATACAATGATAAAATTGTTTTTTGAATAAAGACTCATTATTAAATATGCAGTGGGCAGCCTTCTTAAAAGAGGGCAAGTAATTATGCTTCTTAACTCTCAGCGAAATATTTTCTTCGTCAGCTCTCGCACTCCAGCGCGGTGCCGAAAAATTATTTTTCCCTTCCCATTGCCCACTTAATGACCCAGATGTCAATCCATATTATGCAGTTTAGGGAGGAGGCTAACCGCTAGTTTGAAAAAAAATACTTGCGCATCTACTGGCATTAATGCACTTGAAAAGTTCACATTCCAGAATTTTCTACCAATAGGAAGGGCTTAAGTGGAATTTGCAAACCGTTTTGAAAGTTACCTACTCTAGTCCAGTACAGTGTGAAAACAAGGATTAAGCCACATAATCTCAGGAAAAACTGATTGAATGCATAAGATCATCCCAAGCCCCACAAAAACGAAACAAATCTGCGACACGAAAATTTCAACTGTATCTCATCGTATTCGAGGGCTCTATTTTAGTTCGAGCGACTTTTATTAACAATTTGCCCGCTTGTTTCACGAAAAACTGATTACATATAAACATTATCCAATGAATTCAAGCACGGAACTGAAATCTGCACCACAGAAGTTTTTGCCGCGTTTCACTAAATTTTATTTCCCCAAGGTGGTCGAATTAGTGCGCTATTTTTCTGCAAATGAAACTTATTTTCAAAGAAACTAATTTTCAAAGATCGTTCCTATATAAATTGGAAGTTATGTGTAACGGAATCACGAATCGAAATATTCTCTCTCTCTCTCTCTCGTTTGAAGAGTATTGTTTTCTCTAGGCTTTTAGTATACGTAACTCATCTTTCTGCCCACGTCCTCCCAACCGCTCACGAGTGAAGGCACGACAGATCATTTTCTGCTCAATGAACGCGAGCAAGGAAGAAATTTTAAGGTTTTGCACGGAACGGACCCACCAGACGGTCGTGCTTCGGTGGAAGGCACGAGGAATCAAAAGTTCGCACACGCGCAAAGAGGAGAAAACTAAAGGCGATCCATCCTGTGACGGGCTGATGATGGTATTTCACGAACCCTCCCGTTGAAATTGACTGTAGCTGAAGACGAGGAAACTGAAAACATTGTAAAATTCGGCCACTCTAAGCTAAAGAGTAGAACTTTTTGGGAAATGGCGTGGGATTTTTCCGGGTTCAGGGATCTCGTTTTCGTCACTCAGAACGGAAATGCTTTCGTGCGGGTTGACGCGTTGATTACGGTCCGGTATCCCGGCGTTGAGGACCTAAATTCACTCCTCTAGCGCTGACACACTGCCGAGTAACAGTAACCATCTAACTGTGCGGAGGCATAAGATGAGGCTTGCAGATGACACCGAGTCACACTTACGGAACCGGCATTCCTCTCCGTGAGGCGCCGAACCACACAGGATAGGAAAAACTTAAAACAATCCGCACTTGCTCACCAACTTTTCCCTGCATTCCCCTTAGGGCAAATCAATCAGCATCTTTACCACTATCTTCTTGTTCAAAGTAATCTAACAAATGTTCTTAAAATTCATATGATTACTTTCGGCTCTTTTAGATGCAAAAATCACCAAATATATGACCGACAGAAATTCTGAAGCACGTGATAAAATAGAGCCGTGACAATGGTAGTGACTAATGAAACGAAAATATTTTTTTCAAGTTTAAGAACTGAGAAATTATAAGGTATTAATATTAAATTATATGGTTATTCTAGAATTCTTGCTCTAAGTAACCATATGAGGCATTCGTCATCAAAGTTTACAGATTATCATGTCCATAAGTTGAAAATCAGCGCCGGATATTCGCTCGACTGAATTTTCAAGGTATTTTTGAACCACGCAGAGGCCTATCCTATTTAAGCTCTGGATTTCAAACACGCTGTTCCTGGGTCGTAATGGAAATTATCAGTCAGGCTAACCTGGGAGGACCACTTAAATATTTCTAAGCAGCTCTGAGGGTAGTTGGATATAGAACACTGCATTAGTTCTACAGCCCTGATGGGTCCGATAAACTTTCAAGAAGCCCTCAAGAAGGTAAACCGTTAACCTCCCAGCAAGCACACTTAACGTGGCCTAAAGGGAAGACGGATGAATGGGAGGACAACTTAATTTATCGTCTCGGAATTGGCGTGAGAAAAGGTAGAAATTATTGCATGTGGAATAGGGAAGACATAAGGATGAGTTCCCACCACAACGTCGCCGTGTTAAATAGTCCGCATCTCAAACCATAACTCATGGAACGTGGCGTGCATTCTTTTGGTTGGGCCAGCGGCAATATAGCGTGGTGCGCTTGCATCCATCGCACGGCTAAACTTCTCATAGAACCTTAAATGAAGAGCTTAACGGTCTCGAAACGGAGGCACATGGATGCATTAAGGAGGAGCATGTAAGATTGAAGGGCATGCTCGACCACTAGTTGAATTTCATTAAAGAGCCGAAAATGCTCTCACTGTTCTGGGAACTGGAACCATTTTCGGTAAAAGGAAATTAGTTCATGCATAGGAGACGCACCTGAGCCAAAAAATCTTCGGTAGAGACGACGATTCCTACTAAAAACTTCATTGGTTGTAGAAGTGCCAACTAGATATAGAAAATCGATTAAAGTAGATTTATATGGAGATAAGATCACCTGCACTAATCTTTTAAACGACCAGAAGACACTGTATCCTTAAATGTTCTTCTTTCAGCTCCGTATATTTCCGACCCAAATAAGTGGAATGTTATTCTTTTAATCTATGCTTCGGTATGTTGGTGCTAGTTAGCATGTATATACACAAATGTATTTGTTGATACAGTCTACATGCCACTGTATAAATGATGATTTTTTCGCAGGTTCCGCAGTTTCATTAAACGATGGTCCTCTCCATTCTTCTCCTCTCCCATCTTTGACTTATCATGTTCTTCTACTTTCAAATCGTCAATCATCATTAGCCTTCTCCTCTGTCTCCTCCTCTTTTTCTTCTGTCATTTTTGATTAAACCACTAATCAAAAGATTACTACTATTTCTCGAGTATTTGGGTCCAAAATATCTGGAGGTTTCTTAATAAAATGGTCTGTTGCAACTAAAATACGGATGTTACTACCAAAATTCACTATTTGTGTGGCACGTATGAACAACTTATCCTCCCAAATGAAGGTAAGGACTGTCCAAAAACCTACCGATCAGCTGGTAAGATACCCAATGATGAAAATCCTCGCTATATTACGTCAAATTCAAATTTAATCTAACCTCTCAGTAGCATATTTTCTTTTTATTAATGATCAACTGCCCATTTCATCTACCTACTTTCTAATCCGGTCACTTTTTATGCCCCATCCTCACATATGTAGACGATTCTTGACCCACCCAGTGGATTCCATTATCACTGTCAGTTAGAGGCATTTTATACGCAATGCAGTGCTGCCTCAAGATTTAGCTAAGACACCACAGTATTCAAGCTCACTGGCAGCGCCATTTAGGATTTAAATTCTTCTGAACAATCTAATTTGGTTCTTTTTTTGGCGTCACTAGGTAGAACTTTGGGTCAATATAACAAGAACATAAAGGGTCCACGGAAATGAATATTTAGCCCAAACCTGGATCGGTGAATAGAAATTTTGTGTGAAGCCACACCAAATCTCTCTCTACAATTATTTATTCCACTCTGTTTTTTGCCATCTCCCTTTATCTTTGGTTCTTTGACTTCCTCTGGAAGAGCTTATAAATATCGGAATTGAATGTGCGAATCCAACCCAAAGAAATATGCATTAATAGCGAAAATAATGTACTTTATAAGTAAAATGGCGAAACTAATACCGATAATGGCCAGGATAGGCCAGAGAAACAAACCAATTTTCTCCTTCCTTGGTATAGGAGAAGAAAACGACGATGGCTGGACGTATAGAAAGATGTAGCGCGCTTTCTCAATACGCCATCCCCGGAAACGCCAAAAGGAATTTGGCTCGCTCCAAACTGATGGACTATACGGACACCGCTCTTTCAACGGGCTCGATCGAGGTTCGGCATTTGAAAGAGACGGATTGCTAATGGGAGACGAATTTTTGGCGAGAAGACGTCCGTCCGTGCCTTTCGGTAGGGAGAAGATGCGGACGCTTGCCCCAAATAATGTTCAGACGGACCTGCCGTGGCGCCCCACAAAGTACCAAAAGGCTTCGGGCTGAATAGAAGGAATGGAGGATATTGGGAAGGAGTCGCATGCGATGAGGTAGATTCCTTTTATTTGGAATAGTGGGGCGCGTGTGTTTTCGGGAAATTTCAAAAGGCGCACGCAATGAATCTGTCCGAGGAATCTACGACGCATTGATTGGGAAGCAGACGTTGGATTGCGAGGGTGACTCGCGGCAGTGAGGCGAACCATGAGTGTAAAATTTAGAGAATTCTTTTAGACATTTCATTGCTTGCTCAGGATGACTGATCGAAATTTTCAAATTTTCACGGTGAAAGTTTAAATTTGTTGCAGCTTAGCGCAGAGAAATAATAATATTCTCGCGCCCTTCAAAACCTGTTGAAAGAAGACTACGTTCTTTAGATGGAGAAGCGGAGTAGATGCTATCAATCAAGACTTACCCTTGAAACTTCGGTTGAACACAATCAATTACTACTCTTTAAGTAGTATACTCCAGTCTGTTAGTTTTTCATCCTAGTAACTCTAGTGGATTATAGACTCACGGAACCCTCTTGAAACTAGAGGGAATTAATTCTACTGAGGTTGTAGAAATATGTAGATAATTAAATTGACGAAAGTGTTTTGCTTAATGATAATGACGCTGTGATGCCAACTAATACTTTGTAATTGTCTCATTATTTGTGCATTTTTCACCCTACTCCCAATCCTACCTATTTTCAAGATTTTCAGTCAATTTCCTGGACTAAACAGGCGTTTTCTTGTCCGAATATTTAATCTTTCTGACTTTTCCTATCTCTTCATACCTTTTGATGATCCGTGGTTTAGTCCCGAATCGATTTCCCTCCCGAAGTCATCCTAAATGTTTTCCACTGGATTCCCGATTTTTTTTCAGTAATGTGCCTCTGCGAAAGTTGTCGCTCAGTAAAAAGGGGAAAAAGATAATAGTGGATTGAAAATAAAAATATGGAAAATAAATCTGATTTTTTCCCTGGTGGTCCACAAACAGACCGATAAATACGTTTCGTACCGTCCCCTCTTTTTTCACTTAGCTCTCGAGGAATATAAAAAAGGAAAATTGAACGAACAGGCACTTTATGGTCCATCACTGATGAGCACGTTCATTTTACGGATCCTTGGGGATTAAAAAAATCTCTCCATTCGGACGCTGAAGACAACTGGACCGTGATATTGGAAGGGTTTAAGGGAAAAGGTGTTCTCCCCTCCGTAATAACCCTGACTTCGCTTATACTCTGCACGACTCTACGCGCTTTCTACTCCACATCCAACCGATGTGTACACATTTTTTATGGCATTCACATTTTCTATTTTTATTCTCTCGGAAGTCACACCTGCCATTCGGAGGCTGATTTCTCTGTGAGCCCTCTCTACGCTCTACTCTGAAGTTATGAGGAGTTCAGAGAGGGGTGACGGCTTGAAGTCGATGGCGTTTGAGCGTATATTCCGGAGGTGGGTGCTTTGTGGAGCATAAACTATGAATGGAAATTAAATGAGAGGGAAACGCGGAGAGAAGGGAAAACTTCCTGGGACACACAAGGGAGAGTCACCGCCCCTTCACCCAACAAATAGCGGAGCGTCAGCCCAGAAGGGATGAAAGTTGCACTCGATATCCGTCAATGCAAATATTCTTCCCCCTATCGGTTCATGTTCCGTCCCCTGGGGCAATGTCGCCATCACGGTTCTCCATAACGCGTGCGCTCGCGTTATCATTGTTTTTGATTGCGCTTACGAGAGCTAACACGTGATTATCATTCTTCAGAGTTAGCCAATTGCTTTGAATCTTCTTCTTTCACAGCTCTACAGCCCGGTGTGGGCCTTGGCTTCCTCAGTTATATGCCCCCATTCGGCTCTCCTTTTTTTTCTCTCCATTTTCCAATCCCCATTGTCTTCAGGTCCTCTTCAACATCTTGCAGCCATCTTTTGCGTGGTATTCCTCTCCTCCTACTTCCTTCCATATTGCTATTTATTAACAATTTGGGCATTCTATACTCTTCCATCCTTTCAACATGGCCCAACCATGACAGTCGCAATGACTTCGAGAACCTAACTATATCCTTCTCTTCCAATATTTCATTTATTTCATAGTTCATTCTTATTCTCCAAGTTTCTCCTTCTTTTACTGGACCATAGATTCTCCTTATTATTTTCCTTTCAAATCTTCTTAATGTTTCTTCATCTTGTTTGGATAGGACTCATGTCTCAATTGCTTTGAATCACTAGTTTTAATTGATATAGTGCGTTCTTAGGACAGTGGCTTTGAACATCGCCCTTCCTGATCGGTTTGCATTTTGGATAACGACAATGACAACGACAATGACAACGAGAAAGAAGGAATTGAGATCCCACCCCTGAACTCCTACTGATCCTAATTCCTGCTACATTTTTCTAAGAAAAGCATCTCGGCTGTAGGAAATCGTCCAACAAATTAAACACGTATTTTTCATAGATGGAATAAGGGAATGATTGGCGCTTTGACCTAGGAAAATTAAGTCTGTTTTTTTTAAGGAACCACCCCACTTAGCTAACGCGCTTAATCTCTCGAGTAACGATTTGTAAGACGTTACGTTTTTGTGAAATAGTTTCAATTTACGTCAATTTAGTTACATATCCATGACATCGTGGAAATACTTTCTCCAATACAAATTTTTATGGCACATTTACTGCATCATTTCATTTTCTTCCTTCTTTTATCTATGATACATACGAAAGATCGAATTGCCTAGTGTATATAAGAATCACGATTCTGAAAATAAATTTGATATTATTTGAAAAGTAATAAAATATCGGCAAAATATCTTCTTTTCATAAAATGTAGTGTGTATGCTACATGCGATGTAACTAAAATTGTTTTTTTTTCTTCTACAGGTGAGTGTGAGCTACCTATGGATATCAAATGAACTTTCCACAATTTCCTCAACAATGGTGAGTTTATTGCAATGTATCAGGCACACTGTGGGCATAGTCGCCGAAATCATCTCTGCGAAGCAAATGCTGACAAAAGTAGGGAGTGAATAGTGGTACTCTGGAATGGTTTCGTAGAATAAAAGGGCTGAAACATCTTAGTGGGTTTAATGGATCTTAAATCAATGCCACCACGGCTTTCGTGAGTAACTAGAAATTAGTTGCTTACTTGCATTCATTCAAAGACAAACCTTTTTTCGTAATCTCTACTGATTCTCCTTGAAATAATAATTTAATGACTTCTTCTCTGACAACTATTGCATGATTGCAGTTTTAAATTTTATAGGCACCCTACTATTTTCTAAACAACGAATTTTCGCTGTCTACGGTCTCCAGATACATTTACTAGCTGTTTCTTCACCCATATCAACTCCGGGGATAATGCACCAATTTGGTGGTTAGTTTGATTTGATTCACGAGGTTAATTTTAAAGAAATTTAAGAGAGCAACAATCAATATTTTTTCTTTTGGCTATTTCGCCATCGTTCGTATTTTTTACAGAGCGACCGCAGATAATTTTATGCATCGTTAACAAGTAATCACTCTCTCAGTCCAGATGTAATAAGAATCAATACTCCTCGAGAAGATTCTCCTGCAAATACTCAGAAGTTCATTTAGCTAAGTTCTGCGTAGATTTTCTCCCAAAATTGTAACTGTCACTTTTTACCCATTGAACTGACATTTAGCCACTCATGACATTTGATGGCGTCGATTGATATATGGAGAACCGTATCTATTTTGATAAATATTTACGCGCATGGATTTCGCCCAACCGAATGTTAACAGGCTTTGATGAAATCTCCCCGTACATAAATGTAGATTTTGAGTTGTCCTAACTAATTTTTTTTCTTCGCAGTTAGTCTCAGGTATTATTGATAAGAGTGACACTCGGAGAGAGAGAGAGAGAAGTTACTTACCAAGAATAATCTAAATTCTCACTTTTTTCTTAACAAAATCAACGAAAGGGCGGATTTTGTGGCGTATTTAAGGTGTGCTAACGCGATTATTTTTTACTATTACACTAAACAAAAAGGCCGTATGTTTGAACTTAAGGCGTGGGTCTTTAAAATGACCTCAGTGGTCACTAAACTAATCTCTCTATTCCAAATTAAAAATAGAAACTGACGATTATGATGATGTGCTTGCACTGCCAATAAATGGTGTCCATATTTAGCCTGGGAATGCCATATTTGAATTCAATAATGGTGTCATATCCACCCGCGAATGTAACGGTATATACCAAAACTACAGTCTTCAATCCGAAAGATCTGCTTTTAAGGTGAGAGTCTGTGAAGCTTGCTCGGATTGAGGCACATTTGTTTAGTGTACTGCCCTCAGCCTTACGGCTCGAGATATTCACACATGATGGAAATGGAGGCCATCTGTTTTACCTAAGTACCCGGTGTCCTCTCATTAGTAAACTTCCCAGAAAATTACTCCGACTGAAGTAAGATGAACCGGAACCCGCTGATCTCTAAGTAAAATTCACATATCCATCATTTAGGAAGAGTTGAAACGTCACATTTAAGAAAGCGATGAGATATCTTTCAAATTATCGCAATTCTTTGTTTTATAAAAAGAAGGGGGGGAAGAAACCTAATGAAAAGGAAAATGTTATTTCACGAGGCTCCTACCGAATGTACTGCTTTTCTTCAGTGGGCTCTTACTACGTTTGGTGTCACTTGGTATCTCATCCTTAAAACAGATGAAAATGTTCCAAGTAATATGGTCTAGTTTTTCTTGTTATGGCATCATTTTTTCCCTATTTAGTGCGCGAGTTATTCTTTGTTAAGGCATCTACATTTTACGATTTAAACAAAACACGCAGATCTACGCGTGCGCATTATCATTGTATTATGTACCTCCCTCTTAGATTATGACATATTGTTGCCATACTTTAGACCCACATTTCGGACTTCAGGACATATTTCCACGTCCCGTACCTGAAGGGGCGTTACAAGGTGAAGTTAACAGTACAAATGTAGTCCGACGGCTTTAAATACCTCCAGGGCGCTCATTGCGGTGAAGAGGGTGAGACGGGACGAGGCAGGAAGGCGACGAAATGAGAGAGTCATAACGGGGCCCAAGCGGCGGAATTTATTCACGCGATACTACACCCCCCCCCCCCCCTCGATCACTGATGGCATGGGTCGTCCAAGGAGTTGGATGACCGACGACAGCCACGGCACGGTACGTGTCAAGTTGTATGAGGGCGACATTTACAACAATGCATCATAGAAGAGAATAGCTGGAAACATATGGGACGATAGATTAGGGGAGTGTTGAATCAGCTCCATCTATTTACATACACAACTATCGTTGTATTACTCCAGCATGAAGTCAAAGGCTTAATACCGGGACGTGCGTAACAGACTCAATTTCGTGGGAAACCTAGACTCAATTCTAGGGGACTCCAGCAATATCAGGGGCATCATATTATTCCTAAAACACATTGGTCTTTCTGAAAAATGCAGTTTTTATAAGTATTCTCATGGCATTTTCAAAATTTAGATAGTAACCTGAATATTAAGTTAATTTTTTTCAACCCGAAAATATTAATGTTACAACCAAAGACTTAATCCGAAGCATTCTATTTGTTGAACGTTTGATCAGGCAACACCATCCAAATGTATTTGTAAATGTATTTAGGAGGTGTTGGCAGAAGCCATTAAAATGCACTATCGGTCTTGTTGGGTCATTTGTGCAGTTCGTACGTCGAAAACAGTGGTATCACTGAAAGAACTGTCGTCATAAGATGAAAATTTATCAATGAGTTGGGAGGCCGATGACAATCATGGCACAATAGGTGCCAAGCTACATAAGGGCTAGCCTTCCATAACCCATATGGAACAATAGCTCGAGGGAGTACTGAAGCATATAAACTGCGCGACCTAACATTTTAAATATTCAGATATTCAGTCCGTAAAGCCAAAACCAATAGTATCACCTACTGAAATAATTTTCATAAAAACGTGATAATATGTTGAAACAAAGTTAAACGCAAAATAATTTAAACAATAAGTATCATTTCACATAACGTTACCGACGAACTTTCGCCGAATAGCCATGATGGATGGATAATTGTCCACAGTAAATGTAGATTTCCCTGTCGTGTACCAGGCGTGATCTATTACCGCCTTTAAATTATGAGTTCAATGGATGAATTTGGAATTAGCGAATTTGAAATTAGCGAAACCCCTCCGGATCCTTCTCAAGCACAGTTTACTCCGGGGGGAAAACGCTCGATCAGAAGAACCGTAACGTTCGACGGCGATATCTTGATTTGCATACTTTACCGCACCCAGTCGCGATTATATCGGTAGAAATACTATCGTGGGATCTCGATCTTTAACGGAACGGTTCGCGTTGCCCTCTTAGATATCGGCGCCGTTGTTTGCGGATGAGATACCTACGCCGAAAAGGATGAGATAAAATGGGTCATGGTTATTGTGTTCCCTTCTAGCGACGCATTCATATTAGCTCCTCAGATTCCTTTTGTGGCGGGTATGCAAAAGTGTACGAATGATTTGAGAGATAATAAGTAGTTTGAGAGGTGATGTTAACCTTTCCTTGATGCACATTTATATGAGATTAGCTTTCATCGGTTTGAAATACTGTTAGGTATTACATTTTTCTAATCAATAACCCACTAGGTAATCACTGTGGACATTTCACAATGAAGTCGAGCCGTAGGACAATTCACCTCTACATTGGCACAAATTCTAAGCCACCGATGATATGTTTATATCTCCATCGAATAGTAGATTTTTAACTATGTTAAAACTTCTTACGGAATAGAATGGCATTTTGGTGGTAGAAAATATTTTTGTGACCGTACACCGTGTGTCAACATCTCCGACGAATGATTACTCTTTCATTCTGTAGTACAATCTCTGATTAAATACAACTACATTTAATCGTTTGCTTTTTCACCAGAGCGATTGAACGCACTCTTAAGCAGCTCATAGAAAGGATACAACGTTGGAAAGACTTGGGCTTTAGCGTCTTAGATGAAGACATTCTTCGTGTCGAGTGGAGCAGAATACAAACTTGTTTTGGACCACACTAAAGGTCGCTTGAATGCCTCTGACTCAGGTGTGTTCAAGAATACAGAGACGAACGCATTCTATGCCAGCTGGAAGAGAAAGGCAGCCTTCAGTCTCACCTGAGAGCAGAGGAACCTACTTGAAGTTCTTAGTATCTCGCAGAAATTTTTATTTCAGGAGACGATTTCATTTGAGCTCGGGAGAATTATAAAAAAACATGATTGATTCCAATGATAAAGATTCTTTATAAGTCATTAGAGGGTGATTATTATATCTACCGCTTTAATTACTTCTCATGCCTCTCCAAAATTATAATTATTTCAGCCATAATTATTTATGAAAAAGAAACCTCTGTATCGTTTTGCGCAGGTCTTAGCGATTCGGCTAAAAAATGATCTTGTGTGCATTTACTAAAATTTTCCGAGACTCGCACCCACATGCCTAGTGATCACGGTTTCAAGGAAAGTGAATCAACGGTGTTCACTCTTATGAGTATCGTCCAAAAGGAGTTAATTAAGATTCACTCTCGGCTGCCATTTAAAATAATGCGACCAGCTCTAAAACTGGATCATATTTCACTCAATGAGAGGCCAGGAAAACATTATTTCTATTGGAAAAAGAAATAAGCGATAACTCACAAACGAAAATAGAGATGTTTCGAATGAAATAAATGACACTGGTTTCAGAAGATTAACATTAAGTGCGAAAATCTTCGTGTCTACGTATATTCGTCATCGTGCAACGGCACATAGAGCCAGTGGGTAATCAAGGGAATTTCTCAAGGAGATGTGACCATCGTCCACCAAAAACGCTGTTGGAAAGATTTCCTGAATAATTTTACAAAAATACAAAAGAATATGAAAGTAGGTAGTAGACGCAGTCTCGAATTTGTCCCACAAACCTAGGCATTCGTAATACGAGAAAAAAGTACGTAGTTAATTTTTGAAAATTTAAAACAAAATTTCCCTACGTTAAAAATAATCCATACGTGAAACGAAAGAATTACTCCGAAGCATGGAGAATGTTGAACGGACAAATGGCGGAGAAAGTTCCGCCAAAAGTAAACATTTTTATGACGCCAATTCGACTTCTTCAGAGGGATTTCAGCTGCGTCTATTTGCTAGGAGTGGCGCATGGAGAAAATGGACGCATTTCACATAAAAGTCAACTTGGATAGAGAATAATTTTAAGTAGACAGTGCATGAAAGTGACAGAAGCTGAGGGGAAAAGAGCAATTAGTACGAGAACGAAGTAAAGTGTGCACAATGGAGAGAGGCGGGGACCACGGCCAAGTCGACGATTGAATGAACGAGCGAACGAATCGTTTCACAACCGATACTAACTCGACAAGTTCTTGAAAAAAAAATAAAAAGAGAACCGCTTTGTTCCCCGGCGCCGCACGAAATTTCCCGGCGCCGACTGCAGTCACTCGAGCACAGCTCCGCTGTAAGCCAAAGGAACTGACTGACTGCACCTTACTGGGCGGTAGAGAGGGAGACGTCAAAAAATGAGAGAATGAGGGGAAACGCAATGTACCCTCTGGAATTTGTCCGTTCAATGTTCAGGACGCGGAACCTTTGTGGCGACTAAGTACATCGAACTCATTAGCTATAGCGTTAAAGACCAACGCAATTAACTACGCGATTTAAATTGTTGACCTCCCCCACTCTGTTGGAATAACTTATCTCTTAACTTCTGTTTTCGATTGCGATTCTCGGCTTCAATTTCAGGGGTAATAACGGCGATGAGCTTAAGACAATGCGTGGTTCATATTTTCAGTGGAAAAATCATTATTAGCTTTTAAGAAACCGTATAAATCAATTTTTTCTTTTCGAAATAAGTACGACACCACATTGACATTTTCCGAGACGCGACATTCACCTGCTTGAAAAATAAAAGGGCCGCATAATGCGGAATTAAATTCACGACCTTCCTCTTTTTGCCGATCGAGGCTGAAAACGCTTGTATTGATTTTTGTTTTGCCAAAATAAGCCAAACAGCATATGGAAATACGAAATTTACGCATTTGATTGTCCCTCATTCGCATAAGGCAACGTCAAAAACTACTCAGTTGAACCTGGGAATTTGTGTACACACACTAAACACGAGGAGAAGAGTTGAAAAAAATATGAGCTTTTTTGCCATAGCCAACAACATCGACATTCGTGGAGCTAAATAGGATGCGTGTTACGAGGACAGGGATATTGGGACGTGAATGCGCATAGGTAGGTTAGAGAGGAGAAGTTTTTGAGTAAACGAATGTGTATGGTGCTATCTACACAAGGGGCGTAGATCGCAAGGAGGACAAGAAATGAGGGGGGAGGGAAGGGAGGCGATGGTGTAGACTAGGAGAGGGGAGGAGGCTATTCATTCTGCTCCTCCTCTCCGCCGTACGATTCACATGCCGAGACTTTTACCGTTAACCGGCCGAGTAACGCTACATTACGTGCGGACCCACTGGGGCCTAAGCCCGCGAATCTCTCAACAGGTTCCAGCTGTGCTCAAGACTGGAGATTTGGAGAGAAAGAGGGAGGTTAAAAAGACGAATTATAGGGAGGGAGAATAGAGGAGGAAAAGACACACCAGTATAAAGAGAGTGAAGGGGGTTCGGGTTGCTGTGTTGGCTTGACTACATACTAACTTACTCCAGGGCGCCGGTTCCAGTCCCGGCACTGTGTAAAGTGGTGGAGATTTTCACCGTGGTGGTATCTCGAGTCCTACTCATCATCATCATCATTGGTGCTTCTGTCCACAGACAGGTTTCAACGGTAGCGTTGTCTCCACAGCATTCTGTCCTGGGCCTCTCTCTTCATCTCTGCATAACTCCTTCCTTTTATATCCCTCAGCATTCCGTGCCTCCTCCTTCCTTTTCCTCTCTTCCCTTCTATTTTCCCTTCTATTATTAATTTCTGTAGGCTCTTATTCCTTAAAATATCTCCAATCCATTTTGCCTTTCTCTTTTTAATTTCTCTCAGTATACTTCTTACTTCTCCAATCCTCCTTATCACTTCTTCATCCGTGATCTTATCTTTCCATCCAATCTTCTCCATTCGTCGCCATAGCTTTCTAAGTACTTTTCTTCTCTCTTCTTCAACGTCCACGTTTCGCATCCATACAACACAATGCTCCATATAAAGCATTTTTCAAATCTTTTCCTAATATCCATCTTGATGTTCCTTGCTGTCACCAGTTCCTTAATCTTCCTAAATGCTACTTTTCCTTGCCCAATTCTGCTTTTAATTTCTTCAGTACAGTTGCCACTCTGTGTAACTATACTTCCCAGGTACTTGAAAGAGCTTACTTGTTTTAATTTTTCTTTCACCAGCCATAGTGTCATAGATTCCTACTAGGGTGCAATAATGTGGGGATCACTGCAAGTAGCACTTAGTGCTTCTCCAAAAAGAGTGTTGTCCATGTTCTTCACTGCAGGGTAGAAATATACTTGAGATTTCACGGGAATACTCTGACCTGATGATGATGCTTAAGAATCGAAACACGGGAGGTGAAGTTTGCGTATTTCTGTATTTTTTTAATTTTCCACGTCAAGGTAAATTTAGTGATGGGATACATACCACAAAGTTTCAGAAGAACGAGTTTTATTTATATGCTAAAACGATTTATTATTTCTATTTACAAGATCGGTTTGCTTTTGTGACTTAACTACGGGATTTCCTTCTTGAGGAGCCGGGTTCGAATCCCGGAACAGGCCAAGCGTTCTCAATGGAACCGCGATCCTTACTTAAGCATTGAGAGATTAAAATATGTGGAGTACAAAGCTCCGTCCGTCAGATGGGGAGTTACACCTGTGGACTCCTCGGCGCCAGTCGCAACGCCCGGTTTCTCTCAATCCTCCGTTCATTCCTCATTAAAGCCTTCATTTACTAATCTACCCACCGTTTCCTTTATGGTACAAATTACCTCAGCTGTCGGTCACCTCTCTTGAATAACCAACTAAAAAGAGAGGTCAGGGTGGAAGATGCAGGAAGTATAGCAGGAGGTGACGTCTCACAACTAGTTTATTAAGTGCGCATGCTGGAATTTCAAACATTTGACTCCAAGCAGCACAAACACCTCTGTCCGAGGCGATGTAAAACCAACCCGGGTGGGACTCGAACCAGCGATCTCAGGATTAACAGGTGAGGAGGAGGAAGAGCCATAGAAAGAAGAATGGGTAGCGAACGATTCTTGCGGTGTTATCCTCCTGATCCAGCATCTCTTTGGATGATGATGATAATATTAAGGAGAACAGTTCCGAAATGTCTGCGTAGGAACCCCAACCTCGACCGTTAGTTCGGCCGCCACTTCGTACCTCTTCTCTGGGGGGTCCATAGCGAAACGCCTTCCCGTCCCTCGAGAGAGAGAGTGAAATGCCGTAACGTTCTGCAGCATTACTGTGATTACCATACAATGCGGACTATCACAACGGTAGACGGCAGTACGATACCTATCGCGCTCGCCATCTTCGAAAAATACAGCCAAAATGCATATTATGCACGGTGCGTGAACCTCTCGGTTACCACGCTTTCACTTTACTCGAGACGTAGTTTTGTAATTTGGCGGCAAATTGCAGGCGAAAGGGGCATTTTCTTCAAGTCTACACTAAAATCGTGATAATATCTTCTCTGCTCTGAACTTCGGCGAGTAATTGATATATCACTGAAGGCAGCGTTTTTGCGAAGGACGTTTTTGTATGCTGTCCTGAAACTCGTAAAAAAACTCACAATATTATGAGTAACTTTACTTGGAATTCAGCATATTACGGCCATTTGGTCGAAAAATGTATTTTTTTGGCCTCAACACTGGATTGTGAGCAACAAGGGTCATGGAGTGCCTTAAAACATTTATAAAAGTTAGGTACAACGTTGGAGAGCTGAAACTACAGTATATACTTGAAAAATAAAACTAAAATGATACTAATTATTACTATTCAGGTGATTTTCTATGATTCTAGCTTCATCCAGGCCTAAATCACTGGATCATAATTGCTCATCTGAATGTACATATGATAGAAACTACTGCGAAATAACCAATGAAATTGCATAAATATCACGGAGAAGAATATCATGATTTTCTCAGTAATGCTCACGCATTCATGATTTTCTAAGTCTCCAGTCTCTCTCCATCTTTCAGTTACATTGTCCGTGAGGATATAGATGTCTTCTCGGCTCATTCTTTGGGCGTCGTATTTGCTTTCAAAGGTTCAAAGTCGGCGCTGGGAATGGTCGACGTCATCAAGAAAGCTCTGCAGTCGAAAATTTGGAACCAAGCTCCGGTGTCCTTCCCGAGATTTGTCAAGTGGGAAACAGCTGCATTCCTCTGGGAGAGAGCTTTCCGGGAAATTCGTTGCCGAAATATGAATCCAGTGACGCGGAAACTGTTACCCCTCGGAAGAATTTCCTTCGAAGCGCTCACAAGAAAAAGTCTCGGCATCGTAGGTCATGAGAGTCCATAAGTTCTTCCATTGCTATCAGTTCATTGCTTGCGACCGTATCCTTCTCCCTACTATTCTTTTCTGTCATTTAATAATAGTATTCACATAGAGAGCATTCTAAAACGGAGTATTAATATGCCACAATATTCCTGCTTGCCGCTCTTGCCGAATAAAAAGTGTTATTTTTTTAGTTAATTGACCCAACTTTCAAAAAATGATTATCAAAATGGTTACCCTTTTAGTGATCGAAAACAATTCACATAACTGTTAGACGTAAGATGATGCAATTTTCTATAATCACATCGCACAAATATAAGCAGATTCCTAGTATTTCCTGACGCAATATTTGCTAAGCAATTACGTAGGTACTTTCAAATGAATGCGAACTTCTTAACTACTCGCAACCCTTGCGGCTTTCGTATGCTGACGCTGTTTATATTTTCTGGAAGCACCAAGGTAATTAGAGGGTGAAGTTTTAAGTATAAACTATCGTTACTTGAGGTGGTTCCACCGCGACAGTGTGAGTCAAAACAAATACTTAACTCCACATTTTTGTTTATTTCTTTTAAAAACCCAGCTTTCGGTGAATACATGCGTTAACTATTGAAAACCAAAGTTAAGATATAAAATATGCAGACTATTCCATGAATACATTTTCAATGAGCACTTTTTCCCAGTCATAGGAGCCGACTGCAGCGCCATTTCTATGGAATTGCCGCATTTTGCCTTCAAATATATCGTAGCTCACTAATAACGTAAATAACTCACAAAATAAGGCGGCAGTAAGATTCCCATATATATTTTATTTTTATTACATTTCCTGGGAGTTTTCCATTCTTTTTCTCCGCATTTCTCCGCAAAAATTGCATTTATATTACATGGGGAAATACTATTTCTCCCCGTGTTTATACCATTCTCCCATTTAACACAATGTAATTTCAAGTTCAATTTGCGCGAAAAATAACGTGGAAAGATAGCATTTTATTGTTCATATCTGATAGAAGAAATGTTTCCTAAAAATAGCCAGAATACGAGTAAATCAGCATTTAAGTCATTTTACGGAGGAGCCACCTTAATGCATTCATTAGCTTTTAATGGCATTAGAATAAGAACTTAAATTCCAGTAACGCTGATTGGGTCACTATCGCTAATCACCGGTTCCTTACTTTCGAAAACAGTTTCGCAATATCCCAATCTCCATCCCACACCCTTCCACTCAACGAGAACCGTCTAATTATGTTAGTGGAGAAAATCGCATCCCGTGTCCACATGCACCGCCGTCTGAGACTCTGATAGAATGACTCGCCGTCTTAAAATGAGACTGTTTCAAGAATGCAACGTCCTCCTTTGAGGCATGCCACTGTAAGCAATTCCCACGTTCTCTTCCGGTTACCAGGGACATTTGGAATTCCCGCTCTTCTCCTTGTGAGGGGTGTTACTTCACCCACTTCATCACGCATCCTCAATAGGAGCCGAGAGAAATGCAATTCTGCCATCCCATATGTGCCATAGCCTTAAAGACGGCGTGCAGCAGGTCTAGCCCCTTTTGCGTTCGCAATGCGGTCGTCTTCATTCCAGTATCATTTATATTGATAATGCTAGAAGCTATGATAATTCATCAGTTCCTAATGATGCAGGTAAAAGAATTAAGAACGTGCCAGCTACCTCAGTTCACAAATTTTCATGAAACCATATATTTAAAATAATATATGTTAATAATCCACCTATAGAGATTTGAGAAGAGGAAGAACGAACTTCAGTTTACAAAAAAACGCTTGATTTTGGTGGGTCTACTCAAGTTCAAAAACCATTCCCACGAAACAACAGATTATATGCACATTTGATAAAACTAATGACGACTAATGTCAAGCAACCGGTTTCGACGGTCGCTCTTCTCTGTGACAGAGCAATATTTGCTACTCAAGTCTTTCACTGGCAGAATATTACGATTTTATTTTCAAACCCGATGTGCATTGACGGTGAAAAATATGACCGGGACCTTTCTCATAATTCAAACGAAATGGAAAATTTTCCGCACACGAATTCGTTGCTGATGGCGCACGCGTCCTCATTCTGCCACCCAATTCACTACGGAACGGGTTAATTAGAAGCAAGCCAAATTGAACATTACCACTCAGAGAAAGAATTAAAAAAAGAAAAAAATGGTGGCTTACATGAGTAGTCCTGCTGCTCGAATCCGACTCGGATGTTTTTTTAGTAGTGCGTCTTGAATCTCAATGGAAGTGTTACGACGAAAGTGGAGCACTTCCGGTCGCTCGAGGGGAGGACTGGTTGATGACCATTCTCCGGGGGATTTCCAAGGAAGACGTAGGAAAGGCGGGTCACCTCTGGAGGAAAACAACATCCGAAGTCTTGAGGAGATGTGTAGAAAGGCCCACAGACGACCCACAGCGGTGATCCGACCGACTGAAAAATATAGTACGAAAAGTTTCCATGTTTCATTCAAATAGAAATCATTGTGACACCGGAAGTATTTCTCCCCATGAATAACTACATGAAGTAGGCACTTTAAGTTTTTATTTAGTCAAAAGTTGCCTTGCATCAAACAAGGGCTGTTGGGCAAACTTAAAGGAAAGAAATAAGATTACGACTGCTAGAACGGTACATACATTGAATCTGAGTTTATTTCTGACACCGACGATATTTATTGGACTCCCTCACTGAATCGACTGATTCCACCCCTTAGATAAAACAAGGTAGAAAGAAAATGAGACTTTTAGACACAGAGGCTCCTTATGCCTTTGTACAATTTGTGACCTTAACAATATATTTACAATGCATTAAATGTAAGACATAAATGTAAATTTTATCGTTCGCAAAAACACAAAAATGGCTAGTGTCTAACATTCTCTGCCATACACCCCTGCGGAGGCTCACAGGGCACGGAGTGGAAGTAGAATGATGAATATTAATAGTCTCTACCGTTGCGAGGCTGAGTGACGCGGGTAAATTTAAACAAAATAGTGCTTTTTACTTCATAATATAGTCACCTAATTGTCAGTGACCTATGTCTTAATCGGCCATTGGTTCCGGATGGAGGTCGAGGGATGCGGAATGCTTTGAATCAGTGAATGATTGTTTTTAAGTGTGTCAAAGTTTTATTGTGCTAATTTTACAAATATCTTGCACTAAGCCCAATTACTTATTGATACCTTATACAGGAAGTCTATTTAGAGTTTGGAAGTGTGCGATTATGTTTTCATTCTCTATATATTGCCTCTGTCATCATTTTTGGAATCCAGTCATTTTATCTTACGACTCATCCACGTGAACGTGCGTATTTAAAAGTGATCATGGATGGCTTTTGATGTAGCTAAGTAGAACTCGGCCAAAGCGAGCATAACATTGACATTGGAATACAGAGCTTATCCGAACGATTCCAACTGCATTTCTTTTTTTGTGTTCTTTCCATGCCTGTCACAAAAGAGAGGTACACTTTTTCACATGGACGCATCATCGGAAACGCCGAGTCGACCCTCAATCGTCCCGCCACGGAAGCGTGTCTCAAACCAGCAAAGAGGGACGAATAGCATGACAAACCCAATCTACCATGAACGATTCTTCTCTTCTTTCCAGATCCTACGCAGACCACAAAGAGCAGGGAGTGTACCGATCGAATTAAAAAAAAGCGTGCAGGAAAGAAACATTTTCAATACTCATCCTTGCGGGCATCGAAATCACTCGCGAGATAGACCAGTGAAGCAAATAACAACGGCACAAGAATTCCGGGGATAACCATAGTTGGAGAGTCAGAAGAACAACGAAGATCACTCGCAACAGTAGACGCGAGTGGGATTCGACCGATGGGGTGGAGATCGTAATGGGACAGTCCAACGAGGCGAAAAGGGAAGCGACCGCGCTAAGAGAGAGATACTCCTGTAGCTGGAGGCTAAAAACCTTGAGCCAATGCGAGGGGGTCTAGGAAATCTTCCACAAAGACGTGAATGAAATAGATCGAGAATTTTGAGTCTCCTTCTTATTCGTTTCGGCCAATCTTGGACCACGTCAATTCGAATCTGCATTTTCCAGCCTCGATCTTTCCCATACTCCTTCATTCTCTCACTCTGCGCTCTCCTCCTTTCTCCGGTGTTTGAGTCCTAGCTTTCGTTATACCTCGGAAACCCTTGGTGGCCTCAATTCTGGATTTGATGGCTTTGCTGTTGCACACCTCTGTTTCCTGCACGTCTTTTTGTGCCTCCTGAAACCAGCGTTCCTTTGGTTTCCTATTCTCTAAGCATTTCAATATTTTATTGGTTAATCTTCCCTGGTCCATTCGGTAGATATGTCCAAAAAAAATAGTACGAAAAGCATATATATTCTTTTTCAAATGGTGCCTGATATTTTTCGATCTGGTTGAATAGTTCCTGGTTTCCTCATCATCTATAAGAGCCGTCTTTTAATCTTTGAGGTCCTTGTAAGTTTCTCAGAAGTTTCCTCTCATCTAGTTCCAACCCCTTGATCAATCCTGTCTTTGTTAAGGTCAGACATTTGGCTGCATACAGGGCTTCAGGGTGGATCACCGTTTGGTAGTGTTTAAATGTCACATTGATAGTTAAATTTTTCTTATTGTATTTTTCATGGTGAGTTTGTATGCCAGATTCATCTTTGAGTCCCATTGAGTAATTTCGAGTCTATTTCACATAAATTTAAAATGAAACACTTAAACTTGGCGATTCCGCAAGGTTTTATTAAAAAAACACGTCAGTGGATTCGACGTCGGAAGTCATCTTCATGTGAAAATTATGTTCGACTTCGAAACACAGGCCGTGTTTCTTTAGATAAAACCTTGCGAAATCAACAAGTTCAAGTGTTTCATTTTAAGTATGAATCGATTCACCAAAATCACGCCTGATACCGCGAATATTTCGCGTAAGCCATCTTTCGATTTTAGAGGTAAATCCTGCAGTCTAAATATTAAACATAGGATATAATTCTCGCATTATCCCTTGTACTGGATTCAACTATCAACAAGCGCTAATAGTCTTTTGTATTAGCCGTCATTTTTTATAGTTTTAATCCAAATTAATACTTAGCATTTTATTTCACATTTGTAGCCAGTAAATAGTTGTGGCATTGGAGCCAATGTCGGATATTTCATATTACGGCAACAAATAGGTATATTGAAAAGAATCGTTCATTCATGCACCACTATCGATAGTCTCTTGAACGTCCCTTCTCGTGTGTTCTTGAATTTAATTCATCTCGTGGTTAATCCTGTTTTCAGAGCTGACTTCGTTATCAACCAACTCATCAACTAAGATTTCATCTTCCACATTTTATATTTTATGCTGTCGAACAGATAGGAACAATGATTCGTTTTCCCACAACACACCACTGAGCGAAACATAATTATGCCGAAATATACACATTTTCATCTCTTTTTTTGTTACATTTTCTTTTCATGTCTAGTGAACAAATGCCAGTTACTAAACCACTTCACAGCATTTCTCCGAGCAATATGCAGATGCAAACCTGACTTCCACGCTGACTTGAGCATCGTGCATGGGTAATTTAATGAAAAAATATAATGAAGAAAATCAAAAAATAATATTACTTTGATTAATTGGCAGTCTCAGTGAGAAGCAGAAACCACGTTCAGGAACAATAGATATTCGCATGGAAAATTAACAAGTAATTCATTTTATTACACCATGCAAATGTTCTACCATTCGCAGCCGCAAGGGGAGAGTGGTTGGGAAATTATCAAGGGCAGCGTGGGGATAAGAGTTGGGGCAGAGGAGGAGACGAGGAAAAGTTCAAAAGAGATGGCGGAGATGACCCTCTCTCGAGAGAGGTTCCCAAAAGAATATAGAAGAGTATCGGTCATCACCTTGTGGATCTGTGTGATTGCGATCATCTTCAATTAATAAACTTTGTCAATGCCACAGGAATATTAAATCCAAATAGCCTATGTTTCAACGAATACATTTTTCTCCATCAACCTCGATAAATGATATTTTATGAATAAGTAATGTTTTAATGGCCAAATTAACGTTCTGTGGCTAAATTTATAAAATGCCTTACACGGGAATATCCTACAAATATTCTTGACCTTCTCATGTCTTGGAAACATAAGACTCCGCGGACAAATGATGTGAAGGAGAACCTGACCATACCCTCTCAGGAGGTGGTTAAGGAAAGAAACAAGCTCAGGATCTGGGTACGCGAGATGAAGTATCTCCCAAGAAATGAAAGATAAAGAACTGGTGCTTAATGAGACGACATTGAAAAAAATGCCTTATGCCCTTCCATGTGACAATTAATGTTGCATGCATATTACATTAGGTTTGCGATAGTGTATCGTAAGAATTTTCTATTTGGCGAAATTTAAGTTGTGGAATTTAATATATCTATGTAAATCAAAATGTGTAATTCTTCAAAATGATCACACCCAAAGGAGAAATGACAACGGAATATGGAAGGTTGAGGAGAAATGAGTCCATCGATGAACTCGGAAGGGTGAGAGGCGATGGCGGGCGAGAGGGGCGGTTATAAGTGAGGCGCGATTCTCGTCAACGGACTTTAAGAGGGCAATGGGTGGAGACTCCGGTGTTTTTTTCTTCGAAGGGCAACGCAAGCCCCGAGGCTGCATGAGAGAGGGCGCCTCGACGTGTTTGGTGAGCTCCCGTAGGAGATGCTGATGGTTAAAGCGAAAGGGCGTGGGGAGGAGCAGGAGGGATTCCCATATGAATTCCGGCAACCGATTCTTGAGAGGTCGAAGGGAGGAATAAAGAGAGAGGGAGAGAGAGAATACATCACGAGTCCTTATGGTCGCCGTGGTGGGAGATGGGGCCGAGATGCGGTTGTGAAGAAATAGGGAAGGTCTAGAAATGGGCAAAACAACTTTTTTCCATTAGCTTTATTTACCATCGAAAAAACCGTTTTTAGAAAAATTCAATTTAATTTTCTACCGGACGTATCTGCTGCTCATTTTGGTGCAATAATCAACGCAAAGCCCCTTCTGCCTCACTAAAAAAAGTTTTTAAATTTATTTATTACAATCAGGATTAAATTAGGACGTTCCTTCTTACTTCTATAGGAATTAAGACTGTTTATTCCGCCTATGTCATTAGAAAAAGAAGACCTCTGACGCTCGTCTATGTCATTTGAAAAAGATGACCTCAGACAAATTGCACAAACTTGTTGTTCCTAGTCAACCCGGAAAACCACATTAGCCAACTTATACATTCAACCCCTCGCTGCAATAGATCATATTTTCCTGTTTTTTTTGTGCTCTCTTGTTTGAATATCTCAAGTGGTACTTGTCCGCAGATGAGTAATTTGATCGTCATTGAGTGCAGAATACAAGAGCGAAGCTGCGGATATTTTTTTACAATACATATATTATTTTCTCGGTATTTGAAAATTAACGCGATGCATGTCTTTTTCCATTAAAAAACTATTTTTCGGTACATTCGACTGAGAACACGTTTTAAACGTTCGTTTGAATGAAACCACTCTTCACTGCGAAGGCTTCGGTTGGTAATGGAATTTCAGAGAGTCCAGTTCCGAAGGAGGGGCTATTCTTTCGGGCTCTTTTTTTCCGGGGTCCAAGAGGTATTTGGCTGGCCAAGGAAGTAGCTTTCTCCATTCATTCATTCTCGTCGGCTTTTGTTTGCTTTCTCTGCTGGGCCGCAGGAGGAGGAGGATGAGAGGAAGGCGATTCCTCGATATTAAAGGCTACCTGCCGAATTTCACGGAAGACCTCACGCCCAGATGTGGCACACAAAACTGTAAAGGAATTTCTGGACCGTAGGCACCGAAGTGTTCGGCCGCCGAAGATGGGAAATGGATGAGTCAAGAGCGCAGGAGCAGTTCCTCCCCGCGGAGGCACATGCGTATCGGAAAATCGCCGAAATATCGTGGAGGACACGATCCAATTTTTTTAAAATTGCGCTCAAGGACTAAAAATTGCGATGCACCTTTGCGAAAAATTTAATTAATCGGACACGCCTGACATCTCTTGAGATAAAAACATGAATTCATCATTAAATATGGAGCAAACGACGGCGGAAGCGGAAGACAAGTTGTTATCGCACCAGTCTGGAAACTCAAAAATTGCTGGTTCGAATTTCGCCTTGTTTCTCTAACTTAAGCATGAATTTCTTGCGTTAGACTGTGTCCGAGTAGTTTGAGCGCCAAAAAGAACTATGTCGATTGATTTCCGAAAAAGTACCAAGCCATTCCATGTGAGGAGAATGTAGTCCACATGACGAGAATGCTGTGTGTGTGATTGTGTTATGGCTTCAGGGTAGCCAGTGCGATATCTTAGCAGCTGGAGAGCCTAATAACCCAAATGTTACATTTCCACTAGAAAACAACGATCTCTATAAACAAGAGGATATATCACTAATTAAAACGATTCGTAGAGGTAAACTCGCATTTAACAAAATATTAAATCCCTGAATTTATATGTATTTTACAGTTCGCTATCTCAGTTTTCCTTTTCTTAGATCATGAAGGATCCATGATGATTGAATCAGTAAAATGACATTGTAATTTACAATTTTCACCAAATTAAGCCTGAAAATATCGAGTTGATCATAGATGATCCTATACCTGTTTATGAGCTTATGTTGGAGGTTAAAACTTGCTAGCCGACTGATAGGGATGCCCGTTCTCGATCGCACATCCGCTGCCGTGCCTCCCAATCACCGACCGCCCCTCAACCTGGCTCCGAAGGTCATGCGTCTGGAAGAGAGGAAAATATTGTCGTGGTGAAGGGAGAAAGAGGGGGGGAAGTAGAAAGGGAGGAATTCACAAGCGCCCTTAGGCCGAGGGGGAGACGTGAAAAAATCCTTAGCGGGGATGCGGTTGCGAAATAGGTAAGGAATGCTGCGCTAAGCTGGACGGATGCCGCCGCAGCCGACGAGTGCGTCGAGTTGCGGCGGGAGGAAGGAACACGCGTCGAAAACGAACACAACGCTAGTCGAAAAACCAGAGCGCAGTGGAAAACAAGACACTCGCCGACTACGTCACCATTGGTGAAAACAAATCGTCACGGGAATTTCATCCCGCCACATTACTATTTGCTAATTTTGGGGAGAAATTTTCCTCTGCCTCAATAAATAATATACATTAAATAATATGCTCTTGTTCGTTCATGGATGATGTTGAGAAACAAGTATCAAGCATGCATACGGCCGACAGAACATGCGATCAGCTCGAAGAGATAATTAAGGGAGTGACTTACTGTAGCGTAATTAGCTAGTCAGAAAATTAAATCACCAGGTGGAATACTTATTCTGCAGTTTTAATTTAATTTAAAATTGTATAGCATTCAGTATGCGAAGTGACGAAACTTCCAATACCCACCAAAAATATTTCGCAAAGTTTTACACACAGTTTCATGATGATATGAGGATATACATTTGAAATTCCCTCGGTGTGATCCGCGGCTATTCGGTGATCCACGTATCTACTGAAATCAACCAAATTATTGATTTCCCAGAATTAGATAATTGATAATGCCATTAAAAATTAAACTGCGTTTTAAGATCATAAGTACCAACCAGAGAAGATATAATAATGGTAATTTTCATTGCTTTCATTTTAGAAACGCATAGCCTGTTTATTAAATTAGGGAGCAATAGAGATTGTTTAATGCGACTGACAAGGAAACAACTACGGTTGGATGCTAGCATTTCCCCGCTCATTTTACTGAACTAAATTAAAGCCCTTGAACTTTCATTACAAATCAACAGCAACGCAGTATTTCCGTACTTATCTTTGAAATCATAAACCAAATAGGGTAAACCATAATCATCCTCAAAATGGCTGGATGGCGTTGGCTTATCACACACGAGGCATTGCAGCGTAATGAAACATTAGACTTGGATTCAGGTGTGCTTTTTTGTATGATAATTCCAATAAGCTGATTGAATAGTTATATTCTCTCAAATCCATTATAATTGCAAAAAACGGAGGTGAATTCCGAAGGAAACATTGCGAATCTAATCCAGGTTTTCACATAACATCTTCCTTATTAATACTGATACGTCTAGTCCTGAGAGGGTAATTGACGATAATCGAATGGTGATTATTCTATTGGGCTCTCAGTCGAGCGGTCGTTTGAATTCCCACGGAAGACAAGGTCGTAAAAAGAAATGAGGCTTGAAAGAGTCACAATTCTCATTCCATCGCTCGATTTCCAATCGTTATTAGTATTTGGTTACTTTTTCGCGAGGGGAAAAAATTAATTCCGCCGCTGTTACGAGTGTTGACTTAATGTCAACCGGATAATGATGACGAAGCAGATGCTCTTCCTTGCAGCTCACCTTTCCCTTCCCCATGCGTTCCTCGACTATCATCGATAAGAGGTGGTAAGCGGTGAGGGACGACCTTGGATACCGTCCCATTTCATACGTTGTGTGCGTCCCCTTGATGCTTCCTAAGGGGAGGAGTCGACTGAGCTCGGTCATCATCATTAGCAGTTATCAATTCGAAGATTGCTTGCTGCCACTTTGCACTTCACGACTATTTTCAACAAACTCCGAAATTAGGTACTTCATAATTATTCATATTGACATCCTTCATCATCTGGATAATGTACTCCATCCAATGCATTCCTCATGAATTCTTCCCATTTGTACGCTCCTTCCATTACAGTTTGAAGGAGGCTGTTGTATCTCAGACTGTTCTGTACGTTTATCTCTCGCTCATGATGAAAATTTATAATAAAATTAGTACTATTTTCACACTTTACTTAATTATTGAACAATGTTTCAAACTACTTCTATACTAAAGTGTTGAAACCTTGGTCGATATTAAAGTGTGGAAATTGTACTTAGCTATCATGAACGTCAGAAATGTTCACAAAGTGACGTCTCATGCTACTTCCTACAAGTTTACCTCATCTGCTCCCCGGAGTTTTCATTACACATATTTTATTCCCAGCTCTTCGTGGGACCACCTCATTGCTAATTCCCTACGCCCATTTGATCTTCACCATTCTTACTCAACACCCTGTTTCTACTCCTTCCAATATTTTCTGTTCTACTGTTGTTATCGACCAAGCTTCACTGCAATATCGTAGAATTCTCCTCACGAATGTTTCAATTAAGTGCCTCCTTAGCAGAGCTCGGGTAAAACGAAAAATTTTCCCACGTGGACCATGGATTCTTTCCTCTAGGCAAGCACACATCCGTGACAAATCAAATCCACTCGGAAAAAGAAACATTCCTCGCACTCAACCGTTAAAGAATAGATTTTTTCTTCGTTGTTATTCATTGCGTGTACGAACATCCTCTTCTCTCCATCTAGATTCGATCTCAAGCAGTCCGATCCTTGAGACGGGAATTGTGTACCATATAAGGGAGTTAGAAAGGGGTGGAGCAGGTCGCCCTGTTGAAGGCTCACTCCACTGCAGCCAATAACTATCTGGTGCCAACCACTTACCTTGCGTTGACATTGAAACGTCTCATAATTTCAAACGCTCTATGCTAACTGTTGACTTCACGAGCTCCTCGTAGTGTGTTCGAAAAGTACTTTAATGTTCCAGCCACAAAATAATTATTTACATAGGTAAATTATACAGGATATGCTAGTATTTTGCCCGAGGTTTTCATGTCATAGAGCTGGATGTATTTGGCAATTCGAGTTCATCGGTGAATTGAATCTATCGAGAATTGAACTTAAAAATATTGTTTGCCTAAGAAGAAAGTAAAAGGAATAAGGATGCAATAAGAAAATTAGATACAATAAGGATTAAATATAAAAATTAAATATTATAATAATGAAATAATATTGAAATATAATAATAAGGATGATTGAACTATTGCTACTAATATGATATGAGTTACAATAGAAGAGTTTTTATATCATTTGAACACCAGCCGAATCAAACTACATTTTCAGCAGAAGGGAATAAGGTTCAAGTTAAAATTTACATTTGATAAATTGCTGATGAAGGCAGAAATCCCTAGCAATCGTCTATTCTAAGAATTCTGAGAAAAATTCCACTAGAAATTCCGACTTCAGCACGTTCTGTTGAGATATTTAAGAATTTATCATGAGTATATACATCTGGAGTGCCAATGATTTTTCGCGGCAGGTTAATGCATGCATTCCCCATTGATAAAAAAATTCTTCGAAGACGGTCATATGAAATATTCATTCACGGAAAATTCCCACACCCGTGACATCGACCAAAGGATCAGTCCTTAGCATATCAATGAGCTTCCTTCTCCATGAGATGGCATTCCCATGGAACCATGACCTCAAATAAGAAACCCACATATGGCGATGCTAGAGGAGAGTCGAAAAGAATGGTCATCAACAAATTGAGTGAGGAAAACTGTGAACAACTATGGAGAGCGAATCGAACACGTTTGTTGAAGATTGGGCCCAGAGAAATGGATCACGAGAAATTTCACCGGCACAAAAATGCCTACTCAACCGAATACATCAACATTGCCCAGGGCTTATTCTCTTGGAGAAAATTCACTTTAAAACGCATTTCTATCCTCCCTAAATCGAGTTTCAGGTTCCTCACTCAGAGAACAGATTGTCCTGTAAACTACTGAACCACTTTTAAGAGACAGTTTCGTGGTAAATAAAGATGGGATGAATTATCTATCAGATTGTTTGACATCGCACGGATTCAAATAATGAGAACCACAGCACAGCTCGCTAGAAAATCCACCGCTTTCAGTTTTTTGGCTAACGAAAAAGAGGACCACACCAGCTACAAAATATTTAATTTAGTCCACGTGAGGTGTTCTTTCCCTCCTAATAATCCTGTCAAAAACAACCCCAGCTCACATAGTTCGGTTAAAAGTCCACTGCATTCAGTTTCCTGGCTAAAGTTAAAGTAGAACACACCAGCTACAAGACTTTTCGTGAAGCCCCCCTCAAACGGTGTGAAATGTGGTATTCGTTTTCTTCTAACAATCCCGTCAAAAATCTCAATCTTGAATGATAGCGAAGAACTTTGCCTTCCTCGGTTAATCGCTCCTTCCACTTGGGAATTCTAGCAATTGATAGTCACGTCTCCGGACAGTCATTGCCTTCACTTTCTGTGTCTCAATGTCCTCTTGAACCTTTCACCGACAACACACTCACTCAGGGGCGCAACAACCCTCCGAATCGTGGGGAGGGCAAACTCCTTGAAAAATCTGTATAAGCCAGCTAAGCGGGGGGGGGGGGGGATATTTATCTTGTATTAATTGTACTCATAAATGGGGAAGTTATGGTCGGGGCATTCCAAAAACCCATGAGTCAATAGGTAGAACACCAAATGATGATGACGATATAAATATATTCATTATTGATAATAAAGTGGCACTTACCATTACACGTGGGAAAGTGCAACTTAATTCGCCTTTTGGTATGGGTCTGAGACACCACATATCGCCATTAAGACAGTAACTATTCCCAGATTCATTTATTTTACAAGATCCTTCGAACGTGGAACGAGAAAAATGTCATTTATTACATCTATTTAACACGGCTTCCCTACAAAGTCTCGTTGGCCAAATGAAAATTTCACTCCGTATCTATCTCGGCCGAGCAGTCTTCGTCTTGGCTTCCGTGGCATCGGTGGGACGCGAGTGCTAGCCGGCGTCCGAGATGGTCCTCTGGGCACGCACATACACATACAAGGGAGAGGTGGAGGCAGGGAGAAGGAGGTCTCGAGGAACGAAGGAGGACGCGACGGCCGGTCGGTGGGAGTGGATGGACGGGAGGGAGGGTGGAGGTGGGCGGGAAGAAGGGCCGACGTTGGACGGCAGAGGGAGGCAGCGGCGGAGTCGAAAAAAGCACGCACGGGAGGCGGCCCACCTGCGCGCAGCATTCCGATCTGTACCTCATCCTCTTTTTTAACTCACCCTTCTCTCTCGACCGCTTGGTTGCCGGCTCTCAGCGCCCTCTTCCCACCATTTGACGTTCTCCATCCTCGCCTACCCCTCTGCGTTTTTTTTTTGTTCTCGCGGATAGCTCTCTCTCTTCTCATGTCGGTGCGGAATCAAGGGGAGGTTTTGATACACCGCGTTTTGGGGGGATGGGCTGTGTTTTTTTTCTCCCCAGCGGCAGGTATAAGGGAGTGGCAGCCGTATTTTGAGTTTCCGTCGTTATTTGCGCGTAATTCTTCATCGAAGCTTTCCCTCGGTATATCGGGTACTCGAAGTAATTTTGGTTGGGTGATGGCGCCCCCAAGTATCGTGATCAGTCACCGTAAATTTTTTCAAGGTAATATGGAAATATAATTCATGGGGATATGAATCCCATTCCCATGAATCCCATTCCCTTGAAAAAGTGACTGCGGATGCAGGACGAAATGTTGGACCATGTCACCCACCTCACACCATATATTTTATTGCACTTGGTGAGCTTGTTGAGTGATTCAAACTAATTTCTCTATTCACTCCAAAGAAATCGTTCTCTCATTCAAAGAAAATGGACGCTTAATTCCTTACCCTACTATTCCGATTGTTTTTCACTGGTATGTTTACAACCGGACGAAATAACTCTCAAAGACGCATTCCTTTGAAGCAAAGAGAGAGATTAAACCGAGGTTAGAGCCGCTTGGATAATTTCAGCTTCAAGGCAATTTCCAACGGCTATAGCAAACACAAAGCCCTAAAACCACGAAATCATAGTTCATCATCCTACCAGAGAAATAGTTTTTGATCATGTTCCTTGTCTAGATAAGGTTTATGTTTTTACATCACTGCTACCAAGACTTGATGAAGTCTCGTTTAGTGCAAGTATTGTCCAATTACTACCAAACATAAAAGACAATATCGCAATGATAAGGGAGGTCGGAAAACGTGAGAGCAAAGAGCACTCACTACTCAAATCGAAACAAGAACAAGGTTTACTTCAGGCACTATACGTTATCATTTGAGGAAACTCAAAATATCAATTTACCAAGATGAGAAACCGCCATAATCGAGCAAGACATGAACAAGTGATCTTCTTAAAACTCTTCTTTCAAACAACCGAGTGCTTTGGTTGCTTAGTTGCAGGAATGAAGAGTTAAAGGGCATAGCACGTGAAACGAAACCTTTGACGAGGAAAACGTGTGTAAATGGAGCGTTATGACCGTCATGCTTGCGGGAATGATGCGCCAATTCCTGTTCCCATCGCGGAATGAATGTTCTCGGTTTCTTCCGTTCTCGAGACAAAATGCCTCCCTTGTCTCTTCCACCCCTTCCCTTACTACATTATATGTTTCTCTTACTTTTTTTCAATTTCCAACACTTCACCCTTTCAGGGGCAGTCCCAGAAAACGATCTCCGAGCCATTCACTTCGTTTTATGAAGGGCATGAGAGCCGTAGAATCATTTTCTCTTGACCGCAACATGCCGGGGTTCAACATCTAATGACCCGCCCCAAGGGATAGAGAGAATGTCTAAGCGAGAAAGAGTGAGAAGTCTTCAAATCGACTCATCTCCTTTCATGGGCACTCAATCCGCCAGACCTCTCTCCCACTTGGAGGATTTTTTCTGCTCTATCCCTTATTCTTCCTTTTTTATTTTCATTCCCTACATCCTTTCAGATTTTCATCTCAGTACTCGTCACTTTCTCTCGCATTGCACATAATTGAGGTGTGCAAAACCTAGCAATTACTCTCCTTCAGTATGGACGGGAATACCACGGCAAGTACCTAATAATTTCATTTAGATGTATTTATCGGGGAGCGAAAACTAAAATCGTTTCGCTCTCATAGTCTACCCCTTGCAGACAGTAGCAAGTACCCGGTACGAATTAGAAGATCACCCGTCTGAATTCAAGCTGAGCCCCAACGATGCGTAACTTAGGTGATGGAGCGGGAACAGGTGCTTCCATCGTGGAAGGCCGTTGCCCGGAATTCCTCTCATCCGTGCATAAATAGTGGTCATATCAGAGTAAAACATTAAGCGAACCCAGCAAAAGATACCGGCCGTCTACTTTTTAGCGATTGTTTGTCATTTTATTATTTTAGCTGTTGAGAAGGAGTTGCCTTCGTGCCAATAGATCATACAACAGAAACAAGTAAAAAATATTTTGAAAAAGGTAAGGAAATGGCAATTTAGATGAAATTAATTTCACGCTGAAAACAATTTTGTGTTTTTAAGACAATGTTTTGGCAATTCACGGCGAAAAAAATAATTTTTCCTGATTTCGCATTCGAACCTGAACATCAAATGACGGTCAAGTGTGTTAGAAAGTTACATAGCTTATGATTAACAAATAATCTGATTTTTTCAAGGCGATTTCCACACATTGGCGTTAAATTTTGGTGCATGAGAGCGTACATTGTCCATATTTGACATTTATATTTAATGATTATAACAATTGTTAATGCATTGCAATACTAGGTTCCGAGTGCGCGGTTCTACCCTTTTCTTGCGTAACTTTAGAGAAACTTGGACCCCTTATTACAAGGAAAGGTCATTTCATACCTTTTTTGATTGACAGTTTTTAGAAAATGTCCACGATAGCGTTAACATTTGACATTAAGTCATACAGAATTTACAACGGCCTAAGTAATGGCTGTTACAGTCACCAAGTTTCACTTCATGACTGGTGTCCCAGCAACCCCCTTCAACGCCACCTGTCGCGGCTCGAAAGGTGCCTAATATGTAGATGTAGAACTACTTCCCAAGATGTATGCAAAAGGTGTTGTAGACCTAATAGAGACCCCGACGGCGAAGAGGGGGGCTGAGTCAATGGGAACGGTGGTTATTCGACACATTTTCCCGATTACGGATGGATCGATCGGGTAATAGTAATAGAAACTATTATTTTTATTCTCCTAAGCCCCGCAGAACTGAGTTGAAGGGAGGGGCTAAAAGAAGAGCTGAAAGCCAACCGTGTTTCGGCGATATCCTTCAATGACTCGTATCTGATTCATCCGAAAATCACATTGTTGTGACAATATACGGTATGTAACACTCGAATCGAAAGCTTATTTGTTCGGGTAAGATGATTGCATTGGATGGCTTTTGCTGTCAGCAATAGTTTGACTGGCCGGTCTTCTACTCACCGTCTATCATAAGGTTTAATTCTGAACGTGAGCGCAGCGCAATGTATACGAAGAAATAAAATAACAGAATTCTAGAATCAAAAGTAACGGTAAACCAGACGCCAGTCCATGTGGCTCTTGGTTGGTTGTTGATTATGAAAGAAACTTTGCGAATCTGTCGTCATTCCCGATGCTGCAAAAATTCTTCTTGATGATGATTACGCACGAGAATTTTAATCAAGCTGCTGACTCTGAATCAGCGCCTAGTTGAAAAAGTTCTTTTTGTTCACCACATTGTGTATTGGTGACATGATTTAAAAGAGAAATTCATGAACTATTTCACCACAAAGGGGACTCAAGATGAAATTTGTCAAATCCTTTTACATTTTCGTACTTTACCCCGTGAATCCCTCTTCATACTCTTTTCATAATTAACTCTTCTTGCCAGAAAACATGATTTTTCATTACTTCTGGTAGAGTCCACTCTCAAAATCTATGTTCGACAACCCGTGACCCGACGGCGTGAAAGCTGGCCCGCAGTCCCCTAAATTTCCCTCTCCCATGTCAAAGAGAGTAGTTTTCGGTGCAAAAAAATAGTGATACCCGTACCCTACTTTGCTGTTTCTTTTGAATTTCATCTTTCTACTCATGTCGTGCCATCGTTTTCCACTCTCAAGGGAGGTGCTGGAGATGGCAACTTTTTCCAAGCCCTCTCGTCCTACCATTTTCTTTCTTCTCCCCCGAATAACAACCCAATCTTTCTGGGCTCGTTTCACTCTTTCCCTTCACCCCTCTGCCGTCCCCTCCTTCGAATGACTTAACGTAGCCCCGGGAAGAACGGGAAAAAAGAAGCCCCCGAAAGGAATGAAGAGAGGACGACCTTAAAAAAACTTCGAGAGTGGGGGGGGAAAGAAAGAAAGAAGGAATAGGAGGAGAGAGAGAACCTTCTGTCTCACCCATCACTCTGGACCTTAGGGGCCAGAAATGCGAACGGTTGGTGGAATCTCTCGCCTTCCCTCCACCATCCTGCACATAAAGAAAGTCGGCTGCTTCCTTATGCCCTCCACTCCATTGGAGTTCGTGCACCCCGGAGCGACCGGGCTACTCACACCTTCAGACCGAAATCCTCCTCATCTCTTCCTCTCCCCATCCCTACACTTCTACCCCGAAATCCCTCCTCACACCGTAGCCCTCCTCAAAAGAATGTCTGTTCGCTTCCACCACAACAAGAGGTGACGGTTGTGCCTTAGCCCCCAAAAGCATTTCTCCGTGTTATCCTGCCTCCGATGTAACATATGCACTAAACGTAACAAGTTAACTATTATGTAGTTCATCAAGCTTTTTTTAGCAAGCATGTAATATTTGAAAGACTCACTAAGTTGCCCCCTGCCACACAGCCTTATAGACGTGGTTAGCGGGATACCGTAAAGATCAGTTGCACCTAATGATTCGAAAATGTCTGAAATTGCAAGGGACGTTGATTGAATGTTGAATGGTAGTTGAATGAAAAATATAATCTTCTGCTGCCCAACAAAATGCATATTCACACATTAATGGAAACATTAATTCTCTCCACATTCTCGCCGAAACTCGTAAGGTGTCGGTCACCGCCATTCGTTTGAAATCTTCCTCGACCACGTATTCGTCTAGCACCAGCTGTCTGTATGACTTACTAGCTATTGGCCTAACTAATATAAACTAAAGAGGTCGAGGATAGACAGTCCCGGCAACATTTTGGCGATGAGGTGCTTAGATAATTTATATTTAATGTACAAATCTGTAAATCATATTCATAAAAATCAGTTCATTCAAAACGTTTCCAATTCGATACAAATTGAATGGAAATAAACTATGATTTGATGACATGATTTTTCCAATGATTTTGGAAAGAACGCTGGAGCGCAAGAAATGATGGCAGTCACTCTCACATCTTACCCCGTCCCCTTGGATTGTGGTACTACATGGTACACACTAGGGTAGTACGTCTCAATAGGAACATGGCCCAGGACAACTTACCAACCTGCTCTTTTCTTCATATACCTTTCTCTCTCCCTCTGCTCAAACGAAAACCTACGCACGTGGAACGTTTTGTTTATTTTCTAATGAGACGCCCAAGTTCTTCCGGTCGCTTTCCGGTTCTCGAGAGATCGAGCGAGGAGTGAGCGAGGCGGAAAAACATCGGCGTCCATTCATCGTATCCCACAGCGGCACGCACATAAGTTAGAACGTTTACACGCGGCGTGCCACTCCCACGTGTCCATAGAGCGATTTACGAAACGAAAATTATATTACTACTTGGGCGCGCGGGGTAGGAAGGAAGTGGGGTGAAAGTTAGACCGTGTAAAATGCATCGGTGAAGGTTTTCGCAACACGAGGAAGGGAATAAAAAAGCCAATTGGTTGTTTCTATTCACTCGCAGCTGGATGAATGAGCTGGCCACTGTAGCGAGGTTAGTACCAGTGCCTGGCAGACATAAAGGTCACGGGTTCGTATCTCGTCTCAGGCATGGACTTGACTCGGGATTTTTTTCGTCTAAGGATTAATCTATAATAAGGTTCAATGTGATTTCCAGAGCTAGAGTGTCAAAATCCGACGTATGCCTACTTACTACCGCTGGTCCATGCAGCGAAAAATGACAAGCGATACCGCGATTTTAACTCGAGAAATTCCAGTTGTCTTGTCTCTCGCGCGCTCAACCAATTGTCTTACCTCACACTTAATCACTCTTCGTGGTATAGAAGCCAGTCTTCAATGCTTAGGTCCTAGGTTCGAGTCGATATTAAGCCAAACATGTTTTCGGCATAAAAGAACACTATAGACCAACGATAAAATGTCGAATTTATTTAGTCGTATAATTAGTTTAGCTTCATATAATCTGCTAAATAAAAACTTCATCATTTCTATACTGCACCTACTGCTCCCGGTCTTGAATTACTTGTGTTTGAATCTACAGAACAGGCAAAGTAGCCTTCTTAAACAGGTTTTCTTCATTAAGTGGAGTTAAAAAAATATGTTGGTAGCTAAACCTACCAAGGTGTCTGCTGGAAATGTGATCCCGAATCGGAAAAGTCCAATTAGGGACTGTCCAAAAACCTATCAATAGGCAGATAGAATATCCTAATAAATGTAATCTAGAATAGTTGTGGGGATGTTTAGTCGACCGAGCGTTGCATTAAGGACTAATGAGTTTTGTATACAAAACCACGAATATAATTCGAGTGTTCACGTAAAATCTCAGCGGTCGCGGTTATTAACTCTATGGAACCCCAAGAAGGAGAGTAAATAATTCTCACAGTCTGTGAGTAAGAACTGATGTAGCGAAGTGTTCGGAATAACTTTTTAAAATGGTTATCTTAATTAACGGTAGGGTCTCATTATTTGTACAATCTCGAATTAATGTATTCCAAAAAGAGAAATTGGGAGAATGGTCGTTGGAAGGAAGTTTCTTGCTCAACAGTGGCGTGTAATAGCGTATAATCCTTTCTAATTGCAGAGTTCCGTCATATTTCCGTCAGAATGAATGTCCCGGTTTTCAACCGTAGAAGCCGCTATCGTCGGAGATATTGAGTGAAGTTACTGTAAAAAAAAAGTTAATTCAACACCAAGCAAATCAGCCTGGAATACCTTTTCCTCGGACTCTGCTAAATTGGACATCCGCTCGAGAATCAAAGACAAACGCTAATAATTCGTTACCCCGGAGTCGAAAGCTTTCAAGATTAAATTTCGAAGAATCTTACACCTATAATTTTAAATAATTTCAAAACAATCAATTGGAAAACCGAGATATCCTACATGATTTAATTAAAGCTAGTCGGGATTGAGTGACCATGAGCATTTCACCCAAATGTGTGAAGATATTCCCGAGACACTTAAATTCTCCATCACAGACGTCCGCGAGGCCGATAATTACGGTGAACTTAACTGTGGGTCGTTAGCCATCAAAATTTACCGTTTGCCGTAAAGTTGACGCAGTTGAATTTTAGGTGCTGATGCTACAGTTAATTTACATACGCACGGGTGACACAACATGGCATTCAAGATAGCTCCGTCGCTACTTGCTGCCTCTCAGATTTCTTTTTGATCGTTTAAAAATACGGGTCAATGTTCAAAAAAAAGATTTTTCCACAAAATATGAAATGATGAAACAAAATGAGGGATATTTAAGAAAAAGTATCGGGGGCCTCTAGATTATTTTCGCACACTTCTGAATAAAAAGGCACTCAACAGCTTTCCAGAGACATATCTCAGGACGAAATATCGAATTCTTACTTTGGATAAAGACGTAAGACGTAGTCAATAGTAAATAATGACAACGCTACTCGCACGTTTCTACAAAACATCTGCCTCCAATTAAAAATATTTATTTCTAAAAATTTAATCAACTAAAATTAAAACTTAATCAACTAATAATTAGTAAAATACCAAATGAGCCAGTAAAAAACAGCTTCCATTGTAGACGTTCAGGAGGAAAACTAAGACTCAATTAGTCGCAGTCTACGGTAACGAAAGCATCTATCACTCAGTTTCATCAAAGCTGAAGAGAGACTAAATGGGCACCTCCATTTTAAAATGTGATGCGTATTGCACCGAACGCCTTTTAGTTTCAAATGCAAACTATACCTACTCGTACATATCCTACCCATCCAGTATGTTTAATAAAAAACTGACGCATAACTGAATATTAATGGTCACATATCGGCGGATTAATATGCGATTGTATATCGCCTTCCATGAGCATGCGTTTTTGTTTTGCACAGTTTAAACTATCTGCCGAAGTTTCAACTTCAAATGATGTTTGGCATAGACTATTGAGCAAGTAAACATAAATTTCAATTCCAGCAGACGTCGGTGCAATCCTCCGAAAATATTTCTTTGCTAAGAGTTTCACTTTTTGTTTTTGACTCCGCAATCGTGTACGCCTCGCTTAACATGTCAAGAGTGTCAAAGGTTGTAAAGAAAAAAAGAAAGAGTTACCGAAACAGTTCGGCGGGGCGTGGAATTCGGCCGTAGAATCTTGGGTGACGCCCCTCGCCCGCCTTGAATTGCATAATCGGATGTGCGTTTTCTAGTCTCGACGCGACGGCAGGAGCCCGTAACGACGACTCCGAATGGATAACTACTTGCATTGTTTACGGGCGGGAAGGTATTCCCGCCCGTCTCCGTGAATTTTCACGATATCTCGTTCCCGAATCCGGAGAAAAATTGGTCGGGAAATCGGTCAAGTTGGTTTGTTGTACCCGATAATAATAATAATATTGCACACACTTGAAGAAAACTTCCAGCATTACAAACAGCGCCAAAACGACACTTAATCGGAACCAAAGTGATCCTGATTAGCGTCCAGGGAACGACCTTTACCAATCATGAAAATGCAGTCGACCTCTGTTAAAAAACTTCTGGTACGTCACACCTCATTTTGCGTCAATCTATTGTAATAGAAGCGTCTCCGCCTCTCTAGAAGACTGAACAAGTACGTGCCCTGGTTGCTTCTCCCTCGCTACGACTCTTTCCTTTGTGAATAGTTACTGAAATAGCCATCATTATTGAAGATCTATGAAAATTTAATGATAAAGACGATTCCGGGAACTCTGGAGCATTCTCGCGATACACAATTTCCCAATCTCGCTTCCCGAAGTTTATAAAATGTTAGGAATTTGGGAACCCAAAATAGAGACCTCGAGCACGAAAGACTTAGGAGGGCTGTGAGAAAAACAGAGGAAAACGAAGCACGAAAGATCGGATGTGTTTGAAGGTGGGGAGAGGATGAATGGGAAATAAGCCTCGTTTACCCCACTCGAATCTCGACCGACATCGGCGTAAATCACGGCCAGTGTTTTTGTTCCCCTGCCCTGTGACTGCGTCTTTGTTCTTCCGTTTTTTATTTCCATTTCCATTCGTTGCCGCACAAAAAAGGGGTCGATCGCCGGTGAATCAGTCGACTCGTCTTCCTGCACCACCTGCTTCACTTGGTCCACCCCCTTCTTCTCACTTGAGAGTGCATCCCGTGAGAAATATTGACAGGGAGGTGGGCAGGTCTTAAATGCGGATCTATACTCCAGCGCATCCGTCGCGTTTTTCAGAGAAAGGTCCTTCAAAAATTTACCTTGGATTTCACCCTTCCAGACAGATGCTCATCCCCGACAAAAAAATACATCATACTCCTGCGTCTATTCGTCCGCGATATGTTTTGAAGACGATAGGATTTGGTTTCGTTGAACCAAGACCTTTAGAATATCGAATTTGAAATGCATGTATGATATTCCTTATAAGCAAAGCGTGGGTGATGAGGAATGAGACACACCAAGATAAATTAGTGTCTCGTCTTTAAATAAAATGAATTACCACGTACAATAGATTTAAACCGGAGCAATTATTAACGTAAACGGTATTCGCTAGTACAACAGAATCATTTATAGTTGTAAATGTGGAAAGAGCTGAAACCCAAAAGTAAAAGCTCGGTCTGACCAATACTCTAGACGAAGTATTTCTAATTTAAAACCCATTAGTGACTAAAGTCATATATCTAGATAGAGTGACCCTTATGTAAAATGTTTTCCTCAGTGAATGCAACAAAATTTTCAAAAATCAATTATTACTTTGTCCTCGATGAAAATGTGATTTCGAACTCTTTAATAATCGAAATAAAGCCCGTTTGAACACATTTACACTATTGTGACAAATTAAAGACACTAAAATAAAGCAAGCCTCCTATACGAAGACGCGAGCCTGTCATTCGTATCGTCTTCTAGTTTACATACTCGCTTTCAGTATTACGATCATAAATTTTCCCGGCACAGCATTCTTGCTTCCATTTAACCCATTCCAGACACGCCTTTGAAACTATTCAGTATGCCTAGATTTTATCTTTTTTTATGGTTAGGTATGCCCACTGGTTAAAAATTTTCTAGTCCCAGATTGCTGCAACTCTCTTTGTTCTCCGCCGCACAATAGTCGATGATTACGCGAGATGTCAGACCTTTTTTCTCTCCATTTCCTTTTCTTTCTACTTCTCTACCTTACTATTCCCTCTCTCTATCCCCTGAGTATTCCTTTAAAGGAGGCCGAAAGGGAAAAAAACAACCCGAATTCCTTATGCCTTCCCTTCAATTCTAACACAAATAGATTCCCCTTCCACGTAATTTCTTTTAAGATAATTTTTTTACAACTGCTGAGAGTCTCTTCGGGGTTTGAGCCATCCACCGTGAGAACATTTTTTCTTTTGTTTTCTCTCACAAGGAAAAGGACAGAGAAATATTTTTAAAAACATTTCGCTAATTTCTCTTTACTACACTCAATTTGATCTCGCAACTGAATTTTCCATTGTATTTGCCAGCTCAATACAACAAATTCCAGTCAGTAAGCATTGCAACTGCGGTAGCATCGTCTTTCAGCAATGATGATCGATCGAGGACGCGCTGCTGACATATTTGTATTGCATTTGCGATTGCTTCGGAGATATCAACAAGGGAGAGTAAGTAACGATGTCATACGTTTTCTTTTCTACATTTCTCCGCTCAAACTTTCAACTCATTGGGACATTTTGATAAAAAAAATAATCCCAACACATAGGGGACATATTATGTACCGGTGTCCCAGTGACTCCAATCAGTTTGTTTTCCTGACTGCGAAAATTCCACAGAGGAAAAATCATTCTCCGGGCGCCGAGTTTACTCCATGTTCATTGCCTCTCCTCACCTCGGTAGTTCAACTGTTTGAAGCTCTCGGCGAGATATCGACGGATCCGGGTTCGAGTCCCGGTCAAGGTGAATGATTTTTCCTGAGTTGAATTTTCACACTCATGTGCACTTGCGGGTGGTTCCGTACCATGCGGGTGGTACCACGAACCGTGGCGTGGGGCCATGGCTAATCCGGAATTCTCAAATTTTTTTCTGACACCGTAATCGATCTATGAATTGAGGGCTTGAGAGTCAAAGTAATACAAGTGGCAAACATCGTCCAGTGTCACCTGTATCAATCACTTTACTCCGGTAAGAAATGACAAAAAGCAAAGTAGCTTAAGTGCTCGGCTGCTAGATCGCAGCACCATACGTCCATACGTTCGAACACTTGTATTTCTTTTCCTGGTAGCTACCTGACGGTACCAACTTAGGACATATGCACTTATATCGCTTTTCGTGTCTATGTCACTTGTATTACTTTGACTCTCGGACCCTCAATTGTCCCGAAGAAAACAATACGAAATGTTTTATACGACCACTGGAACCTATATAGTAAAACGAGCACGTAAACATGATTTAACGTCGCAATCACTGAATCGGTCACCACAGAGACAGGTTCATTGGCAATTAGAAGCGATTAAAGTGCTTCCCTTTAGTGGTTACACAGCAATTAGAGAAGCGGATTAGACTGCGGAGCCACTCTGTCCCACTGACGTAGTTACGATGACATCGGTCGTAATTATAACCAGTTATAATACGCCAGTAATGACACTCGTAATTATAGAGGTCACAATCTCGGTCCAAGTTTGTTGCGGTAACTGAAAAAGTGATTAATGTCCACCTGAAAACGTTCTAGGGTGGGCCAAAAATAGTCGATATTCATTTTCAAATGTGAACCGAGTGAGGATCGATTATAAATTCTTTCTTTCATCCAATTTGATACCCCATTTAGATCATAGATTCATTAATCCAGAAGGAAATGTGCCAGGTGCACCAATCTCAATGAATCCGAAAATTCTCAAGTTTGGGACTATCAAATGACCATGAATTTGTTGTGGGGTACCAAAGTGCTATCTTTTCTAGTCAAGAGAAGTATAAAAATCAGGTGATTGTACTATTACGAACTGCAAGCGCACGATGGTAGAATAAGCGCGCCTTATTTGTGGCTCGGTGACTCCGCAAAGAATTTTTTCGTCCACTACCTTACACCTAAACGAAGCGCTGCGTGTTTTCAGTAACATTATTTTATGGCTCATCTCACTAAGGGGAAGGAATACTAAGCGATGCACAAAATTGTTTTTTTTATCGCGAAGCTCTTTATCAAGGATTCCATCAACCTCAAAAGCGACTTTCTGTTGGGAGGATAGGAAATTTGTGGACATGTCTGAAATTTAAATCTTCTTGCACTTTACGATCAATGGCGACTGCTTAAAATGGTTCGCATAACTCCTATGGCGAGAAAGCTGGAGATTTGCGTCTCCATCTGATCCTCAAGCTTTAATACGGTCCGAACAACATCTAAAAATGATTCGAGGACAGGATGATGCACGCATCACCGGTTTGAAGATAATTTTTTTTTCGCTTCCCGGTACCTTCGCTAATTCACTTACGTCCTCTCAAACCCTCTACTTCCGATGCATGAGCGCCATTTCCGGCGCGATGAAGGACCGTCCGCGAATTGGCAACTTCGCGGGAAAAAAGAATCCACCAGGGAGCACTCTTTCCCAGTCCACCGTCACACTCCTCGGCGTAAAATTGTTCCATTAGAAAGCGCGCGCCGCGTTCGTTTCTCTCCCGTGCACAGCGCGGGACTTTGATGTTTCCACGCCTGAAACATTCTAGGTCTCTCCCGCCCCTTCACCAGTCTCTCGCGCCCGACACAACGCCACCATTTCGCCCCGTTCATTCCACACGCCAACTAATCCGTGCGCACGATTTCCCTTTGCGCATGACCAACGTGGAACTTGCGAATCCCCTCGTCATACCAAATGGACGAAAAGTCATGGATTGGATCTGAAAATTATTTTTTTCCTGGTGTAAAGGCTGCAAGTGTTTGAGATGTGGGTATGGAAGAGCATAGAGAAAGTGCGATGGGCGGAAAGGAAGATAAACGAGGAGTTGCTTGGCATGGTTCGTACAAACATGCATACCCATCACGCCTTTCCATTCCAGTGTAGGCAAAGTCAAAGTTAAGCTTTGAATGGTATGGTTGGTGAGGAAAGGACATTTCTGAAGATTAGGAATAGGTCGAGTAGGTTGGAAAAGGTGGTTGGAAAAGGTTATGAGGAGCGAAGTCCGTGATAGAAGGATGTTGGGTAAGCGGGAAAGTAATAAATAGGATGGAGAGAGGTAGGACGTATGCTCAGATGACGGAAGACATTGTGTAAGGAGATAGGGGGCAAGTGCCTGTAAAAATCAAGAGGATTGTTATTTTCTTCCATGTAAACCTACTTTCACTGGTAGATTACCCTAATAATAATAATATTAAATAAAGATGTGAGTGAAATCTGGACTTCCGCAGGGTGATGTCTCCAGCTGTAATCTACGTTTTGATAGCTAACGCTGGCACCGTCATCTGAAAGCACCTGGACGATGCAAGGCTAACTACCAAAACGTTGGCAGGAGCTGAATACCTGACTCATTGGAAGACCTGAAAAGATTTCACTCGGTAGGTACCCGCATTTCGTAGGGAATCTGATTGGAGCGGTGGCTAAAGCACTGGCTTTCCATCCCGAGGGTCTGAGATCGCATCCCACCAGTAGTTGAGATTTCTTAGAGGAATCCCAATCCCTGCTTGGTTTCGGAGTGGAGAGCACTTCCAGTGCAGTGCTCCGCCCATCATATGGGACGTAAAATGGGTGGTTTTTTCCTCGTTCCCGTCGGTCGCCACTCTCTCTCCCTCTCTATCCGGCCTTCCTTCAGTAGAGGATGGGGCATATTGTAACGAAGAGTCATGCACTGGACCTCTTTAGGAATCACTTTCACCCATTCCTGGTACAGTGATTCCATCTGGCGTCATGCATTCCGTTATGATTTTTCAGAAATTTTCCACTGGATGGACTGGACCGCAGAGTCGTAATATCCATTTCATTATTTTCCCACCGGATTTCACTATTTCCTCGAAGACTCAAATAGTAAACAGTGGACCTGAAGTAGGTAATTATAAAAAAATTGATATAGTATATTACTCCAGATGAAAGCTATGTAATGGACCAGAGTGGGTTCGAGTAGACTAATACCTACTTCTTGTTTCTTGCCATCCTTCCTCCATCCCCCTAATAGACCTATTATATCTACCTGCCCGACCTTAGCTGTTGCTCGACTGCCCTGATTACTACCCCTATTGCGGCGAAGTGCTTGTTGAGATGAGTTGCTCGGGAATAGGGACGTGAAACCACCTCAGGTCAAAATTCTCCGAATAATGGAAAGTAAGAGAGAGAGAGATTGAAACATCAGTGTAGTTAGTGTAGAATCCGTACGGTCATGTTAAACTTAAAAATTACGAGGGAATGCATGAAGCAAGGCCGCTCCCGATTTCACTGATTGTGAGTCATAATATACAGATAGTGATTTTAATTTACGAGGGTAAAGTTTTCTGTCTAATACGTATCACGTAATGGCGTAGACAATCGAGCCGTATCCTTGATTTTGGCTGGGCGTGTTACCACAATCACGTTATTAATATTCGAGAAAATCATTCCTTGAGTGAACATTGAAAACCTTAAATACAAAAAATGTACTGCGATGAAATAAAACGCATTGATATGACGTCATTGACGCACGAGGAGAGAAGCAGGAGCATATGATTACCCAAAACGTTGCGAGTCCCGCGTCAGGCATAAATGTTTCGTTGTCCCCCTAGTTTTCTTCTCAGATTTTTGTAATGTCCCTATAGGTATCGACGGTTGTGTATCATTATCAGTGACATTGATGTACAATTGTCGAAAGTAGTAATAATATTTCAATTATTCCTAAGGATAACTACTAAATATTGATTCATAATTAGCTTAGTGTTCAGAATTAAGCTCTTGGATTAGGCGTTGCAATATCCATATCGCATTGGAGATACGATATACAAAGAGGAAATCTAATAGTTACAAAGCGACAATTTCGCGACCTCTAGGCAAACTTCGATAATATACTTAAACACCATTCAAAATTAATTATCAGTATCAGCGATAGATTTTCGAAGTAAACTCGAGTGTGTTCCAACCGTGAAAACGCGAAACAAACTCAATTAGCCACTGCTTTGTGAACAAATTTACGCCCTTGGCGATCATATTATTTAAATTTTGCTCCGCCACCAACGCACGTTTATAAGCGAAGTCCGGATTACTTCGTCATCAAACATGGTGGGACGACCATGAACAAGGGCATGAATTCGCGGACAACTCGATACCCGTTGAGGAAAGAAATCCCAGATAAACATTCCGAGTGCAAAAAACCGATGGCCTCTAAATAAAGAGGTAAGACCACAACACACAGACGCAGATCCAGTTTGCAAAGGGGGAGGGGACCACATGGCGACGGGTCCGGAAACAACGAGCGAGTGCAGCGCTCTCTCTCTCGAAGTGCGTCACCGACCTCGAAGCAGTTGCAAGGAGGGTTGCCAGGCGACACGGGGAGTTTGTTGTCGGAGGTATGACACGGCGGCGTCGTCCCTCCTCCGTCATGGCGGCGGCGCGCCTCATTGCACGCGAGGAGGCTGTCCCCGCGAGTCGAATTCCCTCTCCCCCCCCACGTCTCAGAGCAGAGGCCGGCCTTGAAAGCCCATCGCTCCGTGGGAGGGGAACGCAACAGCAGACACCCACGCGGAGGATAAACGGCAAGCCTCACTCTCACTCTTAGCTCAAGGGAGAATCGCCCGGGAAGAACCACACCCTACTCACTGTCGAGAGGTGCTATGGAGGAGGGGGATATTCGCTAACCGATCGAAATCGGAACGCCTTGTTTTCTTGTAAGAAATCCTTGTAATTTCGTGGATTTAGGTTAGTTCGAGCTAGATTTTTTCTCTGGTCATAAGGGACTATAATTACCTATTCTAATATTATTTTTTATTAATTTTGTTTTAATGACTACACCTCTCAGTAAATATGTAATATACACCTTAGAGCCTTTAACTAGACTTCTTTCTCTCGTAATGACGTAATTTCGTTGTATGCTGTAAACACCTTAATAACCGAAAGTATTTTTTTATTTTATAATGAGCATTACGGTGGCAATGAAATTTATCTTTGAAAATAATTGAGAAAAAATATTAACTACACACCGTCACATTTCTGACAGGCTCTGTGCGTCAGCACTAGCTCATTATTATGATAATGTCTCCCTGGAGCGCACAACCATTCCACACCCCTATGGAAACAGCTTATATTTGTTGACATATATCTCGACAAGTAGTGATATGTGGCTAATATTTTGACAATAGAACGAAGCTGAAATCAGCTTAACAAAGAAACCAAATTCATTGAATGTTGTGAGTAGTGATATCACAGTCACATTACCAAAAAAAAGATACTAAATGGAATCACACGGCGCGACAGGATAGAGGTATGTTGAAGAGAATGATCAAAATTTACTATGTGCAAATCGTTCGCCAGGATCTTTTAATTACAAATATTCAAACAAGGGAATGGATGGAACCATACGCAACGAGAGCACGAATGATTGTTTTTTGTAAGTGTGCGAAATTTACAATAAAAAATGTCCTTCTCCAGTATATGTCAATTTCATATTTTCAAATTAGAAAAATAGATTGAACCATAAACGGTAGATTACGGGAGTGTTGAAATTTATCACTAAAAATCAGTTTTTGCCGCCAGTGGTTTGGTGTCAGCCCGCCCTTTCGTGACCCTTGCTGGTCACTTTTTCCAATTTACCTAACAAAAATGACCAACAAGGGATCGGAACGTCGAGATCACACCGAAAACAACACGCGGAGTGCATCCGAATATTCTTATACCTCACAATGAGTCGCGAAATCTTCGATGGTGAGGAAAAAAATAAATCGCCTGAATTTATGCCGATTGCTTTACACCTTACATGATGGAACCGTATGGCACGAAAGCATGGGGGTCCTTCGATGCAGGCGAATTGGAAACGCTTGCGAGACACGTCGAGGTCAAGTATTTCAATCGCGGTCAACAAATTTCAATTTCATTAGCATGCAAGCTTTCTCGCAGTAGTACATAAACTCGATCGGTGGACAGAAGCGACGGCAAAACAACTCAAACGTGTGCGAAGGCGGAACTCTTATCGTGCCGTCGAGGCAATTCAGATTTCCTTTCGAGGACGATGGCATCATAATAATAATAAAAGCAGAACCGAGGTGACAGGGGTGCCTACTCTTCACTTTCTTACACAACTTACCGTTTCGATCAGAATTAAATTTTAACAGATTTTAGAAATTCGGCCCTCGCATCTTCTCCCTTCAAGATCAAATTCTTTTTCAAGGAAAAGAGTCTCGTCGGCTTCCATTATTTTGCCTCGAACAGTGGCGCATTCATATTTCTTTGTCTTTTCCCCTTCTTCCTTCGATCGAATTCCAAGAAAGATAATCAGAATAAAATAATGCCTTTAACTATCTTATTATGCTACTAGTTGTAATTATTGGAAATTCCTTTTCCGTTCATATTTTCCTTTCTCATTTGCTTTGAAATTGAAGAAAAACTCCCCCTTTTACTTCCTTTGTTCATTCTAAACCATTAATACAAACACTTCAGAAGGGTTGGCATTATGCTTTCCTTTTTGCAGGTATAATATGTTCGAAAAACTTTGCATCCTCTTCCTAAACGCTTCCCGCTATTCAAAATCCAAGGATTGATTCATCAATTTGTATCACACTATGATATGCCCAAGGAAAGCGACCGTATCTACTTTTTCCAGTTTTTCTCCCTTTCCTTTTAAGTACTTCAATCAATATTATTGTCACAATTCTGTTAATATTTCATCCCTCTGCTATTCGTCCATTCAATCCACTGCAATCACTTATTCCCGCTGATTTTTCGGCAAGACACGACCTATGCCGTCAACCAAGGAAACATTTTCTTACAAACGCACTACTCCTATCATGCTAATCCTAATCCCTTAACATTACTTTAGCATTACGTTGAATGACTCATTCATAAACTTCCATCAACAACTGGCAAAATATTCACATGCTTTTTGAGCGTTTTTTATCTGTCTTGGTAACCTCGCAGTCTTGGTCACACTTTTCTTAGCTGTTTCCCCATACTACGACCCGCTATAATTTTTCGCTTATATCTGTCTCGAAGATCACACTTAGTCTATAGTCTGTGGATAAGTTAGCAGCGCATGCATTCGAGAAGAACTCAGAGACAATGGGGAAGAAATACGCAACGGTGAAGTTAACAATGCGCATCCCAAACCTATTTCAATTACCGACGTGCTTCCGCGCATCTCAAGGTGACTAGCAGCCAAGGCGCCCTTGACGATGTGTGAGGTCAAATGAGCGGCTTGAGACTGGCGAACGAAATTTGGCTACACGGCTTGGGCGCTCTAGACGAAGCCGATAGCGTTTCATCACTGACTTTTGCCCTGCAAATAATTGGAGACAAGGCACTGCGATTATAGTTCCACTGCTTTGAACACATTCTATCCGTGGGATAGTGAAATTTTCTTCGGGATTTTTTTTTCAATGTATTAAATTTTAAACTGAAAGATTTGATTTCTTCTATAATCTCGGAACTCTATAATTGGAACCGTCCGATACAAATATCTCGTCCTTTAAAATACTCTCACCTACTGTTTGTGGCCATCACTCTAAGATTCTAACAACACGCCGCTTGCCGTGGTTTCATGTCAGTATGCCAGCCGACATTCTGTGCAGCTTGATTTAGTCTACCGTTATTTTTCTCTGGATTCATGGCCAAAATACGTGAATAAAACAGCTATTCACAAGAATTTTGCAGTCACGATTAATAGAGAAGATTCGTATGATGTGGTCATCTTGTGATAGTTAAAAATGATTCTATATCACGTCAACTAAGAAATCTTTTCTTGGGAAAAATAAGGCTTCATGAAACTCGTGAAATATCATTTCATTCGTTGTGAATTTACACAATATAGGCCTCAGAAGGAGGATATAATTGACATGTTCTACTTAGTACTTTCTCCGAATATCTGTGTAGTCGTTGAAATTCCATCGCATCAGTAACTCGAAACATGATGATACGAAAGCAGTGATTTGAATAGAGTATTTTTTCGAACGATTTTAAATAAAATGTCAAATACCGGTGCATGCTACACCTATTTTAATTACTGCATTTGATATAAGGGTTGGCGCCTCTTTCATACAGCCGTTACCACATTTTTTTAACTTAGTAGGGCAGGTGCAGATGCACTGTTCTTGTTAACGTTTTTTTGGAGTCGCTCATAAATTACGTACCTAACTAAGTTAGGAGGAGAGGGATTCTAGCGTCTGTTACGTTGTGTTACATGGAGCAGCTGAGAGTCGAGGGTAACGGTTCGACACACCTATTACGAAAATACTGTTTTATCAAAGGAGCCAAGGGGCTAGGAGCTTCTTGAAAATTGCAGGTGGCAGATCGCTCAATTATGAACTCATTAAGAACTAGGTATGTGTCAGACATGGTCTCCACAAGCCCTGTAATTCAGCCTACTTTAGTCCCGCTAAAGAGGAAATAACTGCTTTATTAGGTTTTTATTCAATGTTGGGGAACCGAATTGGCTATTTCATTATTCTCAAAAACGTTAAATTTGCATTTCCTCTCGAAATAATACTAACCGGAACATCGCATTTATCGTGATGGTCTTATTTCATTAATTTACTCAAATTAATGAAATAAGACCATTTTACTTAAAATAGGCCCATCGATGTAGTAAATCAGACTTGTGTAACCCATACTGTTGTGTGGTCTTTGAGTTAAGTTCGACAAAATGTGATGAGGTTATATGAGGGGGTAATCACAGGAGAGACCTGAAAATTATAACCACCTATTGTGCAATTTGTGGCCAGTAGTACCTAATGATTACTTACAATTAGTGTGTAGGGGAAGCTTGGAAAACAAATTTAGCTTGTGCACTCGAACTACTAGGTCGCAGAATGAGTGGTTGCAATAAGCCAAGAACGAAGCCATGATGGGTTCAAGGTGAGTAAAGGAGGGATAGGTCGAACGAAAGACTACCCGGTGAACGGTTAAAAACAGCCATGAGAATGAAGTCATCTTGGAGTGGTGATCATTCAGAGCGAAAAGCAATCAAAGCGTAGAGATTGAAACTACAACGATCTCTTTGCGCATTTGTCGGATCATTGGAGACGATGTCCTCAGCCTTAAAGGTAATCGATTCTATTTAGTGCAGTCGATGAGACAATTTCGACAAGATGCGATTTCATTTTTTTTACCAATGATCGTTCCGGATACATTTTGACCTGATTTCAGGTCTCATTTACGCTTACAAAGGACAAACCTTCGTTGTTTATTTTTTACTCAGTTATGTCAGTATTTACTCAATAGAAACTACGTAATAAATGCAGTGGGAATGAAGTTTTATGTATGTCTTCCCAGGCATATTCCGTATCACATTTTGCTCGAGTAGTAACAGCAGGTGCGCCTGTTAGGTGCTCACGTGTTATTGCGTAGTGAATCACTGGATTGAGTGGGAGTGGATAATACCCACCAAATTATTAAGGTTTCTTTTGCTCGTCAACTTCGTTCCCGCCTAACTATAATCTTGTGTTCTCAATGAATTAATCATCCACCATTTCTTTTACAATAAAAAGAACATATCCTGCAAATAATATGAGTTAAGTAAAATGATGTTACTCACAACACCTAACCTTAGTGTTACACTTCAATATGTCCTCAACATCGAAGGCCGAAAAATATATTTGCCTTATTTATTGGTGCTGCATCTGTAATCAGCTCTTTCTACCACGTCAACATTAATGGAAAATACGTCAACTGCTGAACTTTCCTGAACAAAGAATCTGACCTTCAATCAGGAGTCATGTGCACGAAGCTTCAGAAACGAGGGACCTTGAAAGGTGTTTATGAAAAAAATGGATTCTTACAGTTGCCCCTGTGTAATAAGCCAAGGCTGCGGGCTCAATACCTTATTTGTGAAGGAAACAGGCCTCGAGTACGACGCCAACTCAATGGACAGATGATAGCCACGGTTGTACATTATAAACTATCCTTGCCATTGTCCCTACCCATTTTCTGATAGTAAATTCGTAATAATTCCGTCATCGCATCTAAACGAAACCGCTACAAGTGCCTTAAGAAAGACTTACGTGACGTCTTCTTTCTGCGATCATTACTATCGAAGATACCTCACTTAAAATTGTATTTTTCACTTGAATTGCTTTAAGGGGGGAACGCTTTGAACTCGGATTACTTAGCCGAAATTCCATGGGAATGATTTTGTCAAACGGGGATAGGTGTAATAAGTTTGAGTAAAGATATAAGCGAGGATCTTTAGTTTACGAAAGTTGTTACCCCCAATCAGTAAGTATATCAAAAACGTTTATCAAGGACAGGAAGTTATTAAGTGTGAATATATTTTTTTAATTGGAACGCAATCTAAGCAATTCTCGACGCCGATACTATCTATTCGAATCGAGCCGAAGTTGAAGCCCACGGCCAAGAAACGTCCATATGATCTTTATACTGTAAAAAGGATGAATATAACTGTTGTAGGCTTCACTTCGTATAAGCTCCTACAGTGTTCATCATTAAAATAAAATACTTCGTACTTTTAATCATTCTGAAAAAATAAAAAGAATTTTGTGTCATTTATAATTTATAAATTAATGAAGGATCATTCAATCTCCAGTTCCATGCCTCAACCTGTTTTATAATCCTTTGACATCATAGTCATGGGATGTCTCCTCAGCAGGCCACTAAAAAAAAAGAAAACCTCAACCGTTTGCACTTTGTTGAGTTAACGGTTCATCTACCACGGGAAATACTCATGAAAATGACACTCGATAAACACTGAAAGCAAGTGGTTGAAGAACGGAGGACGACAAAAAAGTTACAGAAAGTAGGGAAACCAGTGGAGGATGCGCGTACCCCATATCTGAGGAATTTGGGTCGTCTGAAATAGATAACTTGGCGGTGCATTTACACCGAGACCATTTAAAGGGAAACCCAAGCGTCACCAGAAATACCTTGTACGTCAAATCATTGGGGGGAGGTATGTATGCATAAAAAAAACTCGAAAGCGGAGAATTAGACAGTTTCTCAAAACATTAAAACATGTATTTTCTTTAGCTGGAAGATTAGAATCGTTTTTTACCTATCTCGTAAAAAAATATCGCTGAATTACATATTCCTGACATTTCTTCGGGCCAACTTACACGATGGACACCAGACAGGAACATTTGGGAGTACTCAGAATTATAGCTTTTACGGCTATTTCATGGGCATCCGTTCGCGCAAGTTGAGGAGTGTTTAGGATGCTATTCCGATGGAACATTTTTTCATGCATCTACTCACACAAGTAAGTGCATTAAGAGAGCAAGCCTCTACAGGCGCCGAGATAGTGCTTAACGTGTATATTTCGGTCGGCTTGCAACCGGCCACGTAAGGTTCTATAGTTACCTTCACTTCCCACAACTTCCTCAACCTCGATTTTGGAGGACCGGCTCAAGAGTGGTTAAGTAGTATACTTCAAACAGGTTACCACGAAATCCCACACTCGACCTAAGCTTCTCGCGACTTCATTGTCTTTTTGACTTGCTGCCTTCTATACATCGGCCCACCCAGTCAGTACAAGGTCTCTTGTTTGTCGCCTCCCCCTCCCCGGCAAAATAGTGGAAACATTTCTTGTTTCATTCCTTCACGAATTATGTCTCTCGTCTTCTCAACGCCATCCAAGTGGGTGTGCACAAGAGATTCCAATGCGTGCCAAACGTTACTCACATTCCGATCAAAAAATATCGGCGCTATTTGCTGAACTTGGGTGTGATGCACACCAGCCTGGTTGGAATAAACAGTTTGTAAAACGGTACAACTAAGGCAGCGCAGCGCATTTTTCACAGTAGTACCGTCAGCTCTATCCGTAATTCTCACATTAAAGAGGTCTCATGTTATTTTTCATCCGCCAACGTATTTCCCACGGAGTTTATAAGCTTACTTATATTTACGTATGTACGATGGATCATGAATCTAAAAAAATATCAGAACACTTATGAGAGCAGAGCATCCATTCCCACGTATCAATAGACACCACACAAACTTTTCTTGCCGTCGATATGAATTAGCCGTTGCTGACTAAAGGCTGTTTTCCGAGGTGAAAACATACTGATATATGTTTCCGAGAGAAAACATTCAATAGCTTGCATTTCTTAAAATAAGATTTTGGACAGAGGTGCAGCTATACATCAGAGAGGTCGGTGCCCCATGCCTTGTAAAATGCGCGCGGCTTTGCACTTTTTTCGATTACACGCGCGTTTCAGTCATTGGAGATCACCAGTTAGTTGTAACTGAAAGGCCCATTATGCAATCCATCTCCAAGGCTGCTAACAACCAAGCTGTCAGTTTTTCAGGTGAGACGTGAGTCCAGCCTTAGAATGAGGAAGTTACAATGACTATAATGAAACTCTTATGTATTATTATTTATAAACGTAGAGGAATTGAAACAGCCATATACAGAGCACCTAAGAGAAGTATTTAAACAATACCAATCATTAACAGGAGCCCGTTTTGACCGCGTGGTGTTTCTGCATCCAATGACTATTAGTAAATACGGAGTTAACTGTTTAGTAAATTGAAGTCGAAAGGAATCCTGAACGAGATACCTTTAAACCTTGGAATATTGGCATTGGAGAGGAATACATTGGACTTACGATTTTTTATTAATGCATACCACTATCATTGTTTACGGGAGAGGAAGGACGCTTAATATAGCACCACGTCATTATCTTCACAGAGGACGAAGAAGCGACGCCAAGATCCCAGCGAACCAGAGCCCGCATGGTTAAAAACTATGGCGTAGAATATACGCTTTGCCCACATATGTTCGCCATACAGCAATGCTCCGACGTCCTTCGAAGATTCTATGAATTAAAAATTAGATGATTCATTTCGCGCGAAACTAATGCCCACTGATGACTTGAGATCTCGTCGAGCAATTCGAGTCTTGCGCAAGAGAACCTCAATTTTGCTCTCGCTCGCACATTCCTTATTATTAAATGGAAAGAATTTGCATGTCTCATGGCTATTGCATTACCCAAGGCAGTGTCCCAAAATCAAAATGGAAACATTGTCGATGGCAGAAAATGTGACATAACATGCCAGCTCACAGTACCTAACATGGAAGTTTACACAACCGTCTAGCTCTTACACTCGTGGAACTTGATGCAAATTGACTCTAATCGGTAAAGGGTTTCTTCGAACTGCGAGTGCACGATATCCGTCTATATTGTGCATCAATGATTATCGTTCGAATTTCAAAATAAACAGTGTTGTTGTCATATAGGTGCTTAACTGAAAAACCTTCACGAGATCGCACGATGTAATCAGCATCTAAATGGAGCCCCCCCTCAAAAAACGAAGCCTTCACAACCGGAAGTATCTTCGGCACCAAATACCACGTAAAACTAACGGATCACGTGAGGAAACTCCTCGACATTGAGGTGAATAGTGCATACCAACGAATATTTGATATAAGACAACCGGGGTGGTTACTCTATTTACTATTTCAGCCATCTGAAAACTAATGACTAATAAATGAATGTGGTGCATTCATTAATGCATGCATAACACGTTAGTAACGTACTTCAAAGTCAGCACTACATCTTCTTATAGTAGTTATGATTGGATAGCGAGAGATAGCACTGGACTGAGAGACTGCAAATTGTAACTACGAATTGCAAATCATATGGGCAACACTTACGAATTTTCGCAAATAGATTTGCAATAGAGTATTCTTGGTCGAAACTGGTCAAAATCCGTCTAGGCCCTGGATAATATATTACGTTCACAATCATCACATTACAGCAGAAAGGAGCCAAGTTGCTGGGCCATTTTCTGAATCCGTACATACCGATACCTCTATTTGTGAGTCTTCTTTTTTACTTCTGCTTGTAATCCTCATGCAAAACCGTAACTTCCTACCCGCTTCCACTGGCTCGTAATATTATGCATCCTTTTATCCATTGAGAACCGTGCTTCAGAACTCAAAAGTAAAGTAGGCACTACCTCACTGAATTCAAATCGTCCATCTCAAGATCAAAGGAGTGTGCGCGTCTAAATATCGACCAATACGATGAATTACCTTTTTTATACGTGATTGAAAGCAACTGTTAAGAAAACTCTATTTTCTAGGAACGAGTAGCAGTCCTAAATATTTACGACGGAGACTGCATTGTCTGGATTGCTGCGTTTCACATAAGAGCCACTTAAACTTACCATGCCCGATCATCATAAGAAATGTCATCTCTTATCAGTCCTGAAATGCAATACCCAATTGCACAAGGGGCGTCTTTTTTTACATGAGATGTTCCAAACCTACATTATTCTCGTAAGTGTTCTACAAGAAGGCAGTACAAAATGGGCACAGCCACGGCTCGGTTGCAATTAAGCCACGACGGCGAATCGGCCGCTTGCATGCCGACGGCAAGGCGGGAGATGGAAAAGGAATGGCTATAGCTGACGGTGGCCGAGGAACGCACGGTCAAGAAACGGTACTCGTGAAGTGGTTGAGCGGAGGAGAGGGAGGCGAAGAAACGACTGAAGAGTGTGGAATCAAAAGTGGGAGTGGGGAAGGGGAGAGGGGGGAAGAGCAGTAGTCAGAAAGGAAGGCGCAAGAGGGGGAGGAGGGATGGATGAGCCAACCTGTTGTTGCTGTCTGTGACAGCGGCGAGATCGTGGAGCACCATTAGGGTGGTTGGGGGAATATTGGGGCTGCGATTGAAGTGGATGGCGTAAGCGAAGGCGAGAAACGGAGAATAATTGGGAGGCGAGCAGATGACTTTCGGAGCTGAAGACAAAGAAAATTGACCGAGGATAAAAAATAAAGCATGAGACAAAGGAGCAAGGCGTTTCCCTACCCATTCTCTGTAACGTAACTTCGCACTCATCCGAATGCATCATCATAGGAGAAAAATGTTATTGTTCCACATCCTTTCTTTCCATTAGTTACTCCTCTGGTAGAATCGAGATAACATAAGAGTCAAATTAAACAATGCGTTGTATGTAGAGGAGACTAATTAAAGAAGGAGAATATGCAAAAAATCAAGGAAAAATAAAGTCTTTTTCCTCTCTCCCGTGGGCCCCTGGAAACTGTCATGCACCTCATAGATTTCTTGAAGATTTTCCAAAGGTCGAACCACTGCACGGCACCCATACCCTCATCGGGACTCGGACCTGTGACCTTAGGGTTAAATGGTGAAATTAAAAAAAAACCTCTGGACTAACATGGTCGGGACTACCCTCTGCACGGACCGTTGAACTTGTAAAACTGCTTTTCCCACTCTCAAATCGTCGTTGTATGTACATTCCATAAGGGAACGGCGCATCTTCGGATTAAGTTCAACGATTTTTCTCATCGCAACGCTTAAAACTGAAGCGGCGTTCGCACTAGTTGTGCTTTCCTTTATTACAGCTTTGATATAATTGTTACGTTTTCAACCCTCCTACATTACATGCCTGCATCAATTTCCTTCGGCCCAGTACATCACATGCGATAAAGAACATAAGGAGGAAAGGACCTCCCTGGATACCTATCCCTTCCGCACGAACGCCACGTTTAAATCATGACACATACCGCGCGTGCTGGTCATTTCCTTCTCGAATTTTCAAAGAAGCGTTTTCCGTGACTTCCGAGAAGGTGATTGCCCGCGCAGCGAGTAGTTTCAACGGTCCCTACTACGCTGCGCCCGTAATTATCCCGCAGCAGATTGCCCTCGGTTTGAGTTACCCTCCTGAGGATTGTTCCTCAGCGTAATGTCCAAGAATCTGGAGACGAGAGTCTAGCGAGAGGTAAGATTTTTCGCTCATGGAAAGATAAGAAACTTGTAATCGACGGATTGGAAGTAACATGCTAATTGCAATTTGCAGGTATTTCCCACCAAAAAAACTCATTTTTACTAGACCGGAAAGCGATTATTGAATCCCTCGCTTAACGGACAGGTGTGTTACCAGATAAGCCACCTCAGTTATTAACTGGTCAAACATTGCGAAAAACAGCGCAATTGCGCTTTTCTATCGCAGTAGTAGAAACACATGGGATACCGAGATGCTTGTATCTCTAGTCACCAAAACTCAGCAACCTATCTGTCCATAATAGCGTGAACGACGTCACCTGCCTCATCGCCTCTGCTTGTAACTTGTACCACATAAATTTAACTGCTCAATCGATGTTTTCATTTCTACATTCATTCATTACCCAGAAAGGAATCTCTATGGCCTTTTGCATTATGTGATCATGACTGAGATAATCATACAAACACCCATGCCTGGGATTGAGAAAATTCATCCAGGCGAGTACTTATAACTCCACCGCTATACCGAGGTAGGCAAAAAACATCAAAATAGCCCATATGCACCAAACAATAAACGAGAAGCAATATATCCCAGGTATTTGCGAAATAGACGACAAGAGGTGATTAAAATGAAGAACGGAAAAACTCGGCATGCCGGGGAATACATGTCGATCTCCGACTGATAGAAATGCCGTTCTCACCTATTGTGTCCACCTTCAGAGGACGCGATTTGAACATGGAAATGAGTTCAAGAATCATTAATGATCGACACGACCTCTTCTGGGGGAACCTCGCTACCCCCGGTCCCGCTTGTGCTTCGGTGGCTCGCGTACCTTACGTGCGCGCATTGAACTCCCTTCCCACTTGAGTGAGTCCACCCCACACAGTGCGTCTTCAAATGGTTTGGGTGCCATAGACCCCGGCCTTCTAGGGCATGCGGGTGCCTCCTCACCTTTTGTATCATATCCAGCCCACTTCCGCCCATTACCGCTGCCAACACCTCTTAGGCCATCCCAGCCACCATACTATCCCCATGAGACCGCACACTCGCCTTTTTCTGCGGTCACGAACACAGGACGCCATCTCCCTCGGGCGCAGTAGAATGTGGCCTGCTCGGCGAGACGACAACACAGGATGCCTGCCCTCCCACGCACAGGACGTTATACCCCGCCGCGAAGGCAGCTTGCTTGTGAAGGGACTAGGGGGTGAACGAAGCCGTTGCTCTGAAGGAAAACCTTCGGCAGGGATCGACTTGAGTGATTAGAGTTGAGCACCACAAGAAACTTAGGTCTTCAGTCCCTTAGCCAGAGGCTGAGCATAATCCTTTTTCGAAATTACCTTTCAATAAGGGGTCAATGAAGGGGTCAATGAAGGGGCCAATGAAGGAGTCAATGAGGTAATTGCTCTGAAGGAGAATCTTTGGTAGGAATCAATTCGAGTGATTTGATTTGAGAAACGCAAAACATTGCAAGTTTTCTGTCACTGATTGTGAGCGAAAGACAAAGTAAAATCCCATCTAAAAAACCACTCTTCATTCCAAATTCCTCGTCCACCGATGGTTCTGGTTAATTTCTTGAGAAAATAATGCTTCAAGCATTTTCCTTAAACACTGATAATGATGACATTATTATTTTCAGGAATCCATCTTCTCCATAAGGTTGTATTTTTTATAGATAGTGTGCAGGGTGGTGTAGGCACTTGCCTGTTTCTGCTTATGGGCTCAAATTTATTCCCAAGTTTTGCTTTAGTGTGGTGGAGGGATGATGTGATGAGGGATGACTGAGGGAAATTCACAGTTTGCAATGAATATCCCCTTGTCCAAAAGAATCCAATGTTTCTCTTTGGTTTTGAGTTATTCACAGTCCATCTAATTTCCAAGTAATTTTGTTCCCACTGACCATTATTACAAATTATTTCTCAGATCTCAATATTAAGAATACCAACTTGTTGTTTTAAGTCAATGGCATGTTTCATTTACTCGCTGTTCAACGTTGTGCTTTCAACAATTAAACCTAAAATAAGAGAACTCTAAAGAAGAGTAATACATAAGTATCAGCAGAAGAAAAGAGCAGATATTCATATATGCCAATCTTTAAAAAAGCTTTTAATGAAATAATCCCTGATAAAAGTAAAGATCTTCATTCACAGTTTACATTACTGTATGTAGGGCATAGTAACATACTCATGTATCTAATGAAATATTTTTTATTTTCAGTGCCTCTCTACTTGAGTCCAGTTGAGACACACTGCATGAACATAGACTACTTCATTCCAGATGTGGACAACCAGACCAAGCAGTTCTCTGAGGATGCTATGACTAGGCTACGTGAGTGTTAATGTCCTCCATTCTTGTGCCATTAATGGTTTCATTATCATTAGGTGTAACCACTTCCTATTTTAAAATAATGACGAAACATGTTTAAACAATAATTTCTAAATGCCTTGGATACCTTTTACAATTACCATACTCAAAACTTTTAGAATACAATACCTTCTTCTTTGTCACAATAATAATTAAAAACAAAATGAGTGCTTGCCACAAAATTTAGTATCAATTTTTAACTTACAGCTATCAAGGAATTTGTGACTGATACCACCTTTAGACATCCAAATTGCAAATCAATCCTGTAGGAGGGTTACCACAGGGATATGAAGGAAGAAATGTTTAATGTGATGCTGAAAGATGTATCTATAGTAGCATGGAAGTTATATGCATTTTTATAAAAAAATGGAAAAATCCTGTTTACTAGAACTCAATTACAGAGCACTTATGATGTGCTTACTTATAAAATATATTTCATAAAGTTGAGAAATAATTAACAGAGCAAATCCTCAGATCAATTTTGACTCCTGTGCATCTGTCCATTGTTAATATTTGAGAAGAAAAAATATTCAGAATCATATAGATAATACCATTCGAGGTAAAGAGAAGGTGAAAATGGTCCAAAAATTTTCATGGACTTCTTAAAATTTTTCATGAATGCATTGACCTTCAACTCCATAGTGTTCACCACATATTTAAAAAAATCACAAAACTTATTTAGCAATAACACTTGAGCTTATGCCTACCAGTTTCAATTAACCTAATAATCTGAATACATTTCTGTTGCATTTATGGATTGGATTTGAGTCTAAACCTTTTTTCTAATACGAAAAAATCAACAGCTTCTTCCATATTATTAGTGAAAACAAAGACAATATTAGCCATGCCACTATAGTATAGGGGAGGAAACCTTTTTTTCTATGCTTTCATTCTACTATGAGCAGGCTGCAATTATTATATATTTGAGTAAATGTCAACAAATGCTATACATTTCAGGCTAGTCCATTCAAACACTAGAAAGGAAAAATATATTGCAGTCCCTTGATCACAGCAACCCAGTCATGACACTGATATGTTTATATTATAGAGTATTCTGTGGAATAACCATTTGTCTTACGAAGAACTCAACATGGATTTCCAGGTTACTTGGTGACCTCTTCAGAATTTGAAACTACCACCATTTCCTCCAACCCAGAGATTCTCATTATCATAGCCGGATAAAGGGAAATGTTATTGAAATTCATGTGCAGAGCCCTATCTACTGCTACCATTTCTTTTTTCATTTCCTCGTATGCCCTACCCTTCTCCATCCCATCCATAAAACCTATTCTTTCTTCCCCTTCCCTGCTGCCCCAACATCTTTCCCTCTATCACAGCCTTAAGCAAACCATTGCTCCTCATTACCGCTTCCAGCCACCTAACCTGCATCCCCCTGATATCATCCATCCATTCCTCACCCACCATACAAGCACCTTGTTTGTCTTCCTTTCCATCCACTGCACCTTCTCCATCCCCCTCCACACCCACACCTCAAATGCCTGCAGCTTATTCTCCACATCCTTTCCCACTGTCCACATTTCTACCCTATAAAATGCTACACTACATATCAAGCTCTTTACCATCCTCTAGTTTATATAATATGGACAAAATCGGGAGTGAAAATTAGATTTTGGGGGTGAACAATGATGGACATTAAATCAAAGTTCACTAAAATTTTGTTCCTAGGTGCTATCAAGAGTTGACATTAAAATCAAATTTACTAGCCAAATTTTAATCAAACTGGACATTGAACTCCTAGCTAAGAATAATCTGGGACAAGGGTCCCATTGAATAAATAGAGTAAATATTAAATATTTTCTTGTTTCAAATATTATGGGGGCGATTAGGAAATAGTTTGTCGAACAACCCTTTCACATAGGTAGTTAAAAAAAATTAGAAACCCTGTTAAATGTCTAAATATAAGCCTTAATTCCCAATTTGGAAGGTCGATTTTTGCAGTGATGTGAATCTCTTTTTGGCTTCCAGTTTCTTCTTGCATCTTCATTTCTTTACATTGAGTTTTTGCCACCGTTCATGGAAGAACTATCAGGAACTTCCAAAGAAATTTCAGAAGAATTATTTTTACTTTTAACTCTCCCTTAGATCGACACCTGCATCATAGTGGGTCATTCTCCATCCTCAGAGTCCTCACCCCTCCTCTGTCCTTGGATTGGGTCTGTTTTCAGCATTACACCTGCGTGCCTCACTAAAATTTAAAGTATAGAGTGGCATGTTCTAGAATTGTCTCGAGAAATGTGGAAAAGCTAACTCCAAATGGCACTGAGTTTAATGCCAATGTCTCGGTTAAAATTGTTTGGCCTTTTTAAATTTCAGTTGCTCTTCTTTCTCCTCCTTAAAACTTCCTCATCATTTATCTCACATTCACTCTCTTACTTCAACCAAAATGTAAACAAAAAATTTATTTCCAGCAGAAAATTGCCATTGAGAGGCACCTCACATATTCAGAATGATTCGACTAACAAGGAGACATCGCGTGACTGATGTACGAGGAAATTATTTTCTGAAACTATAGAGAGAATGCGGGAAAAGTGTCACGGATTTCTTCCACATAGGCCCGGGTTCGAGAGAAAAAGGTTATTAAAGAATCTTCCTCCGAATAAATCCTTTGCAAGTGCATGCATCGCTCAACAAACATTGTAGCCCAGGGGGTTGAAGTGCTGAGCTGGTCATCCTTATATGGTGGTTGGGGTTCGATCCCAGGTGACGGCACTTTTTTTTTCTTTCGAATATTTTACGGAATTACTGTAAATTGCCCACTCTCATACATTTTCGGCAGTAGCAACAAATTTTTTTAAATTTTCAACCTATTTGCTGGATTTTCAATCAATCCCCTTGGATGATTTTCGAAGCTTATTTCGTGATTCTTGTTTGGCCGATAATAGACTACACATGCTGGCAGACCTAATATGTTTAGATTTTGAAAATACAAAGATACTTCCGTGAATAGGATGGGCTTCGATTGGTCGTGGGTCTTTCTCAAGGCCGTAAACAATGAACAGATTATTACTTTTTAATTAGAAACGATGTACTCACTTAAAATTTCCCAGGAGCCATGCTCAAGTAATGACATTTGTCATCTGAAAGTATGCAATTCCACGCCATGAATGAAAGGTTAAATTCCTTCAATTGAAATAAACATGAGGTGGGAAAAGAAATAGTGTTATCATTACGTGATGTTTTTTTGTGCTGGAATATCTTCCTCTCCCCCAAATTACAGGCTTCGCTTCAATATAATATGTTGCTCCGCAAAAAGGTCATAGCAAATATTTTTTACATAACCCCGGAAACAGTTACCAACTCTTTTTAACCTATATCATGTTCACTATTGAACAAGAAATAGAGCAACAGAAGTCATTCCTCGAACGCGGTTCCTATGAAAATTTAAGTGAGTGCATCTTTGCTAATTAAAAAGTAATAATCCGTTCATTGTTTACAGTCTTGAGAAAGACCCACGACCAATTGAAGCCCATCCTATTCACGGAAGTATCTTTTTATTTTCAAAATCTAAACATATTAGGTCCGTCAGCATGTATAGTCTTTTTTCGGCCAAACAAGAATCCCAAAATTAGCTTCGAAAGTTATCCAAGGGGATTGATTGAAAATCCAGCAAATAGGTTGAAATTTTAAAAAATTGTTGCTTCTGCCGTAAATGTATGGGAGTGGGCAATTTACAGTAATTCCGTAAAATATTTGAAAGAAATAAAGTGCCGCCACCTGAGATCGAACCCCAACCACCATATAAGGATGATCAGGTCAGTGCCTCAACCCACTGGGCTACGACGTCTGTTGAGAGAGGCGTGCACTTGCAAAGCATTTATACGGAGGAAGATTCTTTAATAACATTTTTCTCTCGAACCCGGGCCTATGTGGAAGAAAGCCGTGGCACTTTTCTTGCATTCTCTCGATAGTTTCAGAAAATAATTGCCTCGTTTGGATCCCAAACATCAGTCACGCGATGTCTCCTTGTAAGAGTTGATTTTAGAAACGAACTTCTGGGGATGAGATTGGTACGATGGCTACAGAGCTGGCTTTCAAATCCCAAAAGTGGCAGAGATTTTTTCAACAGAATCCCAATCTCTAATTAGGTCCTGTATGGAGAGTACTTCAAGATCTAGTGCTCTGTCTGTCATAAGGGAAGATAAACTGTGGTCTCCCAGGAGCCTTCTGTTCAGAACAGGTTAACACCGATGCTGGCTTCTCTTTCCACTTCCTTATACATATTCCTTCCTTGCCTTCCTACCTATCTTAATGGAGCAAGTGATCATCATTTTTGGCTACCACCCTAAACAAATAATTGACTTAATAATAAGTAAAAGTGACTCAGGAACTAAAAAAGCTTCTAATAGAGGAAATTTCAAATTAAAGTCAATACACTTAAACTGTACATAAAATTGAACAAGCATCATTGCAAATGAAGCCTCTTTCCATTGATTGAAAAATTTCAGTGAAAGAAGGTCGTTGTTATGTTGCATTGTATTTAAAATTTGTATTGGCATTTCTAACACCCCAAGGTCACGGTAGTATTGAGCAAGCAAAATTGACTGAAAGTATACTTCATTTGTCTGGCCATTATACACACCATACTTGGACAGATAACTCATAACATTTTTCACTAGATGTTGGGATATAAATTTCTCAGTGTTAGTGGAGTGATGATTTTCATCATCACAAATTTCCATGCATATGATTTTAAATTGAAGTCTATAGTCTCAGCCTTAAATTTATGAAAATTCATGTTACAGAAATGGAAAAAATACCTCAAATTTCCACCAAGTGTTTTATTTTGGTTCTAACTAGTTTTCAATGAATACATATATTATTTTGAGGTACAGGGCTTGAAAAATATGTAGTTGAAGATGATGCCTACACCATGAAAACTAGGTATATGGTACCAAAACAATTGGTGGAATTTTTTTGTATCACTTCTTTGATTAATTTGTTTTGAGCTTCTGAAAAAATCAGATAAAAATGGTACCTACTTGAGCACTTACAAAAGCATACCAGCTTTCAAATTTTGCATTTGAAAAATTGACCATTTTCATGATAAAGATCCAGAGGATGTGTGTCCTTGGGTTGTATTAATCAATTTTCATATTTGCTGAGCTCATAATATTGGCCCTCTTGATAGTAAAACACCTTGAATAAATAACCATTGAAAGATTACATAAAATTTACATGTATTGAGATATAAACAACCAGTACGCTTGTTAAGGGGCTTAACATAGCTAAAAGTAAACAGATAATGTCTTAAAATCTTAACTAGGTACTGATAGATGTGACTTGTTGGGCAGTCTAAAATCAAACAATTTTTCCTTTCATTGAAAATTGTTTCCATTCAATTTGAATAAACTCATGAATGTAATAAAAAATACATGTAGAGAATATTTTTCCCATTCTTTCCCTGTCATAAGCATCCATCCACTGGGAATTTGGCATCAGCAGAATTGATAATTCTGTAAGAAGTGCATGCCAACTACATAATTAACAAGAATTATAAGTATCACTTTTTTACACCTATTGCTATTCAAAATAGCCCTTTTTTATTACATTATGAAGATGCTCACTCATGTGGCTGCTTGAATGAAGCAATTCTCTCAGAATAAACACAAATTAATTGTATGCATTCATTGTCTTATTCTAATCCCTTTTATCTCTGAGGGAAAATTTTCAATACGATGAGAAATGTAGGTGATTGAAATCCTATTTTTTGTTGCAGATATGGGGCGTTCCATGATAGCTCTCTTCATTCTCGCATTCTTCACGGTGTTCATAGCCTTTTGGACAGGGGTTGCTGGATGCTGGAGAAGATCACCAGGAAATATAACAGCAACAGCAATTCTAATGCTATTCTCATGTAAGTTGAAGCGTTCTTCACATACCAACAGTAAGTAGCATGTATAAACGTGTAGTGCCCTATCTACCTCTAATATTTCTTTCTTCATATCAGTGTAAGTCCCACCTTTCTTCATCCCGTCAATAAAACCTATTCTCTTTCTTCCTCTCACCCGTTTGCCCAACAACCTTCCCTCTATCACGGCCTTCAGCAAACCATCTCTGTCATAAGCATGTTTGGCTTTCTCTAAAGCATCATTACCCCTTCCAGCCACCTAAACTGCATTCTCCTAATCTCATCAACAAGTTTCCTCTCCTTGCCAACTAGGTCAAGCACTTCCTAATTTGTCTTCCTTGCCATCCACTGCCCCTCTCCATCCTCCCCCACACCCACATATTCTCATATTTTGGGTAAGATTGCCAGTTATGTAAGTACAGATGTTTGTATGTCGAGCCTTACGTAACTCGGGGACTGCCTGTTCATACTTTTTCCATTCTAGGCAATCCTTACTTAAATAGGTTTTTAATGAGACAGAGGTGCCTTCTAATGCCTTATAGTACTTACTACACCATGAGAATTCACCATCCATTATTCAGAATGCTATCTATACATAGAGAGATAAATTCAAGCAAAAAATCTTTCTTAACTCATCGAAATTCGATAACAGACATAAGCATGCATGAAAGCTCTCGGAGCCATTTAAAATGGAAAGGAATCGTATTATGTACCATGAATTAATCTAAAATATTGTATTTCAGGTCTCTTAACAGCTGGAGGTATGGGATTATGGCATGGTGTTGAATACTACGAAAAGGAAAAAGTTATTGGTGAAGAATTCTATCAGCAATGGGACAATGTAAGTAGACAAACAAATTCAGTCTGAAATTTACATCTAATATTGTTAAGTAATTCAAATCAAAATGTACTACAATTTATTACAGCGAGGAAACTTTTACAAACCACATAACAATAAACTCAACCACGACCCGGGTTTCAACGGCTAAGCGTCATCATCAGGTGAACAAAAGTGTACAGCAATCCCTTATATACCTTCAGTCAGTTGAGGGTGGGGTAGTGGCGTTGAGGGGGGGGGAAGAAGGACGGGAATGGACAACAATAGCGGAAAGGATGGGGGAGTTGGCGGGCAGCAAGTATTCGTTTAAAAGATTAACATCAGGGTCAACATTTCGTTTTAAAATTTCGAGCTGTTCATATGCATTTAGCTCACGTCGGTTATTGGTAAAATGCAGTACTTTAACTTTAAAATCACTTTTATGGTCACAGGTTAAAAGGTGTTTCGCAAAATTGCTCTTTTCTTCATGGTCATTTTTAAAAGCACTATAATGTTCTTTTGTTCTTATCTGGAAACTTCTCGAAGTCTGCCCCACGTAGACACTTTGACAGTCATTGCATGACAGTTCATATATACCACTTCTGCACATAGAGTCCACTTGTTCACCTGATGATGATGCTTAGCCGTTGAAACCCGGGTCGTGGTTGAGTTTATTGTTATGTGGTTTGTAAAAAGTTTCCTCGCTGTAATAAATTGTTGTGATGGAATACTACAAAGTTTCTGAAGACTACGTTTTATTCTTCAAAATTTACTAATTGATAGGACAAAAGACAAACATAAATTGCTCATGCTATTGGAATGGATCAAGCCTGTAATTTCTAAAGCATTATCAACTTATGGTGGTTCAAAGTAATCCACCAATGCCATGATTCAGATGCACAAACTCTGGAATAACAGAAGTTTTGTTAACCTCCAATAATTTGATTATTGGTCAATATATGTTATCAATAGCATTAACATGTCTAATTGAATCCATGAGTGACTATGTTTATGAAAATGGCTGGCTCTACTTATAGAAAACAGCAGAGAAACACTTTAACACTAGAAGGACCAGACCCGTCATAACCTCTACTTACTTAGTCATATTGCCTACAATTTTTTTCTGTCGTCTTAATTTTTTCTAACTTTTATTTATTTTTTATGGTACGTATTCTGAGAAAATAAAATTTAATTTTTTCACATAGAAATAGAATTATACCACCTGTCTACCTTAAAAGACCAACACCTGTCAAAATGACGGGTTAGGCGTTTCTATTTTTACGTAACGGTAACGCGTGTCTTATCCAGGAAATTACTACATTATATTACATCTGGCCATTTTCATGTTTTAGTTAGCACATTTATGTATTTAACATTCCTTATTACATTTCGATTGGAAATAAGCAGCATATCTGTCATACCGTGTGGCGCGTGGTAGGTCAGAGCAGTGGAAACAGGAGCGACGTCATCGGATAACGTAACCGCTACCACGAGAAAAAGGACATATTTTATTAGGGAAAACCATAAATGAGTAAAATCTGTAATCCCATTCAGTTGTGGGATCTCTAGTCTCCCTTGGGTGGAAGAGATAAAAGGGAAGGGTGGAAGGGAAGGAGCGGGGCACAGGAGTTCGGTGCTCTAGGCCAGCCCAGGGTACCGTTACCGCATGGAGAAGAAGAATCCCCATTTGGAAAAATCCAAAGAGTGGGACATGTTTACAATCCTTTGTACTACAGCGATTCCTTGTGTCGTGTGAGTGGCAGGGATGAAAGGGTTAGGGAAAGAAAAGGCCAAGAAGGGTTATGTCGTGAGTGGGTGGCCTTACAGCGCATATATGAGTGTGGCTTCAGAATTTTCGCAAGACTTATGGGAGCAGTGCTTCTTCCTCGAAATTATTTGTAAAAAATTACTCAGTTATATTGATAAATAAAGAAAAAGGTTATATTTAATGAAGTTATCAATTAATTTGAACATAAACAAAGAAATATTTAAAATAATTACTACCGTCGAAATGACGGGTAATGGTCCTTCTAGGTGGCCATACAACCCTGGTCCTTCTAGTGTTAAACTTTAGGAAAGCACTTTGAAAAGGTTATATCAATAATATCAATGAAATACACTCAAGTTTTATGAATGAGAAAATCAACTTCAGAAGCAACACTAAACAATCCATGGTCAGTGTGAAGCTAGTCATTTGTCTACATTGTGATTTTAAGTGCCAAGTAGGGTAAGAAATAGGTAGCTGGTTTTGTACCTAAGCAAAGCAAGTAGGCCTATATTTACCTACATCTACCCTGTGAGCCACTACAGAGGTGGCAGAGGGTGTGAGGACACCTGCCATGAAGGGGGAGGGAATATGAAAAGGAGAGGACAAAGGTGAATTGCTGGTTAACGGAGTTTCTAGCATATACCTTCTGTCTCTAGCAGCTCCCAACATATTCCTTCCATCAGCTGTGCAAAACTCTTTGCTCCCTCATAGCAGCTTTTACTTTCCTTTGTATTTTAATTACGTCACAAATTAAATCTTTCTGTGCAGGGTCGTAACAGCTGGCAGTGTATAAGATGAGACTGGACCAGAGTAAAGTAGCATCTCTCTTTCACTTTTTCATCATAGAATTATTCTACTATTTGCTAGATAAATATAAGTTTCTTCCATGCAGTGCCACATATATTTTTATGTTTTGTCTAGGTCTGAAATTACACTGATTTTCAGGAATTTGACTTAATCTGACTACCTTACATTTACCCCTCCCACATTTCAGTTATGGCATTGGTGTGATTTCTTTTGTAATAACTGCATTTTGGAAGCCATTGAAACTAAAACATTCAAATCAGTTTTCTGAAGGAATGAATAAAGGGGCTCACGGAAGTCACAGGTAGGGTGGAATGATAAAGCGCTCAAACTCCAATGCCACCCATATGCTACAACCCTCATACTTGCATATCACCCATTCTTACTGGCCCTCATTCCTACACAGTCATACAAGCAAGGACACACACATAATCACTCCATTACCTCAGAAAACATCTACGTTGAATAATTTGAAGACTCATTACTTTACAACACCTCACAGGTACGGAACCTGTGATAATACCCGTGCATTCAAACGAAACTCTTTAGCTACTCATAGTGTAAAAACGAATCACTTCCGGACATTGGTACCTTGTTAAAAAATGATCACTACATTTCAATGTACTACCTCACCTCCTTTATCGGTGTTTTTTTGCAACACCCTGTATATTCAGGATGATTTTTTAAAATGCAGCCTCCAGGGAAAAAATTAATATGCTAGAAAAAACCCAATTTATGACAATATATCAATCTCTCTCTCTCCCTCTGCAAATATCTAGCTTCATTCTATTTTAAAAATTTCAATTATCTAAACGCTTAAATTTTCAACCATTGGTAGCGCAACACTTGGTCATAATGAAGCACGAGTGTACGTTTTGTGGTAAAATTATGAATGAATGTTCTTTTCCTTTAATGAAATTTCTTCCACAGCCTTGTGAATGGGCAGTTTTGAGGAAAATTCACCTCTGCATTAAAGCAGGTGTCATGTTAAATTTTGGGAGTGGAAAAAACTGAGTTTGAAATTACAGGTTCTGCGAGACAATGCCACGAGCTGGTATGGTTGGTCTTACATCCTTGGCTGGCTTAGTGTTGGATTCAGTCTCATCTCATCAACCTTGTTCTTTGGTGCAACATACTGCCTTCGCTCTGAAAAGGAGGAAGAAAATGCGAAGAATGTGCAGTACATCATGCCCAGTGAGAATCAATATAATGGTTTAAAAAGCAACTAAACCCGCAACCTGGAGTCAGCTCACCATCATGCACACCACTAACAATAATTGGTTCCATTGCCCCATCTTATATCTCTATTTTTACAGGTGCTGCGTGACAACACCGACATAACATATGATTGGTCGTACATAATCGCTTGGATCGGTGTGGGCTGGGCACTAGTATCTGCAATAATGTTTTCTGCAGCTGCCATCTGCTTAAGAAATGAGAGAGAAAAGGAGGAGGCTATGAACATGCAATATATGATGCCGGGTAAGCCCTTTCCAAGGGATTTTCAGTGAGGAAAACTTGAACATGTGCACACCTCCTTTTCTCAAACAGCACAATCTTACTCTAAATTGTCTGCATACTCTCTCAATACCACATTTTGTACTGTTATTTTTAAAAGTGACAAGTCTGGATGCAGTGTTTTAAAACTGACACCCACCGAGGGATGGCATATGTAATATCTTTTGCAAATTGAAGCATCATTTCTCGTAAAAATTCACAAATAAACTACTCTCAACAGAAAGAGTAAGATTTATTGGCAGGGCAGTGTAATGGATTATTTGGTGGAATTAGTTAACAACTGCATAATTATAACTGCTTTAATGGAATAACAAAGGGCTAAAGTCTGAGCTAAATGGTCCTGGAAATGGATAATTAACATTCTACTTGGGTCATTTGGGTACTTATCACATAATTAATTTTTAAGAAGCAAATTAGTAAGATTAAACCTTATCATTTGCCTCAGATATCATTATATACATCAATCATTCCTTTCACTATCCTCTGCCTTTTCATCTATATCATTCAGAGCCATTGAAATGTAGCTATTTAATAACTGGCATAACACTTATTAAAAGTCTTCATGGAATTAAACAAATGCTAATCCAATAAACATATGCATAATGCAAACCACAACTACCCCTCCCTCACAGTCCTAGCCAATCAAAAACAATTTTCCTTTGATATTAGTGTATCAATTAAAAATACTCTTATTGATTTAAAAAAAATGAACTGCTTGGGGAAAATGAAATGCATTTTGGTAATGGTGCTGACATGTCTTATATACCTTATGCATATAGGTTAATTGCAGTATAGCCATATCAAACAAGGTAATAATGGTAGCTAGCTCAGCTTTGATAGATGATTTTTTATGAAAATCAATATTAAGGTCTCCACATGTCACAAGGGATTTGTTTTCATCTTTAAAAAACCCAATAAGGGTTTCAAACTTTTCTATAAATTATGTATACATGCATCAGGTGATTGGTACAGAACCACGCAACCATAACATTAATGGCTGGCAAACATATTTCAGCTGCTGAATGTTCACAGACTTTTTCGTGATTTAAATAGTTAGTATGCTTTTTTTCTCTATATGTATTTGACACCACCTTTAATTAGTTTCGCAGTACCGCCATTTTTTAATTTGGAGTGACAGAAAATGTGGTAGCTGTTTTGTACCTTAAAAGTAGTGCAGTTTTAGCTTCGTCATGCACAGTGATCCAGTAAAACATAACACGCCTCTATTGAAATATGTAATGAGAAAATAGTCAGAATTTTAAAGCAATTAAAGATAAACAATTTTGTTTCTGATTCATTGAGTATTTTAGTACAAAAGATTGTAAACTTCCTGTTGTTGGATTGAGACAATTGATCACCTGGAAAGTGTTTGGTTCCTGCTGAGTAGGAAAGATTTCCAGGAGGTAACTTATCGTTAGCAAGTAAAAGCCAGCAATCAGTAATAACGGAATATTTTGAACCCAGTTTAAGTACATTTACTTTAGGTAAGAGCTCATGCTTTTTTCCACCTGCGGTTACTTGAATTAGTTTCCCTTATTTTGAAATAATTTCATAACTTCTTAAATGTCTATGCATATAACAGAAAAGATCCTTTTCTATTCAATTGAACATCACCTTTCAACAGGTTATTCAACCAGTTACATAGGTCACAAAACATAACCTTTAGAAAGGCTAAAGCCCATCTCATACTTTCATTAACTTGTTTTAAAAATACAGTTTTCATCTCTCCTCTATACAATGGAATTTACAATAATCATTAGCTATCAAGGAGAGGTAACTAAGATGAAACTTATTTAACACATCAAGTGTGGGTAACATTTTCTCTAGTTCCCCAGATCCTAAACTCTTAAATATAGCAAGTATAACAACTTGTTGCCATCACTCATGTGAGAGACACACTATAGTTGGTTGAGCAGGATATATCACTTAAGAGTGGCATCTACACTCACCGTGTAAATGGTTCACAATATGGATACAAAATATGCCTGCAGGCCTGACAGTGAAAATATGTTGAGGTACTCAATATATTTTCACAGTCAGTGGTACATTTCAATGAACAATTTTACATTCTTCTGTAAAGAATTAAATCCTTAAATATGGATATTTTCAAGTCCCCAATCAGACATGGAGCCCTGGAAAGAGGTAAACTGGTTTTTATCTGTAACCTTTCATCAAAATTTAAGGTTTTCCATAATTTATGCTAATATGGAAACTGCACGATAGCGTAAATAATTAAAATGGATCTCTGCATGTCTGTCAAAACAAAAATCTCTATGCATAGTTCTTTAATGGAAAACAGCCAATTCCACTCAGATAAAAAAACCAAATCACTATCTCCTTGAATACTAATATTCCCAATGCCTCAGTAATCACCTTCATAGCCATAGTTCTGGTGCAGGTTGGGAGTTGGATTATTATATTGAATTTCATTAACAATTATATTTATGCCAAAAGTATAGAGTGTTATTTTCAATGTAAACATCCTTTTCTGAGCTAAAAATAGCTTCATCAGCCTGGGCCAAAAAACTAGACTTAAAAAAATATCATTGGATTGAATGCATTCCAAATCTCAAAAGTCATGAGTGCAAACAATTGTTCCACAAATGCCTAAATATATTCAGCACTGACTAAACGATTTTCAAAATCTATTGGATGAAAAAAGTCATAATATTTCTCTAAAGGGGTAAATTTCATTTACATTGGGTACCTAATCCACAAAAATGAGAAAAGTTAACAATAGTATGAACTAATATCCACTAACTCTCTCAATTTTCAGTGCACCCACAAAAGCAGCAGTATGCATATGGATACAGCTATGCCTACCCAGGACCTTACTACCATGGCTCACAGTATGGACCCTACAATTACTAGAGGAAAAAAACTCTTCCAACAGAGACCCATCTCATAGCAAGGAATCACAATGACTCTCTACTGCAGAGTTTCAAGTGATCAACGAATATTTTCTGTCCAAAGGCGACAGAAATGATGATCTAGTGATGAATCGATGAGTTAAATGAACATCTAATTAATGATTCATCAAAGCAAAATATCTTGGTTGCATATCAAACCTCCATGAATAACAAAGTTTTTTTACATATTCAAGTACTTGTATATAAACACCTCCTTATTGAGGTTTTATGAAAGTTGTTTTTCATTTTGTACATAGTTCATTCATAAGTATAAATTGCTAATTTTAACCAGACCTATTACGAACCAGGAGAAAAATGATTTTTTACGCCCATGAAAAGATGGTTACATAAGTGAAGAACAATGGCTGATTTTTAACTCCAATTGTGTTCCCCCAATAACGAATAAGTACCATTCAAATTACTGGTGTGTATGGAAGTGACAAGAGAAGTGCAGTGAGTGAGTGAGATACTAATACTTTGTGTAATCATAGCAGGGAAAGTTGTGCTTTCAACATGCACATCAAATTTAATTATAGATGAAAAAAATATTTTAATTGAAGGTCTGGATATGTACTTTTAAAATTACAATAAATTCTTTTTTATACATTTTGATGTATTCATTGTTCCCTTTACAATAATGCTTGGATATAAATATAGAAATGCACATACTATAAGTACGAGCAGAAAGTTATGTTTTCATTTAAAAATATTGCTGGTTTTCCTGCAATGGATTGGGCTGGCTCACTACATTCAAAGCTCCACTCACCACACAGAGAACTTAGAACAAAATGATAAAAGAGTTATACTCGTACTGGCACAATGAAGAGCCAGAAGGCCTCTAAAGAAGTACAACATGCAAAGCCATCATGCTATTCCCTTTTGGGGTAGGCACCGTCAATGAACTTAGTCACTGCTGTTAAGCCTAGGAAACTACTCTAGTCTAACAATTTCCTCCCTAATACCCTATCCTTTCATGCCTCTATCACTCCTTCCACATCATAGTACTGCTTCCTATATGCTCTCCTATTCTTAAGACTCCTACTAAGAGTCACATCCACCCATGACTTTCTTGGTCCACCCCTTCCTTTAACACCATTCACACTTCTATCATCTGTTTCACACAGTAGCGAATATAGAAATTCGGGGGGGGACGCTTGCAGTACACTTCAGAGGGATAGGGTTAGGACCCTCTCGGTCCTAACCCTATCCCTCTGAAGTGTACTGCAAGCGTTTCTCAGGTACCCTATTCCCACTGCATTTGGCCTGCTATTATGCTAATCAAAAACTTAGTAACTCCTGATATTTACATCATAAAACATAAAGAGGTCAAGAAAACACATCATATGAATTATGCTTATCCTGGCAACCCAGGTTTCACTAACATACAATGAAGGCGAGAGAGAACACTCTTGACTACTAAAATGTTTGCTTCTTTTAAAAAGTCCTCATAGAAAATTGAAACTATGTAGGAAATTCACCTCCATAAGCATACTGGTACACAAACTGATCCTGACCACTACCCCATTACTTGCCTATATATTTAGTATAAATTTTGTATCAAACACATTACCATTGAAGACATACAATTTTCATCAAATCCACTCTTTATCTATTTTACTATGCAAAATTTTTCCAACAGCTATTGAGTTTTGAACAAATTACATATGAAATTTGTCAACATATTATTATTTTCAAATATCTTGGGGCTGAGAGGCAGGACTAAAATTAGTGGGGGTACTAGAAGGGAAAGTTGCTCGTCACGTGACTTTCCCAAAGTCAACTAGGATGCAGGAGGAAATTCGCCTAGCCTCTCAGAAATTCAGTTGCTCACAGACCTCCATTGAGAGCACTTTGTGAATCTGCTTGCTGCATAGCCAAATTCAGTTAGCCCCCAGGGCCTCTCTCACTGTGGGCCACACAGATTTTACGAATGAAAGGGCTGAGGGATAATCTCGGCAATTTCAAGCTTGGAAGCACCCTCGGAAACAGTCCCCTGCCCCCTGGTAGCGAAGACCTTCAAACTGTTCCAGGTTTTTCCGAAAGGCACCTGCCCCCACAAATTTTATGCCCGCCTCTCAGCCCCAAAATATTTGAAAAGTATAATAGCTCTCATTATACTGTAGGTCACTTGACCTGAAAAGGTTTAACTGACACCAACATGTTGATGCAATATTATTTGTAAAAGGAAGTGTATAAATACACATACCTAATTGCCTAGTTATGAAAGAGAATTAAACATTAAGAAACATACTAAAGTATGGGGCCAAAATTGAGTTAAAACATCTCTCATCACTGAAGATTTACATTAAATATCCCAGAGTGATTCCTTCATCTATTTTCCATTTATGTACTATCCAACTATATTTTGGTATTTCACACCCAAAGAGTTTCCTGGTTTTCTCACATTCTCTGATTCCTGCCCAATGGAAATGGTGTATGATAGCTTCAATATCCTTGAGAAAATGAGATAAGATTGGAAGGGTAATTTCGTAGAAGTGGGAGACACTCCAGGGGGTTATCAATCCACTGATTCCCCAGTTCATCAATTGTTCCCACAATCAGCCACATAGTATGCCTACCATCAACTTTGGCTCCAGTTATTATTCACAAATAGTATTATATAGGCAAAAAAATCTCCATGAATATGCATAGTAGTGGATGTAGGTAATAAGGATGGGAGACAGAAAACAACAGAACAAGACCTTAGGTGAACTACAGGTTTGATTAAAACTTTGGACTTACATCAGTAGACTCAACCAGGTGGAAATGGCCACTGATGGCCATTTAGATTCAAGTGACCACAAATGGAAATTCCAAGGAATGCCAAAGGATCCAAAAATCCTAAGAATCGTCTGTACTTCTTCCCATTTCCTGCTCTATCCATTATTGCTTTCAGGAGGCTTGTATGTCTCAGAATGTATCTAAGTTATAAATTTGCCTTTTCTACTTCACAGATTTTCTATCAAGTATCTCAATGTTAAACACTGCAGTATCTTAACATGCCAGCTCTTTGCAAGACTTCTTCATTAGTGATTATTTCCTTCCAGTTGACCATAACCTTCGATAACACCACATTTACATTTCTTCCAGTCCTCTTTGTTTTATTGCTGTTACCATCCAATCTTCATGCCATTAAATAGAAAGCTCCAAATGTACGTTTGAATGAAATGCCTCATTATTTTCAAGCTTGTGTTTTTATACCCCAAAAGGGATGAAATTCGTCATGAAAAAATCACTTGTCAAAGAACTGGGAAACCCTGATCTCCCAATAGCTGGTCAGGAGTGTAAACCAGTTACACCACCAAGCCACCTCAGTTCAAGGTGAATTTTAGCAAGGGCTTATATATATCATTTACTGGAGTACAGAAATCATCAATGTATGCCAAAATATGCCATTGAAAGTCATAAAAAACTATGAATCGAGAGATTTCCCTAGTTTTTCTTCCTCAATTGAAATATTTTAATCGTTAATTATGACCATAATATACCTCGTACAGCTTACGTTCACCTTTCTAAATAAAAACCACAATGTTTCTTGTATGTTGAGATGTGTATTTGTAACATTCAACTGTTAATTTTTCATTAAAATATAAACCATCATAAGAATCACAGAAAAAAGCATTGTGTGTACACTGCTACATAATGCTGGTGTTGCAAACTTTCTGCAGAAGATGGTGTGTTTCTGTCCACACCCACACTCATTCACATGGGTTGGTGGTGTAACTGGTTAACACCTCTGACCAGCAACTGGGAATTTTGGGTTCAAATCCTGGCTATTTCAAAAGATTTTTTTTGTGGCTAATTTCAACCCTTTATTGCACATCTTTGTACTTATGCAGGTGACTGCGTACCTAATAATTTATTTATTAATCACGTCCAAAAACAGCTAAAGACCAATTAAAATGGACAAATAACAACATGAATCCAAAGAAATAACCAAAGAAAGACCTCTGTGCATTTTACAGTCATATTGGTTGTTTTTTCAGCTGTGAGTGGATTCTTTATCTGACTTAATCCCGTTTGCTTTTGCTACTATGCTCACCACAGCTTCATCACTTCTTCCTTCACCGGTGATACAACTTCTCAAATAGCAGAATTCTTTCACACGCCACAGGTTTTTCTGTCTAATTCTGAGTGACTTCATCTCCTTGATTTCTCCCAAAAACCATTATGTATCATGGTTTTTGAAATGGTTGTTTGTACATAAATATTCAACCTGTAACTCTTCAGTTTTTTCTCCAAGTAGTTTATCTTTCTTGCCGTATCTTCCTTCCTTTCTGCCAAAATGGCTACGTCACTCGCTAAGTGCAGCATTAAGCTCGCTTAGGTCAGATTTTCTCCATGCACATGTATTCTTCTTTTTTACCCCTCCTTTATTTCATTTACTGCTTTTCCAAAGTAAATTTTGACAATACTCCATTCCCAACTTTTGCTGCTTTTGCATTGCAACCACATTTAGTAACCACCAACTCTTTGTCATACATTCTGCATAAAATTCTAGTGGAAGCAGCAGATTGTAACTACTCATCTTCTGCCATTTATTGAGAGAAGTCTGAAGCATTTTTTATTGAAAAAAAAGAGCAAGGGATAGACAAAAAGTGGGTACAGAAGAGTGGATTGAAAGCTCCAGAAATGGGTAAGCAAAAAAAACCGTGATTCACCAATTAGTCCCGGTAAGAAAATGGCTGAGAGCCAAACTAGGAGCTTACAGTTACATAATAAAACCTCTTCACACCCACTTTCCTTTACTGCTGTTTCCCTGGTCATTTTGGCCTAGTAAGTTTGTCTACCAATGAAGCCTAGGTTTTCCGTGAGCCTTCTTCCTCATTGAATTTAGTCCTCATAGCAAAGAAGTCCACTCCCCCACAGACAAATGAGGTTTCTCTTGAGTCCTAATACCTGAATTACCACAAAAGTCTCTAACTCTGTGGATAAAAATCTCATCATCTTCGTAATAAATGGACTAATAACTTTAAAATATTTTGAAGAATTAAGTATACTTTCTGCACTTAGGGATGCAACCCCTGCAACTGGTTCATAGCGCAACAACCTGAATTACTATGCTATTATCACGTCTCAGTTTTTAAAAGCAATAATAAATTGTTGCCCAAATTTACTTCCAGCCCTAAAAAAACCAGCACGCATTCACCTGAGTTCCACTGACTTTTCCGCTTTTACACGATGGGACAATGACAGATAGCCAGAAGGAATAACGAGACAAAAGCGAATAAACGATCACTATCAAATAGAATTTCAAAGGAATTCCCCTAAACTCTCCATCTCGCCAAAAAATATATTCTTACTAACACCCTTCCCCCGTCATTACCATCTCACCAGAAATTTCCATAACCTTCCCTCTTCTTTACCCTCCTCAACTCATTTTATATATAAATGCAGTGTATTCTTATTCCTGGCTTTGTATGTACCTGATGATGATTCTAAGGCATTGAATAGCAGTTTATCAATTAAACACTCAAACTGCACAGTACTAAGTTTTATTTTTTCCTTAATAAAGAGGATCGAATTGATAAAGAGGTAGCTGATATTAAATATGCTAAGAAAAGAGTATTAAATATATACAGCAAAAAATATCATAACAATACCAATTTAAGAGTACTTTTTTCACCTTTCTTTTTATGGAACCAATTTTCTGTAGTTTTGGACACTATACAGTCACTGTGGCTTAAGACAACACCATTACAGGAAATGTCATTTAAAATATGGACAAAATTAATTGAAATTGTTAAAATTAGAGATTAAGTCAAAAGCATTGTGATGAAAACTTTCTCATCTAAATCTATAAAATACCCTGCAAGCCACCTCAATGGTGTGTGGCAGGGGGAATTTTGTACATACAAGCGTTAATCAGGGTTACAGTAGCTTTCCTGAGCTGCTAGTCATACCAACGATCTGTACTCGACTTGGCCAGAAAAATACAGTAACACGTCTTCCTTAATACAAGAAATGACAATCATCGTCAGCCACTTTTACATCACTAACACATAATTAAACAAATTTTCATTAACCAGTACGACAACATAACATTTGATAACTGTAACAATTATTTTCATTTTACTGAATAAGTCTCACTCCTTCCAATTCCAAATGACAATACTCAGTAAAGTATCCTAAAAGAGAACTCAGGGCAAATATTTGTGTGTGCGTGTAGTAATATATATGAAACAGTAGCAACCACAAAACAGAAAAAAATAGGTGTAAGGCCATAAACCTCTCAGGAGTCTCACAGTATCCTATGGGATACCGTGAGACTTGCGATCTTATAGGATACTGTGAGACCCACAAGATTGTAATGCACTTGAGGACGTGGGAGACCCCTACAAATCTTCCGTAGCTACAGCTACGGAAGATTTGTATGGGTTGTGTAGAATCCATGGATTCTTGATATTTGAATAATATGGATGATATTTTTAGGACTCAGGAGGTATAAAGGAAATATTTGAGTTCAGGGAAGAGCGAGAGTTGCAGTGGACCAATCTTTGGATTGAATGAATTGAAAAGCCTTGAGTGCAAAATATTGGTTCTTAAGGTACTGGTAATCATTTGTTTCAACTCATCATCTGGAGCTCATGTTCCACATCCTTTAGGTAGAGACCGAATTCATTGGCAATAAAAAGAAGGTATATCGGAACCCGTTATAAAATAATCCATGACAGTACACAGAATATAAACGAGGAAAAGATCATAAACTCGGTAATTTTTACAATTATGAACAAGCGGAGACTTCTTTCGGCAGCCAAGCCTAGTCTTTACAGGGTTTCTTATCATTGACTTCTAATTCAATAGCCATGAAAAGACATACACCACAACAATTCCATCGCATTAATTTAAAAAAACTACGGGTTTCTCGGGTAGTAAGCTAACTAACAAGTCACGGCTAATCAATGTTAAGCGCAGTAAAAAAAATAAGACTGAAACCTCTCATGAAATGAAAAGAGCAATGGAAAATTCGCATCAATTCTGGTAATTATGCATTACTTGCAAAGAATAAACCTCGGAATTCGGTGAGAAAGTGGACGAGGAAAACAATTTTCCAGAACAAAAATCATGATGAACAATACTTCACGGTGAATCACGGGACGAAAACATACATAATACAGAAATAAATTTCACAAATTTTTCCGGAACTTGACGACGCAACGGTTACGCTTACGGCAGACGATAGTACAACTGGCAATGAGAAAAAGATTGTTAGTAAAATAAAATGCACTCTTTCACCCTTAAAAATAGGTGTAAAGTACTGCTGTGGCTCTGTACGTTTCAGAGTGAAATCAGGAAGAAACGAAATCCCACAATGCAAACAATTACCCCGGAACCCATACATTTTATTCATAATTAATCACTTTTCACGAGCTACATTAAGAATGTCCCGTTCACCACAGAGTAGGCACCCTCATTTAGTGTTAGATGTGCACTGACACAATTTTAAATATCAGCTAGTCTGTATTCTAGAGCATCGAATGGAGGTATTCACATGCGATATGCAAAATGCACTGAAATAAAAAAATCATGAAGGTCGTTACCAACCTTCGCCACACTAACTGCGAAGAAATTCTGATAATCACAGTTCATGACAAACTATAAATGATGACTAAACATCAGCAGGTTTCCATAACTTACAGAGCGAAGTCATTGGATATGACTTAATTTTTACATTTTAAAGGAGCACCAAGGAATCAAATTCCTATAATTTGACAATTTCTTCAATATCTTTCAAATCAGGGATTCAAAATCAATATCAACGATATTTGTTCAAATTAGCGTACGGGTTGCGATTGTCACTTGATATTAACTTCGCCTTGCCCGTCAGGTGGCACTATATCTAGTTAAAAATTTGTGATTGTGTGTGTAGAATATCTTCTTGTATATTTATACACTTTAGACAAGGAAATGTTGTGAATAGGAAGCATATATGTGGCTAAAATAATTTTTTTACAATATGGATATTTCATAACGTAATTAGGTATTCGTCTAATTATCTGAGGAGCGGATTTCTCATATGCTACAGTTTCAGTGCACTCTACAGGACAGGTAGTACCAAAATCTCACATCTGATCGGAACGTACCATCCTGCAGTTGGTAGAGTTTATTCCCTTCTGTAATTTGAACGGATATATATATTTTCAATTTTGGTGATTATTGAAAATAGCGAAAGTGTAAATCTGCATTGTTACCAGAACGTATTAAAATGAGTGAAGATAGAGAACGAGAAGATGACCCTTTACTTGATATATGGATTACCAACTGGGAACAGCAGTGTCTTCAGCACATAGAAAATGAACCAGACTACGAGGTACAACTTCAAAGTGAACGTGATTTAGTGAATCAGAAAGTATGGAGTCAATTTCAAAATACTGCCACTGCCATTGCACAACTGTACAAAGGTAAATCTTGCGAATATGTTTATGCTTAGTATTTGTTTACTCCGCATTCCATTTTTTGTTATTATGGAATTTCTAATAATAATTTTGCAGATCGCATGCAGGGAGTTTCTTTGTGGCTGCCTTTTCAGACGGCTGCGGGGACAGTTACGTCGTTGTATAAAGGTAATTTTTTTTCGTATATGTGGTGGTGAAAAGGCACTATTTACTCATTTTTAATGCCCCAATTCATAACATTTATGCTAGTGTATTTTTTATTCAATGATTTATCTCCAATTATAAAGGTTTTGTGGTGGTAATAGGCAAATGAAGTGTTCAGTGCCATGTGCCTTTTTCTTTGATTTACTGCATAATATTGCATGGGGTTGATAGAATAACCAATGTAATTGTTGGGAGCCTTAAAGCACCCAATGTTTGGTATATTTTGTAGTAATACCGTGGAATATGTGGAAAGTGAGTGGGGTGAGTGGCAATCATAAGGCTGCCATTTTGTGATCACTGAGGGTGTTATATTAGTAGCCTATTAATCTTAACTTTTCCACAGCTTATCGTCAAATATTTATTAGAGTGCATGGGAGAAACGTCTTAGTTCACTATATAGGTATTGTGTGATAAATTTGGCCGTAGATACATCAGTGTGACTGCCATCTTCTTCACACATTTTTTTCCTTGATATTATAATTTTTATTGCCTTCTCTCATACCTATTCGTTGTGCCACTTAATTTTAAATGTTGATAAACGGTTCGCTAATGCTAGACTATTACATTCTCTTCACTGTGAATATAATTTTATGTTGCTTAAGCTGTAATACTTTGTGTGATTTTCTGCCTACTTTCAGAGTTGGACTTGAAGTATTAGATGTGAGTGAAATTCATATTTAATATGCCTCAAAGGGAATTATTCATGTGTTCTAATTATGAATATTATACCAATTATATCTTATAATGTTAGAGTGTGAGATTATATAATCATTCCTATTGTTTCTGTAATTTATTTGTAACTACATGTTTACACATTTTGAAATATCCTATGTATAAGTTTTTCAAATAGAAGCTAAAGGGCATTTCATTGGTTGTGTTATTAGCTACTAGCATAATCAGCGAAGAGTATTTGTGTTATAATTGTGTACAATTTATGGGCATGGTATTTGCATTCTGTTGAGTTGCCATCACTATGTATCATTTACACCTTTTCCAGTGCGTTCTTTTCTCTTTGGCTGAGTGAATAAATAATTATTGCAGCTAATTAAAACCTTTTATATTGTCAGAATCTTCTGATGCCATGAAACGCCTTAGTGAAATGGGACAACAGTGTGGTTACCAGAAAAGAACTCGTGATATTTTGAATTGGGTGCGTAAGCGGCGGAAGCACATTCGAAGAGAGGATCTTATAGCATATCTAGCGGGTAAACCGCCCCCACCTCGACCTCACCACACACATCACCCTCATAGTCACCATCCTCTTGGGCATCATCACAGGTATTGCGAATTAAAATATTTTAATTGCTTATAATTAAGTGAGTATATGTATTGCTTTTCATTCCACATGTCATTGAGTGTTTTCATTGAAGTGTCCTCTTTCTCAACTCAGTGAAATTTTATTTTACTATTGCTTCTGAGGGAATAATTAAAGAATGATGTGTCATTTATCCCACCATTTGCTACACCAAATCATTTTTAATATGGCTAAAATGTGATGAGAAGTATGGATATTAATCTTGATCGACTATTTATTTTCAGTATTTTAAAAGTGGTCCTGGTATCTACCTATTCCAGATAGTACTACAAGCCGTTAGAATGTTACTTATTTAGTATTTTTTGTAATAGTTTATTTTATTCTTTGTATTACACTGAGTGTTGTTCAAGAATATTCCATTGACTGAAACTTAACATAAAATTTTGTCTGATTCTAATTTTTTTCTCTCAGATTTTATATTATGTTTGAGAAAATCATAGGGTTTTTGTAATTTATTGCTGTTTCATTTTAATATTTTTCATAGAAACTTGACGATTCAACCAAAATTTCTGAGTTTGCTATATTATTGATAGTCCTTACCATGATTGCTTTTGACCTGCTGCAATCACATTGGTGCAAGTGTTGAATACCATATGATATTTAATGCCGTTCATGAAGTTAGCTATGTTTTATTTTTATCTTGAATTTTGCAACTAAATGAACCTTAATTTGTTTTGAAATTAATCAAATGATCTTCTACCCTCATGGTTGTTCATTGCAGGGGTTCTCCAAGACCTAGGATGATTCTTGATCGGACTTCACTTTGCCATACAACTGCTACTAACCAAAATGATAGCCACTTTGACCATCAAAATCCAGGTGGCATCATTGTCGATGATAATCTGCATACATTTAGGGAAGCCTTAGCTCTTTCAAGTAAGTAAAGGATTTTGAATTTCTATGTCCTAAATTTATCATAGGGTCATATAAGCTACATGCTATTGGATGACTGCCAATATTGAAGAACATGAGTGGTAGCCATCTTGTTTGAGTCCCAACAAACAGCTGATTCATTAAAGTGAATCACATATCCTGTTTTTTCTTATAAACTGAATGCTATGACAATATGAAACCAAGTTTTTCTTTTTAAATTTTCTGGAATGGATTGGTAATTTTTTCCTGTCAAGTAAGCATATCACGCAAATTCTGGAATCATTACCAGCAAATTTGATGCCCTCTTTTTTAATTTTAAGGGCCAATTGCAAATTCTGAAATTTAGGTTTATAAATAGTAAAACTTTTAATTAGCATACATTTTACCAGATAATTTCATTTATCAGTGGTGTAAGGCAAAGTTTTAGAAACATTCTCTAAGGAGATTGGTTTTTCTATGTGTAATATTCCATCAAAGTCATTTGTATAAGGGGTTTTGAGGTTTTTATTAGTATGAATGCATAATTTGAGCTCACATATAGTTGCCGTTGATTGTGCAACTATTTTAAATGGGACTTAACCAGGTAGATATTTGTCTGGTAATCTTATTGGCTAAATATTTCCTGTGAAGTCCTGTATTCTCCTATGCCATGTACCTCCATCTCTCTTAAAAGCAAATAATGCTTATTTGGTATGACATCAAATAAATTAAAAGGTTTGTATAAGATTTTCATTTTGTAAAACTGCTAAAGAAATTACATCATTTTGATCGTATCAGTATTTTGTTCTGTATCTTCCTGAATTAATTGTGTACTCCCTATGTTCTCCTTAGTTTTTTCTTAATGGGTGATGCAGTTAATGGTACTCTTGACAACCAAAACATGGAAAATAAGAAAGAAGAAAAAGTATGATTCACTGTCTGTTATCCAGGATTTTCTAAGCTTAATGTATATTTAAAAGCTTATCCATTTTCAACCATTTCATCAAATCATACAGTTCCTTCATTTTTATGCTGTTTTAAGTCTCATATTCTGATTTCCCTCAATGTTTCAGATTCTCCGCTGCGTCGCCGTTCAAGCCCGCATAATGTTCCTGAACTGAGTACTTTCATCACTAATGAATTTGCACGTCATTGCAAACGCCCTGCTCCATCAAGCCCTACTCATGATGTAACTATGGACTCTCCTACCCACAAACGTAGCCGTCTCATATGAAGAGATTGGCATTTATAGGGAAAGGAGCGTGATAGGCAGCATTGGAAGTTTTGTGTTGAGAAATGTGTGTGATATTCGATGAAAGACATATTTGGAAGCAATATGAAGTTCAGTGATTATCAATGGAATTACAGAAGAAAGTGTTTGGCTTGATATGGAGATCGTAGGTCAATGAGGAGGTGGATGTGTTCATCTTGGAAGTCTTCTTGAGAATTAAGTGATATGGGATTAGACCTGTGGTGATTCTTGGGAGGATGAAAGCCTAGTGTCAGAATGGAAACAGCACCATCAAATGCCTTGCGTTGCCAATTGTAGCCTTTGTTCTGTAGTTATTCCACAAAATTTTCTGCCTCATCTACAGTCTAATATGAAGAAAATGTAAGTCTCCTAATCCCTGTGAGAAAACCCTTTCCCTGAATGTTTTGATTTAATGATTAATTTAATTTAATTCAGGCTTTGTCCTAGCAAAATAGCAATTTGGTCGTGCCCTCAAAATGCTGTATTATTAGCAATTTGGAAACTGAAGTGACAAGCTTGTGCCATGATGTTTGCATTTGCGAGCAAACATGTATTTTCCCTGTTGTAACTTAAATTATAAGTATATATCAAAGAAAATGAAGAAAACTGCCCCCTTGCATAGTTAATGTAAGCAGAAATGAATGAAATTTGAAAGTAATATAAGAGTGTTCCATGTAGATTTTCTTTACTATTAGAACTTTAAATTCCTTCCACAAATTTTGATATTACATTTATTATTGGTCGGAAGATCTTTGTAGAACATACATGTTCTTCTGGATGTTAAACTCTTCTGTTAAGTTATTAATTATATTTTTGAGTATTGAAGGCGATCAGGGGGCTTTGGAGTTAATTTCCTCTAAAATGTGCCTCAAGTGGTTGTGGATACATTAGCACTCCTTCAAAATCTCACAGCACTGTGGGTGAGATTGAACTAAGTTTATTTTTGTTTGCTTTTGAAGCAGCATGTTGTCAGTGCAGCCTATTTTCTCCTTTTTGAATATATGTGGCATGGAAACTGAAGGGATTGTCCCATTACCAGCACATTACCTCATCACCTATAGAAAGTCACTCATTACCTCTCAAACAGCTCAGGAATGATGTGTTCTAAAGTCCTGTAGTTTTAAAGCAAAAATAATCGAAACCATTGCCGAATAAGTCCTGAGAGCATGTCAAAGGAAGAGTAGCCAGTCTGGTCCTGGAGTGACTTTTTAGTATTGGGCATCCAGTGATGTGCGCTGGTAAGAAAAATGGGCATCCCTATTTCCCATAAGTCAGTGATAATGTTTTCATAAATATTTGTATGAGCATGTACAGGTGTGTTTTGATTGTGTGTTTATATGAAATTTTGGTGTGCTTGTGTATGAATGATGGGCAGCAAGTTGTAGGCTATGTGATGGAAAGAATATTGTCAAAAATTTGTCTGGCATAAGAATTATTGAAGTAATTTCAGTTACCCATGTTCTGGCTACTTTGAAACTTAGTTTTCTTTTAGTACAATTTTTGATCTTGGCTTTCTCTAGCTTGCTGCTCTAATACAGTTTTTTAATTGGTTTACATGGGTAGCCAATACCGGAATTCTTTGTATAATATGTATTTCAAATAAAGATCAAATTTAATGTACAAACACTCATTACTAATTTCATTGTTTCCTATTTATTATGACTCCAGAAACTATCTACTCATATGTGTGAAAACTTGTGTAAAACGATTGATGTTTATCTAGATGTATTCTTCATATGCTTCAATTTAGTTTACGTGTATCCATTGATAACTTAATTTTATAGCTGTATTTCTTTTTACCCAAGAAATTGGATAATTTTTTACCTTGGAGGGAGTAATGAAGATTTAGGTTGTACATAATGATTTTTACTTCAAAATTAAAGATGTTTTCTGGTAAAGCAAGGGAATGTTGTATTTCCTGTGCACATTCCAAGAAATTAAATTGATGTCATATTTTCAATAATGGGAGAGAAATTAGTAATGGCTTAAGTATGCATAAATCATTGGTAGATTTCATTACAACCATTCTAATAGAGGCGAGTACTTATACCGTAAAAGGCCCTGAAAGTTACACATGTAAATCATATCACATGAAACAGCTAATTTTATGGATCAATTTACGAGGAACTAGCAAAAGCCCCTGCTCTGAATTCATTCTGTTATCCACACAATTTGCTACCTTTAGTGCTGCTATGGAACACATGATTGATCTGTATGATATTCTCAGGAGAGTGAGCTCATTACCTTTTAAAACAATTTTTACCAAAAATAGTATTGATGGCTATGAGTAAATATTTTGAGTGGTGGCATAGTCAATGCTGTGACAAAATCAGTTGTAAATGCATGTATGTACGTTGCTTTTGCATAATCCATCTTTGATCAAGTGCAAATTTTAATTAAGAGTAGCAGTACTGAGAAAGGGAATGCGGGAACCAGTGAATGTTTCTCTTGGAAGCTTCTGCTCGACAATTTCCAAGTTCTGCTCATTACATATGTCTTTGATGTTGGCGATATAACTAGCGGGTGAGTGACCTGTCCATCAGATTTCGCTGCCAGCTAAGAATGTTTCCTAGCACATGCATGCATTAATTTAATCCAGACATTTCTGGTTCTCATGCCAATTGGCTTTAAAATATGCTGGACTTTGTATTTTTCCATTCTTGGACCCACTTAGTGTTGTTAAGTTCCATGCCAAGTAGTAGTTTGAATACTTATGGGTGCATACATAAATGTCCAAATTATTTTATTTATATTTATTTAAATTTAACTTCAGCACAATTTCTTGTTTCATCATCAATTTATCAAAGTAGACAAATGCATATCATTCAAAAATTTTAATCACAATTTGTACTTTTTATAGAATATATACAATGATAATATATCGTTAAAGTAAAATTAAGCATTTTATAGTTTATAAATTCCTTAAATACCCTCAGTTATTTGATACGTTTTTTACCCCTGTCAGTCTCTTACATAGAACTGATTGCTTGCTATCTTGATTAACTGAGTAATAGCTTTGATATGTATTTCACTCAATGCTAAATTAATCATCTTCCAGTATTTTGTAACTTCATTATTCTCTGTATGTAGATGGCTTAAGCTGAATTAGTGATTTCATACAATTGCTGCCCAAGTTTGGTCAGCTCCTCAAATGTTGGCACTGCTAGACAAAACGCACCAGAAATGCCTCAGTGTTTGGTAGGTACCTACCTAAGCCCAGAGCACCCTTAGTACACAAATGTATAGCTTTTTAAAACTGGCCTTGATACTTGGCATTCCGTGTGGAAAATGTTTTTTTATTCTGTGCCAGTATCATAGTCCAAGTTGAAGTATACATTAGCACTGACAAATAATAGCTGGAAATACTTGACATATGTGAAATACAGTCGGACATTTTCAATCAGTGTAAGGTAAACTTCTTACTTATAGATGGCTATCTGCAACTTCTCCTGGATCAGTCAGAGCAGCTCTTCTGTCTTCAATTGCACGGAGCAATTTACGCCTTGGCCCTAGTGGAAGACCCATAGATATAAGATCCTCCTCCGACAAAAGCATCAAGGCTTCCAGGTCAATCCTCTCATCAATGAATTTGTGAACATAACTTCCTAATCCAGAGGCCAAAAGAAACAGCTGCAATGGTGACCATTCAGTTTCTTCTTCATCATCTGTGGCAAATAGAAAATACTTTCCATGGATTATATTCTAAAATTAGGATGTGTACTGTATTACCCGCCTTGAATATGCAATGCCCAACAAAGAAGAAAATCTTAACTAATCATATTTCAACATATGGATTATGTAGTTGAGTTTTTAGGCATCTTTGTGTCCACAAAAGACATACATATTTACATTTTTAGGAATTAACAATGATACTGTATTCTGCAGTACGGCTTTTCAATTCAAGTTAACGAAGGTTGCAGCTCAAAGATGTAGCTTTTACTATACTCATACACACAATGGTGATCAAAGCTAATGATTTATGTTACTGCCTTTACTTTGTCATCCAGTTTTTTTTCTTTCTAAATGTAATGAATAGCCTCATATCCATGACCCCTTACCACTGGCAACATCCTCCTCATCCCATGGCACTCCCCCTCCTTCAGGGCCTCCCTGTGCAGCATTCCTTTGTCGTTGAGCCAAGCTCCCTGCACTGCCAATGCTGCTGTCTTCATTGGCTCCACCTCGGCTGCTAGCAGCTCTTCCCGTACCTGATGAGGATACTCTGTCCTCACTGATATGGGCACTGTCACGGTCATCAGGTTTCATCCCTTTGCCCTCTAGTCCTCCATTACTCAGTGGAATGCCATTCAGGGTGGTTGTAATGGAGTTTCTACAAGACAGGAACTCGTTAGAATTTTTGGAAGCTACTCCCTCTCATTTTTTCATAATTGTCTTTTTTTTTGTCACTTTTGTCAGCAACAGTACTCGGTGGTCATTTTATGATGAAGGAAGCCTTAGGGGCTGTCCATAAATGACGTCCACATGATTGGGGGGGGGGTCACCACCTTGTGACATGGGCGAGGGGGGGCATTCTTCATGTGATATCCTCACTTCCACTGTGTATTATGTATTATTTTTATTCAGACTGTGGGGTAGGGTAGAAATGTTTTCATTTTTTTGACATCAGTAAAGGGGGGGGGGAATTATTTGTGACTAACTGTGACAGGGGGGGAAGGGGTCTAGTTTGGTCCAAACTTGTGTGACATCATTTATGGACAGCCCCTTAGTGAGTATGTTAGCAAAGAGATTAAGGTTTATCATAATCACTCTATATCACTAACCAAGAGCACACATGTTGAAAATGTTTGATTTGGGAAATTTAAATGAAAGCGGAAATTAATATTAAAAGTATGGTGGATTTTAAAGACAGATTTTTTGTTGTGAAACACACTGGTGATGACAGTGTTGATGATAGAGGCAAATAAAAACTTTATGAAAATTCGATCGTTTAGACTTTTAATTTGGAACAGAGCTTGAAAAAATGCTCTGTAAAATCACTTGAAGGAGTTCGGAAAAAATATCTGGAAATGGAAAGACTGGTTTTAAATGACAATATGCATTAGGTTATAAAAGTTTTCTTTTTATGAGTTTTATGGAAATGACAGAGTTACAACGTGTGCAAGAGCTATTTGCTGAGAATGGATTGATTGCTATCAAATACAATTGTTTTGCATGTCAATGAGAGTCAGCGTTGACTTACTTAAAAAAATTCAAAAGTAGGTAAGTATGAAGTTATTTCAGTCTTTGATCAAGAAATCAAACTTATGGCATGATAAGCATATTCCTATTTACAAACTGATCACTTTCATTTTCACAGCAAGAAGATGATCACCATGTCATTTGAATGCCTATATTATAATTCAAAACAAAACTTAACTTCCACTGGACCATTAATTCCAGTTGTATGCTTACCTGAAAGCCACACTACCAAAACCAGGTCGTTCAAATATGCTCCCTCTTTCATGAATCAGATAATCATCAACAAAACCAGAATCAGCATGTTGAGGTTGATTTAAGTAATCCGGCTGGGATATTGATCTGTTAAGCTCTCCTTTGGTATCAAACACATCGGTAATTTTCCCTCTTTTACCTGAAATAGTCATTTGAGATGAATGAACTACCTATATTCAATCTGAACTCAACAAATATGAATTTATTGACAAATTATACCAATTCTTTTTTCAGAAATTATAATTATCATGTGGAAAATAGTGGAAATATTCCAGACAGAAGTGTAAGAATATGCCTGTAATTTTCTTCTCAGTTTTATCTTTGATAACAATGTATTTCAATGACTTAGTCACCATTAGGTACAGGCAAAGTAGAAGAGCTCCATTAGATATAAAGTCAGCTCTTGATGATGATGCCAAGATGTTGAAGTGCATTGTCTTAAAAAAAACTGAGTATGAAAATTAAACACTTTTTTATTCCAATGCCAGGAGGGACATTTTAACAGCATTAGGAGGAGGATTTGGTTAACCATTTTGTTGTATTCTCGTGGTTAAAGAAATGCAATTTAGGGACACAGGTACAATTTTAAATTAAATCTTTGACACCAGTACCTAAATTCCAGAGGTTTCCATTCCATCTTTTGTCACAGGCATTTTTTAACCAGTGATGGAAAATAAATTTGCCCTAATCTGACTAATTTCAGATTCTGTAGGTTATCCTTACCCATGAAAAATATACTTACCCTTGGATTTGATTGTTGCATTCATGTGGCTAGACCAAAAGTAATCTCGAACTATTAAATTCTTGATGTGCATGTCAGCAATTGATTAATGTAGATATATCTTCCATAAGGTAACTAGGCAAATCATGAGAGTGAAAGGGACTCTTAGAGCAGCTTACTTCAGTGTTCAAGTGGACCCACCCTTGAGGTAGCCACAATACAAATTTAAAAAATAAAAACAATACTCAACCAGTCACTTGCTGAAAGCATGTTGTACTATTCTAGGGTTAAAGGCGATAGTTTATACCATGGTACTACTAATACATTATACCATGGAAAGAAGAAATGATTTTAAGTGAAGATTTTTAAAGAGGAGAGAACTTGCAAATGTGTTTTCCAAATACATGACAGAAGGCGATAACTATGCTTAAAGTCATAATAGTATGTTATATAGTCATTCAAATGCCTCTGGTAAGTGAATGGTTTAACAAGGGATTCATAGTCAACGCTAAAAGCTGAACAGTCTCTTAATTAAGTCCAGTGAGAGATCACTCTTGTCACCATTTCCCAATTCATGTGGTATACTTACCCACAGAGGTACACACTCAGTAATTTAAGGGCATGAGATTAGCTGAGTAATGGTGGAAGTGAGGAAAGCTTATTCCTTCAGAAATGGGTCTATCTGATTGGGGTATGCAAGTCATAAAAAGTTGGAAACTGTGGCTTTAGGGTGGCCAACAATGAATCCTACCCATCTAAATTAAGTATGAACATATATTAAAGAAGCACCACAAAACATTTTCGTCTCACCTCCTTGTGTGTCGTACGATCCCACATATATCACCTCCGAGTCCCTCTGCAGACCAGTGAGACTCCTGATCGACCTCTTACCCCCTTCCTCCACCTCTCCGATTTTGAAAGTCCCCCCGCTACTCCTCCGCGGCGCCCCCCCGCTGACCAGCTGGTTCTTCTTCTGCTGCACCCTCTTCTGCACCCCGGTCGGCGGCCTATTCGTACCCCTGTTCACTATCTCCGAGAACTTGGGGCTGGACGAGACCTCCGCGGTGGCGAGCGTGCTAGTGCCGTTCACGCTGTCCTTTGTCTTCCCGGCCCTCCGCAGACCCAGGAGGATGGTCGACGGCCTGTGGGGCATGACACCTTCCGAGGACACCACCGTGTTGTCCAGCGTGACCATCTTCTTGCGGGCCTTCCTCATGTTCACCTCCTCCTTCTCGGCCGCCTTCCACGCCTTCTTCTGGATCTTCTCAAGCTGTTTCGCCCTTTTGACCGCGTCCTTCTTCGCCTTCTCCTGCTTCGCCTTCACACCCTTCTTGTCGCTGGCCAGCTCCTTGGCGACGGCCGCGTCGAGAAATCGCAGGACCTCCTCTCTCCCGTTCATCGCCGAGACTTCCTTCGGCGTGTGCCCATCTATGTCCAACGACCACAGATTGACGCCGAAGTTGACCAGAAACGTAACGCACGGCATGTATCCTCTGCCGGCGGCGAAATGCAGGGCTGTGTTGCCGAAGTTGTCCGCTTTGTCTGGTTTACCTCTGAGGAAGATATATAAAAAACATAAAGTGGTCTGATAATGAATGCCTGATACAGTATTCCGCATTAAGTAAATGACAGTGTTTATAAATCTACATCTGTCAATTTCTGAACGTAATCCGCGCCGTAATCTTTCATATTCATCAGTGACGTATTCAGGAGGAAGATGTGTACAGAAAACACCCCCTATTCCCTTCGGGCGAAAATGAATTTTCAAAATTCAAGGCTAAGAAAAAACTCTAGGACATCAGATTGGAAAGTAGATGAAAGATGGCACAGAACATGAATGTTACTGCATCCTCCCAACTTCAGTTTCTAGTTACCTATGTCAGTTATATGAATAAAAAATAAAAATTCCGATTAAAAATAAAATATCAAAAAGAAAAAAAAAGAAAATATTAAAATTCCGATTCTGGTTTATGGAATCATATGAGCACTTTTACATTTTTACGTGAATGGATTTGATCCTGAAGAATCGGGAAATTGATTTCATGCTGACCTCAGTCCAAGTCGGAGGAATCGGTCTATTTGGTGCAACAATAAGACAAAGTACGGCCGGACGCCCTCGTGATAGGATAATGTGGAAAGAAAACAAATAATGAAGGAGAAAGAGGTAAGTAGAATGAAAGAGGAACAAAGTGAGCCAATTGAAGATAAATCAAGACAGTGACAGCGTGCGATGCTCTTGGGAAAGTGTTGAACGCATACTGAAACGCCTCGAGAGTTATGCGTATTCGCAGTCAGTCGTCTTTCAGTACATCCAGTAGAGAATCCACTGGAATAAAATACGCATGTGCCTAAAGGTAGAGTAAGCAGCCACGAGAGGATAGTATAGATTCAGTTAACATCGCATTTGTATTTAAATATTTCGAATTTTCAGTCTCACATTTTTCGGGATCTAGGCCACCGGAAAAATCCATCATTATAAGGAGTTTTAAACTCTGCTACCAATGGGAGTGCGAAATGACCTTAGCCGTCGAAGCACGTTAAACAAAAATACTACTACTACCAATGGGATTTGGAGCACAGACAGCCTACTTATGTTGAGAAGGGAAATACATAAGGAAGTATTTATTTTTCCGCAAGCCGTGATTCTGTCCAAGATCAATCCTTATTGCCCATCCGTCAGGGTGGGCCATAAGAGGGATTGAGTGGGAGGGATTAAGGGATAATAGGGATTGAGAGAGGGAGGGTCACCCGTCATGGCCCATCCGTCTTGAGGGCGTTCTTCAGGAATGCAAGCTCTCGGAATGTCCTCCTTTCAAATGTTAAAGTTTCCTCTCTGCGAGCCAAGCTAATCATCAAAAGTCGATATAATTCTTCCAATTTTTTTCGTGCCACTTGGTTGCAGATTTACAATTAACGAGACGAGGTCTCCATAATTAAAGTTACAGGAGCGAACTCTTCAGCAGCTCATTCGCACAGGAAACGTATGCATGAGAGGCTAGGCAATGCAGCACGAAAGGGGGAAAGAATTTCAACGGAGTGGAGATCCGGAAAATTAATGTAGTGTGCGTAAGGGGCCGGAACTGCATATACAACCGTTTCCTTCTCCTTCGTCACGAATCGCCCGGGTTCCGCCACGGCTTTCTTCTTTCCCAAAAAATATAAGCGGCAACAGCATTGTGTCAGAGGGGGCGAAATTTTTTCTGTAACATTTTCCACCATAGTGCGCCGGACCCGTCAAGTGTTTTCGCAATGGCCCTAGGGATTTCCTCGCCTTCGCACCCACTGTTAACGCGTCTCGCTTTCTAAACCACCTCCGTATTTTTGTGAGAATTTCTCGCTTGGATTTCCGTACGGGCATAATGGGAGTTGGGAGCCGAGCAACACGTCGCGCCGGTATCCATTTCTGCTTCTTTTAAAACATATATTTCGTTTGAATCCAACGTCGAGCATAAATTACTCCCCAGGTTACGTAACTTTTCATTATCTCCGAGTGTTACGTGTTCTCATGACCTAACAATGCAATTAAAAGCCATCACGGTACGCACGAATTGAATGAGGAAACCAGCCTATACGTTTATACTAGCGATTGCGATCTTTTTCATTGGACTCTCTTGCTTTGTTGGCTTAGCGCGTCATTTAACTAATCCGTGGAGTGATTATAAATGATTTCCTTGATCAGAGAAATGAAGAAGCATCAGAAATGGACCAAGAAGCCTCGTTATTTGAGGTAAATGTGGTGTAGGATGAGTGGAGATAAACACTAACGGGATGTCATGAAAAAGTTCACTAATGGAAATCTGTTGATATTCTTTACGGCGATTCCTGGCGATCTGTAAATCTGATACTTTTCAAGATGAAAGATTGCCAGGTGGAAAACATTGCTACAAAAAATATCATTAGTTTTATTTACTGAGATCATTCGAAACTCGGGTGAACTCGATTGCCAACCTAAAGGTAATTCATATCTGAGACGTTTAATGATAGTAAGTTTGGCTGTGCCTACCTGAAAGAGTACCTATTTCTTTAAAACTGTGATTAACTTTACTCCATTTATGTACTTCGCCGGGGTTACATGACAATATGCACACATGATACTCTCAGAGGTTCATAGAGAGTGAAATTTCTTTCATATAAGTACCAAATGCTAGAAATCTACAGGAATGTTTCAAGGTTTCACTTCTTAGACATCAAAGCACACTTAAAAGAGTCAGTTTGCTCCGGGCGCTTCCTTAAGGTTATTTGTAGAAGGTAATACATTTCAATTTGGTTTGGTGATAATCCTCCTGGGAAAAACAAGCACAAAAATCGTTTAGAATTTCATCAACCCTATGAGTTCGGGAAGAAGCACAGTGTAAAAGTTATATATAATCTGTACGTTATAAAATATCGATACATATCAGAATCAGTATTCCCACAGACACAAGGCATTTAAGAGAAGAATGGTCCATAAAAGTGACTAAAGCACGCAGAAGTTGTCCGTTTATTTGAAATGTGATGGAAATAGGTAAAAAAAACAAAGAACATTTTAAAAAATCCTTTGATCTAGTGGGTTGAAAATCATGTAGTGCATAAAAAATAGGCCAATAAATTCAATGAATACAGTGGTGAACGTTCACCTTGGGAGAAACATTGGGGCAATCAGGAACAGATGTTTTGGTATGCACTATCATGCAATGTGAGTGACCCGATGACGAAGTAAAAATGAACTTTCTTGACGGAATATCGCATGTGCCAGAAGTTTTATTTTGTTCTTCGTTTTACTAATGAAGGCAAAAGTGCATAATTTTCTACCACATTCCTACATTTAAATTCCTGCGTCTTCCACGAAAGATATCATTTTAAAATTTCGGGTGTATTCAATGGAGTCGAAACAACCATCAACGACTGCATAAATGTAAAACGTATGATCTTCAAACTCTTTAGTTCACAAAGAGGAATGTGTTATTTACCCTTATCCACCAAAAAGACTGTTTAGATGCACTTGAAAGTTAAAAATTTAAATTGGAAAGGTCGAAATATTTACCAATTTCAGACAGGCCGCTTACAGCTGATAGTTGATTGCAATCGTAGCGATAATAATATAACTAAGCAGCTACAACGAGGATCAAAAACATAAATTTTGTCTTTCACTCCAATTGCACGTAGAATTAAAAACTTGACGGTTAAAATACCCAAAACACTTTTACTTGATCTAAAAAGTACTGTCTCCTCCATCGACTTGCTCCCGTTAATCAAGATCATTGTCTTAGTCGATAAGAATTCTTAATGGCAGGGATAGGGTTAGGAATGAGTGGGTCATGAATGAATGTGGAATGGATATGTATGAAAGGAGCGAGGTTCGTTGGTTTGGCCATCTCGAGAGAATGGATGAGAGTCGAGGAACAGCAGATTTATGGATTAGAGGAGTGAATGGTTCAAGAGGGCGGGGTAGACCGAGAAAATCACTGGCAATTGCGGTGGAAAAGAATGTTAAGAGGAGGAATATTTGGAGTATTAAGAACAGGAGGGCGTGTATGAAGCAATACAAGAGTGTCACTGCAGCAAAATAGGTATGCAAGGATAGGTTAGAACGAAAAAAATTTAAAACAGAACCATTTTACAGGCCTATCACAGGGAATTAAACTTTTTTGGCAGTGCCTACCCCGAAAAAGAATGGCGTGATGGGTACGTGTGTATAATTATTTATACATGACAGTAGATCGATGCTTTCTGAATATCACGTTCTTGATTTTTTACTCAAGAATCGTAGTAGAAACTGCTTTATTATATCTGACAATTTTTAGCGCATGCACTAAGTATTCATTTTTTTACCATCCAAACGGTTCAAAAAAGTATACCATCCTCTTACCGGTGTCTCGAACTTGGGAAGAACAGTTGCTTATCAGGAGGCAAGAAAAGCGCGTCATTTTATCTGTGATTTTTTCCATACATATCACTCTACACCTCTCCTAAGGTCAGAGGTTTCATAAAGTACACCTGCCTATTCGAGCAGTTTGTCGGGAGCTTCACCGCATTTTGAGCTTCACCCGGCTTTCGGGAAATGACGCGACAGGTGTTCGAGGAATTGAGGAAACGTGTCTCCTCAGAATAGGTACATCAGATATGTGCAAACGAGTCCATACTCAAGCCGGCCCAGCCAAGTCGTTGCGCAATGTGATATAGTTCGTAAATATGGGAATTGAGAAATTTTGAGCTTTCAAAATTCATAGTAGTTGAATCATAATATACATCAATGTATAATATTCACAGAACTTTTTATTTGATACCAACTAAATATCAAATGAAAATTTCTGGGAGAGCTATAAACTGTAGGTAATTATTACCCAGCCAGCACACCACATCATATTTATGTAAAATACGTGAAAACTTAAGGTATGCATGCATATGTAAACAAAATCTCTCAGTAGCATTTAATATTTACGAAAATTCTGCGTAAGGTTTTCACAAGGGGGAACACGTAAACGCGCATGCTTGATACTTACTTTTTTGATCCTTTCACGTAAATTCTTTTGCGTATATTTTTCAGTGCGTTATCAGATATATTCTGACGTCACATGGCCAATTTCTTTGCTATATCTTCAATCAAGCCACTTTCAAAGCCTCACGCAAAATTAACTAAGTCCATAGGATGTGGACACAACACATAGACTCTGTAACTAAAGTATTGCGGTATGCCCTAGCTAAATTTTATCTGCTTCGTAACAAATGTTCGCTAGATAATCCGAGGTTATATTACAATGCATTAGTAAACTCTAAATTGACATATGGTATAATTGCACGGGGTGGAGCTTATCTGATCTCTATTAAACCAGCTATAACCCTGCAAAAGAGGATTATTCGGGTGATGCTAAAACAGAATTACTATGAGTCGTCCTTTCCGCTCTTTAAAAATTTAAAATTGCTCCCTCTCAGACACTTTTTCTGATGAGTGGAGAAAATGTACCGGTATCAAATAGGCCGGGCAAGTAGAATTTTCGTAGGGTGTTGACACCCTTACTAAGGCCCAAATTGTCACTGTTCAGAAAAAGTTTCTTATACATGGGGCCAAAAGTCTACAACTTATTACCATCTGAGTACAAAAAGGCGGTAAATCTTAATATTTTTCTAGAAAATGTAAAAAAAGGCTGTTTACTTATCCTAAAATTGAAGAAATACTTTGTTAAATCAAATTTGAAATTATAATAATACATTTAGTTAAAGATATTATTTTTTGTTAATGTTGGTACATGTCCTTTTTTCCACTATTTATAAACCAATGCATGGGAGATTATTATATAATGATGGTAACCTTAACACAGGTCCGCCTTTTAGGTTACCTAAAGCTCCGTACATGTTGTATAAGTCTTTGTTTGTAAAAAAATTGGAGTAATAAACATCATTATTATTATTATGTCACACGCTCTTCTATCATTTAAAAGAACCACGCCAATCACAAGTATTCTTCCAATATTCTTCCTTGGCACCAACGACGTTATTCATTTGTTCCCTTCTACGCTCGGCTCGGAATATGATGTATAAATGTTTCACGGGTACTCTACCAGATAATAGGCTTCATATCTGTCGACGTTTCGACGAACGATGACTCAGACATTCTGGTTGAGACGACGATTCAGAAGTCCTGATGATGACGAACGTCGGCAGATATGAAGGATATTCTTACCTGGTGGAATACCCGTGAAACATTTATATAGATTCTTCTTTCATACTTTCACCATAAAATTGAAAACTGACGGCTGATTCACAGAATCCAGCTCAGAATGCAACTCCTCCTTTCTAATGAAAGACAGCCGAACGCAGTGACAGAACTCTAGCGTGCCGCTCTGGAAAGGTCGCGAGTTCCAATCTCTCGATGGTCATGTCCATTCCCGCTTAGGGCATGCTAAGTTCGTCTAAGGATCAGGACAACTTTGGTAAGTTTACCGAATAAAATGAAATACCTGAAAACACACCTTCTGCTATTACTACTACACTACTACATCGATATATCGAGAACTGCGCATGGGAAGGAAGACATCCGTTTGGAAAATTATTGCATTCGATCAATTTTAGCTGGGCCAAACCCAGGCCTGAAAAGCTAGTTCGGCTTGCTACGAGGAAACTCGGGGAAACGAGTATAAGTGCAGGTAACGCTTTAACTTTTGCAAAATATCTCTGATGTTTCTGAATAAAAAGTAATATAATTGACTATTTCATTTCATTCTAGGATACCACTCCATACACGCGTTCTTTCACGATACATAATACGAAAACTATAGCTATGCCAGAATTGGATTTCAAACCTGAGACCTCTGGGTGGCCAACCTACCCACTGTGTTGGCCACTAAAGGGTGGATGGGTGAAGATAAACCCGGCGTCGGCATCAGTCAACTCTTAACGAAAGGCGCCGATAGATCCACAGTTTATCGTCCCATCCGACCCAAGGATAACCGGGCATGAATTTCCCGCTACGTGGCACCGAAGTAGGGATCGTGGTTCCACTGAAAAAGTCTCCACCACTGCCGGGATACGAATCCGGGCTCTCGGGATGGGATGCCAGTTCTCTAGCCACCGCACAAACCGGATCCTACCTTGCTACTGGGGCTCACGCAAACAGCCCGAAGGGTGATTTTATAGGTTAGGCTCTCGTTAAACTAGGGAATTTTATAGGTTAGGGTTAAATAATAAACTAAATAAAAATAGGGTTAATAAACTAGGGTTAAATTTTATAGGTTAGGCTCTCCCATTGACGCTTGCGATTTCCAGAAGATCGTATCCCATGAATTCAAAGTAGGGGAAGGGCAAGCCGTATCTAAAGGTGGCTCAATACCGGGGCTAAGAAGCTCGTTTCAGACGTGTCCCTCTAACACAGTAACGGCTTTGCCGTGACAGCTGGAGACTTGCAATTTTTGTCTTCTGTATATGAAGAATCATTTTTTTATTTAAATGGAGTAAATTTATCATGGAGTGGTTGAGTTTTTTTTATAAAAAATAGCAAAACTTTGATTTTTACGACATTTTTGGTAATATTTCGGGGCACGTTGCGAAGGATAGATTCCGAAATGAGGATTTTCAGCCCACTTAAATCATAGAATCATCTTTCATAAACGCAAAATATCAACAACTATTGATGCTGTTTTCGTATTAAGGCTATAGCAATGTTAAGCGTTCAAGCCTTCATTGATAACGGAGTACCTTTTCCATCCCCACCCAAGGACAATCGTTCCTCACTCCGATTTGGTCAGTGCCGCCTTCACAGTTTCAGTTGCTTCTACCACCCCAGTAGGCAACCACAGGTGGCGATCGTTAACTTGAGTCGGCTTGAAAGTATAGGCCCACCTTAAGATGTCTTAAGGCCCACCTGGGCACTGTCCAGGGTCCCCAAATGGAAACAAAAAAGCATATGGATGCTGGAAAGGAACTGTGGGAGCCCAGTGCATTACTTTGTCCTAGGGTGCACGGTTGTAGGTTTAATGCTTTTAAGACATCCCAAAGTTTTGACTGTCTCTAATTTGAACTATAAACTCTCTTGAGTCCACGCCGCCATAAGGAGAGACATAAAATAAAGAATTACCCGCTGCATTTCTTCATCCCGTGTGAGTTCACGGAAAGTAAATTATTTCTCAACCAAGCCTTTTCCTAACACTTCTGGGAGCAAGGAAGTACAAGAGCCAAGTCTGTGTCAACGAAACGTGTAATTAATATAATAATATAATCATTCCACTCTAACAAATATAACAATTATATGGAAGCAATATACATTCCGATGGAATAGTGATAGCCCAGAGGAGATGCTCTTTTGGGGTTAGTGCCGTCCTTTTCAAAGGTACAGAGGAAGAAAACTGGTGCACGTGTTTAAGTTTTCACTTTCAAAAATAATGGCATTCTAGCCTTTATTCAAGCGTTCATACCCAATAATTCATAATAATTTTACGCAAATATTAATGAGGTAATAGGATTTAATTACTCTTGTAGCAGGTGCCAGCGTTCAGGTTATTGGGGAAGAGCGTGAAAATGACATTCCGATTCAGTTTCATACAAAGAACTGCACATGTGCTTTTATTCGATTATCAACTGTACATCACAGCGTGAAACAAAAGAGACTCTACACACGAGTGCAAAAAAAATAAGACAGTCAAAAAACAACCAATACCAAATGCAGGCGGGATTATAACCACAACAATTACAAAGAGATCTTTACGAGTTGAGTGAAGTCCTTGCGGGTTTTCCACCAGGTCAGGTAATAATGGGCTGCATACGTATCGACAGCTGACCCCTCAATCGTCAGGGATGACTTATCCCATCCTACAGCTTATGTCATCATCCCTGATGACGATGGCGAGGTCAGCTATCGAAACGTCGGCAGCCCATTATTACCTGACCTGGTAGAAAACCCCTAAGGACTTCACTCAAATTATACCCCCGAGGAAAAAAACTAAACCTTTGATGAACCTTCATGAGTTCTTCAACTTTGTCTATAGAGAAGAACCATCGTTATGTGCTTCGCAAAAACTAGACGACGTAGGTTCTGTTTGCCAACAGATTAGCTCCAAGACCGACGAGATCATCAAGCACTCATCAAATGGAGAATATAAATTAAAGATTAATCCAAATTATCAATAAAGCAACGGAACAAGACAAACAATGTCAGGGGTTACTTTTTGAAATTTCTCCATGATGGAAAAAGAAAAACTTTGCGAATTTCACACGCAAGTTTTTTTTAAGACCCGGGTTTCTACAGTTTATGTCATGTTCAGATAAATAAAACACAAGTGAAATTCGCAAAGCTTGTTCTTTCTCCATCAATGCAATGGAACTTTTACTCATACGTATGCATTTCGGTCATCCAGGTGACCATCGACAGGGAGGGTTTATATCTCGTAAAAACGCGCTTGTCAATTGCTCTCTTCTTGAATTAAATAGAGAATCGCACCGTGAGTGTGTACACACGCCGCTTCGAAAGGGAATGAGGCGCTCGTTATTCACGCGCCCGTAGCCCGCCGCCAATCGATTGGCCTACCTCAAGCCGTGTTAGGCACGACCGCGGAAAATCGATGCTTTTTTTCCATTCCACTCGCGGTGGAGTCGAGCCGTGAGCCCCGGAGCAGTTAAAGAGGAATCAAGGTTGGAGAATTCCTCCCCGGGAAAACAATTGTGTGTGCGACGGGTTGGTCAACCCGACAAAACGCTTGCGTCTCGCTTTCTTGCATGGCCGTGCCATTCGGAGGAAATAATCATGAGTGAAATGTGAGCGTGAAAAAAACAACACATTGGGTTGAAGATTTTTTTCGTCCTAGATTTGTCGTGAAAATTTGCCAAGTTTATCAGTTTACTCTTCATGCCCATTCGCAGTCGGGTAGGCGTGGTACACTACTTCTCATAATTTCACGTGAAGCAAATAGTGATTGGGTTGGTAAGGTGGCTTGAGTAATTACTTCCCATCCCGAGAGAGCTCATGTTTATGTCTCGGAAGGGGCAGCGGATATTTTTCAGCAGAATTTCATTCTTTACCTGGGTTTCATGTGGAGAACTTTTCAACAGCAGTCCTCCTTCATTTTGATGAGACGTTAAAACTGTGAACCCATTGTTGCCAACGGTTAAACATAAGGCTAATACCGAAACCAGGTTTCTCTCCACCTTCCCTCAATTTCCCAAATCATTCTTTCCATATCTACTTACCCACCCATCTGTTGTGGTGCAAAAGTCCTCAATTTTCATTTGCCTCATCAATGAACCAACCAACTTAATTGAAGCATGGTGACCCAGTGCATATTACCTGTTGAGTGGAACACTGGACTACTGGCGGAGTTTAATTTCTAAGTTTAGAAGTATCGGAGCTCTGAAGCACCGCAGGGCCCGGGCGTATGGAATACTCCCAAGGTGGACTGAATAAGCTGAGAAAAGGAGCCTGAGCAGTGCTCCGGACCGCTTTGGCTGAAATTAAGCCTATTTGATCGAAGATTCCGGATGGAGCATCAAATCCGAGTGAGCCCTTAAGGGCTCGTGTAGCTCAATGTGCGTGATTTTCCGGCTCTTTCCAGGAAACCGAAGGTAATAAAAGGAAAGGAACTTCCCGTCCCTACTCAGGTGCGTCACTTGGGAACACGCCATCGGGCTTAGTAGGAGCTCGACCCTCACCGATGAATCCATCCTTTGGTTGGTTGCTTGGGGGAGACGACCAACAAATAAGGCTATTTGCGCCATTAGGATAGAAGTTTTTTTAAAGGAATGGATAGGCATTAGCCAACTCTTAACTAGAGGTCCGCAGTTAACGTCCCATCCGACGGACTAAGTACCACGCTTGAAGTGCTCTCCATTGACACCCAAGTAGGGAATGAGAATCTGAAGAAAAATCTCTGCATCAACCGGAAATCGAATCCGGGCCTTCTGAATGGTATTCCAGTACACTCAGGCACCACAACAGTCCGATCCCCTTTACCTTGTGCACTGAAGACTGTGGCTTTGGATGTGAAGTAGGCCACGCGTTTGGGAGTAAAGAGTGTTAGTGTCTTTAAGTGCATGCATAAGCGTTAGGCCTACGCTTATTTTTGAAAATTCGATTTTCTTTTGAATTCGTCCCTTCAAAATAGTTGTTTTGGTGAGAAAACAAATACATTTCAGGCTGGTTGATGTACGACTACCCATAGCCGTGCCTAAGGGGTCAAAGTGCAGGAGTGGAGTGGAGTCCCCGTGCACACAGGCTAGGACGGACATATAACTCTGATTTAGGGAGGTCACTGTCTTGCCGTTTGTCAAGAGATTATGTAAGATTATTGTTAGGAGACATTATATTAGATTATACCATTATTGTACTGAACGTCAGCATTTTTACGTGTAACGCAATTCGGTCCGAATATGGGACACTCATGGCTGGCAACGATTTATTGTATAACAAACATTAATTTATAACTCAGAAAGTATATGAGTTATCTAAGCGGGTCGTCTTTGAATTGATGATGTTATCAGTAAAAAAGAAGATATGGGATGAGTTAAAGCGGCCAATCAAGGGTTTATAATCATGTATCGCCCAGCGTTAGATTAGTGAATCGGATTGTAAAATCGTATGCACAATGCGAGGGAGTTCATTTGAAAGCGTTGAGATTTTATAAGGGATTAAACCATGAAACAAGCTGAATTAACGAATGTTGAAAAATTGGAAGACATGAGTGATGAAATTTTGAAACTTGTGCATTTCAAGGAAAATATCTAAATATATCCAGCATTAGAATGAGGATGCCTACTCTTTGCCGGCCTCGGTGGCGGCGGGGTAACGTCCTTGCCTACTAACCCAAAGGTCGCGGGTTCGAGTACCGCCTGGGGAGGATTTTTCACCCCCCAGGGCATGGTTATGTGTGCTGGTCCATTGTTAGTTGTTAATACCCCCATATAAAGGCCAATCAGAGCTGTTTTCGGTGGTCCTTGAAAATAAGTAAATAAATAAATAGAAAGAGGTAATATTATGAAAGAGTACTATTTAAGAGCAATACGCAACGCCCCAATAAGTAACGCCTAGCAACGTTGATTTATTTTGTATGAAAGAGCATAAAACTGAACTAAGAACCTAAGACTGAAAAATTCAGGGAGCGACCGAAAATCAAAACGAGTGCGGAGTTAGCTACAACTAAGCAAGCAATAGACGTTAACGACATTTATGGTGCTTTCGTTTTCCATTTCAATTTATTCACATTTCCAAGTCAAAAGAAGATACTTCACTCAATAAACTCCAACGCTAGTGACGCGGACACTACCTCCTAGTTTTTTTGTTGTCATCTCAACTGTTTACCAGAAAATTTTTGGCATTGTCGTATCTCTTCATCTTTTACTTTATGGAAATCAAATTTAAATTCTTTTAGAGAAGGTTTTGTGGAGGTCACCACCTCCCTTAAATCCTCCAATGCATGCACAGTGCACACCTATGATGCTGGTCTCCCCTTATACCTTCACATAAGGCTAGTAGTTTTTGCATGCGCGTTGATACACATTGAAAGTGAATTCTTACGTTAGATACAATACGAACAAGAGCTTATGATTAACTCAGTCTATCCCTGAAAGAAGGAAGCTTTATTTCAACTCTGGCGAAAAATCGTTCCCTTAAGCGGCAAAGACTGGAAAAGGATCTCAGACAACTGAAGTTTTTTCTCACGTCGAATACACTAAAAAAAATATTGACGGCCTTTATAAATCAATATTCAGATACGGGTGGGTGTGTTGGCACTCAGCAAGCAAATACAATTTTATAATCTTTTAAACGTGCGTTTGCTTTCAACCATCAGCTTTGAAACCGACTCCTAAAATGGACCATAACCCAACAGACTTCTTAAAATGAACATAGTATAGGTACAGCATTATTTGTGTACTAAACCCGAATGTGAATAATTGAGTATTGAACATGTAACCTACAGCGCTAGTGGTGGTAACATCTTCATTCCACGAGATAAAATCATTCAATTTCTTAATTGTATCGAAAAAGATATTTTTCCCATACATATTTTTACGCATTTCAATGCCTCGGCAATACTTCCTCAAACGTAAAGGCTAAATTCAACATCTTCCACCATTAAAGCTGGTTAAATACTTCCATCGTAGATTTCCGTGGCGTCGAGGTAGATGTTCCTGAATTCTCACGTTGAAGTGACTTCACTTGAAGATACCCATTGGAATACGGGTTAAACTGTTTTGCGCAACAACCTACGCAGTGAACACCCGAGAATGCAAGAAAAAATGTCAAAAGGAGCTCACATAACCGTTTATTCATAGAAAAAGTACAGCCTTTTATAATTTGGATAGCTGTACCAGCTTCCCTAGTATTTCCTTCACCTCTTTCTGCAATGCCTTATACCAGCGGTTTCCAGCGCCTACTTTTTGTCTCGCGTATGCCATGGGAACCCATTTCTCTAGATTGAACCCCTGGCAGTTGGGTTCAGCGCTATGTGCAAATATACCATGCCTCCGCCATGAATAACTTTTTTTTCGCGAACCCTTAAACCAGTATTCTCCTACTAAGGACTCGTTTCCCAGGTGCTCCGCACTATGAGGAGATCACCTATTTGAGATTCCGTTAATTTAAATAGTCCATGACCAGAACCGCCGAGTCACAAATGATGACCAAGAAAGGAATTAAGAATCCGGCAGGAAGGACTGAGGAATCGAACGCCCCCAAGTGTCGTAAGATGCTCTTGGAATCTCCTCAGTATTAAACCAAATGACTGAGAGAGACTTCATTTTTCGATTTGGCTTCGATTCATACTAACCGCTTTTTTTAACTTGAGTAAAAATGTAAAATGCCTTATACTACAACATGACACAAAATATCCGTATTTATCTTTGAGATTCAAGCAGATCCAGTAGACAAAAAAGTTATCTCATTAGCTAGAAAAACTACGGTTTGCGAAACCGATTGTCAGCAGAAGAAACAAGTGCTTCAATTTAAATTTCAATCAATCAAAATCGAGAAGCTCGTCGCACGATAACGAATGTGGAAAGTGTACACACTTTTCCGTCGGAAATGCTCTCGTCAACTAACCCTAACTCGAAGTTAGCATTAAACCAACGCCAAAACAACATAATCTACCGTTAAAATTCTATCATCGGATTTAAACAACGTTCATGTGTGGAGCCAAGAGTGGGGACTCGAACTTAATCTGAGCAAATGTGCGGCGGTACATTTCTTGCGGAGGTCGTCCAACTATCCCCGTGTATATGCTGTGGATGGCGTTAAGATAAAGGCGACAGATGAAGTTAAGTATCTGGGAGTTACGATAACCTCAAACCTATCGTGGGGAACACATATAAGAAATATTTGTGGCAGAGCTCTGAAGAAGCTAGGATTCGTCAAGCGTATTGTGGGAAGATTCTCAGATGAAAAAGTAAAAGAGAGGTGCTATTTCGCACTCGTCCGGCCACACCTTGAATATGCAGCAAGCATATGGGATCCGGTGCAGAAATAATTAATTCGGGAACTTAATAAAATACAAAGGAAAGCTGCGCGATTCGTCAAAAACTGCTACGGGCGTACAGACAGCGTTACGCAGATGTTAAACGAATTAGGCTGGGAGCCGCTAGAGACTCGGAGGCTGCGCGCTAGGCTTAGATTACTTGAGCAATTGAGAACAGATATCTTTCAGAGCGACACGGAGAACATCATATTAGAACCCCACTATATTTCCAGGTCCGACAGAAACGATAAATTAAGAGAGATATTTTGCCGAACGGATAGGTATGGGAATTCGTTTTTCCCCCGAACAATAAGGGACTTTAATAAATGCAAGGCGTAATTTCATAGAGCGTTTCCTTTTTATATGTAAACGGCTGGTGTCCTAACACCCCCCGCCACACGCCTATTGAGGCGGCTTGCGGGGTAGTATGTAGATGTAGATGTAAAAGTTAACGAGGCTGAATAAATCCGGGCCTAAGTGTCGAAAACCATGGTCGATTCCAAATAAATCAGTGTGAAATTATACCAAGTTACTTTATTTAAAATGAATAACCTAAGCAGTTGGAGCACCTGAAACCAATACGAACAACGTTTACGTGGAACGCAAGATACACCACCTCCTCCACGAAACCGATCGACTGATGGCGAATAAATAGGAACGTAGCGAGGGTGGAATTCTCAGAGAACGGGAGAGATGAGAGAGACGGAGAGCCGGAGAGATAGAGCAGTTTGGATTCGCCTGCCTCCTTTATCGATTCGGATCTACATACTAACATCCCGTGCTTTTCCCCCTCCTAGGGAAAAGTCTCATCGACCCTGGCGGCGGCTGTATGGTTTTTTTTGCAAGAGCGTGAGACCGCGTGGGTCGCGAGTAGGCAGGCGGTGTGGCGCTCGATCAGCTGATTACAAAGCGAGAGAGAAGGGATGGGGTGGAAGAGGGCGACCGCCGCCGGTTCAAGGAACTGTGATGGCTGTTGGCTGGCTGGATGCTGCATCTGGGGGCGTCGTCGCTTTGCCGCCACATAGCAGAGGGGCAGGAAATCCAACACCCCTCCTCCTCTTCCCTACCCCCCTCTCCTTTCGTAATCCTTTACAACCACCATCACCACACCCTCCCGCCCCCACATGGCTGCATTCCCTCTCCCTATCCTCTCCTTCCCCAATTCTCATCATCCAGCCTCCACTCTTTCTATCTCCGGGGTTCCGCGACCTTGCGGACTGAGCGAGTCCTTTTATATTACGCCGCTAGGCATGAGCCTCCTTTTTTCTGTAGCATTCCATGTTTTTTTCGTTCGTCGGAACTGCCTCAGCTGTAAGGAAGGGACGATGCTGTTGGGGAATTTTGTGTAGTGGCAGCCGCGGATGAAGTTGATACCTGACGGGAGTCTAGACCTGGGAATGTGTTCCTAAGCTCACCTCGCCACATTTCACCAACTTGCTTCGCTAGTGTCAACCCTTGCCCCTCCTCTCGCGCCCTTCGCCGACACGGACTCATGCACAGGGCATTTGTATCCAACTGCCGTGATCTAGGTGTGCTCTTCAACTAGACGAGCAAGCACCGTTCCGTGTTCGGTCTGGATGGTAGACAAGGAATATATTCCAATGAGCATTATTGTACGAGTCCTATCAGTGGAACTGACGTAGATTAGAGGCTAACAGCGGGAGGCATCTACGATGCGAATTTTCCATCTCGTCAATAAAATCATCCCAGACAATGTTTGCATTTCCGTATTCCAAATACATACATTCGACTTCCAATGAATTAGTGCAATTCGCAATATATGAGCGGTTCAATGGGAACGCAGCACAGGATGTCAATATGCAATCACGCACATAATTATAATTGTGCAATCATCGGCCGAGATAATCACCGGCGGTTCATGAGTAAGCTCAACACTGATGCTGCTCTTAAAATTCCAAAGACAAGTAAATATTCTCATTACGTCAAAGCATCTCCCAAATATTGCTCATATCTTCATTAGTCATTCAGTCCTAAGATTGGTTGACGGCAGACCTTCATTCTACCCTGCCCCCTTCGAACTCCTTTATGTCCTTGTAAATATTCTGTTTCAAATCCCGTTTTAGTAGGTCTACGTATGGTACCCTCGGTCTTTGAACTCTGGGACCCTTGGTACCCTCGGTCTTCCTCGAGGGACTTTCTATATATTTTAACTCCTATTATGCTCTAAACAATTTCCTCGTGTCTCAAAGAGTGGCCTACTCATCTGGGACTTGTCTTCCTGATAATGCTCTACATGTTTCCTCCTTTCCTAGTTTTGTGCACACTTCCTCTTTTCTCATCCTATCCGTCCATTTGATCATCAGCATCTGCCTCCAGCAACAAGTTTCGAAAGCCTCGATTCTCTACAGTTCCAGCTTTCCAATGTCCCATTTCTCTCAGTCATATAGCGCCACTCTCCCCCCTAATGTTTTCAGGTACTGCCATCTCATTGAAGATCGTATTTTTTTAATAGGTAAAACAATTTTTTTCCTGAATATTCCTGGGCTGGAGCTATTCTTTGGTTGATGTCCGTTGAACTTCTCCCATTCCATATAATACAGCTTCCAAGGTAGATGATGGATTCTACTTGTTCATGTACATCTCCCTGTAGCGTAATATCTGCTTTGCTTTAATATCTGCCTTTAGCTTCTTTCGTTCGGAACGAACCGAATTGTTCCGTTCCTCTTCAACGAACTAGGATTTCCGTTTCTTCTCTTTTACTCGATCGACTCCTTTGTGCTCGATTTACAGTGTTCAAGGATCCTTGCAGGTCGTCTGGCTTCTCTGCAGTGACTGTAATGTCATTAGCGAAACGAAGCCTGTTGATTTCTTCTCTAATCACCTTAATTCCTTTGATTCCCATTTCTTCAGCTTCTTTGACTGCTTCTTCCAGATATACGTTGATAAAGGCCGGTGAAAGGTTACATCCTTGTCTAACTCCTTTGTTTATTTTAGCTTCTATTTTTCTTTCTTCTTTCTCATCGTGGTAACTTGGTTACTACAGTTGCTATACACCACGGTTCCTTGGTTCCTTTACAAATATTTCTGTGCAATGAACATACCCACCCAACGTTATGTTTAGTATATGCTGGGAAGCATAAGCGCATAAATTTGGTTTCATCTGATAGTTCTCCCTTAGTTTTCCAACTCATTTAGGAATATGTATGATAATTCACGTACATTTGTTCTGTTAATCACTTCTTTTCTCGATGGGCATAGAAACTATTTTTCCCCATATCGCATACTAAAAATTTCCCGTGTTTTCTCCCATTCCTTAACGGCGGGTGTTTTCGAGGACAGCAAGGCCAACCTGCAAACCTTTTTTGAGAGGTTGCTTTTTCAATGTATTAGGTGAATTTGATAGAAAACCAGGTAAATTTTCATTAGAGTGTCCTCAAGCAAAGAGCCAATTTACCCAAGTATTTTTAATGATATTTCCATCGATTATCTTCATCAGCACACCATCGTCGTACAGCATGAACACACTGAAGTGTAATTTATCACCACGGACGGTGATAACATTATCATTCCACTTTTTTAGGCTAATTACTGGCCGCGGTATCCAGGTTGGTAAAGCGCCGGCATGAAAAAGCTAAGGTCGCAGTTTCTTATCTCGCCTCTGTTTAGGAAATTGAAATCCGGCAACACTAATCGTTTTACATAACTAAAAACCTTTTCAACCAAACATACTAAATTCACTACATTCATAAAAAGTGTCGCAGCTTCAACATTTGTATTGCCCCCTGGGGAAAAATGTAATTTCACAGGGAAGTTTGACGAACTGCACATTCGATTTCTATTCCAATTTCAATAAACAAGTTGAAGGACAAATAAATCACCGCTCAAAACATATTCAATCATCACGGAATTGTTAACACCAATAATCACTTTTTCACCTCGTATTTAATTCAAAAGGTAAATTCACAACGCTAAATTTACATGCGCTTAATGATAAACTTCCGACACTAAAGCTCTACGATCGAGATAGTAGCAGTTAGCCAAGAAGAATCAAGCATTGATACTGAGTGACTAAAAACATATATACATACCTATATATTTATTTATATTTTTTCCGTCGTCAGCCGTAAGTTCAAGCCCTCGAGTTATTTGGTAAAATATACATTCAGAAATTGGCGCCCCGACAACCCAAGTCTTCAGCTAATGAAGCTTACTCGAGACCATAGACTTGATACGTAATTAGCCACCTAGGATTGAAAAGATGTGGGTGGGAGCAAACCAGCTGTGCATACACGTGCATGCCGGGAGGGTGGGAGGGAGGGAAGGTCGTGAACTAGGCAATCGCGGGGAGAGGAATGGACGGTCTATCAAATATACTTCAATGGGTATATTTGATAGTAATATACTTCAAACTCATCCATGGTGCGGTGGTGTGGAGGGGTGCTGAAGCCTTGAGCTTCCTCGGATGCACCGAGGGCCTTGCGTGGGCGAGGTTGTCGGGCAGCGGGCGGGTTCTCAGCCGGAGATGGCTGGGGGGAGGGAGAGAATAATAGAGGACGCAGCCGAGCGTGTTATAAGGAGGGAGCAGTCAGAAGCAGCTCGTCATCATCCGACGGATATTCTCTTCACCAGAGTCAGCCAAAGGAGCCGACTGGGGTGCACGCAATACGCCCTGGGACCCCCTCCCCCCCGCAACGCGCCAGCCTCAATACCTCGCTCATTCTGGCAAAGCAGAATGGGAAATTGAGAGAATATAGCGATAGGAAACACATCACTAGATGTCTGGTCCAGCGAGGCAACTCTGAAGAGCTTTTCTAAAGGAAACGTCACCATCATCATTACTCATTCAATCCTAAGATTATTTGAGTGTAACATTTCATTCTATACTTTCCCTTGCCTTTCCTTAATGTCCTTGTAACTCGTACTAGCTTCCTGAAGCTGTATTGCTTCAAAAGGACATGATACCCTCCAGCAATGGACATACTTTAAAGGAGAGTGCTTCGTTGATTTGGCCATATTAAGAAAATGTATGAGTCGAATAATAAAGCAGATTTATCATGGAGGAGTGAGTGGTGTGAGAGGAATGGGTTGACCGAAGAAGTCATCGGTGAATGTGGTTGAAGATAATGAATTGGAGGAAGACTAGGAGTCTTATGAACAGGACATCATGTATGAAGTAATGCACGTATGTAACAGAAGCAAAGAAGCATGCAAGGATATGACAGTGGGGAAGAAATTGTTAAAATAGAGCCAGTTTTCATTGCATAAAACCAAGAATGGAGCGTTTTTGACAGTGCCTACCCCGAAAGGTAACAAAGCGATGGATAAGTATAATGGCTTTGAATCCATGGTTGATGGATACTATCTAAATGGATGATGGTCTTCGGTAGCGGGGAATACAAACTCGTATTCTCGTAACTCGTAAGCATTTTGATGATTACTTACTCTTAAAACGTTCAAAGCAGTGCACGTGATTAGATATTTCTCCATTTCACATTCTTGGTCAACGTCATCAAGTTATAAACAATTGCTGCCTTTGATGGTTTCACAGTTTCTCATGTGAACCGTGCAAACGCCAAAAGGGCAACTACGCAGTAACGAACGCCGGAATGAATGCCGAAGTTCACTATTTCGATTTCTAATCTAACACGAAATTATGTATTTAGGCATAATAATAGGCGATAAGTAGGTAATGTGGTAGGGTGGATACAACACCGTCCCAAATTTAGTACGATACAGATTGATAAAATATAGAACTGATTACGAGAAGCATTAGAACACGAATGGGAGTTAAGATAGATATTTAGAAAGTGAATCAGATCATGAACCAGAAATGAACTCTCTGAGAATAAATCCTGATAGTACATACATTTGGAAAACTGAGCAACTAAGGAGATTCTCATATGCCCCACTCGACCGCTTCAACTGCATGGATGTGGTCCATTCTCCTTTGTCCTCATTTCAACGGGTGAAATTAGGTCAAACGAGAGATCTGCCCTCATTTCAACGAGCGAAATTAGGTCACACTAGGATCCATGGGAATTCATAATAAGATACTCGTTTTACAAAGTAAAAATCTGAAAAATGTGTACTTATATATTTAACAACGGTTATTCGAACATACATAATTACCATCGGTCAGGGGTGCATTCAGAAACTTGACCATATGGAGGGGGTAAATCACCATGGGATGATAGGTCTATATCACCTTCAGCCAGATGGGGGTAGTTTTATGATTGTCTCACGGGCGATACGTGGTAATTTTTTACGGCGTAATCTATAGAAATTCAAGACGTAACATTCCTTAGGAGGTTGTCGCACTCCTCAGAACTCTACCCTCCCAAGCTATAGGGGATATTTGTCTTCATTAAAATGAAAAGTGTCCGTATTTAGACTAGTCAGAAGATCTGATGTAGAATAGTTTGTGAAAGTCGCGAGAAAGGGAAACGGACTTTTCTGAATGAGCGTACTAGTAAAGCTGTAAAGGCAAAAATTAACTGCTGTAAACCTAAAGATATGTTTATTCTAAGATAAATACATCATGCCGAAGGTTTGGGTCATGGTACAAATTTATCCGCAACACCAGTTTCAGTCCGAAACGCAGTTGGCAAAAGGTCACAGTATGCAAATGATTGGAAAATATCATACCCTGTGACCTCTTGCGGGCGCAATGGAGTCTTGATATTAAAGGGGATTGTTTCATGCGGCCGAGAAAGGAACACATCTTAGGTAGATCAGCCACTATTCTGATGACGTCGACCTACTTTCTCCAGCAGGATCATTTTAAAGGGAATAATTGCACACGCTCCTTCCATCTTTGTTTCACTGCAGAAGCACCCAAAGTAACAAATGAAGCTATAACAATAAGGAGCACCAGAATGTTAAGTGATTTTCGGAGCACAAAACTGTGACCATAAGGACATGGGACAAGGAAACTGATAGTAATTGAGTCACGCTTCAGCGATAGCAACAGCAAAAGTGTGCATGGATTTCTAAAAATATGGACGGTGTAAGATTTCCATTTGCTGACTTTGAATGGACAGTTTAATTTTAAAACTCGAAATAATGAATGGGAATGCAATGAGAAAGTTCAAGAAAAAAACTGGTAAACTCTTTGCTTACAGCTTTTATGTGTTAAAGTCTTTGACAAAATACAAAATCTACTAATACCTCCTGATAGCTACTACCTTTAAAAGGAATTCTAAATATGATTCATTGCGGTACCTGACGAGAATTGGCAGTTCATACACGATCAGTTTCTTCAATTATCTCAGGCAGAGAAATGACTAAAGCCACTAAAAAGCAAGACCTCATGGAAGAATAATTCCATAGGATCTGAGTGACCAGATATCGGATGTAATTACGTCCACACGGTAAATAAGTAATTAGAAAAACTATCAAGATTGCAAATAATATTGATTTTTAAAAAACAAAAGGACGCTTCTAAAGATACGGTGACAATGACATGAGTGCACTCGAGATAAATCGAGAGCCTCTAGCCACACCGGCCGACGTGTTTACTGCGGCGTGTGCCCAGAATACACTTTTAAATAAGAAACAACACATGCTTTAAGCACATGAGGTCGACCGCTCGTATGCTATCGATTCGCTCCTTCAACTCAGAATATGGAATCAAAAGAAACTAGATAGCACTTTTACACAAATTTAATTAAAACGTCTCTTAAGCCATCATCTGGTATGTGCAAAGATTTTTAGGCACAGAAGCGGTAGGTATTCATGATTCTTCCATAATCCTCCATAATTCCTCTCATTCGATGAGCATTCCATTGTTTTTTTCATGTTCTAAAAATGGGAGGGGGAGAGAGGTGCTAGGGGGGTAGGGGAAGGGAGGTAGGTGGGGGGAGGCACTAAACAGCTGAAACGCGTTGCACGTTTTTAGTAAATTTGTGAAAAAGTGCCATCTAGTTTCTTCTGATTATGATATCCTTCCAATATGCCTCGCCGGGTAATGTTACCTTCATTCAGAATATGGAGATAAAGAGATGGAAATCCGTGGTTTAACCAAATTTATTAATAAGCACTCCTTGGTTTGAAGTTTACTTAATACACCGTTAATGAACGTGGTAAAGGCCTTAGCTGGTGTAGCTCAGTTTTCAAGATGAAATGCATTCTCAACTGACTCCATGTGTGGTTTATTTACCTGCTCGGGTGGGTATGAACGGCGAGGTAGAGAGGAGCACCGCTGAGTCTACACATCACCCATCATTCGAGACACATAGATCAATGCAGTCGGCGGCAGAATTACGTCAGCAGATGAGTAAGAAAACGCTTGGCAAAGAGATCAGGGTTCCTAGACTGCAGAACGGGAATTAGGAAATACATTGTAGACGGAAGCAAGTGCATATGTTTGCACTTTGCATGAACTCGACGATGTAATAAAGGAAGAGAAGAGAGAAAATGAGTTGGATCCATCCTCTTTAACGTACCAGTTGATACTTTTTCATTTTATCACCAGTCATCATTCCGAATATTTGTTCGCTGCAACTCTTCCATTCTGTTCTCCTTTCTGATTACAGTTTTATTCGCTCAAAAATTTTCATATTAATGTCCGTCACTATTTGTACGATGTATCCAATTCCTTTTCTGCCTCTATAATTACTCTCATTCACTGTGCCTTGTGTTATTGATTTCAGGAGGATTTTATATCACAAAAACTGTCCAATTTATCTTTTTATTTAGCATTTCACTATTATTTTAAGGGACTTTAACGCCTTCTTAGAAACAGATCATAGTAAATTCTCTCTGAACATATTTAAGAAAAAATATACCTACGAGTTGTGATGAGCATAACAGCTTTAATAGCTCCTAAAAGAATTAAGACACTTGCCCTTGGAAAAATTATGTTATCCTACTATTCACCCACCATCGTGCTCGAGTCGTGATAAGCAGCAGACACGTACAGGTTTTCACTCGCTCGTTGTTTTCCCTCGGACTAAAACGGAAATGAGTCGCCTCGGTTTCTTCCAACACGCATGGAGGAGGAAGAGGGAGGCACCAGGTGTCCACGAAAACCCTCGGCATTCACCAGAGTGAGTTTTCTCGTACTTGCAAACACCATCAAGCAGACAACACATTTCACCTTGGCTGGTGATCTTTTTCCGTGTTTTTCTCTTTGACATTGGCCTGGCCGAGGAGCTAAGGAAGAAGAAAAGAAATTTTCTCACACATCTTACTGAATCAGAAGTACCCAAACGATTCTCATACGGTTATCATCTTCAAATCCAAAAAAGGGAGCGTCGGTAAAGATCGACGTTGTAGACTTTTAGGATATGGGTTTCACTCTTATTGACTGACACTCGCAGATAGGAGCAACATCACTCGGACGAATAATACGAGGAACATTTCTCCGGATTCGGGCAGAGCCCAGCGATGCTAACTTTAGTGCCTGAGCGAGAACTGGCACTTTCATCGCGGCAGGCCGTTGCCCAAAAGGTTTCGTTGTTGATCGGTTAGTCCCAAGTTCGTATCCAGGTGATGCCCAGCGATACCTCAAGCTAAACTCCTGTGCAATGATTTCATAAGAACTAGGGCTAAGTTGTACAACCGCATGCCGCATAAGCAAAGGAAGTTGTCTTCTTATCACAATGCTCGATTTTTACTCACAATAGAGCTTATTGATGATATTCACAGTATCAAGTAAGTTCCACTCTCAACTCTCCCTATAATATTTCTGTCAAAGATCTTGAAAAAAATAGCCTTCAGTCCGCAACTATTCATTCAATACGCGTCTCTGAGATTCTGACGAACACCCCGCAAACAGTTAATCTTTTCCAACAAAAATATAGCCTTCAACACACCTAACTATGCATGCCGTTTAAAAATGGAGAAATATATGCAATATATCGAGATTATGCGAAAAAATATAATAAAAACACCAACACATCTTTCCCTAAAATAAAAGGTAAGATCAGTTTTTCATTGTGAATCGGAGAAGCATTTGATAATACCCATAAAATTCCACTCTATTTCAGGAATGAAAAAGTTTTATTACAATTTTTCTATTCAAGAAAAGGAGTGCAGTCAAAAAGTAATTTGCATGTTCACTGTCTATACTATATTTAAGTTCAAGAAACATTTGTATACCAGGAGCCTGATATAATAGGTAAGTAATTTAATTAATTTAGCCATGGTTATTATACCACATTAGATTAATTATATTGCAGAAACTGCACAAGTGTTGTCAAAAAAATCCTAGTTCAGACCACAGTGAAAAATATAAAATGCGAGATTATTAGAACATTCTGAATCCACGAGTATCAGTAGGTATCTACCCTTTCCTCCGGGACAGAGTGGCTAAAGGGAAGACGGTAGACAACCGCCAAGTCACGCCCCCTTCGTGGGATTCAGTTGTATTTTAAGACTATCTCACCCAAGGATAGTCACGCCTACACTCAAGGAATGTTCCCTTTATAGCCTACTACGGCTCATTCATCGAGAACAAAAGCTTATTTCGGAGCTAACAACCGCATCTAGAAAGGTTGTCTCGATACTCGAAACTTGATGTACGTGAACTATGACTTCAAGAGCGCCCCTAATCATGATCGAATTCCGAAAAATTGGACAATATTGTGCGAAATTCAAAGGTATTTACATTTCGAATAAAATTCTTGTCATATTCCACGAATACAAATTTAACTTACCACCTACATTTCCGTTTCGATTTCATCGTCGTTTGTCAATTTCTTCGACGTCGTGTACCCACTGGGTACTACCCAACAGGACCACGGGTTCAAATCATGGAGAGGCCTTCAAAACACGACCGACGTATAATGCGAACGGCGTGATTTTCTGTTCACCAGATGTTTCTAAGGAACAACGGCCGACACAGGAAAAGGAACTATACCCCCTGCTCTGATGTGTGGATCACACATATGTCGCAGGGTGAGCTCTACCCTCGCCAAAAAATAACCTCTGGGTTGAATAACGTAGCTAAAATCTTCCATGGTCGTATCATACAAGTATATACTTGGTATGAGTACTCATGAATAAGACAGCTTAGTACTTTTCTACAATATTTTTTATTCTAAAATATTGTAGAAAAGTACTTAGCTGTCTTAATCATGAGTACTGATATTAGTAACTTCTACGAAGTGAAGCCTGCCACGGTCAAGTACATGGTATGAGTAAAGTTTTTCCTTATTGGGTAGATGTGGTGGCTAGAGTACTGGTTTCACCCCTCGAGGGCCCGGATACGAATTCCGACAGTGGCAGAGATTTAATAATACAGTGGAATCTAGTGATGGGGCATTTCGGAACGATTCGTTCCTTTGGAAATGATGAAACGAGAAGGAACGAATCCGGTTGTGGAAATATTCTCGTTCCAAAGGACCGAGAGGAACGAATGGACCGAAAGGATTCGAAGTACCGAAATTAATCAACTAAAGGAAAGGATTCATAGGAACGCAGGAAATCAATTTAATGAAGGGAATGCGATGTGAACAAAAATAATCAAAGGAAAGAGAGGACTCAACCAATTCGCAGAGATGACAGGCCAGGTACTTTGAAGACGAGGATGGAATGAAGTATGTTAATATGTTATGCATCGAATGGCAAAATATTATAAAATAAATGTTGGCTTACATAATAAATAGATCGGAGGTCCTCAAACACAACATTTACTGAAGAATTTCCATTTTTATGCAGTTTATTTATTATAGCTCCTAAACTAGGATTCTGATGTGAAAACTATTTTCCCAGACATTTAGATCTCATCGTTACCTACAACTTGGTGCTTTTTGTTTTTTCTATCTATTATAGTACTCTGGTAGCATGGTGCCAAAGTCGAATTTTGGTAAAGCAGTCAAATGTTTCTTTCCTTCACGCCTCTACTGGTTAGGATACGATCTTGAAACATGACAGACGCATGCACCTTGACATGCTTTTCACCAATAATAAGTAAAAACCAAGATTATTTATCGTAAAACTGACTATAAAATTAAAAATGGTGACTTTTTTGGCATTTCTAAAACGAGACTTTCTGTTCTTGGGTCATATCTTTTGAACGGTAAGTCGGATCTGGAATCTGACGACATATTGTATTGGAAAATTAAGTATTCTACAAGATTTGACCAACCCTGTTATTCTGTGTTGCTTAATTCTCCCACCAGAGGTCCTCAAACACGAAATTTAGTTAACCATTTCCCAGTTTTCCACTTTACCTTCCAAACTTGAAGTCGGATCTCAATTTTGTTGACGGTTTTTTTAGATGTCATCGAGGTTTACAACTGTATGCCATTACTTTTTCTCTAACACTAATAGTTGGCTGGTAACATGGCGCCAAATTCGGAATTTTTGTGAAACTTGCTGATTTTAAACTGTAGCTTCTAAACTAGAAGTCGGATCTCGAATCTGTTGGGCGGTTTTTTTTAGATCTCATGCAGGCCTACAATTCTCTGCTATCCGTTTTTTTTCATCCCTCGTAGTTCTCTGGGAACATGGTGCCAAAGTGGGCTAATTCATGAAACTCTCTAATGCTCTGCCAAGTCGGCAGGGGTATGCACCTTGACATGATCTTTACGCATAATTAGCAAAAACACGGATTCCCTTGCAGTTCTATGGCAACATGGTGCCAAAGTGATATTTTCGAATGTTTCTTTCCCTCACGTTTCCTAGCTGCTAAACTAAGAGTCTGATCTCGAATCTGTTGGGCGGCTTTTTTAGATCTCATCAAGTCCTAACAATAATGCCAATCCTTACTCTCTAACACCTATAGTTCGCTGGAAACATGGCGCCAAAGTCGGATTTTCTGGATTTTCGACTGTGGATTCTAAACTATATTTTGGATCACGAATCTGTTGGGCTGTTTTTTCTAGATATCATTCAGGCCTACAAATTTCTGCTGATAGTTTTCTTCATTTCTCGTAGTTCTCTGGCAACATGATGACAAAGTCGGCTTTTCGTGAATCCTTCGAAATTATCTTTCCCTCACGCCTTTACCAGTGTAGATATTTCTTGATACTCGACAGGCGCATGCGCCATAACATGAACTTTACGGATAAGTAACAAAAACCCGTACTCTCGCGTAGTTCTCTGGCAACATGGTGCCAAAATGAAAATCTCGCATGTTTCTTTCTCTCACGCCTCCACTGACTAAGACGTTGGGGGCGCAGCCCCTAGCGAGCAAAGCGAGTTTCTCTATAACTATACAACACACGGGTATGTTTCTTACATTTCTTAAATGCGCATTCCCTGCACTTTCTCTGGGTTACATTGTCATTTTCACTACTAAAGGGTGTGTTTCACAAAAAAGATATTAGCTGGAGTGACGGAAAGCCAGATGTAACTTCATTATCTTCGGTAGTTAGATTGATTCTAGCCCATAATGGGATACTTTGTGGGCCGTGGTTAAGTAAGTATCACCTCTGCATTTCTTTTGAAAGTGTCATATTCGTATATTATTTAAATGATTTGAAGCAACGAGTAATTGACGAGAGCAAATAGCACGAATCATATTGAATCATATCATTGACATTTACCCTAATGCCCGATTTCCCAGGCGAAACTTGAAAAGGAACGAAAGGAACGAGTCCGAGAAAGGAACGAAACTGCCCATCACTAGTGGAATCCCGATTTCAAGTCGGCAGGTCATTCCAAGCGCAGTGAAACAGTGGTCCCCTTGCCGTCTTCCGTAAAGAGCATGTTGTTTTTCCGTAAAGAGCAAGCGTATTGTGGGAAGATTTTCGGATGAAAAAGTAAAAGAGAGGTGCTATTTCGCACTCGTCCGGCCACACCTTGAATATGCAGCGAGCATATGGGATCCGGTGCAGAAAGACTTAGTCCGGGAACTTAATAAAATACAAAGGAAAGCTGCGCGATTCGTCAAAAAAAAGGTACGGGCGTACAGACAGCGTTACACATGTGTTAAACGAATTAGGCTGGGAGCCGCTAGAGACTCGGAGGCTGCGCGCTAGGCTTAGATTGCTTGAACAATTGAGAATAGATATCTTTCAGAGCGACACGGAGAACATCCTATTAGAACCCCACTATATTTCCAGGTCCGACAGAAACGATAAATTAAGAGAAATAGTTTGCCGAACGGATAGGTAAGGGAATTCGTTTTGCCCCCGAACAATAAGGGACTATAATAAATGCTAGGCGTAATTTCATTAGAGCGTGTCCATTTTATATGTAAACGACTGGTGTCCTAACACCCCCCGCCACACGCCAATTGAGGCGGCTTGCGAGGTAATATGTAGATGTAGATATTGCCGACGCAGGGTTTCTCTCTGCCCTTTCTCCACTCTTCAAATAATCCTCCCATGCCAACCTACTTACCTATCTTCGAAGGCGCAACTGATCCCAGTGGTTGGTTTTACTCCCAAATAACAACCAAATTTTACCCGTGTAGTGCAACTATTTCATTTTAAACATGTTACATGTTCACAGTGTTTCAAACATGTTCAAAGTAAAGAGAGCACTGTGATGTCTGTGACTGATTGTATTCTTTTCTCTACGATCATGATGTTTAATTTATATTCTCAGCGTGCTGTTTCATTCAGGATCAAGCAGTAGCTCGCGGGACGGAACATATATCCTGGCTTTTATTTCTTCTCAGCGTGGCTCTGCACCGGAAAAACATGGCTTCGTTCCCTGGCCGATGGCGACGGAGCCTACATTGCCCTAGGTCGGCGCCATCCACTCCTCGGTACGCACCAGGAAGAGAAGACCGCATCTACGGGTTCTTCACACTCAAGAGGAGTTGGATAATGGCACCAAATAGAAACCTCTCTCTCTCTCTCCCCGTGCAAAAAATAACTTTTTCCCCATCTCAGCGCCAACCTCCCCCGTCTCCCACCCTCTCCACCCCATCCACATTGTCCCCTTCTCGCCAACAACACTTTCACATTCTCACTGTCAACTGTTCCGCTTCCGCCAGTGTCTTCGTTTTTCTCGTCTACGTCGTCAAAAATCTTCGTCGACGCCAACCGCACCGGATGCGATGGGAGAGACACCACCATTCTCTTTCTCTCTCTCTCTCTCTCTCCCCTGTCTTCCTCTTTTTTTAATTCTCGACAATGGCAAGCTCACTCGCTTTCTGTAGTTCTATTCTTGCGCCAAGCCGAGCACACTTGCTCGTGCCTTTTTTTTCATTAATTTTGAACGTGCCAGGATATTTTTCATCAGGAGTCAAGCAAACGAGAAACGTATCAAATGCATTGACCAGACCTGGGCTTATCTCGAATTAAATATTTGAGTAAATTTCACGCAATTTCTTCCATAATCGACCGGGGTTTAGAAACTACGAGTCATTTTTTAAGACGCATAAATAAACCTTGAAAATCTTGCAGAGAGAAGTGGGATTGGTTAGAGCACTGGCCTACCATTCAGAAGGACCCAGGTTAGAATCCCATCAGGGCCTGAAATTTCTTTGGGAGAATCCCGATCTCTACATGTTGCCATTTGTTGGGCACTTCAAGATCCAGAACTCTGTCCCTCGGGTGGGACATTTAAACTGTAGTCTCCTTGCCGCCATCCGTTAAGAGCAGGTTAATGCCGACGCCGGGTTTTTCTCCATTTCACAAGTCCTTCCCTAATGAAACTATCCACCTATTCTCAGTGGCGCAAATTACCTCAGCTGTCAGTGGCCTCCCCATATATAACCAACCAAACGGAGACAAAAAGTGTTGAAACAATGATCTGTTATCAATAAAATTGTGAACTTTATGCATCATATAATAATATTTATAAATTTTGAAGAAGACAGATTGGTTAACCCACTGTCGGTTATTAAAAAAATGGTATGAAATGTACAAAACGATTTCAATTGGGCAATCAGGACTGACAAAGCAGTTATTTTCACAAAGCCACGTATTCTTTCTCACAACACCTAGGCTACCTAACAGGTTGAACCTGGAGGCTCCAGTAGGCTTTTAGTTATCTACATGGAAATTGAATAGAAATTGGTAAATATCATTGGTAGCACTCGTCAGCGGAGAGATTAAGAGGTCAGAGAGAAAGAGAGAGTGAAGTAAGTTCAGGTGAGCGACCAAAGGGCCGCAAAGTCTCCCGCGAAGATTTCTGGTCCCTTTCTGATCCTCCGGTCCCTTGGTGCGACCATCACCGCCCGCCTATGAATTCATCTCCCAGACTTCACGCTGTACACAGACGAGTCCCTACTCATCTCCTGGCGACTTAAAAAAAAATGCAGGAAGATGAAAATATGGAAGAGTAATCAATTTGCGGCCCCGCAAGTGGCTTGTATACAGGGTATTTCGTAATGACTCTGTAATAGTTTAGGATATGATTTAGCAGATCAAAATAAGAAAAAAATTCAATTGGACATGTGTCCGGAAACGTACCGTTACCCAGATATCTGTCTGTACACGTTTTTCACTGAAACCGCACTAAATAAAAAACTATCTAAGATTAAGCCTTGAAATTTGGTATAGCTGTTGATGGTAATGTTTAAAACTAATTAGAGATATTTAATTATTTTTTGATCCACCGTTTCAAAATGGCGGCCAATGGAACTTTTTAATCCTTAATATATTTGCACACAGAAGTCGTATTAAAAAAGTGCAACTATGAAAAAGTTGCGCCTTTTATTTATAAATAGAATGGTATCAATAAAATTTGTATAGCTACTACAACAATGATATGGTCAACATATTTTCAAACCAATGTCAAAGTGTTTAATGCAGACATACAACAATAAAAAAATCGTGTCAATAAAATTTGCATACCTACTACAGCAATGAAATGGCCGACACAGTTTCAAACCAACGTCAAAGAGTTTAATCCACGCATACAACCATGAACATGTATGTTCATGCATACAACAATAAACCATCATTTATTGCTAAACAAAAACAAGCTGATATTTTTACTTTCACACAATAAATAAAATGGAATACATGGGTGCCTTTATCTCGAATTTCTAGGCAATGGTCAATTGAATGCAGTACCTTTCATAAACTTCTTACAAACTGTTGTAGAAAACCCCATGGATAAGTTGCCTCTTGCATTGCGGCAGTCCATGTGGTTCCAGCCCCCGCACATAATGGACAAATCGTTAGGGATCGTTTAAATGCTGAGTAAAAATAAAGTAAAAATATCAGCTTGTTTTTGTTTTGCAATTAATTATGGTTTATTGTTGTATGTGTGCATTAAACACTTTGACATTGGTTTGAAAATCTGCTGACTATATCATTGTTGTAGTAGCTATGCAAATTTTATTGATAGATACCATTCTATTTGTAAATAAAAGGCGCAACTTTTTCATAGTTGCACTTTTTTAATACGACTTCTGTGAGCAAATATAGTAAGGATTAAAAAGTTTGATTGGCCGCCATTTTGAAACGGTGAATCAGAAAATAATTAAATATCTTTAAATTTCAAGGCTTTATCTTACATAGTTTTTTATTTAGTGCGGCTTCAGTGAAAAACGTGTACAGACAGATATCTGGGTAACGGTGCGTTTCTGGACACATGCCCAATTGAATTTTTTTCTTATTTTGATCTGCTAAATCATATCCTAAACTATTACAGAGGATTTGCGAAACACCCTGTATATACCATGTATATGTGCTTGAATAAATACCATGTATATATGCCATGTATGTATGCTTGTGTATATATGCCTTGTATCAAATGATTTTATCACGTTTTCACCAAAAATATCGAACGCAATGAGGAATCCACCCAAATCAAGCGTCAATTTGCTTTCTCTCCGCCGTTACTCACTTTCTCGACAATAATTTAACGGCATTCCACAACATTGGAGCGAAAGCCTATTAGTTTGCCCAACAGAACTTATCTGTGTTCACTCCACATTCTGAGAAGCGGTGATATGACCTTCAATGACGAGTTAAAAGTGCTTCATACGGAAGACGAAATAATATTCGGAATAACGAGAGTATTCTAGGAAATAATAAGATGCTCACCAAGTTTCATCTATTTCTTACCACCGATTTTTAAGTGAACGTAAGAAAAAAATCCTAAATAAAAAATCAACTAACCGATTCGATTCATTATTCATTGGTCATTCATAAATGGCACTTCTGACGTCGTTTAGGATCCTATTTAAATCTATTACAGGAGACATAAAACGGACGTGTGGGTCAATTGTTTTATGGGGCACTGACTGGAAAAAAGTATGTGGGTGCAAGTGTGTCAATTGTTTCTATTAGTACTCGATCATATTACCACTTTGAAGAGTTAATTATTTATAACAGATGAACATATTTATTCTCTTTCCGGTGCTTGCTAGGTCAACTATTTTGGGTGGATTGCTCTATTTTGGATATTATCAAGTTAAGTTAATTTCCATAAGTATATCGTTAGCTGAATAAAATATCTGCTCATTTTGTCACGCAAGGAAAAAATGACGGAATTAATCGTTACATTGCATAGTTCATTATATTTTTAAACATAAGTGGCTCTTTTGCATGCTGATTTCAGCTGAGGAACACATTAACCTATTAACTTTGGTATAAGTCTGAGGAAAATTACGGCATCGAAGTAGCGTCACAAATTAACTGAAAACGTAAATAAAATACTTACAATTGGCAATGCATATATATTCTCATATAGACGACAATTGATTTCAGGGTTTATATAATCTTTGATGTCATTTGAAACAAGAAATCACTCCATTAAGTGCGGAGTAAGTTTTGTATCGCCATGGAAAGATCAAGTGTTGATCAAATGATTCATTTTATTTTTAGAAAACAAATTAGTATACGAAGAGGAGAGTTTTCAATTACAGAGACCTTCGTAGCTTGTGAAGTTTGAAATATTTTTGTCCCTTTCATTTAAATGTAATATAAATTACATATTTTTTCGAAAAGAGGATTAAATTGACATATTTTATCGGCCTTTTTTCATGCCGGGAAATTTACAGATACATAATTCAATTTTTAAATATTGCATAATAACAAGAAAGTTTCATTTTTATTCATATTTCATGCTCGCAACTCCTAGTAGCGATTTCTAATTTCGTTAACATCCGTGCCCAAGAATTCATCATCAATTGAATATTATTAAATTATTACGTATTTCCAAGCGTACCAGCGGCACCTTGGGGAGTTCGCAGTTTACAGAAAAATAGGTAGGTACTCTGCTGAATCCCACGACTGCTACGATGAGAAGTACCTGCATACATTTACTCGGAACAAGTAGCGGCTCTCATGTCCTCCCTAGAATGAATAATTCATTCCGCGATGGTCAGCATGGAACGGAAATGTTAATCGGGCAAATACAAGTATCCTTCCGAGCGGACTGAAACAGTTGATACAACACATCGCAGCGGAGGAGAGCTGCGCAACAAACGGAATTTTCTCATTGCGAGCGTGTGTATCGACGGGTGACCTCGCGACGACTAATTAACATCACTTCAACCAAATCGACAACGCAATCGTTTGCCAGTTCCATGCATATACTTACAGTCGGACTCTTAGCTGGGAAGCTCAACCCCCTATGAGATTAAGGAAAGTTTATATCTGCTCTACAGCTCTTGTCTTCACAAACTTCAAAACATGTGAAGCCAAAAATACGATGGGCATAGTGTGAGAAGGCACCGTCACTTTTTGGTGAAATGCCTACCCAAGTTTAATGTAATTACGATATTAAAATTTGTTTACTCTCGTGCTTACAAAGATCACTCTTCATTTGAGGAATAAGATTCAAGAATACGAGACGACTCAAAATAAAAATATAGAGATTGGATGACCACTATTTCTTATATAAAATCCATCTACGCTCTCACTCATGCCAATGAAAGTAGCCCAAGGAGCTTTCGTAAATCGTGTGCATCTAAGGTATTATGAGCCTGCCGCGCGAAGGTCACCAATGAAAGGATTACGGATAAGCCGTGAAGAGTTAACCGCGGAGGGAAAGCTAGACTTAGTTGTTATAAAGATGCCTGGAGGACGCAGTGCACTCCAACGCTCACGGTAAGAAAAGTATGCGTGATGTTTGAGTCGAGTGAAAATCCGTATGCATGCGCGATCAACAAGCGCCTATCCTATTGAACTCTTGCCAATTCAATCCAAAGCAAGGAATCTGTCATTGAGTGCATATAAATATTTGAAAATGAAACTCTCTTCGACTATCCATTAATTCTGCGTGAGGCTAGTAAATATAAGTAACTACATATCCTGCAAGAGACTAGAGTAAAAAAACGACCTCCCTTTTTTTAAAACCTCTTTGAAACGACGACCATTTTCACCTTCCAATCGTAGTTAATAGACTTCTGTGCTTGGACTCCTTAGATTTCCGAAGACTTTCATCCAGAGGCAAATACATTATTCTTTCCCGAAGCGGGATTCGAACCCGCAACCTTCGGGTTCCCAGGACGGATCATCACGGTCGAGTATATTCATTAGCAGTTAGGCAGCAACCACTTAAACAGTATTGGAACACCTAAGGGACATGATAAACCCTGGAAATGTAAAGAATGGTTCTAATTTTCATTAATAAACTCATGGTTATTAGATAAAAACCACTTCTAATCTTGGTGATTGATTTAATCTTAATCGGCTCCTGTTGTTCGACTGAGATTCCACAAAATAAGTTATTCATCTCGGAAATAAAGCAAAAATCATGTCGGGGCCATAGAAAAATTGCGGTATTAAGAATGCTGGCCTCCCTGAGGTTTTCTTCTCAGCCAAAGCACTCCGCTCAAGTAAACAAGGTCTCCCAACTTTATGTTGAACGTCGCCGAATTCTTGGAAGGACGGTGGCAGAAATAACCGCTGCAAAGCGAGAATGAAATCCAGAATTGCGCACTCGCCGAAACGATGTTTTCGCAATGAAACCAGGGCTACGCCTACCCAGATGAGTCACTGTCTCACACTCCGTGCTATTCTCTTCCTCATTGCTCTAAAAATTACGCACATAACGCGGGCACGAGATGCGCTTAAAAATAGCCGAGGACTCGAGACGAGTACCGAGAATTTCCATCACTAACACGGTATGATTGCCCTCAGAGAATGGATGAAGACATAATCGTTCATTCTGTCGCGATCCCGTTAAAATTCTTGACCCTCCATGCCACACCAATACGGGAGTGTGGTGGAAGCCGCAAGTATCCCCTTCAAGTCAGGCCCCTTTCCCTTTCACTCCAAACAACGGCCTCACGCCCCCAAATGTGCACGATTGGCAGAACTAAATTAATAACACGGGATCATTTCATTAAAACTTTTAATAAAATTAAATAAAAAACGTTCTTTCGGCTGAACATTACCTCAAATAACATTTTTCGCGAAAAAATACATTAAACTTCTTTCAACTGCTAAGAAAATAATAAAGTATTAGAAGGAAAAAGGTTGGTAATTTAGTAGTTTAGTTATTCCCTTTATTAGGTGAAATCTGCATATCTGTACATTAGTACCACCTGAAAGACTCAAACAAAAGAGCAATAACGTAATAGGAAACGACCTTCTCTTCGCGCATGTGGTCGATGGCGTAAGTTATCTGACGAGGTTTTCCAGGGCAAAAGCTACTATGCTAAAAAATGTTCACTTATGTTGTCAGAAATCTTGAGTATTCTATTGATCAATTATTTCTTGAAATTTTAAATAAGTGGTTAAAGAAAGGGTTTCTTCGTTTTGACCTGAAATATGTAACGCTCTTTTTGATAATCGAATGATCGAATGTGCGAAAGACCTCGGTTTGATCCTATTCTAATACAAAGCAACTTTTATAGAGCCAAAGAAGAATGTAAAAATCGATGTTTTGACTAAAAAAGGTGATGCATAGCAAAAATAAACTTTGTACCCTTCCGCGGTACATTATTTATCGTGGATTTTTTTATAATTTACCGAGAAAAGTTCAATTTGTTTTGATTTGCGCCGTGAATTTCTACAAAATTATCCCGGAAGGAATACTTTTGAAAAAAAGATAAAAAGTGGCGTTTCCGAAATATGCCAAATGAATGTTACTTTTCTGGCCCTTTACTATTCGAAACTTTGATTTACTAACTCCTCAAAACATCCTAGCTGAGTGAGAGGTAACCCCCATGCGTCTCACACTCCATTTCCCACCTTTCCGCTAGAAAAACAACTCGCCCTCTGACTCCCGAAAAGCTCACCAAGTGGGCACACGCCCTTGATGATAGACACCTGGCTCCCCGTCCACCTACTTTAAAATCTTTCCCGCCACCTCTTTTTTTATATTATTTCACTTTCCCAATGTTTTTCCGCGCCGCGCTACTCCCCTCACCGCCACCACCCGGCGACACCGGACTCACGCTCCGAGTATCGTTCGTTAGCCTCGTCACGGGTAGGGGACTCCCGAATGGCTTCCACCCTCATTCACATACACACATGCACGCACCCACGCCCTTCTCTCGCGTTTCATCCCTCCCTCCGGCTCTTGATGCTCTCCTCTTCTGCTTCTGCTGCACCGGCTGATCGCGAGGAGACAATGGCGGGGCGGGCGCATTCGAACGAGGCCTCGCCGTGCAGTGGCGCCTCCGCGGATTCCCGCCGTGAATCTCTTCCCCACCGGCCTCCTCCGACGATGCCAACATCGATTCGATTCCTCTCGAATCAACCGAAGCAAAGGGAGCATGGCGTCGGGCGAATAGGGGAGAGGAATTTGTGCGTCGTGTTCGTGAGAAGATGCCGCGCTTGCACGCTGGTGCGCGAGTTAGCGCGAGTTGGCGAGCGAGTAGCAGAATACTTTTTTTTAGGTTCTTAGGTTCTCCACCTGCTTGGGTTATACCTTCTGATAGGGGGACCGGGTTGGTGCGGTGGCAGGTGTACAGGTTTCTCATGTCACAAGACACCGTTCGATTCCCAGAAATCGCCAAGAATTTTCATAGGAGCCCAACTTGGTTCCTTGTAGAAAGCACTTCAGGAGCAGTATTTGTTCGTCAGGAAGGACCTTTCAACTTTGGACTCTTTGGCGCCTTTCGTTTTTAGTAGGCCTTTACCAACACCGAGTTTCTCTCCTCTTTTCTACCATTCCTCATGTTATCCTCCTCAGCCTATCCTTAATGACGCAAATGACCTCTGCTGTCATTCTCCCCTCCCTAATAACCTACCAAACAACTGTCTAGCCCAAGCCCACAATCTTATGACAAACAACACCCATGCCCGAGGCGGGATTCAAACTTTGGATCGCCAGGCCGATGCGCAACCAAACTGTCCACCTCGGCTAGTAGGCCAGGAGGTACACACGGCCCCAGGTGGTGCACGCACTACCGGCAGGCCACACAAACTGTGAGGCGCGAGCACCACCGCAAACCCAATGAGATACCTCGGAGTTGGGCCCCTTTTTCCAAGCGAATTTACCTGGATAATTATGATCGATTTTCAAGATTGTTGTGTCTCACTCTAGATTCTAGGTCAGCGGTTCCCAACCTTTAGTACCCGTACCCCAAATGGCTGATTTAGAGGTTCGCGAAAAAAATAACAAGAAGTAATGGCGGAAGTGCGGAAAGCTTATTCCCTCACTGCGAGGGGTTCAACTGAATGGGGTACCGAGGGGAACACCATGGGGAGTGGTGGTCATCCTGATTGACGGGTTTCGTTTACAAGCTGGAGAAGCGACCGACATTTGAGGTCTTTCCCGCCATAACGGATAGGCGGGAAGAAAAGGAATGATTTTGGAGGGGAAAAAGGATGGAGAGAAACTCGGCTTAGGTTTTATCCTACACTTCATGAAGGGTAACCAAATGGCCACAGTTTAACACCCAACGGACGGAGCTCTGCAAAGGTAAGGCTCTCCACGAGGAACCTAAACAGGGATCGGAGTTCTACCGTATTAATCCAAATCTCCTCCACTGCCGAGATATGAACCCGGAATATCGTGATGGGAGGCCATTAACCCAGCCAACTCAACTACGATAGGTGCGACTAGCTTTTAAATTTGGGCAAGGGAGGCAACGTAACTTAAGCCTGCGCTCGAATGATCAATGGCACATTTTCTTTGCAAAGAGAATTTCGATCAAATTTCAGCGAAAATTTTATTCATGAAGGCTCGAGGCAGCGGACACTGACTTCATCTGAATCACCTACCCCCTTTTTGTACATCTTCAAATGGACCCCGTGACGTGTGTAAATATTCTTTTCGACATGCTTCAGCCATCATTCAACTTTTTTTTGCGTCACAATGAACTACAATGCAAGACCCCAAACGGGGAACCGCCGCGCCGTTTTAAGGGTTACTTCAGAGGAGGACCTGTCTCCCTATGTCCCCCAAGTCAGGCGCAATCGTTCCATGGTTACTGGGTTAAGGTGCTGACGATTGCCTCATTCCTGCGTGCAATATATTTAGTCCCTCCGATGACTTAATTGTAACGCCGGGATTTTTTAAGTTTTTCTAATTTCCTCTAATTTACGATTACAAGGTTCAATCAAGATCAATGAGAAATTTCGGAAAGATCATGGTTCCAGGCTCACATTTCCGCTTTTGTCCACGATTTCGAGCGACGAGGAAGGGAAATAGAGACGCACATGCGACTGAGGCAGATACGGGAAAGTGGATTAATATCTAGCGTGTCCCTTGAATTGTTGACGGGAAAGTGGACTAATATCTAGTCTATCCCTTGGATTTCGCGCTCTAATGATGCGCGCGTGCGCGCAGGTATGATTCGCACAGGTTTGTCGCGGCTAACGGCATTCAAAATACGTAATTCACATAATTCTCCGGAGGGCTTACGATTCTAACGCTCTGCAACATGGGTTAGTCCGACCATTGCCTTACCAGAAGGTTTGGATCAAAGATTAAAGAAGTAGATAAGTGGGGACATACGGGACGATAGCACAGTAAAGTAATGAATCCACTTAAACGGGCAATCGGCCATATTTAGTGGCTAATTTATACTGCATATAAACCCAAAGCCGTGGAATTACTGAAAGTATTGCTGCGATATCAAAACAATTCCTTATAACGTACGTTAACCGTACGTTATAAGGAATTGTGTACGTTAACCGTAATTCATCAAATTATTTGCATTAACGAGCGTTACTTTAACTCCTATCTCGCGATGGCCATGATGGATAAAGCATTTATTGCAAATTTAATAGGATTTTCTTTGAACAGTATCCTTAGCCTTCTTTAATTTTCAATATCCGGTCGGAAAGAACGAGGATATCCTCCAGCTAAGGCCCAAATAAGAGAAGAAGAGGTAACGAAGGGTCCACATCCTCCTTTATATCGTCCTCACAATTAAATAAATCTGGCACGCAAGAAACGTTTTTACTCAAAGGCTACACCCAAAACTGACTCCGTCATTTTTCTGATTTGGGCCACCGCATAAGTAGGTGGTTTACCTACCTGTTCAATAAAGTGCACCAGGTGTTGGATTATTTTTTTCTTAAGACTAGGGGCCACTCACGCAATTTTATTCACCAGTAGGTGTCGATGCGCCTCGCGGGTCTTTTTAAGCAACACAGCAAATTTCTGCCAGCGACCTCTTTGGAATGTTGGAGGAGAATAATGGACGTTTGACGAATTCAGAACAGCTCGAGCTCGCGTGAGGTAAAAATTACGCCAGCTCGATACTTTCACGCTATTAAAATCCGTAAATAATATTTTGCGAATTTTTTTTCCATTTAAATCCTCTAATTCCGGTTGTAACGCCGTGAAAAAGATGTACACCATGAGACAAGAACATACCTAATTGCTTGCTCACAGATCATAGCAAAGTCACATCGATATAGAGCTAATTTTTTTTAGCATTGAATGGGCTAGGTTCAGAAGACTGACGCTTTCCAAAACGCCCCAAATATCGTTTTGAAATATTTAGTATTCATATGTGTTTAGAGTCAATGGCTCCTCTGACATGCTTACGCTTTCCCTTGATCAAAAAAATGTAGTTTTATCACAATCTTAAATTTTTTCACACTCATATGGACGCGCTGATGAGGGAATTGTGGAGAGAGTATCAAATAATATTAAATAAAGGGCGCATAAAATCATTCTCAATATACACCCGAGAGTATCGAATGTCTGCGTACCTAGCTAACTAAATCCAAAATGGGAAGGGAACATGTGTTAATTCATATTGCTGATCCAGTCATTGAAGTAGTTTTTGGATCACATTCAAATCAGTGAATAAGTTTCTTCTGCCAACTCATATTTCATTTTTAGTTCGTCAAACTTTCTTAGTCCTCTGATGCCAGCCAATTCCACACTTACCCGTTTACTCCTATTACAGCCTTCAAACATGTGGTCACCATCCATTTCTTCGGAATTATTAAAACTTCCAATTCTCAACCATGCCCAATATTTATTTATCTGTACCTTTTTCCTCATATCGCCCTATTAATTCCTCTACGAACCCACATGTTAAAAGCTACTCTCATAATTTTTCCTCGAAATCCAACCTTTTATGATTTAATAGTCCAAATCTTTATATTTTGTTTACAAATTTTCAATCCTAAGTTGCAGAGATAATTTAATATATATTTTAGTGCACTGGCTAAATGTTAGCGTTCTTCTTCGAGAGGAGCAATAAGCAGATGAAACCACAGCAAGATATCACGGATCAGGTTACATATTACCGATATTACTGCACGCAATAATGCCGACGCACGATTAAAAGGTGTCGAAAAACTTCATCAAACGCATGCACCCATCACAGTCTCCCGGATGCGAACATTGCCTTGACGACGGACGGTCAAACATCCACATGGTCCGGATCACCCGGAAGTTGGGAAACACGGCTGCTCCGACAACGGCGCGCGCCATGTCCAGAAATGCATAATTAAGGCGAAAAGCGGGCGTTCAAAATGTTATTTTCAATGCACGACCTCACACGGTGATTGAAGCGATGGCGTCTGAAACGGCTAATCACGTCCACCGTCCCGGAACAGGAGTAAAACTTTCGAAAGGTGCTCGGAGCGATAAACGCAGTCAATGGAGGCGAAACGGACATTTTATACAGATCAAATTTGGCAACAATATTTTCCAAATTTCTGAAAATAATTTCACTTCTCGTGAATTTCTCAGGCACCATTGGTAAAATTAACAACCCGTTCAAATGACTTTTCCCTAGATACAACACGCAGACCGGAAGATAAAAGACGAACGAATACCTGTCACATTTCAACTTGTAATATGACACTCGGAAAGAATTCCTCTAAATATTTTTCTTCCTTATGCACGGAAGAACAACCGCTATGATTGATCAAGTGTGGAAAACGGATAATATTACAATGAGCGTATTCATGAAATGGAATTTCAAAATTGAAAGTTTTACTTTGAACGATAAGTATTTATTATGACTTACTTTCCTGCCTCAATGTTTCCAACATTATGCGGTCATCCTGACGTAACCAGGATTACTTGTATTTTACGTTTTTTCATTACGTCGGTACGAAATGTCAACGCAGCCATGCGTCAGTCATTTATATTAATAACTCTTTGACATCAGTATACTACAAAAAAATCATCATGAAAAGGGCATAGTTAGAGGAAGTCTCACTTGTAAGACATTGTCTCTAATTTGTCTGCAATTAATTCTTGCTTTAAGTAATATTTCAAAGGTACATAAAGGCAAGACTAAAGTTCGAAGTAAAATGGCCTATACCGAAATGGAGTCCAATAACTCATCCCATATTTCTTCATTACAGTAGATGACATCATTCAAGCTCTATATGAATTAGATCAATGGTAGACGAGTTACCTTTGTGGAAGTTCATCTTAATAAAAATAAAGAGAACTTCGTAATTTTCCACACTTTTTTTTTTGATCACTCAACCGGTTTCAACGTACTGATAACGTAATTTTTAAGAGCTGAGTACAAGACGAGCAGTTAGTCTGATATATATATATATATATATATATATATATATAGTTGAGAAAGGTAGGTGGGGGTAACATGACGAAAGAATAAAAGTATGGCTTGTGAGTTTTTAAGAGGAGGGAAAAAATTTTATTTAAGAATAGATGAACATAGGAAATCGTTTTTAAACTGTGACAACAAATCTATGTTTGCAAACCATTGATATAATTGTGACCACTCATCTGATTTTTATTTTGAAAATTTTCATGGAGTTGACAAAGATGCTAAACTGGACGAAAGAGAGAACTTTGAAATTGGGGCATTTCATAAAGTGTATGGTGAAAACCTGGTGAATGAGGTGTTGCCAATGACGCACTCGCCGTTTCTTACTGTGCGGGTCCCTCCCCCTCCTAGAACCTTTTTAGAAGACCATGACCTTGCTCCTTCCTCTTATGTTAGTCCCCCCCCCCCCCCAACCACACTTTTATTCTTTCGTCATGTTACCCCCACCTACCTTTCCTAACTATATATATATTGTGATGGTCTGCGGCCATCGCAGTTTTTTTTTTATATTTCCCCTTGTTGGCCTCCACATCAGGCATGAGTTCGACGACGGCTCCATGTGTGCGTGCATGTGTGAGTGCATGGGAGTAGTGTTGTTCGAAAGTTGCAGAGTCGAGTGGGACCTAAGTAGGTATCGGCGACCCCAGTTAAGTGCCGCCGCTACATCCCAGACGACCGTCAAAGTGTGTGCCCCCCCCCCTCCCCTCTTCACCCGGGTATAAAAAGGTCCGAGGTGAAGAACGGGAGGACTATCTTGATAATGGCGCGTGACGGAGTAGGAGCTAAGACTACTCGCCGTCACTGTACTGCGCAAGGGGAGACGAAGCCAGGGACTCTGTGCACGAGAAGACGGGAGGCGGAGCTGGGCAGATCACCAGGGCGGAGGAGAGAAACGGGGAATCTGGGAGGACCCGCGGCATCGCAAAGGAAAGGCGACCAGGATCCGCGGCGGCCAGATTCACCCACTGCCATTCTCCCCCCCCCCTCCAAGTGATCAGTGGTCCTAGCTGGGAGGCCGAAGAGAAGCCTCCCCCCCCCACCAGGGCAACTTATTAGTGTTTTTTTGTGTTGTAATTTAATCGAACAATATATTGTTTAAATGAAAGTCTTGAGTAATTGTGCTTTCTCGTCCTCATGCCTGATGCTGAGCCCACTTCCTCCTAGATTGAATTACGTTTTCCTTTTTGACTAGCCAGAACACGAGTCGGGGGACCCCCCAAAAATCTTTATTTTTCAAATTTTTTTAATGTACGTCGGTCTGTGCCTTCGGGACTCATCCGGGCGAGTCATGGGAGCACGGATTCGTTACAATATATATATATATATATATATATATATATATATATATATATATATATATATATATATATACCATTCATTCATTCACTCAAACCGCTCACAGGCGTAAATAATAAATATTTCGTTCAAACAGGTGGTGAAAGAAAGAGTATAGGAAACACATAAAATGTGATGACACAATGGTGATGTGAAGATGGAATGATGGCCGATTCCAAGTGAAAAAAATTCGTCTAGACCGGGAATTGAACCACGGACCTTCCGATTTCGCGCCGGCTGCTCTGACCACTAAGCTATCTAGACTACTAAAGAAACACTGGAATCGGCGGGGGGTTTATATGAATCAAACACCCCCAAGATTAGTCCGTAAAAGTCGCCGAGAGATGGCGCTGGACATTTTCACTCACCGGCAGAGAAGAAATTACGTACACAGAATAGGAAAGCAAAGTTTGAATCAGGCACACAGACAGTGGTAAAGATACAGAACAGGCGTTTCGGGGCACGCAGAGCCCAAGAAGTAGAAATGAGCCATTCCGGCCATACAACCATTCATTCATTCACTCAAACCGCTCACAGGCGTAAATAATAAATATTTCGTTCAAACAGGTGGTGAAAGAAAGAGTATAGGAAACACATAAAATGTGATGACACAATGGTGATGTGAAGATGGAATGATGGCCGATTCCAAGTGAAAAAAATTCGTCTAGACCGGGAATTGAACCACGGACCTTCCGATTTCGCGCCGGCTGCTCTGACCACTAAGCTATCTAGACTACTAAAGAAACACTGGAATCGGCGGGGGGTTTATATGAATCAAACACCCCCAAGATTAGTCCGTAAAAGTCGCCGAGAGATGGCGCTGGACATTTTCACTCACCGGCAGAGAAGAAATTACGTACACAGAATAGGAAAGCAAAGTTTGAATCAGGCACACAGACAGTGGTAAAGATACAGAACAGGCGTTTCGGGGCACGCAGAGCCCAAGAAGTAGAAATGAGCCATTCCGGCCATACAACCATTCATTCATTCACTCAAACCGCTCACAGGCGTAAATAATAAATATTTCGTTCAAACAGGTGGTGAAAGAAAGAGTATAGGAAACACATAAAATGTGATGACACAATGGTGATGTGAAGATGGAATGATGGCCGATTCCAAGTGAAAAAAATTCGTCTAGACCGGGAATTGAACCACGGACCTTCCGATTTCGCGCCGGCTGCTCTGACCACTAAGCTATCTAGACTACTAAAGAAACACTGGAATCGGCGGGGGGTTTATATGAATCAAACACCCCCAAGATTAGCCCGTAAAAGTCGCCCAGAGGTGGCGCTGGGCATTTTCACTCACCGGCAGAGAAGAAATTACGTACACAGAAGAGGAAAGCAGAGTTTGAATCAGGCACACAGACAGTGGTAAAGATACAGAACAGGCGTTTCGGGGCACGCAGAGCCCAAGAAGTAGAAATGAGCCATTCCGGCCATACAACCATTCATTCATTCACTCAAACCGCTCACAGGCGTAAATAATAAATATTTCGTTCAAACAGGTGGTGAAAGAAAGAGGATAGGAAACACATAAAATGTGATGACACAATGGTGATGTGAAGATGGAATGATGGCCGATTCCAAGTGAAAAAAATTCGTCTAGACCGGGAATTTAACCACGGACCTTCCGATTTCGCGCCGGATGCTCTGACCACTAAGCTATCTAGACTACTAAAGAAACTTTTTTCACTTGGAATCGGCCATCATTCCATCTTCACATCACCATTGTGTCATCACATTTTATGTGTTTCCTATACTCTTTCTTTCACCACCTGTTTGAACGAAATATATATATATATATATATATATATATATATATATATATATATATATATATATATATATATATATAAATTCAGGCTAACTGCTCGTCTTGTACTCAGCTCTTGAAACTAACGTGATCAGTACGTTGAAACCGGTTGAGTGATCAATAAAAAAGTGTGGAAAATTACTAATTTCTCTTTATTTTTATCCATATGAATTATAGAAAAATTCCCAATGCTGACAGTACCTCATTTATCGCTAATTGCAAGGTGAAAATCAGCAATTTTTTATCATTCGTTGCCACCGGCGAGTGATAACAAAGGAATCCCGCGGGCTTAAAGAGACGATATCTTTTCTTTGCTAAAATCATCGCGATAAAGGAAACGGCTCTCTTTATCTCTTGAAGAGATAAATACGCGACGGTATAAAATGAGTATTTTTCTTTAAAGGGACTTACTTTCGGCAACATTAAAGGGTAGAAGGAAGTTAGATATCCTACGTACTAGGAATTGGCCAAGATAATATCAGAGATAATATTTCCAATGAGTAACAAGAAGAAAAAATATTTAAATGAAATCTATTAAACATCCAGAAGAGGTCAATTTTTTTCTCGATGTATTTGTAAGTATTCAGCAATTGGTCCATATTTTTATCTATCCCAATTACATACTATCGACATTTCACCGGGTGTATCCCGAAGCAGTAATTTCGACGTTGCCATTAATTTGAAATTCATAATTTCCACAGGTATTGGAAAAGTAAGTTGTGCTCATTAAAGAAAACAGGAAGTTAAGGAGACAGTACATATAACCGCACTTTTATGTCCAAGTTGCTAGTTAGGACTTACTATGCATTCAAGGGCTTCAAGTCACAGTATTACATTTATTTATTTATTTATTTCATTACTACCGAAAACAGCACATATAGGCCTTTACATCGGGGTATTTTAACAATTAACAACGGACAAGCACAAACAACCATGTCCTGGGAAGTGCAAAATCCTCCCCAGGCGGGATTCGAACCCTCGACCTTTGAGTTAGCAGGCGAGGACGCTACCCCGCCGCCACCGAGGCCGACAAACTTATTTAAACCATTTAAACTTCATAACGGCCTCAAATCGCCGAATAATCCCAAAATGAAAAGTACACGCACGAAATATCATGCAACTTCCATAAAATTCATTCAACAAAATCTATTAATTACATTTTAATCAAGTTAAATGCCATGGATAGCGCGTAGATGAAACTTTTTAGCGATAAATATCGTCAACCTGCTCTCAAACATGTTAACTGTTTTAACGCATCAATTTAAACATACAATAGGCTAAAGTGACCTGCTTCCCTTACAATGAATTATGAAACAATTACCTTTTCTTCATGATTAGCAAAAATGTTTATGGAACTGAAATATTGAGCCTCATCTTTAACGGAAACTAACGCTTGATTTTCAGTGACTAGCAATCGTCAATTTGCCAATTAAACAGCACTGAATAAAGCTTATGTTTGATATTCAGTAGTATTCCCAGCGCTAGCTATTTACTGGTACAGAGTGTGATTACTTTCAGCCTTAGCTTAGCATTCTCTTGTAATATTGCGCACCGAAATGCACCATCACAACACTGCATTGAACGGAGCCAGGAAAAGCTAGTTCAAATCCATGCTCCAGAGGTCATACGTCAAATACAAGAGACACATTTCTGAAAAGGATAAATTACTTTGCACTTATTCCACTGAAGAGTATTATTTATTGAGCCAACATGATGTCCTGATGATGCTGCAGTGCAGTGAAACATGTTGGCTCAATAAATAATACTCTTCAGTGGAATAAGTGCAAAGTAATTTATCCTTTTCCTATAATGGAATTCCACAAAGTATCGGCCACCACCAATAACTTCAGACACATTTCTGTTCTTATACCGTGATTCACTGAGCATTACCTGTATAACTGATTTTATAAGGCTTCATTTGGTGGCATTGTTCCATGATTGAACCGACACAAATAGTAATGTTCCACTCTTTATTTTGAGGTATACCGAACGGTTTCAACATATAAATACAGTGTGGAACATTACAAAGTTTTAATTATTGCATCATGTCGAAATTCCACAAAGTAAACGCTTCAACCATCTTGTATATAAACGTAATTTTCCTTGTACCTTGATAATTTAACGTATGTACTGAAAATGAAACCAGTCGGTACCTTAAATTAAAGTGTGGAACATTTCAATTTGTATCGTTTCCATCGAGTATTACCTGCTTAAATAGCACCATGAATGATCGCAGCTTCTCCCTACGCAGGTGTTTCGGTTTAGAAAGGGAGACAATGGAAGCCGGAACTGCAGGGATGACTCTGAGCACGGAGAACGCATTCTTGGAACAAGGACAACTCGCACTCATTGAAGGCATTTGTCTAATCTTTTTGAGTCGAAAACATGAAACCATTCTTCACGGCTGTTTCGAAATGAATCACCGTTTCAACAGGAAATTCACGACTCAGGAGATTCTTAATTGGTTCGTGGAAGATAACTTTAATGATACAAGCCAAACGCGCACACTTTAACTGAAAATGGCTATCTTGATATTTCTAGGACTTGACATGAAGCTTTTAGGGCTAACAATATTATTTGCCGAATAAATACGTGAATGAGACCTTCTGACGTCAACAATCCACTACTCATGAACAGGCGTGAGATTGAGTCAAAGAAAATGAACAATGCCGAGGTATATAAGGAAAAGCACAGATATATCCTAATTGTACAGCAAACATTTATTGATTAAGGGTAAAAGGCCAAAACTTTGTTTTTGCCCTTTTACCCTTTTGCCTTTAAGGTTTTGCCTTTGCAAGTCTATGTTCCACAACCACTTCCAATATAGTTTCCTATCAGATAAACATGTCTCTCTTGCAAAGCCTTTGCCAATTACAACACAGCTTCATTGAAACAATAATAAGTTAAAGTTCCTTTTGTCTTCTTGGGTCATAAAACATAAAACCTAAGAAAAGCTGAATCTGTATTATGCACGTCATTATTTGGGTAATCTACCGGTTAGGGTAAGTCTAAATGGAAAAGAGTAAAACTATTCTACACTTTAAAAAGTGTAAGCCCCTATCCCATTACATGATCTATTTCTATCACAGCAAACGTCATACCTCTCTTCATCCCGTCCATTAAGACTCCTAATTCCCCGCTTACCCAACATCCTCCCATCTATTCGTCCCTAACTTTTTCTTCCAACCACCTACTCTGCCGCTGTTCAACTATGTCAGCGTCCAACTAGGTCCAACTATGCCAGATTGGTCGAAGTGTAGGAGCCAGACGATAGGTATTTCACATGATGAAGAAACTTTCAAAATACTGTTAAAATGGTAATGCTGCCCACCCAACTACCAATTTCCCTGAAAATGAAAGTGCACTATATAGTGCACATGCATAGCAAGCTGCCAAAAGGAGATATGGCAAGAGTGTCAAGGCATTACCAGGCTTATTATGCACCTGCGAGAAATTCAGGAATTAGAGCATGGAAAGGTCGAAATGCATGAAAATGTATTAACATAAGATTCTAAGAGCCACCTAAAATTCTAGAGGGTTGCACTTTGGTGCGTCCGTGAATAAAAGTATTTACATATAGAAGTTTATAAGTGAGTTTATGTTGCTTTTTGCAGATTTTACGATATACGAATATAAAATAAGACTAGTGATGACAGAGATTTTTTGAAGCGGTCTGTGAAGAAAGTAGTTGAATCTGCTCTCTCCAATACGAATAAGTACCCATCATACTATCCTTAATGACTAAGTAGCGTCCTATCGTACCACATATTTTAAATCTAGTGAATACCTCCTCAAATGCGATAGTTATTTCTTTTATGAACTCATTTATTCACGAATCCCAAATTCTGTCGTGCACCGTCGATTTAAAACTAACAAATATTTTCTTTACTTTTTCATTATATATAACCTCTCATTAATTGGCAAATCATCCTTCAGTCTCTTACGGTCATTTATGATTCAATTGCTTGCCTAGATTGAAGCAAAAGAGGCTCCTAAATGATTTCTACTTTCACGGTCGTTTATACAGGTCTCGTAATATTCGTTTCTAATAGGAACTCGAGATAAAATCCAAATTATCTAGCGCTAACTCTAGTTCTCCCTCTGTCTCTCCCGAGGAATAAAAAAGGATTACATATTTCAGTCTAACTGTCAGAGTGTCCAAGAGCCATTATCACGATCGGCGATCATGCCATCTAAAAACTATCCTTTCCCACTAAGAGCCAGAGCGGGTGCCGATAAGGAAGGAACTCGGGATCTGGCGAAGGAAAAGATAAAGTTAGTATTTCTTTGTTTTCGTGGCGCTAATTCGAGGTTAGTTGGAAGACAGCGGAAAAGGTTAGCCAGCACCCACGTGCGTCCCCGTTTGTTTAATTTCGGGTATGGCAAGGCGATTGTTGTACGTATCACTTTATGGACGGCAGGATGACCATCACAACAATCACAAGGTCTAGAAAATTCGATAGCGCGGAGGCGCCCACGAAAAATAGGGCTCATTCCCGTGAGTAGGAAGTCATAAAACACACTGGGATATCTGTCCAAAACATACAAACTGAACAACTTCCAGTGAAGAGAAATCAAGAGACTCATTGTCTCCCAAGGTTGTGTCAAACACAAAAAACACCCGCCTTCTGTTATTCAATAAAGTTTCTTAAACAGAAGAGTTTGCGAAAAAAAATACACGGTCCTAAGTTGAACTGCCTCCTGCGTCATGAAAATAAGCGAAAACAATCCAGGCACACTTCGACGATAGTGTAAACTCTGCAGCCTATAAGATACGTGAATCAACGTTTTTCGAGAATCAATGAACGTTGTGCATGGTTTTAACTTGTATATAGATAATCTTGACCACTAAAATTAAGATTGAATGTTTTTTCTGGAGCTTTGGTCCACAATTAAATTAAAAAACCACCAATTCGTCAAAGTTTCGCCTTTTCATATCAGCTTCATCAGGGCTAAACTATGCAAACTAACTTTTTAACTATAAAACTGATATCTAGCTGTTTTTTATTTTTTAAATATTTACTTTATTTTTTTGCTTAAGAATATAAATTTAATATTTGGTTACATGTTAAAAAATTATTTGTTCGTTTAAACATTTGTTGATGCAAAATTTATTTTTCTTAGAAGAACATTGTTGTTATATATTGCAAATATACTGGAATAAACCTTTTACTCTCTTCTTTAAATGTCACCTAAATGTATATGCTTACTATGCAAAGTCATTCTCAGAAATTAGACACTTTATTTCAGTTCGTGGCAACAATACAATCCATAGAATCAATAAACTTCTAACACATAAACAAACAGTATTTTGCTGAATTAATGTGTGTAATTTCGGAGATGGAATTAAATATCTAATTGCGAAATATTCAATATAAATCCATCCACATATAGTTAAAAGAATATAAAACACCTAGAGCATTTCCCATTCCTCGTCCAATTAGCGATGGACAGATGTCTCTATAGAGAGGTCTTGGCAATGAGATTTGAGTCACGCGCGGCCAGAAGTATCACCATTGCCAACTGAGCAAACTGGTAGTGAGCATTGCCGCGGGGCGATTTTCTTCTTTGTCGTTTATTTTAAGTAAGGGGAAGAATATAAAAATTTCCTTACATGAGAAGTTTTGTAATATTTTTTCTATAAAGCATACGTAATTTCGATATTCATATACTTTTCCACATCTCGGAAATTGAAATCTAGCTTTCGGCCATTTAAAAAATAAAATAATTAGTAGAATAAAATTTTAAAAGTATATTTGTAATGCGGAGATGTCTTCGTCTTTCTAAAAAAATAATGAAGTGAACCAATTAAATATTTTGGCCGTGACGAGATGAAGAAGGCTACCGTTTCGCCGTTCTCCTAGTTTTTCGCGTGTTTTTCTTCACTCTTTCGACCGTAGGAGCTAAACTTTTACACTTACACACTATTAAATGAATGCATTTTATATTCAAATAAACAAGGAGTAAAATGATATATTACACGGCTCTTTGGAGCTCCGGCGGAATTTCGTACGACTGTTTAAAGTTCAGCGTTCTACCTTTTTTTTGCGGCGATAGTAGTAGCTATTAATATCTAATATTTATGTATATACAAGAACGTTTTTTATGTATGACTTATATGTTGTATTTTTAACCCTAATGAATATTATATAAAAAGGCGAAAAGTTGGCGAATTAGTGGTTTTTTAATTGAATTGTAGACCAAAGCTCCAGAAAAAAACATTCAATCATTGTGCATGGTGAAATACACAATTACACAAACAGTAGAGTAATCAACAGAATAATGCAAGGAATTGCTTAAGGAATCTTGTCTATAAACACCAGTTTGGAATCCGCAAAAAGAGAGAAGAGAGGCTATGTTTAAGGACACCTGATGGAAAACAAAAACATGCATCAATAATAAGTATATTATTATATTAATAAGTTAGTTGGAAATATAATTAAACTAGAAATGGATTACAACGATACAAAATAATCTATCAACTGAATTAATCAAATCACTACAGTGCGAGAAATAAATGAAAGAAAATATCTGAATAAATAGACAAGGACGTTGAAATTAATGCAAAGTATCGCCAGAATAATACAGCAGATACTTATAAGGATTAAAATAAAATGCGCATGTAGTTGGATTCAAAGGAATTATGGCTCATGGGGGGGAAGGAGAATGAACACGCTCTGTTTCTTCCTTCACATCCCATACGGCAGATAGTCGGGAAGATGTACAAATATTCTTGCGCAATTTGATTAGGTATTTCAAGGATATATCATTTATAATCAATAAGGAGGAAACTATAATTCTTGGACGCGGAAGATAGTAGCTGAAAGTTGATGCTGTGCAGTAAGGAGAGGTATTAGAACAGTCACTCAACATTTCGTCTATCTTAGAAAAGCAAAACTTATGATGGAAATTCCACACTCCCCAGCCATATTTCCTTTTGTGAAATAGGAGGATATTGTATATATGTTGATGAATTTTGGTTAGCCAACATTCCCAAAACGTTTTCAAGATTATAATAAAACTAATCACTATCTGCGAGAGCGAATGATGGTGCAAAGAAGTTTCCAAAACACGCTTCCTAATAATATTAATGTCACGTATACTAAAATTGTGAAATTTTCTGAGAACCAATTACAAAACCTCAATTCATAAGACAGGTTATGTTTGTCCCTCTTAGTTCACTTTTTGGCAAACTTGTTACGCTAATATAGCCCTATGCAAAAAAGGATAAAAGCTTGAATAAATGTGCTTATTCGTGGCCTAACGGTAAGGAGTGCTGATTTAGACAGAGTACAGAGCATTTCAGTTCGGCGAGCTGAAACTGGACGATACTCAGCATACTTTAGTGATAGATCGATCGAGTTATGGCTAACTTAAAAAGTTTTAGTGAGTCAGAGTCCATGGATAAACTTATATGCAAGTGATATTATGATCCGATAATTTTAATAAAGTAAATAGAATCTCTTTAGGAAGTGATATGATAAATAAAGGGAGAATGAGGAAAGGAAATGCCCTATAGCATTGGGTGAGAGGAACACACGAAACCAACCTTCGAATCAAACACTATGGCTTCCGGTTGGTATCTTTACATCCTACAACTATGCTCTTTCCGAACGCGGTAGTTAGGTCGGTAAAGCGCCAGCTAGGAAACACTAAGGTCGCGAGTTCGAGTCCCGCCTGAGTCTCATCGCGATATTATCTGCATTTAGGGTACCTACAACCAAATTCCACGACCACTACCACCAGTTTATTTGTAAAATAAATACATAAAAATATAAACATTTGCTTTTAAAGCCATTGACATCCAAGGATTTTCACGGATCCGAGCTGGTAACAACTGATAATTATTTCAAGACTAACGATCCACGACTTAGCAACTTCCTCGTTACACAACAAATACGTCACATTAGTCACAACCAAGCAGACTCATTTTCGGATTATCAGATAAATCCTACCAGCCAGTCATTCGCTTAGGCGTGGTGCCGTCATTGAAAAGACACAAGGTCACCATCCAAAGCCATTGTTTCACACACGACGGCGCTGCATTCGAATTCTATAGTCTACTACGCACAGAATCTGATCCAGGGCTGGAGATGAGACGGGGTTTGGGAAGGGGATCTTTTGTAGAATAATGGCAGAGGTGACCTCTAAAGGGAACAAGATGGCTATCGAAAGCGAGGATCGCAGGGTATGTCAATGTTCCGGAAGAGCAACAAGGCGCCAACTATTGTGACCATTGTTTCAGCTAATGTTCTTCCAGTTTACTACCGAGGAAAGGACTCCGAAACCTCTTCTTTTTTCATGGCGAAGGCCAACTTGTAATGCATCCATGGAAAAGATGTACAGTAGAAATTCAACATCTCATTAATATATGTCATGATGATATCAAGCATACCGCAATTCAGGGATCTTATACCTTAAATAGGTCTCGTATACATTATGAGGTATTTCTTCCGGTGATTATAATTGAATTAAAAGATTTTAAGCTTATTTTTATGTCATACTCAAAATAAAAGAAAAATAATTGGAACAAATAACATTGCAGCCACGTTCAGTGAAAAATTAACTCAGAAGATCATCAGCTTAGGAAGCCATAGGTTAGAGGTGGTTTCTCTACTTATTTTTTTCGGCTTATAACAAGGAAAAAACTGAATAACAGGAATAGTGAGAATGAACGAGAACGTGTGAAAGGTAGTCGGGTTGGTGTGGTGGTTAAAGTACTGGCTTTCCACCTCAAGAAAAAGGGTTCGAAAATTGGCAGAGGCTGAGACTATGAGATCTTTCAGCGGAATCCCGATCCCTACCCGGGTGCTATTTGGAGAGCATTTCAAAGATAATTCTCCGTCCGTCGGATGGGACGCTAAACCGTGGTCTCCAGGCGCATTTGGTGAAGATTAGACCCTTCCTGCCATTCCATTACCCTCGTACTCAACTATCCTTAATGGCGTCCAATAATGAATGACCAGTAGTTGTCCGTCGCCTCCCCAAATAACTAACCAACGGTAAATAGCTCAGGCAATGCACTTCTACGATGAGTGACGCAGTAGTGCCCCGTTCTTTTAGACACCACTTCGTACACGAGTCTACATCTACGAAGTACGTACCGCGCAAGCTACCTGAAGGGTGTGTGGCACGGGGTGATACCACACTAGGGATGCAGTTCTCTTCCCATCCCAAGGTCGAGCTCCGCACGCTCCCCTAGCCGCTTATCAGTGTGCTTATTGCTGACTTCCATTGTTCAATATTCAAGCGTGTTATTTATCCAGGTATTAATATACGAATAGGTGGTCGGCTGTGACAGTCGAAAATTGCATCGATTATGATATCTAGTTCAGATAATAGTAATTAGAAGGCGAAATGCGTTTAGTAAGACTTTTTCCATCCATACATACATTCTTGCGCCATACGACGACTAATGTACATGTTGGAATGCCCTCCTTGCATGCGTGTTGTAAGCCAATGTTGTAAGTTCGGGATTCAATATTGGAACCAGCCCCGCGTTCTCATTGGCTAACAGCGAAAGTCAGTCCTACTACCTGTCGTCTTTGGGTGCAAATCTACGTCAGCTTTCCACCCTGCGATGTCGTCACGTTGGTGAGCGGCAGGGAGTGTTGGTCATAAAAATAAATGGTCTATGGACGGGACGGAAGAGAGAAAGGACGAAAAGAGGGTAATGTTTTGACGGATGTTTCGCTATATTTCTGTTATAATCGTGAATGGTGTGCGGGAAGACAAAATTCTTCCACCTATCTATTTGGCATTTAATTTATTTTAATTTGTCTATATCTCTTATTTCTTCTATTTTATTTCATATACGGGCAACTTTACATGATTGCATCTTGGCCAGATCGTTGCAAACCATAGCAGGCGGGAAAGCTCGTGTATTCCGCGGCTGGCACTTGGATGAGAAGAGAGAGCCGTTTCGGCCGTTCTGATGTCGAGACTCCCTTGGGGCGTGCGGGCGACCGTGGGGTCAGTTGGTGCGAGCGCCTCGGTCTGCTGGTCATATCAAGAGGGCGGCAGGAGTGCTGGCTGCCGGTGCGTTGGTCACGGCGGAAGCGTTCGCCGTGGGGGGGGAGGGATGTTTGGATGTGGAAGGGGGGAGAATCGGAGGAAGGAAAGGAAAGGGGGATGAGGTAAGGTCGCCAACACAACGGTGGGGTGGCTGCCCGGTAAGAGGATACGTACACCTCCCCGGTATTCCACAAGCGAGGATGTTATGTGGGCGTTTGGTAAGGTGAAAGACGAATGAGTAGCGTGAAGTTGACCCAGAGTCAATTAATTGGATCGAAACGAGCATTACTAGGCTCCACTTCGTGCGATTTATCCGTCAAGGAATGGAAATAATAATCACAAAGACAATTCCTCTCAGAAAGCAGTCTCGCCTAATTATGACAAAGCTTAGACACTTTCGATATCTTTCGTATCAATACATTTTTATCTAGAGATAAATTCACAAGGTGATTGTCGTTTCTATCCCTTAAATGGATCGAAACCTATTTCAGGGATTGTAGATGGTCAGAATGGAATAATAATGGAGGAAAAGCATTCACTATAAGCCATTTTAAATTCCTTATAATTTTTTCCCACGAGTTGTGTTTCAACAAACTTTTGTCATCTTTAAGGACCAAAAAGAAAAAACAAAGGTTGATGACAACATATAAATTTTTATTTAAACTTCTATCTAATCACAGGTTTTTTCTTACACTCGCTCAAATTTTTGGTTAAGTAGAAGATTGAATTCAAATGTTTATCATGCAATAACACAAAGTTACCGCCGAGCAAGTTTCATTTGTTGAAGACAAGTATTTACTGAAACCCGGGTCGTAGAATTACTGCAGAATATTTCAGCAGAAGGAAGTGTCTACCGTAAACGATTATACCGGAATTCACAAATAAACTTTCACTATATAACGAAAAAATCCACTAAGTTGCGCTCATAAATGTGAACTTTATAGGATAGAACAATTGTAACACTGATGCCATTAAGTCAACGGTGACGACACGTCCGTTTCGATGACGCGATGGACTTCAATTCGTTGATCGACATCATATTTAGACAGAAGAAGACGGGTTTTTAGGTTTTCTTACTTATGGAAATATATCAAACCAACCAGCTTAAGACTTAAAGCCTAAAACAAACGCAACTTCCAAGCCCACGGTGCGATTCGAACCAGCGACCTTTTAGGAAGTCAAACAGGCGCGTTGTCGACCTATTTCTAAGACCAGCTCAATTTTTGAAAACATCGTAGTTTTTAGATAATTATTTTCGATAGATTATGGTCACTAGAGTTTGAAATAAAGTTCTAAAGGAGTTGTATTTACACGAAAGCAAGGAGGGGAGAGAGATAAAATGAATGACCTAGAAAGGTCAGTAAATTTATAGCGTTGATAAATATTCCTACTTAACCAAAAAGCTTGCATACTTTCTCAAAAAAAGGACATTTACGTAGTCAATATAATGTCAAAAGCAGAATTAAATATTTCAAATGAATGCAGAAACCATAGTATAAAAACTTCAAAAGAACGATTCGGTCAATGCTACAAAACCCACTCCTTCCATCATTAGCAGATAGGTAGGTCCATACATTAACGGTATAAAAGTGAAATCTCCTGCAAAAATAACCGATAGCGCTAAATATATAAATTAATTCTTTTAAAATATCCATCACCACAGTGCAGGAAGATGGACGAACTCATGCAGTCCTCCCATCATATCTGGAACTATACAGTAGGTATGGATAAGTTGCTTATGTTATCCTTATTTTGCATTGGATTGTTTTTCCATTTAACTAGGCTTAAATTAATATTTTTTACGCTCCATACCCTAAATATATGTCATCCACAAAAACAACCCTCACCATTATTTTATGTCTTTCCCATTAAAAGAAAAACGCTCATTATATACGGTGTCATAAAAATAATGCAATATGAAAAAAATCCCCAAAATTCCAAGCATTGAGATTTTAGAAAGATGACAGTCCCTATATATTTTAGCGCTACCCAAAGATCCAAAACATTCGTTTATAAAAGAAAACAGTTAATGCAAACTATATTCTTATTTAAAAAATGTTAAAGCAAAAAAAAACAAAAATCTCGGTAATTGCACTAGCCCAAGCGCTCAAATAATAATTCTCCCTTGAAAGAAAGCGGATGTAGAAAGTTAAGAGCAAATATCCGGCATACTGAAATTAACGTGGAGTCACTAATGAAGATCCTCGTTAAGTATTTAAAAATGCATTAGCTCAAATTTTTGTAAGTGATTTTGCCACGATTTTTTAACCAGGGAAATAGAGTTGTAGAAACGTAAATATGGAGCGAATCATGTAAGATCTAATGCTTTCCCGGCATACTTGATGTATGAATTCTTCTTGGGTTCTCCACCGGGTTAAGCTCTCCATACTGGCCGGTGTTTCAATGTCCGACTCATGCATCACCCTCAACAGCGCTGAGTAACAGCAAGAGTCGGGCATCGAAACGTCGCGTCCGCCAGTGTAGAGAGCCTAACTCTGTGGAAAACCCGAGGAGAATTCATGCATTGTGTGGGCAAATTGTGTTATAATAACGATGACAATATTGTTTGGCAATTGTCTCGGTTGATGTTTTACTGACACGTTGTATTTCCCAATTCTGGATTTAAAACTATTTAGGATGTGGGAGAAAAAAGACCCTTCCGACTATATTGTGAGAGAAAGCATGTAAGAGAATAATGAACATTTCAGATAACTCAAAGAATAAGGAAGCCGGCCGCAGTGGTAAAGCGACGGCATGTTGTCGTATATTCTATTCAAATCTCGCTTCGGACACTGATGTTACGTTCGTCCAAGGGGTTAATGCCCTAAGTTATAGTATCATGATGATAGAAGGTGTGATGTAAGCTTGCAGTTATAGCATCAAAAAACCTACACCGACTAATACTACTCGGAGAAGAGGGAAGGTTTATAATTGCTTGCAGAAAATAGATACATCAGTAGTGCTATCGATTCACTAACTCGTGAAGACCTCGTCGAGAGAACATCAGTATCCAAAAAGAATTTATAATTTCCGCGGTAACTAAAAACCTCGCATCCAAGTGGCAGTCTAACGAAAGTAGCTGCTTTCTAGCGAAGGTTTTACCAACGAAAATCTTTAAATCTTACATGCAGAGTAACTATTTTCGCTCACTAATCTTTCAGACAGATGTCGCAAGCATTCCATAACGAGCTGCAGAATACGGGCTACTGCAATCAACATTATAAGTCTCTCCGGCTCCGACTGCAAGAGGAGCCTGGACATTTTCCCGGCAGAGGATAAGCAAATGTGAGAGCAAGTCAAGAAGTTACAAGAGCGGACGTCTGCCCCATCACAGGAAGCACGAGGCTTTCGACCATTGTTGAATCCTAACGGGACCCGTCGACCCGCGAGACGTGAAAGGCATTCGATTCATCATCGAAGTCGCGTAAAAAGTAAAAACATGTGTCTGCGTGTTGTAATTTCCGCTCGGGATGCTGAATTCATAATTTACGCGTCCATCGGGAAGAATGGGAGTCGTCCATTTTTTGAGAAAAGGGCCGCTGTTTACGTTTTCGGTAACGGGAAAAAGGATTGTTTCTGTTTTTTTCCTCCAGTCACCGCCGAATGAATTTTGTTCCGGACATTAGGTGAATGGAGGAAGTTTTCACTTAAGGTGTAGGCCGTTTCTTTCCATTTTCACAGATTCATCTGAAAAGGGATGGTAGATTCCCGCATCGAGTAAGTCGGAAATGAAAAGTTCTCTCCGATGACGCGATCTATGTTGCTTGGGTAAATTTTCGGACTGAGTTTATCCGAAAATAATTTAATCTCGATCAAAGTTTCTTTTTCTTTCCCTTTGACTAAGGTCCGGTTTATCCACCCCCTCCGAAAGGTAGAGTCATTTGACTTGCGCATTTATAAATCGTTAAACTCAACGTCACCGTTTTTCAATTCTCCAGCAAGGCCTAAAATGATGTTGGGTTTTTGAAGGCAAAATAAACATTTCCTCGGAATAATTGTTCACAACATTCTCGAGGGATGGCAAAATCGTAACTAAAATCATATAAATTACGCTTTGCTACATTATTTCATTGTTGCCAAAGCCATATAAAACCTTTCTGTGTCTACTTGGCCCTACGTATAAAATATGGTGCTCAAGACACGGAAATGGCTTTAAAATGATAGAAAGCTCAGTTATCAAGATGGATTTCAACGTAATGATGAGTAGTGACTATAGGAAAAACTGGAAATGAGTATTATATTACATATACCCACATTTAAGCACCTGTGTATTTCAAATGTCCATAATTATACTGTTGATAAATATTATAATGATGGTATTTCATTTTCCTTATGCGCATATCCTGGTGTCCTTGCACTTTCTGCCAATTGCGAGATAAAAAATGGAATTTTGACATAGATATGCCAGCCTTAGTCAAGATTTCCCGGTAATTTTCAATTAGACCTGCTAGCAATGATATCTCCCCGGCAGTAAACAATTCAGTTTATCCACGACCGTAAAAGAGAGAGATCTCGAGCATCGCTTGAGTAACAATGACTTATTTTTTATGCTGTAGTAGAGAATTTAAGAATTTTGTCCCGATGTCGAATGCCAGTGACAAGGGAGCGACCAGGAAATGAGATTTGACAAATCCGTCACCGTGAATGGGTTTTCGTGAGCCGCTCGACGCTGATCTTCACACGTTTTTCTCTCTCTCGCCGCCTTTCGCCAGCGCCAAAAACTTCTCTCTCTGCCTCTACTTCACAAGGCTCAACGTCAAAGTACCGCCGCCATGGCAGTGCACACGAGAAATAGAAAACGCGAGAAAAAAATTAACTTACTCCCAAGTTTCCCACGTATTCATCGATTTCTTGCCACTTTCTTTCGGAAGTGATAGGGAACCGTTGGACCGTGACTCTTCGACTCTCTCACCTTGCTCTTCTTCAACTTTTACGTGTTTCATCTGCCAAAGATTTCGTCAGCTGGCAAGGGAAGAAACGTCCAAACACCGCTACGGGCATCGACCCCACACCCAGGTGTACCATTCAACACACCAAAGACGCATATTCGGAAATTCAGAGTTTACATCAGATCTTTGATTAGGTATTATTATTCAATATTAGGACAGTCAACTGGTTTAGATTATTTTAAATAGAAATTATTTAAAACCCTCTGGAGATGTATACAGGCTCAGGCCCTCATCTCCTCACACAGTTACTTTCTTCATCTCAGCCTCTCTTCATCTCGTCCATAAATCCAATTCTTTTTCGTCCCCATCCCCAATTACCCAACATCCTCCACTCTATGACGGCCTTCAACATCACTTCGTCCCGCACTACCTCTCCCAATCACCTACTTTGCATCCTCCTCATCCCCTCCAGAGGCTTCCTTTCCTCGTCCACCATTCCGCACATTTCCTCGTTTGTCTTCCTTTCCGCCCACCACACTTTCTCCTTTCTCCTCCACGCCCTCATCTCAAACGCCTACAATCTATTCTAGTCCTCTTTTCTCAGAGTCCACGTTTCTGCCCTATAGAACACTACAAAATGAGTAAGATAAAAGGAAAGGCTAGCGATTTGGTATAAAGCGAATATTCATTAATGCAGCGGTAGACCTACAACCTTCGAAACGCTTCGCGTGCTTCAATACCATATATGTATAAAAGGCCAAATGGAGTGATGAAGTGAGAAATGAGGAATTGCTGGAAAGAATAAATGAGGAAAGAAACATTATCAGAACAATGAGAAAGGGGAAAGCGAATTGGATGGGTCACATCCTGAGAAAAGACTGCCTTCTAAAAAGAATGTTGGAAGGAAAGATTGAGGGAAAGAAAGGGAGAGGAAGAAGAATATATAATATGATGACGGATATAATGAAGGGCTGGAGTTAGTGGAGAGCTGAGGGAGGCAGCATAGGACAGAGTAGCATGAAGGGAGCAGATGAAGCGGAGGACAGATCCACGAAAAAAGAAGAAGAACTGCTCACAAACATTTTTACGCTTTATTCTCTCCAACTTCCTCGATAAGGTTGGATCTGAATGGAGGAAATGCCACCCGGAACTTATAATAGCGACATTAAAATACAGCTACGGCCATCAGCGTAGAATTTGGACGAAGAGTGAGTCCAGAATTATTAAGTCGTGCGTTAAGAAATATATCTGTTAGATGGGGTAGCCATATTATTATATTTTGCGGTGAAGAATGTTTCCCGAAGCAGACGGAGCGTGAAAATTGGTTGCTTCCTGCTTGTACTCCCGTTCCGGTGTCTCCAATTGGGAAGGATCAGCTTATCTGAAAGCAATGTAAAGAACACCGTAGTATCCACAGATCTTGAAATTATTTAGGGCAAAACAAAGGTTATTTAAATAAATAGATTGACAGAATAGGTAAAGGCGATCTATCAGAAAATAAAAAAGAAGGATGTTCGTTGCAAAAGATGAACGAGAGAAGTTGGCGGTTTCCGGCGTAACTTTGTGGAATTTGCTTAACATTTTGAATAAAAAAGTAAAACCTTTTTATTTCCACTTAAATTTAATAGAGTACGACCATGGTTTCGACTTTACGTCATCTTCAGATCTTCACCTGAAGATAACGTAAGGTCGAAACCATGTCCGTACTCTATTAAATTTATGTGGAAATAACAAAGTTTTACCTTTATATTCAAAATGATAAACGAGAGCTTTGAATATAATTATTCTTATTGAAAAACAGAAAGTGATATAAAGAAGATACTCATTAAGATAGTTAGTTTAAATTTGTGACTTCTTCGGAACATCTTTAGCTAAACTCGTGCTTTCTTTGAGAATTTGCGCAACTATATTTTTGGAAACCGTAGGTGGCAAAAGGAAGAGGACTGCACTCCTTTCTCTGCCTGCATATATACGTTTACGTTACTTTAACGTAAAAGTATATACTACGCTACGCTACTGTTACGTGTTTTGTCGGAGATCCTTATCCCCAAATGAAAACGGTCTTCGGACTAAATTCTGCGCTTTTCACTCTAATTATAAATCTTAATTCTAATCTAATTATATAAATCTCTAATTATAAATCTTAAAGTCAGTAATAGACAAACATACTAATGACGATGATGAGAACTTAGCGAGATCCATACCGTCAATACATTCGGCTGATACCACTATTCCTTAATATTTGCTCAATATCACCACTTGCAGAATTTGGGCGATTTTGACAAAAACCACCACCGCTTTGGGGACAATATTGCAATGTTCTACGACACGACGATTGCGAATATCGATATATTGACCAGCTAGACTTAACCGTTTCTTGCGGATTAAAAGTAGACAACCCGAGGGGGAATTCATGATGCAGCTTAAGGATTTTTCAGTTTATCATTTGGACAATGGTCTTAGCCGAAATTCGTGTGTTCACGTGCGCGTTGACAGAAAGCTCTGGATATTTGGGGAGGGGGAGGAGAAAGTAAGCTGGGTAGCGAGGAGGAAAAACGACGTAGTGTTAGATATGGCATGGGAGGAAAGTAATTGGTTGAGGAGATGGGATTACGAACTGAGGGGGAACGGTATGTTTAGGAGGGAATAATGCTAGTTCATCCTGGACGAGGTAACCATCTTGTACATATATTATAAATGAGAGGATAGGTATTTCGTGACGACATAAGGGGAGGTACAGGGTGTGAAGAACTCAAAAGAGAATTAGTGGTGGATAAATTGATAGAGATAGCGTGAAAGCTTAAAGACGACCCCGAAAATGAAAAATTAAGGAAGAGATATTACAAAAAACTATTGACAGTTTACTAAAGTCGCAAATGTGAGTTCATCGTTTATTCGGCAAAGATTGTTGTGCCTAGCATACGGTTGGAGTCCGATAATTCAAGCCCTCACCATCCGCTACCCTCTGCTTTGATGCAGCGCAAGTTCTTGAGCCCGGAAAGAGCTCGGTGACCCGTCCTCCCTTGGGTAAAGGGATGCCTCGATCGGGTCACCGCCTTCCGATGACCAAAGAGACTCTGGCTTCGGGCTCAAAGGAGTCAGACAAACCAGTTAGTTGGGTTTATCTGAGCACGCCTTGAATCAACAAATTCCAGGTTTTGTGAGTGTGCCCGGCAGCTGTAATTAGTGTTCGGGTGCCAAACACTGCGTCCTATTCCCTTTTACCTTGTTTCTTTCCTCCCAATGAGAGTAATCGGGTTATGCTTTTTGCAGGCACCGACTCATTGGTTTCCTGACGCGGTAGGCGCCTTCTCGCTCAGATAGTTTACTAAACAAATGAATCTGGTGAATCAACTCTCGAGTTAAATGGAAATCATAATGTCTCTGCCTTAAAAAGTTACACACCAGCATTGAGCCGTTCGGGGATGGAGGGAAATCGGATGACGTACGGGAGCTACCTGTTCACTTAGCACTGGGGGAGAGAGAGAGAGAGAGCGAGGGAATCTTCTTGGGGAAGGGAGGCTGCGGCAGCCAGGCTCTCGGGACAATAAGAGTCAGGCAGAGTTTGCACACACTCGTGGGAACGATGGGAAGTGAAGTTAGGTCGGTGGGTACTCTTTCTCACCCCCTGCCGACTAGTAGCCTGAGAGCGTCCAGGTTCCCTTCGAAGGCCGCCCACAGCGTCGGGGTCATGCCGTCCTCATCTTTGGCGTTCGCGTCCCTCCGCGTCGCCTCCTTCAGGATGTCCAAGATCCCGTCCCGCGCCGCCCTGCCAAGGTAAAGGGAGAGAAATGAATGGAGAACGATATTATTCGTGAATTCAAAACGAGTGGAACAGCCTTAACCACTGGTTAATTTTCTGCGACACTGAGGCACATTATCAAAATCACTTTTAGAAATAGCTCAGAAAATTGTAAGTATTGTTCTCAGTATGCATCTTCTTTTGTTCTGATGTGTTGGTCCAAAAATAATTCAGATTCGTCAATGTTTAAACTAATGTTATTCGTAGCTCTGTGAATGCTAAAAAAAATTAGTAGATGGTTGGCGACGAATCACTAATTATTTGATTTGGATCATTAGTACCGAGCAAAAGAAGATGCATGCATACATACCTACGAGTTCAAAATAAGGAAGAGGTTCTAGATTGTTTCGAATGATTATTTCGATAAGTAATACACTATACTTATCATTACAAGATACATTTATTTCCTATAACAGTTATGGGCGCTTTATTAGCTAAAACTTCTTTGAATGCCCTTACCTAAGTATATTGAAAACAATCGTCAAAATAAATAAGCATTACACGCATATTGCAAGGAAGTATTGATTAATGCTCATGAAAGCCGTAAATTATTTACACAGTATCCGCCAATATTTTGGAACGTTCAAGATTTGCTACGGCACTAATGACATTCGGCACGATGCCATGTAACTGCGACTATGTAAATAAAAATTACAGCACAGGCAATATTTTCCTGTCAGTCTGTGATTGTCTAAATCTAAGGTTTTCGGCTTAAATTTGTAGAACATATACACGTCTCTCAATAAAGTAGTACGTAGCATCTTCCACACTATTTTACTCCCGGCCATGGTTTCATCAGTAAATGTAATCATCAAGGTACAATAAATTGCGGTGGTGGTTCTAAGATACTTCAACACAGGAAGATGGAAAAGGCGAGGAGGTTTGTTTTTCAAGAAGAGTGTGGAGGATGATGTTGGAGTACCAAGAAGGGATTAAAATTTCGACGAGGATTTAAAATTGTTATCGCAAGAAATTTCAACCTAATGAAAGACCTGACCTTCGACCACCACTCTCCCCTTGTGTCGATAACCTTACCCAATAACACGATGACGGCATACTCCCCACTCTTCCTCCCCCACTTCCCAAAATCAATCATCTTAGCAAAACAAACTTCCCCACCTTTTCCATTTTTCTGAATTGAAGTATATCAAAACGCCCTCTTTTTATTGCACATAAATTGACAGTTGCTGTCGAAACCAAGGTCGGAAATAAAAGTGTGGAAAATTCAAAGCACAAATTTATTAAGATACTTGTATCTGGCTGTTTTGGAAATAATTACATTATATATAAAATTTTAGGCCTTTTCCAGATGATTAGTAACACTTAATGGCATCCAAATATATTTTAATGTTGGCAATGGATTACTTGTTTTGTCTGGACTTGAAAAAGTTTAAATTATAAATGCCTACTACTCAGAGACATATGAAACCCCAGGAATCGATGATCCCTTTGATTCATCGGGGTACGAGAGGAGATAAGATTGATACTAACTTTTCAGAAAATTACACTGAAAATCCAATTAGAATTGCAAGGCAATAAAAAACTGTTGCAAGGTCAAAGAGACGATTTAGTAAAAGCAGTACGACACGTTCCAAAAAGGGAATACGACAGTTATTGACGGATAAGTGATGCTAACGCACCATATAAAAAATATAAATCTTGAGAATAAAAACGATGCTCAAGATCAGCTAAACCATTAAGCTAAGTAAATTAAATTAGTTTCGGCCCTATTTATGAACAGAAGCTACTCGGTGGAGGTAAAAGCAAAGGTATCGGCGTGTACTAAAATAATTGAAAATCTGAGTAAATTTTATTTTAAGGAAAATGGTAAATTCATTTATATGAAGCTCTCATTAACGTACCATTACACCCAGAAAGTGTGAAATTCTGATAATAACTAGAGAAGACTTCATGCTCAATTTCTTTGTTTTACATTCTTGAATGGCTCGCATGTCAGGAAGCAAAGTATTAAACTAGAAATTGAGGTTTACTCTGGAAATTAAAATTTCCAATAGAATTATTAATCATTTTCAACGTAGGGTTATTGATTGAGTTATCTCATTACTGGAACGAAATCTTTCCGCAATTTTCTCAAGGATTCTCGATCAAACAACATACCAAGGAGGTAAAATTATTTTGCTATTGAGGGAATATCAATAAATTGAAGAATATATTCTATGCTATAACTGTTTTGTCTTATAAATAAATATTCAAACTGTTAATTAGCGGACTACAGCGTTAAATTTCATCCGGCACAAATGCTGATTGATACTAATTAAGTTGTATTCAGAGCTCCATGGCATGTCACAGAAAATATCGCACCCATCCAAGCCAACCTACTAAGTGTTATATTCTAATACCATAATGCTGTACAAAGGTAAATATGACAATGGACCTCTTGTTATTTATGTTAAGTGACATTAGTATACACGAAACTGAAAACTCTGACCTTTATTTTATTGATTTAACTTCAATGTATTGTTTTATTTTTATTGTATGTCATAGCATTTTATTTTAATGTATAATATTTCTACTATGAAGTATCTCCATTATTTTGTAAATATTATATTCTTTATCTTATGGTTTCTGTCTCATAACTTAGTGCCAAGTGACATTATTTGGTATGAAACTTAGCTCCTTCTGAATTCTATATCATTACATTTCATTTTAATTTCTTATTAAAATGTGCTTGATTGCATTTCAATACATTCCAATATAATACATTGTAATTATACAGTTAATTATTTCCATATTATTGTAAATTACATAATCTCTCTCTTGTGGATACATCCATATATCATATTTTACTTTTGCCTAAGTCCAAAATTGGGCTTATGTCCGTAAATAAAATACAATTATAAATCTAAGCGTTGATATCAGAGGCGCATGAACAGAAAAGTAAATGCGCCATAAAGGCACAAGCGCTTTCGATTCTGGGTCTCGTTCAGTTAATATCTATAAACATTTATGTACCACAAGTCAATACAAAATAAGTTTTAGCATCAATGTTTCTATTTTTCCATATACTTGAACAAATGGCGTAATTAATCATTGAGATTTTTCTGGAAACGAAAATCCAATCGACTTTCTCGTAACGCTCTATGAGAACATATATACCCCCTTAACCCAGAATTTACAATTTCTATTAATGAACAAAAAAATAGATGACATAGGCACTCAATGAAAGGATTTCACGGCCATGAATACTATTAAAATGTGAGAAATAAGATGAAGTATCTTTCAGGTAAAATCGGCTGTGACCTGTAGTTGTACAGTAATAACATCATTACGTCGAGAACGAGTAAAAATTGGTAATCATATCACTACTTGATAGACAAGAGTTCACTATTCATATTAAATTTTAAAATACTCAAATAGATGAACGAAATTACAATAAGAGTCTTAGGTAGTTTCGAAGGAGATCCCGATTTGAAGCTACCATCATCAAAAAGAGTGCAAAAATAGTAATAATTACAAGGTAACTCCTAAGTAAACAAATAATAATGCCCAATACGTAAACATTGATACGTAAATGCATGAAATGCTCATGAAGAATGAAAAAATGAAATGAAAATGAAAATCAATGAAAATTAAAAAAGCTCATGATATGAGGGTGAAAATTTCTATTAAAAACAAGGCACCAGTAAATAAATGATTTGAAACAAGTCTTAATAGTAAATAACCTATACAATTTACTTAATTAACTGCCAAAGAAACACAAGGGGTAATTAAACTTTGGGTAGAATATTACAAAGTTGTCTTTTTTCGATTAAATAAACTGTAGCCAACGTTTCTTAACTACAATGAGTAGTTTCGATTTTTTGTTCTACCCGGCCTCGGTGGCGGCGGGGTTAAGTCCTCGCCTGGAAAGCCTAAGGTCGCGGGTTCGAATCCCGCCTGGGTAGGAAATTTACACCTCCCAAGGCACGGTTGTGTGTATTCGTCCAACGAGTGGTATGGAAGAGAGGACTATTAAGTCCTATTATCGCTCGATGCAAGACCCCCCCAAAAAAAGAAGACAGTTTTCCTCTTAACCCCGACTAGTGGCTAGTTAAAAATTATTTATCTGCTTATTGCCGCAAAAATTGAACATTGATCACAAATTGAGATTTATTGGCCCAGTGGACCAAGCGTTCGAAGAGGAGGGGTTTCAGGGTTTGCATTCGGGTGAAACTAAATAAGGGCCGTCAAATAAACTCCCAGAGGAGCCGTCAAAATATTCTGAAGACCAGAATTTACTCGGAGTAGTAAACCGCAAGTGGCTCAGGAAAGGGAGATGTTCCTTCTGACCTGAATGCACGAATTCCACTCACCAAGGGATTGGTAGGAAATTAGGTCCAACCTCACCTATCAAAACTAACCTTCGCCAGAGTTCAAGCTTCGGTTTGAACACCACGAGTGTGAGCAAACATGGGAATGGCGGAGAAAATGATTCCAACAAAAAAAAAACAATGATGTGATCCTCAACAAGAGGAGAGAAGAGACCAATCGTTCGAAACTGAAATGTGGAAAGAACAATCGGTGGAAAAATGCTCTTTTTAATGTGGGTCACACACATGTGCCGGCCTTGAAAAACAGAGCGCCCTCCATCCCGAGAGAATTTTTCCGGTCTTGTGGAAAGCCGATGCACTCGGTCAAGTGATTTCAGACCCAGGCGTGGAGAAGTTATTCGAAACTGGGTTTGTTTTTCCGTAGCCACAAAGAAATCTCGGGGTGATTCCTATTTTCTTAAAAAAATGAGATTCCTTAGAATCAAAACAATTTTATATTGCTAAGGAAGAGTAAATAAACTGCCCATTCCAAGTATAAATAAAATTCTGGAATTTCATAAAGAGACAGCTGTTTACGAAATTGCCAGTCCAAGACCGTATTATTTCGGTTTATGTGAGTTAAGTAAATTTCTCCCATATTCGTATTTTATTCGCTTTTAAACTCTCGAAAAAAAAACTCTTCGAAATTAGTGCCACTCATTTTTCGAGTTACGGTAGTTGAAGATGTTTTCAGAGATAAATCATAGTCATTGGCTCAGTAATATGAAAAAAAACTCATTTCTTCGAGTTACATTGGTTAAATACTACGAACTAAGTTTATTAGCAACTGAACAATGCGCTGAGCTAACACCTGACACCAGAGGTGTATTTAAAGAAAAAAAGCACTGGTAAACCTAGGTAATATTAGCAGGTTTTATATTAAAGCTAGCTAGAGCCAAAGCGAACAAAATATGCCTGGTCAACAGGTACGTAAAAATATAGGATGGGTAGAAGATATACTATCCACATGTAGTCTGCAATCGTCTCAAAGCCTCAAAGCTGTTTAAGCGTGAATGTCTAAGCCCCCCTTATCTGCATCCTCTTTATCGCCTCGCCGAGTTTTGTCCCTCAATCCACTACCATCTCTCCTTGATCCGACGACTTCTGGAAACTTTTCGTAAAATAACAGAGTAGCATATCTCTACTAATGTTCATCCTGAGAAAATTAGCGAAATAACTTCTTTCCTAAATCTGACGTTGAAAATGCTACCGCCATCGGTAAGCTACAGAGCGACTGTTTCTAGTTTTACCCGGTATTTCTATACTGATAAAGGGTCATTTAGCATTCCTTTCTAAAATATTGCTCCGCATCAAAGTTTAAATCTCCTATTTTGTTTGAGAGAACGGCATCGGGTCGAAATTCGCGGATATTGTCTGAAGTAGTACAACATATTCAACCTCTGGAGAAGTTTAAATCTTTTATTGAAGCGTATTTTTTACTGAAAGCAAAGAAAAAACTAGGAGTATGCCAGTCTGATGACTTCCAGTCAGGAATTGTCCTGACTCCCAGTGACTGAATTTTCCAGTCTTATATTTTCCCATATTTCGATATTCCACTTTCGTTTCCATTCCCTGCTGGTGTTTCTTTTGTTTTTATTCTTTGGAGCAGTTGCTCATAACACTTGCATTGTTACTGCATTTCTTAGTGAGGACAGAAATTAAAAATGAGTACAGAACAGTGAAGAGGAAAAACCTGGCTAGCTGCTTCCTGTATAGCCGCATTTATTCTACTCCAATCCCTTGACGCTTTGTAGCATTTTACGACACCGAACGATTGATATCCATTATTCTTCAGTTTCCGAAGCAAGTAATAATTCTCTTAAATAATGGACATTTCTTAGTTCAATAACTCTCTATTTTCTGCAAAGAACTTTTTTTCCGAACAAATTGGACATTTCGGGGAGGAACGTGATGCTTTTTTTACGTTCACCAGAGACACCAATCAACAATTTCAAGGAAACCATGCCTTTGTGAGAAACTCTGTGTTCTCTGCGAGTCTTAAAATTACATTACGGAGCAGATCTTCGGGAGTCATACTTCCGCACCAAGGTTTTGCGGCATAAAGTTCGACGAAGCGCAAATAACGCCAGTGATTACCTGCGCCAACTTGTCCCTCAGACTTTCCATCATGAGGGCGGAAGTGCTCGGGAGCTATTAGCTTTAAGGTTATCGCGAAGATAGCACCTCCGCCTCAAGGCACCATCAACAGCTCCTGGGATCGTGGAAGATTCCATCTTCCGTCGACTTCCAACTTTCACGTACGGACTTCCCCTTGAGTTTGTTGCCCCGAGAAGTGCAACCGATTGGAGTACGTATGAAAACCAACATTAAACCTCTCGAATTAATTTTTTTCTTCAACAGCAACTATAAATAAGAATAATATTTGATTGAGTGGCAAATTCAGAACTGCTGCTCAAATCCTATTTTAATGAAATATTGAAAGGAAATAAAAAAAAGGGGTTCTATTTGTTTTAGCCATTAATGTAAGTTATTTGCTAAAGTAAGAGAAGCAAAACAATTCTTTAATTAAAGCAAGCTTGAAGAAAATTGGCTGGTCATATATCTGGTAAATATTTCCCATTTTACAGTAACAGTCAACCTAATAATGACTAAAGCCAATGTCTTAGTTACGCAAACGCCGTACTGACTTTCAATTCCGAATAACCCTAATGTTACGGATAAAAATACAGCAAAGTCAGCCAAAACATCATTGTTGGAATGACTCCAGAGATTTGGTCAAGCTTCTTCACTTCCCTAGGAACTGACCTCCACCCCCTTTGAGATAATAGCAGTAAGCCAACCGTTTTTAATGCGTTGCGGTAGCAAACGTACTGTCACCCTCCTAACTGTAAACATATCAAAATTTCACGAACCTGTATGCAACATAAGTCAATTTATGTAGTCGATGGTGTTAATGGTGTTCATTTGATGTGATATATGTTATATGATAATCTTTACCAGTTAATATAATATACGTAATTTGACAAAAGAAAACTGAAGACTAAATTAAATTCAAAATATTGTATTTTCTGATGAGTGTCCTTTAAATAAATTACCCTTGGAATTTCCCAAGGAACCAGATGACAATTACATGGGCTAGAAATCATCGCTAGAATAATTTTAAAATTGGAAAGAAAAAGTACCTGGTTGATTCAATTCCGACATGAAGAGCCGACCGCAATAGCCAGTCTGGTAAGACGTTGAAACCCGCCACGGGAATGGATGTTAAGGTTGTCTACACTGATGCATTATGAGGTTCGGTTAAATGTTCCAATGTGAATTTAGCAGTTGCATTAACGAAACCACCTGATAAACGACTATTTAAACTTGAAGAGACGTTATTCAATATATACAAAAGACTTGGACTCCTGCACAATTCCATTCAAGCAGCAAGATATGCTTCACCGCACTTAGGCGTAAGCATGTGCCACAGTGTGGAGAAACGCGTCCAGCCGCTTGAATAAAATAAAGGATGAATATTCTGTCCTTCGTTAATCGTGAATATCGATTCCTTACACCATGTTTAGCATGAAGCAGTAATTTCAATGATGAGTTTTTACCTACCGCGGCCATTGGCAGATTCCATGAACGCTTGTGCGTTCCTCAAGACCTCAACTCTCGTCTCTCCCTACCTCTCAACCTCTTCTTCTCTAAAATATAAAATATCTTTCAAAAGCGTAATTAAAATTTTTTACAAGGTGATTCTTAAAAAATGCCTTTGAAATTTCTTGTAATTATTTTGCCAGTACCTATATTTCTCAAATTTATATTGATTTAGTCAAATGATTTTTTTCAAGGTAAATTTCACCACTTTGGTGTATGACCAACAAAGTAAGGTAAGTATTTTAAGTTCGCCGAAAAAATATTCTTGGACCACATTTCACACAAGTGCATCTGTTAATGTGGTGGAGCTCACCATACAGGCAGTAATGAAAATAATACAAGAACTATATTAAAAAATGTTTCCTCAATAAAATTATATTATGACTAGAGTTTTCGGAGCGGTATTCGAAGTGTAGACGAACTTATAAATATGTTGTTTTCGAGCATTGGACTCGGCGTGACACCTTGATATTTGCTCACAACAATTATAATAATAAGAAATGTATCATTTAGCGTTTATAAGAAAATGTGTACATATCTAATCGAATTATTACGAAACAAGTATATATGATGCGCCATAAGGCTACGTGTTTAAATAGCACTGAATTTTTAAAAACAAATCGGTAGAATGCATTTTTTTTCCCTTTTATCTATAGGTAGATATCACTAATGAGAGCACGCATGCAAAGTTTCACGCAAACCTGTGCATAAACAAAAATCGCTTCAACCACCTTTAAAAAGAATATCTCCAAAAGCCGCGAACGACTTTAACTTTCATAACTTTGGAAGCTGAAAGCGGGAGGACAGATGCTAAGTGATTTAAGGGCGGGTCAACCCGCACCAGGAATCAACGGAAATTAAAACAAAATAAGCTCTTAAAATAAAAAACTGCATACAATCACATCGCTACCTGCTAGTGCTCTGACGAGGAGTTATTGTCCCCTTGTAAATCACTCAAAATGTGTCATTCCCCTTTCAACCTCCAAAGTTACGAAAGGTAAAATCGTTAACGGCTTCCAGAGATATTCTTTCCATTGACTTTGGTGTACAGTCGTACAAAATTTGATTTCACCGTTAAGATTTGAATCCATGATTAAGTTCAGTTCAAAATTGGTGCGAAAAAGTGCAAGGTTTGTTCATAGTCGAAATGAATCCACTCGTCCCGTGCAATTGCGTAGTTTCAGTCAGCGCTTGCGCTTTACCCGAGACTTCAACTCTCGGACGTCTTCCTCCATCCTCTCTTCTCCTCATCACCGATCCCCTCCGGCACCGTCTGTTGTTTTTCAGACCGTAATGTCCATCTCGCCGTTCTATCTTCACCTCTCACGCCCTCCTCCTTTGGAGCCCATTCAGCACAACCACGCGGCACGCCTCCTTTAAACCCACTCCCTCTCTCTCACTCCACGCCGACCTCCCTTTCCACTCCATCTCCGTCCCACATTCCGTCCAGATGGAGCGGCGATCGCAAAGGGCGCGCGCGGAGAAAAACACAGCCTTTCCGTCAAATATGCCGCGACCCCTCCCATCCTCTTGAGCCCAAACCACCACAACCCCCACTCCTCCCAACTCTCCCAGCTCAACCAACCCCACCCACCGTCGATAAAGAAGAAGAAGGTAGCCGGCCGGCCGGCTTTTTTTTTCTTCCCCTTTTCCGAGTTCCACTCTGATAAATTTCCCAGCCAAGTTTTCCAACCGTCTAATTTGTCTTCTCGCGCCTCCACTGCCATCATTCCCTCTTCCGATTTCCCTCATTATTCTCCTCTCAATGTCCACACCTTCCAGGTTACGTAGATGAACGGGTGAAATATATACATATATGCATATACCTGTATTTCCGATAAATATAAATATTTAAGACTCATTCAATTTTCGAGGGTGGCTCGAAAGTTAAACAACTTAACTTCTCTTGGCCAAAGTTTCAGAATTTAATCGTTCCATCTTCAGTACCAATCGAAATACAAAAAAAGGTCCACAATCAGGTATCAAAAACATTGTAGTGCATCATAATACATAAACTTTGAAACCTGTTATTACCTCAATGACTTAAATGAGTAGTAAATTAAATGAGGTCGAAACGAAGAAATTCGAAACAAATATTTATCCCATTACTACCTTAGTTTCGTGTTACATGTCCACAGAATCAAAATCATCTCCACCGACTTTCAACCAAATTAATAATCGGTCCATAGGCAGTCCTGCAAATGATTTTCCCGAAGACGAAGGGAGTCCACTCTAATGCTCTCTTGGTAAAACTATCCATTTACCAATGCTTATCTCTTACAAAATCTTTCTATATTTTGCCTCCCTTCATACCGTCCAAGTTTCCTCTTCTTTTCCTTCAGCTTCCGAGATTTCCTAGCATTCTCACAACCATCACCCAATTCCACATGTTGCTACCATTCAATACGCCCTTCAGCCAATTCCGACGCTTCCTCCAAATTTCTCCAATCAGTCTTCTTTCTTCCCGTACCGTACTTCGAACTTCATTTGTTTTCCTCTTTACCAAGATCACCCTTTTTAACCTTCTTCACACACTGATCTCAAAAACCTCCAGTCGACGCTTATCTTCCTTTCACAGCCCAACGCATCATGAGAATCGGATATGTACGTCATTTCCCGTATATGTTCCGTTCCATTTCCTCACCATATAGTAGAGAAGGTGAATTTATCCTGCATTAGCGCAAGGGGTTCTCCGTCTGAGTAAATCTTTCGAGATTTTAGATTTTCCAGCCGAGTTAGACAAAATAAAGATAGTGTATCAGTTGTACCATCTATGACTGATTTTTAGATGCTCTTACGTCTACGAAAGTTTGTATATACTACTTCGCAGAGTATTTATTTAGCATCATTTATCTAATGCTCTGCTGGACACGTTTAGAAGGCATTATATTAGTATTTAATTTGTTACCTCGCTAAAATGAATATGATATTTTTGATGAATTTAAGTGTAATTTGCCAAGAGATCATCTGTCCTCAAGTAATACCTTCCCCCAGGCTACCCGCTCTCCTCCTTCCAACTTTCTTCTTCTCGATTACACATTTCTCGTCTCTCATCCCTCTCCTTGCTCTCCACTGTGGATGCCCGAGGGTACAACCAGTGTATCATTCCTTGACCTTGCGTCCACTCCACGAAACCCTCTCGCTCTTAATCACTCCATTTCCCGCTACGGGAAATGGTCAGTCTTCAAATGAAGGGCGGGTAGCAAATGAAATTTTCAATATCTAGACCAGTGCCATTGATCAGTCTTCGAGTCAAAAGGGGGCGAAGGAGATGAATAGAGATGGAATCGAGGTGAATGGTACAATGGTAAACACGCTCCATTTCGCTCCACGACACTAACCGAAGGCGGGGGCGTAAAATTCTCCGGCGCTGTCATATTGTCTCCGCTCATTCTTTTTATGCGCTACGGCGAACAGGAAATCTCGCCATAATATACATCCATCGCAAATTATAATCGCAAAATAAATAAGGTAAAGCTATCTATTCATCTTGTTTAAAGAGCGGCAATTGGACTAAATCGAGGTAGAACACAGGAGAGTTTTAACGACATTTTTTAGTCACAGAAATGGATTAGAAGGGCGATTTAAGGCAAAAGGGTAAGCGAGACTACTGCATGAAGGAAACGATATCAAAACTTACACACATTTTTTTTCATGGACGAGGAGATATTAAGAATAGGGTTGGGGTGTTGATGACAGCATCTGCTTCTCATCCAGGGAACCTCAATTCGAATCTTGGCGTAGGTAAAGGTTTTTCAGAGGGATTCCGAGAGTAACTGGTTTCCATAAGTTGAGTACTCCGTCCGTCGGAAGGGACGTTCAGCTATACAACTAAGAGCGCCTTCCGATGGCCCCGATAAAATGCAGGCCGACGCCTTGTTTCTCTTCAACCCTTCTCCATTCCCCAAATAATGCTATTCTACCCATATATCCTTAATAGCGCTAATGACCAAAGTTGTTGGTCACCTCGCAAAATAGCCATCGAGAAAATAACCATAACCATCAGAACGAATTTGTGCCTTCATCAAACCAGAGACGTATGTAACGGAGAGGAGAGCCAAGGTCCGTCTATATCGTAAGGTATAGACGGACCTTGAGGAGAGCCAACGACAGCCAGCGATTGCCGGCTATTGCGGTAAATCGATGGCACCTCGGCGCGCCGTCCGTCGCCGCAAATCAAAAGCTTCCTCTGTCTATGCGTTCGTTCCATTCTTGACTTATTGTAAGTGCCCATTCATTCGTTATTTCTGTTTTACATGGTTTACTTATATTTTCACTTCTGTCTCTGTCAAACTCTGTTTTGTCTGCAACCCTTCGAAGTATTTTCACCTCTGTAGTCCCTAATAGCACTCTAGTCTACGATGTACCCAGTCATGTAACTGCTGTGTATGTCCTAATTCATGGTCTACTAGTAGTTTCATACATTCTGGATTTGGTTTCTGGTATCAGTTATTTATTTCTCCAAATTTTATCATTAAGGCACCCCACTGCTTCATTTGCCTTAATTACTTGCTGTCAATTCTCATCTTCGATATCTTCGTCGCTTGCTACGAGTCTACCTAGGTATGTAAGTTTTGATTCTTGTTATTTCATCATGAAAAATCAACACGAAATGAAGGAAGCTCGGTGGTCATCTAATCACCCGTCAACTCTCTAATAACATATGCATAAAATAAAACAATATAATGTTCAAAGAGGTTGAAAAGTGAGGTATACGTGAAAACCGTGTGAAGTATGGTACAGCGAGAATCGTAGATAGTACAGAGTGTAATAAATAGATAAACACAGAAAACTATGAAGACATACCCAAGAATAACTTTGGAAGTATGGAACGAGAGATATGATGTAAATCAAGTGGAACAACCAAGCGAGCGAGAAATGAGTTACGAAAGGGTTGAGGAGAAAGCGTGATGGAACAAAAGAAACAATATATTTGGTCGGCCATTTAAGAGCAATGAATCGATGAGGCACATGATGTAATGAAAGAAAACGTAAGAGCAAAGCAAGCTTGAGGAAATCCCTTGACAGAAATCATGTGTAACATACAGAAAAATGAGAGAAAACTAAACACTACGGTGATTAACAATCTGGTTTAACCAAGTTACCATCGTTCCATTTGGAAGTCGTGATTAAACATGCAATTACAGCCAATTGTTTCGTCTACTTACTGTAACGGCTGTACACATAGCTTTTTCAGACCAGATAGTAGTGCTCTTCCCTTTCAATATCAAGGATATCAGGTCCGATGCAATCCTTGTTGATGTCGCTATACCTTTCTATGTCTAACGTACTCGATATTATGTTCCTACCATAAAGCTCTTCAACATATTCCTTCCACCTCACTTGAATTTATTTTATTTGTATTATCAACTTTCCTTCCTTATCTATCATCATTGGAATTCCCCTTCCCTTACTACTGCCGGACAGTTCCTTCACTTTCCTTAATAATACATCTGCTCTTACATTGTTTTGAAATTTCTCCAAGGAGTCGATCTGTTCTCTCCGCAATGCCTCCATAACTTTCTTTGTTTCCCGTCTCCGGTTAAGTGACCGGTACATTATCCTACCAAGGTCTGCGTTTACGATCTCCAATTTCCTTTTCTTTTGGATCCTCGTAATCATCTCTCACGTCCTCAAAGTTTTTCTATTTTTTTCCGCACTCACAACGCCTACCGTTGCCTTAGCTGCTTCATCAATTTCTCTTATCACATCTTTCTATTCATTTTCTACTTATCTCAGTCCATAATCATTCTCCAGGATTTTACCAGCCTGATCCAGGTACTTCTTTCTCATAGCCCCAATGAATGCTTCCGAATTCTACTGCCATACCCTCTTACCCATTCTAATCTATTCAAATATAATGAACCATTTAATAACTAATAAGTTGTGGTCTGTATATGCATCAGCCACTGGAAAAGTAAGCAAGTTCATCTTTGTACTAAAAAAATACTCTACACAAATTTCAAGTCATAGCGGTAACAAAAATATGAGGCTATTTTTAGCCCTTTGATAAGTCAAATCGGTTTGGTATGTACACCTACCACTACAATGCATAGGTATCGCCTTTATTAGAGTAGCGACATTGAACTCGTGTTCCCTCTTCTACCTAACCTCTATTGACGAAAACCATCCACAACCACCCTCCAGAAAAGTCTCTCAGAATAAAATATCATGGAATCAATGGAAAACTATATAAATGCTTGTAAGAAATTCAAATAATTCAATCTGCAAAAAATTCCATGAATGCATTAATAACGCATTCATACGATAATTATGGAAGACTTTTAAAATCTCTATACTTTTATGGAAGTTAATTAACATGCCCGTAAAAAAGGCATAGTATTTGAAACAGGTATGAGACTTAATATGAATAAAATAAATACATCCATAAAATTACTATTTGCGCATTCTTATGACATCTAGTTACCTATTAAATTCCCCTACTGCCCACGCTTCTAAACTCTTACTCTAAATGTGTATTCATATAGAGGTTACAAAAGCATTGTATTGAGTACCTATAGAATTCGGATGCTTCATGTAAACGAAATATTCAGGGCGTATCAACATATTTTTCGTTCCTTTTCCTTAACCTCGTATATAAGATATCTGCGGTACGTTTTAAAAACTTTTTTGAGCATAAAAACAGCTGATTCTGTGTATGTATCTCCAAGGTATACATTTTCTGCCGGGTGAAGAGGGATATAATGGTAGGCCGCATCAAGAGGCACCCTGCCGTCCACGAGACCTGCGCCGAGGGGTTTCGTTACCCAGGAGCGGAAATAATTAATAATCGGTGAGCAAGAGCCTGTTCCTCGACGTTTTTTGCATTGCAATGTGAACGCTTCCCCACCCTAGTGTTTTTAGAAAACGTTTTTTCTGAGAGCTTTCCACTCCTTGAAAATGGAGCGAATTTTATTGCATCCCAGAGAAAGTGCTAAGCTATAATTTCACATTTAGTCGGGTAATTAGTTTTACCTTGAGGCCACAATGGGCATGCCTTATTTTCTTTAGGGCTGTGAAAATTCCATTAAATGGTTTCAATAATTTTCTCTCCAATGTACGCTGATTATTTTAAACGTTCACACACCGGAGGTACTAAAAGCCAGTGGGTAAAGAAGTAAGCGAAAGTGTCTAACAATGTGTTGGAATCAACAATTATGGCCCAACTCCGCAAATGAAATCATGAACGCCATTTACAAAGATTTGATTCTACTAATAAAATGATCAAGCAGGTCTTATCACAATAACTAAAAGTATAAAAACATCGATACAATTTTCGTCCAAGAGCTAGTAAAGTTAACCATGCGTGCCGAGTTTCAAACGACGAAGAGGGGTATGAAGATAATCGAAGTCAGAAGCGCTATTGGAGTTTTCAATTGCAATATCTATGGACCGAGAGCGGTGTTTCTCCGTGTCAACTCAGACTGTTCTATTTTAAATTAAATTTAAACATCAATAGGTGTCCATGGGTATTTCTCAGCAATCGATCCAGCACCCAATGACCAGAAATCGAAAATTCTATCAACCGTTCCACCACGAACCACTGACAGAGGGAGTATGCTGTTAATCCGTGAATAATGCATAATAAGATTAATGCATATGTGTAAGGCAAACAGTGCAAAATGTAAACAATTCCATATTATGTGTTTCTGTAAGGGTTTGTTTGTTTTTGTTAAATGCTTTGTAAGGGTCCCTATTTCCTCTGTACCTATGACAATGTTCTACGTCTCTAGTAGTACCAAAAGAACAATAAATCTAAATCTAATGAAAATAATCGATACAAATTGCACTTAAACGCACAAAACAAAATAACGCTACAATTTCTACATATGCTGTAAGACACCGCGGAGCAAACTGTCACGCATCGCACAGTAAAAAAAATCGTGATGCCTACGGATGGTCTATTGGAAATAAAATGCCGTGTCATCCAAAGTCGATAGGTTGGTATGTAAGAAGTTACGGCATTTTATGAAGTCCCGCGTATTAGAGATAGATCAGAATGTAATATCAAACAAGAATATCGCACATCGCCGCCGATAAGACGGAGAAACGCACGGATCAATTCTCAGACGTCGCACATTCCTCCTTGTGCCGAATATCTCCGCGAGTGAGGAGAGGAAATGAAAAAGCTAAATCTACAGGGTGCCGCGAACTAACCGCAGTAATGCTCTTACGTAGTAACCCACAAATGAACAGAAGTGAATCTCTGTGCCATTGCGGGGACTTCTGGATGGTCAAGGTGGATGAATTTCCTCTGTGGAATTTACACGCCAATGTAAATGCCAATCAGTCAACTGAGAAAATAAAAGCGTCTTTCATTCGAGTAGTAATATAAGGTTTTCGTTGATAAGTTATGAAAATCTATATTGCCTTAAGGTAATTATTTCTATTTCCTTAAAAGAACTGTGTCCGGATTATAAATGCAACGATCTAAATATTATCCCCAGGCTTTATCTAAATACAATAAATTAGGCAGAGCTAATTATCAAAATGACAAAAAGAAGAAAGTAAGTGACGGAAGGAAACTGCTGAAAATGTTAGCGGGGGCACAATCGGGATCGACGCACTGTACTGCAACATCACATAAAGGACCTAGATGATTCGCGAGCATGATAGGAACCCTTCGCGGAAGAAAGTCGAATCGTACGCTGTATGTTTTGAAGTATACCTTGAGAAGAGGAGAGCACATTCCGAAATCGGATTCAACAATTCAAATGTTCAATGCGCGAAGATATTTTTATTCCTACTAAAACGATTCAAAAAGTAAAATTTTCCAACTCCTAGGTTTTTCCACCCAAGATCTGATTAATTCAATGGTTATTAAGCCCTCCCTGAAAGTAATTTTTATGGAAGGCATACGTTTAAAATCCCGGAAATAATAACGAAACGAATACGGGAAAATGATGCCATCACAAACTAAAAAAGGAATCTGAGCAATATGAGAGACCACAACCATCAAAATAAATCATTCACTCATTTTACCGTGATGCATCTACATAGGAATGTGTTGATTCCGGGAAGATTTATCCATATGGCATTCTTCAAACCAATTGAGAAGAAGGAAAATGGGAATCTACCTGAAGGTAAGTTCGATAGAGTCAAAGTGAATCTTATCTATCACTAGCCTGAACGGTTTAAGAAATTCATGCATTTAGGATAGGAGGGTATTTTTTCTCCCTACACGGCAACGGTTTCCGAAAATCATCTGTTACTTAAAAAAGTTATCAGGCTGAGAAATATTGGTACACGTCCCAATAGACCTCTTTTGACTATGAACTCACGTGCAAATAGTCTGCGAATTAATTCGCCACCCACTTGATTGCCAAGCCTCCATTGCGTAGAAATAGCGTAGAGAAATGCGTTTTGGGTCAACATAAGAGCAAGAAACCGCATATTACAAATATCATAAAACTCTACTTTCACCTTTGATAGTACATTCCATACACAATTGATAATGGCCGCGAAAAACCAAGTTCCTTGCAATCACCATGTATTCGTGGTTGTTTCAAGGAACAACTTATGGCATTTACTTTGGAAGAAGAAAGTCGGAGGCTATGTCAATCCAACTAAAATGCAATGTTCATTATAAGAACGAGAAAAAAAGTTCAGACGAGAATCTAATGCCCAATCTTACCCATAATCCTTTTTTTTCTGTAGCGATAACATTTTTACTCGCGGATCAGATATTTCACACAAATCGCACGCCAAATATTTGATCAGTGAAAAACGGGATAAAACAATTTCTTCATTTTGCTGAGAAGCTGAAGCCACGTTCATCATTTATTAAAAATTGTTATCGGAAGGTTTTCTCATAACATTATCAATGCGTTCTAGATTAACTTATTTTTAGCATATATACTTATTGCTTTGCTGATAAAGATAATAATTTCTTTATAGGTAACAGCTTTCGCCAATTACTACCTAGGTAGGTTATTCTTTCCTTACTGCCACAAAAGCAAGAACCAAAAATATTTGATTTCTAGGGCATTGAGTGCAAGTTTGTGAGATCGAGGTCGGTAGGGGTAAAACACCATAACGAGTTAGGAGCCTTATTTTTTTTTACAATTCGAAAGTATTCTACAGACTCGATAGCTGAATCTTCATCCTTAAAATTTGTATTTCCAATGAAATTTCCGTATTGATTGAGGTATTAGAAAAATAACACTAGGATGATTTGAGATAAATAAACACCTTGAAGAAACCAGTCAAATGAAATATTTTTCTCCGTTTTCTCTCTTTTTATATAAGTATTGGCGCGATTACTTACTATGGTACGTATTTAAGTCTTTGCGCGATTGGTCCAGTGCTTTTAGCATTTTGAAGAAATAATAAATAATTTCGGTAGAAATTTGGAGCACAACGAGAAAAATCGATGAGCCCATGATTTAGACACATAATACTTGCAGCTTTCTCCGACGTAATATTTCATCATTCGTTATCCCACAGCTACATATATTCAATGTGGAGAAGTTCGATCAAGATGATTTAATGTAAAACAAAAACATTCGTAGGATCAGCATGAGGAGAATAAGGTAAATAATATAGCAACTCGACGCATGGGAATAGGAAGAAAACCCTATTTAATCAATAATTAGGCAGATACGATCGCTCTCCCCGAAACCTTACGAGCTCTTATAGCATGCTACAAAACCGCACGCGACTCCAATCCTTCAGACAACCTTTGATCAGGAGGGCTCTCAGGAACATCAAGAGCCCACATATTTTGAAGGACAGAGCGAGTGGAAAGTCCTTTTCATTCTTCTACGCCTAGTGACCTGTCAAACACTTAACACGAAAAAGGTTCCCTTTCCAGTCACGAAGAGGAAGGATACCCACGGGTTAAGGCCGAAATTCAAAGTAAAGAGGAAAACGTTAGGATACCGGATTTTTTTTCGCCGCAAAGATGTTAATAGAAGTTGACGGCTTTGATGCAGTGAATGGAAATGATTCACGCTTAAGACGTTCACGGACTTGAACGTCGAAAATAAATAATATCTAAGCATAGTATTGAGATTAAAAAGTTACATTTAAATCTCAAAAATAATTAGCCAACATGAAAATACATAAACAATGTGACATTTCCGATCATTATTTTCCAACACGCGAGCGAAATGTAATATTTGTTGTGATAAATAAAAATTAAATTCTCAATATTCTTCCCAATACTTGGATCGAGCGACCAAGCAAGAAATTAATTTTCTGTAACACTAGGCTTATTGGGTAAATAATTTGAAAGCTATCCTCAACTATCAAAATAGCGAGTTAGCATAGGACAGCATTCAATCTGAGTGTGGAAAGACCCAAGATCGAATACTGATCTCAAAAATCATTTTTATTTCGGGGCCCGAATTCGTCCTAAATCGTCTAACACACGTTCCCACAATAACCGTCATGTCCACGACTTGGGTATGGGAACATATTCCTAGTAAGTTGATATGCAGTTGCCATTGCCCGAGCTTCACTTCCAAATATTAAAAAAAAAAAAATAGGAAGGATGGAGTGCGGTGTTTCAGAAGAATGATGAATATCAAATGGACGGAAAGAATCACCGATAACGAAATCCGACGAAGAGTCAGAGAGAAAAGATGTTTTACGAAAGCTCTGAGAAGAATAAGAGACAAACTTTTTGGACATATTTTGTGACAAAATAGTGTATTGTAAACACTTATGGAAGGAGAAATGAATGGGAACAATTTCCAAGAAAGAGGAAAGGTTGAATACACTAGACAAACTATGCAGGACATAAAGACTTGGGTAGGAATAATAAGATTAGCTAACAGGAGAGTGAAATGGAGAACCGTAGAAAATCAGCCTTTGGATGACCGCTTATGATCATGCTTTCCGTATAGGTATGTAATGAAAGTATGAAGAATTATGTGGTAGATAACTCGTGACTGGTGATGTGTTGAGCACATATGCATATGCAAAATTATATCTTAATTTTGAAACGATAATCTGGCATACAAGACGAAGTTATGCACATAAAGAGCATTGACTAGTTCTGAGCTGTGAGTATTGGCTAGTTCTAGGCTATATAGCGGTTACAAGCATGAAAAATAGCTTTACCTAGGGACGCCTCTAACTAGTTTACCTGGCGTAGGCCCTGTCTATCCAGGCTTAATGCTAGGTGTATGTATGATCTTGTCGTTCGCGAGAAAAAGGCAATATAAACTTCGCATTTGGCTGTCAATTTCTCTGAGATGAGAGAAGCGTAAAGCGGAGAGCTTCGGCAAACCAATCTTAGGACTGGTGACGGCTGATGATAGCGTCAATATCCACTTATCAGAACAATTTCCTCAAGGAAGAAGTACGGTCATAACGCTCGCGGGAATTCCTAGACACTACCATTCTCCATCAGAGAGATGAAATTTCTTTTTTCCCCGAAGAACCAAAATTCCGATTCGGCTCGTCAGATTCGTCTCGAAACACTACCCGTCCCCGTCCCTCATAACCCACCCACTCCTTCCCTCTCTCTCTCACACACAGAATATCACCCCTCCCATTCCTTACAATTCAACTCCTTCTCCCCCCTCCACCCATTCCCGTCCACTCGGCATACGAACAACCGAGCGAGCATCGGAGAGCGCTAAGTGTGTCAGTGGAATGGCATCGCTCTCGTAATTTCCTCGCCATGTATCGCCAGTCCCCATCTTTTTCCCACCGCCGCCAAGGGTGAATTCCCAAGCGGCCCGCGCTCCTCGCGAAGTTGCATGAAAGAAGACGAATCTCTCTCATACGCCGTTCCGAGACTGTTGGGAGGGGGCAAGAAAGGGGGGAGGTGGAAGGTATGAAAACAAATGGGGGGGAGGCAGTTGTGGGGGAGCGGAGAGTAATGCGAGAGAAAGGGAGACAAGCGAGGCACACATTCATTCCCCAAATTTTGATGGAGGGATGGAGGGAAAGGAGAGCCAGAAGGTGGTGGAAATACATTGGTAGCATCGGCCCGAGTGAAAATTGAACTTTTCGTAAAACAACATGTTCTTTGGCTTTTCCTAGGAACGGTACTTTCATGTGCTCCAGAAAATTTCCCCGGGTCAAAAATAATATACATTCACCTCATTCCGCGACCATATGAGAAACATACCTTTCGGGGTAATTAGTGAACTTGGGTTTGATGTTCCATTTGCCCAGTTTACACTGCACAAATAACCTAACGCCTAAATCCTAAGACGAACGCAACATCCATGCCTGATGCGAGATTCGAACTCGCGATATTTGGGTTACCAGGCCGGCGCGTTATCAAACTAGCTACCGCAGTACAAGGTGCTCATTGAGTCAGCACTGCTCAAGGACAGTTCGGCAACAATGAACATCATGAGAACAATCAACGAACATAGATAATATGCATGGAACTCATTATGAACTTACCACAGCGAGGGTTCGAATCCCGGCCGTTGCGGAGAGTTTTGAGTGGAAATCCCGATCCCTACTATTTGGAGAGCCCTTCAAGTGCAGTACAATGATGAAGGCAGGCTTGGAAGTGTCTTAGTGGAACCTCGCTACGTTTAGCATGGTGAAAATAAATCACTGGGAACTATTCCACCTAGGTTCTGTTTTCCCGATCGATTTCAACGTCTATTCGTCAATATCAAAGTAGCATGGACCAAAAGCCAATATTACCTTGATAATGATGCATAGACGTTGAAATGGATCAGGAATAAAGAACCAACGTGGAATAGTAGTACCAAGTAATTCCTTTTCACCTAGCTATACCCAAGTGAAGTACTCTGTCCGTCGGATGGGACGTTAAACTGTGGTCCCTTTGGTGCCTTTTTAAAGCAGATGCCGACGCTGGGTTTCTCTCCACTCTTCCTCCATTTCCCAATTAATTCTTTCCCTTACCAGCCTACCCATAAATCCTCAATGACGAAAATTACCAAAGTTGCCGGCCACTTTCCCCAAATAACCAACCACATTATGAACGGTTCTAATTTTGATAGCATATTAGTTACTGTTTAGAAGATAAACCCAATAAATTACTCTTGATGCGCTACTAGGAACATCCAGCGAACAAACAAAAAAAGAGACAAGTTCGGAACATTCTATGATCAGAAAATGAACAGTTCCTTCTAAGATAAAATGTTGGGAACAAGTAGAAACTTAGAAAAATCACATTATGAATACCTATATTTCGCTAGAAAATAACAGAAAACCGACCGCAAAAGCCTGTCAACCCAAAGGTCACGGATTGGAATACCACTTCGGTGCCGGATAATACGCTTGTCTTAGGATAATGATTTAAGGTCAGACGACGGAACAAAATCCCAGAATTATCTAAAAATTAAATTCTTAAGTTAAAAAATTAAAGGCATTTGGGTTGAAAACTACAAACAAAAGTCAGCGTTTCGATAAAATGCTGAAGAGGATCACCGAAGGATGAGAGTGAGAGGAGGTGGCTCAAAGAGTTTTCCCAAGAAGGAAAGAAGTTGGGAAGAGGGTGTGGACTGTTGAGTTAAGAAAAGTCGGCCGGTGGGACAGGAATGATGCAAAATTAATCCAGCCGAGGGAAAGAGACGGAAAAAAACGCAGGGAAGCGGAGAGAAAGAGGAGACGAACATAACACGTGAGAAAATTTAACGAGGCAAGCCAGAGGGTATTATTCTGTTCGGATGGAAAGGCTTTTGAGAGAGTGCGGAGAGTATGGACGACAGGCGATGCCTCGCGCAATAGAATTAGAACGGCTCGCAGCGAACGTTGGCGCAGGAAAAAAAAGTTTTTGAAAAAAAGTAAAACGAAGACGATGAGATGGAGTTGGTTGGTTGGTTGGTTGGTTGGATGACGTCGGTTGGAACGGGTCGCGGAATTCGTCCCATTATCGCGAAAGGGGAAAGCAAATGGACGGCGAGCCTACGAGGCCGACCGATGGACTTCGACGCAGACGAGAAAAATGAGACACTGTAGCAGACCCGTAATCGTTTCCGCGCATTAGATCCTCCGGGAAACACAAGCTAAGAAGGCGAAGGAAACACCAGTGCTCATGGCGGAGAAGAGCTCCGGATTTATCATTAAGGGCACGGTCATTCAGACATGTATAGGTATAGGAAGGGAAACTAAAATCGAACAAAAAATGAATTAAATGGAAATGATAATCATTCCGACGCCTTGGGTAGTGAAAACGCGAGCGACCGTAATGGTTGAAGGAAACGATCAAGGGCTCTAAGTTCCGAATGAGTTTCTTTTTTTACCTGAATCCCCTGAATCGCTTAGTTTCCCGGCCAGAGTAGGAACGGATGATTTCCCTCCATTAGCTGAAACAGGGATAATAAATCAATTCTTCCTTTACTCTCATAAACGCCTTTAGAATTAGGTGAGCAATCGCTGATGGTCAACCTCTATGCACAAAAAATAAAATCTCACGTTTCATTCATATAAAAGGTAGCGCTTTGGAAATACGGCTCCAATGATAACTCAATCCATTCCCAAGGGATCGAAAATATTGCAAGTAAGAACACAAAAATGCAATGAAGGCCCAAGGCTTTGCACAGAAAACTTTTTAAATTAGTTATTTTGATGATTGATTAATTAATTCCTTCTCACGCATTTGGGGAATTCTTATCTCCTCAGTGAGACATTCAATGCCTAAGGTAAATTGTTCTCTTTAGCGATACGAATTTCAGTTCACGATTACATAGTGTGATGTTAACAAAGATCGAGACAGCCATTCGGTGAAATTGCCGGTCAAGTTTGAACTCCAGGTGCATTCATTCACCATATGGTAGGAAAATACCAAGCTAATATCATAATAGAAAATAATTTACCCCGAAGCCCAAAAGTGGTACAGTTTACGGAGTTTTAGCGTAGGGAGCCGTATCACTTAAGCAGATTGATTTCATCCCGTGTAAGGAATACAATGATATTTACTTCGACGTGATACAAATGAAACAAAAACAAAAAGCTATCTCACGAAGTCCAATGCGTATTTTAAATTATTGTGATGGCAGATCAAACGAAAATTTCCTTTTTTTGTTTGAAGAAACAGAACCAAGAATTTGTATTGTTCGATTATGTACACGGTGCATTACTCCAAGAATTGTTTTCAGCTTATTGATGTATGAAAAATACTGATTGTGGGTTAAGCAAGTGGCTGACATTAGTCTTAAGTTTTAAGACTTTCACCTACACCAAGATTGACGAATAAACAGGGAACCAAATATGTCTGAGAAACCACAGGGCACAAACCACGCACAAACGGATATAAATAGGTCCCCCTATCTGGAATTATGAAATACCAAAACAAGAGAGCCTAAACTCAACCCACACCTATTAACCCTCCTTTGCGGTAGATAATAGTTTCAGTTTCCCTGGCGAGTTTTGAAAAATTTTCAAGAGCGTGCTTCGGCGAAATCAACGAAAAAAACAGTATTTTATGGGCCAGTTATTTGAAAATCTTGGAGACTCTTCCTGTACTCTGCTCGAGCCCAATTTACAATTATAAGTGGAAAACCAATGGGTTGATCCTATAGCAGCTGAAAATCGACACCCACCTGAAGAAACGTGGGTAGACAGACAGCAGTGTATGACGGAATTACGTCCAGGTTTCACGCCTCGGAACAACAACGGGGTCATTACATCACCGCTCTCAGGCATTCACTCACTCATACCTACAGTTTCAGAACTAGGAGGATCTGTACATTGCGAACGTACCCAGCAGAAAGTCACTTTCTTGGTCTGCTGCTCCTGGTTACCGAAGAGTCTCTCACGATTGTGCGGGTGTAGAGAACAATGTGGAAAGACGACTAACTTGGAAAAATAGGTTTACGTTTGGGGAATATATCCGCGGTAAAAATATGAAAAAACAAAATGACAACGTTTTGCGTCCCAGTAAATCTGATGGGTTGCGGTACTCATCTGCCATCGCTGTCACGCCATCTAACCTAATAGATTGATGATAGAGCAAAAACAACATCCATACTAAAGTGAATTCGAAATCGTGGCCTTCGGGGTGCCAGGTCAAAGGGTTATCAGCCTGGCTACCTCGGTGAGTTTTCCAATTTGGATGAAAATCAATTGATTACTCAAAAATAGTTTGTGATTAAATATACGGTTACTAAGCGTGAAAATAGAGAGGAAAAAGCATTCGCCTTGACCGGGATCTAGGTTCGAGTCCCAACCAAGGGGAATGATTTTTCCTCTGCGGAATTTCGCACTTATGTGCACTTGCGGGTGACTCCGTAAAGGTAATACCGTGGCTAGTTCCTGTATCCTCAAAATTTGTCATACGGTTATTATGTGCTGGGAGTGAATTGTTCGAAGAGAATAGTCGTACAGTAGGTACATTATTTGTTGTCCACCCCACTTTCTTATGAGAAGCAAAGGAGACACGAAGATGAACAACTTTTCGATAAAGCTAATTAACGTCGTAGTATTATTTTTCCACGACGAGATACGAGAGGCGAGATAGAATAGAAGGGTAAACGGAACTAAGCGGAAGTAAAGTGGAGTAAATCTTTCAAAAATCGCATAATTCTTTTCACCCGTCAACGCAAGAGGAGGTTATAATGTTGGTCATTGTAACCAAAGTAGTAGAACTGACAGCGAAATTTGGTGGAAAATCTAAGACTCCCTACAAAGAACATTGGAACAAACCCGGATAATGATAAACTTGGATAACCCAAGGGCAAGCTTCCAATCTTGATTAATAACTAGCTTTCTGTTGTTAATTTGTTGCCGCAGAACATATAATGAAAATCATATGATTTCAGCATTTGTAAGGCCTCATAAATTCAATGGCAACCACTAATTTACGAACTTATTTATCTCGAATTTACTGCCACACTAATAGACTTTCCGTCAAATTTTAATATCACCGCAGTTTAAGCCCTTCCACGGTCAGCAAAAATCGTGGAGCACACCAGAAAAGATGCTGCCTATTATCGATTTAAATCAAGTACTTCGAGATAAACGGAAAGATAAAGATACCTCAGAGAAGACAAAAAAATGATAGAAGCCGCTTTATAAAGTACAAAGTCTGCTTCCTAAAGCAGCGATGCCAACCAAGCTTACGAATACGTTTGTGAGCGACAAACTCGTCCAGCTCACCTCCTTAAGTTAATTAAAATGATCACCATCCTCCGTTTAATTTTCTCTCGCCTAAATTCGCCTCTTAATGGTTTTTTTCGTATTTGTGAGCGGTGAAAACTATTCAAGAGGGTGATTAAGTGCCTCCCAGACGGAGATGAACGTGTGAGCACGCAGAGGAGAGCTCATCTACGCGCGCTGCGAAGCTGGCAGTGAAAACTTGGGGAACAGTTTCCCAGCTCAAATGCATTCTCTCATATTAAAGGAGGGCAGCCTTGGGAATAACGCCCCCGCCACGCCTGGGCTGTGAACCGGGGCTCACTGAGAAATTGATAATTCATAAGAAGGGAAAGGATGTCGAAGAGAAAAATGAAAACCTTAAAACGATGGATTAGATAGAGACAAGATAGAAGCAGTGGACAACGCACGTTAACACTGTGCAGAGCTGCGAGGGAAGCAAATATTAATCAGGGGAATATAATAACTACGAATGCACTTCAAGAAGAGTACATCCATACTCGTTTATTCAACCTAAAAGCTATATAACTATAAGAATAAAAGCGAAAGCTTGTCGCTTCTTAAATGCATATAATATTAAAGTCGTAGATAGACTATGTCGTCATAAGTTGATTCTCGAATTTAAGCCGTACAGACCATGGTTGGAGAAATTGCAATATTTTTAGGGGAGGAGACCGACAATTAAGGCCAATTGTACTGCTATGGATTGTCGGGTAAGTTGATAAAATAAGGATTATCTAGATATTGTAGGATGGGTGGAGAGAAATCTAGCATTGCAAGTAGTCTCCTTGCCTCGTACAAAAGAGAAATAGCTCCCGATTGCATCTCAAAACGAAAAACCAGCAGATTAGAAACTGCAACTAAGACTCACTCACTGCTATCGCAGCCTTAAAATGTCCGTAAGCTTTATTCAGACAATGTGTGGTTATTTCCAATTTATGAAAGACTTATGGATAGGGAAAGAAGTAGCAAGGGAAATTTAACTTTGGCTAGAGTTGCAAACCTTGGAAAAACCTGTGATTAGCTTCTCTATTTTTAGACATTGGGCAACATGGTAAGTAATTTGTCTCGTTGGCTTAGGCTATCTCGACTTTTGCAAATAATTCGTTCTTGGTTTGGGTTTTTAGCTAAGGTGGATCGCCAAGCCGCGAAACATTGATCGAAAGATCAATGAGGAAAATTAAAATTTTTAAGGACGATTTCGATTATAGTTATAGCAAAATACTTCAGCCGTTTTAAGTATTTAGCCAACTCATAGAAAATCTTCTAGAAAGAAACATGAAATTTCAAAATCATCCTAATTATATCAAAGCAGCTGGCAATGGCATATTACTAATTCCAGGAGATAATAGTATATTCCTCAAATATTATCAATATAGTGTCAGTTATTGACTAAATGAGGTTTTAACGGTCTGGCAGGTGCACATGCTCAAAAACATCCATGTTGCCCGTGCTTTGTAGAGGCCACAGGAGTCTTGTCAAAATAAAGAGAAATAATTGCTCGACAGGATATTACTTATCACCGAATTGTCACGCATAAACCGGCGCGCAACCCATTGGAAGTCAGGGCCATCCACTACTCCTGCGGGTGATGTTACCACTTATCTACCCAAGGTCTGGACCGGCATGTCGACTCAACACAACAATCCACCCGCACCGATTGAGTTTATCGCTAAAAGTGCAACAACCCATAGCTTCATGACATGAAATAGAGTTCCACCACGTTAAACCCAGCAAACCACAGCTTTTACTCAGGTCGTAGCCGCGAGCATTTAAAGAAAATAACGCACAAGGGATTCCCACGGGAAAAAACTTCGATGTTCACTTTAGTTCACTTAACTGCAAGGACAACTCTGCACTTTTGCGTTCGATCAAAATTGCAATTTCACAGCGGCAAGAATCATGCGAGGGAGTCCGAAACGATGATAAGTTTTGAGGAGCCTTTTTCTCATTGAATCGACTGCCTATTTAGATTGTAAAAAAAGGCCGGTAGCCATCAAGTGGTTAAGGATTCACATTTTTTTTTCAACCAACCTCGTCTATCGCCCCCCGTCTATTTTGTGAAACGCGAAGACAAAAACCCTTTCATTTCCCTGATGCATTTCCGTCGATAAACAACCACGCCAGTCACGTTTTTTCGCCCTGCAACACGGTCAATCCACCCTTGAAATGTCGAGATCCGTGTTATAAGCGATCTTCAAGGTAATTTTCACGTTTACATCACGAGGTTCATTTCATTCCGCCGCCTTACATGACTTTTTTCTATATTTCTCTGAGAACTAATACACTCGCAACTGATGCACGCTTATACAGCTACACCACATTTTGGCTAGTTCCACTTAACTCTTATCAAAAGGGAGATCTAAATGTCAACGAATCAGAGGTAATTCAAAAAGTTAACATGGAAAAATGCAGGTAGGTAGGTATAGAAAAGCACAAACATGTTTTTCATAAAGGGCAACTGGATATAATGATTAATTTTGTAACACTAAGGTCGGCGAGCAAGACTGCAAATACCTTCGGTAAGACAAGAAGGTACATCTTTCGACTAGTAACAGGATACATGCAGACACAGTAATCGAAGGTGTTGCGCTAAGGTTGGATTAATCGAAAATACTCATTTTCCATTTCATAGCCAAATCGAGCCAAAAACATTTTACAGGTTAACTGTAAAAGTCGTTCGCAGCATAAGAGAACATCACAAATATCTCTTTCTTTCGAAAACTTGTATGCGCGTATCTAATAACTAAATATATTAACAAACTGCCACTACATCCTCAATATTCTTGAATGTTTCATTGCTCTCACCCCTCGCTCGACTGTATTTTATTTGAAAGCCTGATTTTTTTTAGCTCTTACAATTTCTTCATGAAATATATTTATCCAGAGTCACTGAGTCACTTTCATTTATAAATGATGTCATGCCACTTTCATCTCTATACACAATAAACTGCATATGTTTTACAAAATGTGTTAAATTACATCATGGTCGCCCATACAATATTTTCCAAGGGAGCCAAGACAGATTTAAGTAGGGGGGGGGGATCTGAAGAGCCCTCTCCCGGAAATTTTAGTAAATTTGAGGTCTCAGGAGTACATTTTTTGTACATCTTAGGTGAATGACAATTTTATAAATTTGTTACTAAAATATTTATTTAATCCTGCAAAAACAATAAATAAATAAAATTTTCCCTTCCCTTTTTTATTTTTCCCGGGAGGCTAGGGGTGGGGGGGGCGCCCATGCCCCTGCCCCCGAGTATGGGCGCCCATGAATTATATTTTCATCTCTAGGCACTGTATGAATCTTGTACAATACAATTTTATGATACTACCAGATATAATTCGCATACTCTAGAAAATGGACTTGAAACATCATAGCAACTGATATGGATTCTTGGAGTCGAGGTGGCTAAAACATTTACTAGTAATAATTACATGAAATATTGACGTTGAAAACTTGACTCTTGACATTACTTCATATTCATGATCCCCAATGTAAAATACAGTAAAACTGAAAATTCGCTCGACATGAAAAGTTTAGCTTTTACATTAGAAAAATCACGTTAAAGGATAAAAAAGTAAAGGATCCATTCCACTTTAGAGAAAACACCAAATCATTGCGTTCTTGCGTATCGTACAAAACATGGGCCTCTTTACAGATACGGACGAACCGAAAGACTACATTGAAGTAGCACATCTTAAAATGGCTAATTTGATCGCGGCTATGGGGCATGGGGTGGAATAATAAAAAATGGTTCTCTGGTATTCAAAGGAAATCAAAAGGGTACCTTCAGACTATCACGGCTCATCTAAGGCAGCGCAAGTTTTTTTAGTACAAAGGTTGATTGGGTGAGACGAGTAAATTACATGGTTACCCTAAATCGAATGATTTTGTTCACACCCTTTGTAATTCTACATCTGATACTAATCCCTCGAATTGATTAACCGTGTTTTCGACGACTACTGGGGTAACATTGCTCGATACTCATAATATTGAGCAAACCCAGGTTTTCAGAGATAATTGGTCAGAATGCATTGACTAGCAAAAACACGATGACAGTCTAGAAAAAAGAGCGAATACGCGAGCATGCATGGGTTGGAGAAGGTGAATTTGAAGTAATTGGAAAGGATTGAACTGCAGAGGTGATATTTACGATATATTGCACATTCCTATTATGGGTATAATTCCGCACTGCCCAGGGACTGTGGTCAGTTGAGGTTAATGGAGGGAATTCGACATAAATAGAGGAAGAGGTAGAAGGATGGGAATCTTAATGTGTTTAAGGAAAGGAAGAACTTATGATCTGATGAAAAGAGATACAAAGTGTATAGAATAAAGTAGAGAAGATCCATCTGAAAATTGCCGAAAGGCAGATTTTATCCGAATAAGTATATCTGCGACGGAAATGAAATCTAGACCTTGCGCACAAAAATCTAGAACAGGGGTTCTCAACCAGTTGGGAATTACCCCTGGAAGGAATTAGAGGGGGATAAGTGGGGAATAGGTACCGTTATTCAGCAAATTATGACACACTAGATTTTGTAACATTGTAGTTTGTGTTCATTTATTCTTTGGTTCAATTAAGTTTATTGAATGTTTCACATTAAAATTAATTATTAAAAATTGGCATTATTTTCATTTACGGAATCAAGTTGTACTTTAATAATAATTTACATTGGGAAGGGGGTATGGTATTCTGAACTATGATGAAAGGGGGAAATTGACCAAATAAGTTTGAGAACCACTGATCTAGAAGCCAACGCTAACAGAAAACTTTGAGCACAAATGTATATATTCCTCAACGCATGATCCTGTTGCTTCTCCAGCCAAGGCCGCCTGGCCTCTTCGAAAACGCCTGGCGATCTAGGTGCAACGTACATACATCTCGCAGAAATGAGGCACAAGAGGGACAAATGGCAAGGCAGCAGTTGAGCATCGGACGAAAGTAAGAGGAGGGGAAAGGGCGCAGGAGAAAAGGTGAACGTGTCGGCCTCGGGGTATCCGTGGAGAAAAACACTTCGTCGGCACGAAGACGAGACGACGGGGTGCTCACGAAGCGAAAGTCACAAGAGGGCGCTCAGGGAGAGGATATGAACAGTGAGGAGACAAAAGGAGTATACATCGCAAACTCTTCTTTAAATCCCACCACCTACTAGCAGCCCATACCATTAAGCATTGTAGACACGGGGATAGTTATTACAATAAAACTTGCAAGTATAAAAACTGTTCCGTTTTTAACATAGCAATCCTGTGCGTCATAACATACGAAGTCTGAACTTGAGCAGCAAACAGTCGAGCACATTTGGGTCTGGTTTTAGAATCTCTGGTTAAATATTTTCTCGGTTTGAAAACCGAAGTTAATACCTTCTCCCATCGTTAATGTTTACGTCAACTAACCGACAGTCTGATGTAATTTACGAAATCAGAACTTTCAGCTAGCATCAAGTTAACAAAAAGGCTACGTCATTTTGTGGTTAACGTTAGCCTTTCATTATAAGACTGGCCCTTTAGAATCAAAATGTATCAATAAATAACATTTGCTCGGGGTACAGTTTCTAGTATTGCATGATATAAATTTTTATTCAAACTTTTACTTAACGACAGATTTATAAAAATGCAACGCCTGGAAATTGCATTTTCTGATGGGAGAATTAATACTGATTGAAATCGGTGGTTGAAATGGTGAGAGGGATACGAGATAAAATAAAGGATGTCTAAATATTAATGGTGGACAAGACCTTGGATTGAACGTAGGAGGGAATCAAGTTCAAAGACAAGTCAATGAAGAATTGATGGTTAAGGAGTCTGATTCTTGGTAGAATTTCTTCAGGCTGAAAGAAAACAAGCTTCTACAAAAATCTTGCTGATGGTGGGACAATATCCGAAAAAATTGTATTTCCGCGTCCACCATGTTCACCGAGTTAATTCAGGTATTTGCAACATTGCTGAATCAACAAGCTAATAACTTGAGAGTTGAATTTATAAAATGTTAATTTATATACAGTAGCAGAAATTTTTTAACAAATGAAACAAACGTTGGGAATACTTGTTGTAGCCAACAAAAGGCGAAATTAAACGAAGATATTGATGGCACAAAAAAAATGGTAGAACAAAACACGGTTTATTGCCATAAAGAGCAAGCATTTTCGATGCATTGCTAAGGCATTCCACCGGTGGGCGTCGTGCAATATGCATGTGCACAAGTAGAAATACGATTGTAGCCATGGACGACGCCAATGGTATCTCCGTGTTTTTGTTTTGGGCTTCAGAGATAATATGTGAGAGGAAAATTGTGGGGAAGAGGGAAATTGCTGGGGAGGGTGTTTTCCTGTGAGGGATTAAGGATGGAATGTTTGCAGAAGAAAAGAGGCCGTGGGCAGAGAGGTGGATGAGGTAGCGAATAGTTTGTTGCCCGTGGATTCAGCATCCCATGACGGTAGGTTTCCCTCTACCTCCCCGCCGCCGCGCCGGTGGGAGGTAAGGAGGGGTAGGGGGCCTGCTCCGCCTCTCGGCTCTGACCATCGCGGACCTCCACACTTATACAACTTCCGACCACCCTCCCTCATCAGCTACATCCCAGTGGCGTAGCTAGGGGTGTGCAGAAGGGCTGGTCCGTCCCGCGGGGGACTTTTTTCGGGGCGGCATTTTTTAAATAAAAAACATTTTTAACAATTTTGTGAAAGGGTGAAACTATTCCGAGAGTTAAAAACTACAATTAATTACAAATAACGCTTCAGAAATATTTCTATATTACCGATAAAACATCAAATTACTAACTAAATAAATTTCAATAGAATTATATTTATCTATCTATTTAAGCACAGAAATTACGCTCACTCGCGCAAGTAGATAAGTGATTACTTACGATAACACAAGTCCAGAAATAAAACAAGAGTATGAGTTGGCGCATTGGCGCAATATGACATGTTCACAGGATGAAATTTTGAAGGAACATATTTTGCACAACTATTAGCAAAAGTACATTCATCGTGTTAACGGGCTTTAACATGCGATGAACATCCATTGTCAGCTGCATAATGCATTGAAACCCAACAAAAAACCAGAAACTCTGCACTGCAAATTAGTACTATGCATTGAGAATTTTATTAATTGGTTTAGACTAGTGTCAAAGGTTCTCGAACTTTAGGAAATTGAAGGGTCCTGGGGAAGTGGGGGAGGAAAGACTTGGTCTCATCGAAAGTTGGCAAATGTGTAAGGTCCTAAATACATATTCCATCCAATTCTTCCAGTTTTTACATCTAAACAATCTTCCCGCGGGTCTTTTCCGACTATTCATGGCCGATTCACGATTCAATAGGGGAAGCAAGGAGGCTATACCACTCAGAGCGCCAAAAAAAACTTTGGTCGACGGTTTTTGCATCCCCAGCTTGGTTGTCAAAGAAAAAAGCTCTCGTTTCTCGTTTTTTTTCTAAGTCCCATGCATCATTATCGGAGAGTAGCGCCTCGACACCGAGCTCCATTCAGAGCAACCAGTGACGACAGAAAATCTTTACCGATGGCTTCGACAGTCACTTGGCATTTGTGACAAAGGAAAGCGAACAGAACACTCCCGCCTTGAGGGACTTCGGGCACAAAAACATGACAGCATCTTGTTCTGCTCCATTTTCTCCTTTCATTCTTGTCCCCACTCACTGGTCCATACGGCCTCAATTCGGCATTTGTTTTGCCCCCTCCCCCCCCCCCCCCTAGCGCGACACGAAAACTTCTGTCACTCGTGCCTATTTCCCCGAAATCGTGGATAGAGTAACTTTCCAGCGATCGGAAAGCCAATAATTCTCTATTTTGTATGACGGTCTCGGATTTCCGCGTCGGAGAAACGCATTTCACCGCAAAGCACGTCCTAGATGCCAAAATGCTTACTCATTGTTCGCGAGGGCATATAGGTTTCACGAATTTCGTTATGCCTCTAGGTAAAATATTTGATAAGTCCAAAATCAATATGAAAACTACGTTGAAATATTTATGAAAGTCTATAGGAAACCACGTATCCATGTGCCTGAAGATTTTTATGCCTATAAAATCGCCAAGCGCCAATGAATTTAATCAAAATTGTTATGAAATTTTCTCAAATCAATACCATTCGCTTAGCATTTTCATTAGGGTATAATGGATTTTTGGATAAACCTGAAACATTATACAGTGCATCCAATAACTCCTAAGTCAAAAAATAACTATGGAGAAATTTAATTATCTGATTTTTGGCCACGTAAAGGAAGATTTCGTTGCCAAATAATAGTAGTAAAAGTACACATTTAGCTACGGATAATTTGTCGGCCGAATATCTATCGTACAATTCCAGCAGTTCCTTTTATGACAAAACAATTATTACACGAGAATCACAATATATATATACCAAGTTTCAGCAATTTCTTTAGTTTCTTTAAACAACTGGAGATACATGTTACCACGCACTAACGTTGGCATGCCACAGCTTGCAGCTACGGCGTTTCCACTCTAAAACGGGCGTCATGGCCGTTAGAATTGAGCAATACAGGGGAATTATTAGAAGAAAAACGAGAGACATCAAATACCGACCGAATCAGCTAAGCAGCACCTTCTGTCATTGCCGACATAATGAGTTTATTTCGCAATACTTGGACATATTTTTATTTATTTCAAATTAGGTACGCATATAAGAACGTTTATTCCTGAAAATTCTGCCTCATTTTGAAACTCAGTGGCACGCTGTGGCTCTCGCATCCTATTACTTAGAATATCACCAATCACAAGTAATCAGCTTAATAATTCCTTGCTCTTTCGTAACATATACGTAAGCGTCATCATCAGCAGTCATTCATTGTAAGACAGGTTTGCTCCAGCTTTCAATTGTTCTATCTGCAAACTGTTTCATTCCGACATAATTCTTCACATTGACGTCCTGATGCACTGCATCCTTGGTCTCCCACAATAATTATTCCCATTGAATTATTCTTTCACTATCGTTTTCAAGAGAATTTTAAGTCACATAATGTGACCAATAAGTTTGCTTCCTCTATCTCACAGGTTTTTCACAAAACTTCTTTCCTCTACAGCTCTCCGTAAGGCTTCTTCTTTGGTGATTCTCTCCTGTCCATTTGATCTTCATCACCCTTCAATTACAAAAGATTTCCATTACTTCCAAACTTCTTTGATCTGCAACAGTTATCGTTCAAGCTTCACCACAATATGATCACATTCTACATACACATTTTAATGAACCTACAGCATGCTTATTGAAAATTTCTCCCTTGCAACACATCAGGAAGCTTGGAAGGTGATAACAGGTATTGTGTTTTGATGCACATTCATCGCATTGGAGAGACTGTTCGCAATCGCAAGGAGGATCCATTCATGATTTAAAATCTCAAGAAAAGGACCAGAATCTTTCCAGATGTAAGGTTGGCAATTAAGGGAAACACCTGCCTAACTGAATGCAAGGAGTCAGGAATTTCGCCAATTATTCGGACGCGGAGGCCACACGCAAACAAGACGGCCAAGGTGATTGATGAGCGCACGACAAAGGAACACTAAAGATATAAGAAATGACGCAAGGAATGCAGGTTTTGAGGAGCATTCGGGTTGGTGGTACCTACTTCCTTTCTTCTTGGCGCACGATTTTCAATGAGCCAGCGAGTACTCGTAGTACACGTTAAAAAAAGCTTCCTTTCTCCCTTTTACTCGCGCGCTGTTCCCGTCTCGTGCGTTCGACGCGGTGTAATGAGCACCCGGGGGAGCAGTCGGTCGCTCGTTCGGTCGGCGTCCCCGCGATGGGAAGGTTAACAAACTCGAAGGGCCTCTCCCGAGTCGAAGCTTCCAACGAATCGTATTCTATTGGACGAGGATTTCTATCGGAAGACTATCGTAGGCTAACTGCGCGCGCGCTCCGCATCAATTATAACATTTAAGGTGGCTGGAACGATTTTTGTTTATGTACAGATTTGCGTGACGCTTTTCATACGTGATCTCATTAGCGATATCCATAAATAAAGGTGAATGTAATTGCATTATACCAATTTGGTTTTTATTTTGCAATTACGTGCTATTTTAACATGTAGACTCATGACATATTTCGTAATAATTCGATTACATATGAACAGACTTTATTATAAACGCGAAATAATGCATTTCCCATTATTTTAATCGTTGCTAACAAATATCAAGGAGTCATGCTGTCCTCCAATATTCAAAAAATATATTTCAATACAATTTCGTCTAAATTTCGAATTCCGTGCCGAACACTCCGATGAAACTGTGTTTTAATTTTAGAAAAAAATAAAATATAGTTCTTGTATCATTTCCATTATTGCCTGCATGGTTAGTTCCAACGCATAAACAGATGCACTTAAGTGAAATGTGATCCAAGAATGCTTTTTCGACTTGCTTATAAAATCATAAAAATGTGCACTTAATGACCCACGATTACCGCTTCAGCCACCTTAAGGGTAACATGCAAGTCTAATTGTGATTTTAGGCTTTCGCAGCCTCAAATTTACCAGAAGATGCTGATGTGGTTTTTGAGTTTACTGCATTTGGAGCAAAGATATTTGGCTAAAACCTTTAACTCACGTTGCAGAAAGCGTCTCCATGAGCGAAACGCTCTTCGATTCCGCATCAGCATATACTAGTCTGTCTAACTGGCTTCCGCAACACAGATTGCTTTCCATCCATCATGAAGGGAAAACAGTTCCTGATACGGTCCACGAAAATTCTCATTAACGTCGATACACATTTCCGGGTAATTTGGTGATTGCTTTGGTTTGGTTTGGTTGCTTGGTTGCTTATTTCCCTTTTTATCGACAGGAAACGGCCAATCTGCTGTGAAGATACTGTAAACCTTGACATAGTAGAAGCGTGAACAAAGCACCAGAAGAAAACTTGAGTTGTAGTAGCTCCAACCACTAATATTGCATATCAATGTCCGACCAAATATATTTGCTCTTAAGAAAATCGACAAAAGCCTTGCCCGAGACGAGATTCAAACGACCTTGAGGTTGCCTCGCCGGAGCGGCTACTGCAGTCAGAGAGTGAACAAAGCAAACTTAAACTTTGCCGAAATAGCAATATTGTGTCTTTGCAAGAGAATATCATTTTTCTGTCTCAAAGCATGATTTGAAGGTGATACATTAATAGAATCTAAGGTAGGTTTCCGACGAATTATTAATAGAATATAAGGTAGGCGTGAAATAATGAATAACTTACCTCCTTTCTAAAACATAATAACGGCATTTATCGTAAGGAATGTATAGCAATTTATCGTCCAATGTTCGAAGCTAAGACGATATAGGGCTCAGAGTAAAAAGAGTAAGGAATGGATTTCAAGGAGTATGACGTTAACAAAGAAACAACTTGATTAATGTCATGCAAATACGACGGAATACGGTAAAATAAGTCAATATCGTAGTCTATCACCAGTAAAGGCTACTGATATTCTAAAATGGGGATGATTGAGATTTTTAAAAATAATAAGTGTTCAAGAACTCTGGTGAACTGGTATTGTTATGAGGAGTAAAACTTAATGACAGAGGAATGGACAACTCGGATCAGAATTCTCCGAAAATCGCGAAGCCCAATATATATACACTCAGCCCTTGATTGGAAAAAAATCATCCACTCCAACTCACATTTTATGGCTTAATATTACAGTATTCGACTTTACCCTATCTTTCCATGGTCGGAATTAGCCTTGGTAATTTTATAGTTTGATTTTAAACTAGGCATACCATTCAAATTTTAATATAATTAGTGTGCGATGCTCCTTACCCAAGGCCTTCTCTGCCCTGGCAAAAGGTCCGAAACGGTCTCCTCGTGCATACGATGAAAATCGGCTTTGAATCAGCTTCTTCAAAATGGTTGTTTGTTGCAGGAACTGCATTCGGACAATATGAAACTAATCGATGGAATATAACTAAAATTTAAGTAGGGGCAGCGTTTTACATAGTGACATTATGACTACCTAGAAAATTCATTCACAGAAATGTAGTCCGAACTTGAGAACTCAATGCGAGGAGTTCAGAGAAAGGATAGAGGTACTAAAGTTTCATCAGCTAGAGCTATTGGTCGATAATTTTACGGATATGAGCACCCGTTTTATTGATTGTTTCCAAATCCCTTGGAAGGGATCTTACAAACCAATTGATTAGACACAAGGCATACTCGAGTTCCAATCAAATTCTTATGTCAATCTAAAATATAGAATAAAGATAAACCAATACCTGTGAATACTAGTAGTACTATTGATATCAAAATAACACTATAAAAATCCGTTCTTACAATTTCAAAAACCCAAAGAAACAACTGATCTGGGAAGGACCTAATTCTAAGTTCGAGCTCGATCCATTGAGGCCCTAGGTCCATTCGAGCTCCAATGTAAATAAAAAATGAGATTTAATTATGTAGGGAAGTCGGAGATTTTCGCATGATGAGTACTTACTCCATATTCTAAAATTATTCCAGAAACCCAATTTTTATTTCTCGCGAACAGCTATTTTAAATTAAACCCCGCGACGCCATTACGTCCACCTGCAGCCTGCCGCTTTCTTAAATGTTTCCACACCACCTCGATATCTTCATTTAATCTTTTTCTCCATTCCCTCTCGCCACATTACTTCATCCTCAGATATCATCTCTTATCTTCCTCACCAACGGAATTCGGTGCCTCTTTATCTTTAAAGACGCTGATTTATCTAAAACCACTATGAGCTCCCTAGTTCAAATAAGCGGGATCTCAAAGTATCGTCCATCATAGGAGGCAGCCTTCTTTTGTTGTCATCAATTTTATTTCCATCTCATGACGTACAAGCATTCTAGAAGCCCAAGAGACTTGATAAATAAAGAGATCACGGGTGGAATGTAGGAATAATGTAAAATCTAGAGATATTGTTATTATAATAAAAGAAAAAATTGAGCCACATAACTTTAGAATACGGTGAGCTAGAAGAAGAGACTCGTATTAAAAGTCAATGGATAATCAAGTTTTATTCATTTCATTTTTATTCATTCATTTATTTAAAGGTAAATTCATGAGATTGACAATGTTCTCAAGCCCATGAAAACAGAACAAGAATGAAAGTAAAATCAAATGTAATTTTCCCCGTCATCCGAAAGTATTGGAAGAATATTCTCATTATTTTATTGAGTGCGAGCAGTCGTGAGCTAATTAAGCGCGGCTCAAATAAAAATAGTTACCAGTGATCTTGGGGGCTTCGATTAGTCTCCACGATCAAAATTCAACAAAATGTGTTCCTTTCCCACGCATCGTGTTCCGCATCTTCATATCCCCTTTTTCACATACCGTCTTTGCGGAGAAAACGGGAGAGAGGGAAGTATGCACTTGAACTCAAACTCACAGGGAAAGTGAGCGTGCCAACACTCGTCAAGGCCTACGGATAAAACTCTCAATGGGATTAATTTATACATCGGGTCAACAACTCCTGACGAAGATTTCTAATTTTACTTTAACCAATAAATACTTCTTTTGTCTTTTTACAGGGTAAATGTTTTCAGGAAAGTTATATTTCTAATAAACTCAAAATTCCGAATGTCAGTATGCCTTTAAATTCGAATGCACTCACATAAAATATGAGCCAGAGCCAAACTAATAATAAAATTCTTTTAATCGAGTTTAAAAAGGGATTTTATTCCTATTTATATTTCCATATACTTATTTCCTACGAAGACATTTCGGTGAACTTCCCACAAAAATGTTGCAAATGGAAATCAATATTCAAACAAATCACAAACCCCTTCACACACGTCCTATAGTAACTTAGCATGCTTTATGTCGCCATACCAAATAAAAAAGCCGGAGAAAGCCATTTCCATGTAAAATACCCCGTGGCACGCAAACGGAGGAAACAAGTAGTATTATGCATCCCCAGAGTGGTTCTTATTTTTCACTTCACAGGTAAAAAGATAAACCGGATAATATTTTCTGTAGCACAACAATTGAATATAAGAAATAAATCATTAATGATAAGTGGTTTCAAATTAATAAAAAAACTCCTTCGTGCCACCACGAGATAGGCGCATTCTACGCATACCTTGAGTAAAGAAGTACCGTATTTCCGCTAAAAAACCAATCACTCGGAACGCACACGCAGCTTCTCTAGCACTTTCAAGATTTTCACTTCGCCTTGTCATGATACACGCAATCCCCACACAGGGATTGTACGGATACGATATATGCTTCAAGAACAATTATACATCAATGATAAACCTCCTAGCAGAACATCAAAATTAAACAAATACTTGGAAGATTACCATTAAACGAACGGTGGAGTCTTTGAAAGCCGTTAACATGGTTTATTTAGAGCGGCTTTAATAGTTGAGATTTGACATGCGTATGCCAAAGCACCGGTTAACTCAACGTTATTCTTAGATTCACAAAATACCCAGAATCTGCAACCACAGCAATATAATGAGTATACCCATTATCAGGAAACAATCCATTTTGTATAAACGAGCATACATATTCAATTTTCCAAATTTTGAGGACTTTAACATCGTCAAACAAATGCTAGTTTTTAACTCAGACAATAAAATACCAAAAGGTGGTCACCCCGTCTCCCACATCCTGGTGAACAAAATGGCAGTAGAATGCGTTGGCTTATAGGGGAAGCAAAACAAGTCAGAAAAAATACATGTCACCGCGTTTATCAGCTACTCGCTGTAATTGAAGGTATAACATGGGGTAATAGATCACGAACCCTCACAGTAGCTCATCGAAAGTCGGCACAAAAAAAGAAGAAAGGGCAAAGCAATTTCTCCTTGCAAGTTGTGAAATTGCTCCTTCGTGGGAAAAGAGAAAACAAGAAAAGTTAAAACCAACGTCACTCACATAACTAGTGAGGCTTATGGACAGTATGGTTTATATAAGTTTCACACGCTTCACAAAAGAGACTTAAACAATAGGATTTTTTCTAACTCCTGGGGATAGAGATAGAGAATTACGTTCGTTTCCAACATAGGTCGTGAAACTTCGGAATGCCGAAAGAGCCCATGCCTCGGTCGTGCAGGAGAAATAGCTGACGCAAGCTAAAGTTGTATCACTATGTAGTCCTCATCTAATATGAAATTTTCTTTTCTATTTTAACCCTATGATCTCGCCCTATCTATGCTTCCGAATTCGTTTTATTTGGTGGCATTATAGGGACTATAACTGGCTCATAGTAGTCGTTTTCAGGGCTGAGGGAAATCCAAGGGTTGGCATCTTGATTGAGGGGCCACGTAAATGATAACTAGAGAGTATAACTTTTAGCTATATTCGACCTTTTACTTTAGCTTACAATACGACCCGTGGGTACATCATCAATCAGAGATTAAATCCCCATGTAAAAGAAATTCATAAAATGTTAAGGCATTTCGAAAAAAATCATCTCTTCGCGTTAAAATGAAATCATGCGTGCACTCCAATAATAATATGTTTATATTGTAAGCTGTGTAATCCTTCTCTATGATATCAACTATGATTAGGAATATATATCTCCTTACGTGGCAAAATACTCGAATTTAGTTTTTAGTTAACGTTGACTCGCACTAGCGCGGAGCGAGAATGCAGTATGAGAATGAGAAATATAGATTCTTATTAAATGCAGTTGCGAAACATAAGCTTCCACTGACCTTAGAATAATTATTTCCCTATTTCATAGCCAATAATTACTCGGTAGCCACTTTCCGCATTATTTTTGCCATTCCAATGCGCTTGAACCCTTATACTGAATCAACAACATCATGCGAAAGAAAGTGTTCAATCTACACACAATGACAAGCAAACGTACTCATCTAGTTATGATATATTATTTCGCACAATTAAAACATTTCTGTTATGTTATGTGCAACAAAGCGAAGCGTGAAAATAAATAAACCGTATTTGAAGAGTGGATTCCTTCCAATGCTACACTTCAATAACGTAGATTGTGCCATTGTAAGCTCATTCAAATGCAAATATGCTCGAGGAAAACAAAAGAATAGCCCGAGACTCTTGCGTCCTTAATTAACAACAAGAAAAGACTCCAAAGGCTCGCGTGGTTCTCATTTCGCGAGAGTATAAAGGCGCGACTAAGCATCAAAAATGCAAATTCCGAACGAGTCACACATAATTAACTTGCCTTCCCAAGAAGTCCTATGAGTGAACTGTAAAGCACTGTCGATGAGCATCGGCTGGAAATTTTATTTCTCCCACGAAAAAAATTATAATATAACAATACCCGGACTTGAATATATCATGAGACGGTATTAAAATAAATTCGTACAGCTATTTCTTACCGTAATCACCACTGGTTGAAGTAAATTACGAATAATTGATTCTAGTTCTGAAGGTACCTTTTTGCTTTACACATAGTTGCTTTTTTAACGCTTCATATAGAGTAAAGGAGCGATTGCGCGGGTAGCATTGATCATTTTTGTCCATTTTTAGTCCATCAGGTCCCAAAGCATTTCACTCACATTCTTAACATAGACGTCAAAATATTTGTTCAATCACCAAGGAGGATTTGAAGAGAGAATTAATACATGAACACGCGAAAATTGAAAAAGTTTACGCTTCGTTCAGGTACCACACTTGACTTTCATAGAGCGCATCGAAGCGTTGAATACAAACGAGCTCTTTAGAAAGAGAATAAACCAAACCTTGGATTTTATTTCGGAGAATGTTCGCAAATGTCATCCTCCGGGCTCCTCGTGAGACACGCGGGGTGAAGGACACGACAAAAGATGACGAGGGACCTCTCACCACGACTTGCCACCGATCGTGGTCCTCGTCAATTATTTCGCCTTCACGCTCGGGCTTATTGCATTAACCTCGAAAATGGCACGAGGAGAGGCAATGTCTGTACTGCGCCCATATTCTGGCTTTAGGTTGGTTGGGTAGTTATTTGAATGAGGCGACCGACAACTGATGACATTTACGCTATTAAGTAGGAAAAAGGTAAGAAAGTATGTTAGACTTTGGTAGGATTACTTGGGGAGATGAGAAAGTATTGATAGAAACCCGGTGATGGCATTAACCAATTCCTGACGACAAGCACCAAATGAGCCAAAATTTATTTATTTATTAAAAAAAACACTGAAAACAGCATTTTCTGTGATTGTTGAAATACGGGACTCGAACCAGCAACATTACAGTTAGAAAACCAGGACTTTACCCCGCTGCCACCGAGGTCGGGTATAAGTTTCACCCGACGGACGGAGTAATACAAACCAAGTTCCTTCCGTTGACATGCTCTCTGTGTAGAATCCATTCATTGGTTGGTTATTTGAGCAGTCGGCTCATAACTGAGGAGATTCGCGCGATTTAGGATAGATCATGCGGGCGGCAAGGGAAAGATCAAGGGAAGGCAAGAAAGAAAGCGAAAGGCGCTGAGGTTTATCGTCCCATTCGACGGTTAAAGTTCTGGACATGAACTCTTCTTACAGCGCTCAAAAAGGATTGGGATTCCTCATAATTATCTCCATCATTTCCGTGAATCGAAACTTGTCCCTAAGTATGGAAAGCCAGCCCTCTAAACCGCCAAAACGACAAAGCTTAGGAGGGGAGGAGGGGGCGGTCCGCCCCAGGAGGTATTTTTTTTTCGGGTCTGCATCTTTGCTATTGAAAAAAAACTAATTTTAAACGCTTTTCAATTAATAGGAAGAGCAAAACTATCAATCCCTAGAGCTATCGATTGCAATTAATTGTTAAAAAACGATTAAGGAATCAACACTGAAGAACATAAACTAACAAACGAAATATATTTTGATAGTATCTTCAATAATTTTGCTAAAAAAAGCAAAAAAATTAAATGTTAAATTTTTACTTTAACCTATTTATAAAATAAATATAATTTTCTCTTTGAATAAATTTTCAAAAATTGTCTAACTACGCTTGATGTGTAGGTATTATGTATTTCCCCAAGGAAGGGAGGAAATTCATAGACCACCCCGGGTGGTTCAAACTATATCTACGCATTTAGACCCCCCCCCCCCCCACACACACTGGCACTCGCACGGAGAAAGCTCCTGTGCGGAAACTGCGTGGCGGTAAATATTTTCCTTTCCCATTCCCGAGGCTCGTGAGCAAGGCGACAGGAAATTTCCCCCAATCAGCATATTCTCTCGGCACCGTGGAATTCATGTGGACCACATGTGGGAAAAGCAAAAAAAATAATGATACCGATGTATAGTGAAAGGGAACAGTCCCGGTAGTGGGGAAGCAGGCATTATTTCCGGTTCCACTTCCACGTGAACAATGGAAGAACAAGGGACCGACGTCGAAAATTTTGAAAATCGAAACTAGCGAAGAAAATGATCGAGAGGGGACGGAACTGATTGCCAACAAACTTGAAAATAAACGCGTCGGTTATACAAAGAAACCTCCTAGAAACTCAATTTTCTCCACCTGTACTATGAAGAGAGCGGGAGGGAAACTTTTGTTCTCTTTGGAGAACAAACCGTTAGAGATTGTTTACGAGTTTCGCATGGGTGAGGAGGATTACATTGGGACTACCAAGGTTCGAGCCCCAGCAGGGGTGGACTTTTCCCTAATTGTGAGCTTAATAGCGAGCACGTCAAGTTAACTACTTTGCCCATCACGCGGAATTTTTAATTGTGGTTCCTTTAGGCGGCTTTAGCCGAAAGTATGCTAATGCTCAAGGTTTCTCATCACTCTTACTCTGCCTCCGAAAACCCTAGATACAATGAATTCACACACCCATTCGTATTGGATAAAAAAACAATCAGTCGCCTCAATTAATCAATAATAATCATTATTTCAATTACATCTTTATGCATAAATTAATCTCACAGCCCTGAGAACCGAGATATTTTTTAAAAAACGCCATGAGATTTCCGAAATAATGAAGACCACGCTTTATTAGTCTCACTTTAACAGCACCACAACAATAAGGAAAAAGGCATAAATAAATACAACCTCAATATCCCATATTATGTAGTAAAATTTTAAAATACTCCAGAAAAAAAACAATGGCAGTAATTAAGGGCTTATAGAAGTGAGATACACACAAGGGAAATGATTTGAAAGGAACGAAAAACGCAATGATGAAATAAATTATTTAAGCTGAGGGAAAGTTTAGTAAAATTACGATAATCTTTCAGATCAATTATTTCAGGTTATTTTGGGGCTTACAGCCGGGAGCTCTGTCAAACTAGACGAATTATTTCGTCATTCCCAAGCAATGTAGATCGTTCAAAACCATGCAGTAGTAAAACAAACATGGTTAAAGAGTTCACCTAAAATCATACTATCCCTGTCGTTAAAAAATCAGCTGTAAATTCCAGTTAAACAAAGCAAACCGGCTGATTTATAGCTCAGATTACAGATGTCTTTTCTAGTTAGAATCTTCTATATTAGTTGAGCATCATCCAATAAGCCTTGAAACTGATGGAACTATCTCACTTCCTTTATTGTAAGGGTCAAAATAAATACTTGCTTTAATTTCAATCAATGAGGTCTAACATTGAGAAATGTTTGATTGAATGTTGAAGGGATTACACTGCGAAGTGATTGAAATACACATCACACTTATACGCGACACGAAATGCACGCTACGAAAATGCTGTAGATGATTAAGAGTCGCGTTTAACTTTTCACACTGAAAGCTGAATGAAGAAACAATTTTATGAGCAATCACCGGTTAGTAAGTAATAGAATAAAGTGTATCATCAAACTGTTGCTTCGAGTAATTCAGCCTAGTTTTACTCTTAGAGAACAACCATCACTTTCATTCCACTGGAAAATATTCGACATAAAATCATAAGTTATGAATTTCTGTCGCTTTTCATAACATCGTCAACGATTTCCCATCTAAACCCCACGACCAAGAAAAACGGGGGCCCAGGCAACCTACCGACGCGTTGGATCAATAGCGACGGCATACAAATGTCTCCCATGCACAAACAATTGAAAAAAAAACGAATCCCGCCAGCTATCTAAAGCACGTGCATCAACGTAGTCATCTCAAAAGCCAAATCCCCTCGTTCACCCAACCCTTCCTCCAAGAGCAAGACTCCCCCACGGTGATCCACCCACCTCCACCCGATGTCGCTAACTAACGCAGGGGAGGTGGAGCTCAAACGATGAGCACGAGAGCAGTCCGAAAATTACGCACAGAGACTTCTGGGAAAGACGTCTGCAGTTTTCACGAGTCCCTCTGTCACCGTCCTCCAATTCCTTCACTAAAAAGGAACAGATTAGAGACAGCTACAATTCCCAAACCGTGAAATTGCATAGAATTTGTCAATGAAAACACATCTGGATTTTTCCTTGCAGTCTGAATTAAGTCAAAGCTTTTAATACCTCAATAGATTCAACACATTCAGCGAGAAAACAGCATCAGTATTCAGCGGGGACCCACAGTCGTTAGCTTGAACAGAAAACCTCAATTCCGCAAATAAATGTCGATTCCGTTGAGAAACCTCAAAATTTCACTAAAAAAGTGAGCATGCTGGCATGTTAAAGCAATAGCATTGTCACCCAATCACACATTTAAGCAACATATTCATTTATATAACAGAGGACACTAGCTTGGCTTAATAGTCTTTTCGATTTCTAGGTGATTCTTGCAAACATTTCCTAATTACGCCAATGCCCACATATTTTTTTAAATATAGAAAACCTAATGAAAATACCCCACTAGTAAAAAAAACACTCCGATTATTTAGAATATCCTAGGATTGAAAGCATTTCACTTTGTTTTGGACATCCTGAGTCACCTAACCTCTCCTTGGCCATCTCCGACTTCGTCCAAAGTCTCAAGTTACCCCCTCGTTCTATCCAACCTGAGGATATCTTTCATGAACGACCCCCGACTAGTTTTCTTTAGTCTTCCCCAGAAACCCGTGAAATGTGGATCGAGTTTGTTTCATGATCAGTGCAAGCGCTGGCCTCATATGAACCCCCTCTCCCGAATGCGTTTTAACCATGCTCTATCAGTAGGCACTTCCGAAACCGCCACGACAGCTACGAGGAAAGCCCACAGCTTAGCAAAAAACTCATCGTAGTACCAACCAGGTCAGCAGTGTGGTTTATGGCACACAATAAATGACGTAACAGCGCCACCAAGAAAGCCATTCCGCCCCTCCGGTTTCCTACCCAGAGAACTTGAATGATGAAGCAGACGTTGACAATTGAAATCTAATCCACGACAAGCCTGCTCAAGCATCAGCACAAAGATGATTGCTCCATCTGAAAAGGGACATCAACTCCATATTAAAAGGAACTTCATCAATTTTCGGCCCCGGTGGCGACGGGGCAATTGACGGTCCTCACATGCTAAACCGAGGATGGCGGGTTCAAATCCCGACTAAGTGGATTTTTCACCTCTCAGGGCAGGTGTTCGTCCGTTGGTACTTGTTGAAACACCCGACAGTAAAGCTGCTTTCGGGATTGTGGAAATAATTTTTTTTAATTAAAAACTATTCTCTCTCTCTTTGGTGATCAATCCGAATATTGGTAGGCAGTAATTTGGGTGATAGATATTCTCTATTCTGCACGTATATCCGCCTTCCTTTTCATTTCTTCACCATTCCTACATCCTTCATAATATGCTCTACAAATTGCAGTCGTATTCAATCCCTGGATCTTTTCCCCTTCACATGTACCTTATCTTAAGGAGTCCTAAACGTCTCAATAAATGTCATATAAACTGGTATCTTTTGTTATGTATATTCCACAAGCTTCTTTCCTCTTTCATTATTAATCTTTTTGGTCCATTTGATTTTCAGCATACGTGTATAACACCATATCTCGAATGAGTTCAATTTCTTATTTTCTTCTTTCCACCGAGTCCCAGGCTCACATCCATATAAGGGCACACTTCATACGTATGCTTTAAACAACCTTTTCTAATTTCTAGGTTGTTATTTTTGGAGATTGAGATTTTCTTCTTTTTAATGTAAGCACCTTTTTCCTGCTACTTCTTACTTCTGCTTTACTCTTTCCATCTCTAGTGATCTTACTTCCTGGATAAGTGAAGGCGTTCACTTTTTCAAGTTGCTTGTTCCATTTTTTTACCATTTGACAATTTGTAATCATTCGCATTTTAATCTTTCACTCTTTTACCATTATTTTTTATTTATTTATTTTGTTTTTTTATCCTTCTCCCATAATTTATCCATATTAATTAGCACTATAATTTTAATGGTAACAAAATCTACAAATTTAAAATAAAAATTATTAATATAAAAAGGAATAAAAACTATTAGTTTTCATATTTTTAACCACAGCAGTTTGTAGTTACATTTCTTCATTTTGCACATCACTATCGTCATGTATTTGGCTATGCGATGCGTCAACCACTTTCGTTGGTCGAGGGTATATATATTTACTTTGAGAATTTTTACTTTGTAAACAATGGTCATACACGGATGTCATTTTAATGTTACGTCATTTACCATAACTATTCAAAAGTGTACAGTAGACGGTCATGGTTCAATGTGATCCAAATTGATGAAAAATATTACCTGAACTGTTGACAGTCTCCATATGCATTTGTGTAACCTAATTAATTTAAGGAGAGTATAATAATAAAATTTAATATTTCAGAAAATGTCTCTAATGTTACGTCAGCTACTAGGGAATTGCCCATATGCTAATTCCAGGTTTTCTTCCATCTTTCAACCTTACGACAGCCCTGTTATTCCAGCAACCACGGGTTCTTCAATTGTATGATTTAAGCAATAAAAATTCTTGGCGTATTTCTCCGAACAGGTGAAGAGAATAACAATTTTAAAATTAAATTAGAAATTAAATAGAATGTCGGGGAAATTTTCTGTACAGCCAAGCAGTAAAGTGGTCAAAGGTGAAAAAAGTGACCTATTTTCGTGATCGAAATTGAAGCGTATGCACACCTCCGCACCCATAATTTTCAACAGATCACGGTGAATCTACGATGGAACTTGATTATTAATGCAACAAACGTGCGATAATTCGTTGTATACTGCGCATTACGTCTTCATAGTACCTCCAACGCACATATAAAATTGGTCAAGGATAGCTGAGCTTTCAATTATTATCAGCCTCGATAACTATATGTAATAAAACCGTAAATGCCGGACGCAGTAGCAGGATAGAGGTGACGGATAACTAGTGCGGCGGCCACAACTTTTGAATTCGTAGGAGTTAAAAAAGTTCCAAGTTGATTTTCTGATACCTATTACAAGCACTTGCAATTCCTTAATGAAATCCTGAAATTACAATGCAGAACATCTACTATTGATGATTTAATCTACAGTCTGTGGCAGGTGTTTTATATAAATAATAGAAATACGGGTCAAATTCGCCGTAGGTGATGACACATGTAAAACAGTTGAATTATCTCTTGCATATTTTATATCGTGTTGAAAAAGCGCCATTCTGCCAATTAATCGGGAGTTCCGGAGAATATTCAAATATATTTGCTATGACTAAGCGTGGTGTACACTCTCAAATAACATTCATTCACAATTAACCGGTACATTTTGGAATCCATAACAGCCTCAAGAAGCTCACCGGTTATTTTTCGCAAGTTTAATATATGACTGATGGCATGAGTAAGTATATTATCACAGAATAACGAAAAATACATTGTCAAGTTTACTTCCATTTGATGATGATTACAGGCACGACAAGAATATGAGCGTGAAAAATTCGGCCGAAAACTGAAACCCTTATCTCCTGGAATACCTTATCGTCATTAATTCGGTTGGCAGACAAAGAGTACCGGTACACAGCACAACAAATACATTTGCCTGAATAACCTTTGAAAACTTTTGTCGACGCATTTCAGAGAAACGGCTTCTAGGCTCTTTCTTCAAGAATGGACGGAAATTTCTCCTCATAATGAAATTCATCGGAGCGCCGACACGAATTGCAACGAAGAAAAATTTATAGCAAAACGAGCACAGCGAGAAAAAGAGAGACGATCTCGTTAAAGCCTCTGAATACATATTAGTTATAAACAAGAAAATCGTCTCCAAGTCAAAGAGAAACCTCAATCTTCAATAATTGCAATGAAAGCTTCGGATGCCACCTTCGCAAGGGGATGATCGAGACTTTTCTAGGTTGTCACGCAACAACGCTCTTTACGCAGAAATCACTTTCACGATCATGACACAAGGAATGGACCCATTTCCGCTCGCTGCCCTGAAGCTCATCCGGCAATAAACAGGTTTCGATAATAAAGTGAGTCGATCCTAATGTTGGAGGCGCTGTGTCATTCTTTCGTAAAAATAGGTTTTGATTTCACCCAAAACAAATTGGAGTCGAAAGCAGGAGATCGGGTTGGTGGTGTTACTACAGTACTGGATTCCCATACCGAGGGTCAGGGTTAGAATCCTGGCAGTGGCGGAGATTATTCAATGGTATATCTCCATCTCTATCTGGTAAATGAAAGAAACTTTGTACAGTCCACGAGACAATTTTATTAAAATTTTCAACTTACGAAGTCATTATCAAAGCAGTTGTTAGTTTTTGTAGATAATGACTTGAAACCTTGGTCACCAAGTAAAATAAAATTGTTTTGTAGACTATACAAAGTTTCCTTCAATTAATAATGGGGTAACACAAAGTTACGCCTGAAAATACTAAGTCTAATCTCTACCTGGGTTTCACTCGGTAGTTCTACAAGAGCAGCACTCTATCCTCCGAGCGCCTTACGTTTATAGCAAGGTAATGACGACGGCGGGTTTCCCTCCACCCGTCCTCCAACTCCCAATTAATTATTTACTCGTACCAACCTAGACGTGGAATGCCATTAGTACCTTATTAAAATATGAAACATCTATGGCATCATGAATCTCACACAATTCGCATTGTAAACCTTTGCTTTCGATTGCATAGAAGCTGTAGAAGTAGAAAGAGGCAGCCGAGAAAAAAATTTCGGCTTTAGATACAGGTGATTCCTCTAAGATTAGATGCAGCACACGTTTGAAGCATATCAGAACGTTCATAGACTGTATAAGGTATTAGAAAAATAACAACGACAACCCCACCAGCACCAAAACAAATCAATTTCGAAGATGATGACTGAGGTGTTGGGTATGAGAACTTGCTGCAAGGAAACGAATGTTTTTTATTATCAAGCGATATTCTACTCCACAAAAATTCCAATTAAAAGATCATTTCGGCTACTTTGTGAACGCTGGACATACTTCCACGCTAATTATAAATTTACAGTCACAAAGAACTAATACTTTCTACCACTTTTTTTACACGAACTTTAATTCATCAGTGATACATAGGTTAGCTCTATGATCACATTCAGAACCTCTTCGCTGATAGAGATATTGCATCATGTTTTTATTTTTAGTCACCAGTGTTTATATTCATAGCAAGGCACTATCTCAACAGCCACGACACACATTGCAGCGTATCTCGAAAAAGTGACGCAACAAAATTCGCATGTATTCTTTTAAATGCATCTACTCGAGAGCCTTGTGTAAGTGTAAGCAAAGAGACAAATTTCAAGCCTTTTTATCAGACACTGCATATCACGTGAAATGAATCCATTGGGCGCCTTTGCGAAAGCCATCAATGAGGGTTGATGATCTTTTTAAATCAGTAAATACGACGAAGAGAAAAGAAAGTAACAAAATGACCGTAACTATTCACAACAAAAAATTCCATAAATCATTTGAAGCTTTGCAAGACAGAGAGTAAAACTAGTATCCAGTTTGAAGTATGTACCGCACAAGTACCGCTCCCGTAATTTCGCGCAAACTCCAACTAGTTCCTCGATCCATGCCAACGATTTTAGACGATAAGCCACCGATGAAATAAAAAGGACGTAATTCTTCACGTCAGTTTTCCATTAAATATGTTTCAACAAAACGACAGTATTCTAACATTTATTCTATGAACAAACACTCTCTGTGATGTAACAAAAATGAATTAGCAAATATGTGGCTGTCAGATGATGGCTTAGTAAGCCGAAACGTGTTGCGATAATAAGTACTTCGCGGAAACGTGCCATTTCATTTTTGTAACACGGAAGCCTTCCACTATGAGACTCAATATCAATTTTTCTCTCCTCGCTGTTCACTGCGGGATCAAAACATTAGTCGAGCAGGATGAAAATTTGGGCTTGCCACAAACTCAAACTCTTTTTCCTACGGTTCTCGCTGTGTATTTTAAGGATAAATAAAAAAAAAGGATCCTAATAGAAATAAATTCACCAAAGTATCATTCATTCTTTGAAATTCTCCAACTCTTAATCGTCATATTTATTTATCCATGAGTTTGATTTAGGATTCATCTTTTGAATCATCGAAATATTATAGCAAGCGCTCCGAAAAGAACGCTAAAAGGCTTCCAAGATTCGCGATGGATTGGCAAGCGAGCGAATATATGGGACGACGACTTGTTGTCGATGCACCAGCATCTTTGTTAGCCATGCGTTTCAAAAACTTTTTAGAGCAGAAATTTTTGCCACACCAATTTATCAGTTAAGACGTATATGGGTGAGTTTATTTCGAAGAGTCGGGTCAACTTTCTGCCATTCATGTTTAAGCTCATTTCCTTTAAACTAATGACAGGAGAGGTTTGTCTTTTATAAAAAAACACTCCACTTATCCAGCATTTGAAGCTGATTCTCTTAATTTCCAGGCATGAATATTTCTCGAAAAATCTATTTCAAGCAATGGAAAAACAAGGTAAATCGGGATAAGCTCACAATTTTGACCCTCCGCCGTGTATTTCAAGCATCAACATTCCAAATCATCATCCTCCTCCAACAAAAGGCCTCCATTTGTTTGTCACACTGCAACTGCTCTGAAGTCATCTAAACGTTATTTACAATGTAGCTTCCAAATCATTATCATCGTGAGAGTAGAACTTTCGAGATTTGCTCGGCATAATGCAGAGTGAACTACCTACACCCTTTTCATTCCTTACCCCGCACGCGAGACTTTAAGCGGCCAAGGATCACCATTGCCTAAATAAGTTCCCGCCCTTGATGTAACATAGACACAGCATACCCTAATAACATGTAAGAACCGCCGCTGATTTTCAACCCCACGCAACTCTAATACGATAACACTAAGGTGTTACTGGGAGCACCCGTTAAATTTTTGACATGGATCATCCTTCAAACCGCTTGACCGAACAAAATGTCGGAAAACAGACCGCAAAAGAACGACACTATTTGGCCAAGGACAAGCGAGAACGACAGATAGAGAACATTTAAGGCCCACCGAAGCGTGAGAGAGGGTTTCGCTTGAATCCACCAGTCAGACTGGCCTCCAGAATCGACGGCTGTTTCGCCGGGAAGTGGTAGCGCGAGAGCTGGGACGAATCTCATCTGGGTGTCACTGTGGAGTCGGGAACGCTGAATTCCGGATTTTTCTCGATGAATGATCGAATGACTAAACAATCTGACAAAATCAACACACCAGAGACGAAAAAAAAACCGTTTCTTTCTTCGCTCATAATTACATCCGAGCGAGATCACCATTTTTCCGACAATGTGAAAAATTACACTAACGTAATGATGTCACCCCAAATTAAAAAATAATAGGATTGGTTTCTTGCGTTAAATTTATACCAAGCTACAAAATACCATTAAACTGCATAGAATATGAATAAGAAATGGAATTAATGCAATTTACTTTTGCTCAAATGCAGGTCATTGGGGTGAAGGCTTCTGTTGAAGTCCTCAGGTAACGAGGGAATGGTCAAGGTTTTATAGATAATCCGATTTTCTTAGTGCCAAGGTTGATTTCGCCACCATTATTTTTTAACTCAACTTGTCCAATCGATTATCTTGGTCTTTGTGCCAGCTTAGTCCCAAGTGATAAACTCACCTCAAGCATAGGATTTGTGATGCAACTCGAAGGGTTTTCCTGAGTCTGAGGAGTCATTTGCTCCCAGCGGAAGAAGCACCTTTAATATTCGATTCATTTCTCACAGACCTACTATCTAACCGCACCAACTGATACGAATCATTTTCCAATAATGTGTGGAGTATGGTCATATCAAAAGAGGAAAAAGCTGAACATTACACAGAGGGAGTGCCATTTAGCCACAGCAGTCAAGCTTCTTCACCTTAAATACAACATCTAAAGCAGAAATAGTTTTAGTTCATTTCCAAAAATAAAATGTGGTCACCTCACCCGATTAAATGCCACGTAGTACAAGGAACGCACTTTAGCAGCCCACTCTAGATATTACCTACTCGAGCGCGTCTGGTGCTGTCATGTCGGAGAAATATTGCGCTGTGAGCGCTATTATTTCGCGAGGCTCTCCAAGTTGCCGTGGAAATGAAGAGGCTACGGAGAGCACACATCAATGCCATGGAGTCTAATTAAGATGTGACAGGCTTTAGAAATCTTCGAGCACTAAAATCTCAAAAAGATATCAAATGAATTTCCCAAATGATCTTACGCACAGATGCCTGGATATGTGCGTAATGGAAATACATGTACTTGCAAAAAAAGGTAGGCCAAGTACAACGTGGTGAGAATACTTTTAAATACATGTAAATCAAATATATAATGCGACACCTAATTTAGAGACTCTTTCAAAAAATAGGTTTGTGAATGCGTGGACTGTTTTCGGTGCATAAGTCAACCTTCTACTTTCATCGAGCTACTTGCAACGAATGCCATTGGTATGACTACTGAATTTCTACACAGAAAAACATTTCAATTTTGTAATGAATTCTATTTTTTATGACGAAATATTTGACGGAAAGGGGAAATACGTGACGGACGCAATAACACGTGAAAAGGGCCACGTTAAGGACTATCCGTTCCAGTTTTAAGGGCACTACAAATTCTTAAGGACACCGAACAAATAATTTCACATTTGAAATTTAAAAAACACGTTTCCATAAAAGCATAATCAACGAGCTTATGCATTAATACAATTCTCTCATAGAACTTACAATATAAAAACAAATTTTGAACGTAAGGAAGCAGAAACGTGATGAATCAGGCAAACAAACATTCAAGTGAAAAGTTGGCAATAAATCTTAAATTACCCTTGTTACGAGAGTACCCTTGTCATGAGAGTTACTCAGATTTTGAATGGATAAGACTATAATAGTTTGAAGACAGCTATTATAAGTGATCCTAATTCGTTTCTTTATTAGAAGCACTAACAAACATTTCGACATGGTATATTATTTCCACCTCCGCTATTACATTCTTTTCTCCATTTTTACCGGATATTTGGAATGCTTTCCGGCAATAATTTTCCCAATAATTTATCCTCTAATCGCGCATCATGTTAAAAATATTTCTAATAAGTGTATTTTTAACTAATAACATATATTATAATTTTACACAAACTGCTTTAACATTATTATATACAAACTGCTTTCTACGTTTAAAGTTTATTTATGAAGCCAATATGACAATATTTTCTTATTACCGCGAGAATTTATCCCTTCATCTGCTAAATAGGAATTATCTTCAATGTTCCACTTTCTGCAGTTTAGCAAGACTGTCGGCACATCTCTCTATAATCTACATCCACTAGCTTATCATTGATGATTCACAATAAAACGATAGAGATACAATCAAATTCCAGGACAATGAAACTTCATACGAGATAAAATGAGATCGAAAGGTTTCGATGAGAACTCCTAAGCTCGAACAGTATGCTGACTATTTTCAAATTAACATAATGCTATTAGAAAATCATTGCTACGTATTAAAACGAATAAGCCTATATTTCATAGCTAAGAGAATTTATATGTTGATTTAAATTCGAAACACGTTTTTTGGCTCACACATCGTCATGGGCCTCGCACATATTCTTATGTAGAATCGCCACAGAATATAATATATAATCGTTATCGTTCACATGATTCCTTTCACCATGCTCACTAAATACATATATAAAGAAATTTTCTACTACGTGTTCAACAAATACGCAAGGTTGCATGCATAATATCACGCAGTTTTGAATTTGACGGCGGTGTTTCATTAAATATGTACATACACTCAATCATACTTCATATCAATACATTTTGAGGAAACTGACAATAAAAGATATCATTCGTAAACATCCTCTGTGGGTCTGACCGTCCCACTGTTTAAGTCCCCGCTAAAAGCTCTGTTTATAACAGTTGGCGTGACACGCAGCGCACCATGAGGGAGTGGTAGTGGGGAGTGGAGAAATCATTTTAAAAAACAATAGGTGTTGACGAAGTCGAGTGATTTTCTGGGTACCAGATCCTACGTGGAAACCACGGGCGACTCAGAGACAGGAACTGACCCCTCTCCCCATAATGTGGGAATTTCACACGCAGCTGAGTTGTAGTTACTTGGTTAGCTCTTCCCTCGACAATTGCAAACACCCACAGATCCACAATTGGTGTTTATTTAAATGGCGATGATACTATCAAGGATAGAAGAATTTAAGATAAATATGGGTCCATTCAGGCGGGTCAAATACACAAAATTTGCCCGGCTGATAACATGACATCAACGTGGGGTTGAACTGGAAGAACTTTTCACCCAAAGAAAAACATTCGAAAACGTTCAACTCCCACTTGCGTTCTCCGGAGATAGCCACGAATACGAAATGGTATTTTTTAAATATCGGATTGTATGCCCGTCAAAGACGCCAGTGCGTTCAGGTAGCTTATAACAGAATAATGAAATTTACATAAAATGAACTTTCTTTGAAAAACAACACAGCCAGAAGCTTTCATCATAGTAATGTCGTCGTCATGATGAAAGATAAATGCAAACTTTGTTATTATCACCGGTCATTGTGTAAGTTACCACTGGTTTCGTCCGCTTAGCCAAAAGCAGCTACATTTTTTTACCAAAGTACAGTATAAATTACATTAAGTATCTACATTGATAATTTCACTGATGTACTTTTCTGAATTAGTGTACCTCATGATTGTATAGCAGCCGAAACCGGAAGCTACTCACACATAAACAGAGGAAGTCACAAAAGTTTTCTGAATTAGTGTACCTCATGTTTAGCAGCCGAAACCGGAAGCTACTCAAACATAAACAGAGGAAGTCACAAAAGTTTTCATTTATCTTTCGTGGATTTCTTAACGATAAATGATGTCACGTCCCTTTTTCCGCTATCCGCAACCTAAACGAGAGAGATTTTTTTTAAGTTTTAAAAAATGTTCGAAACTCACTTATGAAACCGATCGGATGCCATCATTCCCGATCAACTTCGGTCCTTACGGTCACCAGAGCGAGTCACTTAGTGAGCCCACCACCACTTCCGCGATCCCTCGCCGAATAATGCACTCTCGTGCACGGGGTGTTAATTATTATCGATGCGTTCCGGATATATCCACGAGTCGCTATCCCCCCGAGATCATCGTGAACGTTCACCGCCGGCAGGGGGCGCTCACTGTCGACACACACAACGAATTACTGTCGTTGAACACACCACAAAACACTCGTGCAGCACCGGGATATCCCGGGGACGCTACGCGGCACCAAACTTCAAGGGGGATTCGAGGGGGATCTCCTGGGGTGGTAAGACGTCCAAGCGTGGAGTTGACCGAAGAGATAAGTGCAGAGGCGTATGGGAATCTCAACTACAACAACACCGTTTGAAGGGTCGTCCTCGGCGGCTAGCCTTGTGCTTCTGCTTTACTGCTTTTTCTTTCTGAACCAGCTGGTTGAGTCGCCTCCGGACGTCGTACTGGTTCAGCGACCGAAATCGCACTGAATGGAGAGTCGGAGGGACGGTGGGGGAGATATTCCCCGCCACCGGGCGCGTGTGTTGGTTGGTTGGTGGGGGCGGTTGATAAAGGAGGAGGAGGGGCTGAGGGGGAGGGAGCGAGGGAGGCGGGGGGCCTTCGTGCACGGCGGACGGCGGCAGGTGAGGTGGAAGGTACGAGCGTGTCCTGTGCGGCTAGTCATGGGGGAAGGCAAGAGTCTTCACGCGAGGGTGGAAAGGACATCGGCCGAGTAAAGCCGATGGTGGCACCCGCGTCTTTTCATCTTCAATGGTGGCTGGTGGTCTTCCGAGGTCCCTACCAACGACGTGTACAAATGAGGGTGAGGGAGGGAGGTGCGTATTCGCGAGGAGCCTTTGAGTGTGCGTTTCATCATAGGCAGATAAAATTTTCAATATTTTTATGGGGCTCATTTTGAAGGAAGGCAAGGTTTTTGCGGATAAGAACTTTTTAAAACCACATTACATTTTCATAGGATTCTTTTACGAATAAAGACGTATCTATGAGAAATAAATACATGGAAGTGGAAGCAGCACGACTCTAAAATAAACACCTAAGTCTGTCATTTGTTTGAAACTCTACTAAGTCCGGATTAATGAGTTGATGGAAAATTTTAATGTCCCGCAGGCATTGCATGAAAGCACACGCATCGAATGTGTAAACGAATATGTTGTTCATTTTAAAAGCGTCAAAGCAATTGACGGGCTACAAGCAAGGGTTGACCACCGAGGAAGAGATTTCAATGAAGATGTCGTATTCCTTTCAGGTAATTGATGAGAGTGTCTGATTGTATGTACTGCTAATGTTATTCATCTTTAGGCGAACACAGACTCATAAGGCGACGTATATATGAAAAACGTCGATTGAATCAGATAGAAGAACACTAGCCAGCCACTTTCATTTCATAGAAGAGTGTGGGTCGAGTTAAAGAACTTTTCAATGCTAAAGTCTAAGGAGTTGGATCGTGAAACCATTCATTTTGAAGGAATTCAACGGACAAGTTAAGATTGAGATTAATGCAAATATATTGGTTCAACTCATTCCCTCCGTTACTGATACTTAATTGTTAGAAGGCCCCCGTTAGCCATGAACTATCTACCTACCAGCAGTCGCCAACTATTCGGGCCACACGGATCACTAAACTCACAATTCTGAATCCCGCGAACCACTTTATTTATTAGAAAAAAAGATGCAAACATCAATAATGTTCATATTTCTCCGCGGACCACTAAAACTTTCCCATAGACCCTCAGTGGTCCGAGGACCACCGCACCCGTTGGAGACCACCGAGACCACTGATCTAGGCAATACAAGCACTACTCGGGAAAATTTCTCGCACCACCACAGCGATGATTTCAGCGGTAAAAAACCCACGAGGGTCCCCTGGAAATATTTGTCTACTCATTAGAGAGAACGCAAAATGCACGCGTATCAACAGGGAATGTTTTACAGTTGGCAACGAAAAACTTCATTTTATAGCCTTAGCAGGGGTGGTGGGTAAAGTCGTCTTTGTCAAACACTCCGGAGATGACGGGTCGATTCGATCTCTAAGTTGGTAGAAATATCTTCACTTAAAATAGTGGCGAGCTCCATGAACTGCGTATTTTAGCATTACAAAGGGCTTTCGTGGGCGATCATGACTGACTTGACTTAACCCAGCAGACATGCCTGGTTCTCCAGCTTTGACTCATGTTATCAACATATACTACTGTGGCGATAATTACATCTATGCATATACTGGCACGACTATTCGCCAATAGAAGCCTCCGCCATGAAAACGCGATACTATAAACGTAATCTCATGGACAGGAGTATTCGCGAGCGCCTTTATTTTAAGGTGATGGCCGATGACAATGGTAGTGGTGCCACTAAACTTGGATGACGCTCAATAGATGAGATACCTTCAATCACAATGGGTTCGCAGAAAACCCTAGCAAGAAAATCGATAAGGACTGGAAGAAGGGAGAAAACAGGACGTTCGTATTATTCTTCATTTCACCCCAGCACAAAGGGTGTCACGAGATCCACACTTCTTTGTTGGATCACTTAGAATAGTTTGCAGAGTAAGAGGCATGTTCACTGGTGCACTCGCGGCGCTAGCAATGCTCGAGGCTGGTGTTCTCAATGGAGTCAGTGATTTCCAAAAACACAAAAAAGTCTCTGATCTGACTGTTAAAAAAGTTAACATTCCCCGTTCAAAATAAATTACCTTTTCTATTTCCTAGTTTTTTTTACATAAAAGGCCAAGTTAATGAAGCTTAATGAATAAGCTAGCTGTCATTGATGAACAAAATGTATATTTCGTTTTCGGACAAAAATATTTCCATAGAATATGCATACACGTTCAGATACACACGCAGGGGAATATTGCTATCTTCCATGAATATTACTAGTATTATACATTCCAGAGTAACGTGATATGTGATTAAGGATCCAAATGTTATTGAAAGGTCTTGTTCTTCAATTAATCGAACCCCGGTCCTAGTGGTGGGAGGAGAGTCAGACGAATGTTACTAAGTCTAGGTTAATCTCCCACTTATTCAACCATTCAGGTTATAATGCCGAGGTTGTAGGAAAAACATTGATCACAAAAATTCACATGTTAAATAGCAACATCGGATGAAGGAAATGAAGAGGAGAGAATACGAAAGGGAGTAATTTCGTCACTCTCACGAATGCTCCGTCAGAAGGTTAAGTGAAAAACCAACTGCTATAATGATGAACGTTTCAGAACGTCGTCACTCTTTACGGGAGGATTGAACGGCATCGGATAACACGTGATAAAAGGATGACGGAGGATAGTTTCTATCGGAGGACATTCGAGAAACCATAATATTACCGGAAAATGGATAGTACTCAATTCCACTCCCTTTGTGAATCGGCAACCAACCTGATGGTTGTCGGCTAACCAGAGAATACGTCCATATCAGCATACTAAATTATTAATATTTATTATTAACTATTCATAAATATTGGTCAGCGGCCTGCCACGATGGAAACACCAGTTCCCAATCAGTCACCGAAGTTAGGCATCGTTGGGCTCGGCTCGAGTTTGGAGGGGTGATCCTCCGATTCGTCTGAGTGCTGTTGCCCCTGTCTTCACGTGGTAGACAGTAAGTGCGAATTGACCTTAGACGTCGAAGCACGTTAAACAAAAATACTACTACTCATAAGTATTACAAATATGGTTTTGTATTTGACCCTAGAACCAATTTAACTATAAGACCTTACACTAATTCTTTCTCGGAGAGAATGACAGTATCTCGGATAACCAACTATTTATAGCAACCCTCTAATTAATTTAGTTTCGACTTGCACCACATCTGAGACGTTTACTCTAAATAAAAAATAGATTACTTTGTATAATAACTAACCAATTTTGCTGAAAAACCGCCCGCCACCAAGAGTAGAGGTGATCCAAGGAATTTTTTTACCTAGGAAAGGTTGCAATGGAGTTGATACATAAATCTTGTAAATGAATAACTATCCTGTTTTTTGGCCCGAAACAAAATCTGCCCGCAGACTTGATGGAGAACCATAAGCTTGGCGTCCAAATTACCTTCCGTAAGCGTTTTCTCCCCCTTCCGGCAAGGGATTCGGGTTAATTTGTGACTAGAGCACTGGTTTACTATCCCAGGTTCGAACCCCGGCTGTCGCAGAAATTTTTCTGAGGAAACTTGAATCCCTCCCTGAGTGCTGCATGGATAGCACTTCAACGGCAGTACTCTATGCGTTGGATGGGACGTTAAACTGAGGTCCCCTTAGCGTCCTTCATTAAGAGTAGGCTAATGCCGAATTTCTCTCCTCCCTTCCATCATTCCCCATTGAACTGTCCCACACCCTTAATGGCGCAAATGACCACAGTTTTCGGGGCCCTCCCCAACTAATCAACCAATAAGTCTATAATGCAATGTCACTGCCCTGGCTTACATTTTACAAAAGGTATTTGGAGTCATTGCATTCGAAGTGGACCCAATCATACCATTAGCTAAAGCTTCTATTGCCACAGTCAAGGGTCTGAAATTCCATTCATCAGTGAACGTTAAGAAACCAATTTGTTTATGCACAACAACAATGATATCCACATTTGTAGCAGCAATACAGCCTCAAAATTAGAAAAGGCTTGCGCTTACACCTACCACGCTCAAACTCAGATATCACAGGCGCAGATGCTCCTAATTCAACACACACTAAGCGATAATGTACAATATTTTTTAATTTATCCATTTACCTGGCATATATCATGGGTGCCCAAGGGGTACCTCACCCTCAAGTGATTATTGCATTAAAATATAAATAGGAAACAGGAAGATGCAAAATCTAAGCCCACAAGGTATAATATGACCTAAGCAGCAGAAGAAACAAATAAAAACTACACTAATAATTTACTGCTAATACCAAAACCGCGACTACTTTCGTGCCGGACCGTTACATTTACTGTAACTACAAGATTTTTCTATTTCCTGCTCAGCTCAATAAATAGCGACTACAACAACGAAGGCGAGGACTGGATTGGCGAGTTAACTTAGAATACTGGCTTCTCATCCCGAAGACCCAGGTTCGGAAGCCGTCAGATTCTGAGATTTTACACAGAAATCCCGATCCTTTTTGGGCGCTATGTGGAGAGTACAGTGCCAAGTTCAGAAATCAAACCGTCAGATGGGATGCTGTGGACCCCTTTGAGGCTTTTGTTTAGGGTAGGCTAATACCAATGAGGAGTTTCTCTCCATTCTCCATCCTTCCTACATTCCCAAATTCTCCTTTCCTCACCAAATTACTTAACTACCTCTAATGGCGTAAACCTTCTCAGCTTTCGATCGCTTCCCCAAATAACCAACCGACTAACCACCACGACGATAAGTCGACTAACCACCAAAATAGCTAAAAGTATAACGGGAATTTCCTAAAACCGAAGCAGAGCACGCTAGAAGTGATCGTAAAAAAATCATCTAAGAATAAAATAGTGGATTACAGAATTTCATAAGCAGTCATTCTGAAATTGTTGACCAAAAATAAAAATCAAGATTTGCACATGTTTGTTCCGTAAAGTAATACTAAATTCCACATAGATTCACGATAAATTTCTTGTTTAATGTAGCCATTATTCATAGCAAAGTATCAGAGATAACTATAAATCAAACAATAACATTTGAATGCTGCACCTGGCTATTATATCAACAGAACAAAAGTCAGTCAGGCACTCTTTAATTCATGAATGAGCGTCCTTGGTAAGCAGTATGAATACTAGCATTGAAACGAGCTAGGTCAAGAGTCAGCTAATGATATGCAATTAATGGAACAGTACAATAACATAAAAGCAAGGAAATCATCGGTTTGGGTTCTTTCCTCAATAGCACTGCATCGTATGGATAGCAGCTCAAGGTCAGACGCGGCCGTCCTAAAGAAATAATGGCAAGGGAAAAGAAGAAGCTATTAGGTCTCAAATGCCTGACAAAGGATTCGGTCTCAAATGCCTGACAAAGGAATCGTTCAATCCAGTATACTTTCGAAGGGCAGGAGGCGGCAAACCGCTCACTTCGGGAAGAACGACCGTAGAACCATAAACGATCAAATTCAACACTTCCTCTAAGAAAAACAATAGCTGGTCTAACACAATCAATTCCGATATGTCCAGGTTTTTTGTCTCATCAAGTTCAGATTACCTATGAAATATCGAGTACACGATTAATTTCATGCAACAGAAGTCTATTCATTTAGATGGAATGAGAAATATCGCGGCATGGCAGAGAGCTACGATCTGCTGCAAACACAATGGATAACAAGTCGGAGTGAAAGGATTGCAACGCTTGAGTTGCGCGCGAAGACTTAATTCTTCTTTTCCGAGACAGTTATAACATGTACTAGCAAAGTATGAAGAAGTGATGATGTGTAAATGCATAATGAAAATATCATTACAGAGTTTTTCTTTCCGGTACACTACTGGAGGCATTAGAAGCTGAAAAAAACTCCACGCGAAGACATATTCTTCGTGATGTTCGAATCAGTAACACGTTCTTCGCGTAAAAAAATACAATAAGGCAAAGTAGGCTGCCTTTCCTTACTTAAAAGACGAATCCTCACGAAGAAAATTCCTCATTCTTTCATCAAACAGCAAAAATCCGCAAAATGAATATGACGTACTGCGAGAAAGGAAAGCCACACAATGTTATCCAGTAGTTTTCCGGTATAAAAAAATTGTGATATTATATTGAGATGAGTTCTTTTTCATTAAGATGTGAATTTTGGATGCATATTCTTCATATCGCAGCAATAATTCCTATTAAATTTATTAAAATAATGAAAAATATTCGTTTCCTATAGTCCTCGGACACGGGACGTTTCATTTTGACAGGAGAGCACCTAAGACTGAAAGAGAAGCTTAGGGATAGAATGATTAAGAAAACAATCATCACTGACATTGTTCAAACTGCCTCTTCATATAGGAAAGGTTTAAGACAATAAAACAATTTTTCATAAGAGGGAAGAAGTGAACTCAATGTCAAATTTATAGACCTTAAATAAATAAGAATGAAAGGATTATTGCAACACATTATTCGCCGTGCAATTGAGTATCACCGCGCATTGTGCGTAATAGGAAATATGGAAAGTCAAAGGCTTTCCAAAGGCTGGGCGTGATTTTAGGAAGTTATGTGCAAAATACGCGATAGCATGAGTAGTCCAGTGCATGTGTCGAAAAAAAGGCTAAAAGTCGAAAGGATTCTTAGTAGCGATTTTATTGCGTAAATAGGCTGAGGGCGATGATAGAAAAGGCCTCTCATGTCGAGATTAAAAAACTATTTTCCGCGTCATTGTTTTATTTAAACAATAAAGTCGAAAAAGTAGTTTTTCCAAAATATTGGAATAATTTTCGGTCGTAGAGAAAAATGAAGCACATAAGATTTGTGCGTATTAAACACATCTACAATTTAAGACTTGTTGAATTAAATTCGGTCAACAATTAAAATAAGATGCAGCTGAAAAATAGTAAAAATTATAATTATATTTATGTCGTAATTTTTCTGGTATTTAACTTTGTTCTATAGAAATGTGCTATTTGTTATTTTCTATTCGAGGTACCCCAGATTTAAAAAAGAAGAAGGTTCTACGATGTCTAGAAGTCGAGATATTGCAGACTTTTACAGCCCCCTCCTATTTGAAGATTAATTTTCGATTCCGCAGCACGTTAGATGCTCGAGCTTCTACCCCCATCACCGACCCTCGAACGTTAAACAGTAGCATCCCGTCACTTTAATCAGTTCTAATTCTGTTGGTCTATCATATAAAGTTTTGAAATAAATTGGATATTATAGTTTGAATCATTGTTCAAAATATGTGCGAATATAAGCCCTTAATGTTTATTAACAACGGCGCTGTGAGTTTTTTTAAAAAAGTTGCTATCTCGCTTTCTATTGGTTGTAGATGATTCTTTTTTATTTAATTCGTGTTTGTTAACCAGCTTTTAAATTTTTTTATTAAAAAGTTCTAACATTGAAAATAACAAAGATATTCTATTAGTTTATAATCGAAAAAGTTACTTTTTTTAAATGCAAAATTTTACGACCTTATTTTTAAAAATTCGACCATTAATTTTCACACCTTATTAGATTAGCTCTTGAACTTGAAAATGCGAGTTGCTAAACCTTATTTTATAAAAAATTGGCAACAGTACAAGCGGTCAAATTTGGCGGTTTTTGCCCCAGGCGGGATAAACAAATAGGATTTTGCAGCAACTGTTGAACCTACAGCGCTCATCTTTTTAACACATTTTAAGCTTAGAAAATCTCATGTTATAAAGGTAGATTGATTGATTTTAAATGAGGTTGTGTAAAGTTATAACAATAACTAAAAAAGTTCAATTTTCATGTTTTTTTTGAAATATCATTGTTAATTGTTGACCGAATTTAATGTAACAAGTCTTAAATTGCAGGTGTGTTTAATATGCACAAATCTCATGTGCTTTATTTTTCTCTACGACCGATAGTTATTCCAATATTTTGGAAAAACTACTTTTTCGACTTTATTGTTTAACTAAAACAATGACGCGGGAAATAGTTTTTGAATCTCGAGATGAGAGGCCTTTTCTATCATCGCCCTCAACACATTTACGCAATAAAATTGCTACTAAGAATCCTTTTTTTCAAATTACATATGCACTGGGCTAGAGTAATAGTAGATGCCCAAGTAGACGGTAAAATATTACCACTGTACTGCATTAAATTTCGTTTACACCTAGTCTCTTATCAATTTAGAGTGCCAATACAAAATAAGTGAAACCTATCTGTGTCATATTTAGCAAAATATCGAACGCGGAGTAAAACACGATGGTATGCGGTCGCTCATTAATAAAAAAAAGCCAATGATAGACGTTTAGTTGTAAAACAGATAGACGAAAACATGTTGACAACACTTATCCATTGTAGAAACTATTTCGGCTAAATCTCTGAAAACATACAATCAAGATTTGAACAAGAAAAAATAAAAGAATTAAATGGGATGGAGCAATAAAAGAACAAAAAGGGCCACACAACAATTGCAAAAACTGTTATGGAAAGAGTGGAAAGATTCAAAACTAGACAGAAATAATGATGTTGTCTCAGGGAAGATGTGGTGGAACTTGTTCATCGTGAATGATAGAATTCTCGCAATTTTCAACTTTTTTAAGTGCAAAACTGCAACAATTATTCCATTCACGATAAACAGAAATAACTGCAGACCATTCGTGTAAAATTAGGTGCATACATACCATGCCGCGTAATAAAATCCCAGCTAAGCATTTCATCACCAGTCGCCGAAACTGATGAGAGACGAAACATCGCACGTCGAAAAGGCATCTACAAAGGTTCTTTTACCCATTGCAGCATACATAACCTATAGACAGAAACAAGACTAAGGTGAAAAAATGTATTTACGCCAAAAATAAATTAAAGTCACCAACATTGATCGATAAAAAAATTAATTTCCCTGAGAAAGGGCGCCAGATCTAGCATTTATATTTTGTCATAATAGTTGGCAATTTCAGTCAACGTAAATTCTAAATTAACCTTTGCATCACTGATTACAACTTCCATTTAATGAATTAAAAGCAGTTGAGAGAATATTTAAAATTCGACTCAGCCTACGACAGCCCTAGAGTATTAGATTCCTTTCATTCAAGACTACTGAATTTGGCAATGCACTGCGACACGTTACCCTACATCAGTGTATTTCTTCCACATCAGTGTTACTTATCCCTCCCCAACAAAAGAATCAGAATTCCACAAGGCAAAAGAATCAGAACCACTGGTTCATCACTGCCATCGAAGCCATCGCTGTAATTTAGGTCTGTTCCGCATGAATCGGCACTCTCGACCGGGATGCAGGGCATTAGGATAGAAATTGAAGGTAGGGTGGAAGGGAGGAGAGAAGACTGGCGCTAGTATTAGCTAGAGGTACAGTATTGAGACCTCTAGTACTATCCTCTAATATAGGACCTCTAGTATTAGCCCTTAATATACCTCTAGTATTAGCCTATTTAGAGGCTAAGGTTTAAGGTCCATGCGACGGACGGAGTATTGTACTTGATTTACTCTCCTCATAGCACTCAATGGAACATGCATCAAATATATTATTCATATTTGAGTAAGATACCTACATGATAGAAATTTGCCACAAACTTAAATATGTAATCCATACGTAGGTATTTACGTCAACCGCAGGTATTATTAATAACCTTTGATAAATTACACATTTTTTGAAGTCACGTGATCCACAAACATCATCCCAATGTTCTGACGTCACTGCGTGGTATCTCTTCCCTGCGTATGTTTCGACATGGAAGGATCATATCATACCAGCTCGTTGCCTTCCACAAAGGAAATTAAAACGATCATTTTCATCTATGTTATTAAATCGATTGAACTTCACATGAAAAGCATCGGATTACTGGCGGCAATACCGTTCCTTGACGCCATATTCCCAACGATGTAGTATTTTAGTGTATTCCAAGAAATATTATCATATAACAGCGTTGTTTGTCGACTAAATTTTGGTTCGGTAAAGTTAAGAATACGTACTTGACTCACAAGTAGCTTTAAAAATAATGCATACCCCTTATTAGGTCAGGATTCCACAGAGAAATTTCCAATACTGATACACTTTGCTCTCATACCCGATTCTCACAGAGACCAAACTTTTTCCGGCGGTTTATCCACGCGATCTGTAATCCGGAAAAATTGTGCTCTTGCCATTTTTGGATTTTTAATTTGTCTCTTCAAACACCTTATTTCCTCTGTGACTAGGTCAGAAATGAACTACCACAGACAAAACACAGTAAAAAATATCTTCCCTGAACGAAAACAATTAATTTTCTCAACCTTTAAGCAGAAATGAGAGTTAATACACGAAACAATGGGAATTTTATTTTCATTTTTAATTTTATTTCATAGACGCATTTTTACGTAACCAAAGATACACACACAGTGCCACGCTCGCGTGCCACAGGTTACCGAACCCTGGTCTAAATACTTGCATGGAGATACTCCCCCGCAGAGTAAAAGAAAGAGAACAGCGGAGCAGTTGTTCGCGGAAGCCATGGCTAGACCGACAGGATCCGCCGACCGCTTCAGCTTGAGAGCAAATCCATTTACCCCTCCAATGCTGGAAAACGCAACGATTGGGTTCATGAAACTCGACTTTAACGTTGTCCAAGGCAAGGTAACTATGGATGATATAAATGACAACCACAGGGTGCATTTCTTCAGACCAAGCAAGGTCATAACAGCACATACTAAACATTTGCGGCGCTGCATTAAGGAAAAAAAGGATTATTTATCAAGCGAATATTGGGAAGGTTCTCCGATTAAAAAGTGAAAGATAAACGCTACTTTGCTCTTGTCAGGCCACATCTCTCACACGCCGTGAGCAATTAGGACCCCGCACTGAAAGATTTAATTCGAAAAGTAAATAAAATACAAAGACAAGTCGCACGCTTCGGTATAAACTGCCACGAGCGAACAGAAAGTGCTACGCAGCTGATGGACGGACTAGGCTGGGAGCCGTTGGAGACTAGAATGCTACACACTAGGCTTACATTACTTGCAAAATGCAGGTCTTCGCAATTTCATTACGACACGGAGGATTTTGACCCGGCACTTAATATCTCTACAAATGAAGGAAGCGACCAAATAAGAGAGATGCGCTGCCAAACTGAAAGGAACAAAAGTTTCCTTCTTTCATCGCACCAACAGCGAGTACGTATAACAAAAAAGAACGTGACGCTGACTCAAAACACACTGAGATCCTTTTTTTTCGACACACCGTTTGCATACAATTCGCTCTCGTCCTCTTCCCCCTTCATTTTCCCTATTCCCTCCCCTTTCACGGCTGGTGTCCTAACACCCACTGCCACACGCCCCTGCGGTGGGTCGCAGGGTAGTATGCAGATGTTGATTGCAGAGAAGTATTGAATAGTATGATTTTTAAATGCCCTAATTTCCTTGTATTCGAAAACTTAGGGTTTAATCTGAGTATTGGACGTCCAGAGAAAGCCTCTTAGGATCAACTGAAGGAATCAATGGTTTGCTCCTTCAAAGAGGCTACTTTGGATCATAGTGAGGAATACATACTGAAATTATTTCCATGATTTTGAGCAAATCTCTTGACAATCAATAACCTATTTTTGTAAACGTGTTATTTTGGCATGTGTTTATTTTTTCCATCATCAAATGGAAGGGTCGACCCACTTTAGGCGTAGGAAGACGCGGGTCGAATTTCGAGGAACTGTAAGAGATATTCAGTCGTTCAATGAGAGTTGTAATTTGAAAAAAAAAATCTTCAACGATATGACAGGCAAAGCAGGTAAAATATAGACGGATGATATCGTTTCATTTGCAAAGGTGAGCAGAACTATTTTTGTATTGCTGTAGCCACAGAGATTGATTTTTCTCTCAAAATTGTGCAAATTATGACCCTCTCTGCTTTTATGTGTAGATACACAAATAGTATCCATAAAAATTATTGAAAATTCACGATAACCTAAGCTAAAACCAAACGCGTATTAATCAATATGGTCTTTCCTCAAGTGGTTAAGTAATTTCCAGAGGGAACTCCTACGATTTACCCAAATTGACAGAAAACTCTTCCAATTATTTCAAGGACACATTAACTAATAAAAGAGAAGTACACAACTTTTTCTCGAAAATTTAAAATGTTCACTCAAAATTCACATCGAAATCAATGGTTTCAGATGATAGCAAATAATTATTATTCACATGTGGAAAAAAGTTATACTAAAATTAAATAGGCAACTTCGACAAAAACTGCTTGAGAGTTTGGTCCTGCAATGACGCGATAACTCATTTGACTCGGAGAAAGCAGCATACACAAGTCGGTAACAGACGAGTTTTATCGAATGGCCAATTATTGTCCGATTGTCACCAAATTTAGGATTTAGCACTTATTTCACATTCTAAACAATACTAGGTGAGGAAAAAATGGTTTCGATAACAATTTAAATTGATAAATACGGTACTTATCTTGATTTGGGATAGGTAACATTTACGTTTACAAAGCGGGTCGGAATAACCGTCAGGCGCACATGTATAAGAAATAAGGAAAAGGAGAGTTGCCCACGCAGGCGTTGGTGAAAAAAATATTTCCCTCCCAGAGCTAAAGTCGAAGAAGCTTAAATTTTCCGGGCAAATATCATGGCCTAAATACGAACGACGCCAACTAGCATACTACCATTTCTTCCTAGCATATTTTGTAACTCTCCGAAATTTTTTTCATCACAAAGGCTCTTCATTAAATACCCATTGTCCTGTAGATTACCCCAATTTTAAACCATGCAATCTATAAACTGATATCCTCTACTACCAGTAACCAAGCAAATGATTAATATTACATGCCTAAATAAAGTCATTCCGCGAGTTCTGAACCGCATACACAAAACAAATTCATTCTAATAAGATAAAAGATCGGAAAGTACGTAAAGGAGCAATCGAGCAAAACAGCAAACTTAGCAGTCGTCCTTTCGTGTCATCACTCAACATATGTCCACAAAAAAACGCCAATAAAAGCACACATAGTTAGTCTAACCCACACTTTTGCGGCGGGAAATGTATCCAAAAGAAAATTGGAATGGAAGTTCCTCTACTACAAAAAAAACTCGTCGATAACTCGTGGGTCCTCGAAGCATAAATTTATCCACCGGCAAAAACATCCAAGGGCAAATATTTCCGTTTTCTCTCGCGCCACCACAGTCCCACCTGGCTGGAAATCAGGCCGAACGAGAGAGAGATAAAAAAAGATAAGCGAAAGGAAATAAAAACTCCAGATCAGATGGGATCGGGTCGATGTGGTGGCTGGAGTACTCGCTTCCCATCCCGAGACCCTGAGTTCAAATCCCCGCAGAGGTGGAAATTATTTTTTCAATGGAATCTCGATCCACACTTGGTTGCTCTGTGGAGATTACTTCAATAGGAACACTCAGTCCGTGGGAAGGAATCGTGAACACCTTGGCGGCTTTCTTTGAGAGTAGCCACATGCCGAGGCCGGCTTTCTCACTACACTTCCACCACTCCCCAAATAATCCCATCCCTTGCCAACATACTCATTCATCCTTAATGGCGAAAATGACCTCAGCTGTCGGTCACCTACCCAAATAAACAACCTAACCAATCTAGATCAGATAAGACTATCAGTCAGGATTGGCAGGGCCTCTCGCATCACTCTTTTCAAGGGTTCGCCGCTGTTATCGCTAATTCTCAAGGGTGTGGCACGGTGTGGAGATGGAAAATAAATTGCGAAGGCGGACTGCGACATCGACGTTGGCGAGGAGGAAGGGAAGAGAGAGGAAAAGAAAAAAATGTACACAGTAAGACTGCCTTTGCGTGCCCGCGAGGGTAGGATATCGCTCAGAGAGAGAGAGAGAGAGAGAGAGAGAGAGAGAGAGAGAGAGAGAGAGAGAGAGAGAGAGAGAGAGAGAGAGAGAGAAAGCTACCCCCTACGAAGCAGAGAGAATACCCCCCTCCGAAACACGGACAGGAGCTACCAATTCGCACAGCGTTCCCACTCCCCGATCCCGTATTGATTACGGGACACGGGAACCTCGACGGAGTTGCGGGGAAAAGGCAGTGCCGCAACACGCATGTGCCGAGTTTTCGACGTCGTCCGTAGGGGGTCGCCTCTGCCGCTGCTAGGGGCTAAGCGTCCCAAGTCTTCGTCCAACTGGCCTCCCGTCCTCATACATACGAGTGTGTCTCGCTCCTTTTTTAACGCATCTACGAGTAGGATAGTCTTTTTCCCATAGTAGTAGCCGAGCCGTGGGTTCGAGTTAAAAAGAGGGAGAAGATGATAGAAGTGGGGAGATCGAAGGATTAGAGCGAAAAAACACCCCCGCGACAGGACTGTGAGGAGAGAGGTGTTTATCCACGACGAACTGGTAAGCGCCCTCCGAGGGATTCCTCCGAAGGGGCAACCACCACCGAAACAACCATGACCTATGGCTGAATGGTTTCTTGCTCGCACCCACTATGCTTCGCTTCACAAACACCCGTGCACATGTAAGCATGACTTTTTAAGCGTCACGGCAGAAGCTATATATACACACGAGAACGAGTGATCTTTAATTGGCAAAAAAATGTAATGCTTTATAAAAATGGCTCCACAAAACGCTTAGTTGAGAAAAAAATACCTGATTGCTTGCAGCGCGGAAATTAAAAAAAAAAGAAAAATATGTATTTCTTAATGTTCCTCGCATATTTATTTTTTGCTGTCTGAACGAGACTTTTTCTTCCATTGACCCGCAGATCTTAAAGGAAAACGACGGTGGTAGGATGGTTCCGGTACAGAACTGTTGCCTTTTGTTTAATCTGAGGCAGGGGACGATTCTTATTGGCATGGTGCAACTGGTGAGTGGTGATACCAGATAAATTTGCTGCTGTAATCCGCGTCCAAAGAGCTAATTTAGTTTATTATAAAAATTGCTACTTTATCAATAGCATGCTTTTTACAAAGACATTTAAGGTATCTTAATTTCGCCTGCAAATAAATTAAATACTTCTTATTAGTGTTGTGAGCTATTTTTTTATGTGGAGGCATTCAGATGAATTTAGCAATGTATATGATAGAACAAAAAGGGAGGAATTAGGCGAGATGTTGTGGAATCTGAACATAATAAGAACTATGATATTGCAATTTTCCACATAAAAATGTTTTTAATCGACCCGGGTTTCGATGCACTGCACCTGATGATGATGCAGTGCATCGAAACCCGGGTCGATTAAAAACATTTTTATGTGGAAAATTGCAATATCATAGTTCTTATTACCTATATGATAGAAGGTATAAGAAAACTGTTTTATTTAAACCGATTTCTATCCAGTATAGTTAAAGTTTCCCAATCTGAATAAGCTCAAAACTTTAATAGCTGACTGCAAATTAACATTAAAACTGGCAATAATTTGATAAGTATTTCGATTTATTAAACACTCAAATCTATTAATTTAAAGGTACTCCATCTAACGGATATTATTCCTCAAAGTAAAAACAAAATAACAAGTCTTAAATCTAAATTTGGGATTTCACACTATTGAAGCCAAGTTATAATCATTGTGTATTTTCTTGACTGGCTGGTAAAATAATATTTTATTGATAAGGTACATTACAATAAATATTATTCATATGTTACACAAGTGCTTGGGGTTCTTTAATACCTAACATTTGGTGTTTTTACATTTTGCATTAAAGTTGATCAAAAATCGACATGAATGCTGCTTAGCTTAGTAAGAGCACTACATAAATACCTCATGGGTATATCAAAAGAATTTTATGATAAAGAGTTTGACATATATCAATTGAATGGAAAAATTCTAGATGAATTCTAAAACATGTGAATGGCATCCTATCTAACATAACCATTAATTTTTGTGTAAGGTTGAGGGGCCCTCAGCATGACTTTGGATATTGAAAGCTTTCAACCAAGCAAAAAATAAGAAAAATTGAATAATTCGTAATACAATGAAACATCAAAAATGAGGAAAACTTCTGCCCCCCAATACATCCCCAGGTAATCAACAGACTTGATGTTGTTGATCTTAACACAAAGTTTTTGAGGCATAAGCAAAAAGTGCTGCAAAGGAAGTTATTATAAGTTTACATGGACTCCAGACTTCCAGTTCACAATCACTTTCAGAGACAACATAATGAGTAGGTAGAGCAATATTTTTAAAACAAGTAAATTAAAAATTAATTTAGAAAAAAGAAAAATTGCCAATGTGAAATAACTGAAAACAGAGGTACACATTGAGATCTCTTGAAGAATAGAAAAAAATCATATTTCCATCTATATTCACTTTGATACACCACTATCACACAATATAATAATACATATCACGATAAAAAATTCTCCTAGTCCCACATGCAATATTTGCTGCATAATTTGATTTTTTAAAGTTAGAATAGTTGAAATTCACAAATTATTGTATCCAACCAATAGTTATGAAGCTTTTTTACTGTAGGATGCATATGAGGAGGATGGATTGATAAATTATTGAGATAATATTCTTATCCAGAGAATTAAGAAATATTTAGCAGATTATTTGGAAATGTGTATTTCCATAGGCCATTCATACTTCATGACTACGCATTTGTATGTGATAGGGTATGAACTCCAAATTCCCATCCACAGAACCACCTGACTGACACTTGCAAATAGGTAAATACTAGATTTTGAAATCTTGAAAGTTATTTGCACCTTAGTATTTATCACTCTTAGAAAAGTGCTCAAATCTCTACCAATATGATATTTTACCAAAAATACATGACACCTTAGTAAGATTCAGAGATGCAGCAGGGGAAAAGTATCAATTACATTGTCGGCACCAAAAAAATGAAATAGGTATCTTCTGACTATTCACTAGAAAGTGTACTTTAAACTTTTGGATTGCAAGCATACCTTTTACATTGGATGTTTTCTAAACTTAGCAATTTGTAAAAAACTATTCTAATATTTGTAAAAATACCAACTTCAATTGCCCAAAAACAATTGGGTGCCATGTAGAAATGACTTACATACTGTTATGAATTAAATACCATAATTCTCTCTCTCTCTACAGAGAACCTCACTCCCTTCAATTAACCCTAAAATAGTATGGTAGAGAACAGAAATTTCCCTTTAGTTGTGCATGGACAACTTGGGCAGCATAAGCTAAAATGGTGCCACGAAATTGCATCAGTGTCTGACTTTGAGAACAAACTTAGGATGAACTGACAATAAACTCTTTTCAGGGTCATCACAAGGGTAGGGTGACACCTACAGCAGCAGAGGCTAGGATTTGATGAAAGATTTTATATTTTCCCAGTGAATCTTCATGGTAAATTTATCTCAGGCTCCTCACTGGGTAGGGTTTTTCATTCCAGCCAATATTTTGATCAAAGACTTCTATCTTCTACTGGGCTAATGATGGTGGGAAACCCAATAGGAATCTACCATGAGCCAGGAAGTACTACCATTTGCCCCTTTTATGAATTACTTTATGTGAGGATTAGCAACGATGGTTTGAATGGGGTGAGGGCACCTAGTTGAATTTCATGCTGGCCACTTCTGGCAGATGTAACAGCCCTGACTTTTTTTCTAAAAAAATCAATGCACTCTTTAATAAGAAACAAGTGCTTGTTGGATATAATGTATGCTACATATCAGAAACCAAACCAGATTAATACTACCCCCATTCAAAAATCTATGGCAAATAACTTTAGAAAGTTCAAATTACAAGATTTTAAAATTTTTGCTCCAATGAAGCACAAAGCCATCTCACTATATAACAGGTCTGCAACACCCTAATGCCAATAAACCTTTTCCAATGCCTAGTTACTGTAATCATGATGAGTATAAGATATTTTGTATCACTTTTACAATGGCTATCAAGGAATTGAGAGAAGCGAGTCCTCAACTTCTGGGAAATCAGAATTAATAAGAGACAAGGGTTCATGCGTAAGAAACTGGCAAGGAAGATATATATCAGGACAAAAGTAAATAAAAGTTTCAATGTTAATAACTCGCCATATTTAAAGTGATTCCAGGCATTTGTGTTAGAAGAAGAAATACGCTGAATCACTGATTTAAGAAAGGAGACAGACATTTGGTAGAGGGGCTTCTGGTTAGTCTACACTCAGTTTTAGAGTAATTTCAGAGGATGATGCTCAAGAGAATATTAAAAATAGTCATAATAGCTGGAAGAAGTGAGCATTATAATACAAAGCATTGATGCCATTGACATCAAAACACTTGTTTCTAGTTTTACTTCACTTTGTGAGGCAGCTTACAACATATGGAAGAGTGTCAACCCCTTTTCTTGTAAATAATGCAATTTCAGGAGGTTCTTTCTCCCAAAGATCCATCCATGATATATGCCAATCACTATGCTAGTCAACTACACATTTTTTTTTCAGGCCAACCTTCTAATAGCTCAATGAGAACATATGAATATTAAGGGAGTAGTTAATAATCTAATATGTATTTTAAATGTGAAAAAAAACTGAGATTACCTTTGCTTTACACAGCTGCTGTCAGCATTTGGTTTATTCCTGCTGGTGCTTGGGATATCCCATGCCCGAGAAATGACCAGTTTGCTAGCTTCGGACATGGAAGAGCAAGGTGGAAATGAAGTGCCTCATGTCTTTGCCACTCAATGGGGAGATCCTGTATTTCGTCATGGAGTCCATCATGATGAAGTATCTGAAGAAATAGAGACAAATGAAATTGGATTGGACTGGAAGGGTCAACAGCACTCTCACCCCAAACCACCACCAGAAGAGAAAACCGTTGTAGTGGAATCTAGTCCAACTCATGTACACTATGAAAATATGAAGCACTTCTATTATGATTCACATGGAGCAATAATCAAATCCATTTCAAACCAAGGCCAATTACACAGAGCTGAGCACCTAGCTATGTGTGAGTAAAAAATATTTTTATTTATGTACTGATTAAATACAACCAGTTTTAACAATGTGCTGAGGCATTACATTTCTCAGTAACATGTTTACCACAGAAGAATTAACTCTCAATAACATCAAAATACATAGGTAAACAGAATATTTTTTCCCAGTCACTCAGGAGAGTGGGAGTTACGTCATGCAAAAAAGTAAACATGTTGCATAGGTATCTTTAAATATCTTGCATATTCTGAATATGCTATCACTCCCAAGTAAAAAATATTAGCCTTAAGTTGGGTGCTTCAATCACCTTAAGAAGGTAATATGCCCGGGGATACTCTTAAATGCCAATGATCCCTTTTTTATATCCTTACAGAATTAAATCAATATTGTGCATCTTTGTGAAATAGTTAATGAAAAAATGTAATTCTAATTATCTCGTTACAAGTTCTCCAAAGGTACACATTTCAAATTAGTGTTTGAAAGATACTTGAATTTACATTTACAGATTCGTTTTATATATTAAGTACCTATTATGTTAGGATTTAAAAATCAGGTGACATAAATATTTAAGGTAATTTCCATTATGACTTTTTCTGAGAAGCCAAGGATGTTCTTTGGTTTTAATATATACACTGCACATAAAATTATACCTACAATTACTTTCATCATATTTTATATCATATAAAATTAATTAATAAATATAAATATTTTTTATCATATAAAATTATAAGTTAAAATACCAGAAATAACTGTAAATTATGTGGTGTAAATAATAATTTTTAACACAAAATGAATCTAAATCATTGATGAGGAAATGCAGGAATCTGAATGAGCTTCAGTCACATAGGATAGAATCTATAGGCTATAAGGGATCCACCTCTTTGTCAAAGTTCTTAATTGTTTATTAATATGATATAGATACCAGTTTTTACTGTTGAATCATTTTTTTATAATTTCAGTGGTGATAATATCCATGTATACTGCAGTAGCATTAGTGAGCATTCACCTAGTATCCTGCGTGCTGCTTCTCTATAGCACATACACAGTAAGTATCCTTAAATGCAAATATGTGTGCACTTATGGGTCCATGTATACATTTCTCCTTACAAAATTTAAGAACATGGGTACAATATGACAAAGAAATTTTAATTAACCATTTTCATTGAGCCTGAATGAAAGTGACAGCAATGCACATCATTGCCAAGAAGGACAGAACCATATTCCATCAGCACTATTTCCACAAGTGACAGAAGTGTTTCCACTAGTTTATTCCTCCATGAATGAAAACTAAATATGGTACACTCATCATTAATCTCCAATATCTGGGGTTTGGCTGGGTGTGGAGGCAAGATTAAAGACTTCCAATCCTGAAGGACTATGGTTCTTAACCCAGCTGTGGCAGAGAGTTTTCAGAGGAATCCCAATCCCTAATTGGGTGTTTTGTGGAAAGCGCCCCTGGTGCAATACTCTGTCTGTTGGATGGAGCCAGTGGCGGATACATATGGGGGGTGCAGGGGGCGCGTGCCCCCCCCTTGCAGGGCCGCTTGCATTGCCGCCCGCGCCGCCCCCGACAGTCAGCCCGCACGCTATTCGTTCGTCTTTCGTCAGTCGACTCTGAGTCGAGTTATCGAGTAGTTGTACTTTCGTATGTAGCACGCGTGCGCGTCCGCGTCATCGTATGTTATACGTTTCTGTCTGGCACATAGATAGCTAACCGACGAGAAAAGTCGCGGCCATTCTAGAGATCTCGATACGTTATTCTGTCTGGCATTTGTTCGAGAAAAATCGCGAATATTCTACTGTTTGTATTTGTTCACACTCCTTAAAAGTCTGGAAGCGAACATTCTGGCACCGAATGTTCTCGAAACAACTGAGCTACATAAATAAGGGAAGCAGAGTCGCTGCCAGGCAGTCAGTTTGAAAGCTACAATCGTCGCGATAACTTGCGCCCCCCCCTTGAGTTTTTTCTGTATCCGCCACTGGATGGAGCACTGAACTGAGGGCCTCTTCCTTCCCTTCAGAGCAGGCTAATTCTGATGCCAAGTTTCTCTCCACCCTTCCTCCATTCCCAAACTAATCCCTCCCTTACCAACCTATCCATTTGCCCTCCATAGCAATGAACTTAGTTGTAGGTCACCTCCCCAAATTACGAACCAATAAATAGGATTCAAGGCAATGTCAAAACTGTGAAACTGCAAAGATGTTTTAAAGTACATAATAGGGTTAATTAACAAAAATAAATTTAAAATGCAATTTCTTCTTTCACAGAGAATACGTCAGCTGATGCTGCCATGGCTGAGCATAGTGCTTATGGGCTTGGCCTTCTTTTTAACAGCTATATTTATCATTGCATTTTTTGGTCCAGCACGCCGTGCAACCAGCATTTTCGCAATTGGAATCCTCCTTTTGAGTAAGTAAATGAAACATTAAGTACCTACTAACTGTAGTGACAGCAGCATGAAATTTTACAATGGATAAGGAAAAAAAACTTTGCAGTGCTATTCTTTAGAGACCATACATATAAATATGTACATACATAAAAACAGTATCTGAAAAATCAATCCTGCTCCCCCTTAAATCTTCTACTGGGAAAAATGTCACCATGGCTTAAAATGATCCGTAAATGGGAACTAAGAGTAGTGATAATAAATAATAAAATGTTCATTTTCCTCCTTTCCATGATTGTAAGCTGAACTATTTTCATCAAAATAACTTTCCTAAATACAGGTCATAAAACAATAATATTTTAATAGATTTTCTTTTATATAAATAAAGAGGAGTATATACCTAGTCAAAATCTAAGAGAAGAGAGAAAATTTGTATGCAAAAAGAACATTTTATATGGTACCTACTACAGATCAATTCTCTCGAAAAAATAATTTCAATACAACACCTCCATTACCACAGAAAAGCTGGAGGGAGCAATGCAGACACCAAGATGCCCACCACATTACAGAATTTATTGCTTGCCCAAAACTTGCAGCAAATCACATGCCATTTTTACATGTGTATTTCATTTAATTAATCATGGGTATCAATTTGCAAACTCAACAATTCTGATTTTGCATCAGCCTTATTAATAACGGATGATGTGCACCTCTATAAAGACTAAAACTTTTAGAAAATTGGAAAATAATTAAGTATAAATGATTTGTAATTATAAAAAATAATTTGGAACTGCTAACATAAATATAAATTCTTCAACATGATTTATAACATGAATCTCAAAGTAGCAGATGGATTTCAGGATTTTCCCTTAAGTATCCTATGCCTGGGTGATGGAAGTTTCTTAAGCCATGCTAATGGTACCTTCAGATCTTAAGTGATATAGGTACTTGTGAAGCTTATTGTGAACAAGAAAGATTTACAATTTATAGAAAGTTATCATAAGCTGGAGCCATGGGCAGCTCCAGATCAGAGGTTTGGGGGAGGGGGGCACCAGCGGATATTGGGGTATGAAATACCCCCCAAGAAAAGTTCATGGGTCTCATCCTGGAAATTCACAACAAACTACATATGTACAAAATGGTTTTTGGGGGAGGGCAATTGGGGCAATGGGGGCAACCCTTGGAGCCGCCAATGGCTGGAGCACCACCAAATTGAATTACAGCAAGTTAACTATACAGTTAAACCTTGTTTTTACGTAGTTGGAGGGATTTACATTTTGAGGTCTCTTCATTGAATTTAAAATCAAGCCATGAGTCACATAATTTTTTTGAAGAGTGAATTTGATTTGAATCACTGTATTTAACGGCATATAAAACACCTTTTTCCCCATTATAATGGATTGAAAATTACCCCCAGGTCTTATAAGCGAACTCAACACGCAGGCTAAAGTCATCCCCGAAGCTCTCTACTGAAAACAAATTTTACCCCAGATGGTCAGTACTACCCAGCTCTTCCCTAAGTATTATTATTTGTTACCGGTAGAATTGTTGTACTAGAGTCGATGTATGTCGCATTTGTTCGAATATAGCCCCCTTCCAATTACAAGCTTCCCCCTCCTCAACTTTTCATCTATGTTTTTGGAAATCTAATTTATACTCATATGTACTCTTGTACCACGAATTTTTCTCATATTAATCATATTGAAATAAAAAAATAATGTTTGTTTATTTCCAGTTTATCCACAGATCTAATGAGAGGAAAAATATGTCGACAAAATTGTATCGAAGGTTGTATATATGGACTTTTCCACGGTGTTGTAGATCTATAGAAACATTGTCATGATTGGAAAATTAATGAGATGATAAAAATAGGAAGTATTTTTAAAGAATTATCCTTGAATATACTAGCAAATTTGCTAATCCATTTGCCACGGGACCTCAGTTCGAGCAGAAAAATATTTATAACACTGATGAATTGCGGGTTGCATAAGGTCTTTACCGAGGTTTTACCATGACAATATTGAAATTAAAAAAGGTTAATTAAATAATAAAAAGCTTTTCGTTAACTATTCAAAATATTGTTATTTTTCTGATATGAGATATATCAGCATATTACTACATACTTTTGTCCATAATTTTGACCATTATCCACAGAATTTCTGAGTGGTTTTCTCTTTTCATGCTCGAAAATAGCTCCCTTTCCTCTTCTTAACTACCGATATTTGGCTAAAAATGAGGGATGTTCAGACATATACAGTACCTATATCGTTTTGATTGCTTCTGCGATATTGATGAGCAATATATCAATGTCATATTGTCACCATGTAAGACTTTGTAATATCATGCCCCTAACTATGGTAAAACTTGACAAAACTAATAAGTCTCCAAACGTAAGGCATATTATTCTAACAAGGATTATGGCACACTTGTAATAACTAATGTTATGTATTTCGGAAGACCGAGTCTTTAGTGTAGTATTTTCTGTGCATGTTGCCAGAAAATGGAGTACATAGTTCGATATGCTTGTTCACATTTTTGGGTTAGCTGTAGTATTCAATAGCTTTGCTAGCAATTAGTAAAGAAGTACTGCAAAACTTAATGCAAATTAGGAAAATTTGACCATAGGGACCAAAGTATGACTGTGTAAAAACAAATACTACGTAAAATCGAGAAACTACGTAACAACAAGAGTTCACCATTGAAATAACCAATGATTCCCAGCTGGACTTAATGTCGCTAAGCAAATTAGAGAGTAGCATCAAATCAAGGTTTGTAAAATCAAGGTTTGACAGTAGTTCCAACTCTCTAATTTTTCTAAGTAACAAATGTATCACCCTGATTAAATGTACATTTACTTTACAATTACCATGTAGTTATGAATAAAGGTAAAATGAGAATGTAATGATACTACCAGCAGTTCTCCTCTGATGCCAAAATACATGCATATTTCTAAGGAATGGCCTCAGCAAAAACTAGTAAGAGTAAAAAAAAACCAGTGGTTGCAAATAAAAAGTAATATAAACACACTAACATTTCACTGGATCAGAATGGATGTTTCATAACACTATAGCTAAGGTAAGAGCCGTTAAAATAATAAAAAGTGCCTGTTTTCCCTCTTTTCCAGTGTTTGGCTTTTACCTTTGGCTTGTGGTGTTCAGCTATTACAGACAACTGTTCGAAAATGAGATGTTCTCCAGCCGGAGAGCAAGTAACATTGAGGGGACTGTCATTCCCAATGGACTTGGAAGCAACACAGTGGTGGTGCTGAGTCACCCTCCAGGCCATCACCAACATCAGTTGCGTGGGTGGCCGTGGGGAGTGCCTGAGGTCACGACAACTATCCCAGCAAATGGAGTCAATCCTCTGGCTGGTTTCATTCAAATCGTTCCCAACAGCAATGGCAAAATGTATAATGTTTAGAATTGTGTACAACTAAACTCGCTTGTCTCCTTTAGCCATCAATGAGTCCGTCCTTAGCAAACAGCATATTTATTAAGAATTTACTTTGATGCGGTCATTGGAAAAAATATTTTCATTTTGCACAGGCATGAGGAATCCAAGTTTAGTCTGATTGTTTCTAGGCTTATTCAACCAATGCAGAATGAAATGAAAGGTACAGTTAAATAGCACAATGACTGCAGCATGGCACTGAAAGATGAGTTAGCAAATATGATGAGGGCTTCATCTCTTGACACATACCATATTTAATCTCTATCAAGGTTAGATTACCTGAAAACTCTATAATGGAGCAGTACCTACATTTAATGGGCTCTGGGGGACTGCAAGAGATTTTGTGCATGACAGAGTGATAATACCACGTTTCACAAATGTTATAGTTTAAGGTCCTTTAAAAAATATAAATAATTGAATATGTTATTAAGTTTACAAATTTTATATTTTTATGGCATAATTAGCAAAGTTTAAGAAGAATGTTACAAATGGCATGGATTGAAAAATAAAATGACTACCAAATAACTAATTTTAGATATGCCAAATAATGCAATGAAAGCCCTTTTTGTACAAACATAAACCAGTCAGAAAATGATGCAATGGATAAGCCACATCTGATACTTCAAGAGTTAGCATAATAAAAAGCGTAAGTCCCAACTAATAAACAGGTGACTAAGATTAATTATTTCAATATAATTGTTACTCAGGGATACAGTAACCAAATGCATGTACAAGGGTCTACAAAAAGAAGGGCACAGGAAATTATCTTAAGGCAGAGGAATCACTATATTGCCATTCATTATACATGGGAAGAAAAATAAGTTCTAATTACTTTCACCCGATGACTTGTTTTTGAATTTAGAGTCATCAGTGAAACTAAAGGGAGTAACTAATCACTACAGGAACCATTGGTGCTTGCCCTGACTAAAACATTCTGATAGGAAGACTTTCAACCTTTCTCAGCAAATATTTGAAAAGAAGCATCTTCACGTTTTTTTGCTGGACCAGGAATTCAGCAGCCAATGCTTCAATGACCAAATGATGATGGTAGAGTCGGCAATCTGAATGTCAGCTGCTGAATTCCAGACCAGAAGAAAACCTGTGAGGCTTCATTCCAAGCCTTTTTGATAGCCCCTGATAGCTCATGAACATACTGGAAAGACAGGTAGTTATTTAGGACCCAAACAGTGCAAGCCAAAGAATATCATTTAGTAACTAGCCATGAAAAATGTACTAGTGGTATATTTCCTGATGAACTCAAAACCTAACTGCATTTTTATCAACATATAGCCATCAATGCCTTTAAAGCCTTTGTCACCAATAAATATATATCATGCCAATTTCGATACACTTATTGACAAGGACCTTTAAAGGTAAAGTAGCACACACTTGATTAAGTATGGCACTGATTTTTATCTCTAATTTTCCCACAAGATCTGGCAGTTTAATTGCATACAAGGACACGTATTAAGCACTTTAACAACCCACTCCAAGGACAAAGTAAGACGGAGGATCTAGGACCTCCCTAAGCACTTTCTCTTCGATACTTTGCCACATTATTTCAACATCACAGGATGACTAACTAATATCATAAATATAATTGAGTTTCTCATTAAATCACCGGCTTCAATTTCAAGCCAGCCAGTTAAGGACAATCAATTTGTTTCTCAGTGATGTGAGAGCCATGGGTGTGGGTCATTCTTCCTATATTTCTTTTTGAGTGTGCATTAAAAATATTTAGAACTATCTCTAACTTCACCAAAAAAAGTCCTGCACGTGGGGAAGTTTCGAGGAGCTAAGGTTGTACATATTGAGTTAATTGAGTAAATTTTCTCATGATACAAGAGTTACATCAAGCTTTTCCTAGATACAAGAGTTACTTCAAAAGTGATGGAGACTACTTTTTTCTGGCATAAGGAACTCAATAACAGCATAATCAATGAAGGAGTGAAAACAAGGGAGATTTTAAGGGCCAGGCTCTAGCATCAAGGAAACTGGGATACTGTCTCCAAAGGAAGAGTAAATTAATTTGAAATTAATTTAACCCATTACTTTTGACTTATTATCAAAACATATGAAAGCTTGAGCTAGCCTAAGTATGAGTACAGCCTATTTATCTATTTCTTCACAAAAAAATTGCTTGCTATGAATTGATTCACTTTGAGATGAAATTTGATAAACAAGAATGTCAACTTTTGAATTTAAAATAGGGCAGGTGAATACTATAAAGATACCATTCACTGGATATGACTAGCAGGCCCATCATTGTATCTCCCAAGGAGGGAAGGGGAAAGAGCTAAACTTTGGGACAAGCCCTTTTTATAGTATTATCAATCAAGTACCATGGCATTCAATAAATTATGGCCACAATGTAATGGGAAATTCCCTGCCCCATTCAGTGAAGTACCAAGTCACATTGATTATTTGTGAGCTCTTAATTCATAAACAAACTGAAGATCATAAAAATACAGATTTTCAAATTATTGAACCTAAAAAAAAGCAATAAAAAGTATGTCCACTACAAGTGGATGATGGAAACAGACAAATAACTTTTGTTTTCCTAAACATTTAGTAAGTAAGGCATCATTAAAAAAGTATATTGAAAGTAAAAAATCAATTGTAATAGTGACATTATAAACAACAAGGATTAAAAATAAGTATCTCTCATGCATTCATTAACTTAAGTCATACCCACCAAGTATTTTTCAATCAACTGTTGCACACATTACAGAAAATTGTACAGATTGGCAAATACCATTATTTCGTAATACTTCATGAATTAACATCCAACCTAAAAATGCATTTAAAATTTCCAGATGAGATGCAATCATAGCCAGAAAAAAAAATGTTTTCCACTACTATTGAAGTAGCCTTTATTGTTGATTTTCAACAGTAAAAAAATATTGCTATGGCCCTAAAATGCATTTCATTTTATGGAAATCCTGTCAGAAAATTCACTAGGGCCATTCATACAATATCAATAAGAGGATGATGATATCAATGAATTATTCATTGCACAAGTGTGAGTCTTTTAATGTAGGAACTAATGAGACATCTTTTGATGGTGTCCAAAGAAAGCTTTCCTTTGATCTCAAAAAACATAATCTCAACCCTTTAATCTTAATGTTAAGATTTCTCCTTCGTCCAACTAGCATACTTTCACCATTATGTGCATACTTAACTTTAACTACATATTATTAGTAAAACTAATAAATCTCCAAATTTAACATTTGAATGTTTAATCCACACATTCATCCCAGATAGCAAATTAAGCCGAGAAAGGCTCGCACAAAGGCTGTTCATGAAAGCTACTGGCGTTGAAATGAGCTTGGCCAAGCAAGTCTGCAAGCTGGAATCGAGCAAACTAGTCTCCACATGACAAGCTTACAGCATGCTTGTTCTTTACGCTTGATATCAAATTGATACAACAAGCCTTTAAGCTTCTGGCCAACTGGAATCAAGTGAGTCACCAAAAGATAACAAGCTAGAAGAATCCTTGTAGACCAAAGACTATTAAGCTTGTGAATGCAAAATAACAACCAAAATAGAAATTAAATGCAATTTCTAAGGGCAGAATGGAAATAGAAAAGGAAATTATAGTAACACCTTATGATTGGTATGCATTCTTTGCAAGACTTGATGCAGGTTTGAAACCTCCATGCCTAATCATAGATAGGTAGATTCGAGCCAAATTTGAAATATCTGAAGCTTCCACTGCTATCTGGGATGTAAGCTGGCATACCTTATAATGGCACGAATAGTCAGGAATGTATGGCATATGGCCAAATCCTCATTTTATTGATCTAAATAATCCTAACCAACAGAGAAGACAGATCAGAGCAAAGCCTGATCTGCATGTCAGTCATTCAAAAGATGTGGCTATTATGCTGACGAATGATTAGTAAGGAATGGCAAACTTTCCACACAGAAAGTTAGAGATACATAGATGAAAACATTGGTTGGTTTCACAAACCTCAGGAATATTGAGTAAATACATTATTATTACTCAAAACATCTAATTTGATAGATTTAGCAATTATTTCACTTAAATAAAAAATTAAATCAGAGAAAAAACATATGCACAAGCCAAAGGCAAGATTTTTTTTCTCTCACTTATAAATGATCAAATAACTTTTTTATTGCTCATGTCTATTTAAAAGAAAAGTAATGCTAACAACAAAATCTGTCTAAAAGATTATTTAGGACTCAAACATATTAAAACATGCTTATACTCCCACGGCAAATATTGTACATGATGATATTTCCCTCAAATAGAAAAACAAAGACTAGAAAGTACCTAATTACATATATCCCCTAATAAGGTGTTTTTGCTTGATGCAGATTTTGAATACATCATTTTATAGATGTGACAACATCTTAGCTTATAGAAAGGAGAAAAAATGATCAATTCACTCACTGTTTTATCCATCTCTATCTGCATATGGCTAGAAATGGCAACTATGGAACAGTACCTTATGTTTTAAATAAATTGAGAGCTGAAAAATAATTCAAGACAAAATTTTAATGTGCATTTTCCATGAAAAAGTTCAAACTGTAGCATCAATCATGTCAAACAATCTACTAGCATCCATTTATTAAAATTCCTCGAAGTTTATAAATGGCAAGTGGCAAAATCCCTCAAATTGATGCTAAAAGAACTTCCTTGCAATAATAAAAAAAGACATACCTTTTAAAAATAAATCGCTCATTAAATAATGTGCATTGTTCAACATTTAGATGATATCACATTTCTTCACATCTGCCAATTTTTTTTTATCACCTAGTATCAAAGCATACTATATTGAGGAGACACTCATAAATGTAGTATGGAAGATGAAGAATTTCCACTTCTCGTAATTTCCCTTGTGCTTTGATATTTATGTAAAATATATTTCTTGGTGGAATCCTTTGTCTTTATGATTAATATCATCATTTTGAATGATTTTAATGAGTATTATATTCCAACGAATAAAATGACAAACTTAACTTTTTAAACAACTACTTTATTAATGCTCCAATTGAAGTTTCAAATCCAAATTGTACATATATTTGTTGAAATAAAGATGCCTATCAAAAAGATACAAGATTTCCTTTATCCATCCATGACTGCAACATATCATTGATACTGATCATACCAATTAAAGACATCCCTCAAAAATATTTTACCTTTGTTAAAATTTTGAGTAAAGCAAACAGTTGATTTTGGTCATATCATTACCACTACAAAGGCAAAAATAGAATATGACAGAAGTAACGTTATTATACAAATAATAGCAACTAAGAAAACAGGAAAAATAGATACAATTAAGAGTATACAAGTCTTAATAAGAATTTAACACAAAAAATAATAATGGATAGGAGATTAAAATCACTTTACTATGATTTGTACAAAATATTTTCACAATAACAAATTTATAATTCATCCACTCACACAAAACAACTTTCACTGGAGAAATCACACAGTGTGGCAGGAGTGCATAAACCCTTATGAATGGGTTTGCACATGGATAAATGTCTCTTAAAAGTCAGTCTCCATGGAGGTTCAATATATACAATAGATTTAACAAATAATCAGCTATATTTTTTCATTAGTTTCTTTAAGTCATGGCTTGACACTTGCTGCCAGAACACCAACATTTGGACAGCACTTTTTGCAAAGCAAAGTTCAGATTATCTTCCCAGACTTGTGATGTAAACAATAACCTTACTCTTAACACACCAAGGATGTGACAGCAACTGCTGCCCATATAATCACAAAGGTGAGTTTCACTTAAGCCCATGTGTCACTGGAGATCACCTGGAACACTTCCAGGCAGTTTACATGAAGCTTAAAAAATTACGGTCTATCATCAGTCATTTCCAAAAACTGAGCATAAACATCTCTTGACCATTCTCCTTTATTGTTAAAAACGAATTTGTAATAACTTCCATCAGCACAAACCACTGAAAAAAGAATAGATAATTATGATTATGGTGAATTATATATTAAACAAATAAAGAGTACACCAGACAATACTTCACTCTTTGATTTCAGCAAAGAACATACAATAGTTAAATTAGAAAAATCATTTGAACAACTGATTCATCAACCACTCAACTCCAACAATACAAAAACCTACCGATGACAGAGTTGTTATCAGACCCAAATGCACACATGCATTGGGCCCCTCCAGGTACTAGGAATTTGCAAAAACTCCAGCTGGAACTGAAGTACTTGGGTAGGAATGTTGCAGATGCTAAGCTATAATGAACAAAATAACAAACACACAGTCATACATTTTTCATTATCTCAGGAAAACAGGTATGGTTTCCTCACTTATGTCATTTAATCTATTATTTATATTAGTGTGAAAAGTTCAACCTTAGGATACTTTCCAAGAAGTACCAAGATGCACAAAAAAATAATTTACCTCTACCAAGCATTGGACTGCCAGTATTTTTCAGTACCCTGACATATTTAATGGGTTTACAGGTTGAATATATTTTGAGAAATTGTCACTTTTTCCCACTGCATTTGTATTTGAATTGCTCCATAAAAATTTTGTGATTTTTAATGTAGTTAAGTTTTACTATACAAGTTTCTGTGTACTTATTGGCTTCAACCAACGTAATATTATCTTTCTCTCTCTCAACACACACAATAGGGGTTAGATGGAAGAAGGGATTTTAAAGTCTCAATCTCGCCCCAATAAAGACGTTTATCTATCTATCTACATATATACACAGTATCTATATACCTACATAAAAAGGAATGTTTGTTTGTCTGTCTGTCTTTTATACAAATTTACAGTTTTACTCCAATCTTGCTGAAATTTTGCGGACTAATAGTTCAAGACAGGAGGAATATTGTTGGCTATTTTAAAAAGATCTCAGGGCCCTAAAAGATCACAAAAAGGGGCAATTTGTTGGTCTATGCTACATATTGGGTTTTGTGTAGTGGTTTCATTTTTAGCTATTTAAAATTACTTCAGCTCAAGATAGAGGGTTGGGATTTTTTTATCAAATGGCTGAAAGAATGAAGTTTATAATCTTTCAATCAATTATCTTATCCAATTTGTATTTGTCTGAAAATCACGTTTTTAGCTGCAAAAACGCACATTTTTATCTGAAATCAACAATAGCATATGAATAGTACAAGATACCCTAAAGAATGAAGCTTCTCATTTTTTCAATCGATTCTCCTCTTATATGATGAATTATGAAGGAAATGTGATCCCTAGCAACGTCGGGTAATTCAGCTAGTCTAATATACAAAAAAAAGAATGTTTGTCCGTTTGTTTGCTTTGTATGCACTCCAATACCATTCATCCGATTGCGATGAAACTTTGGTGAGTTGTTGTGCCTGTACCCACAAAGGTTTCTGAATTATAAAAATGGCTGATTTTGGAGTTGTTTTTACCCCAATATTGTTAACATTTACTCCCATAATAAAAGCATTGAATTTGGTGCAGGTGTTTCTTTATTTGTTTTTAAATTACTTGCACTGAAGATATTGGATGGAAATTTTCATCATAGAATTCATAAAAGAATGCAGTATTTAATTCTTTCATTCAATTTTCGTACACGCTTTGTTTTTGTCCAAGTATTGCGTCTTTATCTCGAAATTCATCAATTTTTCTTCCTTTTCAACAATATAAATTTCCTTGGCAACCAGGCATGAATATCCATTTAAGGAGGAACCATCATTTTAGGCATGCCAGGAAACCTGCCCTGATTTTGACATATATTATTGTCCATGATTTCTCCTATCGATTGGTGTAAAAATATTACTATGTCATCGGCCATTTAATGAAGATATATGGATTTGAAAATGAAGGAATTTTACGTTGAAATGCATTGTCTTAATGGCAGAACGATGACCTCCCTTCATATAACATTTTTTATTTCAAGTTTGGCCTGAATAATATCGTTAAAAAACTAGTATAAAGTGCAAAAGATATCAAGGCACACAATATATTTTTTTTCAGATTAGGTCATCGGCAATTTAGTGTCAGCATTAAAGTTAAAATAACATACTTCCGGTTTTTCTCAGAGCAAGGAGCTAAAATGCTGTGAAAAATGCGGCAACGTTGGAAACTGCTTGGAGGTAAAATATGAAATACGGCGTAGTACTCAAGTTGACTGAATGTAATTTAATCCTTATGGCATTTTTATAAATTGAATTACACATTTTCAAAGCATGCTGCTTGGCAGCACTTTTTACAGCAAGTACACATTTTTCAATATAAATATCAACGAGAGCATACATGTAAGGTGATTCTCAGTAATTATCGTTGCCAACGGCTTTGGTTAAATTTATGCCTGTGCTTACTACTGTGTACGTAACTTTACTGAAGGCTTTAAACTACATAATTTCAAAATGTTCAAACCTATATATTTACAATTTTTAAACTTTTCTTCATTGATGGATAATTTCATTTAAAAAACTATTTTCACGATCAATCAATGGCTCCACGGCAAAGCTTTTCTCGGTCACATTAGCGGTAATGTTATTCAAGATACTCATACACGTAAGCATGTACATAACATTTCGTCTAGATTACGATAATAAGAACAGGCTGTAGGATCATGAAACCAGATAATGAATATTTGATCAAATACAGAGAATTTAAAAAAAACCAGGTCAGACAGTGGAAAAAACAAGGTAGTATATGGATGAGAGCCACGAATTTCCTGGATGAGAGCCACGAATCATCCAAACTTTGGATTTACACTTGCCTTTAGTGAAAAAAGGAAACTAACATCACAATGTTGTGGTAAGGTTTATACTGCAATGTTATTGCAATGTTAGATCTTAAATAGGGAGCGTGGTGGCCTAGTGGGTAGAGTGCTTGGCTACCGATCGAAGGGTCCCGGGTTCAAATCCGGGTGAAGCCTTTGGATGCCCCCGAACAAAAAATCCTCGGAAAGCGAGGTGGCCCAGGGAAAGGAATTGACCCCCCTACCCTGAATGTGTGAAATTCACACACCTGTGGCTTAGTCCGGGGTGAGCTCTACCCTCAACTATCCAAACCAACCTTTGGGTTGAATCACTGAGTGAGTGAGTTCTTAAATGTAATTAACAGGTTAAAATCGTGATGTTGTAACAACATTATTTCCACCAGGTTATTACAACATTGGAATCGCAATGTTGTTGCTAGATTAATACTGCAATCTCAGGTAAAAATATCTCCCTTTAAACTAACTGAAACACCCTTAATTCACACTAACTTACTTCTCTGCTGAAACTGTCTTTAAACTGAAACAAAACCAAGTGAGTTTGGAAGTGGGGCGGCATGAGTAGAGAAGCAGTGCAACAAAATGCCTTGCAAAATGCACTGGCACATGATCCATACACCCTTGCAACAACGTAATGAGCTGGTACTCCCCACTACACTAAAACACTCTATCCACTTAAACTTCCCTGCCCTATCAAACCAAAAATTCACATTTCAAATACTACGTTATTATTATGTGATGGCATACTTTAGTATATTAAATTATCCTACCTAGTATATACCATATACACCACAATGTCAGTAAGGACTTCGATGTGACAGTGATCAATAATAAATGGTCAGAAACGATGCACAGGGATAACAACTTATCCATCCAGGCATACACATTATCCATTGCAGGAAACGAACATAAGGAAATCTCTTTTGAGATGATGTACCATAAATGGTAAATAACGATGAAGGTGATTAATGAGTGGACGCGATGCGTAAATGAAAGGAAAAATGAAGAACAGCAAAAAGAAAAAGTGAAATAGAAAGCGATACACAGATGCTAAAACGAATTATGAAGAAAGTAAAAGAATACGTAATAGAGAAATTAACAAACTGAGGAAAAAGGAATTACGATGAAAGTAAAAGAAAATAAAAAAAGAAATTAATGAATTAGTGGAAAAATCAACCAATTTCTAACCCTTCGAATTCGCAGTCACAGATTTCAAGAGACCAGACACCAACAGGCATGGGCAGAGTAGCACTCATTAGTTTACAGCCTGTCTCAGTGTTTCCATGTGTTAACTATTGATGTTATTACGCATAACAATAAAAAAAAACTGCAATATTAGATAAATTGTATAGACTTTTCGGGTTTTATGTTATTAAATTAATAACTCTTCTTTACAGCCACAAATTTAATCTAAAAATCATGTTACGTCGAAATAACAGCAACTGCTAGATGCAACACAACCACTGACTTACATGAGGTTCTTAACATTCATACTTAAGTATATTTTCTGAGCAATATAACCCAATCGAGTACATATTTGGAGTTCTTCGAAAAATTATAAAATGATATATTAATCCACATCAGGTGATATTTTATTCTTCTTATGAATACCATACTTCAGGGCGCAGGTTCCTCCTTAATAGCAATTTCATGACTGGCTATTCCCCCCTGCAGTATTTAAAGGCCGTTTCAGTGACTAATTTGATAGTTGTAGTCAAACGACCAAAGTTCCCTGTTCGCCTTGCATTCTCAATGACAAACAACAAGGCACAAGGTCAATCGCTACAAGTGTGTGGATTAAACCTGGAAAATCCATGCTTTCCACATGGTCAATTATATGTTGCATGCTCACGAGTAGGACAGCCGAAAAGTTTTTTCGTTTTTGCAGAGGGCGGTAGGACCAAAAATATTGTACATCCGAAAGCACTCGAAAAAAATATTCAACTCTATTCATAATGAAAAAAAAACACTTGCTTATCTTCCACAGATTTATTTCTATGGCACAAAGCGTTTCACCACACTGTGGCATAATCATGTGCCACAGTGTGGTGAAACGCATCGTGCCATAGAAATAAATCTGTGGAAGATTGCCAAGTGTTTTTTATTCATTATGAATATTGACAATTTCCACTAGGTCCAGCCTGAAACAGTTATATTTATTCAACTCTATTTTAATACACAAAAAATAATTTTCTTTCATTTATTTTGAACATATAAATGTGTCTGATTTGTATATCTGCGCTTACTTAGAAAGAAAAAGAGGCATTGCAATGCATGCCGGGTACAGCTAGTATTTAATAAAAAAGAATTTTTTAGATACAAACATTAAAATTTAATATGCTCTATATGTTAAGAGCCACACCCAGGACTATTTTATTGATGATCCTTGTGCCATAGACATAAAATACACAAATAACTAGCAATAAGTCTTTCCTACATGCAATAGGCAGTTTCTTTCACAGAATTTGCATACATTGAAGTCAATGTCCATTTATGAAAAAGCTATCCATAAATAATCTATGAAAAAGCGATTAATGTTTTTAGTTAATCTTAGGACACACAAATACTGATCTTCTATGGACCTATTTCACATGGACTTCCAGCTACACCGATGTGCAGTCATATGGTAATGACGTCATGCATTGACCTACCTGCATAAGTTGATGCTACCATCTGCTAAGCAGATGCCATCTATTGCCCATTAAACACACAGGATAACAGAACAAGGTCAGCATGCAGAATAACGAGCAATAGACAGGCTTGTTATGTCACCTTTGTAATTTTATCACTAAGATTAGCATCATTTAACAAGAGATCATCTCTGGGGGCCGATGTATTAGACTTAGGAACCCTAACAAAAACTGCCACTAAGCAATACATCACTCACCATTTTTCTATAATTCAATGTAAATATGTATGTAGTTCATTTTCTAAACCATCTAAATGAATAAAACAACCCTTTACAAATCAACCAATAAATTCAGGCTGAAGGTTTTTTTATTATCTCCAATGTTTGTTATCTTTCAGTGGTTATGAAACCATTACAAGACAACAAATGCTGGAGGACAGGAGAAGCCCATGTTAAAAATCTTGCATTGCCAAGCCATGAGGCATGTTAAAAATCTTCACAGAAGCCTTCACCACAATTTACCAAGTAGAATAAGTAAATACAATTGATTTTCAACATTATGAAAATTATAGAATTAAAAACTACAAGCAAATGGCCCAGGTAGTCTTATCGCACCCAGCCTGGAATTGTATGGCAGTATTAGGGTTTCAAGATACATATTAAGCACATATGTACATAAATCCCTATAAATGAGGTGCAGGACCCTAACCAAAAATGTTTCATGAAGGTTTACAAAGTAGTAACTTATGCCATTTCCCATCACTAAATCAACTATTATGAAAAAATAGGACGTTTATACAAATATTATACAGCATATGTGCCACTGAACAAGTATACATGTAAAACAAACAACAATTACATCTGAACATCCATATCTGAATGAAGCTTAAAGTTTTACGAATATAAACATCAGTATTTGCCCTTGGCCACAGGGGGTAAGCTTACTCCACAGTCACACTTAAGATGCTTTTTCTGTAATTCCCACCAGCATTATTAAAAGTAATGCTGCGAACTACAGTGGTTTAAAAGTAGTGGTTTTTCAACTTATGTTTCAACTTTCTTCTAGAAATTTTTGGGAAGCAGTCACTGCTCAAGTTTCTAATGTTGTATTTCAGTGGAGGAGGAAGGAGGAGAATATTGGACAATAAAACCAACCCATTTCACACTTATCTGAGAACAAACTGAGAAAAAAGATGTATGAGGGCATATGTACAATTTCTATACAACTCCATAAGGATGACTATATATATATATATATGACTTTTCCTATCGCTGAAGAAGGGCCTACATGCCCGAAACGTACAGTAAGTCTTCTCTCTTTTTCCTTTTCTTTCCCCACCCCCTGTCAAGTGTTTATATATATATATATATATATATATATATATAAACAAACTATGCCACAGGTGGGGCGGAATGAAATATAAACACATAAAAAAGAACACTCACACTATAAGTTTGATATTTCGGTTGCTCGAACCTTTCTCAAAGATAGACGGATACAGAATGATGGATAGGCAGGGAACAAGAGGTGGGGTGAGATGGGAGGAGAGAGGGGTAGGGAGGGAGAAGAGGGGAGGGGCGGGAGGGGGTCAGAGGAAGAGGGAAGGGCAAGGAGGGGAAGAGGCGGGAGGGGGTCAGAGGAGGAGAAAGGGATGTGGAAAGGAGAAAAGGGGAGGGGCGGGAGGGGATTGAAGGAGGGGAAAGGGGAGAAGGGGCGGGAGAGATCAGTGAGCGCGATTTAATCCGGGAGGATTATGTGCGGAATAAAGCCAGATGCAGGCACTTTCTAACGTACGCAATTGAAGGGGAGAGGCAGAGGGAGGGAGGGAAGCCAATACGCCTACACGAAAGCATTTATCAAAAATGAGATTGTGGGAGGAAGCATGGATCGGGACGGGGAAGGAGGCATTGGGCGAGGACGGCTTGCAGCTGGCTCGGTGGCCGGTCATTCTAACACTGAGGGCGTTAGTGGTGAGACCAATGTAGTATGAATCGCACAGGTTGCACAGGAGGATGTAAACAACATTGTGGGAAGTACATGACCGAGAGGGGACGGAAGGAAGAGGGTGGGAGAGGAATTTAGCGGGGAGGGGGTCGGTGATAAGGATAGGGCACGTTTTGCATCTAGCGCGATGGCAGGGGTTGGGTGGGGTTTTAGAGCTAATATAGGGTTTAGTCAGCGGTTTGGTGGTTTTTAGAATGCTGGAGAGGTTGGGGGGACGCCTGAAGGTGAGAGATGGATATTTGGGGAATGTGTTTTTGGTGGTGAGATTGTCAGAAAGGAGTGGGAAAAGGTTTTTAATGATTTTTTTGAGGGCATGGACGCCTGGGAAGTAGGTGGTACAGAGGGAGAGGTTGTAATTCTCCTTATTTTGGGTTGGTTTAGGAGGAAAGGGTTTTCTGAGAATTCGTTTATTGAGAAGAGTCTCAGGATATCCTCGTCGGAGAAGGGATTGGTGTAAAGAGGAAAGGAATTTATCAAGGGAATCGGGGTTATTGCATATGCGAAAGCCTCGTGTGGAAAGAGAGTAGGGGAGGGATCTTTTAGTATGGGAGGGATGGCAGCTGTTATAATGAAGATATTGCTGCTTATTGGTGGGTTTGATGTGGACTGAGGTGTTGAAATGGTGGTTGGAGAGAGTGATATCTACATCCAGGAAGGTAACATGGGAAGAAGAGAAATGAGAGGTGAAGGAGACAGAAGAGAAATCGTTGAGAGCGGAAATAAATAAATTAAAAGAATCGACGTCATGGGGCCAGAGAAGGAAAATGTCGTCGATGTATCGGAGCCAGAGTAAGGGTTTCAGGGGTTGTGAGGATAGGAAGGACTCTTCGACACGGCCGAGGAAAAGGTTGGCATAGGAAGGGCTGAATCTACTGCCCATGGCGCAGCCTTTGGTTTGAAGGTAGAAGCGGTCATTAAAGGAGAAGGAGTTATGAGTCAAGATGAAGTGGGACAGGTCAATAAGGAAATCGGAGCTAGGGTTATGAGGAGTAGGGCGGGTATCAAGAAAATGCTTAACGGCGGATAAGCCTTCGGCGTGGGGGATGGAGGTATATAGAGAGGTGACATCAATGGTGGCCATGATGATGTCGGAATCATTAGGGAGGGGGGTGGAGAGGAGGCGATCAAGGAAATGATAGGTATCTTTGATGTAGGAAGGCAGGGAATGGACTAAAGGTTGAAGGTAATGGTCGACGAAAGCGGAGATGCGTTCAGTAGGGGAGTGGCAAGAGGAAACTATTGGCCGGCCAGGGTTGTTGGGCTTGTGTATCTTCGGAAGGATATAAAAGTGGGGAGTGCGGGGATGAGCGGGAGAAAGTAGAGAAATATCGTTGCTAGTGAGACCTTCCTTGGGACCTTTGTCTTTAAGGAAAGAGATGATCTCCTCGTGGAATTTTGGGTTTGGGTCGTGAGAAACGGGAGCGTAGGAAGAGGGGTCCGAGAGTTGTCTGAGGGCTTCGTTGATATAGTCTGAAGAGTTCAGTACTACCACAGTAGAGCCTTTGTCAGAAGGTGTGATGACTATGTTGGGATTGTGAGAAAGGTCTTTTAAGGCTTTGATTTCAGACGAGGATAGGTTGGGTGCGGGCTTTAAGGAAGTGAGGAAAGAAGGATCAGCAATTTTGGAGAGAAGGAGGTTCGTGAACACTTCTAAGGGATGATTGGAAAGTAAAGGTTTGGGTTCATGTGAAGAGGGCGGTTTGAAAAAGGTTAGGGCAGGATGTACAGAATTTTGAGAAGAAGTATCGGGAAGTGGCAGTTGGGAGCGCTGGGATTCCCAAAAGAATTTCCATTTTAATTTTCGGCAAAAATTGAGGGTGTCTGTGAGAAGTTTGACAGGATTAACCTTAGGTGTCGGCGAAAACGAAAGACCTTTGCTCAAAACAGAGATTTCGGAAGGGGTAAGGGAAGAAGAAGAGAAGTTTATGACCTCTTGTTTTGTGGGATCGTAGCCGTCCTCGGCGGGGTGAGTGGGGAGGGGGGGGGTTTGAGGGTCTTTGGAAGAAGGTACGCGTTGTGGGTAAAACCGGGAGGTGGGAGGGGGTGGACGGGCGAGTTGAAAAATGCCTGCTAGGTCGGGCTTTGAGGAATATAATGGCGGGTTAGGTGGGGTTGGGGCCGCAATGTTTAGCGGCAAGGAGAGTCCATGATGAAGGAAGGAAATACACAAGGAGGACAGTTTTTTGAAAGCTTTTTGGCGTCTAAAATTAAGGGAGCGTAAGGAAGAGGTAAGAAGTTTCTGGATTGTGGACAGTAATTCCGAATTGTATAGGCTGATGATATGGATGAGGGATTGAATGTTGGAATGGTATAGGGACACAAGAGATTTGTATTGGGCGAGAACTAAAAGACATAGATTATACGAGATTTGATACGAGATTTGATACGAGTGGGCATGAAAAAACGGGTGAATAGAAGGAGGCATGCCTGAAGTAGGAATTTTGATGATTAAGCCGTTCGGAATTATGCCAAGGGAAAGACAGGAGGACAAAAATTCTACATGGCAAGTGTATTGAGCTAATTTGAATGAATATTTTTTTAAATTGCTAAGCCAGATTTTGGTGGGATTAGGATATATATATACACACAGTTTCTAAGGAAAAGATGCGCGTAGCACAATATAATAATACACCAGTGTCACTAGCTGTGACGCACTAAATAAAATAAAACACTAAGAAAGAACACTCACACGAGAAAAGTTTTTTCCGGAGCTTTCGAAGCCAAAGGCTTCTTTCTCAACGAGGAGATGTCGACTGACTGGGTCAGAATGCCGCAGGAACAAGGGAACGGGAACGGGAGGGGGAGAAGGGGTGATGGGGGAGGGGGTTAGCAGGATACATTAAGTCCAGGGGCGCTGCAAGTGTTTAGGCGCCAAATGCACGCTAATTCAAGTTCTCCCCCTCCCATTCCCGTTCCCTTGTTCCTGCGGCATTCTGACCCAGTCAGTCGACATCTCCTCGTTGAGAAAGAAGCCTTTGGCTTCGAAAGCTCCGGAAAAAACTTTTCTCGTGTGAGTGTTCTTTCTTAGTGTTTTATTTTATTTAGTGCGTCACAGCTAGTGACACTGGTGTATTATTATATTGTGCTACGCGCATCTTTTCCTAAGAAACTGTGTATTTGTGCCTGGATCGGCACGTCTCCTTCTTCTTCGTCCGTCCATCGGCTGCCTCTTCGGTTCCTGTACTGTGAGTTGTAGCTGCCTTTTCTAAATGTCCTATCCCTCCTTTCTTTTCCTTTAACTCACCTTTTCCTTGTATTTTCTCTCTTATATCCATCGTGCCCAAACCCTTCCTAATGGAACACATTCAGCCCACCCAACTATGGATCAAACAAATCAAAAAATTCTCCTTCAAATTATCCTAATACACCTGTCATACAGAATTTCTCTCTTCATGCATTTCTTTAGGCACCTTCCCTAATGGTCTTCGAGTGATATTCTCTCTCTCTGGCATTCCACCTATTTTACGTCCTTCTTTCCACAAACTTTCTTTTCAATACTCACTTTCTCTCTGCCAATTCACCCTCACACAATATCAGAGTCTAGTCAGCCAATATTACAACTCCCTACTTTCCCTCATAAATATAATTTCTCGCTGTGCACCTCTTCTTCTCAAGGAAGTCAACAAAATTCTAGTTGCGGCGTACAGCTCTCTTGTGAAGAAACGTGAGAAATCGCTACATAAATTCTCTTCCCTTTGCATTTCTCATTTCCGTGAAGGCCTTTCACTCCCTCTTCGTCTCTCACCAACCCCTAAAGCCCCCCCTCCCCTCATTGGCGTCAAACCAGACTTGGCCACTCTTTTCAACCTCCCCCCTCCACCCCTGCCGCGGCCCAGAGTAGCCCCCGAACGGTCAACTCGTCCGTCACAATACGTTCCCCCGCCAGTAGACCCTTATGATCAAGACTCAGCCGAGCCCACCGATCAGCAGGTCGTGAATCTTTCTTCTTCTAAGCTCAGCCCCGCCGAAATTTCTATTCTCAACCGAGGGCTGTCCTTTTCCCCCACACCCAGGATTAACCCTACCACGCTCCTCACGGACGTTCTGCATTTTTGCCGAAACCTTCGTTGGAGGGTTTACTGGAATTCCCACCCTCGCCAACAGGCGCCTGACCAAACACACAATGCTCTCCTCAAATTCCGCCCCCCTTCCTCCCACCAGCCCAAACCCCTTCCACCCAACCACCCGCTTGAAGCGTTTATCAACTGTCTCCTCTCAAGGGTCTCCAGTGATTCCTTCCTCCGCTCCCTTAACCCACCACCTAACCTCACTCCCTCTGAGTCCGCGGCCATCAAGAAACTCCGTGAAAACCCAAACTTAGTCATTACCTCGGCGGACAAAGGCTCGACGGTCATTGTACTCGACACCTGCGACTACACCGCTGAGTGCAACAGACTCTTAAAAGATTCCTCCTCCTACTCCCCTCTCCCCTCAGACCCCAACTCCGATTTCCGCGAGGAACTGAGCGCCCTACTCAAAACAAAAGGTCCCGCCGAGGGTCTAAGCCAGTCGGACATTTCCCTTCTTTCACTGTCTCACACCACTTCGCCTTCTTTCTATATTCTTCCCAAAATTCATAAAGAAAATAACCCAGGCCGTCCCATCGTATCTTCCAAAAACTCTCCTACGGAATGCATCTCTGCATTCGTAGATTTCTATCTCCAACCTTTTGTTCAGTCCCTTCCATCATATATCAAAGATTCCCACGACTTCCTTTCTAAACTCAACTCTATTTCCCTCCCTCCCAATCAACCCATTATCATGGCCACTATTGATGTAACCTCTCTTTATACCTCTATCCCTCATTCTGAGGGACTCGATGCTCTCCGCCACTACCTTTCCCTACGACCTACCCCACAAATCCCTAGCACGGACTTTCTTCTTGATCTCTCCCATTTTATTCTCACCCACAATGCCTTTTCTTTTAATAATCACTACTATCTGCAAATGTCCGGTTGCGCAATGGGAAGTAGGTTCAGTCCTTCCTATGCAAATCTTTTCCTTGGCTTTTTCGAAGAAATCTTTCTAAAAAATTACCCTCAAAAACCTCTTCTTTGGCTTAGATACATAGACGATATCTTCCTTCTCTGGCCTCATGACCTAAACTCTCTAAACGCCTTTGTCTCTTCACTCAACTCATCTGCCTCTGTATCTTTCACATCTTCCATCTCCAACACTAACATCACCTTTTTAGACGTTGACATACACCTTTCCAACAACAAATTTAAAACCTCTGTTCACATCAAAGCCACAAACAAACAGCAATACCTCCACTACAACAGCTGCCACCCACCTCACACCAAACGCTCCATCCCTTATTCCCTTTCCGTCCGAGGACACAGGATCTGCAATAACCCTGATGATCTTCAGAAGTTCCTTTCGCAATTACACACTTCTCTTCTTCGCCGCGGATACCCCGAAAAACTTTTAAGAAATAAAATCAGAAAAAAACCTTATGTTCCGAATAAACCCCGCTCAGAAAAACATTGCTCCCCTTCTCTTCTCACTACCTACTTCCCAGGCGCTCATGCATTGCAGGATATCCTAAAGGACCTGTACCCCATTCTTTCTAACCACAAATCCACCTCACAGATTTTTCCTAATATTCCACGGATCACATACAAAAGGCCACCAAATTTTAGCACCATTTTTAAAGCCACCCACCCACTTCAAAAATCCCTGCGAGTCACCGCCACTCCACCTTCGCCTTGCATTTGTCCCAGATGTAAGACCTTCATGATTTTTTCTCCACCCCCAGCCTCTTTTCTCCCCAAACTTAAATCCCTCCCGATATTTCCCTCCACCACCTGTACGTCCACCAACATAATTTACCTTTTACAGTGCAACTTCTGCCCAGCTTTCTATGTAGGCCAATGTACCACCCCCCTTAACCTCAGAATGAATAATCATCGTGCCTCCTGCTGCCCGTCATCCCCCCATGCTTCCCTCCCAGTGGCCACGCATTCTTTGTCCCACAACGCGGTCTTCAATTCTTGTTTCAAGGTGTCCATTATTGCTTCCCTCCCCCCCTCAGACTCCGCCCTTAACCTCCACACGCTTGAATTAGCGTGCATTTGGCGCCTAAACGCTTGCAGCGCCCCTGGACTTAATGTATCCTGCTAACCCCCTCCCCCATCACCCCTTCTCCCCCTCCCGTTCCCTTGTTCCTGCGGCATTCTGACCCAGTCAGTCGACATCTCCTCGTTGAGAAAGAAGCCTTTGGCTTCGAAAGCTCCGGAAAAAACTTTTCTCGTGTGAGTGTTCTATCTTAGTGTTTTATTTTATTTAGTGCGTCACAGCTAGTGACACTGGTGTATTATTATTTTATATATATATATATATATATATATATATATATATATATATATATATATATATATATATATATATATATAATAAAAACACTTGACAGAAGGGCCTACATGCCCGAAACGTCGCAGTAAGTCCTCTCTCTCTTTTTACTTTTCTTTCCCCACCCCCTGTCAAGTGTTTTTATTATATTGTGGCCTATTGGCGAAATTTTCGCTTCATATATATATATATATATATATATATATATATATATATATATATATATATATATATATATATAATTTGAACAGAAGGTAAAAGAAAGAGATAGGAAACATGTAACTAAAATTGGACGTGCCCTTGTGTGCCATCCAGAGGCCACGGCTACAGGCTCAAGCTTGAAGGGGTATTCTTTGTTATAAGCCCCAGCCGAAATCATGGTAAATCTAAGTGTCCTGATAGCTCAACTGGTAGAGCACTCGGCGCGAAATCGTGAGGTTCCGGGTTCGAGTCCCGGTCACGGCACATTTTTACCCTCTGATTTCTCGGCTGTACCATCTTCCACATCACCAGTGTCTTCGTCCAATTTTAGTTATACGTTTCCTATTTCTTTCTTTCACCTTCTGTTCAAATTATTATACATTTATTCGCCTAAAAGGTGGTGTGTGAGTGAGTGAACGATATATATATATATATATATTTATTCGCCTAAAAGGCCTAAAAATTCGCCTAAAAGGCCTAAAAATTCGCCTATCTCATATATATATATATATATATATATATATATATATATATATATATATATATATATATATATATATATATATATATATATATATGATAGGCGAAGTGTTTTTATTATATGTATATATATATATAATAAAAACACTTGACAGGGGGTGGGGAAAGAAAAGTAAAAAGAGAGAGAGGACTTACTGGACGTTTCGGGCATGTAGGCCCTTCTTCAGCTCTAGAAAATTGAGAAAGTGAGGGGAAGTTGTGGTATAGGGGAGGGGGGACGGGGATGGGCACTGGTGTCGCACCTATATGTCTAGGGGGGAGTGCAACAAAGTAGGGAGGGGTGTGGGTGAACTGGGATGAGTTGAGAATTGAACCTGGCTGTCTAAAAGACTGCAACAAAGTTGCTAAGTTGGGAGGGGGTGGGGGAGTGTAAGAGGGACGGGAAAGGTCACGTGGTGTCGCACCTGGATGTTTAGAGGGGGGATGATGATGCAACAAAGTAGGGAATTGCGCCTGGCTGTTTAGAGGAGTGCAACAAAGTTGCTAAGTTGGGAGGGGGTGGGGGAGGAGAATAAAAGGTGTCGGAGGAGGAGGGAGAAAGTAAATGGACAAAAATTCAGTGCATGATGTTAAGACCGGGAGGGGAAAAGGCGCGACAAAACCAAATAATAGAAAGCTCAGTGTTCCTAAGTTGTGTGTTCGAAGCGTCGGCGGGGAGGGCGTGGAGGATGGTGAGACGGAAGCAAGAGTCGAATTTGAGGTTATGAGTGGAGGCGTGTTTTTGGGACTGGGAAGTTGGGCGGGGCGGCTCGGTGTCCGTTTATTCTGATGGACAGGGGATTGCAGGTCTCGCCGATGTAAAAGGAAGGGCAGACCTTACACTGCAGAAGGTATACCACGTTAAAGGTAGTGCAGCTGCCGTGGGAAGATATAGGAAATGGGGTGGGGTTGTTGGGACTGTGGAAAGAAGAGAGATTACATATTAAAGGGCAGGTTGTGCAACGAGGTCTATGGCAGGGAAAGGTACCGGGGATTTCAGGAGGGATCAAAGTGGGACGGGATTGGTGGGGGCGTAGAATATTGTTGAGGTTGGCCGGTCTTTTGTAAGTAATGGTAGGACATTTGGGGATTAAGTTGGAGGTGAGTGGGCTGTCGCTCAAAATGGGGAAAAGTGACTTGAGGATGAGGTTAACTTGGTGAAGCCCCGGAAGGAATGTGGTGCAAAGGTTCAAGGGAGGTTTGGTGGTGGATGATCTAGGGCGAGGAGTATAAGGGGTGGTGGAGGGTAGGATGCGGCGATGGCGATATATATATATATATATATATATATATATATATATATATATATATATATATATATATAATAAAAACACTTGACAGGGGGTGGGGAAAGAAAAGTAAAAAGAGAGAGAGGACTTACTGGGACGTTTCGGGCATGTAGGCCCTTCTTCAGCTGTAGAAAATTGAGAAGTACCAGCTGAAGCAGTTTCTACAGCTGAAGAAGGGCCTACATGCCCGAAACGTCCCAGTAAGTCCTCTCTCTCTTTTTACTTTTCTTTCCCCACCCCCTGTCAAGTGTTTTTATTATATTGTGGCCTATTGGCGAAATTTAGAAATGGCCTATTGGCGAAATAGGAAACGTATAACTAAAATTGGACGAAGACACTGGTGATGTGGAAGATGGTACAGCCGAGAAATCAGAGGGTAAAAATGTGCCGTGACCGGGACTCGAACCCGGAACCTCACGATTTCGCGCCGAGTGCTCTACCAGTTGAGCTATCAGGACACTTAGATTTACCATGATTTCGGCTGGGGCTTATAACAAAGAATACCCCTTCAAGCTTGAGCCTGTAGCCGTGGCCTCTGGATGGCACACAAGGGCACGTCCAATTTTAGTTACATGTTTCCTATCTCTTTCTTTTACCTTCTGTTCAAATTATATATATATATATATATATATATATATATATATATATGAAGCGAAAATTTCGCCAATAGGCCACAATATAATAAAAACACTTGACAGGGGGTGGGGAAAGAAAAGTAAAAAGAGAGAGAGGACTTACTGGGACGTTTCGGGCATGTAGGCCCTTCTTCAGCTGTAGAAACTGCTTCAGCTGGTACTTCTCAATTTTCTACAGCTGAAGAAGGGCCTACATGCCCGAAACGTCCCAGTAAGTCCTCTCTCTCTTTTTACTTTTCTTTCCCCACCCCCTGTCAAGTGTTTTTATTATATATATATATATATATATATATATATATATATATATATATATATATATATATATATATATATCGCCATCGCCGCATCCTACCCTCCACCACCCCTTATACTCCTCGCCCTAGATCATCCACCACCAAACCTCCCTTGAACCTTTGCACCACATTCCTTCCGGGGCTTCACCAAGTTAACCTCATCCTCAAGTCACTTTTCCCCATTTTGAGCGACAGCCCACTCACCTCCAACTTAATCCCCAAATGTCCTACCATTACTTACAAAAGACCGGCCAACCTCAACAATATTCTACGCCCCCACCAATCCCGTCCCACTTTGATCCCTCCTGAAATCCCCGGTACCTTTCCCTGCCATAGACCTCGTTGCACAACCTGCCCTTTAATATGTAATCTCTCTTCTTTCCACAGTCCCAACAACCCCACCCCATTTCCTATATCTTCCCACGGCAGCTGCACTACCTTTAACGTGGTATACCTTCTGCAGTGTAAGGTCTGCCCTTCCTTTTACATCGGCGAGACCTGCAATCCCCTGTCCATCAGAATAAACGGACACCGAGCCGCCCCGCCCAACTTCCCAGTCCCAAAAACACGCCTCCACTCATAACCTCAAATTCGACTCTTGCTTCCGTCTCACCATCCTCCACGCCCTCCCCGCCGACGCTTCGAACACACAACTTAGGAACACTGAGCTTTCTATTATTTGGTTTTGTCGCGCCTTTTCCCCTCCCGGTCTTAACATCATGCACTGAATTTTTGTCCATTTACTTTCTCCCTCCTCCTCCGACACCTTTTATTCTCCTCCCCCACCCCCTCCCAACTTAGCAACTTTGTTGCACTCCTCTAAACAGCCAGGCGCAATTCCCTACTTTGTTGCATCATCATCCCCCCTCTAAACATCCAGGTGCGACACCACGTGACCTTTCCCGTCCCTCTTACACTCCCCCACCCCCTCCCAACTTAGCAACTTTGTTGCAGTCTTTTAGACAGCCAGGTTCAATTCTCAACTCATCCCAGTTCACCCACACCCCTCCCTACTTTGTTGCACTCCCCCCTAGACATATAGGTGCGACACCAGTGCCCATCCCCGTCCCCCCTCCCCTATACCACAACTTCCCCTCACTTCCCTTCTTTCCCCGCTTCCCTTCCCCTACCTTGGAGCGGTACTTCTCAATTTTCTAGAGCTGAAGAAGGGCCTACATGCCCGAAACGTCCAGTAAGTCCTCTCTCTCTTTTTACTTTTCTTTCCCCACCCCCTGTCAAGTGTTTTTATATATATATATATATATAAAAATTCAAACTTACAGGAGGTAGGAGAAAGAGGAAAAGATAAAGAATTCGTTCTTACGGAACGTTTCGAACCAGTTGGTCCTTCGTCAGCTCTAGACTTCTAGAGCTGACGAAGGACCAACTGGTTCGAAACGTTCCGTAAGAACAAATTCTTTATCTTTTCCTCTTTCTCCTACCTCCTGTAAGTTTGAATTTATATATTTGTGGCCAATTGGCGAAAACTTCCAAAGATTATATATATATATATATGTATATAAATTAAAACTTACAGGAGGTAGGAGAAAGAGATAAAGAATTCGTTCTTACGGGAACGTTTCAGACCGGTTGGTCCTTCGTCAGCTTTAGAAGCTGACTTCTACCATAAAAAAAGCCATAAAAAGTATGAATGAATTTGAGATCAATCTTACCTGGATTGTCTATTCTGCTTTTGGTCTTCCACAGCAAATATGTGAACAGTACCATGGTCACTGGATACGCAAAGCAGTGAAGAGTCACCATTGAAATTTATACTGAAAATGCAGACATCAAAGTGAGAAAATCATCACTGGCTACTGGCACTTAAAGAGAGAATAATCTTTCACTTGTATAATACACTACATATAAGTTCTTCAAAATGTACTGCCTAACATTGTATTGGTAATGCTAATGGCCAGTACTGTGGTAAATTAAATGAGAGGGAAGATAGCAAATGGTGTAACCTTATTAAAAACAATTAATGGTGAAACATAAATAGGAAAGACCTGTTCAAACACAACATTTACTTTTACACATGAATCCAGCATGGAATTAATTTCATAACAAACTAAGGGATCACAGCCAGAAGGTCTCAAAGCTAGAGCTATATAATGTTAACAGGAGATTTAAAATAACATTTTTCTTCATACATTAATAGTGAGGTCATTATGTCAGGATCGTGAGTGGAGGATTTTAAACTTGAATGAAATATAAACTTAATTACTATGCATTACTACAATAACAGGGTAGCTACAGACAAAAAAATATGAAATTCCAGGACTTCTCCGGGCTTTCCAGGCCAAAATTTTCATTTTTCCAGGTGAGAATATGGGATCTTTGGTGAGTGTGTATGCAAAAGAAGGCACAAGAATAGTAGCACCTCTCAATACACGCTCTATGGGGAAATAAAGTTTCCCAACAAACGCAGCACCGACACTATCACTCTAGGGGAAAATAAGCTTCCTTTTGGATGGCATATTCTTAGGCCTCAGCCACGATGAGGGCCATGAATTACTAGTACATAATCCGAGGAGAAACAAATATTCCATCTTCCTCAGGATGAGTGTACAGAATAGGACCTGAAAGTTTATTTTAGGGACATATTTAATTGCTGAACACTAAATAAGAGCTATAATACCTCATTAACGAAAGGTAATAAAAACTTCACACGCTGATAGTGCCTAAAATGGTACACCTCACTTATTACAAACAATCAGATTTTGACTAAGAAAAGCAAATTTCCAGGCTAATTCCTCATTTCTCATGACTTCTCCAGGTTTCCCAGGCCTGTAGCAACCCTAAATAAGGAAAATTCACAGTATTAATTTTTTGTGGAAAGGTACCAGAGTAAGACAAAGTGTGGGAGGAGGAAGGCTATTTTCCAGCATGAAGAAAAACTGGCCCAATTAGCGACGAAAATGGATAGAAATTTGCCGATATAAATCATATCACTAAATGAATTCTTACTGATTAAGAATTTGCAAAATGTTTTTATTGACTCAAAACTATTTTTCAAGACAAATTTACAGCAGGATAGCAACTTGGTAAAGAATGTATGCAACCCTCAATACAACTCCAACACAAATATTTTCCCGCTAAAGAGAGCAACAGAGGTAAAGGTTGAAAAAGATACACCACTTTGGTCACGAATTCAACAATAATTCCAATTATTTGGGAAATACCTTTTTCATATCTCATTAACTTTCTTCATGATAATATTGACTTAGCTCCATAACTTAAATGCATTACGCCACCTGCATTACATATTCACTCTCAATATATTTCTGCATATTATAACTATAAACAAGGAGCACAATAAAAACAGATGATTATTATTTAAAAGAGATTCATATGGAGGAAATCCAGGTTAACAGATAAGAGAGGTAATACGAGAGGATATGTGAATCACTGGCGTTATCTTTTATCACATTTTTAGTTCTGTTCAGGCATGGTCACTGAGAGTGCTCGATGGAGATTCAAATGAAAAACTGACTCTCTGGCTAACTACTCCTGTAGCACACTGTTACAAAACATGCTTTGAGTTGCCTTGCTTGTTCTTTGAGAACTTCGTTTTCAGTAATATGCTAAATTGGGAGAGATGTAGTTGCATTTTCACTGTCCATAAAATTACTAACATGTAAAACATTAATAATAAACCAAGCCTGCAGTAGGAATAACACACAGCATTTGCAAATATCAAGAGTCACTTTTTTGCATAAACTTGAGTGGGGAAGTGCATAATTAAGCTGTATGAGTGTTTTACCTGTACACATATCATCCTTTACACGTCCTTCCAAGAAATAAAAATTTCCACAAATATGAACTGCAGGCCATTTGGCCAAACAAGTACCATTTTTTGGCATATGCTTAGGGTCCTTCTCTTCCCTAACTTCTTTGAACCATAAATTAATAAAGAGTAAGGGTATTGTTCCGGCAACTTTTAAGTTATCTCCTGACTCAAACACAAAAGGGTTAACACATACATCGTTATGGGTCATTTATCATGCTGGAATATATTCTTCACGTGATTTGTCAGCTAACTATCCTCTTGGCCAATAAGTTCTAAAGCCAAAATATCAATAAATGCAAAACAGATGATGCTGCAGGAGTGAATATGTAGGTGTAACTGCCCTTCTCTCCCAGAAATACAAGGCTAATTGTCTATCATAAAACACTGATGGAAATATAATATCTATAAAATAAAAAGTCATATTATCTTCCAAAAGCTGGAAAACATACCAGTAAATTTGAGCTGCATTAACACCTCTTCTAAGCTCATTGATCATCATTCCAGAAGACGTGTCAAAAACTCGTATAAGTGTTCCCTTTAAGAAGAGAAAAATACAATAAAAACCACCATTCTGTAAGTATTAGCCCAGATCACTTATGTACCATGGCAGAAATTAAGTTTAAGTAACCTGTCTGTCGTGGAATTACATATTAGAATATTGATAAGCATACACTGATGACATTTCTAACAGCTGTTTTACACAAGGCACTTCATTACATTGTTAGATAAACAGAAATTGTGAGAATGTGAGCACAGAATTAGAGCATGAGCTAATTTTCTGATATCTCATTTATGCATTAGGACAGTCATTCCAGGATTCTCCACTTTAAATGATTATAACAACACATCCATCCCATAGATCAGCCTGAGCAGTAAAGTGCCTTGTATAAAATGCCTAAAGGAAGTGTAATAAATACATAACCCAAAGAGCATTGTGAAACATTCTATTTCTAGCAGCATTTGCCAGGGTACTGATGAGCATATATTTTTCCATTCCTAACATGTTCATTGAGATTTCTGTGGAAATTTCATCTCTCAAAGCTCCAAGTCTGTAAAATTTATCAGAGTATGCAAAGCAAGGGAATAGCAGAGGAAAAAAACCAGAACTTCTAAGAGATTATTCATAATGAGAAAGAAACTTGATGTATATGGGGGGAAAAGTTTCCCAACAAACGGAGTGCCACCACTATCGCTCTGGAGAAAAATCAGCTTCCTCTCTAATGGCATATTATTCCTAGGTCTCGGCAACGACGAGGGAAATACGAACACATTGAGGTGATGGACTCATCGTCAAAGCCAAGTGACGGATTACTGGCTGATTGCATTTCCCGAGCGTTATTCGTGCTGGCTTCCAAATTGAGGCACATTAGACAGCCTTGTATGCATTTTAAACGTATCATTTGACGCTCCCGCTCTCATTGTAGCTTCCTCTGCATTCTTTCTCTTTCCTCTCCTTTTCTTCTAGGTTTTGCTCCTACTCTCGCACTCTAGCAAGATCCTGAGATTCACCTGCTGTCCACTACCTTATAACCTGTGATACTTTACAGAACACCGCAGTGATAAGGGTTTCCTCTTTTAATCATGAACACAAACCTTTGTTCATTGCACATTTCAAACATGGTGGAGGATTTTCAATGAGTACGCATATAAATAACCTGCTAATGCACAAATACTAAATAATTAATAAATACGAAAATAAAAAGACAGTAAGTAAGAAATACATTACATTTTCCTTATGACTGATTGCCTTTTTGAAATGTTCAACTATTACTGAAGCTTCTAGGTGGAGTACTACGTATTGGCTTTCAATTATGTAACTGAGTTATCATATGTTACAGCATATTTAAAAAAACGTTTTATTGAAGGCATTTATTCAAGATGGAAGGGTTAATTTTTTAATACCGTAGTATTCATAAATTGAAATAATTCAGTAAATAAAATATTTCAGTATTTTAAATTAACTCAGTTTAAATAAACGCAAAGAGAATACATAAATTCTTGTTTGATGTACTGTAGACCAAATTATCTGTCAACTTCATAAAGAAATGAAAAGGAAACAAATTTTCCGGTCACTCAAAATTAAGATACATAGCAGAATCATGTTTTGGTGAACGGTTTAACTTATACTTTACTATTAATCAGTATTTATTTTCGCCCCCATCACAATCAATGACTCATTGAAATCTTTGTGTCATTGACCCTATTTAATATTGAAATAATGTAGGTCGCTGACCCAAAGATGCCCGTATCTCTCGGATGTGGGCTTTCAGTGTCTCTTGGCTACTTCCAATGGCAATCTGCCATTCCTCCACCATTAAGTAAAAATATTTTTTATTGGATTCAGGTACTGTGAAATTGGAGGACAGGGTTAAACTGTACTGTGCGAATGCTCCTCGAAAAATCTCCTGAGTTTAGCGCACTGTGGATGGGACAGTTGTCCCGAACAAATATTATTTCTTCACATTATGGTACTACTTCGTTTATGTATGGAAGTGGTGAAAATACAAAAGATTTGGACATAATCCTCAGACGTTATTCGAGGTGGTGTTCTCAACAGCAGTCCCAGCCCAGCAGCAGAAATAGCTCCCCAAAAACGCAGACATAGGTATATGCCCAGATCTATTTTTCCTAGTTGTTTTTGGGTGATACCTGACAAACAGGAGGAACATAATTTTTTCTAAATAGGGAAATGTTCTAAAAAGTACTATCAATTAATAAAGTCATATTGACCTACAATTGAGTGTTCTCAATTGCTAAAAATGTCCATAATCAACACTTCTGATTAGTCATTGATGAAAGTTACAATATTCCAATAGAATTCTAACCTCGCCGCTTAATTCGTTTCGCTTATTGCTGGCTTTCTTGCCGGACTGTAATTTCTCACACAGGCTTCAAGGAGGCAGTTTCTAACTATACAGCTGCTTTTAAGTGTAATGTCCTCTTTATCACAGCCGCTCCGCCAACAGTAATAGGATATTCAGCAGGATGTTAACGAATCCTGCCATCATCATCGCGAAATGTGTATCTTGGTCTCCGCTTCTTTGTCGTATTGCCATCGTCTCACCCCTCTCTGTAGCATTTTAGTCAGCAATATGCTGTTTCTATTTAAATCCATTGCCCTCGATATCTGAGCGAGAGTTGAGTCTACATCAACTGTCCATCGATTTATCCCCTCTCTCCTGGACTTAATGGAATTTTGTGAACATCTCTAGAAGTTATCACATAGAAAATAAAGTGTATTCAAAAGCAAATCCATTCAAATCCGCATTCCATCTAACCTACCGATCAACTGCCATGAACCATTTAGCAATAAGCTGCCTTTGGTCTTGCCTAAGGAGTTTTGCTCAAGGAAACTGTTTATCATTACCTGGTTTTGGTTGAGCTGTATGAGAGAGTTCAATGGAACATTACAAATGCATTCAAGGTTATCCAGCCAGCACGAAATATGCTCGGGGCAGGCGAGCGGCCGAGAATCCATCAGCGATTTGAACGATCAGTCAATCACCTTACTGCTTTTGAATTTCCCTCGTCGTGGCCTAGACTTCAGAATAATATGCTCTCAGAAAGGAAAGTGATATTCCCCCGAGAGCGATAGTGGCGACGCTCTGTTTGTAGGAAAACTTTGTTCCCCCATAGTAGATTTCCTTCTAAATTATTTTAAGTGGGAGTTCAGAATCTTTATTTCGTTTATGCCATTAGATAAACGAATTATTCATATTTTCATTTTTCCATAGAGAAAATTACTCTCAGTTGCCTGTTAAGAGGAGAAATAGCTAAAAAAAAGCCACAGAAGTAACTATGATTACATAATGAGAAGAACTTAACTATACCACCCAGAAAAAACTTTTGAAAACTATGTTTTATGTCCCAACAAATAATATTCGATGACTGTTGGTCAATAATGGTTTTTTCTATTTTATGAGAACGCTGGAATTTATGAGCCACCAGGTATTTTCAATCTCTTATGAAAGCATTTAACTTAATATTGCAGGTTGTTTCACACAAGCATACCTTTTCAGATGCGGTAGCTAATCTAGTCCCTTGTAAATTGAGTGCTATGCAAGACAGAGGTGCCTCATGAGCAGCAATATCAAGTGGAGCTCTTTCACCATCGGCAAGATCGACTACCTGAACATGACCAGCACGCCGTCCAGGAAAGGCCAACAACGAGTTATTACTACTTGGACAAAGTACACAAAGGCCTGAAAACAACAGAGATAATGGTTGAAATGTCGTTGAGTCCATATAAACTGAAACAAAACTACATAGGTTAATGGGGTACCTTTGGGATTTGTATTCGTTTCGAATACGTGCAACTGTTGTGGATTCTGCGTGAATGTGTACACTTTGATAACTCCTTCTAGTACTACCACAATGCGATCTCTTCTCAAGCGCACTCCTCTGACAGGGGCGTTAAAATCTAATCCAATAATTGGCTTTTTCTTCAGATCGTCCCAGACCATAACTAGGGAGAAACCAATTAGGTTAAGAAAATAAGGTTTTATGATAGTGGATTCATAGTCTTACGATTATGAGACGTGTGAAGGAATAAATTAAAGCATTAATGTTCAGAAAGTACTTGTGCGTTTCACTGTGACTTACCTCGATTGGTCGGGTACATCGGCCGGGGCCCACCTCCCACTAAAGCCAAATAATTACAGCGAAAAAGCATTTCTACATAGCTGAGGCCTCCTTCAGAAAAATTTTGTCTCTCTTTCTCTTTCAAAGGGTCACAATTGTAAACTCGAAACCCATCTTCCATTCCGCAAGCAAAGCAACCTATAAGTGAAATTAATGCCGCTATGATTTTAAAATTAAATTTTAATTCCAAAAATCTGTTGCTCAAATAAAACATTGAAGACCGTTAATTGTGTCATTCTACATTTATGCGTGATTAAGCGACTAACTTCAACAAAGGAAATGTGATGCACACAAATACTCGCAAAAGAATATTTACCTTGGTCTTGATTAAAGCCAGCGTACAACAGCCCATTTCCGTAGGTATTTGTAGACAAGAGATTCATTATTATTGAAAATAATCTAATTTTCTGGCTCAAATGTAAATAAAGCAGAAGTGATTCGTGTCAACAACCATTGCCAGACACTCGTGCCATCTCTTCTAAAATTTTGACAGGATGAAACGGATGAAATTACTACATGCGCTACGTGCCCCACCAGCGCCACGTAGCGGCCGTATGAGATTATCTTGCTGCTATCAACTATGTTGTGGTCCATTTTTTTCAACTTATTTCATGCATCTCATCGAGGATAAAAAAATGAAACAAGCCAAATGGCCCTTGGATCTGCAATGCTTGAATAAATTAACAATTTTGAAATTGGAACCCTGATGAAATTTCCGAAAGAGTCACGAGATTCCGCCCGACTTCTTTCAACAGAGCACGGTCGTACATGTTAGACATGAACATATATATACGTACATATATATGTTCATGATGTTGGAGAAATTAACATTTACTGCGACTGCATTGAAAATGCGATAAAACAAGGAAAAATGCAATGATTTAAATCTCACGGCAGCATAATGAACGAATGAATTCCATTCAAGCTACCAATTATAACGAAAAAAATGTCAGTGGAACATTCCCCGGATAAACCTTAGCCAATACTTCAGCCACAGCCCTACGAACAATCACGGCAAATATACTCTATTTTAAACTGATGGAGTTTACAATTGCAGCGATCACGAAATATGATAAGTTAAAGGTGAGCATTCGTCTCCACAGCGAAAACATGAATTTTCATGATGGGTGCACCCATCTTCCAACAGATATCAGCTGATTTATTTTTCGCGAAAACGAAACACATGTTTCGTTTTCGCGAAAAATAACTTAGCTGGCGAGACGAAAGCACACCTTTACCAATAAAAACCTGAAATCACATTTTTTTAATAAATACCTTTTTATTCAGGACCGTGATAATTATATAGTTGACAATTTTATCATTAAAACTTTTTTCATTTCGCCGATGTGGTCGTCACAGTTACGCACATAATTTTTTAGGCAACATTCGTTAAAGATATAGATGAAAATAAATCACGGAGTACGCCAAAGCCGTCGGCCTTGGATAAGCTATAGCCACTATAGCTTTATAAACGCCAGTGGACAAAAAGTCCGCAAAGAATTTTCATTATACTTATTATCGTACTCATTCTCCAGACTTTGCCGCTGTTCCTACATTGAATCCGCAAGTCTGAGCACCTAGCTTCACACCTCTTAGTTCTTGAATGATAATATTGATCTCTGGATTAATGAAGAAGTGTTATTTATGAGCATTTCATGAGCTTGGAAGTGACTCTTTGCCGCATAAAGCTTTTCATATATTTCAAGAATCGCGCCGCGTTGTTGAAAAAATTGAATAACTATGCTGTTAGAGCGAAATTTTGTAATGACCGATTCCGTCGTCTGTAAATTGCTCAATTTTGAGTTGACATATCGCATTCATAGGTACTACCCTAATTTATTCTGATTGCAATCACTATTTTTCACTCGATTGCTCATTCAGTTGATGGATCTCGTATGAAGAATCGACTTATTCCGTCACTAAACAGCAAAAATGATTTCAAGAAAATTCGATCTCTGCGACCCTTCCGTGATTCGAATAGCAAGAATCATCCATAAATGTCTTTGCTCACAATGCGTGTAAGATAGTAAATGCTTTATTAATAAGGTTAAAAATGCAGGCCCCTGAGGAAGAGAACGATTGGATCCTAGCTAAAAAAGGGATAAAATTACTGCTCAATAACAAGATTGAAGAAGCGGAGGGCCTCTTTTCGACACACAAAGATAACATCCAAATGGCAGCGGGATACTGTTTTGTGACGTTTATGGTAAATATTTGGAGAACTGCCATTTGAGTATCTCATGGCCCATTTTGCATTAATAATTTTTTATTTCAGAATGCATTGATGAGCTTTGAGGAGGAAAAGCTCCAAGTGTCTTTGCAGGCCTTGAGAGACATGGAAAAAAGATGTGCAAATGATATTGGTTGGCTTAAAAGCATGAGGAACAAAGTGTTTGGGAGCAGTAATTCGGTATCTATAATTTTATCTTGTTATTGCACTACCTTACTCATGCCACGAAGAATCTTTAATGGTAGTGAAGGCTTTGTATTCCATTATTTCTAGAATCAAAATGCGGCCGAACATCTTGAACAGCAAATAATTCTTGCCGATTCACAAGTGTGCGTTGCTCTGCTAACATTCCTTCAGCAAGATCTTTCCGGGTATGTGAAGGGGGGGTGGGTTTTGAGGAAAGCGTGGAAAGTATACCAGCATACTTATTCACAAATACTGCAGCTCTATCGGACAACTTGCAACAGCACCGAGGACGTGCCTGGTTTGTGATTATTTATATTTGCCTTTAATGAGTGCATTGAAGATGATTGTCGGATGTTGTGGCAATGGATGATTTGAGTATTTTGCTTACTATTACTTACTATATTACTATTACTCTTACTAAATTTATTGTTGCCGCATGATGACAAGCATTTATTTTCCCATATTAGGATCTCAATTTCCGTCCTGGAAAGTTATCTTGAAAAGGCCTAGTAATCCAAATCTGCTCAGTCCTACTGATTGGTCTGTCCCGTCCAATGGATGTTCTTCAGCCACATCCCCTACCACCCCAACCAGCCCATCGTCCGGAGGAATGAACGGTTTGCGCAGTCCGTTGTCATTATTTGCATCTTTTGGGTTTCAATCAGAGCCTTCAAATGAGTACGACAATTTCTATCTTGAATTAAATTTATCGTATTTTTAAGGTTCATTTTCTGTGTGCTCATATTATGTGAACAGCCATAATCATAGGTTTCTTTAGTAGTGGTGCAATGGCTGGTTATACTCAGGTAAAAATTTCTCCCTTGAAACTAAACTGAAATAGGGCTGAAACACCCTTGAATCACACTGCCTTGTTTCTCCGCTGAAACTGCCTTGAAATCGAAACAAAACCAAGGGAGTTTGGAAGTGGGGTAGCAGCAGGTAAGGTGTGCAAGAAAATTGTGGCTTGCAACTGCACTGGCACATAATCCACACACCCTTGTAAATATATAATGAGCTGGCACACCCTTGCTGCCTAATGAGCTGGCACTCCCTTGCTTTCTCCACTGAAACTCCCTTGCCTACGACACTGAAACTCACTTGCTCACTCCCTTGCCCTCTCCCTCCTAAAATAAAAAAAAGGAAATTTGCATTTTAAAGACCATGAATGTTCATACTACGCAATGGCATGCTTAAATGTACTTAATTATCCTACGTTATCCTACCTAACTATATGGTATCTATTTCGCTCTACACACATTTTCTTGCACCCGACACTGAAAACTCTACGCCAAGAAAGCCCTATGTATGTGGTCGCTTCTGTGGGTTAATGTAACTTCGAGAACTAATTTTTAAATGGCAATTCCATGATAGTCTGAGGAAATACCATTACATCATGATAATAGTTATGTTGCATTAATTAATTAAAACCTATATTGCCACATAGTATGAATATTAATGCAATATTACTGAGAATGAACAAGATTTTTTCCAATTCCCTCACGTTTGTTCACGTTTAAATCAAGAATTGGCTAAGGACACATGCATAAACTACGTTAACAACTTAAGGGGGGGGGGGTCACCTTAAAACCTACGGTGCGTATTGAGGGGAAGGGGGGCGGGGGGTTCTCTCAAAGTAACGTAGCTGTTACAATCTGCCTGTTTATGTTTCTTGTCAACATCGTGCCGACAATACTACTGAGTTTAACATTATGAAGGGCACGTGGGGTGTTTATTAAACCCCAAGCTTCTAATATAACTCAATGTAACTGAACTATTGCTTCTACAATGCTGCAAGACTTCATACCATTAAATTGCTTGCATTTTAACCTTCTCGGGGGTTAAATAGCGACCTTGTGACAACACTTTTCAAGGCAATAGCGTAGCCAGGAGGAGGGCTGGGGGGGCACTCTTAAGTCCCAAATACCTATAAATAAATGTGTATAATATGTTGTCAATTGTCATATTATGTACAAACCTATCTGCCGATTGCATCACCAAAATTTGTAAAATTTATTAAACTCATTAATTTAAGAGTCGGTGCCCCCTAAACATTTTCTGCCCTCCCCTAAAAAATTTCTGCCCCTCCTAGACCCAAAACATGCTACGATATTGAATGTGGGGAGGGAAGAGAACTAAGTGGATGAGCAGAGCACCTTGCGCCGTGATTCACGGTTGATTTTTCGAATTTAAAAGTGAATATTACTTGTTCTAATTGAGATTAGATAGTTCTATTAGGTATATCTAGTTTGTCTACTATAGGTATTTGTCTTATTTCAACCTATCCCTAAAAATAAACTCACTCAATACCTGAGAAAATATTTTTGAATTGAAAGTTTCATTTGTTGAGACAACGTTACATGTTGGGGGAAGGGGGGTTTGGGAAAAATACTATGGTTGTCATTGAAGGGGGATAGGGGGTAAAAAATCACTGAAAATGGTAACGTAGTTTATGCACGCCCCTAACTTGAAAAAAGGTTGAAAGGAGAAAATTGTTGAAAGTACGAGCAAACACATACAAATAATATAATGTATAATAGAAAACGCAAAACTCTTAGTGAAGTGTTTACTGGCTGAACTAGTCTCTCCAATTCATTTGCAAGCTTCCGATTTTTGCCAAAATTTCGGGTGAAGGAGGGACCACATGTTAAACACACAGGGTAGATGCTTCTTATAATTCTTGTTACTGAATGGATCATTGAGCACAAAAGCAAAAAAGCCCTTGGCCTGAAAGAACAAGAGGGGATTTCTTCGGGAAACACCCGAACTCTTGAGTCTGAGCCTCGGCATTGAAGGGGACCGAACCCTTCACGGAGGGTAGTTTATGGCACCAACTGACCAGTCACACTATAGTTTATAACTTCTATAATTTACACATATATCGAAGAAATATGTTCGTCTTTGTGTTGCACTAGTCACGCTGATAAAAATGTTTTTTTCATCGCAGTTATACGATAGATATTAACCAATTTACGTGCTTTAGTAATATAATGTACATTTAACTACCTTGGTTTACTAAAGCACATAAAATGGTTAATATCTATGGTATAACTGCGATGATAAAACCTTATTCATCAGTGTGACTAGTTCAACACAAAGATGAACATAATTTTGTGATTTATGTTTAACTTTTAGAAGTTATAAACTATAGTGTGACTGGTCAGTTGCTGCCATAAACTGCCTGTGGTGAAGGGCTGGGTCGCTTTAACCGCGAGGCTTGGACTCCGAGAGTGGCCTGATCTGGGCCAACTGTGCAGTTCAGTGGCAGTGGAGCACTCATGCAGCAAGAGAGAAGCAGTTCAGTTAGGTTGGGAGTGGGGATACCTGAATACTGCAGCAGCTGAGTGGCAAGGCAATAAAATGATGTGACAAGGGAGAAGCAGTGGAGTTTAAAAGGATGGCCTGACCTGGGCCAACTGTTCAGTTCAGTGGCAGTGGTGCATTCACGCAGCAAGAGAGAAGCAGCTGTATTTGAATGGAGTAGCAAAGGAGTATTGCAGTGGAGTTTCAGTTGACCACAGATTTTCTTGTTGAGGCCAAGGCAGTGCAGTCCAGTTGCAAGGTAGTTTCAAGCCAGTTTTCACCCATACAGTGGAGTTTCAGTCCAGAATCTGTTGAGTTTCTAGGGAGAAATATTTACTTGAGTAGAACCTCCTCATTACCACTGTTGGATTTGATGTCCATCAGCGGATAGGGAAGCATTCAAAACAAAAACATGAAATCAGAAGGATGCGAAAAGAAAATATATAGGTATCTCATTGGTTATATTAGTATGTAATTGTACACTAAAGCTAATTAACCACGTCATTGATTGATTGATATCTCCATAATGGTAGCCCTGTGCCCAGCATGACAATTTCCATGAGAAAATATCTACCTGGTCTAGGGATCATACCATGGACCTTTGCCAAGTGTACATAAACCTCTTGAATCCGTCAAATGGTATCATGGGAATTATGAAGCCTTGGTAGTATTTGTAGTCTGCACATTGATCCAACTGGCCAAAGATATGTTATATGATTTTCAGTCCAGGTAAATTTTTACTCATTGCAATCGTCCTTGTATTTCATCACTGTAATTTACTGGGATGAAAACCATCATAGCTGTGTGCAGCTGTTTCTGTCTGTGCTCATGGTACCTACCTTGCAAGTACTTTTTTGAATTTTGTCAGGACTCGTAATAACGGACTTCTACTGTGTATTGAAACTGGAAGTAAGTGGATATGTTATATCTATGTATGTATTGTAAGAATTAAATGTGACAGAATTTTTGACTAGCTTACTTAAGAAATTCAGGACATTTTCATATATTTTTAAAATTCAGAGTTTTTTTATATGCCAAAAATCAGGGTAATCCTGTTTTTCAGGACCTATGGTAACCCTCCTTATGCCATAATAGCATGAACACTTGCCAAGTCAAGGGTCGAGCAAAAATTGCTGAAGTGTATACTTACACAGTTCTTCTTTTCTATTGTTCTATAACCTCAAAACCATATGCATTTGCATTGGAATAGAACACGATACTCAAGAAGATTCAAGATGCTTTAAATAAGGAAATATGTAGTTCAATCATGTCAATGAGAAACCCTGCAAAGCATAGTAACGCCTATGAATAATGTGATTTTTCCTCCTGGAAAAATTCGCCCTCTCCTTGATTTTGAAAGTAGAAAACCATTAACCACCCTGATTATTTCATAAAATTGTGTTTCAAAATTGGCAATCTGTCTCACCATTTCCATAAATTCCACTCAGTATTTGGGCTTCAAGAGTTCAGCTTACGTGAAGAATCATTGGTGTTCAAAAATGAGGCTTGAAGTGTTGCTATTCACATTCTTTGATCTGATTAAAAATGACATTTTTTTCATTGCCGAATGAGAATATCTTGCTTCATGTGTATTTTGGCTTGAGTGATCAATTGATATTCACGAATACTTGACCAAAATTATTTCTTCGTGAACTTAAATGATTGTTTTGTAATGTTCAAAGTGAATTTATGTTTTGTGTAGGCATGTTAAGGATCAATTTAGCAGCCCTTGGCATAAGTTGCTTTTCTCACTTATGGTCTCTTTCTTCATGATAAGTCGCCAGAAGCTGGTTTATTTCAGTTATTAACTAGTCTGCAAAGTCTCCTTTCTCATCGTTTTCTTGCTTATAGTATATCTTTTTATCTTTCTCCCGGGCTGAAGGTCTTATTCATTTGGTTCTCCACATTTATCTGTATGACCCAGGTTGCATCACGTCACAACATCATCAGGATGATAAGGACACCTAATATTGAATAATGAGACCCTGGATATGCTACTTAAGGGGGGAACCTTCTTTAGGGGGTCCAAAATATTGATTTTTTTAAAATTGTTTTAATCAATAGAAGTATTTTTTGGGAATATCCTCTAACAGTTTCTTGATAAAATCCACGTTACTTAACGAGCCAGAGTAATTGAGAGCATCATAGGGCAAACATAGGTACTCACTGCCAGAAAGGGTGGCAGTCTTGTCCTCCCTTGTCTTCTTGGAGAGGAAATCGGGTCCATACATGCTCTGACTAGAAGAGCTATGTCAGCACCTTTGCATTTGCATGTTATTGTTGTGTTTGTCAAGTACTAGAGCAGCCAAGTCATCTCAAAGCTGACACCATAAGGGTGGAGGGAGTGAAGTGGTAAGGATAAAGAAGATCCAAAATAAGTTGCCTTACTCGAATGCATAAGGCCAGTTGAACTCAGAGATTTTTGTTGTGAAGATGTTTGTACTTGGCAAAATGGTATTTATCCAAAAGATAAACTTCCTTACTCTGGGTGAACTTAAATAATTGTGAAAAAATTGCATAACAGTACTTTTAGCAACAAAGTTTGCAGAAATTTATTGTGATAATGGTAACATATATTTTGCAAAGTCAAATAAATTGTTAACTTTTTGCTTTTATGTGATTATTTTAGTTCAACCAGTAGTTCATTACACAGGGTGGCCACTCTGTCGGGAAACCCGGGAAAAAGTCTGGAATTAGAAGCTATGTATCGGGAAAAATCCGGTAAAAAGCCAGGAATTTCCTCGTCACCAGGAAAACGTTTAACTCCAGTCCCGGCATTGGTCGCGCTGTGATATTTTCCCAGTAGTTTGTATAATAATGTGCTCCATCTTACGAGGACTTAGCAAATCCAGTTAATTTTCCAGGTATTCTTTGCACATACTTTTTACTTTGCATCGCAATGTCCACAGTTCATTCACTCTAAGCATGTGGCGAGTAAGGTGCTCCTACATTTAGTTCGTTTTCCTCGACCATAGCACGAGCACTGACAATACTCCATTCGGTCATTTTGACCAGGGCGAGAGCAACTGCGTTGACAAAAGTACGTTAAGGGATATATTTTAAACTATAAGTAGATGTAATACTCTTAACCTGTAGATAAACCTTTAATGTACTTAAGGTAGTATCACGGGCATAATTTGAGCAAATATTACGTTTTTACTTGCAACATATATTCTATATTTGAGTCTGAGTTTTCCTGAGGAGCCTAGACAGGGGCAAGGGAGAAAAATCTGGTGAAGATTAAGGCTTTGACTTTGATCCAAAAATATAAGTTATTTTTACTACAAGCATTTTGCGTGAAAGGCAAGTTAATGCATAACTGAAATATTGTTATTGCACTGGGTTTTTTTTACTAAAATTTTCATTTTATCCAGCGGAATTTTATTCTAAGGAACCAAGATGGATCCGTACGAGGAAAATCAGGCGAAAATTTTGGAAATGATTCGGTCCATGTCTGATGAGGAAGTGCCAGAGTTGGACGAGGACGATGACAGTGGTTCCGATGAAGTGCATGACTCAAATAACAATTCTGACACCAACCAGAGTGGTGAAGACCTCTCACCCGTAGATGGTTGTGAGGATACTATGATTTTTTATCTAGGTAGGGACAAAAAGACTAAATTGTCCCAGAAACGCCCTTCTAGTACAAGAACTCAAGCTCAAAACATTGTAACTTGTTTGCCTGGAGTTTGTTCCTCAGCCAAAAGTGCAGAAAAATCTTTAGAGTGATGGTCAATGTTTTTTTTCTGATTGCATGGTCGAACATATCACAAAATACATAAGATTATGCATTCAAAGTATGAAAACTAAATTTGTCAGGGAGAAGGACGCTACCCAGATGAAAATGTTTGCTTTCCATAACCTTTCCATAGTGAATGGAAAGGAAACGGAAAGGAACTTTGCTTTCAGATTCCCTTCCATTGCTCTCTGGTTGGCTTGCCTTGTGGAGGGTTGCTTTCCATTTGCTCTCCATTTCTTTTCCTCTACCTGGTTGCTTTCTTATTCTTTTCCTCTGCTTTTTGAGTGTGATTCTTCAGTATGAATGAGTAAATTTGTACTCTGGAACATAATCCTACTGTCAAAAGGAAACATTTGAATTGTAACTGCATGCATGGTTATACCACCCACATAACATGCAAGCTTGATTCAAGCTGGATTTCGGCTTGATTCAGGGACTTGATTTCTGCTGGAATTGGAAAACTTGATTGTATCAAGCATTAAATACATATATTTTGATTTCAGTGCCTGCGGCAAGCTTGATTCCCACTCGATTTTTACTCAAATAAATGTCTCACTTAATTCAAACTGGAATTTTAGGCTTAATTCCAGCTTAAAGCACCAAGTTTTATTTCTGCTGGCTTATGGCTTTTGTTTGCATGTATGATAAAAACACAGCAAGCACTCTTTTTCCACTTTTACAAAAACTGTTTGCTAGTGTGCATGGTCTGATTTTCGAAAAAAAATAACCTCATTAAATTCCCTGTAAAAACCTTATGAGAGCTGTTGGCCAAGGGGTAAGTTGGTGGGCCACCAGTCTGAGGATGTCGCATCTGACACAGGTTCAAATCCAACTCTTGCTGTATTTTTTTTAATGCACCGGCTAGAATCCAACATATAATCCATATAATATAATAAATATATCCATAATAAATACATCCATATATGTATATGCATTATATGGATATATCCATAGAATGCATATTCAATATTATGTTCATAAAAATGTAGTGCATTTAACTCTTGTAGGGTGTGTGTATAACTATCAAAATTAGAACATCATACAAAAAATGTATTTAGATAAATGGCCCTGAAAGCCTGGAATTTAGTCATTATGAGAGGGGAGCTTTTTATTTATAAATACAGAGAGGAAAGAAAACAGAAGGGATCAAATTTAAATTTGGAAAGTATAAGGAAAGCAAAGGGAAAGTATCACTTTGCTTACCTTTTACTTTCCGTGTGCTCCAATGGAAGTCTATCGGAAAGTAACATTCGTAGTCGAAAAATTGGAAAGCAAAATCTTTTTCATCTGGGTAGAGATGCTTCAGCCAACGAAGTGCACTTTTTGGTTAGCTGTACAAATAGCTAAAGGAGCATGAAAAATTCTCATCAAAATATGGACGATTTGTACAGTTCAGATGGAACTGGTGCTGACGTATTCCTTGCCACTATGTTAAACCATAGGTTGTGTTTTCTTTTGTGATGTCTCGGATTCGATGGCATGAGAGATCGAGTGACACGAAAAAGGCTCGACAGGCTGGCTCCAGTTCGGGAAATGTTCACAGATTTAGTCTCTGCTTGTAAAAATAATTTCACAATGAGTCACCATGCGACGATTGAAGAAATGCTGTAGAGCTTCAGAGGGCATTGTGCATTTAGAGTTTATATGAGAAAGAAACGGGCCCAGTTTGGCTTAAAAATGAATTCACTGGTCGATGTCCAGAACTTCTCTATTTCTAATATGGAAAAAATATCCTGGTAAATAGCCAGATGGCCCTTTCAAGTATTCTAATACACCGTTTGATATTGTGTGCCGCTTAGTATCACAAATCTCGGGGACTGGGTGCATCATAACTGTGGATAACTCTGACACCCGGTGGATAACCCGTGGGAATTTCTACCAGAAGATTCACCAGGAAAGCTTGAAATCAGACTTAAGCTGGGGAGTATCTGTATCAACATTGACTGATTTAAATCTTGTGTATAACAGTTAACTCACAAGTAACATAAAATTTTAGCATTTATACAAATGCCCAGCATTTTTCCCTTTCTATAGAACGGGGACTTGTGACTATTCAGCGAATTGTGTTGTTTAGAAGATTACGTAAAATCTCTATAATTGTAGTTTGTTTTAATGTATTTTGTAGATTTCGCAATCTTTTGTTCACTGTCACATTAAAATCGATTCGTAAGCATGTGCATTAGTTTCATTTGCGGAATTGAATTATTATTTAATAATTCATGTTGGGAAGAGAGAACCATATTCTGAACCATGGTGAAATAAAAATGTCTGAAAACCAATGAACTATTTGAAGTAAAGCCTGATAATGAGCATTGATAATGGTCCGTATGTGCCATTAGAATTTACCGTTTGAAAATCTTCCGGATCCTCCCTTGCATCCGAAGTTTATAATACCAAAGAAAACCAGAGGGGCGTTCCAGTTGCCACTAGCGATTCATTCACCAAAGGACACGCTCCGTCCCATCACTTGCGAATGCTATTTATAAAATAATGTAGGTGTATGATGGTATGGGCACGAAAGTGAACATCTAATGTCCAATATTCAAAATGCGAAGAATCCTTGATAGAAACGTATTGTGACAAACGAGTTCGCGTACACATATCAGATAGAGCAAGGATATCTCAGAGTCGAGGGCGACGTAGGAACGAGTAGATTTTTTTGTTGGAAACGACGCAAGAAGGGAGGGTTGAATCTGGAAAATAATCACACTTAATCATGGGTCCGACATAGATTTGAACATATTTATTACTTCAATTAAAGAAACAAGACAAAGTATGAGAATAAACAGCGATGGGGAAGCAGCACTTGGGAAAGGAAGTTAGTGGGGATGGAAACGGTTGACAACTTGCGTGTGAAATACAAAGAAACAACGTGGTCATAAAAATAAACTGATACTGTGGAAAATTTAACAAACATCTGCAGGGTTTAAAAAAGTCCTCTGCCGCAACAGGTGCGTTGAACACTAAATTGTTCCAAGATGACAACGGGGGAAGGGGTTGGACGAAGGGGTTGGGGGAAGGGGACGAAGGTTGAATGGGAGCAGGGTGGAGCCGATGGCTTCGAATGGGGCAAAACACATGGGTGGAATGATCGCAGGCTTTCCCGGCGTATAGAATTGTGGAAGGTTACTCGGGATTTCCACCGGGTCAGGTTCTCCAACTCCATCTCGGCCGACGTTTCGATGAACGAGTTGTCCATGCCCTGATGACGATGGACAACTCGTTCATCGAAACGTCGGCCGAGATGGAGTTGGAGAACCTGACCTGGTGGAAATCCCGAGTAACCTTCCATAACATGGGTGGAATCTCCCACCACACCTTTCGTTGAGTGACTTCCGACGAACGGGACAGGTGACGTTGTCAGACAAAACTCACGAGTACTCGCGTCAGCTTTCGTTGAGTGAGAACAGTCCTCTGCCTCGATGGGGATTCCCTCGGTGGATGATAGCAGGTGATCAGTCATGGACCGCTAGATGAGTTCTGGTGAAGAAATGGCTGCCAAAAATGCAGCGTCTCTGATGAAATGGAATGGTCAATGGCCAGAGCCTGAAGTGCTGCGTCTCCAAATAATGAAGTGCTCCAGTGGCCAGAGCGTGAGGTCTGCGGGAGCTAACTGGAGCTTTAGGTACTCAGCTGGTGTCAGAGAGTTTCTGTCTCCACGAACATCTGTCAGTCTCACCGGTTCATCGCCGGGAGAGGGGAAGGGAGGGGAGGGCAATGGCTTCTGATAACAGCCGATAACAACTCGCCCATGCAGGCTGGCGACGCACTTGCTCTTGGAATAGCGCGCGGGGTTCAAACACTTCGCGCACACACACATCGACACTTTTATAAAACAGACATAACCAATTAACACTCAATAATTCAATAAAGGGGGAGGGACAAAACGTGGGTGAGTGCTTCTCACCAATCGGGAGAAAAAAGGGTGAAGCGCTGCCGTTAAGGCATGGAATGAGTAGTTCACACATGACGCTTCTAGGTCACCCTATTAATGTGCTAATCAATGAAATGAAATCATCTTTTAAGGCAAGTGTATATGTTCCCATGACCAACTGTGGCAATTTGTCTCACCAGCTACGATAGTTATATGCAACAGAAATTTAAGAGAAAAATTCTAACAAAATGATCAATTTATAGATTTTTGCTGCACCTAAGCATCGGGATGGTCGAGATCATTTTATTTACTTAATTTTTGGCCCAATCATTTTAAGGTTAAGCGTATATTGCCTAATCGAACATAAAAACAAATTAATAAACGGAAGAAACTAATGGCAGATTCCTGCAATTTAATGTGTGCATGTTGGCATATGGTGAAACGTATTGATGTAGAGATATATTTCATGAGAAACCCTCTACATCTTACAATTTTTATCTACATGCTAGAAATGCACTGAATTCTAGGTCAATCATTACCAATTTTGTCTCTTATCTCCATGTAATGTGTAGAATAGAAAACTTATAGAAACTGATGACAAAACCACCTTTGTTATTTCCACAAACTTTCTTACGCAAGAAAGTTTGTGGAAATAACAAAGGTGGTTTTGTCATCAGTTTCTATAAGTTTTCTATTCTACACATTACATGGAGATAAGAGACAAAATTGGTAATGATTGACCTAGAATTCAGTGCATTTCTAGCATGTAGATAAAAATTGTACAAAGAAAGTTTGTGGAAATAACAAAGGTGGTTTTCTCATCATGGATATCCATAATTTCCACGAGGTCAGGCCTGAGATCATCAGTTTTATGTATAGAAACTGATTGCGAAAAAACCGGGAAAAAATCAGAAATATACTGGGGAAAACTGGGAAAAAGTCGGGAATTTTATTTCTGCAACTGAGTGGTCACCCTGATTACACATATGCTACTAAAATATAGATTTCTTTGGATTCAAATTGATAGGAGGACTGAGATCGTGTCGACAGTAGAGATATGCTCCAGTGCCAGGGTGCCAAAATAGAGATTCAATTTTTTAAATAAAAAAATAATGTATTTTTGTGTTAAAAATTTATGTAAGTACATGCATTTCATCACTGATCCAAAAAACCAACAATCCAAAAATTTTTGTACTTTAAAATTTTGTTTTACTGAAAAAAAATCTAAAAATATTGTTCATTTTGGGCCACCTAAATTAGCTAGGTTTCCCCCTTCATATACCACCATCAATACAGTCAATACCATCATTTTTACTTTTTGGTTTATTTAAATGGAAGCAGAAAATTCTTTACTAATTTGGCTTGTGTTGTGCAATTTTACCTAAAGGTACATTTTTATGAGAATCCTGTTTTTAAATAAATATTGGTCTCCATTCAGTCTCTTCTGTGACATCCAAGTCTCTTTTGATGGATTTTTGTCCTCTTACTTAGTGACTATTCAGAGGCAAGGCCTAGCCACATTGACACACCGGTTCCCGTAAGATCACCGAAGTTAAGCAATCTTGGGCCTGGACGGTGGTTGGATGGGTGACCATACATACCATCACCATGGCGCTCTTGTCCCCTGTCTGCATGTGGCAAACAGGCATGGGGTTGGCGCAATGGACCAAGAAGGTCTAAGTGCCCAGACTTCTGTCTAAGGCCTCCCCTACATTCAATCTATCTATCTAGTGACTATTCTCAATTATTATAATGCTCTTGACCACTATGAGGCCTGATTTAGTGATAATCCTAATTCTTAAGTATGTAGTAGGAATAAATGGTATTATGAATAGAGAAATAATCCTTCTAAGAAGTGCCTCAAAAGGATGTGGCAGACAAGCACTTGTTACTTAGTTATAACACGTACATACTAGTTACTATCACAATTCACGAGTCTTTGTTTAGCCCTGTAAGAAAGTGTCTAGGATGTGGAAAATATTGAATGGCATATTTTGTGCTGTTTTTCTGCCCGTGCTGTGTAATTTAATGAATTCATTTCAGCAACTTGCCATTGTATTTTGGTAATACAACCCCACTAACACATCTCTGAATTGTTCTTGCAGTATTCCGCCCAATGTAGTATCCCGTCTCATGGCAGCAGTTAGCTTTGGATATGGTATTTTTCAACTTTGCATCTCCCTTCTGCCACCATCTTTGCTGCGCTTGATCCATTTTTTGGGTTTTGAAGGAGACCGTCAAGTTGGGATATCTGCCCTGATGTTTGCTCGCCAGGGACAGGATATGAGAGCTCCTCTTGCCACGTGAGTTCATCTTCTGCTGGAAGCAATAAGTTAGTTTGGTGGATGACCTTATGAAAGTAGGTAGAGTGATTATTTTGAGTTGAGTCGAGTACTCTGGGACATTTGACTGAAAAAATAAGTTTTTAGGCAGTAAATTTACCTTCAGGAATTAAAATGATAGCAGCTTTAACTTACATATATGCATTTATTACTAGCAACATTTCCAATATGTGGGGTGGTTTTAACATTTTTGCTAGTACCTTTTCCCATGTAATTACAAAGATTTTAATTTTTCTGCTGTATTTTACTTATAATAGTCTTATATTGTACATAGTTTAATAGAAGATATTCATGTACTACTATCTTATTGCTCTTTTATTACAATTTCATACCCTTGAATTGGGGTTAGGTTATTGTGACTCCCATGTGGGGCGGAATACAAAACGATTTTTTCTCTGATCAGAAAGCATTGAAAGGTATCAGCTTTAAATTAGTATGAGGTGATATTCTTGACTTAGAATCCTTATTTATCTAATTTTTGCCTCCCATTCTTTTAGTGCTACATATTTTCAAATATTTAGCTAGAATAGACTGCTTGAAAAATGTATTTCATGTTGGAAATAAATTCACTACAAGTACATTTGATATTTGTTGCATTGATGGGTAAAATAATTTTGTGCAAATGATTTTTCAAAGTAATTGCTTATTTCAGTCATTTCTCTTTCTTATGAACAACTTTGCTATCCTTCCGTGCAGTGGCAGATTTTGTTACCTACAGCCCAAAAAATGTATTTAAAATATTTTTTTTCATATGAAACTTCAACGTTTACAGAAAAGCTAAAGTGTATACTAGAAGTATATGGAAAAAAATTTAGTTCTGTTGTATATTTTTCATGTATGTAAAGAGGTAAAATCAAGTATAATTTAGATGGAAAAACAGAGCTCTACATATATAAACTACTGTTACAAAGGCAGTATATGGACTGCTGAAGATCATAAACATATACATTCATACATATTTTGTACGACTTCAATTGGAGCAGATCATTTCACATGTTTAATAATACATTTATTGCCCATTGGACTTGCTACTTGTTTTTCTCTCTCCTATGCAGATCAGATTAAGTTGCAAAATTTCTATTTTGTCATATTTGTTGCTATATTATATCATGGGTGTAAAGTGCAAGTTCATCGATTAGAAGTGTAGTCCTGGGTAATTACATTTTACTGCAATTAAGAGGCTATTCCTTTCTCAAGACTATGATATGAGTAATTTGGCACAAAGCATGGAAGAGTTTCAAAAAAGGATAAAATTTAATAGCCCTAAGAATTGGGAATAGAAGTTAATTTGATCATAAGTATCATATTTACTGCACATATAACAGGATATTAGCTACGGGGCCTCAAGAAAAGCCTCAGTCAGTAAATGTTGTAATTTTGATCCATGTACCTAGTTCCTTCAGTTTTTTTAAAGAATCCCTGCAAATGTCATTATTCTGGGGGTCTATTTGAGTTCCATTGTGCATGCTAAGTACTTATGGCTAAAGCTTTGTAGTAAAATCGGCAAATTTATATTTCATGCATATGACATTGGTGTGTAATTATTTATTATTTTCATTTATAAAACCATAGATTTATATTGAAACAAATATTTATTCCTTAATTTATTTTGAAATGTGCTTTTAAGATGGTAGTGCATGTTGTATTCTTGCTCTGGATGGAAGTGGGAATTTTTATTTACTTCACTGATTCATTTCCTGCTCTTTCATTGTGCTATATTTTTTATATCATTGAAATTGCTCTACCACTTAAATTGTAATCAAGTATTCAGGATTTCTGGACTTTGATAAAATGGATGTTGTATTCAATGCATTTAATACAGGTGTAGCATAACTTGTTGGCACATACTTGTAAAGGACATGACAAAAAAGAGAGGTAAGCATACAGGTTATGTGGAATGAACCAGCTGAGTCTACCTCCAGAGGTCCCTTCGGTACCTTTGCCAGCTAATCAACGCTTGATTCACCCTCAGTGACCTCTAATTCTGTACTTGTGAGTGCCACCAAGTTTTGCTATACCTATACCATAATTGGTAAGAGTACTTGGAATTTTTTTTCATTGGTTTATTCCTATTCAAACCTATCATTCTGCACATTTTTTGTAATCTTCGTAAAATGATAATTTTTTAATGTACTTAAAATTTTATCATACCTTACTACTTGAGGTTTCACTATCACACATGTATAGTTGGTTGAGAAATAAGTAGGGATGCGACAACCAGTTCTTTAGGTTTATAGTTTTACCAGTTCTCACCACAACCGAAAGAACCAGAACTGGCTTAAAAACTGGTTCTTAGCTTCCATTCATTAGTTTTTATTAGGATCTGTAAAATTTATTTTGGCATGAGGCAATGCAGATGAATTTTATTTTACCACCAGAAACCTCATCTATGCCATAAATCCTTCTTCATGTCTCCACAAAATCTCATAACTCTGAAAAATTACATAAGTGTACATAGATAGCCTAAGTTAGAAAAATTACCTTTGCCATAAATTTGTCTTCATAATAAGTAAAAACAGAACCATACCCTACTGCTAATTTCTCGGCTGAGGCGATGTCTTCTCACCAAACTCAGTGGCTGTATTCATGTATTGTCCCCTGGGGAAGAAGATTTTTGTGATACAATGAAAGTTCTTTAGCAGTACATATTAATACTCAAATAACATTTGGTTAACTCTGAAATTATTTTTGCTGCCCAATTAGTAAAGAGAAAAAGTACTAATCTTTAGGAAGGGCAGTCTGGTGTAGGTATTTTTTATGGTAAGGGAAAGGCCTTTCTTTGACTCTAGGATGGACTAAATACCCATGCTAATCCAGACTATATGGGGTGAGAGGTAGTTTAGATTTGGCACTCCACATTATCTGGGGATTTCATAAAAATAACACGTATGGAGTAACTGTGGAAACCTTCTGTATCTGACAACTTTTAATCACTTTCCATGACGTAGGAGGTCCTTTTGATTAAAAATGGTGTCTTAAATATGACAGTCATTCATAAAGAAGATATATTACGTGATATTTCTGATAAGTTAATGAAAATTTTAAATTTTCAGATACTAATTTACAAAACCTTGGTAAAGTGTTCTTAGCCATCATAAATAGAGTACATTCTATTTCTATGCTATAATGATAGTAAAAAAATAATTTTATTAATTCAAATAAAAACCTTAATTAATGCCATAAACATATGAACTTACAATGTGCCAGTCAGTCGATTACTATGTATTCATATTGTATCACCGACAGTCATAACTTTTCTCCTTGGATTCACATTCTAAAGTCTCTGTAGAGTTGTGATTTTAATAACTTTTCTCATATCGAACTGAAAATAACCTTTTTTGATACTCAAGGTAAAAAATATTGATCATGGAAAGTATCCACCATTTTGTAATGCGGGTAAGAAACACAAATATTACTTGTAGTGAAAAATAAATAACATTAATCTAAGGTGAATAAATTGTTTTATACAAATTCTTATTTTTATCTGCTCATATGAAAGTGTAAGAAGTTATGCAAAGGATAATGTTCTAGTGAAAGCAGCGAAATACTCTTTTTGAAACTCTACTCCTTGATCTACTGGATTGCTGCTTTGAAGTTGAATCACATAAGTTACTCAGGAGTTCCACAAAATTTTGGTTGGCATAAAATGCTGTAAAAATAATTATTTCTGCATTCCCTAGTTAGCCCTTATTTTACGGATTTAAATTCCCGCAATGGGCACTGTCAGCCGGATCTAAGTTTGAGCATTCAAATAAATTGTATAGGTTAAAATATCAAATCCAGACTCATGGCCTATGGACCCCACATTCCAGTGTACATTAAAGTGTGCACTTGTCCTTTAAAGGTTGAACAGTCATATGAATGAAATTTTACTTTTGGTTCTTTGTGGTTCTCAGTTAAAGTTCTTTGTTCTCCACTAAATGACTACTTAATTTTTATTATGTGAATAACTTTAACTGTCCCCTAAACCTCTTCAAAAGTTAAAAATATTATTTTATTCACAGTTTTTGTTGCAATGGAAAAACCTATGAGGCATTGATTTCATCAAACTACAATTTTAAAGTAAAAATATTTTTGATGCTATTACAATTTATAATTTTTTAAATAATACCATTTGCTGCTGATTGATGGCTGTAATTAGTTCAGTTTGAAAATGATTGAAACAAACCAATAGTCACTGTGAAGTACACAAATGGTTTCCTATGCAGTCACGTTGGTGCGTGCTAAGATATATACAGACCAAGGTGATGTAATTCGTCATGAAATAATCATTTATCTTTACAAGGATGCAAACACAGATCTCCCAAGTGCAAACTAGGTCTTTTAACTAGTGATGTGGTCAGGATTCAAGGATTCGATTGAATCTTATCGAATCCATGGATCCAAGACACGATCGAATCCTTCCAAAAAAGATTCGAACCCAGGTTGTGCGGGTGGCGTATGTGCCATGTCGCAGTAAACTGTAAATCGCTGTGTAATCTCGCCTCGGAGGTTTTGCATCTCAACATCATTTAACTATAAAAATGTTGACAATTTGCGTGAAAATTCATGTAGTCATAAATATGTACACAATCGGAGATTTTATCGTTATTAATCATGGAAGATTTCATTATTCAAAATTTGGCACTTGTGCACACCACTCTCATAACCTCCCAATGCGTGATTTTAATTGCCGACGCACACACCACATTCCATTATGCCTGCCATTTTAATTATGTGTTCGACAGAAAGGGCAAGTCAAGAATCTTTCTGTCTTTGAAAAATTAAATTTTGAGCTGAAGAAAAATATAAAACTATCCTAGAATTCCTTGTCAACCTTCGCTTTTTTCACGCCACAGAAGTTGCGCAATTTTCACCAAACCCTTTTTGTTGCACCATCGGCATCGTGCTGTGCTTTTGCATCGTAAGTATAACGCCATGCATTTTAAGCAGAGTCCTATGTCATGACTGTTTAGTAAAATTAATGCTGGTCATTTTTAAGCATTAATAAAGGAATTGTTGGGTTCTGAAAATGGATTAAATTGAAAAAAAAATTGGCAAAATTAAACTGCGCTAGAAGACAGGAATGGATGCTTATGTGTCCAAATGTTAAAATAAAAGTGAGATTTTTGTTTCCTTATCACATCATTACATTCAAAATCCGACCTTTAGCTCGAATTGGAGTCACAGTTTTAAACTGCATTGTGTCATTTTTCGCTAAATTCAGATATGTATTCAAATCGCTCTATCATTTACATTTAAGAATATCAAGAGCCAATACTTAACTCTTTCCTTGCGCAAAAATTGTGAGAATCAAAATCAGTCAGACAATGAGTACTCATGTGAGGCCATTTGTTTGGAATTGCCCACTGGTGAAATTACGTATTACTTTTCACTGAAAAATGACGTTTATAAAGTCACGATTTTTGTCTCTTGCTGTTATATTCTATTTCCCACGATGGTATCTCTTAAGCCACCAATGCACTCTAGAAGTACGTAAAAAAAACTTTTCCATCCTGTGAAGAGGCAAAAGAATGTAATTTGAACCTATTAAAATTATCACGGAAAGGTTTTGAAATGCGTACTATGAAAACACCTTTGGACTGTTCTTGCATCAATATTTTTAAAGAGTCTTCAGTCCTCCCAGCAATTTGGTTAATAATTGAAAAGACATTAGATTCTGACAGGCTAAGTATGCTTTATGTCATAAGCAGAAATTAAAAAGTTACTTGTGTCCACTTAGCTTTCTTTAGCATTCTTAATTTAAGAATTTATAAATGCTATCATGAAACAAATTGTTCCTCAACTTTATTTATCCTTTAAAGCTAAAATATTAGATTTCTCTTAGAGGGAAAACCTGGAGCTACTTATGGGTTCATAAATTTACAAGAAAATAAAAAATGGATAAGGATTTGCCTTGTTACATATGTGTATTGGTAATGAAAAGGAACTGGTATTCATAATTTGGTGAAAGTAGGATTCGGACTCGAAATTTGGTATTTGAGATTCGATAAAAAAAAGAGATTCGGATTCAATAAAACAAAGAGATTCGGATTCAATAAATTTTAGATTTGACCCATCACTACTATTAACCATTTACATCACCAAACCATGTTAGTTCAAGATGAATTTTAGGGGTGTTAGTGAAAATTATGTTCTTGTTGTCTACTCTAGCCCTGGAAGCCACTGTTGCAAGGGATAAACCCAACATTTGTTAGCATTATTCTAGTTCACATATTTCCCCCCTCGCCCCAATTTTCCTGGAGATAGCTTGGTGATGTGACTGGCTGACCTGACAAGCAATTGGGAGATCAAGGTTCAAATCCTGGTCAAGTCAGATGATTTTTTCAAGGCAAATTTCAATAATTTGGTGTTATCCAATAAAAATTGTACGTTGTATGCTCTACTATTACCTCCAAATTATCAGTGATTTCAGTTCTCATAAAAGCATGTTGTGTTATGATTTAAAATATATCCATTCAAAAAAATTCACTAGTAACTCAGAAGGGCATTTTAAGTAATTATATCAATTTTCATTCTTCATATGCCAGTATTCTGTTTTATATCAAAGTTACATTCATTTCATTTTTTACCATAGCATACGTGTTTTTACACCTCTCATTTACCCAGCTGGAAAAATCCCTTGGAATACCATTTATTTAATATACATACTCCATTTTTAATCCATTCAGCCAATGAAACCAACCCAATGCTTGTATACATTTAAGCAGATGGGAGCACTGATTTTGTTTTGAGCGTGTTTATATGATTTGCATTGCTGGACAAGATCAGTTTATCGTTTAGAAAATCAGTTATTCAGACCAAATTTTCTCTTTGTTTATGAATGGTATGTGCAAACTTTATTTACTTATGTGTTTATAATCATAAAAATTCCCACTTCAGACAGGTAGTAATTTGAGCTTTATGCATATTTCTGTACATAGAGCACATGCATTTTCCCATTTCCTCTTGCAATGTATGAAGGCTCCTGTCAATACATCATCCTTCATTTGCTACGTGCAGGAGAAGACTTCATCTAACCCATTCCAATATGTCTACATATGGTCATGGCACTTCTAATTGTCTAAAGGTAAGGAGAATGCAATTCTTGCTAAATCATTTGTTAACTTTTGCAGTAAGTTCATAAACATATTTAATTTTCCAATATCTATGTGAATTGAGGAATTACCTACTGTGGCAAAATTAAACTAGATTTACCTTACTTCACATCCGTCACTATTTCTAATACATAAATACTTCAATTTTTATGTGAATAAAATATTTTTGCAGTTTATTAATTTTGTTTAGGCATTAGTGTTATAGTCACAGTCTGGCCTAATGTTGCACTATATCATTTAAAATGCATGGTGTATGTTCGTACTACCCTTTGGCTTTTTTACAATATTGAGTGCTTACATGGCATGCCTTAGATTGCATTCAGGCTAATTTTACAGATGTTTTAATCTATCTGAGAGCTTCTTAACTACTAAATTACTGGATTTACATGGTTTACAGTGGATTCAAGGGTATTAATGCTGCATGAAATTTGTTAGAAGAGCTGGTAAAGGGTTAAGAGTGCTACATTACTCAAGTAAACATCTTCAGATTTTTCTTAATGTATAATTGAAGTCTGAGGAAAATATGCTGCTCTAAAGTTGACAATATTTATGTATGGAAATACCAGTGTACAAACATATTATTATTATTAAAGTAATTTGCCACTTATTATGTGCTGAGGAAATCACTGCATTAAACTTAGCATTTTCATGATAAATAAACCCATCAACCCTCATTAAATAGTGTAAAGAGAATTGTTTCATGAGAAAGAATTTTATTTTGAAAGTGGCCTTCTAGAATAGAAACTCTATTCAAGCTAGGGTGAGAAATGAGAATTCAGGGTGAAACATTTCAGGGTACTTTTACTACAACAAGTCAAAATTAAAAAAACAACAATTCAAGGGTCAGCCAACCACTTGTGAAACTTCCACTCCAGAATCAGTGACAACATTTTACAAGTGCAAGAAGTCAGGGTCTCAGAATAAAGTGTTGGCACAGTGAGTGCTGCTTAAAGTCTCGATCAGACTGCTTTGTCGAGTGTTGGAACAGCCAAAGAATGGAGTTTTTCGGCAAGGTTGATGTAGGGAGTAGGATATTGGCAATTGGTAAGTCTTGGAGGGGAGGAATTAGTGGGATGGATACATAGGTGTGGTGGAAGCTTTCTGTGGAAGAATCACGATCTGGTTTTATCTCTACTGGCTCAAGGCAGAATTGTGACTTCTGTGGTGTGACGTAAGTGACTGTGGAGCTGCAATTCTCCTTGTGAAGACTGCTACATGAACAAGAGCTGCCCAGATAAAGGAAAGGCTGGGCCATGGCTAAATATGCAGCAAGAAGTTGTTGACAGAGGAGTCACTGCATGAGGGTTGTGTATGCAATTTTGGGTCGTAGGCATTGTTGGTGTCATTAGTACACATGTTGGACTAACCTCAAGCAAGTCTTTCAGCTAAATATGGAGAGTAAATGGTCTACAGAGACAAACATATCCAAAGAGGGGAATGGCAGGGAAGGATTGGAGGGGTATGCATAAAGAATACCAGTGTGGAATTATGTATTAAATGTTTTTCCGTTGAGGATGTGAAAAAAAAGTCGAACAAACCCTAAAAAAAGTCCCCCCAGGGAACAGGCCCTAGGGTTTGGATTTCATCTGAAAATGCACTGGCAATGGAGGAGGATTAGTAAAGCACCTTGAATGATATTATTGGCAACAAAATTATAATTTTCTTTCATTATTTATCTTAAGATTAGTAACTCATAATTAGTTTTTAATAAATGAAACTACAATTTCTCTGTTTTACTTACACATTTGTATAAAATTATTTTACCCAATTCTTTAATGAGGTCACCTTGGGATTCAGAAAAATCCTAAATTGTAATCTACACAATGTAATTTTTCATATTTAAATGAGGAAGATATGCTCATTATCATCATGATATGTAATAGCATGATCTGATGATTGATCCATACCTCAGCCTGGGAAGTGAAATTTTGGGGGCTGTACATTTATGTAGTTGAAATATTTTTATTATTTCTTGATTTAAGTATATTAAACATTAAATAGCCTCAGAAAAAGTGATAAATTACCACTCTTTTCCTCGAGTATAAGTTGAGAAATTTATTCATTTTTTAGGCCAGTGAAAACCTACCTTTGACTTATATTCAGGTCAATAGAGAAGGTGACTTTTGCAGGTCAATATTTCTGCATATCAGCTGCATATAACAATATGTATCTAAATTCCTGATAGGTAGGGACCCTGGAATTTCGTGAATGTGATTTTGCACACATTTTTTCAAGAGTGAAAAAGTAGTTATTTTGATATGTGAAGTATTTATAAATTATAATTTTCTCTTTTAGCATTTGTGAAATTCGCAGAAATTTCATAGAATAAGATTTTTTTTCAAAATTTTACATTCTTTGATTTTTGGCATGATATTGCGCATTCACATACATACATTTATAACCAAGTACGATGTTTTGAAAAAAAAATAAAATTTTAAGCATTGTTTTGACTTGCATAAAAATGCATGATAAAAATTGTCTTGTTCAATGATGACTTCCAGGGTTCAAAATGTTTGAAGCCTCATAGGACAGAATAAATACAAAATTAGGTGAGTCACCCAAGAATGCACCCAAGAATCGATTATGCCGTCTAGAGCTACCGACTTTGTGTGCACCGTATTACCAATTCCATCTAGCAGGGTGTATCTGCCATTCTACGTATTACAATGTTGGTATCCATAGCTTTTAACTCTGATTATCAGGAAAAATTTAACAAACAAATACCCTATTTTTTGCCTCTGCCGAAATCGCAATCGATTGAACGAAAATAAATTTTTGCTTAAAGTGATAGTGCTGTCATGATTGGCCAGATGATGCGCGATCTGAGACCATCAATATTCCATAATATTTGCATTTGTCTCATTTGTTTGCAATCTGTTGATTTATGTATAGCAATAGCCAGTCACTGATGGCAGTAGTTGGAGATTACCAAGCAACAAAATGGAATGAAACCAGGGAATATATCCCTGATGAAACAGCTCAAAGCGGCTATTCATGCATGCACATTCCATCTTGTACACACACTACCTCAGAGAGGTAGAGATAAACTGGAGAAGAAAGCTGTGAAAAAATGTGCATATCGGTCTTCATTTAGTCTGCTTGCTCAGAGAGGATAGCTACTGAAGGCCTGCGATAGCCAGCAATTCAGCTAAATGAAAAGCACCAAAGCATGGCAGTTGTCATCCATTGCTGCTAATCAAAAGCACCTTGAAGGAAGTAAAATCAATTTTTGAAGCATCTAGCTCCATCGTCATGTCTCTGGCATATTGCCCCATTCACGCTGCTAATGTACATGTCTAATCATGAGTCTTGACCAGACTTTGTGCTGGCTGCAAAATTTGTCAGTGGCGGCGTCCTCTCCGCCTAAGTCCAATCAATCGACGTGGCACAGTATTTGTCCCAAAAGAAGTTTAAGAAAAATGAATGCAATTGCTATTCAGGCAATTGTGTTGATGAAAGAGGATTTCGATAATCCTGCACTGAGCTTTGAAAGGAATTCTTTCTAACTATGCAAGACTAGAGAATGAATGTGTCTTACACGTCTCTGTGAATGGGTGGAGAGGTCAATGAAATCGTCAGTTGGACTTTGCTATTGTAATTTAAGGAAGGCTCCACCAAATCTTTCACTGACATAATTACTCTTTAAATAAAGATAAAATGTCAAATTCACATACTGATATTGAGAAAATGTTACTGGCTTTATGATCTGACTCCGACTGCAGTCACGCCAGCAAACTGACTACTTGGTGGTGCACAGTCAGGGCTGGATTAAAGGTCGTACAGCCCTGGGGCTACCGATGAACTGGAGGCCCCAGGTTACTATGTATAGTCGGTGTAAAATGTATAATGAATGCACACTTTTCAGTAGGTATTCATGTGAATAACATTTTATTAATTTAATCAAAACACTAAATTCAAATATGAACTTAGGTTGAAGTTAGTTCAATCACATTTCTATTATAATTTAATTCTTTCCTAAAGTGCAAATTTGGAAAAATGAATCTTAAATAATTAGATATAAATTACCCCCTGGAGGTCCCCTGATGAAACTAGGCCCGAGGGTATATCCCCCCCTTTAGTCCGGTTCTGTACCCAGTACTACTCTGGATGTGCAAACATTACCGATTCTCTATACATTTGTGAATGAAATAGAGGCACCACGTGTTAGTGCTCCAATCAGGCTATTGTCTACCGCCAATAATTTCATTACACACCAAAATGTCAAAATTTGTTTTGTTTGTATATATGAAAGCCCAAAAGGAATTTGAAAGGTGATGGTGTATCTGTATTTGGTGCTAGAAGCAAAATCATGATGAGCAAGTTCTGCAACATTCGAATTGACAGAAAAAATTCCATCGTTAAGCGTGTAAAGGATGGAACCAAGCATATCAATAATGTCCAAAAATCTAAAATCATTGCAGGAAGCAGGAATTTTTGGAATCCATGGACATCAAATACATAATTGACTCCACCGTAACCATAGAGGGATCGTCATATCCTTTCTCTCATAAGTTGCAGAGTAGAATTGATAGCCTGCTTGTACTTCAAAGTCATTAGCTAAGAAATGTTAGGCAGTCAGACAACTGCTGCCATAGTTAACCTTAAATCTGAGGTGAGAAGGGGAGGGATATAACCACAATTGGAAAATCTGCAGAGTTTGTGTTAAAGTAAGTTAACCAGGCTCTCGGACACTGCCCAAGTGTTCACTTTGAACATGGGCCACAGAGAATATTCACTGGTAAATGTGTAAGATTTAAGTTTTTCATTCGGACCTACTGCTGTCAAATACACTTGGTACTTCCACTTTACGATAATGATGCATTCCACAAGGCCAATTGTATTGTACAATTATCAAATAACCAACAGAAAAAAAGGAGTCAGCAATTTTTTTCCTCGACTTATATTCGAGTCACAGATTTTAGTCAATATTTTCTATAGTCAAAAAGAGGACTTAGATATATACTCGAAGATATACGATAGTCTACAATATAATTGGTAATTTAAGTTTTTGAATGAATGAGTTTTTAATTTGTAGATTTAAAAAAGTACATTGGGCCCAAATTTGCCACATCATGCAATATATCATAGTATACTACAGTCAAATCCAAATTGTACAAATGTATGCAATATAATGGTTTGGATTCAAGCAATTTATTTACTACCCTGATGAAACTGGCCATGTTTGCTCTTAAACCTAATTAGGTAATCTATTGAATATCTACTTCTAAAGCTATTAAAAAGTAGTAGAGCTTTTTTTTTGTTCAATTCTTCAAAAAATGACATCTATTAAAGTCTTTTTATATTGTGTATAAAAATTATGAGCATCAGTTCTTGTGGACAATAATCCTTTGTACCTACACAAAATAATGAAAAAATATTTTTTGAAATAATTTTGAAGGCTGGCTGTAATTTTTAGTATGTATCTGTGAGATTAATGTTATATGTCTAACTTGATGATATCATTCTTTTATAAATAGCAGTGTATGTTTACTTATAATACTGTATTTTGGTTCAGTATAATCATGTATCAAAGGACTTTCAACTACTCTTTGTGCTAACTAAGTTTGATCCATGACACTTTAGCATAGTGATCTGTTTTTGGTATATTAATATATTTGCCTAATATATTTTGCAGTTTGGCTCTCTTGTGGTACCACACAATAGTCCGCCCATTTTTTGCCTTAGATGGTTCCAATGTTAGAGCTGGAGTGGAAGCTGCCCAGAAATTGATCGAAGAGTCTCAGGAGGAATATGGCAGCTCTGCACTATTCCTTTTTTTCAAAGGGCGTGTGGAACGCTTAAAGGTAAAGTTATAATTTTGTCGTTATTTTATGACAATCATGCTAATAAGGATCCTGACTGAATTCACTATGGTGGGATATTAACCAGAATGATAAGGCATAAAGATTAGATTTAGTTCAGTGCAGAAGCTAATGATGATAACAAAAGACATTCTATAAGCATAAGTCTTTCTGTTAGCCACTATGAATGGGATGGGAAAAGTATGCAATATTCTATAATTAACAACCAGCATTGAACAACCAAAGGCTTAGCAATCAAGTGTGTAGAAAATTGGAAGTGATACTGGAATGCTCTGGAGCGATAATCGCTGCATAGTTGCTTCAGATGAGTACCTATTTTTTTGTGCGAGTTGTGGATGCATACTCTCTGATAATTCATGTTTGTTAATAGGGCATCCATTTAGAGTTGCTTTTCTCTGCAACTATTTTCTGTATATGTATTCCTTATTTCCATGGCTGCTCAAACCGTAATAGGTTTTTGGGGTCACCAACAACTTTATGCCATCTCTCTCTGTCTTCCATTGCTGCTGTTGAGCTTCCCATCTTTCTTATGTCTTTTTGGACTTGGTCCCGCAATCATAGTCTGGGTCTTCCCAAGGGTCTTTTTCCCTCTGGTCTTCCTTTTAAAATTTCTTTCAGCTTTATTTCTTCTTCCCATCTGAAGACGTGGCCAGCCCATCTCAGATATCTTGATATAATTAAAGCTATAATATCAAGTTCTGGATATAGCTCTCTTAGTTCTTTATTTGTTCTGATGCATCAATCTTCACCTTCTTTTAGTGGTCCCAATATTGTTCTTAGAACTTTATTTTCAAATGTGATCAGTTTCCTCTCCATATATTTGCTCAAAGCCCATATTTCTGTACCATAGAGGGAAACTGGTTGTATTACAGTCTTGTATATTTTGAGCTATGATTTTTTATTGATAATATTTACTTTTAACACTTTCAATGCTGACCATATATGTACAACGATTTTTTTTTTCATTCTGACGGCAATCATTTAACGCTCCTAAAGCCGATAAAAATGTTTTTTGTAACATAGGATTTTTAATTTTTGTTAAAAAAAAATTAATTTTTGACATGATAGGATGTCATCACTCAACCGGGATAGTCAATCAATGCGGGTTGCATACTTTCGCCATTTCTCCCACCGGCTAGTGTTTCTTTTAGCCTTATATTTTTATGCAACTTTTTTCCACACTACCTGCAGATCAAAATTTATAGCAATCTCATTCTTGCATTGTTTTTTATTCTATTTAAACTAGAATGCCTCTCATTAAGTGGAGAGCAACATCAATATCTGCTAAGTATGAAAGTAACTGTGGATTCTTTTACCTGTGGCTGAGCAGAAAATATTGCATGTAAATATATCAAACTTCAACATCAGAAAGCATAAATAAAGTAAATCAAAACAGTTTTACTTTTAATACACTAAATTATTTTATTTATCAAATACCAAATGATTAACAAATTAAGCGACTCTAATATAACAATAACAATGATACAAAGAAATATTACTTTACAAAACAAAAAGATTTGTAGTAAAATGATGCATAAAACATTTAATATAACCTCATCCCTTTTAGTATATACAAATTACAAAAAAATGCTTCTTTAATTTCTTTTTTGTGAAAGTTCGTGAAGCATTCCGGACAGAGTCGAGGGGACCCTTCACAGTCAGGGCAGATATACGCCGTTTACCTTCTACGCCCTTGGGAATAGCAATATTTGCATCTACGGAAGGTTTTTTTGCCGCCTTCGAGGAGGACAATTTGTGGGAAATGGAATGGTCTGGAAGATATTGCAGGTTTGGGATCGGTTGCATAGGATGGAAGAATGAGGGACTTAATTACGGAGAGTCGAAAATCAAGGATGGGAGTTTTTTCTGAATATTTTTGGAAAATGAAAAAGCTATTGACTAAGATGAGGTGAAATATATGAATGCCTAACTTTTTATACCACTTAGGGGTTTTCCTCTCAATAGGATAGTATGCCATCATTTGATCAAAGTGGTTGATTCCTCCCATCAACTCGTTGTACTTGACAACGGCCTCTGGCTTGGAAACAACCCCATCTCCTCTTCGAGAAGGCATGTCAACCATGCAACTTCTCAATTCGGAACTGATCATCAGAACGTCTCTTTTATCCTTCCATTTGAAGACGCAAACCCCATCATTAGTATAGGCATCCACAACTTCACCCCGTCTCAATTTAGCCTTTACCACTTCGGACGGATTTTCCTTCCGGTTTGATCTGAGAGTTCCTGTGCAATGCGTTCTCCTCTCAAGCAGAGTGTGGATCAAATTGACACTTGTGTAATAGTTTTCCATAAACAATGAATGGCCCTTATCTAAACGACCATCCATTAATTTATGGACAACGTGATCAACATGTCCACGCCCTCCAAGTTCAGAGTCTCCTGCACCAGCATGCACAAGGAATCTCAGAACAAGCCCGGAACTCTCGGTCAGCATATATAGCTTGATTCCGTACTTATGCTTCTTGGATTTCATATAAATACGGAATCGCAACCTCCCCCTCCAAAGAAGCATAGACTCGTTAATGCAAAGGTTACGGGAAGGAATAACCAGGGAGTCCATTATGGAATGGAAGGAATTTAAAAGTGGTCGGACTTTATAAAGGGTATCATCTGGTGGAGGGTCATCAGGATTGGGGTTAGGTGAAAAGTGGAGAGCTTGCAGGATGGAAAGGAATCGATCACGACTCATGCATTTCCGAAAGCAAGGCAGGTTATACAGAAAATCAGTACTCCAATAATCTGATATTCTGCTTAGAGGAATAGTCCCCATGTGGAACAATAAACCTATGAATGTTAAAAACTCTTCAAAGGTCAATTGTTTCCACTTCCCTATCCTTGCTTTCGGAGACACATTTGTCTGCATAAGATGATCAGCGAACTCATTCGTCTGATCAACTATTGCGTGAACGAGGGAATTGGGAAAGAGGAGACGGAAGAAGTCGATAGGTTCCCTTGAAGACGGCGGGGTGATGAGGCCAGGGTTTTCAATGAAGGGAAAATTTTGTAGGGGTACTGAACTCCGTGACCATGCGGTATGACGTGGTAAGGAAGGGTTGGTAGAAGACTGAATGGGTTCGGGGGCAGGAGGAGGAAGGCCTGGGTCTGGGTGATTGAAAGAGGGCGTAGAAGGAGAAAACAGTGACGTATCCGACAGTGGTTTTTGTTCTTCATCACTGTCCTCAGCACTGTCCCCATATTCAGTCCCCGGAGAAATCCGAGTTCTCCAGCTCCTCCTCACTTCCCTCCAAAAGGTATCCTATCTCCTCCGAGTACTCTGGCCTGGAATAGGCAGAGATTTCGGAGGGGAGTGTTAGAGGCATTGGATCCTGCCTCGAAGTGGAAGGCTGGGGGTCCTCCAGTGAAGAGGAAGAGGGAAGCGACTCAAATTCCGCCTCTCTCTTCGTTCTTCGTCGAATCATCTGCATAAAATTTAAAAGTAAAAAATTGTAGAATGGTAGAGATGGAGGCTTAAAATTCCAAGTATCATTAAAAAAATATATGAAGGTGTTAGATCGAGCTAACATCGATAAATCCTGGCCAACCCATTATAAAATTTACTTCGTGATTTCCACATATGTATTATGTAACGAAGACACGATGCTTATTGCGATATTTGGGCATAGTAAAGCAGAAAATTTCTTTGTATAGATATGTATACCTATCAGAGGGTGGGATGCGTGGCTGGGCAAGGGGGGAAGTTTTTAACTATGAAGTTAAGACTGAATGTGGGGTTGGAATGGAAAGAATAAAGGATGGTAGATAGTAAGTTCGAGTCATCCCTTACGGTTGAAATGGCCTCGGTGGCAGTTGGGGGTTTTCCTACCTGTTGTTCCACGGCGCGTCTTCAATTAGGGTCGGTAGAAGTGCCGGAGGGGATGGCAAAGAGGAAAGAGAGGGGGAAGGAAAGCGGAATAAAGGAGTGCGAGAGTCACGCATGCCAAACATCGGTGACCACTTCGGAGAAGGGGGGGGGGGAATCCCTACGGTCAAGATGCGCCGATGGTCTCAAGCAGGGAACCCTTCCATTCCTGAGGACTACCTGCCATCCGCACGTGGATATCTAATCCTAATCCCTATCTCCCAACCCCTCCAGAGAGGCGCTGTCTTGGCGACATGAAGAAACGAGGAAACAATGTGCCGCTGTTTACATGTACCCAGCTCAATGCGTCTCTTTCGGGGAATACCAAATTTTATTGTTTCGGCGGCACGGCGGGGGTCAAAAAGCAGAGTGGGCCACTTTTGGTGTGGCCAGAAAGCCTGCTGCGGAAGAAAGAAAAAAGAGAATTGGGAGGGGTTGGAAAAAACCTGTACGTTGCACGTTTTAGGGTAGAGGTTAGAGCAAAAGACATGGGGCCAACGTGCTGTCCACAGGGTTTTTCCAACTTCTTTATTTTTCTCGTTCTTTCCTTGTCTTTGGTCTAGCACTATTGGTTCTACGGACATTTGTACATGCATTCCAGATGTTGCTCCCAAGAAATATTGATTAGGCACTAACTTATTCACTTTCCATTATGCATCGTGAATTTTTAAATATATTTCTGAAGGAATAAAAATGAAAGACATTCGCGACGGGTCTATTTAGAAAATTTTGTAATTATTTTCTCAGGCTCACCTGTCAATGAGTTTGTTTTTATCTTCCACTTAATTTACGAAAGAAGCAGAATGCCGAAACGCATAAAAATATAATCACACGATGTTGAATGCTTTAATTCTCATTTCATCAATTGTCATCCGAAGATCCCCTTGAAAAACCATTCTGTCGAGTGAAAAACGCACAAATATGAGAACATTTCGAGCATAAGGGAAGAATATCAACTCACTTGCTGGGTACAATGACATTCCGCTACCGTATACTAAGTAAATTTTACTCTTTTTCTTCGTCGTAAATGCAGAATCAAAGCCTTCTCTAAAGAAAAACATTGTTACAAATATTTCACGGTGAATAGGTAACATTTACAAAGAAATTAGTTTGGAAAGGGGATCAAATGATGACTCGTGAGAAAACGCTTCGGTGCAGCCCGCGCGCACTCGACTTTCAGAAGTAAAATGTATTATCTATGCTATAAATGAAATCCGATAAATGCTGATGTTGACTGACCCTTAAAAGACAGCATTTTTGGAATAATCTGAGGTGGAAGAGTCATAAAAAGTATAAAAGAAGAAGGTGCGAAGAATATTGACCCCACTGGCGCTCAGAAAATTATGTATAAAAATATGTCTTTCGATAGTACAAATGAAAACTGACCTAAATATTAACTAATTTAAATGTAATGTTATTCAATAGGATGCTTTTCATTTGGATAGCTATGACAAATGAATTTTTAAATATAAAATACCTTGACATAAGGTTCCTTCTCCCAAGAGGATAGAGGAAGATTGCCATAGATAGAGCGGTATTGGCGTAGGAGACGAACTAGAATAAAGGACGGTTGAAATAAATAATATGCACAAATGGTAAAAGAGCATCAACTTCAAATCATTTCATAACATAGCAAGAGATACTTACTTTGATAAGCAAAGGTCGACTGCTCAACGGATGCTAAGTTACCACAGGGAACAAGATGCTGATGAAAAATTCCTATCACTGTCAGTGAGAGCTGAAAAAAAACCCTTTTTGATAGAAATAGTGATAAAAACAACATTAGATCTTTAAAACGACGATATACTAAACTAACCTGATCATATAAATTAATATATTATTAAATGTCTTAAAAAGTACAAAAGACCTATCCATTTATTGCATAAGATAAAAGAAAGGCTATTTTTTTCGAAAAATAACTGCTAAAATATTCATTAATAATGTAAATAAATAAACTTTTTTATCAAAATACAACATATTTATCTACCCAAAATTAATTAAAAGATTAAGAATGAAGAAAAAAAACAGGTTAAGAAAACGAAAAGAAATAAGTATTCACAAAATAGTGTGTGCAAGAGTTAATGAAAAACGAAAAAAATGCTTACCTTGAGTTCAAAGAAAATTTTTTAGCGATGCACAAAATAGGCGTAGATCCAAACGGTCTTCAGTGTACGACTGCCTGAGCTGTACTGAGGGACGGGAGAGCACTTCAAGGTCGCTAGACGAAGGGACAGGCCCTCTACGAAAGCAGAAAGCTTAACGGTACCCATGACATGATAGGATGTCATCAGCCAGCGGGTATAGACAACCATGACGTGATAGGACGTCATGCCGCAGTGAATGGGTTAAGGAGGTTTTGCACAGTCCAATAGCATTTATTATTGTTGATACAATTTCTTTTTCTTCTTTGTGCAAAACTTTATCTTTTACACCTAAGCGGATTGTTCTCTTCATTAGCTTTTCTTCTTACTCTCATGTGTATTTCATCTTTTATTCATTAATAGCCAGTCCTACTAGTCTGGCTTGGGTTATTAGTTCTTCTGCAAGATACATTAGGTCATCTTTGCTCTCTGCCATAAGAACAAAATCATCTACAAAAGCTAATATTTATATTAAGTTTTGTCCCTATCTTCAAGCCAGGTAGTAGTTCTTCTGTTCTTTTCAAGGTTTCTTCTAATGCCAGGTTAAAGAGTATAGGAGAGACACCATCACCTTGACTCACCTCTGTTGTAATGCCAAATCCTTCTGAATACTCATTGTTAATTCTGACCTTACCCTCTAATCCTTTTATGAATATTTTTACAACTTTACAACAAAATTTATTAATTTCTCTGGCATTCCGTGCTTGTTTAGTAATGTCCATAGTTTCTCTCTATTTATGGAGTCATATGCCTGTTTATGATCAATAAATAGCAATGAGTTTCTTTATTATACTCCCAATGTTTTGGCAATGCTTGTTTTAGTATAAATAGTTGGTCTGTAGTAGATTTTTGGCTTTTGAAGCCAGCTTGGCTATCCCCTAACACTTCTTCTGAATATCCTTATAGTCTGCTGTGTATTACCCTTGATAGCACTTTATAAGTTTTATTTTATAAAGATATCCCTCTATAGTTGTTACATTCCAGTTTATCTCCCTTTTGTTGGATTTGGATAATGATTGCTCTTTTCCATTCTTTGGGTATTCCTTCTACTTTCCACATTTTCCTTAATAATCTAAAAAAAATTTGAAACAGCTGCAGTCCCGTATTCTTCAATCCCTCAGCTACCCACGCAGCACACAAACATTCGCGGAATGTTATGTAAACGTTTGTTTCGAACTGTGGGAATGTTACAGAAACTAACCGCAAGAATGTTCCCAAATGGTTCCCATGTCGCCCGATAGGAACGTTCCATGGACATTAGTGCTGTCCATGTTCCCATTTGGTTGCAATGTCACTCTGCCCGAACGTCTCGGGTAAAAATTCCTCCCTTGAAACTAAACTGAAACTTACATCTGTAGTATCACTCCCTTGCCCACAACACTAAATCTCTCTTACTCACTCCCCTGAAACTTCTTTGCCCTCTCTACTGAGTCTTCCCTGCCCTCTCAAAAAAAGGAAAATGAAAATTTTGCAATTTAAATATTATGAATGTTACTATTACGCGATGGCATGCTTTAGTACAATTAAGTACAATTAAAATTTCCCTGGTAATTTTTAGGTCTGTCAGCATGTGAAGCCTCTTTTCGGCTGAACAAGAATCCCGAAAATAGCTTTGAAAGTCTCCCAAGGAGGTAGATTGAAAATCCAGCAAATAGGCTGAAAATTTTAAAAAATTGTTGCTACTGCCGTAAATGTATGGGAGTGGGCAAAAGTGGATTCCATTAAATATTCGAAAGAAAAAAAATGCTGCAACCTGGGATCGAACCCCAGCCACCATATGAATATAACCTGCTCAGCACCTCAACTCACTGGGCTACGACCTCTAGCGTTTTAGCGAATAGCGTTTTCTCTCGATCCCGGGCCTATGTGGAAGAAAGCCGTGACACTTTTCCCGCATTCTCTCTATAGTTTCAGAAAAGAATTGCCTCGTTTGGATCCCGAACATAAGTCACGCGATGTCACCTTGTGAGCGCCAAAGGTTCGAATCGCAGCGTTCCCCAAACGTTCTATTGCAACGTACATGCAACGTAAATATAAAGGTCAGCCAGTGAGCGTTCCTTGAACTTTCTATTGCAACGTAAATTTGAAGGACAGCCAGTGAACATTCCCCAAACTTTCACGTGCTGCATGGGTAGTGTACCATTCTCCCCTAGAGGTTTATTGTTCCTTTCCAGTTCCTTTCCACTAATGGCTGAGCATCATGAATTTGTTCTGGTTCCAATATTGTTGTAGTGTTCTCTTCTATCTTTAGTAAGTCCTTTAACATAACTTTTCCAAGTTTTTAGTACTTCATTAGCATTACATGTTACATTTCCAATGCTATTTCTCAGAGTGATGCCTATTCTGAAGAACCTTACAAATCTGTAAAATTCCCTTTAGTTGCATTTTGTCCTATCTTCTTCTGCTTTCCTCAAATGATCTGTCTGTTTGAGTTATGTTTAAAGGATTTGTAATGATTCTTCTGTTGCTGCGACCTAACTGATCCCTCATCTAGTGCCAGAATTCATAGGACGAATGAGCTTAAATTGCTTTGTAAAAATAACTGCATTTGTGGCTTGTGATACTCATCGAACTTTCTACTTTGAAAGTATCCAAATTTTTCCCGATCTAAAAAAATAGTGGTAATGATTTGAGCAACAGTAGACCTATTGCCATTCAAAATACTTTCTCTAAAATGTTTGAAAAAGTCAGGTACTTTCAACTTTTATATTACCTTGAAAAGTATAGCATGTTTTCTATTTCACAACATAAGATTCAGCAAAGGAAAGTGTACTGTGTCTGCTGTTTATGAAGCACTGGATATAATACTTAACTCCTTGAACCAGAGAAAGGAAATTTTAGGATTATTTTTTTGATTTGTCAAAAGATTTTGATCGTTTTAACCAGTACCAGCTCCTAACAAAGCTAGAAGGAATAGGAGTTAGAGGCATTCCACTGGATTGGTTTGAAGCTTACATTTCTGAATGCTCCCAAGTTGTAACGAATTCCCCATTAATGGATCCAAGTATCATAGCTCAGTAGGGGTTCCTCAGGGTTCTATCCTGGGCCCACTGCTTTTTCTGATTTACGTAGATGTTCTACTGACCTCTTTAGTTGGTATCCAAGACATTAAACCAATAATATATGCCGATGATACTGATATTCTATTGCAAAAAACTCTGACAGTATTGTTTATAAATCAAGAACTGTAGCAGAATTAATTAATCAGTGGTGTTGTGACAATTTTCTTGATATTAATGAGCACAAAAGTAAATTGGTACAATTCTCTTGGTTTCCTTTTAAATTGTAATTATCACAACTACCCTACTAGAACTTCATCAGATATTCATTGTGAAACTATAAGGGTGAAATTACTAAAAAAAAGGAACAAAAGAAATGGGCATCAAATTATACAATAGTGTGCCAAAATGTATAAAACTGATAAAAAAACCTAACAACCGTATTTGCACGAATCTAAGACAATGTTTGTTTTCCCTTCCGGGCTTCCGGAGCAAAGTGGGTTCATCTTACAATCTGAATCAAAATCCATGACTTTTTTCCCCATTGTGGATTTCCAAAAGAGGGGGATCGTCTAAGAATCAAGTTCGTCTTAGATTCGTGCAAATACGGTATCTTCAAAGTAAAACTAAAGGAATATTTGCTACATAAAATGTACTATGATGCAAAGGAATTCTTAGACTATGAAAAAAGTGGAAATGTTTATTGATCCAAGTAGACATAAAGAAATAATTTTGTTGTGAATTAGTTATTATTTTTTTCTATTGACTCGTGTGAAATTTTAAATTTTTCTTTGTTTTTAAATTGTGAATATTTTGACGTGCCTTATATCATATACAGGTGTAATCACATATTATACTGTTATCTTTTGGACAAATAAGCAATAATAATAATAAAACTGTAATCTATCAGCAAATGGTGTTGACAACTGCTACAAAATGTCTTTGAAAGTGGTAGTGACAAAACAAAGGAAACTTGCCTCTGAAAGGAAATTTGAAGATTGTAGGGAAGAATTTTATGCTCGTTTGTTATAAGTTATTTTCATGTACCCTGCCTTTGATGGTAAAATTATGTATACATTTCATGGAGATAAAACACTAAGACACTTTTAAATGGAATATTTGTAATTCATGATTCAAAGAAATAATTCTTATTTCCATCAGTTCAAAATAACTTGATGTATGTTTGCAGGTATCTGTGGCGTTGATCATTTGATATCAGCATTTTTCGGGTTGTGTCCCCGTATGTTGTGTAGAATGCACAACAGTTTCCCTGGCTATCCTGCTGGTGTCCTCAGGTGAAGGATATCGAGAAGGATTTTTTGCCAGTCTTATAAAGGCCTGACTGGTAAGTTTTGGCACCCAGATCAGCCAGTTCTGCACCCTATCTTGGTGCTGCATTATGCTTTTTTGGCAAACTTATTCTTTCCCATGTGCAGTGTAGGGGGTATTTGTCCTCGCTGTTGAAATTCATAGGTGTTTTTATCACTTCAGTGGCTTCTCTTATTATTCTCGGGAAATACCTATTTTCCTTAGCTATTAGTTATGTGCCTTCGAATTTTATGGTGAGTCCTGGTTCACTGGATGCATGCTTGTGCTCTGAGATGGCTGATGATTTGAATTATTTATTTTTTGGTCGCCATCTGGTGTTCTTTTAGTTATATGTTCTAAGACCTGCATGTTTCGGCAATATAGAATTTTCCACGGGAGCACAGCACTTGATATATTCCTTCCGAAAGTTGTGATGGAATTCTCTCCTCGGGCCCTGGCAGGATCTTGGATATCTTGGTCTCACAGATAGTAGCACATATGACAAATGACCATCACTGTGGCTAAGGTACATGGACGACACCCTTGCCATTTGGCCACATGGCACAGAAGAATTAGACAAGTTCCTACTACATCTGAACTCTCAGCATCATGCCATCCAGTTCACAATGGAAGTAGATAAGGAACAATACCCTGGTAAAAATAAAGTGTCGTCGAAGTGTCCGGAATGCATTGCCACAAAGTGTTGGCGAAGTGTTCTGGAAGGATCAACGAAGTGTTGACGAGGAGTCAGGGGAGTGTTTTTTGGAACACTGAAGTGTTGGGATATAGGCCCCAAGCAGCAATCGATATCCCTACAACATCCAGACAATGTTTTTGTCGTTAACATATGACATCCGTGCAATATCCATGTTAATCCAATTAACGTTGTATGGATATCTGTCAATTATCCAAAGGACCCACCAAACAACGTTGCAGCAATGTCCAACAGTGGACATCGAGGTCCATATTACAACATCTCTTGGATATTTTCACAACATCCAATGAGTAGATAATGGGTGTGCTTATTATGGTTATTGTGCTTAACGTTCACGAGCCGGAATATTGTAATACCTCTCCACTGCCTTCGCTGCTCTCTCAAAATAAAAAAAAAATGTTCTGCCATTAGTCATTTAGAATGTTCTATTGAGCAATGGCATGATGTAGATCGCCATATTGTATTACCACGTACCTATCCTACCTACCTACCTAACGCTATGCTACCAGTATCGACAACATACGACTCATCGCACCCAACCTCTCATCTCATGCTGTATGAAAGTTGTTGAGAAAGACGTATATATTGTAGTCACTTCCATGGATAAATGTGACTTTGAGAACTATAATCATAAAATGATAATTCCGTGATAGTTTGAGGAAATTATACCATAAAATCTTGTTAAAAGTTATTTGCCATTAATTAATGCCAGATAACTGTTATCCTATATTGCCACATAGTATGCATATAAATGCAATATTACTGCGAATAAACTCAAAGTGTCGACGAAGTGTTCTCATTCATCTGAATAGGGTGGAGGTGAAGAATCGACATTTGGCGAGGAGATGTCCTGATTCAACAACTAAGTGTCCGGAAACAGTTCATGAAGTGTTGCATTCCACAGTACAAAGCACCAGCGAGGGTTGGAAAAAGGGCTTGACTACCACTTAAATAACAGAACCAAATTAACAATACATGCGTGTGCATTCTTTTCAATTTATTTACATCAATTGCTTTACAAATATTAAATTCAATAATTTTAAAAATATTTACATTCTCAGTGCTCTCAATGGATATTATGTTGAAAGTCTGTGAATGACAACGGGAAGTACTAAGAAACTCCTGTAAGTTGACTCCACGAAGCGCTTCGGCTAGCTTCGGTAAGACTGGCTTCTGAAGTTCCGAAAACCGGTCAATAAAGTGTGAACAACTGTGCATTACAAGTGTCGGAGAAGTGTAGCGGAAGTGTCCGGGTCGCGGGGTGCACGGGAAGTGTTGCAAGGTCGAGATTTTTAGGGAGCAACACTTCGTTTCGCCTTTTAACACTTCGATGCACTTCGTGGACACTTCGTTCAACACTTCATTTTTATCAGGGTAATTACCTTTCCTGGATATTATGGTCAGAAAAAATCAAACGGGAGACTTGGACAGGCCGTATACAGGAAGCCCTCTCATACTGATCGCTATTTGAATGCTGCATTGCATCACCATCCCAGCCGGAGGACTTCACTGGTAGCCACACTTGTCAATCAAGCATATAACATGCAATTCAGATTCACCAGCAAGGGAGAAAAAGCACTTGATGGTGGAATTACTATGGAATGGATACAGTAGTGAGTTGGTCCTGAAAAGGTCCAAGAAGGAAGAAAGAGGAGGCCTATCAACCAGAAAAAAACTCCAGGGCTCTATAGAAGTATGACATGGTCACGAGGTTTAACTGTGTGACCAAGATAGTCAACAATCTACCTGGGCCTAAGGAAAGAATTCCATTGGGACTTTCTGAAGGTAAGTAGCTCCGGTGGAAAATTCTATATTTTGAACATAGGGCCAAAAGAACACCAGAGGGGGACAAAAAATAATCAATTCAAAGTATAAGCCATCTCAGAGTATGCATGGAGTGAACCAGGGCATGCCATAAAATTCGAAGGCACTAAAAAAATAGCTAAGGAAAATGGCTACTTTTTGAGAATCATAAGAGAAGCCATTGAAATGATAAAAACCCCTATGAATTTCAACAGAGAGGACAGATACCCCCTACACAGCACATGGGAAAAAATAATGTTTCCCTCCCAATTATACTGCAGCACCAAGATAGGGTGCAGAACTGGCTGATATGGGTGCCAAAACTTACCAGTCAGGCCTTTATAGGAGTGGCAAAAAATTCTTATCAACATCCTTCACCTGAGGACGCCAGCAGGATAGCTGATGAAACTGTTGTGCATTCTTAATAACATATGTGGGTGAAACCCGAAAAAATATGATATCATAAAATTATCCTGTTTGGCACTAACTCAATTATTGTATAGACTTGCTGGGAAACATCTCTTGAGCAAAACAAGTAATTACTGTAACCAAATTAAGATTGAATATTTCCGTTTAGAATTCTTGTGTCATTCTTTTTTCATTATGCAATATCAGATGATTTTTTTACAAGTAAAGGTGTTAGTTACATTTTCTTAACTCTTTTTAATTTTACAGTCCAATGTAAGTGGTGCTTTAGAAGCATATGAAGCAGCAGTACAAGCTTCTGCTCAACGAGAAGTCCAGCTTCTATGTCTTCATGAAGTTGGCTGGTGTCACTTAATTCATTTAAGCTGGCAGCCTGCTCATGTATCTTTCCTTAGGCTGAGACAAGAGTCCAGATGGTCCAAAAGCTTTTATGCTTATCTTGCCTCTAGTAAGTATTGATCAATCTCTTTCCTTTTCTGATTTGAGATACCCTCTCATCTGTGTCCCCTCTGAACTCCCATTAGCACATTGTGCTGTTTTACTGTGTGGGACTTAAATTAGTGAGAGTGGGTTATCAGAGGCTCTTGCCTCTAAGCTCTGTATTCAAGTTTACCTAAATATCTAATCATGAAACTCTTTGTTAGTAGTAGTAGATGTAGTACCATGTCTGCTCTACATGCTTCACAGGCTTAAGTAATTTTGTGCTTACTTTCTTCCACTTGTAGAGAGGGGCTTGGCACAAATATGATTGGCCCTTCAAATACGAGACCAACCTAGCAATGCTTAATGCCCATAATTATGTGGGAATGTGTTTCCATTGTGGCAGGTTTTTGCACAAAGTTGTTGTTTGCTAATTTTGTCTTAACCCTAGGGTGCCAAAATGCTTCCAGTAAATAATGGCAGTATATTTTTTGTGGGAGGCCAGTTCAATAGCCTGGATTACATGTTACCGGAATCTGTTCAAATTCAAAGACTAGCTAGCATTATTGTGCTAAATGGAAGTGCTGTTGACCAGTCTTGTTCACTTTTATCTGCCTAATTTACACCCCACGAGGTGCCATATGTATATGTGGCTGGGGCTTTTAGATTACCAACCTTAAAGAAATTGAAAGAAGAAAGAAGGTTTAGGTAAAAGAAATTGTGTTGTAGTCATGCACTACGTTTACCAATCGATCTCAGATCGGTCTGAGTTCAGACCGATCTGAAAGTTGAGCACGGAGCTGACTCTGATCGCCTGGTTTACCAACACGGTCTGAAAATATTGATATTGAACTATCGATTTCAGTAGTTTGAATTATTTTGAGATTTCTTGCATATTTCAGCCGCACACTTCTCTCCTTTCCCTTCTTGCAACAATTCACACCGTAAATGATATCGATTATATTTTGTTTACCATCGGCAACCAAAAGAAGAACGATGAGCGCCACGCTCCGGCCTCTTTGGATCGATCTGAGATCTCAGACCGGTTAGGGAAAGCGGGCTGACTCGGCTCGCTTCTCAGATCGATCTGGCCAGCGCGCTCCGTTTACCATACCGAGCTGAGCCGGTCAGATCGATCTGAGATCGATTGGTAAACGTAGTGATGAATGGCTCATAGAGAGAGAATCTTTGACTCTTATCTGTTCTACTGTGAATTCCTCCTATTTTGTGGATGTTATCTGTTCTACAAAATTAGTATTGGGGTAAAAGAATGTTTGTCATATTGACCTGGAACTTGTGAGGTATGAATTTTTGTAAATGAAATACAGGCAGTCCCGAAGTTACATAAGCCTCGACTTACGTAAGTGGCAACCTTATCATTAAAAGACGAAAGTTACGGATATGTGTGTGTATGGTTGCCTACTTTCAAGGAGCGCATGTGTCTTAATGTTAGTAAGAGCTGGCCAATCTGAGAGGGTTGAAACCGGTAAATTGGCCTGGTAAGCAGTCAAATGTAGTAGTAAGATACCGTGCTTAAGCACACAAGTGCAGTTGTTAAATTCGTAGTTATGATAGTACTCATTTCGATAAGACATTTATGAGGTGCAAATTTCAGGCCATTTAAACATTTTGGTTAATAATAAATTAGGAAACGTACAAACGTTATTAAATTTTATAATTTGTTATGAGGTAAATGACTAAACGAAGTTCGTGATGAAGTGATTTATAATAAAGCATTAATGAGAAACTCAAAATCACTCTCAACTTGAAGCATGGAATTACACACAGCAAAGGCTTACTACTGTCGGCACAGAAAGTATGCGATCCTGAGTTTGAGACTTAATATCTTTAAAATGGCACGGCCAACTTTTATGAAATTGGCATCAACATTTAGCTTGTTTCAATCCACGTTAAGTGATTACAAGAAAACTTTTTAAAAATTATAATAAGAGTTCGTTTCTTGGGAGAATAGAAAAACAGAGCCCATTTCTTGACCCACGAGAAGCAATGTCCAACTTTCGGGGATTACTATGCAAATATCGTTGATTTGATGGCAGTAAAACTTAGACCTTATTTATTACTCTTCTGTTAGTGCTTTTGTTAAATTTCAAAGCTCTAACTTTATTTGTTTAAATGTTGGCTGTATTTTTGCGGAACAACTTTATCTCCGTTCCCACTACACTTTGAGAGATTTGTGTAACACCATTGGCTTTTTCGCAAGTTCTGCATTACGATTCACGTATATATATACATTATGGTAAAGGTTTACTTTATATGTACAACCACTGGCAACACCGCGAGAGTAAACGGAAGGGAAAGTAAGCTCCGAGAGTCCCCCTCCGCTGCTCAACGTTGACTGAAGGCAGACAAAAACGTAATATAAATAAAAACTGCTGTAAAGTAAACCTTTACTTTAATCCGTTTATATGTACATATGTGAATCTTAATGCAGAACTCGCGACAAAGCCAATGGTGTTACGCAAATCTCTCTACATGCCGTGAGAACAGATATAAAGTTGTTCTGCAAAAATGAAGTCAGCATTTAAACAAAGTTAGAGCTTTTAAATTTAGCAAAAGCACTAACAGAAGATTGAGAAATAAGGTGTTTCAGTTTTACTGAGCCCTAGGATCACCATCGTCTGAGACCTGGTAGCTAGGTCGATATTTACCTTACGAATTTCACCACAATATGGTATTGTTTCAATACGGGTTTCTACATAATAATAGTTTATGTACTACATAGAAATAAGTCAGGGATCAAATACCATGTTTTAATAATTAGGTGCTTACTTGGGGAGGAGTATACTAAGGACTCTACTCTTGAAATGTGCTAAGTTTCATCATGATAATTATTCTGTTAGAAGACTGGAAAAATTGTAAGTATAGATTCTTAAAAAATATGTTACGCTTAGAATGCAATATTGTGGTAATTGATCACATGTAAAGTACTTGTAACCTACTTGTAATCAACATTTTTTTAGTAATTTATGCATTTCTGGTTATATTTTTTACCTGTCTCATACAAACAATGTGTAGAGTTATGAAGTAGAACAAAACAGCATTTTGAATAAAAAGGTAACAACTTTGTTTTTTCCACATTAGGTTTTAATGTTGACGACCATGGTTTTGACGGTTAACGTCATCACCGTCAAAACCATGGTCGTCAAAATTAAAACCTAATGTGGAAAAAACAAAGTTGTTACCTTTTTATTCAAAATGAATAGCAAATTGCACAAAGTTACACCGGGAACCACCAACAAAACAGCATGGTTTAAATTTTATGATTGCTGTCATGATTATTTCTTATTCTTCAGTATGTGCTGGTGCTTCTGGAAATATGGATGAAGCATTAACCTTGGCAAATGAAGTCCCAAATTTGGCCACTCAGCAGCGTAGCACTCAACTAGAAACTTTCATTTTGCGGAGGATTCAACATTTTCCTCACCCGAAAAATTCTGAAGAATATGAGAATGATGAAAATGTTTTCCTTGATCGGCATCAGTGCACCCTTTTAGCTTTTGAGTTGCTTTTTCTATGGAATGCCCTTCCTTCTTGCAGCCCTGAAGGGTTAAACTACATTATTCAAGGTGAGTATTTGCTTTATAAATATGTTGTCCTGTTCATTAATCTTCTTTTAGTAATATGAATGCTTCTCAGTATTTTTGTGGCAGTATTTCAGTGTCATTACATAACGAAAATCCTCTTATTAAAGAGGGTATCTTTGCTGCTTAATTGATTAAATTCAGTGACACTCCTGTTTTTGAGTGTTCCCTTAACAATTGGGTTCCCCAGGGGAAACTCAAAAATGGGTTTGCCAGCCATACAAGTTTTATGTATTCAATTTCCCACTAGGTTACAACTGCCATTAATCTGAATGAATTCTTCTCGGGTTTCCAACCGGGTTAGAATCTCCATTATGGCCGACGTTTCGATGCCCTACTCATGCATCGTCATCAGGGCTGTAGAAGTACGAGTCGGGCACCGAAACGTTGGCCATAATGGAGATTCTAACCCGGTTGGAAACCTGAGAAGAATTCATTCATCAACTACGCCGGGAAAGCACCAGATCAAGTCATTAATCTCTTACGAGTAGAATCTCAAATTTTAATTTTTAGTACTATGTTGTACTTTAGGTTAACTATATATTCTGTAAGCCACATATTTCACCCAATGGAGAAAATGAAGTCCAAACATGGCTGGTTTGAAGCAAGAAGCTAGATGACAACTACATACCATATTTCTCTTTCAAGTGAATCTCAAAGTCAAGTTTTTACTTTGAGTTGGACATTTGCATATCTTTAATTTTCTGCAAAGCACATATTTTTAATATCTCCCCCAGTGGAGAAAATAAGTCCAAAGATGTCTCATTTTGAGTGGGAAGCCATAGAAGAAAAATGGTTTATAGTCAAAATTTCTAGAATAAAAAGGGTTAGTGCGACAGGTACATATACATAACACTTTTTAAGATTATCCTTCTAGTACATTACGTTAAATACAAAATCTCGCAAATCCAAGAATTTCTTCCTTCATACAATTTTTCCAAGTCAAAAATAAGTTGTTATGGTTCAAATCCAAGATTAATCGAATCTGAATCTCAAATCACATTCTCTTTTTTTTATCGAATCTCAAATACTGTATCTAGAATCTGAATCCTACTTTCATCAAATTATGAATCCCACAAATGAAACTAATACTAATGCATTTCTAATTTTCTTGTAAATTTATGAACCTATAAGCATGGTAGTACTAATACAGTACTACCATGCCTATAAGTAGCTCTAGGTTTTCCCACAAACACAAATGTAACAATTTAGCTTTAAAGGATAAATAAAATTGAGCAGCAATTTTGTTTCACAATGTTTGTTTCTTTAATTAAAAATGCCAAAGAAAGCTAATTGAACACAAGTGATTTGTTACTTTTTGCTTATGAAATGGAACATTCTTAGTCTATCTGGGCCTAATGTTTCTTTTGTTATTAACCAAATTACCGGGTGTACTGAAGACAATAAAAATACTGATGCTTTAGTAGTCTAAAGGTGTTTTCTGTAGAAGGCATTTCAAAACCTTTCCATGATTATTTGTGGTTCAAATTTCAGGCTTTTGTTGCTTCACATGCTGTAACTGATAGTTTTTTTTACGTACTATAGTGCATTATTGTCATAAGAGACACCATCTTGGGAAATATGTATAATATTTCCACTAGAGATGAATTTCACAAATTTATCCGCAGCATTTTTCTGTGAAAAGTAATATGTACCTAATTGCACTATGTAGTGGACAATTCCACGCAAATGGCCTAACACCAGTACTCGAGGCCCAACTGGTTTCAATTCTTGCGATTTTTGGCACAAAGAAAATATTAGCTCTTAACCTTTAAAGGACTACCTAATGTTCATTTAATTGTATGCTAGGATGTGGGGTCCTACGGCCACGTGTACAATATATTGTATGCTGGATGTGGTATTGAAACCCATACAGTTTCTACTGAGTGTTCAAAATTAAATCCGGCCGGCAGCATCCGAAGCAGGACTTTTAATCTGTATGATAAAGGTTAATATTCTGAAATGTATATGGTAGGGCGATTAGAATACATATCTGAATTTAGCACAAAATGGCTTGATGGTGTTTAAAACTGTGAATTCAATAAATTTCAATCTTAAGGCTGGATTTTTAATGCAATTACATGATAAGGAGACAACTACCTCACTTTTCTTTTAAAATGTGGTCATATAAACATATATTCCCATATCTTAGCACAGTTGAATTATGCCCATTTTTTTGTTAATTCATGCGTGGAATCAAATAACTCCTTTGTTAATGTTTAGAAAAGACCAGGCTTCATTTTACTGAAGTTATGATGCAGGACTCTACTTAAAATGCATAAACTTATATTTGCGGCGCAAAACCACGACTTGACCAAGCAGCAAAAACAGTCAGGTGAAAATTTTACAACTTCTGTGGCTTGAAAAAAGTGATGACAAGACATTCCGGTGAAAATTTTTCTGCAGTTCAAAACTTAGTTTTTCCAAGACAAAAAGAAAATGTTCGGCCTTTCAGTCGAACTCATAAAAACAGCAGGCATAATGGTCTGTAATGTGCACAACGGCTTTGAAAATTATGCATGGGGAGGATATGATGGTGGAGTGCGCATGCACCATGCGCCGACATTTAAATTAAACCTTCCGTGATTAATAGCCATAAAATCTCCACCACACTTTTATGGCGAGATGAATTTTCACACAAATTATTAACATTTCTGTAGTAACCTTTTTGTAATTTTTTTGTGTCTGATATTTAATAATCACCTGTCTTCGAAAGTTCCTCAGGTAGAATGTTAACAGCCAGGTAACAGTGTTAGCAAGTAAGCTTGGTTGACCGATAGTGCTTTTCTTTGAACAATAACGCATAAATTACATTCAACTTATGTTACAACAACATATTATATGAAAAAAATTGCCATAATTCAACGCATAATCCAACATTTTTCGAGAGTCAAGTGGATTAACCAGGATTTGCGATTATCCAGGGAAATTATTACCCTTTCATTCTGGATAATTGAGAGTCTGCTGTTGTGTTTATAGTAAAATTGCTTTTAGAGGGTTAGGTCATTAAGTTTATAATTTATTTTAAGATCATTATAAAAATATGTATTAGGTTTTTACTGATAAGGTAAGCTTCATTAGTTAAGCAGTAAAGTATTACTTTTGCTGGGGGCTGGTAAAGAGGGACAGGTTGTGGTGGGATGTCCTGGATCACAGTAAATCTTCCCCATAAACAGCTTATGTGGTACCATAGAATGGATGGCTCTTTAGGTTTAGTATCAGTGCCCAACATCGCTGGCAAATAAGCTGGAGACTGGAATAAGTAGTGTTATAGTTACACCATTAAAATTGTGAAAATAATTATACCTGTACCATTGAAGTTGGAGTACTGTGATAGCACATTCTATGTTATTTGCCTTTTCTATGGGGTATTTTTGTAGTTGTGTACATATTTTTAAGTAAAATATGACGTTAATAATGCAGGAATGTGAGAAAAATTTTATTCACCACTTTTAACCATTTGCTCCATATTCATTTCTACCCACAATGTATTGTTTTCAGTTTCTCTGTACCGTAGTTTTATGAGGGTTCAAAAGGATATGTTGAAGAATATTAAATATGTATTTTCGAATTTGTTCATTTTGAAATACTATTTCCTTGAAACATCACTGTTTTTCATTTAATACAATTCTAGGTTCACAACCCTTGAGAATGTATAGATGAAGGAGCTTCATGCTTATTTACTTAATTAAGCATTTATATCTAGGCAAACTACTGAAGAGAAAAAATTGTAGATGCCATAGATTTTGCTTCCTCTTGCAGTGAATTTAATATCCATGAAATAATAAAAAACTGTCTGCTTATATGTTAATAAATACCACTTTTGGGAAATGTGTTTGCATGAGCATATTCAATATTTATTATGAGTGATTGTTGATGATAACAAGCACAATTTTCCATGATTTTTGCCTATGGATTTCTTTTCTGAAAAGTCTGATGATTTAAACGATAATTGATATTTCTTTGCTGTGAATTTTACTCATGTGTGAAGTTTTCATCAATTATTTTATTTCAAAGTTCACCTAAGCAGCAGAACTTCAAATTAAATATCAATTTGAAATGGGCAATATTCTATGACATCTGCCAGCACATAACTTTCTTATTTCTAATGTATCATCTTGGATTTTACATACTCTAAAAAGTGGGTTTTATCTTGTGATGATTGGGCTTTTGTTTCTTTGGTTGGCACAGAATGTGATGACGGCAGTAGAGAGCCTATGCAGGGCCTTAGTCAGTTGCTAAAAGGTGCTACTTGGTGTTGTCAGAGGAGGCCAGAAGAAGCTGCTGTATGCTTCCGAACTTGCTTGGTGCAAAGGGGTGCCCTACCTGGGAGAAGTAATGGAAATGAAGACGAGGAGGAGAATAGCGTGGAGGAGCCTCAAGAAGACAGGCACATTTCAGCCTTTGCCTTGTATGAGTTGGGGACTTTACTCAGCAAACATTCAGAGGTGAGAGAGCATGTGTGTTCAAAAATCAGTCTAATTCATAAAGTCACTATATGGACCCCAAAAAATGAATTTTAGACAAATTCGTTTTCTCAGAAACTCCTCCACTCACTCAAAAATGAAAATACCCAAGTTACCACCCACTCATTGAAGTTACTATGGCATCAATGATCCACTTACTTATATCACTTACGGAGAACAGTTCATTGAACGAGGAAATCATTCACTAGCGGGTGAATAGGATAAGTTGTAGTAGTTTTGTAAAGGATAGGGTGCTCTAATGGCTTGGACATTTCTGGACCATTGCACATGTATGATCAACTAAGCAATAGCCTTGATAAAGGTAGCTACCCATGAAAAAATATATGTTCTGTATCTGAGGTGGAACTGGGGTTAATCTGGTCTGTAAGGGCAAAATCTAGTCCATCTGGTCTGTTACTGGGCTGCAAAGGGGTGGACTCATAAACATTGAGGTTTAGAAGGGTGGAACTGGGTTGTATCAGGGTTGTTACTCTTCTATAATGGCTAATTGCCTTCCTCCACCGCTTTCCACCCCAGTTCCACCCCTGTCCACCCCAGTTCCACCCCAGTTCCACCTGTGATGAGACAACCCTCTTACACCCTCTCATCTGTAACTGGAGTGCATTTATGGACTTGTAAAAAAATTCATCTTGGATGCCCCTATAGTGGATACCTATAATAATCATATCTGTATCCATCGAATCAATGAGATCTTAATTACTCTGCCTCAGACCGCTACACAAATGCTGGTTTTAACAGTGTTTATGGCTAGACCATTGTTAAAAAACCAACTCAGAGCTTGTGAGAAATATTTTTTTATAGGTATATCATTATATCCATGGATGCTTATTAACGTGCTACCTATCATCATGAAATTGCGTAAAATTCGATACCTTCTGCTTCTTCCTTACCCTCAGGATAAACTCATGAGTTAGTGCGCAATCCCTAAGGCAAATTTATAAAACTGAAAAAGGATTTGACCCCTGTACATTGCATCTTTCTGCACGGAAGCGGTAGCTCAATAGTAAGGTGGTAGATTGAGGAGCAGAAGGTACAGTGTTCGATACTATGGCGAGGAAGATATTTTTTTTTAATTTTTAATAGTGTTTTACGTTTATATTCAACACTGTAGATATTTTTTAGACTAGAGGGTAGGTCATCTAGTGGGATTTGTAAAGATTTAACCAAACGTAGCCTCTGAGGAAATCCCATCATCACAAAAAGGAATAAATCTGCATCTAGATTTTATACATTCTGGAAATAAAATTGAACAAGGGTTATATCCTACATCTGAATAAATTTTATTTACTCTTTTCTGCGCATATTTAGCAATTAACGGTGACCCATACTCAATCCTATCACTTTTAAGGTCATTTACGATAACTACGCTCAGACAAATATGACATCTTGGTATATATAACTTCAGACATAAATTGATTTTATATTTATTGACACAATTACTATCCTCGAGCCAGTCCCTGGCATTAACGCGCTAACCAACACAACACACTATTAAACACAACGTTCGTCCCATCACGTCGAATACAAATACTTATGTAGCTCACTTTTAGAAGACCATTTACCGCTTGTCAAGGGCTTTATTGTAGCATACATGAATACCTACCGTGAGATATATTTCTCCAGACACACACAGCGGCACTCAAATAGAGGAACAATCCATGGTATTGACATCAAGTCGAGTAAATGAAAACACAACTTTTGAGGTGGTAAAATTTACTGAATGAAGGATAGTGAAACAACATAAATTGTATAAGTAGACAACAAATAATCAACCTTTCACTTGGACGTAAACAACCAACCACACTCACAATTTATGGTATTCTACAATAACACAATAATATCTGCCAATGACAAATCCTAATGCCTATTGCTAATTGGTCATTATCTTCCTAAAATATAGACGGATTAATTACTTATTTCAACAAAATCATATTGGACACAACAATGCAAAGAAATTAATAGATGAAACATGGGGTGGCAAAATTCACTGAATGAAGAATAATGATACACTTTACACTTCACTGTTTATCCATTCACTGGGACGTAGACACTCAATTAAAAGACAATAACAATTCACCTAGTCACCGTGACTTCAATTCAAATAGATTCCACATCTTAATTTAGTCAAAGGTAGAGACAACGAACTGATTGCTGTTACGTCTTCTCCAACACTCACTACGTATTTGTTACACTTTTAATACTATTCATGTCATAACACATTATTTAAAGATATCAAATCAACAAATTTACGCTTAAATATCACCACTTTGACACACAATCCATCGTAGCACATAAATAACGCTTGTAATCACTGGCATGCCATAATGTAACACTCACAGCCAAAACACACGCAAAACCTTCGTTTATCTATTATCACAAAAAATGACGCTGTTGTGAAACCTAATGATGCTAACTTTATTTAAAACTTGAAATTAAATGCTCCAATGGGGTAATCGCCACAGCTTAAAACCGAAAAAGACGTGCGATAGAAACTATCTTCCAAAATTACGTTGCACAGCATTCAAGACCACTATTCACATTTGAAGTCCAAGAATAGTATGTTTTAAATTATTTGTATTTAAAAAATTATATCACCCTGCGATACTTCTTCAAATATCATGAAAATTAAAAACTAAAACAACCTGTCTAAATAATCGTCCCTCGAACGTAAACAAACAGCAATTCGCCGGAAAGCGCCGTGTTCTTACGCCGTGTCCATAGTAATCATCCGCACCTTAGACAAAACAAAATAGTCCTTTTTAGGAGTTCGATTAAAATACTTTTATAGAGGATTTAATGCACATCGGTCGACTTAAATAGCATGCTCATATTTTTGTGAACTTATAAATAAATAATAATCTCTGTTCTTTTGCAAAACTTCAATACGAAATATTTAGCCTCTCGCGCAGATGCCAGTTTCCGACCGACAACTGCATGACGTCAGCAAATAGTCGCTTGCATCGACAGGTGTCGGTATGTCTCTTGTAGAGAATTGCTCGGCTGTCGGTGCAAGCGACAACCGTCGGTCGCGACCGACACCGACAGTCGTCGGTCGACATGTACAGAATTCCGCCCCTGGGTCTGTAAAGTCCATGGCAAATCTATAAATAAATCCCAAAAATTTTTGTGCTTCACCGACTACCATGTCTATATGGTAATTATAAACCAACCTATGATAAAAGAGTATACCAAAGTCATTTATGACATTCTCTCTTGACACAGTAGTGTCATTGATTTGGATGTAAAAAATTACCGGGTTTTTTACACAGTGAAAAGTAATAATTGCACATTTCTTCAGATTCAGGTCCAGGGAATTATGAGTACACCATGAAGACAAATTGTATAGGGCATCCTGCAGTACTAAACAGTTTTTTGACAACCTCGTCAATTGGAATTGTTTGGGAAAATACATTAAAATCATTATTGTAAGAATATTTTACTCTGGGAGAACACATAGGTTTATAAACACTTAAGAAATAATCAGCAAACAAATCAGCTATTTCATGAGGACCTCTTCCTTTTGAATGCATGAAGAATATTGTGTTAGGCATACCACTATTTTTCTTGATTGAATTTACATGATTCCAAAAATACATATTCATTTTTACATTATGAAGTATTTGGTTCTGAATCCGTTTTATATAGTTCACGTAGCACAACCTTGTTTCTCTTGTAAAAGTTCCACATAAATCGTAAAATTTAGAGTATAAACTCACATATTTTGATTGCTTGTAGTGCCAATGTATGTAATCTGTTCTTTGCATTTATAAGTTTAATTACATTACTGGAAAACCATTTGGAAAACTATAATTATAAATCCCTTTGAATGGAGCACATTTAGCAAGAGCTTCATTAATTGTTACAACAAGATAACCGAAAGATTCTGACAGAGTAAAATCTTCATTTGTACAAACTAGGTACATTCCAATCAACCAAAAATAGGTAATCATGCAACTTACCAACATGACAGTTGGGAAAATCTAATACTTTCACATCTAAGCTTAGATTCACTGCTAGGAATGATGTGTCTCATGAAACCTTCATTAAACCAAGAAAGTCAAAATAGACTTGTGGCAACATCAAATGTAATAACTATAATAATTTAGAAAAAGTAAACTTGTCTGACGTATCAACATATAACTATTGCTTACCATGATGTAGATCTCCTGGAGAAGTAAGAGCCCCCAAATGATACTGAGACTGCAGTAGCCATGGTGGCAATGTATGTACCAGCCTCATCAACTCTGATCTAATGGTCCCAGGTTCGAATCCCACCTGGGCAATTGAATGTTGTGCCAGTCATAGGTCTTTGAATCAATGGCATACTATCTCTCTTGTCAAGGCCCATTAAAATCTACAACAATGAAAAGGAAACATTAGGGATCTAATGACTCTCAGTTGTCCTTCTAGGTAGTAAAAAAAACTCCCGTTCTCCTAGTGTTAAGGGCTGATCACTGTCTTAAGACACTTGCCTGACAACTTTCATTGATATCAAAGACCCGGCTATTGGATACTCCTAGTCTTGTATGATCTATTTCTTAGGGAGTGTATGCAGCTCTGTATACCTAAAGTGCAACCAGTGGTGTACCTAGGATTTCTAGCACCCATGGCAAAATGGAAGGGATGTTGCCCCTCCACCCCTACCCACACTTATGTAATTCTCTATTTTCCTCTTTTTGTTCTTACTTTATCTTCTCTACATTTTCCTAATTTGAATTACAGATGAGATTGTTTATTCAGCATTCACCTATCTTTGGGGGGTGGGGAGCATTATTGTCCCATAATCTTGTCGTACCATTGAGTGTTTTTTCGTTTCAAATAATTTTTAAAAACTCATTATTTTATAACATAGCTCAATTTATGCACTCCCTGTGATATTAACTCTTGATTAAAAGAGTAAAGATGTTGGAAACCACCAAATTCTTGTGAGTGAATTTCATTAGTCTTTTTCTATAACTACCAGTTCACAGTTACCTTACATTAATTCGGATTTGCATTACATCATATTGGTTATTGAATTTGTGATCTTTATAATTCTAAAACATTGATATAAAATCAAATAACTAACGAACATGCTGTCTCTTTCACAGACTCTTGAAGAGGGTAAATGCCTACTGCTGCAAGCTCAGAACAACTATAGTGGATATGATTTTGAAAACCGTCTAAATGTACGCATACATGCTGCCTTAAGAAATATTGGATAATATAGTTTTGGATTAGATTAAATGATTATTCATTTAATAACTTTCAATTTTAGTTCTCTTTTTTCCTGGATGATGCCACCTCACTTATGGGTAAATCCAAAATTCAAACCTAATTTGCACTTGCGTATGCCTTAAGTAACTTTCTTTAATAAGAAACTGGTGCTCTGATCACAATATGTAGGTAGCTGTTGTGAGGTGTTCACGCCCACAAGTTATGGTAGCTGGATTTACAGTACAAAGTTTTTGAGAGCACTTTCACTCTGGTAATTTATAAATAACGTGATGTAAATCTGTTGTTGTTTTGATGGTACTTAAATACATGAATGTCTTATGATTATTCCAATTTTATAGTTGGAATTTCAAATTTTTGAAATATAAAATTTGAAATTCAAATTTCAAATTTTATAATTCAAATTAATAAGTTGTCCAAAATGGCTTTAAACTGTGTAAAGAAATAATTTATTTGGTGATCCATATGCTGTAATTTGTCATCTACTTCAAAAATTGTCTTCGCTTTTATGTCTTCTAATTATTATATGGTGTTAAGTGTGAACTTTGATTTTTTCAGATGAATTTCCATAATCTGGCCACAAAATAATATCTTTTTAACTGCAGGGTTATTTTATGGTAATCTTCGTTGTCTCCAGGTATTTTACTTGAAGTTATTTTTATGACATCCAACTGTAATGGTTGGAAAAATAAAATGCTTAATCAATCTATTGAAATGTATCTTTATATGTATCCATAATCTAGAAAAGTGCCCTAAATTTTCAAGAGAATTTGAAAAGTACTTTAAAAAATTATATTTCTGAAGCACGATTGAAAATTCAAGTTCAAGACTTATGTACCATCAATAATTATCATTTAGTTGCTGAATGGTATGTACTATAAACTACCTCTGGTGCCTGCAATTTGAATGAAGTTGTAGCTAGATTCATAGTTTAATAGAATTATCTATTTAGTGCAAATGGAAGGATGAACCTTCAGAGTGCATTTCACATTATTACAGAGGAAAATAATGCTTTGAGATAGAGTGAAGTTCATCCTAATATTTGCATGTGATTATTAAAAAAAAGTAATTAGTAACCATATTTTCTAGTTTATAAGATGTAGAGGCATATATAAATGAAGTACCTCAGTTTTGGCCAAATTTTGTAGAATAATTATAAACTTTCTAACACCCTTTGTTATTTTTTTTCTGTGAAACTGAGATGCTATCTTTTACTGAGTGATTCGAACGAATTTAGCCTCATGGCATGATTTGGGCCATTATCTGGTTATAATCCTAAATTAAGTAACATTCGGAAACTGTTCATTTTTCTGGGTGGCTGTGTGGTGGTTGTGGCTGGGTCTGCTGAGTAACAATGAAATGGTTCATTTTGCTGGGTGAGATTTTCAAAAGCTGGGCTCTTATGTGTGTATTGTCCAATTTAATACATAAGTGGCCAAGTAATCTACCTATGCCTCATTGTAAGATTCTTATTGTGCATATTTCAACTGATTTTATTAGCAAAAAAATAACTGTTACGTACATGTGCTGGGTTTCCAATAGGTTGTAACTAATAATAGTTGCTAATGTGATTTTTTAACAGATGATTCTTAACCCTTTGGCGCCGAACTTCACATATAGGAGTTGGGGTTTTCTTTACGCAAAAGACCGGACGTATACCATAGACGTCAGGGATTTCTATATGCAAATGAACGGACGTCACCTATAGACATCATAGATGGTAGAAAAGTGACCGCCGCTGAAGCATTTGGGAAAGGTGTTCCTTCGAGTCCCTACTCAGTGGGAGGCAAAACCCTTCCCTCTGCAACTTTGCTCGACCCTCTAGCCCTTTTGCTGTCATTCTCTCACCATGTGTGTGCCGTCATTAATTGTATGTGCAGTGGATTTTCTTAATAAATATTCGTTGGCTATACAATAATATGAACCACTTAAATCAACTCCTTGTTTTTTGCTGTGTGTTTTCAAATTTTAAGTGAAATTCTAGCTCTTATATTAACAGAGTTGTCTTCTGCTTTATTTTTATCATTACTTTCCGATTTATATCCTAAAATTGTTAATATACAGCTAAAAATTCATTTTTAACTTTAAAATGATCAATTAAACTTGAAGAATTCTTGTTATAGACCTTAAACTATATGCCTAAGTAATTTTGTTGCTTTTTTGTCATTGAAGTTTTGGTTATTTTACTTTAAAATCAAGTTAAATTTTATATAAACTAAAATGGTTTTAAAAACCACAAGCTAAATGCGTACGTAAATCAAAATAATTTTGGAATTAGTTGAAACTTGGTGGTAATCTAAAAGGGAATATGCATTTAGTAAAAACTTACTATGTATTCTTAAAAGGCAAACTTTTGCTTCCAAACCACTTGTAACGCACCATTTTGCACATAGTTTGTTATGAATTTCCGGGAGAAGATTCATGAACCCCCTTTTTCCTGGGGGATATTCCATACCCCAAGTGCCACTGTGCCCCTTGAACCTCTCTTCTGTAGCTGCCCCTACTGGACATACAAATAATGACTGCAACACCATAATAATAATGTCTTTATTCATCTGTTGCACAACAAGAATTGTGGTAGATGTCGTCAGTCATTACACTTCTCCTGCGAGGATATAGAAAGAAAGAAATACACTGAATACAAAACTCTAATACACAGTAAGGAGTCATGCTATGAGAGGGTCTGCTAATGAGTCGGAGGGAAGGGACGGAAGGGTGGGGTTGGTACACCAGAGAAGATATATCTTCTCTGGTGTACCAACCAAATATATTTCCTTCAAAATTCCTCTGTACAGAGATGATCTGAGTCTCCCATGAAGCTCAGGGCACTACAGATATTTCCGTGAAAAGTTCAGCTGCGCGAAATGGTTAAGGAAAATTGGTGTGAATTTCAATGTAAGTTTTTGGAATGCAGTTTAATGGCACTGTGTTACAGAATGCTTATTGCTGGTAGTCTTTAAGCCAAATCTGAACTTGACGTTGACCATGTAAGATACTGGGTGATTTCTTAAGGATTTCTTCAGGGAACAAGCACATCTCATGACCTGGAAAATAGGGTTAAGTACCAAAATGCCCTCATGCATTTTCATGTTTCTCCTTTTATATACTGGTAAATTTGTTTAGAATGATGGTTACTACGTAATATTATGTGAAATGCCATCTATAAACCATTTCAGTGTCTAGATGGAAGGCAATTTAACTAACATTCCTGAAGATACCATAGATTTGTTTGGAAAATATTACAATGTGTGTATTAAGAATTGATAATGGGTGTGATTGTATGGGAGGCTTGTATCAAGAATATTACCAATTTAAATTTAAACCGGCAATCATATACGTACATACTCACTCAAAAAAACTCCCTGTAGTGGGAGGATCTTAATAAGCTAACTGGTTATAAATCATTGTGAAATTAATATGTACTAATACTCAGAAACTTACAGTTTTTGGCTTAGCAATTGAAAGCCTTATAATTATGCATGCAAAGGTGAATTGGCAGTTTTATTATCCAGATACATATAACTCTTTGAGGGGCACTCGTTTTTCTCTGCAGCATTCTTATAAATGCTTCTTAATTACAAAGTTATTGTTGAAGTGGCAATTCTGTATCTATTTTTTTGAGAGACTACCTACTTGACATTGACATATGTAATTGCAGTTAATTGCATTCATGTCAACGGGATGAAAATGGAAGATGTCATTTGTTTCAGTATTATGCTGGGATTGATTGGACGAGTTAGCGACACCTGTGTAAGATATTGTGTATGATTTTATCATTTTGAAAATATATTTAACCTTTATATGAAATTTGTAAATTACTAAATAAAATCAATTAGTTCTAGAATTGAATGTTATTTTTGTGTGATAACTATGAAAAGGTTACTCTGTACCACAAGTGACTTGTTTTAACTCTTCCTTTGGCATGTTAAAAGCTCTCGGTCTTTGTTTTCCACGTTCCTAGTGTGTTAGATCATTTTGTCACAGCAGTCACCTGTGGCGTGGCTGATCCCAAGTACTTGAAAGTCTGCAACCTGGTCAACATTTAATGCCAATTTGTTACTACAAAATGGGTATGCCTTCAGTGCAAGGTCTGCTCTCTGTGCTGCAGTAGTTCTGGAAAGGTGTTTTGACCATGAAACGCCAATTATGGCACGCGGTTTGGTGCTTCTCTTTGCTGAAAGTGCCATTTTTTGCTTGAACACAACAAGGAAACCTTTAAAGGGCCAATTTAAAACTGGCAGGGAGGGACTTCTAAGGAAATTTAAATCTGGCATTTAAAAGTTAAGAATAATATCAACTTGAACCCAAATGTTTTGTTGATTAAATAATGCAATAACAGTCTTCCTCTTGATGAAACTTTATCCTCAAAAACGGACAATTGAGAGTTTTGTTGGCCAAAGTAGCTCCTGAAAATTTTTAAAGGTTTTATACCTCAACTGCACATTCATATAGCACTACCCCTGTGTTTTAACCTTTTGTACGGATTACAATTCCTGCTTTGGAAGCTGCCAGACGGATTTAATTTTGAACACTCGGCAGTAGAAACTCCATATGGGTGTAAACATCACATCCAGCATGCACTGCAATTTGAGCCCACATCCCGGCGTGCATTTTAATGCATGCTAGTCCTTTAAAGGTTAAATAATTAGATTCAACGTAAACATTAGTATATCTCAACTATTCGTGGCTACTTTCTGAAGTGCTGTTTTCTAATATGTACCGTCAATCCATCTTAAGTCGGACAGGGGGTGTGGAGTCAGACTGATCGCAGAGCTGTCATAAAAATGTTGTGAAATCGTTACAGTTCATGCCACGTATACTCGTTGCATAGTATCCCGTAGCATATAATGTATTCTACACGATACTATGCAACGGGTTTATGTGGCACGAACTGTAACAATTTCACAACATTTTTATGACAGCTCTGCTCAATCTCCAACTTAAGACGGATTGATGGTACTTCCAAAATACAGCTGTTTTAGGGCATGCTAAATGAATCTAGAGCATATTTTTACGAATTTTAAAGTTATTTTTGCATAAAAACCTCTGCCTTTCTGGATTACTCATGCCTGGTTTTAAATAATGTCAGCATTTCCTCTCCTTTGCTGGATACCTCCTCAGGGCTGATGAGTGGAGTGTCAGCCAAAAGTAGCTGACAGCAATTTTTGTAAGTATAGGTAGCGTAGCTATAAGTGTTAATGTGTAGCTGCTACGTTATTTTCAATTTGTAGCCATATTTATAGAGAATTTGCTACTTTTTTAGAATTACATAGCTATACAGAAGTCAGCTACAAATGTTTTGTAGCTTTATTCAACTTTGCTCTTATGACATAAATGATTGTTAATTCTATAAGGGGTATTTCTACTAAAAAAAGGAACTTTTTTTAAAAGTTCCCCTCGACTATCAAAGTTTCATTTCAATTTCTAATGGAACATGGTTTCAATCTATATATGGATGCCCACATTTGTCACATCTAGGACTGAAGGTGACTTTAAATTTAAGAGGCTAAACCCAATCAATATTATTTTTACAGTGATTGTGGTGGAAGTCATCATATATCCCATCCCATGGTAAGGTCGTTGATTTTTTACAAGAAATTCATAATTATGAATTTCTCGTAAGAAATCAGCGTAAGTTGTGCAGTAACATAGCATTATAAAAGTACTTAAAACTGCCTTAAGGTGTGTAAGAGGTTACTGCAAAACTTACGATGATTTTTGCTTCTGAAATTTTTTAATTTCGCATACCGATACATTTTAATTCCCCCATGATTCTGCATGCCAAGATTACTAATAAAACAAGAACACTATATGCGGTGTTCCTGTAGTGAAATAAAAAATAACTATGAAATAACATAATTTGAAAGTGACGCTCAAAGAGAATTCGATGCTCATTTGTTCATAGCAGAAGACGTGCGTTATTGTTATGCGTGGGAGAGTGTGTGATGCTTTCAAATGGAATGGACAGAAAAGTGGAAACAACCCTTTATTTATTTTTTAATATTGTTTGCTCAATCGTAATAGTGTTGTTAAACAAATGGGTATACGTTCACGTAGGGTTTCCAAACATTACCTTAACTTTCATTCATTTTACAACTACTTTTTTGGGTCTGTATATATGTCATAATCTAAATGTTTTTAAAGTCAAATCCGTTCCACTCGCCGATATTTTGCCATTGGCCCTTACATTCTGTGGGTTTGTAGTTTTCACAAATTTAAGTCTACAAAATAATACAGTGGGAACGTATCAGTTAGCTAAGGTTATGACAACACCATGCATAATACTAATGCAAATGTATTTTTATGACAAGAAGTTCACTTTACAAGTGAAGTTGACCTTGGTAATTGTTTTCTTAACTTGCTATGATTATGGCAGGAGTACTTTACTTATAATTAATGGAAAATATCTGGATTCTAGATTCCTATAACGTTGGGAGTAATCACGAACTTCTACTATGACATTCAGTTCAACTACCTTGGAACTTTTTATGCAGCTCTGGGGGTTGTCATCACCTCTCTCTATCAAGTGGTATGTATTTAAACTGAAGGTAACTATCGGTTATTGCATAAGTTCTTATGATGTGATCTGTATACTTTTCATCACATAAACTTAGTGCATTACGTGACTCTCAGTATAGCTGCTAACTTTGTCGGGTTCAAAGTAATGGTTATTTTTAAAAATCTCAATATGGTGCACATGTTGCGGTCCTCTGGTTGTCAATAATTTATTTTGAATGTCTCATAAGATGGACATAGCAGTTTATGAATTCGATGACTCTCTGTCATTCCAACTTTGACCTCTGGTGTGATGATAGAATGGTAGAATTTGTACTGATATTCTGGGTAACATTTGTTGGCGTGTTGATTATATGAGCATAGCGTACATTTATAATATGAGAACAATACTATTTATATGTATGCACCCAGGGGTTTTGTATTTTAATAAAGAGAAGCCATAAACTCTGCATATGAGAGCTTGCCACTGTCCTGGCTATGTTGCCCGTACGCAAAAAAGATTGAAAGTGTTGTTGTTAATATGTTAATTTATAGTTTGCCATCATCTTATAACTTTTGTACTTCTTAAATCTGTTATTTCCAATCTTGTTTATAAATATTTGCTAATTGTACAATATATGTCAGGAGTACATTTAAAAATGCGTCTTATCAATGTATGTACCATTGTTATTAACTAATCCTTCTAATATTTTGAGTGCTTTTGTTATTTCTCTATTGAAGAGACTTCATCATTGAGTGATGGCGATAATAAAGTAAAAAGCAAATTTGCTGTGTGATGGAATATCAAACAGTGAGCATTTGAATTGATTGATGACATTATTTGTTGGGATCCAAGAAGTAGGAAATTGTTGAGTATCGCATGAACGTTGGTTGAGAACTTAAGCTTTTTGAAGAAGGTTTTCTAATAAAGAGAACACAAAATTAAATTTAAGGAAAGAAACTATATAGCACGAGAGAAAAACTCAGCAACAGCAATTAAACAATAAATCAATAGATCTTAGTATATATTAACGGGTCCATGGTGACCTAATTTGCTTCTTCACTCCCTCCCAAACATAGGACTCTAATGGACTTCCTATTTCTTTAGAAAGGTCGTGCTGCAAAGCTCTTAGTGAATACATCTGCTAGCTGCTCACAACCAGGGGCATGCTCCAGCTTGAATTCTCCATTCATCAGCTTTTCTCAAACAAAGTGGAAACGAACATCAATATGTTTAATTCTGCGATGGAGTTTGGGATTCTGAATTATTCGGATGGTGCTCCAGTTATCAACTAATAGAGTAGGGATGTCAGGCAGGCTTGTAATTTCATTCATTAAGCAATTCAACTACACCATCTCTTTTGTGGCCTCACTGGCGGCAATGTACTTTGCTTCAGTCGTACTCAAGGCATTCACAGGCTGTTTACGACTTAGCCATGTGACAGCAGCAGCTCAACAGGTTGTTACAACTCCAGTTCTTGAGCGGCAACTCTTAGTACCATTGGCAAAGTCAGAATCTGAATAGTATTTCATTTTCAGGGGTAACGATCCTCTTCACTGCAGCCCAGTCTGACCTCTTGGGATTATCTTAGACTTCTCACACAGTACTCACAACCAATGACAGGTCTGGGCAAGTTGTCATTGCCAAATATAGTGTCGTGATCAGAAGACCAGGACAAAAGTTTAGCTCTCTAAGTCGGACTGCTCGATACGAGAATTAGAGAGGAGGTAGATACGAGTGGATGTATCTTCTTCTTTTGGGTAGTAGGTGCACCAAAGAATTGATATTCACACGAAGGCAGATCTTTTTAGAAGAGTTTATTTAAGATGGTTACAGATCATCGTCTCCTCCCGACTATCTACAGCAAGAGTTTGTAGCAATAGGCCCCGATCTTAGCCGGGTGTGGGTATTTATCACATCATTCGGTGTCATGGCATCGGTACAAAATTGAACCTTCGCGAACGAAGGAGGGGTAAGGAATCCTCTCACCCCATGAGGTCAGGACAGAGGGCAAGCCTCTGCCTAGACGTCTGCGTCTCGCCAAGTTAAAAAATCTCTCCTCCCTCCTCTGCCTGGTCAAAGTTTAACATCTCTTTGACCACATGAGCCATGACTCCGAGGACCCAAGTCTTATGTTGGGTGACTGGGGAGCATGCAATCACTACACCTCCCTCCCTAGGGGAAGAGGAAGGACCTTCCTTTGGCACTTTCTCTGACACATCAGCGCCTTCCACCAGCTGGCTACGATAACCGCCATCTTGTGGTCCTGGGAGAAAGCTGGGCAGGCCATGGTGTCAACTCCACTCCCTCTTCAATTGTTGCCATCCTCTCATCTGACGTCCTTACCTTTGTCACAATTATGGGTTTAAAAACAAGTGATCTACATGGATTGCAGTCGTCTCAAGGTTTAAAATAACTAGTAAATCATCTCTGACAACATTTGTGACACCAACACAATATAACTAAACAGATTACCACCAAACCTATTATCGTCATAAAGGAAAGATGAACTACTCGGGTGGAATGATAGTACTTCCACTCTAATTCTTCTATCTGGTGTTCTACCTCTTCCACCGCATGACTCGCGTATTGCAAATCCTCAAAATTACTGATCAATCGATTAATAGGGGAACTTAACTTTGCTTTTTATGTATTCAACCGAATTCCGGCGTCCTCACAATAGTCATAAGCAAGGTCCAATGGTGGAATCACATCCTTACTTGTTCTGTCAGATTCCACTGAAGATTGAGTTTGAATCATCACCTTGTGACCATAACCCTTACAATTATTCACAAATTTTATTATCCCGAACCTTAAAGCATTTCATCTGCGGCATCTTGCTTTCCACATACAATGGTCAGTCTTTCTGCCTTAAGGTCCACAAACAACCATTCATTATCATATAGCTGTGTTCACAACGTTTCACTTATTCAACCATCCTCTGTGAACAGTCCGAGGGAATGGTATTCATGGGCTGTAACATCATTGCTACACATTCTTCTCTGAAATACGTAGACTGCACTGGAAAATCCTGTTTACATACCCTCCGATACTCATTTACCCTTTTACATTTATCATATTCATTCTTAGAAAGTTTACAATAGTACAGCTTGCAGCTTGTTAGTTACATCAATAAATAATATTGGCTTCTCAGATTGAATAGAAAATGAACTTAGAATCTAAGACTATCGGCAAAGGAATCACCTTAAATACAAAATGAAACATGTATGATCTGTTTGGGGGATTTTTATAACATAAACCAACACATTGTCATCATTAAACACATCCAGATCAATTAGCTTAAGCGTTATATGTACTACTGTAAACCACACTCGAGGGGAATGGTAAACATAGGTCTGTTGGAATATTTTCTCCGCCAGATTTCTATTATCCTAGCCATAGCCATCGCTCTCCTGCAAAAATTTAAAAAAAATTTTTCAACCTGTTAGCGTGCACCTTGACAAGCCTTCTCTTTCGGCATATCATTACATTAACTCTCTCTACACTTTCTACTACATATGGCCCTATCCATTGAGCAGAAAGTTTCTTGGATCTCCCCCTCCTAAGGGATTCATCAAGCAAAAGAGCCTTGTCACCAGGTTTAAATATCTCTACATTGGCCTTTCTCTCATAATAAACCTTATTTTTCTCTTTCACTCCGAGGAGGTTCTCTCTTGCCTATTGGCAGGATACATACAGCCTGTTATTCATCTCAGCCACGTAGTCCTCATGCGTGTATTGAGTGGCCGGTGCCCTTAAGCTCAGCTGACTGGGTGGTTTGCCTTGCCATCCTAACATCAACTTGATGGAGGTGAATCTCGTGGCTGTGTGCAGAGCGGTGTTGCACACAAAGGTGGTGTACAGAATCCACTCGTCCCAATTGGCTTGGTCTTCAGCGACGAAATATCTCAGGTACTCCGTCAATGTCTTATGGGTCCTCTTCAAACTACCGTTGCTCTGTGGTCTAAAGGCTGTAGTTTGAATCTTTCTTATCCGGAGCAGGCGACTCACCTTCTTAAACAATTCACTTAAAAAGTTGGCGCCTTGGTCCATCAATACTACCTGGGGACTCCCGAATTTCAAAACCACATTTTCCACCAATACCCTTGCCCTGCATCTTGCTTCTCGATGGGGAATGCCATCGTAAACTTGGAGAGCTCATCTTGGAAAGAAAATAGATATCTGTTGCCCTTTAAGGTCACGGGCTATGGGCCGCTGACATCCAGGGCGAACTTCTCCATCACCCTGATCGTTATCTCCAGCGGCATTCTTATCTTCTTGTAGCTGCCCTTGTTCATCTGACACTCTGCATTCTGCATTTTTTATGCATTTTTTAAAATCTTCCTTCATATTTGGCCATTCTCAATGGGCCTTCATTCTCTCGTATGTTCTCGTCTCTCCTTGGTGACCTCCCAGGGGAGAGTCACAGATTTCTCGAAAAATTTCCCTTTATTCTTCCTCGCTTGGACTGATTCCCTGTCCATTTAATCTCCTCTCTTTGCCTTCTTCGTCTCCTTCCCTTCGAACGTGGGCCTCCACCTCCCACTTGTCCTTTCCTTCCTGGATTACTCCCTTATCCTCTTCGGTCTCTTGGGCAACCTTCTTGCTCCCCTCCTCTTCCTTTTTCTTGCCACCTTCTTCCCTTTCCACTTCTTTGCTCCGTGCCTCGAGTTGTTGGATGCAACTGAGACCATCCGCGTTCGAATTCTGCGTATCCTGTCGATAGATGATTTGATACTTTTACTCCTCTAGTTTGAGTCTGTGTCACAGAAGCCTCCAACTCGGATCTTTTATGTTGAAGATCCACAAGAGTTTGTTGCAAAAGGCCCTGATCTTAGCTGGGTGTGGGTATTTATCGCATCATTCGGTGTCATGGCATCGGTACAAAATCGAACCTTCCCGAATGAAGGAGGGGTAGGGAATCCTCTCACCCCATGAGGTCAGGACAGAGAGCAAGCCTCCACTTAGACATCTTCATCTCATCTCGCCGAGTTACAAAATCTCTCCTCCCTCCTCTGCTCGGTCAAAGTTTAACATCTCTTTGACCACATGCACCATGACTCCGACGACCAAAGTCTTATGTTGGGTAACCGGGGAGCATGCAATCACTACAATAGCAAGCTACCAACTGCTTATCTGTAGGGAAAATTCTTTTCCTGAGGGTTATCATCTTCTTCTGAAACAAGCTTTTCACAGGGCGTCGAAACTGGATTTGACTTAATCATGTTGAACCTTGCTAATTGTAAGATGTTCCTTGTATAAGCCTCTTGGTGGATGAAAATTGAGCCGTCATTCTTTCTTTCGATCTTTCATTCCCAGAAACATGTCCAATGTCCTAATAGTTATTTTGAACTCCTTTTTCAGATTCAAAATGGACATATCAATTGAGGGTCTGAGGGTCAAAGTAATACAAGTGCATAACATAAACACGAAAAACAATATAAGTGCATATGTTCTAAGTTGGTACTGTCGGGTGCCGTCAGGTAGCTACAGGAAAAGAAACAAGTGTTCGAACGTATGGTGCTGTGATCTAGCCGCCAAACACTTAAGCTACTTTGCTTTTTGTCATTTCTTACCGGAGTAAAGTGATACAGGTGACCCTGGACGATGTTTGTTACTTCTATTACTTTGAATCTCAGGCCCTCAATTTCATTTATATCTCTAACAAGAATCCCATCATCAACATAAATGGCCGCCATCAAGTTTCTACCATTTGCACACCTCTTGATGAATAGACAGTGATCCGATTTACTTTGTTTCAGTTTTAGGGTCTCCATAAATTTGACAAATCGTTGATTCCAACATCGGGGCGACTGTTTCAAACCATACAGGCTGCTGTTGAGTTTGCACACCCGACCACTTCCATCGTCAAACCCTGAGGGTTGGTGCTTGTACACTTCTTCTTGTAATGTACCGCACATAAATGCATAACATCAAATTGGCCCGAGTGATATTTTTCAGTAGTGGCAATATTCAAAAGAGCTCTTACTATCTCAAAACGAGCCACGGGACTGAATTTCAGCTCGAAGTCAACATCCTCTTGCTGGGTGTAGCCTTTTGCTAACAGGCGTGCTTCGTATCGCTCTACATAACCATTAGGGTTAAGTTTCACATTTAATACCCATCTATTAGTGATCACTTTCTTACCCTTTGGCAAATAAACAGGATCCCACATTTTTTTTCATCTAAAGATTGGAGCTCCTCTTTCATAGCTTATTTCCACAAATCACATTATTCAGACTCAAGTGTCTCTGTGACAGCCATGTCCTTATTTGCAAGAAAAACATAATTATTCATTAGATATGAGGGTAGTGCCTTTCTCGATTGCTTCTTTGAGGAGTGGAAGCATTGGGAGCTGGTACTTCCTGTTCAGTCTCACTTGGTGGAAGTGTGACTTCAGACCCAAAGGTTTTATCTCCATTAAACATGGGGGTTAAATTTTCAGTCTCTTCTTAACGATCCTCTGATTTCTCGTCTTCAGGTGCAGACTCCAAAGATTTGACAAGATGCAGCATAGGAAACTTTTGAAGATGACGTCACAGCACATTTCAATGGAATTCCTTGTGCAATTCCATAGACGGTAGCCACACAACCCCACCCAACCAACAAAGAGACATGGTTCAATCTTTCTGTCCATCTTCTGCCTCTTGCATTTTGGAATATGAATGTAAAATATCGTTCCAAAATTCTTGAAATAATCAATCTTTGGTGGAGGGCAGTTTGTCCACAATTCAATTGGAGTTTTGTCTTGTAATGTATGTCCCGTTCAATTCACCACAAAAGCAGCTGTGTTCACTGCTTCAGCCCAAAGTTTGATGGGCAGGTTCTTTGCTTGAATCATTGAACGTGCAGCTTCAACAAGTGTTCGGTTTTCTCGTTCTGCAGCACCATTTTGCTGGGGCGTGTGTGGAATTGTCCTCTGAATGGTGATACCATTCTCCTCAAGTGGTTTGCTAACACCTGCGTTGATGAACCCCCCACCACCATCACAAAAGAGTTCCTTAATGGTATGACCCGCAGTTTACACCTCGTTGATGAAGGTAGCCATGTATTTTGTTACTTCAGATTTCTGTTAGATAAAAAATACCTGTCAAAACTTAGAGTAATCATCCTTCAGGCACAGGAAAAAACAAGAACCTCCAACAGACTTCTTGAAATGGTCCACAGACGTCAGCATGAATCCACTCGGCACTTTTCTTTGGTCGGTTATGAAAGAGGTCACAGTGGTGTTTTCCATGGATGCTATCCTCACACAAATCATCATCATCAGGCAAAGTGATTCCAATTCGCCTCACAACTGACTTCACGTGCCATTTATTTTGATGGCTAGGACGTTCGTGCCACAACTGCAGTGATTTGGCTGATGAGACCAGTAAAAATTCAGCAGCCTTCTCAGGTGCATGAATCTTCAAGTCCAAAACACACAGGCCATTGTACAGTTTTCTTCCAGTCAAATGCATCTTACGCTTCTTAGTCAGTTCGCAGTTGAGTTTACTGGCAAAATATTCAATACATGGCTGACAGAGAACAAATTTTGGCTCACATCAGGCACATACCAGATGCCTCCCAAGTGATACGTCTTCCACTTACCATGAATTTTCATGTCTATGAGAATATCACCTTGTCCATGGGCTTTTATGATATCATGATTGCCAAAAGTGATGTACTGAGGCACATCAAAGTTCTTTAGCAGAGGAAATAATCCTTTAAGTTCGTCATGTGCTGAGTTGCACCAGTGTCAGCCACCCACGAATCATCATCTGAGCCCAAATATTTAACAAATAACTTTGACTTTACAAATGTAAGCATGTCCCTGGGTGTCAGCAGACTGAACACTGCATTCTTGCTTGTTCCTATTTCGACAGGGACAATCACGTGCAAAATCACGGTTCCTTACATTTGTGACACTTAATGATGCGCTTGTTGTCTGACGGAGGTTTCGTCGGCCCTTCTCTATCCTTTTGCGTTCCCTTCTGTTTTGATAAATTCTTTGCCAAAAAATCATTATCATTTCTGCATTCTTCTCCCGGAAGTCGCATTTCGATCAATGAAAGCCTTTCCGTTAGACTGTTCAAGGTTCAATGGGAACACTCTCCCTAATGCTTTTAAATTCAAATTTGGGAGGGGGAAGAGTGGACATAATTCGTCCCATCAGAGTTAACTCAGGAAGTTCCGACTTTGAAAAGTTCTTCATTTCAACATTCAACTTTTTGAATTTATGCTAGAGTCGAGAGATGTGATTTACGATACCTTCGGATCCCATCGTCTGATATGAAAAAAAGACTCAAGTAGCCTATCAACTCTTTGACTGGAACTCTACTCGTATTCTGATATTTCATTACCAGCTGTATCTGTCGTTTCCATCTTGACTAGTTACCCAGTCCTTCAAGTTTTTCAATTTGTGCCTTGAAATTGTATGCTCGAACTTCTGTGGCACTCATGGTAGCGACTATTATTTGCAGCAAACAACCTAGTCCCCAGAAAAAAACGTTTGAATTTTCTCACTTCCTCGTAGTTCACGTGCGATTGGATCGAATAAATCTGGGCCTATGACCTTTTGAGGAAGGCTTTCCAAGAAATAGAACACAAAATTAAATTGAAGGAAAGAAACTATATTGCACAAGAGAAATAATCAGCAACAGCAATTAAACAAAAAACTCAGCAGATCTTAGTACATAATTTGCTTCATCAAAGCTACATATTTCAATTTCATCAGTCAAAGTCAACAACACAAATCGGTGCTTTGGAATGGTAGGAAATGGTATGAGTAGAAAGTAGGGTAGGGAAATGAGAGTAGAAAGTAGGGTAGTAATAAATTATTTACCCTGCAATCATGATGATATAAGGCATGTAAATGCATAAATAATAATACATTGATGATGTCCCAATGTATATCATACTACAATATAAAATATTGAAAATGTAATACATATATAATTATCGAATGTAGTGTTGTATTGGGAAGAAACATGGACTTATTAAAGAAGACAAGAATACGCTGCAGCTGTTTGAGATGTGGGTGTGGAGGAGGATGGAGAAGGTGCAATGGACGGAAAGCATGGCAAACGAAAAAGTGCTTGGAATGGTGGGAGGAAAGGAAACTTCTGGATGAGATTAGGAAAAGGCAAGGTAGGTGGTTGGAGGGGGTAATGAGGAGTGAAGGGTTATTTAAGGATGTAGAGAGGAGGATGTTGGGTAAGTGGGGAAGGGGAAGAAAGAGAATATGTTTTATGGATGGGATGAAGAGGGTAGGAAGTATGCTGAGGTGTAAAGGAAATATTGGTAGACAGGTCCCTACACATGTAAAAATCTCAAGGATTTTTACTTCCATTTAAACCTACCTTAACCAGTAGATCCCCTTGTAATAATAACACATCATTAGCTATATAGGTACTTCTGATTACTGTAAAAACATCGGTTAGGAAGGCTGTTTTTAGTCTTCATTAGTTAGTACCTAATCATGACAGTTTTTAAATCGGATGGAAATTTATTCCAAAGTAAAAACCTATCGCAGGTTTTCATGCATGAATATATTTAACATGTAAGTCATCTGCATGGTACTGTGATCATGTATGTATTCTTGCAACTAGACCTCACATGCAGTCATTGCTTTTTTTTAAATCTAAACATAGTTGAGGCCCCAGGTGATTGGGCCAAAATTATGAAATTAATTAAGTGTGAATGGAAAATAACCAAATCATTAAAACAAGAATTTCAGGAGATGCGGATAACCTGATGCTCTTTATAATGAAGCTATTAGGGAGAAGGCCAGCGTAAGCTTGATCTTGACAAAAGTCACCAAGGCGACCATGGTTTAATGTCCCAACCAAAAAACAGTTTACTGTGCTTTTAGTACCTAAATAGGGATTCACCACTGAAATTTTTGCCACCTTTGAACCCAGGCTCTTCAAGTGGGAATTTGTGATGCAATCCATCATACTGATCCTACTCCCTATATCTGTATTTTGCTGCTATATACTTGAAGTATTATATTCATACCACCATTTTTGTCTGCCCTCAGTCATTTAATATATTATTATTGATTTGACAAAATATTCATAATTTAGCTGCTAAAATATTTATGTAATTTAGCTTCTCAAAATATTTGTCATATTTTTATTCTTAATGATAATTTTATTTGAATTAGTAGATATATACTTCATTAATTATAAAACCCTTGGTTTATTTACCTCTTCCATTGGTTTTGATGCAGTGGGTCAGTCAGAAGCAACATGAATTGCAAATGGATGCCATGCAGCTTCTGTATTATCAAGCTCCAGTGTCTGCTGCTTTACTTCTCCTTGCAATACCTATTTTAGAGCCTCTTCCGGCAACTTGGTCACGTAGCTGGACTGTGATTGAGTTGGTGAGTGTTTCCATGTGTTGTTCTGCCATGTTCATTGTGCTCTATGAAGTTGCAGAATGAATTTTAAGGATAGATTTTAAACGTCAAGTGATATGCATACAATTAATTTATGGCTGCTGCAAAATTTTCATCATTATTGAGTGAAACTGTGCATCCTTATCTCTGGCATCATCACTGGTGGAAGCATATTGGGTCAATTTATGGTGGCCATTTTCAAACATTTATGGAGCAGTATCAGTCATTTTGATAATTGAAATGAACACTGTTGCTATAATTTGTGCTGAAATACCCTCGATGTTGGCAGTAATGGATGTTGCCGTTGACGAGTGAGGATTCACCTGAAAAGTCTTTGGTAGCAAGGTACATTTTCAGCAAGTTTCCTGAAAAATTTGAGTGCCCTTTATGCAAACCTATTAGTCCCCACTTTAAAAATTCGTTGCAGGTTTGTGTGCTGGATATAACAAGTGTGGTAAAAATAAGTCGAATATTGTCTGTTAAGTTTGTGAAATATGTACTTACAATTAGTGATTAAGTTTGATGCTAAATCATCTATCTTCTATGCAGCAATAAACTTTGATTATCTGTTTTTCATATTTTGAGAAAATGTTCTGGAACGGAATATGTAAATGCCTACTCGCAAATGGTTCCTTAAAGGTAAAAATGGCCTCTCAAAATGGAGCTCATCCTATCTAAAAAAACAACTGATATACAATTTGTAAATTTGAATTAATAATTACATATGTAGTTCCTTAGAAATGGCTTAATATAATTCAGATGGTACCTGCTGTATTGGGCTGTATCTGTGTATAGTTTGAAAGAATTATTGAATTGAATATGCTGAGAACTATTTAGTGAAGGTAACTGTCTCTGAGTTAAGTTAGTGGAATTCCTACATGATAAGAGTAAAGGAAATTGCAATTCCACAGAAATAATTATTAATGCACAGCTATAGTTTCTGTGCTGGGCATCATCACCTTTTGATGGTGGTCCTGTGTTAACCTTTAGACTGCTAAGCTTCATCCCAGAGAGCGCTCACGGTAGCGTGCAGTGCTGGGCATTTAAATACCCCCAGCACACATCATTTTTTCAGTATTTAAACTTGTTTGCACGCAAAATGCATATATGAGTGTGTAGCACTGGCAGCACTGCTCCGACCGAACGCATATATGCGTGCATAGCATTGAAAGGGTTTTAACAAATATCCTTGTGGCATTACGGTGCTTCCTAAACATTTATCAAATACCAATTTTGAGGATACCAGGACTAGCCACGGTATTTACCTTTCCGGAGTCACCTGCAAGTGCACATATGTGCAATATTCCACAGAGGAAAAATCATTCGACTTGACCGGGATTCAAACCCGGATCCCGGTCAAGGCGAATGATTTTTCCTCTGTGGAATATTGTTTTTATCAAGTATTTTAATTCCTGAGCATTTTAGATATTTTCATGGACAGATTGCTGCCAGGGTGATGTTATTTTGTGGTCTATGTATTTGATGCAAGTACAGCTGTACCAAATCTGCTGTAGGCTTTCAAATCAAGCAAAGTAAATCAAGTTAACATTATTGAGTAGAATGTAAACTTGATACAAACTTACATGCTGCTCTGTACTATCGGCAAGGTACCCAATTGAAATTGATTACTTCCTTTGTTGTAACATGCTACTAAACCCTTGTGATTCCTTTTTTCTGATATGGCATTCAACTATCTCTTGCTAATACATATATAATTTGTATGACAGCTATTAAAATTTGTATTTCAGATCATGGTCTTGGCATCGGGTTGTATTGCCTTTTTTGTCAACCTCTCAATCTACTGGATCATTGGTAATACATCTCCATTAACGTATCCTTTCTTGACCATTTTCATGTTATATATGTATTTTTTTAAATAGGTAATTGGTGTCAAGTATATTACCTTAATATTCTTATATGAATTTAGTTTTATATTTGTCAATGGGAAAAGAACTTTGCTGAAATTTTTCTTTTTGTATTTGCTGGGTACAAACATTAGGAATATGAATTCTGAAGGACAATGAAGTATTTATGTAGATACTTCAATAGCAATTCTAAGTTATGTTACAGTTGAAATAATTTATGAAAAATATCAAAAAACAATAAGATCACATAACAAAATACATATCACTCCGTCCAATTGACTGCGGCCGGCAGTGATTAGGGGACACTGGTGAGGCGAGAAGTCCTAGACCGACACACATGCACAATGAGAGAGTTCATGGTACATGGTATGGAGTTCATGGTATGGAGTCCTCAAAAACTTCTGAGCAACTGACGAGCATTTAGTCAGTTAACTCAGTCTAAGCAGGCCTAGACTCCACGAATACAACACAATCTGGTGGCATTCCCAGGCACCAAATTTAGCACATATTTATGAAACAGTATTATTATCAAAATTATTTGTTGGTAAAATTACCTTGAAAATAACTTGCATATACAAAATCCAATGAAGAATAATCTATAAAAATGTAACAAATATGAATATGTATCATGTCCTCAGGTATACATAATCTGAGGTGTGCTGATTGCAAGATTACTTATACCTTAGGTGAAATTACTAGGAGGCTCAACAAATATCACTTTTGGTGACTCCTTTGGAATAGAAAGGCCGAAACAAATTTTTTATTACATTGTCCACAATAATCAGGTTTTGCTTCCTTAAACCATTCTTTGTGCCCTTACCAAGTTTGGAAGTTGCACTATGACCATCATTTTGTTGATAATTGGTGTTCAGGCAATAATTAGTGAAACTTTTTCTGTCGACCTGTTGCATGTCCTAGGAGATGTACAGCAATGCCAGAGTCCAGCTGGCAGAAGTTTCCATGTACATTTTGTGTCATTTTTCACTTTCATTCAGACAACCTTGCTTGAGGCAAAGCCCTGTTTGGAAACCATTCAGACTACCAGCAGAGTGTTTTTCTTTCTTAATGAACATTTCTCTACTTGGGTACCGATGCTCATGTATATTATGTCATACCTACCGATAGGAGAATGAATTTCGAAGAAGACTTTGAGAGATAGCCATGTTACACTATTGATTTTTCTGATATATTTTTCAGCAAAATAATTATTGAGGTTAAAAATTATGACTTTTAATCCAAATGTAAAGCTGTCTACCATCCTCATTGTTCCCAGCATATCCTCAATTTTTACACTGCATAAATCACTGTTATGGACGAATTTGTGTGATTTCTAAGCTTTTGGCTCTTAAAATTTGAAACTTTGTTTTACCAATCATTTGGTGAAATGAGAAAACTACAATAATTAAAATGGCCATAATGAAAAGTTAAATGCTTTCCCGATGCAGTGTACTGGTGAACCCCTGTCGATGAAAATGAATAATCATCTAAAGCCCTGATGATGAGGGGAAAAGTCTCCTTTAAAAACTTAAGCCAAAATGAAGAACCTCATCAGGTGAGAAGCCTGAGAAGAGGTGGCCACAATAGCTTGATTTGTTATATGCGGGCCTGGCAACATGAAGGTTACAGTGTCTTGTCCTGCCTCTAGCATGGCTGTTGCATAAGGCTCAGATTCAAGGTCTTAGTCTGGGTGATCTTAGCAGTCAGGGAACCTCCAACAAAAACCTACTACTCTTTGGAAACCTTGCCACCAAAAAGTAGAAAGAATAAGGCAGTATCATGATGATTATTTAGGTACCTATATATTGGCGAGGTTGAGAGCATCTTTTAAAATCCACATTATGTTGACCCATGTGTCCTAATTTTTGTGGAAAGAGAGTTGGCAGTCCTATCAAGGTGTTTGTGATTGAGTGTGCCACAATGAGTACCTATATCTGTGGGGTAAGTTAAATAATGTAAATAAATTTGACTTTGACTGTAATTAGTGATGTGCAAATCCTTCACTTTGAGGTGCAAGCAGTGTCGTTTTATTCCTTAACCAAAACAAATATTTAGGTACAATATGGTGGGACACCTGAAATTTTGCCTTACTCTCCTGGGTGCTTTCGTTTTGTTTGAAGACCCTCTTCACTTCAACCAAATTATTGGCATAACATTGACTGTTGCTGGCGTTACTCTTTATGCCCATGTAAAGGTATGACTTTTTTGATGCATTTAAATCTCATCGCTGACAAATAATTGGCTCACTCATGAATATTTATGTATGTAACATGTTGAACTTTTCCAAGTAACATGGTATAAATGAAAAGGAAAACTTTGTTATATTCCACCAATTTATTCTCAGGTACAACTAGTTTTGACGCAGCGGCGTCATCTTCAGGTACAAAGAGTACAAGCAAAAATATGATATTTATATACCATCCAGGGTAGGCGTTGGGGTGGGGGAGGAAGAAGGTAGTGGAAGGGGGTGGAAAACCTCAAGGATACAATGTAGTGAATGTTTAGCGGGTGGATACAATGTAGTAGCGGGTGGTGGGGGTCGGAAAGGGGGGGGGGGGGATGATCGTTGGCAGGTTTGAGTTTTGAAGGGTTGTTAGTTTTTCATTTATAAAATGAACTTCCACAAGGTTGAGCCTGAGACGATGGAGATAAGTAACATGGTCTTTATATATAAGTGAGTGACTTTTATATATATATATCATGGAGTATGTACAATAGAATTTTTAAGGCACTTTTGGATGCTTCATGCTAGACCTTTGGAGTTTCTTCCAAACATGATATATATATATATATATAAACTTTGTCACAAGTGTGACTAAAATGAGAACACATAAAAAAGACACTCACACGGGTTGTAAATTTTTCGGTGGATCGCCGCCACCTTCTTCAGCGAAAGGTATAGGAAGAATCTTCCTATACCTTTCGCTGAAGAAGGTGGCGGCGATCCACCGAAAAATTTACAACCCGTGTGAGTGTCTTTTTTATGTGTTCTCATTTTAGTCACACTTGTGACAAAGTTTTTATATATTTGTGTTCACGCTCGTGAAAGCTTCCAATGATTATATATATATATATATATATATATATATATATATATATATATATATATCATGGAGTATGTACAATAGAATTTTTAAGTCACTTTTGGATGCTTCATGCTAGACCTTTGGAGTTTCTTCCAAGCAGTCCATTTAAGGGGATTTAAAATTTTAACCCTGATTACATCAAAATTGAATTTGTTTTGCAAGTTTAAAATCATAATTTATTGAATCAGGAAATTATGAATGTGATTTGCCTTGCTGCATGCCACTGTACCAAGTTTAATTTGTGTCATTGGTTCAGTGTACAAAATTCCTGGTGGTGCATTGGAGCATTCTTACTGCTGAAGCATAAATTATGAAAGGAAGTAGATAGGTACATAAATTGGCACATAAATACCTGGGAATAATTAGTTTTGGTTGTACAATTGGGTATTGATTTTGATAAATTCTATTATTCAGTTACCTAATTTTCTTATCAATGTATCAAATGTATGCTACTCAAGTTATTACATGCTACACCTATCACACTACCACTTAAATTTAAAATGAGTTGATTTTAAACTTTCAAGCACTAATAGTGTACCTCAGAAAAATGTATGAAAGTTCAAATTGCTCAAACTCTATTTGAAATAGGAGAGAGTTTTGCAGTTTAAGGGTGATTTATTAAGGAAGCAATTAGCTCTTGACATGATGACCTGATTGGCACAGGAGCCAATTTCTAGCTGTAGGACCCGAAAAACCATGTGCTTGAATTATACTTTTCTCATGGATTGTCATTTTTCTTGGTGTTGATGTAATATATATTTCTTGTGTAATGTTTCTCTGTTTAGAAATTTTATTAAGCATTAGAGAACTTTAGTACTCAATATCATTAACCAATGACTGTAATTCACTGCCATTTGATGTGAATATAATTTTTTTCTTTGTCTTCCTATTGTTCTCCTTTGACTTTGACCATCCTATTCTAATTTTTTTTCAGCTGAAGGAGCAGTCTGTAAGGACATCGAAAACTCTTGAGGAAGGGGAGAAGAAAAAGTTGATGTCCTAAAGTAGCGGTGAGCATGGGAAAACTGATTGGTTCAACATCCCCCATTCCAATGTCATGTTATTGCTATTGTACCCATGATCTCAATCATCAGTCATGTGACCATTGCTTTTTGCTGTATGTGATTTGTTATGCATTTCATAGCTATAAAATGCCTAAGAACTCAGGTAATGAATTTAGACCAGGGGTTCTCAAATGTAAAATGCACCTTTTGTCATTTCAAATGGTACTTATCAGTGTTTTAAGCTGATAAGTGCCAATTATGATGAAATAGTTAATGTTCATAGACTTATAATGAGAGGAATATGATGTTTTATGGTGAGGCTGTGTACGTTCAAATTCATGGCTCAACTAGAAATATCATGATTGTAAATTAATTTATTGTTGCTTCTATATTTAATGTCCATGGTTGGTGCAATGGGTCCTTTATTTATCATCTGCCCTGTATAGCTAAAGAGCTGCTCGATAAGGGCTCCTCAAATGCATGGTTGAGTATGTAGTTTTTTGTTAAAACACATTACTCCCTTTTATTCCTAGTTGCAAAGTTTGCGCCCCCATCAAATTTTATTCCACTTATGTCAGGGTAACTCAACCTAATTATTAGCAAGTATTTTCAGTACCCATTTTTTTGCATCAGTTTTAAGTGCAATAGTATTGCTTAGTAAACTATTGAATTGCTTCATTTAATGTTGTAGATCACCTCATAATCCTCTAGCCTGAGTGATTAAGGTATTTTGAAGATGTTCAATGGTTATGAATACTCAGTATTTTGGTCCCAAGAAAGAGGATCTTTGCTATGGATGTGATTTTTAAGCAAGAATACCGTCCGTAAATGTGTCTACATTGGATAAAGATAAAAAAAAGTATGAAAAATTGTGTTGGTGCTAATAGAGGAGACATTTGAGAACTGCTGGGTTTGAGGAAGCAAATAAAAATTATACGATTCACCCAGCTGATGTTAACAAGTAAAGAACTTAGCTGTTTTAAAATTAATGTTAACTATACATATAGGAGTATATTTTTTGGATTGTTAGAAATATATCTGCTAGTCCATAAGGGAAACATTATGATGGTAAATGGTGCTGTCCTAAGTTAGATTGAAATTATTTCTGCGAAGTGGGAGTACTTCCATGAAATTGTCTTCAATTCCAGTAAAAATGTATCGCTTTATTGAAATTTTATTGCCACAAACTTTCAGGGAAAAGGTGCCGAATGAATGGGGAGGGATGGGGAGGAGAGAAGACAATGGGAAAAGTTTGGTTGTGAATTTAACTGGGAAGGTGGCTGGAAAGCGCTTGTGGTTTGCTGTGAGAGATTTCCACACAACCCTCGCTCTTGCATCATAAGCTTAAAGTGATCTGTGCTCTTGTTTTACAGTTATTTGTCATGTATTATTGTAAAAGTCTCTGCAGGAAGGCTATTTCTTCTTGCTAAATCATCTCTTTATGTAGCCTTCTTGGGAAGCAAGCACCAATCATTTTTTTATTGTTAAATTAGTTCAGATATTTTCTAGTGTTTTTCAATCTTCCTTCCAAATGCACATTATTTTCTATTTAACTATTAAATGTATTATATTTTCAGGCATATAAGACTCATAGTTTTAACTGTATTTTGGAAAAACAAATAACAATACAATTACGGACATTATTGCTTGCATCAAAACTGGAAATGAATCTTTAATCAAATGTTGTAAGTAAATAATGCACCATGGTGTGATCCATGACATCAGATGTCACTCTTAATGTTTGGAAGTTTACTGTGAAAAAAAAACATTTGACTTGAGCAGTATTCAATTGTGGTTCACTCACACCAGTTACATCAGCCACCCAGTATTTTAAAGAGGGGCTTTTTGTTACTGCCTCTCCATATGTTCTGGATCATGCCCTATTGTAATTTTCACTGAATACACATTTCCAGAAGTCCACAGGCTGACAATGAGTATGAAGTCCGAGGGTGGTTTTCTGTGAACCTCTGGGGAAAAATCATATGTGTTAGTATGTGCCGCAAAATATTTGCTGTTTTTAGAAATTTCTTGCAGAAATGCCCACTACCTTGTTATGCATTAACATTAGAATATGTATATGGGGATATATATATTTAAGGAGAGTTATCTCGTCACTTTTCTTGAAGGGGTTCTACCTAACCATACATATCGGATAACATTAAATGATAAATTAGTAGTTTGCATATCTGCAAATATTTAAGGTTTGATCTGGTAGAAATGTTTCTTGTTGGTTGATGACATGGCAATATTCCATTTTTTTTATTTAATTCACCATGTGATCTAATTTTGGACATATGGCAAACGTGTAAAATATTGAAATGTGTATGGAATGAGATTTCAAAAAGTGAAAAATTGCTGTATCATCATTCAACCATCAGAATATTGTTGCATTTGCCAGCGGTAATTGTTTAGGCTAATTCAAGTTCCTTTGGACTTAATAATGTTGAAGAAATTGGCATAGTAAATATTATAGAAAGGTTAATTGGAGCTTTAAAGACACAACTGGAAGAAGGAGATTAATTATTATGTAGTAGTTGGTCAATTTAAATGCTACCAAACTACAGAGAATAGAGATGGTGTCTTGCCTACTTTGCCCAAAATTCTGGGTGGGTTGATTGTGGGACTACTCCAGATTATGTAAACTGATGTATAGGGACAAATTAAAGCCCATTTCACATGATACATGGTCCAACACAAGACCTAGTATGCTTGCCAATCAATGGCAGCAAATGGCCAAAACAGCAGTTGGAACACTTTTATTTATTGCTTATTTCGTGGCCTGTAAATTATTGATATCCAAAAGGAGGTATAGATAGTGCTGATTTTTGGAAGTGAAGATCGCACTGCATCTGTAAAAGCTAACATGATTGGTTGAAGACTACTAGGTCCTACTGCATGGGAGCTAGTTCCAAACTAATTCCACATGAATTATGAAATCAAGTCGTCTAGCTGGTGTGATAGTGATTATGCTTGTAAGCCAGGCTAATTCTATATCACATGATACTGGAAGGCTATCATGCTAGCAAGTATACTCAAATTTTTGCTGGATCAAGTATCTTGTGAAAGAGGATTAAGGCACCAGCCTTGAATATATTGGAATCATTGGATTCTTTGTTCAAAAAGTTGGTGAGCTCTCAAAAAATTGACTGTCCCCGAGCGAAACTTCTTTGGAAACAAAAAGATGAAGCTTTGACCAGAAATGTGGTGGTAAGGTTGTGAATCTTGAAAGACAACTATTTTCCTTGAGGTGTGAAAAGTGTCCATGTATGAGTAGGTTCATGAACTGATTATATGTATTCAAATTTTAGTTCACATTTGTGTTTTTATTTTTATGCAGAAGTCAGAGTAGCTTGAGTTTAAGGTGGTTGGATATTCATTTCTCATATTTTTCACTTTCTGAATGATTGAAAAATATGAAAAATTTCAATTTGTTATGCATGTCATTTAACCTTTAAGAGCTGGATTTAAATGTCCAAAAGTCGACCTTCACTGCCGGATTTAATTCCAGCTCTTTAATTTGTTCTTGTTCTTCACACGAAAAACGTTAATATCTCAATAACTACTAAAGATAAATTGTTGAAATAAAAAGCGCTATTTAGCTAAATGTTCAATGTAGTTGCACGTGAAATCCCATAGCCGTGATCAAATTACAAAGGATTTGAAAAAATATTTTTTTGGGAACATAGTTGAAATATTTTATTTTTTATTCAAAGAGGTGAATATATATGATGTAAATTATTTCAATGGATGTATACATCTTGATAATTAATGAAGTTTTAAATTTTTATCATCGTATGGTACTCCTTGAAACAGTTATAGGTGCATAGCCCTACTTCGCTCACTCCGCACTTCGTAATGGTACGCGTGTACAATCCCTTCTCAGAATACACTCTGCATCTTATGCGGTTCCCTTTCACTGACCAGTGTGTATTATTTTTCGCCTCCAAGCGACGCTGTTATCGTCCAAACGTGCTACTGGGCCCCTCTCTCCCTGAGCGGTGAGGAGGAAGGGCAGAGGCCCCTTCCTCGATCATTTGCCTTATCAAAGAAAGCCGAAACTGCCGATGAGTCATCTGGCCCCCACAAGACGTAAACAACACGTGGCTGTTTAGGATGCTTACGTTCAATAGGTGAGCGGAGATCCTTTGTGTCCACTTCCAGCTACGACGACTAGTATCGTAGCTCGTTCCCATCCTATCCCCTTTGTCTACATATCCCATGTGTGCATTGTAGTCATCTACGATGGTCGGTTTCAAATTTTTTCCGTGTTCATTGCAGAATTTATCCTCTTCTGGGGAACAATGTATGTTGGTCAGTATCAATACCTCCCTTTTATCTTTTTATACTATGGATGTCAAGTCATTTCTCACGCGTACCCGTAAATCTCCCCGCTTCATTTTAGGTCTCTGACAGTAAAAATTTCGTGGCATGCCTTTGCGGTTTAGTCTTACCGTACCACAACAGAAAATTTCTTTAGTCTGCAGGTTGTAAAAAATGGCTGGAGAGGAAAAAAAGTTGTCTTTGTACAATTTATGGCCAACCCCTTCCACTCTCCTTGTCAGCACCCTCACAGTCGTGTGCGTAACTGATATGTCCTGCGTCGCAGTCAGTCGATCCTATCGTAAGCACACTTTCATGTCATAAGTGTATCCAGTTTTGTCACACAGTTTATAAATGTTTTCTTCCAAAACTTTTGTTTTTTCGGTATATAATACCGGAATAAGACCCGCCTTTTGAAAAGCACTATAATTTCGTCTATAGCCAAGAGCTCAGCAGGATTATAATACTTGGCATAGCTTTCATTGAGCTTATCGAAAATGGTCCTACTTTTCCACAGTATGTCATAATTTTCATCATTTTGGGGTGGTTTAGAATTATCAGCAAAGTGGAAGAATCTAAAGATGTGGAGGAATCGGTCTCATCTCATTGTGTTGCTAAAAAATGGGGTATGAAATTTGCAGAGCAAAGTCTCCGTCTCATCCTCCAGTCCAGTAAGATCTGTATCCTCGTCTTCCGACGAAGTGTCCGACTCCACGGCTTCTGAGGAAGAATCCAAAAAAATTTCCTGCTCTCTCTCTATCTCGGATAATTTCTGCTTAGGAGTCTCACAATAAATCACAAAAGTTGTATATATATACACAAGCATAATGCGATAAAGGAAATATGAACTGGATATCAGGAGTTAGTGAGTTCTTACCAAAAATGGCACAATTCCTCTAAAAAGTTCGATATCTCTTAGTGAACAGAGCAGCAAAACAGACAAAAGAGCGCACTCACCAGAAAACTGAGATGGAATGAAGTTTAGTTTGAGTCCACTTGAAATGTGGTAAAGGAATATAACATAACTAAGAAGGAATGCATCTTGCAGTCACTCCCTTTATTGCTCACGTGCTGGCGGCACCTGGCAGCCGAGAGAGGGAGAAGGTTCTTCGTTTTCTCTAATTCCCCCCCTGGCCCGAGATGGGGGCTTTGACCTTCGAAGGCCCTGTTCCCCTCCCAAAAGGCAGGCCCTTTGTCAGCATCTGGATAGCATTACTGCCCCCGAAGGGGAGAAAACGTTATCTTGGAGAGAGAATGAGGTCACAGTGAGCCATCAAAATTTGAGCCACCGCCAATGTTTATGAGGGTTTGACCGCTCTAAACCAAACGCAAGACTTGGAATATTATTTTCTTATTGCCTGTGCGAGTAAAAAACAAAAAATAGAAGTAATAATTGAAATACGGAACGTAAATAACAGATTGAGAACGCATCTAAACGTGACTTGCCGTGATGCTGTGCCATGCAAAATATTTGCACCGCGCGTGATCATTTACATACAAAATTATTAAAATAAGTTGAATTTAAAAATCTAAAAACAACACTACTGTATTAAAAAGACATCTTTCTACAATCCTAGAAACTTTCGCTCCTCTAAGTTGAAATTCCTTTAAGTTGGAGCCGATCAAAGTTAGCGTGCCCGTATGGGCACGTTCGGCACCGAGTGGAGCTTTTTTCCCGTGCCCGTACGGGCACGCCAGGCGTTTAAAGGTTAAAGCATCTGCTCTTGCTGTCACAATCCCTAATTCTCAGAAAATTGAAACTTCAGACCCTAAAAGTGCATATAAGTTTATCAATAATTATTTGATCATTACTTCATTCATTCTGAGGAGCATGGCACTTGCCATTTTTATCAAAATAATGCAATTTAGGTATTTGGTGTGAAGTTAATTACATACTCAAATACTAAGATAGGATGGTGCCTTGCATGTATCACCATGTTATTTATTGGAAAATACACATTTGGTATTAGTTTATGTTCATTTTGTAAAAAATAATGCGGATAAAAAGTAGTTTTTTACCAAGAGTTTGAGAGAAAAGCTAAATAATGGTGGAAGTGTGGTAAACTTATTAACATACTGTGAGGGGTCCAACTGACTGAGGTGATTTTGAGGGCAATGGGTTACCAAGGGGTGCGCAATAAAGAAAAGGTAACTGCTGTAATATACCTAGTGTCAAGTTGAATTGATAGAAAAAAGAAATGTGCTAAGATAGGATTCTGTTTATATAATGTAGGAGCATTTTTTCTGAAAGTATCATGAATATAAAAGGAAGGGCCTGTCTTACATTTTTATCCTATCTCCTTGATGGTCTACAGAAACTAAGATCAGTAACTTGTAAAAAGATTTATTATGTATACCAGTGGTATTTAGACAACATGTTCAAGATTAGCAAAACAGCTATCAGTTGGGTATCAACCATCCATATTCGCTTAATTTCGTGTATCCATATGTTGCACTTAAGCTCAGACATTGAAGAATAAGTACTTGATGTAATCCAAACACATGTTTATTTGCCCAACAACTTGCCCACTGTGCTGTCATATTTAGGGTGAAGGGTTAGGGTATTGTGTAGACCATCCGCAGTGGTAATGGTGGTGAGGAGTGAAACATTTTCATTGGATGGGGGAAGAGAAGGAATAAGTTGAAAGGCTAAGAAGAAATAAGGCTATTCTTTCTATGTATTACTGGACCTCTATATATGCTTTATTATAATGCTAAAATATTTGGCTAGTTCAATCCTGGCCCTTCTCTAGAAAGAGCTGAAACCAGCAACTGAAAGTAACTTAAGGAAGACCAGGATTGTACTGGCCAAACAGTCAGAATTACTATATGTGTGTGTCCTTTTTCACTGCTCCACACGTAGTGGATTTATGTATGTAGGCAGGGGCACAACAACAGGGGGGAGCATTGCCCCTCCTCCCCCAGTTGTTGCCCACTGTGCTGAATTGTACATTGCCCCCCCAGAAATCAGGGGTTGTGGCTCACTTTTTGATGGGCACTGCCCGATTTGCAAAATCTCTCCCCCTCCCCTGCTTAGCTAGCTTATACAGATTTTTCAAGAAGTTTGTCCCCCCCACAATTCGGGGGGTTGTTGCGCCCATGATGTAGGAATTTTTTTTTCTTCATTTTACTGAGATCTGTGATTTTTATTAGAAACTTTTATGTAACCTTTCTGTATTTGCCTGAAAAAATCTGACCCCAGAGCTGTCTTAACAGATTTTGTGGCCCATGGGCTTTTAAACTCCCCACATACATTCACATACATGGATTTTCATGGGCTGGTTGGGTGCCGCACTTGAGGTTCATGGGCAGTATGTATAAATTGCTTAAAGCAGTTAATAGAAATAATTAGTTTAGTAAATTGAATCGAACAAAAATCTGGTAATGATCAGTTAGGAATTTTAAATTCAAAGTGTGCTTTAGGAAATAAAATTTAATCCTAAATACATAATTGCATTATGAAGAGTGCTGAAACCGTATTTCTAACACGTCAAGGAGAGGTACAGCAATATGGAAGTTGCAGTGATCACATTTTTGTCTTCAAGGCGATGGATAATTTCAAGACAAATGATAACAGTTGGTTTTGCAGTGGCACAAGTTTGGCAAAATATGTCATGCCAGTTTAATAAAAGTCTGTACTTTCATAATGAATAAAGACACTTGGTAATCTTCCACAGATTTATTTATTTGACACGACGCGTTTCACCACACTGTGGCATAATCATGTGCACATGATTATGCCACAGTGTGGTGAAACGCGTCGTGTCAAATAAATAAATCTGTGGAAGATTACCAAGTGTCTTTATTCATTATGAATATCGAGAACTTCCACCATATCCAGCCTGAAACAGTAGAATTTATCTGTACTTTCAATATGGAGTAAATTGATTGTTTACTTGCGGAAAATTCCAATGCAGTTGAAACCAACCTGGTGTACGGTCTTTAAATGTGGAATACACTGAGTCCCTCTCTTCTCTTTATTGTGTAAATTTTATTTGAGCCTTTGGGTTCAGGGTTAAGAGTGGATCTGAAAGATATATATTTTACCTAGACATATTTATTCATTTAAATAAGTATAATAAAAAATTGAGATGTAACTATTCATATTCTTTGAGTAAATATCCCTTCTCTAAGTACCCGAGCATTTCCGGGCAGTTCCAAACAAATGGAAGATATTTAGTTGGTATAGCTAAATGATGGCTCTCGAGGAGTGCAGAAGTAAAGTTTATTTTTCCAGAAGGCAAATATCAAAATGGCACTGCTAAACTTCTCTATTAATCTCTACTCTTTATTTGGTAGAAAGAGAAAGACTTAGGAACATGTCATGTTTATGGAGGGATGACCTTATCTATTGAGGAAGTTCTGATGTCATGCTCTTCTCTAGTTTCAAAACTCTCAAATGTAACCTCAGCTTACCTCCTAATTTTTGTCCCAATTTAGTTACATTCTGCTCTGTCCATTGTCACTACTACATAGTAATTAAGCCATGGAACATTCCACAAAAAAGTGAAGTTGCAAATTTGTGAAATTACAACTTTTCTGGAGAGCTAAGTTAAGCTGTGCATTTTTACCTAAAATCAAGTTTTCCTCTTAATTATATGCCATTTTCAAGTATCATCAAGGGAAGTGAGAAGGAATCATCATTTTTAAGTGGAAATCAAGACTGCATTGTTAGGAACCTGTGCTAGTTGCATAGATGTTTTGATCTGGCCTAGGTCTAGCTCCATATTGTCCAGTGATATAAATGTCATGATGGCTAATGTGCTTTGCATGCTATCTCAGGTGTGAATATATTGTGTGAGAATTATTTGCATTGTGTGCTGGATGAAGCATACAGGAAATGTGTTGGAAGATTTAAAGTGGCTGAAGAACCAAGGTGGTGGTCAATAAGAAATGTGCCTGCCAGGGTTAATTTGGAGTAGAGTTCCAGTTGCATTAGTGAGTTTGAAAGTAGTACATTACTGAATTAATTCTTTTTATGTACTGTTATTGCCACACTTATAAGATGCACAGGCATGTGAGATGTACCCTAATTTTCACCACAGAGTTTGAAACAAAAATTTTAAAACTTTTCTGTTAACCTTCAATATTTTTTACCCTGAAACAGGAAAGTGATTATTCACCGAATACTGAAACAAATATGGCAACAAGGCATGATGCAGAGTGGCGATATGCTTATTTTTACTTTCCTCGCTTTGTAAGATTCGTGTCATGCATATTTAACACAGGGAGGTCTTTAGGCAAAATCTGACCTTGACGTTGACCATATAAGACTCAGGTTGGTTTTCCGTAAGTTTCTCGTGAAAAAAAGCACATCTTATGAGCCAGGAAATACAGTACTTCCTGCACATTTCTTACTCAAGAAACCAAGCTTTCTCACTGTGAATTCTTGCATAATGTCCACTCCTTCCCTGTCCCTTAAAGTTTCTTGGACATTCAGCAAATACGACCAACTTAATGCTTTTCTATGGGTGAGATATTTTCAGATGGCTGATTAGATGTTAAAATATTCCATTGAGAGGCATGAAGACATTGTGAAGTGTAATGTTATTCATCAAGCTAGAGGCTAGCATTACCGTTAGACCTATTTTAGCTGTCAAAGTTTTTAGGGAGGGAGTGATTGTCATAAGTAATGTTATATCTTAGAATACCCTTCTCATAAATTTCACCTTCTGATGCAATGACTAGAGCAGTATGATACTTGGTGCCAATGCTCCCGTGGTGTTTAGACTATGAAAGTTTCATTTCCACTGGATTCACTGGGTGGGTTGTCATCAAAAGCTTGATACCTATCACGTGAGTGGATAACAACACAAGTGGTTAATCCCAAGAGCATGAAGGCTTTACTGTGTGATATTTTTTATTTTAAATTAAGTGTACGAAGTGTGTGTATGTAATATATCTTTTATTGTTAGCTCAATGCTTGGTGCTTGCTCGATAGCTTTGGAATGTGAACTGATTCAGTAAAAGTATTTCATTTTCTCCTCCCAGCAAACTAAATTGAAGATTATTTAATGGTTTTGAATTTAGAATTTTATTGTCCTTCTTGCAAGTATAGATGAGGTTGATGACTTATGAAATCAAGATTAATTGCATCAGAGTGATGAAAACTTTGCTAGCCAAAGATTGCTGCAGTTTTTTGTTGCAAACTTACCCTCTTTGCTCATGCATGAACACTACCGAGCTGATAATGCTAAAATTGATAAGATTTTAATAGTCAGGCTGTGATGATTTGAGCTGTGGTGCAGTGTAATCAAAGATCTCAAATATTTGTTTAAATATTAACTGATGATGATAGCCATTAATTTGAATGGCTACACTGGAGATTTAGTGTTGATAAAAATATTTGTGGTAGACGAGTAGTCCAAAGCAATTGTTTCTAGATTGTTCAGCCCAGTGGCATACGCAGGATTGACTTCTGAAGGAGGTTTTGGCTTCTGGGGGGGGGGGTAATTAATATTTATGTGCATCATCATAAAATGATATTTAGATTATTATTCACTAAAACAATAAATTAACATTCTCTTTTCTTGAAGGCAATTCAACTATATTTTTCAGCCTAATAAGCAAAATTCTAAACGCTAGTTCAGGTAAACGAACGAAAACGAATTCAGGTAAACGTTTTTGGGGGGGTTTAAACCCTAAACCCCCCTCCCCCATCCGTACGCCACTGGTTCAGCCATATCATCATCAATCATAAGGCTTTAAGGTTGCAAAAGTTTACTATATACATATTCAGGATATTTATTTCATGCACCTCTTAGAATTGGTAGTTAAAAAATTATCCACTGTGAAAGTTTCAGTATTTTTTCTGTATCAGTCTCTTTAAATAATGCTGTGTAAACATTTTTAGATATGGTTAAATGACATTACTTGAATCTGAGTGTATTTTTTTATTTCTTGTACCCAGAAAACTGTGATTATAATGGCATATTTATCATCGTTATTCTTTAAATCCACTCTTTAGTATATTTTTCTTCATAATTCTTTCTGAATTCATTTGAAGTTATCTGACTCTGTTAGTTTTTATTTTAAAAATGTAAAAGAAATCTAAGGGTTTTATAATGTCTGATGAATAACCAACAGATGATATAGCCTTTACTTTTATGTGTTCTTATCTGAGGAATCAGGTTTTGTGTAATACATATGTACTTTAGACTTCTGATTAGTTGGTATGTTGGTTTTCATACCAAGAAAATGTATAACCTGGCATTTTAAGACTGGCCTAAATGTTATGTATGTCATTCTTTTATTCAAATAATTTTTGAAGGTCCATTTACTGTCATTTTATACTTTTTCCTTGTGTTAGCTCTTAATGATTTCATATAACTGTATTGTACAATGAACAAAAGATGATTGTTTCTGAAGTGCACATTGTGATAATTAATAATTTTATTCTAAAATTCATTTAAAGAGGTATTAAATTGCATCCCATAACTGCAATAATGCAACATATTTTACTACAGACTTGGATGTAAATTTTATATGATAATATACATCACTCAGTTCATCAACAATCCTAATTATCTATATTGGTTGACAATGTATGTTTCTGTACAGGAATTATACATATATTATAATATCATTGAAACATGATGTGTGTCATTTTTCTCCCCTCCAGAAAAAAAATTAATTGCTTAATCTTTCACACTCATCTATGGCTGTACATTCATTGCTACCAAATTGGAGGAAGAGCGAAAGACGGCATGTGATGAATACAGAGAAAAAGGTGTGCAAAGTCGTTATGAAAAAGGGCAAGGAAAGAATGCACGTGGATGAGGCTAGCAAAATGCTGAGTTTTGGCAGTAAAAAGCTTTTTTTTGGAAGTGGGCAAAAAGGGTAATGCGAGGTGTGGGCAGGGAAGTAGATGTAATAAAGAACAAAAGTGGCAAGATTGTGTGGGATGAAAGCAACATCAGGGACTGTTGGAGGGAGTATTTTGAAGAATTATACAATAATGTTGAAGGTGATGAGGATGAGCCGTACAAATAAGTATGGAAAAGGAAAAAAGTGAGAATGAGGTTGTAACGGCAGTGAGAATATTGAAAAATTGGAAGGCTTAGATATGGTGAAATCCTGGTGTGGGTGTAAATTTCTCATAAGTTGCTTGTGTGAAATTTATAATTATCTTTAAAATATTCTGTTTTTCCAATGGATTGGAAGAATGCGATAATAGTTCCATTGTACCAAGGGAAGACCGAATATAAAAACAATTATTCTGAAAATTACTATGGGGGGGAATAGGAGGGTGCTTCTAGAGCTGAATCTGCCCAACCACCTATGTCAGACATCAAAGCTTCTGCTAAAATAAAATAATTTCTTAGCTCACCTTCGGAATCTGAAGGTAGCTCAGATTAAGACAATTTACCCCCACCTTTGAAGAAGAAATTCATGGAATTCATGAGGCATTTTATGGATCTGAATCCGGAAATTCATGGATTTGATCCCTAAGATTCTGAATGCAAGGCGAGTGTTAGCGAAGATTCTGCTATACTAGATTTTTTCCATTTATTTTTTTTTAGTGGATCTCATGAAGTTTATGATGGGGAAACCAATAATTATTACATATATATTCGCGAGAACGTTTTGGCGAGTGTGCATTCACGGATCAAAAGTTAGAAAGACACTGACTATGAAGAGATTTTTGCAGTTACTTTACTGGAAATTCACTATTCATTACAGTTACATTACAGATGCCAAGGATGAAGAAATTACCCTACAATGAGTATTGGTCGAAGAACTCCCACATCAAAACACCAACTTTTGTTGAAATGTCACTGGACAGATACCAAAATCTGCTTAGTGTGTTGCATTTCTGTAATGATGAATGAAAATGACCTTGGCGGGCAACGGCCACCACAATGGAAACAGCGGTTCCCGATCAGTCACCGGAGTTAGGCATTGTTGGGCTCGGCTCGAGCTTGGAGGGGTGATCCTCCGATTTGTCTGACAATGAGTGCTGTTGCCCCTGTCCTTGCGTGGCTGACACTAAGTGCGAAAGAGACAACTTTACACCTTTCCAGAAACTCTGCATTGACAAGAGTCTCCTGTTGTCCAAAGGACGTTTGCGATTCGAACGCAAGGGATGTGAAAATCTCAAGCCTTCTCCGTGAAAGAATTCAGCACGGGAGAGAAAGAAATCCCTGGAGTAATAGATAGACAGATATATTTATTAGACATTAAACACAGGTACAATGTAATAGTCTTCGTCAGGTATACACATTCAATATTAAAATTTAATATCAGGATTTTTTCACTCCAAAAATTCATTTGTTGAATAAAATGCTTTGGTCAAAAGCCATGTGTGGAGGGCATGCTTAACCTCGGTAAGGTAACATTTCTAGCCTCTTAGGGTAAATTGTTGAAAAGGTGTTGTTTTATAAAATCAAAAGATTTGCTCATTTTAGCCAATCTACAGTGGGGCAATACAAGGTTATTTTTAATTCTGGTATTGTACTGATGTACGCTAGCCCCGATTTTAAAATAGTCTAGATTTTCTCTTACATTGCAGAGGCATTTAAAAATGTATAGACTGTACACGGTCATTATGCCATACTGTTTAAATAGAGGTTTGCAATGTTCCAGTGTGTGGGAATTAGAAATAATCCTCACTGCTCTTTTTTGCAGGAAAAACAAGTCATTTATAGCTGATGAGGCATGACCCCACAGCTCACTGCCATAATTGAAATGGCAGTGGAAAAAGGCAAAATAAGCATACCTCAGGTAGTCATTTGGAATGTGCATTTTCAGTTTATGGAGCATATAAATGGCTTAAGAAAGTTTAGCGAGGGTCGAGGATGTGTGACTGTCCCATTGTAGTCTACAGTCAAGTTCAAAACCAAGAACTATTAGGGTTTCAAGGTTAACTAATGCTGGACTTAAGGAGAATGTCACCTGCTGCGTTTTCTGTTTATTCAGTGAAAGTCCATTCGCAGAGAACCACTCACGGGCTACTGACAAGATAGTCAGATGGGTTATGGTGGTCGCCTGGGTCGTTTGGTCCATGCATAAATGTTGTATCCTCGGCATATAATAGTGAAGCACATGGAACATTGCAAGGGAGATAGTTTATCAAAATTAAAAACCGGAGTGGGCCTAGAACAGACCCTTGAGGTACACCATACTTAACTAACAAGACACTACCCCTTGAAGTTATGTTAGTCGATCTTAATGTGGATGTTTTGCTCATCGCTGAACATTGGCTTCAGGAGAATGAAATCCATGCCCTCAATATTACCATTTATAATCTTATTTCCCACTTCTGTTGCAGTGAGGGGAGAGGTGGAGGTGTTTCTTTATATTGCTGAGAGGAAATTAAAGCCTCCATTGTTGATAGTCCCTGCTGTGTTCCAAAGGTCTTTGAATGTTGTGTGGGGATTATAAAAGTAAATGGTCTTTCACATGGTGTAATGTGTGTCTACCGCTCTCCTAATGACAATTTGCTACTGAGTTCAATGACTTCATTCTAGCCTTTTATGAGGCACTTGTAGTAATCTCATCTAAAAACTGTTATTCTATTGTTATTTTTGGTGATTTTAATGTAAATCTACTAAGGACTACCCCTGCTGCAGGGGACCTTATTGACTTGATCACATCTTTTGGTATGAAAGTACTTAATGATAAACCTACCAGAATTTCCTCTCATTCTTCAACTCTGCTTGACCTCTTTATCACTAATATGCCTCAGAATGATGATTTTACGTGTAATACGATAAACTCTGGCTTGTCAGGTCACCTTTCATTAAGTGTCGAGAGTAAAATCCCCCATACCTTGCCCCCTCCCAAACCAAAGTTCATACGCAAGTGTTTTTTCTCTCTATCTGCCATAGATTACTTCTGCTAATTCCTGTGAAATGAGTCTTGGTGCGAGGTACTAAGCCTCAATGATCTGGACAGTGCTTACAATTGCTTCCTAAATATTTTTATATGTTATTTTAATTCTGCTTTTCCCTTAAAAAATATCAGGCAGAAAACAACTCCAATGAGTAGATACCTACTTTTCCAAAGGTGACCTACATTATCAGTATAAATATCTAGATCTATCATTGAAACCTCTCTACTTGAAGAGGGCAAAAGAGTTTAAAATGGAAGTCACTCGGCTTTGCAGAAAGATGAATGATGATTTTATTCAGTCATCAAGTAATACTTCAAAAGCTGCATGGAAATTATTAAACTCCAACACAAGAAGTTCCCAAGAACACAAAACTGTGAATGGTATAAACTTTAATGGTCTTTCTATCACAGATCCATTAATAATTGCCAACAACTTTAATGAACAATTTACCCTGAAGGGCTATCCTTGTAACTCTGGTAGTACAATTAACAGGACAAATGGCCGAAGCTTCTTATTCCCTACTTCTCATAAAGAATTATTGAATATTGTTTCTTCATTAAAGAATTCGTGGTCTGCAGGTATTGATGAAATACCCTCACCTATTATTAAAGCATCAATCCATGCGATCATAAAACCACTTATACATATTCTAAATCTCTCATTGTGTGAAGGTGTTTTTCCTACTAATCTAAAGTTTTCCCTCGTCTCCCATTCCTAAAAAGGGTACCCTTAATAACTCAGAAAATTACCGACCCATTTCTGTAGTTTCTGTTTTCTCAAAAATCTTTGAGATTCTGGTATACCGTAGAATTATTAATTATCTTGAACAAAATCAGTTAATTTAACATTGTCAGCATGGTTTTAGGAGACACAGATCCACCACTACTGCTGTTTTTCAACTTTTTCATGAGCTAATCTCTTGTTTCAATGAGAAACAGAGCTCATTAGGTATATTTTATGATCTTAGCAAGGCATTTGATAGCATTATGACCATAGTATTTTGTTTGCTAAACTGAAAAGTTTGGGAATTGATGGTATACCACTTAACTGGATTATATCCTATCTCACTGATAGAAAGCAAGTGGTCAAATATACTCATCACTCGAAAGCTGGTAGTGTTTCTGTTAAATCTACTCCTTCTGTAATTAAATGTGGTGTCCCCCAGGGGTCCATTCTAGGGTCTCTTCTTTTTATTATCTTCATGAATGATTTATCCCTCTCAAAGGGTAACTGTAATAACCCCTTCTTTATGCAGATGACACTTCTTGCCTAATATCCGCTGGTAATCTAACGACTCTCATGGAAACAGCCTTATCTTCAATTAGTGACATGAATACTTGGTGTACTGCCAACAACTTGCAACTAAACAGTGCTAAAACTTCTTATCTGTTTTTCCACACTAAAAAGTCCCTGCCAATTTTAAGTCCCCTCCGTAAATGGTTCCAGCATCAAACGACAAGAAACAATAATTTTCTTGGGCTTCACAATAAGTGACAACCTCTCCTGGGATGGGCTCATTGATAATGTAGCTAGGAAGATATCTACTGGTCTTTTCATGGTTGGGAGGGTTACCTCAGTAGTATCGTTGGGATGCCTCAAGTTCCTGTACTTTGGCAAAATTCATTCCTTTCTCACTTACATTCACTATCTTATGGGGCAACTCGTCCCACTGTAAAGGACTCCTTTCCTTGCAGAAACAGGCTATCAAAGCAATTGTTGGAATTTCTATGAGAGAACATGGTAAACCCTATTTCAGATCATTGAAAACATTAACACTCCCTTGTATTTATATATTGCAGTGTTCATCCTTTGTGAAAGAATATCCAGATGTATTCCCACTGAATAGTTCCCTCCACTCACATGCTACGCGTGAAAACAATAATGTCCACCTCAAAATGTTCAATTCAAGTCTCACTAAAAATGGCCCACACTTTGCTTGTGCAAAAATTTATAGTCACCTAGCTACCCCACAAATTAAAAGAGTTTACTACAATTAGTAAGTTTAAGAGACTAGTCAAGGCTTTCCTACTTGAACAGGCATTTATAGTACAGCAGAATACTTTGAATACAGTGGGAACTAACAATTTCTCATTCATTAAAAAAATATATAATATGTATTTTATTTTTTTGTAATATTTACTTTTTGTAATTTGTATTTTTTTATAATATGTATTTTGTTTTTGTATTGACACATTCCAATGTCTAAACGACCTCTACGGAATAAAGAACAAATAAACTATTTGGGGTGATGACAGATTATTATTTAAATGAACACACTGCTTGCGATCACACAGGTAGGAAACTAGAAGTTTTAGTTCATTCTCATTAATGCCATAGTATTGCAGTTTTTGGAGGAGGATGGGATGGGAAACACAATCAGAGGCTTTGGAGAGATCATAGGCAGTTACCCCAATGGAAGATCTATTTTCAAAAGCACCCAGTATTTGGTCAATCACATACTTGACTGCTGAAGAGGTTGATTGACCTTTACGAAAGCCAAATTATATGATGAAAACAGGTTATTTTGAAAGTGATCGTAAAGCTGTTTCTTAATAACTTTTTCTATTATTTTCCCAAAAACTGGAGTTATGGAAATGGGTCGATAGTTGGATGGTAAATTTCTATCACCCTTTTTGTAGATAGGGATTGTTTTGGATATTTTCAGAGCTTTTGGGAAAGCGCCAGACTGAAAACAAGTGTTATAGATTGTAGCAAGAGGTTCATTAAATTAGTAAATTCTTTGATTAAATTTGCCAATAACCCATTATGTCAGCACTGGAGGATTTTTTAAGATTACTTCAGAATAACTAGTGGACTAACCCAGGTCCATTTGAAAGTGGGTGTAACTATACAGAGACATTTTTAAGCAAGTCAGTGGCTGTTGCTGATGGGCAGTTAATATTGGCGATTATATTATTGATAGAGTCAATGAAGTACTTGTTTAGTCTGTCCGGATTGAAAGGGGGTGCTGAGGTGAAGCGTGAAGACCTTTGTTTTTTTTATTATTAGAAGAATTATTTTCCAAGCTGTTTTGAACTGGTTATCGGCATTTAGTATTAAGTAACCATTAGCCTTACTTTTAGAGATATGGATTTTATTAATGTACTACTTCCTAAGTTGGCACCATGCATTTTTATCCTCATAGCTGCCAGACTGATTGTATTAGGCGTGCAACATAGTATTACTGAAGTCTGAATTAAGACCGTAGAAGTGATAGTTCGGCAGTAATTGGCTTTATTTTTGCTATTACTTTTATGAACCAAAATCTTGGGAAAACAGTTCTCAAAGAACAGCAAAAAATTTTCAAAAAAACAAGAGAAATTACCATTACGATGTGTGAGTAGGGAGAACCTGACTACATTAGACAGTAAGGATTTTAGATTATCAACTCCAATAGGAGTTATTAACCGACTGAAAGTAGGATAAGTATTAAGATTGGACTTGCTTTTTGGTTTTATGATTGCAAGGAAAAACTCCAGGGCAAGATGATCAGCAATGCCAAGATCGATAGCTTTGACCATGGCTTTGACAGAGAAAGAGTTGGTGGGTAAACTGGTAATGATATTATCTAGACAAGAACTGGCTTGTTGTAGGCTCTTTTTCACACAACTTAGGTTAAAGGATAGAAGTAGAGAGGTAAGAGCGATGTTCTCCTTATTAGCAAAGTGAACATCTACATTTTAAGCACGGGGGAGCTAGGGAGACTCTGTCGCGGAGCGCGCCGCAGCAAAAGGATTAACTAAGAAGAATTTTTGAAATAAATTTGGTGAGGCGCAAACTACGTACGTAGTTTGCCCCTCTCAATGGAGAGTGGCAAACTACATATATGTAGTTTGCCACTCTCCTTAGAAATAGTATGTGTAACATTTTAATCGCTAGCAGTTATTTTTGTGATCCCTTGGAAAATATTAAAGTTGGCTCAACCTTTATTCCAGGGCTGATGGATAAATTTGAGCCCCATTTGAACTTGCAATCGTTTACAATGTGCTTGGTGGGGTCTCTTTTTTACGCTCATTTGTACCTCGCGCGGTTTTTTAAATTGCTACATATGGTGCCATCTGTTATCGAAACTTCTCCTTGGAAACAGGAGACTGGTGGCTGGTGATTACGAGGTGGTGGGGGTAAACACCTGTTGAAACGAATTTTTGCAATTCCAGAAGTAAGATTAATATACTGCAATAGTTACAATATGTCTTCGCCTTCTGATGATACATCAGATTTAACTACCGATGCAGCGCGTATCGACCCTCGTGATTTTGAAAATATAAACATATCATCTGAAGATAAGAAGAGTGAATCACCTCCGAAACCCAAAGAAAGACGGAAGTCTTCAACCAGTAAACCCAAGGATAAAAATAGAAGGCCTGAATCAAGCAAGTGCCTTTAGTGAAGCTAATATTTTCGTATTTAGTGCTGTGAATTTTATTTTATTTTGTTTTTTTTTGTGTCCTTGACAGTTTCGAATGTACAAATGAATTTTGTAAACACGCATGAAGTTCATGTTGGGCACAACTTTATGTATTATGCCACGCCTCAATACTGCCCCGTTCCGCCCGCTCCTGACTTTGTCCGTTCGACATCGGCGTTAAAAAAGACCACGGAAATCAAAGGTAAGTTTCATTGTATTCTTGGATATTGACAAAAATAGGGCTGCAATGTAGGAAGGCAATACAATTAGATTTCACAAATGGTTAGCGTAACCATTTTTAATTTAAACTGAATCTGTAAAAGCATAAGAGCTTATATTGCTGTGTATATCTGCGGTACCGAAGAAGTTCTAAAGGGCAAGGTTGTTAAAGCTCTGCTCCACAATGTGAGAAATGTTCAGCAAAGAGCGAAATTGATACTTTATATTGCTAGTCAGTCAGCTAATCAGTAATTTATAGTGAAAGTAAGCAGTGTTCCTTTGTAGCTGTGTACATATCTTAATTTATTATATTCTGGGAAATATGTTATGACTGATAAAGTTTACACAGGATACAAAATATTCTTTGTGTGTGTCACGTCTGGCATTCCTTTAGGTTATACTTTCGAAGCGTCTAGTCGGCCGAATCCTCGATTACACCTTTCCTCGGCACAAATTACACCTACATATTTCACATATTTTGCTATGCTACATATGCGCATTTAATCCTGGAAATGATCTACTTCTTTCTCTCCCGAGAGGAAGCATGCCAATACAGATTGTAAGGCTATAGACAGAAATTTTTAATGGTGCCTAAACATTTATTTAATCATTAAATGTCGTTCAACATGCAAAATTACCTTCTGGTGAAGAGTGAGTCCTAGTTGAAGTCCTATGCAACTTTCCTTGTTGACTTCACAGTCATTCTAATAATGAAGTATTTAAAAGCATCGTAATATCTAATTTTGGTAAGTATGAATTTGCGTCTCGTCTGGAAAAATCGATATCTCTGTCACTTTACCTTCATGGATCCTCACCAAATTCACCTCATTTATTATGCACATATTGCCCAATCATGCTATGTTATTTCCACTTCATTTCCTTCATTTCTCACCTAATGCCTGTCACTTAAACGCAAGATTTGGCCTCTGGGTGCTTCGCCGTATTCAAAAAAATATGTTTCCTCTTAAATCCCCAAGACGGCACAGCCATTGACCACTTGCTATTCTTCGCTACACACTCATCTCCCCTTCACTTTTTCCCACCTCCTACTTCAAATATAGATGCACTTCCACCAATTTCTTCAAATTACCTTACCTTTTCCTCCGCCTCTTCACTCGTCCACAAATTTGCATGTCCCTCCTCCTCTGCGGTTTCCACAACTTCCTCTTTCTCTCAACGCACTTCCACCCTGAAATATCCTCTTCCGATGCATTATTCTGACACAATTTTCCTTTCATCCCTTCCCTTACTTTTCCCATTTCTACCTTTCCAACACTTCCACTCGATGAAATAACATCCCCTTCACCCCCTCCTCCAATATTATCACCAATGTCTGTGCCTCCCCTCCGAATACACTAAATGGTGCCCACATTGAGGGCAAAACTGCCCATTTTTGGGCAATAAACACGTCTCCTTCTAAGAAGAGCATCCACGACTCCGACTAAAGAAAACATTTCATTGCAGTGATTTCTGTGTAAGTACACCTTGCGCAAGCCATTGAGCCTACCCACTACACACGTTAGAGGAGAACTGAAGCGCGCCTACTTCCCCACCACTAACACCATCACACCACTTCCCCCTCATTGGATGTGACTTTGCATCCCTTTAAATACAGCGAATCACGATCTTTATCTTCCCACCATACTAACCGATTTCCCCCCACCTAAGCTGTACTCACTCCCGCACCTACGTCACCAGCCATTTTCCTATGGAGGGAGTTCACCGCTGTCATTGGAGTGTAAACGACGGAATACTGGAAACATTTAAATCTACACCAATTACGACCCCTTCGCCCCAACCACCTCCTTCCCCACGCCTCCCGTACCACCCCTCCTCTGCAAACCTTCCCCGCTATACCGCTCGAACCAATTACTCCCACCCACTACTACCCCTCCCCCACTACATTCAAACGTCCAATTCTTACCAGGGATTTCATTCCCTAAAAAATATGCTACAGCTATACCCTCTCACCCCCCCCCCCCCCCCAAATCACAAATCAACTCAAGGAATTTCAATCCTTAACCCATTCAATGCTGACCTGTTGACATGACATTTATTCCCACGCTGAATGGTTTTTTTCTTTTATTTATATAAAACGAAAACACATCCAGCAAAGAACGAAACCCACCCACGTGTGCCTAGAGCAAGCCTAAGACGCTGAAGGAAGTTGCAAGTGTCAGCGCCGACGCTTGGGAACTAGGGAAAACCGAGAAAAGTAAGGGACCGATGCCTTGAATTCAAGGCATCCGCGCCTCTGACTTGCACGGGATGCCTTGAATTCAAGGCATCCGCATTGAATGGGTTAAGGTAGTTTGAGTGAAAAATCACTTCACCTAGAACTTGATGAATTTGGCCTCACTTTAAAGAAAACACTCTCATCTTTCCAATGATATCAAAATATCAACCTCTTGCCAAACTACTTTTCGAGCAATTTGCTGGAAAAGGTAGGCTGTTTTACATGGGATAGATTACGGCTATACGCTCCAGAGGGAGAATAATTAAAAAATTAGGAACTTCTAGCCCCTAGATTTCGACAAAAAACTAACAGTGTGTATATTGCATGTTTTCTCAACTATTTATAAAAAATAATCTATTACTCACCACAGTAATTTTTACAGAATCGCAAAAAAACCTGCTGTTTTGAAGGGTTTTCAGCCATACGGCAGGAAAAAATGAGTCATGTTAGAAACTTATGTAGCTTTATTTATTTAATTACCGAGTATTTTGGTCATATTTAACAATATCTTTGCACCATTAATACTACAATATTTATTTCATACTTCTTACAGACGCTGAAATAAAAAAATAAAATTTGGATATGGTCTCCATTATGACTAGGGAACTATCTCGCTCAAACCACCTTAAAAAATACGCTACTGCTATGCACCCCCCCTCTAATCACCAATCAACTCGAGGGATTTCATTCCTTAAAAAATACACTACAGCTATACCCCCCCCTCCCCCCATCACCGATTAACTCAAGGGATTTCATTCCCTAAAAAAATACGCCACAGCTATGCCACCCCCCACTCCCTAATCACCAATCAACTCCAGGGATTTCATTCCTTAAAAAATATGCTACAGCTACGCACCCCCCCCCTCCCTAATCATCAATCAACTCAAGGGATTTCATTGCTTAAAAAATATGCTACAGCTATGCGCCCCCTCCCCCCCAATTAACTTATTTTCTTACGTTTGTCATGCTTCACAATTTCTCATTTCACATTAAAATTCACTTTTTTCAACGTCTCCAATCACTGGAATATTGCTATATCCATTACCTAATTTACCTAAAAATCGCATTTTCACCTTTCCCTCGTCATAGAAATGCCATTCACTCTACTGAAGATCACCATTTCCGAGCCCCGTACCGTCCCACCCTAGCTCCCCTGTTTCACTCCATAGGCCAGCAACCTTGTTGGGGTGGGTGGAGGGTATATGTCAGACGTGAAACTAGTTTGTGTCCCTCTAGCGGCTGTTCCTATGACGTCAAAATATGGCGGCGAAAACACACGAAAAAATAGCTAAATTCCTCACTTTCCAACTGCTTTTACTCGAAAAAAACTAGTGTCTCCAATATAATTCTTACTTTTAATAATTGGGCAATCGTTACACTAACCACTAATGCCATTACGATTTTGCAGTTTTGCAAAGATTTCTAGTGAACAAAAATTCTCCCAGACGAGACCTAAATTCATATTTACCCTAATTTTAATTGCAAGTGAGAAGGCATTATGAAAGATGATAGCAAAACAAGCTGTAGGAGTAAATAACACACCTTTGAAGTTGCTGAGAAATTTAGGTATTAAGGGAATATTCTCTTTTTAAAAAACTAATTCTTAGGATCTAAGTTTGGAGGATAGGAAGTTTGGCCGGAGGACTTTGTAAAAAAACAGTACTGATATCTGTCCCGAAGATGATCAATGCGTTAGAATGTGAGGATTATGGAATTGTTACCTTGGTACCACTTTTAGCAAAAATCATTCAGGATTCAAGCCACCAAAAATACACAGGGGAGAAGGATGCCTCGGTGGCGGCTTCACTGGTTAAAGCACTTGGTGTGAAATCGAGGGATCCAGGTTCGAATCCCGATCAAGGTGAATGATTTTTCCTCTTTGGAATATCGCACTCATGTGCACTTGCAGGTGACTCCGTAAAGGTAAATACCGTGGCTAGTCCCGATATCCTCATAATTGGTCGTAGCAAAAGTTTTGCTTAGAATAATTAGTAAAAGGTTGGAGAGTGGGGCAAATTACTACTTGGACGATGACCAGTTTGGGTACCACAAGGGGAGGGCAACTTGGGATGTGATTGGGGTGATCAAGAGGGCACATGTTAGGGTGGCCGACAGTGAATCAGGGAGGGCAGTTATAGGTCACAGTGTAAGGAAAGGCACTGTCACCTTTTGTTTTTTAATATTTATGGCGAGGAAATGGTAAGAGGCATGGGATGAGCTAGGTGTGGGAATCGAAGTAGGAGGCCTGCTGATAAAGTCGGTTACGTTTGGAGACAACCAGGTGTTGGTTAGACGATTATTGAAGGGATTGCAAGCTTTAGTGGTGGAATTAGAAAAGCAGTTCAGGAAATATAGAGTGAAGATAAATCGTAAGAAAACAAAAGTTATGAGATTCTCTCAGGCAAAGAAAGCAAGGCTTGTTAGCAAGGCAAATTACTTGGGTAGTATGCTAAAAGAAAATAGCATATCGGCAAAGATATTAGGAGATGAATGGTGCTAGGAAAGGAAGCATTCAGTAATAGTAGGGAACTGATGACAGGGATCCTGGGTAAGGATATAAAAAAGAGGCTGGAGAAGAGAATGGAGTGTCGCATCATATGGGGCAGAAACAAGGACTCGGAGAAAGGAGGATGAGAATAGGCTGCCTGCGTTCGAGATGTGGGTGTGTAGGATGGAGAATGCTCATGGATAGAAAGGTGAACAAACGAGGAAGTGCTTGGTATGGTGGGTAAGGAAAGGAAACTTCTGGATGAGATTGGGATGAACTGAGGTAGGTGGTTGGAGGGGGTAATGATGGGCGAAGGTTTACTTTAGACCATGATAGAGGGTAGGATGTTGGGTAAGTGGGGAAGGGGAAGAAAGAGAATAGGTTTTATGGACGGAATGAAGAAGGGTAGGAAGTATGCTGAGATGAAAAAAGAAATATTGGTAGACAGATCCCTACACATTTAAAAATCTCGAGGATTTTTATGTATTTACTTCCATTCAAACCTATCTTAACCGGCTGATCAATTAATAATAAAAATAAGCCTTCTGTATTATCCCGAGGGGTCTCAGTCCACTTTACCTTGGGTAATCAAGACTTCAGTTTACTTATTAAGACTTGGGGCTTTATTATGGGACTGACCTCTTGCCTAATTGCATCATTGCTGATACTGCCTGTGGCAGAATCTATGATACAATCACTTAAACAATGAGTTTGTCAGCAGGTACCATGAGTGAAATTATTGCAATAAAGATGTTCTCACTCATTGCAAAACTTTCCAAGTCATTCATTTTCTCTCTTTAATAATTATTAATAAACAATTATATAACACTCCCATATTGAACTATGATATATATTTTGTAATAGGTTTCAATTTATCTGTATCTAACAAGTTATCTGGTTTCAAAACCAATTAATGCTTTATCCCCAATGGTGTTGCTGCTTTAACATCTTTACTACCATGAGTTTAATCAAATGAAATTTGACATTTTGAACAAATAGTGTGACCTTAATTGAGTTTCATACTAGACAAATTTCCATTGTACTCCTTATTTCTGCAGAACATTTTATGGGTTGATGTGTATGTATAGTATTCTTTTTTGTAGAATTAATGTCCTGCAAAGATGTTGTCTCCAAAGAGGAAATATTCTGGCTAAGTTCTCACATAGGAAAACACTGGAGAGATGTGGGTATCCTACTAGGATATGACAATGGTCAGCTAGACCAATTTGAGGATGATTATAGTAGAAGAGGAATAAAACAGGTAACAGCTAACATAAGCAATTAATGTGGCTTTTTTCAGAAATTCAATTGTTTTTATATATGTATTCCTTTTGTGGTCTAATCATTAATTAAATGTACATCCTTAATATACAAAAAATGAACTTTGATTTTGTGCTCCACGAGAGCCTATTCAATTTCACACTTCCTTTAGTCTGGCATGTTTTATAATCACATGCTTCTTTATGCAGTAATCCATGCCGCTAACCTTGTTGATTTTGATGCAGAAAACAGTATTTATTGACATCAAAGGGCATTGACACCCTTTTCCAACATGTACAATGGTTTTCTGAAAACTTTAAAACCTCTAACCCTTTTACCCTTGGATATTACCTCATGATAGAAGGTAGTGGCATGGGTGTGTGGGAGAATGTTAATGACAGAAACAAAACACCTGCTGTATTCCACATGGGCTGGGGAGGAAGGCATTCCTTATGCGTGCAGACATGCCTTCACTCCTTACCTGGGGTTTCTCCAAGCCTTATTGGTTTCTATTTTTGCACTCCCACACCCTGACTCAACCAGCCCGGATTGGTTTCTTTCCCTTCCCTCATATTTTCATGAATATACATATTTGGAATTGTAACTTGAAAGTTTCACTTAAAGATGATACATATACATATTAACATTGAAACTAGTTGAAATTAAATCTTTAATTAGTGGTAAACTGCAAGTGTTTTGATGAAATACTTGTTCACTTTATTTCCCACACAAATTTATGTAACTCACGACCCAGCTTCCGGCACATCGCCACATCTTCAGGCAAATGCATTACAACAGGCTTGGCTTTTATTGTAACAAGAGGGAAGAGGGAGGTGGTCTTCAGGTAGTGGGGAGGATATGTGACAGGAAGGATTAGAAGGCCAGGGGGATTAGGAGGGAAGGGAGAGGGGAATTCATCGCCTGAGGCCACATTAATTTATGCCCGGTGGGCGGTCAGCTGATCACTTAAGATGGAGAGCCTGGGATGGAAGGCTGAAAGAACTCCAAGGATCAAGGCATGTGTGCAGACTTTGAGGAGGGGGGAGTAGTGGGAATACATAGCATCATTAGCAATATAGATGTTACATATTAGAAATGCTTTTGACAATCTCTGATTGTTTCAGTAAATCAAACCTGGGTCCCTTCTATTCAATTTGGAGAACGGTTAGTTTAGAAACAAAAATTTATGGGGAAAAATATAAATTATGTAGGAAACTAAGTGAGAAAGTATTTCATAACGAAGCAATTCCACCAAGTGGCTGCTGACACCATTGATTTGCAAGTGTTGTTCTTCTGTCATTATGGAATATTTCCACCAAACCGCACCCCCATATGTATTTTATTCAAGAAAGTTTATTTTCTTTCCTATTTTGATGCGTTCTGTGCTATATTGTTGCCAGCATCTGTAGTAATGAGCATTTAAAACTGATAGGGAAAGAAGATGGAGGAATTGATTCATCAGTCTTAGGTGTTTAAAGGAGATATAAAAATGTTGTGGTTATGCATAGTTAAGGTTTTAGAAAAAAATGTGAGAATAGCATTTTTTATATTAAGTGTTCAATCTCTACATGGGACATCCTTTAGAAATGTATTTTGTCTGATTCTGAAGCTTTAAATGGATTTTTATGAGGGTTTATTTTTGCTCCAAATTAACCTCTCTCTTAAATGCTTGTCTAAAAATCTCTTAAATCACCAGCTAGTGCAAAAACAATCTCTCATTATGTCACCTTTTATAATTTAGTCCATATATCAAATGCTACTTGACTGGAAAAACTCGAGACCAGAAGAAGAAGCTAGTGTGGGAGTTCTGACTAAAGCTCTCTGGAAAGGGAAAGAGCGTGAAGCTGTTCAGGGATGGGCCAACAGAAGAGGAAAACCTGAGCCACCATCGTCAGCATGACATGAAATTTTTCATTGATATGGATGTTGCATTTTTTTAATCCAAAGATGGAACGGTGATATAACTGAATATGTTGTAACAGTTCAGTAACTACATTAAAATGTAAAGTTGCATATCCACCTGTTAATAGGATTTTTGTAAATTGACAATGTTATTTTGGAGAGTGTTATGTATTTCATGAGAGTACCAGAAATTATATTTTCATAGAGAGTAATTTTATACATTTTATTGATATATGACTGTCTGGTGTGAGAGATTACCGAATTTAATTTTGTAATTTTGAATCTGTTAGCTTAAAATAATATGAACTTTACCACAGAACCTTCAAGCATTATGCATATAACTTCCCATCCACTGAAATACTAAGATCTGTCAATAAAAGTAGTGATGATTTATTTAGATTTCATCTCGTCAAACTTTTTGTTTGTCCTTGAATCAGCTCTTTTTTAGTGGCAAGAATGCATTTTAGTAATGCAAGTGAAGCTGGTATGTATGTACCTGTAACCATTCGAATGTTTTTGGCAAATATGGTGTAAAGTAATGATTATTTTGATGTAAACCTGTGATTTGCAAGTGTCAGCTAAATGTGCAATGTTAAATATATAGGTATATAATATGTGTGTTAGGTTCAATTTTTTTTCTGGATTTACCTTTTGAAGTGTTGTGAAAGAAATTGGATAGCCCAATAAAGGTTTTAGTATATCATTATAAATCAAGTTGTATATGTATCTTCATAGTTCTGTTCCCTTTTCAACTACAAAAAAGAGCCAGTGTTATTAAAAAATGTTGACCCACGACCAAGCTTAAATGTAATGTTCGAAACTGATAGCGGTTAGATAAAAAAATTACTAGAATTTTTTACCTTTTTTGTTCCCATAAAAAATTGGTTTAATTCTTTAGGCCATGAAACAGGAATATTACAAGCAGTTAATTATTTCAATCTTAACCCTGGTTCTTTTGAATTTCAGTTGAAGACTAGCCAAAGCCTGCAAGCGTAAACTTGTCTTGTTTCTTTAAAAAAATAATCGTTACTGATTAAGAAATCAAAGAATTTTATCAATGTTTTCTATTTTTGAGTGGAACTTTTTACTTTTTAATTCCATGAAAAATTATCTTTTTCATTTAAGTTAAGAGAATTATGCATATCTCTCTTGAAATACATCTATAGATTATAGGGATGTGCAAGTAGTACTTTTTGATCTCGAGTCGAGTTGTAGTTACTCGCGAGTATCGAGTTGAGTTGTATGAACTATGGCAATTTCCCAACCAGGCAATATAATAATGCATGCACCAACATATTCTCGTTTTCCCAATCCCCTAGTGCATTTTCTCTTCTGAACATATGGCCTGATTTAGAAGGGAAAAGGTGATAAGGAATGTGAATTGTAATTATGAGAGAATTAGGAGATGAATTAAAATTAATGTGACTTGAACAGTTCCAATAGGACAATTGAAATGAACTAACCTCTTGTAATTTGTCGACAGTTTTATTTAATGACTGCATTGGGTTGAAAACTTGTGTATCCAAAATTCCTAGGAAGAGCCGAGTCTAACTTTAATTGCTACAAGTAATCGTAGCAATTAAAGTTAGACAAGCCGACTATCAATACCTAATACAGTAGAAGTCCGTCATTACGAGTGTGGTATATAGCGAGAATCTGGCTGTAGCGAGTGATTTTTTACCAATGGTTGATCTCATGGTAATAACATACGAAGTTGGACTGTTGTAGTGAGTGATTATTTCTCTCGTATCACCATAATGAGTACAATTTTTCGTTTATGTCATCAAGGTTGCATAATTTACAGGCACCTTCTGCTATGAGCGACAAAGTTATTCAAATAGACATTACTTTGCGGCAATGTATCACCTTGAAAAGAAAATGTACCTAATTTGAGATCAGAGTTCCGATTCTCTCTTTGCATTCTCCGATGCCCTAGGTACGTTACTTGTCCTATTGATGTGTTTCAAAGCTCTCTCGGGCGCTACGCAACATACTTTCAGATTGTGGAAAAATCACGAGGAAGTGCAAAATCTACCTCACCGCTACCACCGGGGTAAAGTTACAATTTGAATCGACTGAAATAACGGCTCCCCTTGATTCTTTCGAACACCGGCCATATCAACCCAGTGTTGGTTTTCGGTTTTTGCCGTACTTCCGAATCATCCGTAAAAATTATGACGCAAGTAAACAATGAACACTGCTAATTGATAATGGCAACATTTATTGTTTACGTAAGGCGAAGGAGCGATCTCGCATAAATCCCATATCGTTCTCGCAGAATGTGTCCCACGCTCGTAAATTTCTTCTTGTTCAAAAATTAGCGGTGATGTTTTCTCATCCTAAGCGAGAGGGCGACCTAGGGAGGAGTGAGAGGGGCACGCGAGGGAATTAGCTGTCATTGAGCAGCAGGATGCGACCCCCGAATGATCCCGGGTGGTGTCAAAGAATCACCCGAGCCGAGAAGACACTGTCAACCTGTGCTCATCACAAAATGATTTACCACCGTCCTCCCGAAGCGAACCCGAAAAAAATATCTGGTGTCGGAAAGGGTGGGAGGAGAGAGCATAGTCGAAGAAGTCGGAAGAGGCCCAGGTTGGCCTCGGTGCAAACCACCAATGAAGAAGTGCAACATGCTTCACGCCATGAGGGGTGTGGATACCATTCAAATCATCCTAAGTAACGGTCATCCTGTGTTGCGGCCGATGTTGGAAGTAGTTGGAACCATGAAAGTTGGCTTCTGAGGCTTCCGAAAGGACGCCCCCCTCCCACCCAACTAGTGGAAGCCACCTGAGAAGTTAGGTCGTGGCAAAGCGATGAGTGAAATGTGATACATTTGGTCCGCGGTCGTAACTGATAAGGGATTCCTAGCGGGCAACGCCCCTCTCAACTAGTGGAAGCCAATTGAGAAGAAGAGGGCGTGGGAGAACGATGAGTGAAATGTGATACTTTTGATGAAATGTGATGCTGACTTGAGACAAAAATATCGCTTCACTCCGACCCTCAGATGAGTGGCGAGGGTGGGGGGAGAGAGAGACCCGGGGTGGTGTAGGGTAGAGCAGTATTAATAAAAACTCATCCCAGTTCATTTTATGATACATAGTTCTTTTTAAATGCAGTGGTGTACTGTGGTCAGGATGCATCAAGTCTAATAAATTCAAATAACTTCTACTGGCAATATACTAAAATTATACTTCATAAATGACCTAAGACAAGCACATAGTTTTCACTTTTTTACTGTACAAAAATACATAAGGTTGACAATATTTTATTTGCATGTACCTGGTGGGAATCTCTTGTGATCCATGTACCCTAATGGTCACAATAATCTTGACTTGTCAACATATTTCTTTGGATTCAAATCACCAGAGTTAACACACAGCATATTACTTTATAATATGGAATGAAATTTAAAACTCTTAAATGTCCCAGAAAAGAAATTTTTGCAGGGCAAGATAAAAATGCATTTTACACAAGACATAGAACTTACTCAATAGAGAACAATCAGATTTATGGGCATCAAAGTTGATAAGAACCTGGAATATCACAAGAGTACACCCTACTCAGTATGTTCATAAACTTAGCCTTTTTAACATTAGCTAAAAATAAAGATAGGATCAATTATTAATAATAATACTGATATGAAACATAACACATCAAAGAAAACTTGTTTAACAGCATTAGGTATGTGTTGAGGAAGATAAATATTTTTAATTCAAAACTTAAATGCTTAACCCTTTTAATGCCAGCGGGCCGATATATCGGCCCACGTTGGATGTGCGAAAACTGCCACGGGCCGATTTATCGGCCCAAATTTAAATACCTGAATATAATGGCCTTCCTTTATAAACCTGAAGAGAGCCTTGGCATTCTTCGCTCATCCTACCCGAAATGGGCTGGCAGTAAAAGGGTTAATGGTAGTACCCGATAGGAGTCTCAAAGTAAAAAGTAACTTCATATGCTCAGTTCTCAGTACACAATGCTAAATTCGACGAGGATTATTTTTAAGTTTGAATTATGAGAAATATGAAGATGATAATGGAAGAAATAAACAGCCATCAAATATTTCTGTATGAAAAAATGAGAGATGTTTGAGGAACTCACCCATGGTGTACAAGTTGACATTTAATGATCAAAATGATTTTGGCACATCAAATCTTGACTTACACTAAACAGAGGATATGCTTTAGTGGTAACACAAAATTTTCTTCATCTGGGAGGGGCCTTATTGATATAGATAAATTTCAATGCCTTCAAATTAATAGTTAATGGATTATTTAAATTAAAACAATCAACTTTGTACATACCTTCTCATGACCAATTCAGAACAGCAAAGACAAATATAGATTTGCCCTTATGCTTGTATTTCTATAACCAAAATATAGTGACCCACGCAGTTTAACTACGGTATTTGATTGCATATTAGGTGCACTTTTTTTCCTAAATATTAGCTCAAAAATCTGTATTCAGATGCAAGTCCTTCCGCAGGCTAAAGTCATCCTTGACACTAAGGTTGTGCTGGGAGGAGCAGATTGCTGCTTCATGGGGAATAGAATACCTCATGACCACTGTTATTCCTATTTTATCAGGTACTACAGGAGAGGGGCAACCCTCCTCTGCTTCCCCTTAATCCACCACCACTTGACGCTCACTACTGTGGGCTAATTTTATCCCAGATGGCTATTAATACCCACCCCTACTCCTAAATATCATTATATGTTATAACTATTACCAAACGTTGGGTCTATATATGGTATATCCTTTTGTTTGATGCAGAGATATTGAAGAACGTAACAATGAAAGTCACCATCATAGCAGAAGTGTGGGTGCTTCTTGTTTGTGTTGATTTGGAATGAAATAACTTAGTAATTTTCCACTGTTTATTATCCTCAACCGGTTTCAACACAATAGTGTCATTTTCAAGAGGTTACTAAACGACGAGGCCATTAGTCTCACACATTTATACCCTAAGCCAGAGGAGGGGAATTAGGAAAGAGGTTGGGGAGGGAAGTAAGGTGAATGTGTGCCAGCTTACTGGGAGGAAGCAAGGTCAGTATTTTGAAAACACAACACGGTAGAAGGAGGAGGGGGAACTCTTACAGAAAAAAGAGGTGAGTTCATAGGAACAACTTCGTTTACCATCTTTTCCTTGTACAACCTATGATATGCCCTTATTTCTAAGTTTTCCAAAAAGTCTAATTTGGACCCTTCGTCCCCAAAATGTAACACATTCACATTAAAATTATAAACATGATCATTATCCATTAAATGTTTTGCAAACATAGACTTACAATCAAGACTATTCAATGAAGTTTTATGCTCCCTAATTCTTACATTAAATCTCCTACCGGTCTGCCCTAAATAAAAACAGAGGCGTATTACATTTCAGCATATAAATACCACTTTTGTCCATAACATTAAAACAATCTTTAGAATTTAAAAATATGGTATAAATGTGTGATGCTAATTACCTCATCGTTTAGTAACCTCTTGAAAATGACACTATTGCATTGAAACCAGTTGAGGTTAATAAACCGAGTATAAAATTACTAAGTTATTTCATTCCAAACCATGGAAAAATTCCACTAAGTGAGCCCGTTGACGATTAATTTTATTGTGTTGATTGTTAACAAAATATTACCTGAAAGTGTGTGCTTTGGTGCAGACTGAATGGAAACTTTTATTTCCCTGAATGTCCAATGGAAGTGAGGGTGCATTCATTATCTTATATGCTGTCAAATATGGTAATTGTACGTCTATACTTGATACTGTGGTGGAAGATCAGAGGGCCCAAAAAATCGGAAAAATATGCCCCCACTAGTAAATTAAAATGCCTGAGTCTCCAATGCTTCAACTGGTAAGGAAATATATGACCAAGGATTATGACACATTTAGCCATTATCAAACAACTTCCCAAGTGTAACAACAGGAAGCTGATGAATAGAGCAAACAGTGCCCAACCCTTTACATTTTTTTTTAAACAACCTAACACCAAATCATTTATATTTGGTCATCAGGGGAAGATTATATCTTAGTTTCTCAAAAAAGGTAGGTCCCCCCACCCACTCCCCTAGCTAACCAGAACTGATCTTTTAATTTTATGTGAATCCACAGATCAAGGGATTACACCGATTTAAAGATATCAAATAGCTAGCTAACAATAACATTTCAAGGAAAATACTACAAGATGCTAACATGCACAATTTTTTACCACATGATTGAAAAAGCATTCTCTAGACGCACAAATAAATCAAAGAAACTTATTTCATATTTACAAAGATACATAATCTTATACCTATTTCATTTTGCATTTAAAATAACTTTGAACCTTTGAAGAATAAGGAGTTATAGTACATCTGAGTCCAAAGCAATTGATATTAAGAATTAGCCTAGGAACAATTATTCTGACTCATGAATTCGAAGAAGTACATTTACCCAAGCTCTGGAAGATTGGGGAATTCCATTTGGTGAACAATAGAAGACTAGATACATACAATTTAATGCGAGCAGAATCTTGAAACTGAGGCTTAGCCACCAAACATTTCACCCACTAGGCTACGAAGGTTGGTTGTGTAATTCACGCATTCCATACACTTCAGAGGTAAAAATGTTCATGACTATTCTTCTTTTGTCACACAAAAATAGAGAAATCACATTGTTTGCTTCAGCAAACCCATTCGATATAAACTCATTGCACTAAAAAATGCCACAGCCACATTTTGAGATGCACATTCTTCAATTACCCATGCATAATAGAACCTGGAGAATACTACATAACATGAAAATGATTTGGATGTACAATGTAAACCATTTAATCACTGTTGAATTTCAGACTCTGTCAAATATTGTATGTGGGTGTAGGCAATTGATAAAATGCAATGCAATAATAATAAAAAAGTCAATGGGGGACTATCATGGTTCCATGTTGTATAAAAATAAGTCTTTTAGCCAGAAGCACTACATGAGCGCCAATCAAGCAGGAACATTTGAATGCATCACGATATCTGTAGTATTTTCGTTTTTGCTGTCTAAAATCAACTGGGCACATCTTTTGATATCATCCTCCATATCTGAAAGGATTTGATCACCATCAATCACAAGAACCTAGAAGAGATTAAAAAAATTCTCAGAATTTCATGAAAGAAGTTGTTCAGTGATAACAGCATTGCAGCCAGCAAAATAGAAACTTAGGTAGGTACATATTTATTTGTATGAGAGTTAATTAGAATTTAAAAAATATCTTTATTTTATATTTATATATTTATTTTAAAAATATCTTTAAAAAATTTATAGAATAGTAAGTCTCATTCTTGTTAACTAGATCTGTAACAGGTGTTTGAAGTACGGATTGCCTATATCATGATCAGCAAATGCTATAATTGTGTAGAGTTGTGTTATTGGTGCCATTTTGCACCATAAATAGCTGTTTTATCAGTATAAGCTTCATCACTATAGATATTTTTTAATAATAATATCTATAGTGATGAAGATCATACTGATAAAACAGCTATTTATGGTGCAAAATGGCACCAATAACACAACTCTACACAATTATAGCATTTGCTGATCATGATATAGGCAATCCGTACTTCAAACACCTGTTACAGATCTAGTTAATAAGAATGAAACTTACTATTCTATGAAAATGCAGTATGCATCATGATCTACTGATACAAAACTCAGTCATATGCCATTTAATTCCACAAATTAATGCATTTTTTGCCATTCACAGGCCAACCAATATTATGTAAGTTCACATAACTCTATGCTTAATCATCTTTATCCATAACATGTACTTACTGGAATTGCAGAGATGCTATTTTTCTCCTCACAAAGCCATTTCTCATGTAATGCATGCAACTGCTCCAAGTAACTCAATGGAACTTCCCTTTCTTCATTACGACCGCGTTTTCTGATACGTTCTAATGCCACTTCAGGAGATGTACGAAGGTACACTACAAAGAGAAATTTCATTTTTCAAGTTCAATCTGTAATGCAAAGTAAGCAATATAAATGATGGGTAAAGAGCAACAATAGAAATGTGGGTTGGATTAGGTAGCAGGCTTCTAATAGTTGGGGTGAACTTTAAACTCCTTGAAATTGAAAAATGTGTCCCTGCAACTGGCAGGGCAGTTGAAGATTGAATGGAGAGGCAGACAAAGGAAAAGACAAGACATTATTAATAACACAACCACACTTTCAAGGGGATGATTATTTGCCATGCACTAGTACACCATTCTAAACATCAGATTCAAAGAGAGACTACACGGTTTCCACCAACTGGGAAAAAATGGGGATTACTGCTATCACGAAAAAAGAAGGAAAAGCACAGGAATTATGTTCTTGGCATTATTTGTTTTAAATTTGCGTAAGTCACAAAAAGTCATCAATTGTCTTTTGTGCACCTACCATATATTGGCTTAAGGGCCTAAAGGCAGTTCATGCATCATTTGGAGCATGGATTATAAACTTATTTCTGGCATTGGCATACATTGGAATGCAAATTGCAAACCAAACTAATAACAACTAATCCCAATGCACATTGCAACTGGCAAAATCTAGCTCCATTCATAGTGTGCGCTCAAGTGTTCAGTTCTGGACTTCTTTGTCCATTAGTCTCACGAAGGAGGTTGAACATTAACATTTTGAAGTTGCTCATAAAGTAATCTTGTATTAGGGTGTTTTAGGGTGGTAATCTTAGGTCTAGAAATGTTCCAATAGCATTGACGTAAGTGATTTTGTAAATCAGCCAAAAAATATTCAGCATCCTATTTTATATGGCTAACAATGGGAAAGTGCAATGTGCAAATTATATTTCGTAACCCCTCTTCGGAAGTAATTACTTCCACCTCAAAAACCTTCCGCACCCAAAAAGGAAGGAGATTTTCATCTCTTTTAGTCCTAATTTCCTACTGTTCACTCTTCTCCCCCAATATGAGGAAGACTTGCAACAATCCTATGGAAAAGACTTACAACAATCCTATGTGTGAGGAAAATGTGTTGTTTTTGCAGGGATTTAAAGCTCGGAGATGGGGTAGGTAGCCCACCCAATGATCATCGAGATGGACCATTTTATCACATATCAACTATAGCATCAGCAAGCATTATTTTCCATGGGAACTGTTGCGCCCAAATAGTTGCTGGTTGTTTATTAGCCATTCAGAACTGGATCATCTGTTCCAGCCTTTAGCATTGGCTTGTCACGGATAAATCGTGTGAAAACAAAACACATAGTGGTCAGGTATCCCAAACATAATTGGTGATAATTAGAATAAATTTTAGGAAATTGTGGAGTAGACGGACTCATTATATTTTTTCAAAATTTTTTTTCTAATGTCTTCCAATATGTTCTACAACTATAAAAAATTTCTTTTTTGGCAAGCTGTGAAATAACCCAGATATTTAAGACTTTTGAAAATACTACTTTTGCATTCAAGAACAAGTTTTGCGATCTGTGAGAGCCATGCGAGGTGTAGATTATGTCGAGACAATGGTCTGAGTCACTCGAGAAAGTAGTGTGAGTCACCTAGATCCACTTCATTTTGGACTTTTTGCTTCGGCATGGGGTGTTTAAAAGGTCCACCTGGTGCGATTAGTGTGGTTTGGTCTGCGATCTTCACCTGGAGTCTCTCCAGTTTAGATGCCAATGCAGCTTTGCTGTCAGGAAGAAGCGTCCTCGCCACTGTAATTAATGTAGTAATTCCCGCTGTCGGGAAGTCTTCCTCAAGCATATCATAGAATCGTTGAAGAAGATCGGCGGTCCCGACACCTTTGTCGACATTGACAAAGCCAAGTTCGGGAGGAGGAAGTATAACCGAGGCCTTGTCCAGGGACAATGGGACAATCCAGCGCAGAACCAGCCGGTGTTTCCTTGTTCCCGTGGAATTGCGTGACTCAGCGACACTCCTGTCTATCATCAAAGACTGGATTCTACCTGGTACAACTATCGTGAGTGACTGTTGGAAGTCCTAAAACTGTTTCGCAGATGAGGGTTTCCAGCACCTTACAGTGAATCATTTTGTCAACTACGTGGACCCGAGCACCGGTGCTAACACAAACACCATTGAATGCATCTGGCGGGAAGTGCGGGACAAGGTGCCACAATATCGTCGGCGAAAGGAGAACTTTTTCGGGTATCTGGCAGAGCTGCAATTCAAAATGCTCTACTGGGACCACCATGAGCATATGCACCACTTTTTTCAGGCTGCCGCTGTGCTGTACCCACCCACTTATTGATTTGTTAATTAGGTACGTAATTGGTCATATTAAAAAAATAGAAAAAATGTCATTTTCTCTCATTTTCTACACCCTTCGAAAATCGTAAATATCTGGGTTATTGATATCAGCATGCCAAAAAATAGTATTTTTCATAGTTGTAGAACGTATTGGAAGCCATTAAAAAAAAATATGATGAGTCCGTCTACTTCTCAATTACCAAATTTTAAATACTGTACATACATATATACTCGAGCATAAGACGAGAAATTTATTCCCTTTTTCAGTCAATGAAAACCTACCTTCAACTTATACTCGAATCACTAATCACAACTAATTTTCAGGGTAAATGTTTCTGGGCAAGGGCTTCATGATACCATATGTATCTCTATTACTGATAAGCCACAGGAATATTCGCTGAAAAATGCATTAGATTTACTTTCTAAGTTTCACATAAGGACCAACCACCGACAAATACACTTGATACTACCACTTTGTCATATTAATGCATTCCACAAGGTCAATCATACTCCACAAATATCCCATAACAAACCCGAAACACAAGTACTTCCCGATTAGCTATGGGTGACGCTGAGGCCATATGTCTCCATAAATATACTGATCAATACGATACGCATTTTTTGCATGCTGTCGGTGAAAATAACTTTGAGAAAAATGACAAAATATTCTGAATATTGAAATCAAGAATGAGATGAAATAAAAGCATGTCAACTTCTTGTCATGAAATCGAGAAAAGCGTGGCTTCTATACTTGCCACACACACACTGGATTATACAACTGAGTCAGTCAAGATTAGTCACTAGCCACATGGATGCCGTTTTATGTCTCTCTGCCTGAGTCCTGAATATTTGTAAATATCCTTCTCTGCCAGCAAATATTCATATTTCCATAACCATCTGAGCATATGTTGGATTTTTGTTGAATTCAAACAGGCTGCTTATCGGAGTCCTTGACGTAAGACAATTCCAAAGAATCACTAATATCTTTTTCTCATTTAACTCTGCTTTCCTTATCCTCTTCGCCAGATGTTAGGATATATGATCGTACACAAAAACACCCTCAGAAGTTGATATTTAATTTCATGGCAAAATTTTACACCACAAACGTGAATCACATCTATCTCTGCTGACCTATTGTTTTTTCTCCTGCCCTTTCAACTGTAGCGCTGTCAACACTAAGGGTGTGGTAGCCATAACTGATGGTGTGGATGATATTAACTTCTGCAGTGGGAAAATTGAGAATTATCATTGAATACACAGAGTATGCAGTGCTCCAATTCATCAATATAATACCCTGAACTTGCCATTCAACCGAGCAGCTCAAAACTTCCAAGTTTGCTCCCTGCATGCAGCAAGTGGTGAATTAAGAGGAGTTGCGTTGGGAGGGGCGGGAAGGTGGGGTGATATCCTCACCCAAAACAACAACCTTAATCGGCCACTGCATGCAGAATTCATGATGGAACAGTTTGAAAGGGCATAACTTAAATGATTAGTAAGAACAGAAAATTTGACTGTAAATATGAGGTTTTATCTCGGAGAATTATTTTTCTGGAAACCTCCGAAAAACAGTGAAATCGCAATGGCATTAATGGTTAGTGAAAGCATTGAGCATTTACAAAAAGTAAGAAACATACCGCAGAGATTACTATTTTCCGAGGAAAAACAGTTTGAAAATGATAAATTTTGCTCTTTTCCCCGTTTTTGTAGCCATATTCCAAACGTTATAGGAACAGCCGCTAGTGAGATACTCACTAGTTTCACATCTGAAATATGTTACTACCCCACCCCCCCAACAAGGTTGCAAGCGTATGGAGTGAAACAGGGGTGCTGGGGTGGGACGGTACACGGCTTGGAAATGGTGATTTGGAGTGGTGTAAATAGTATTTCAGTGACGAGGGGAATGTGAATATGAGAATTTTAGGTAAATGAGGAAATGGATATAGCAATATCCCAGTGATGGCAGACATTGACGAAGGTGAATTTTGAAGTGAAATGAGAAATGGTGAAGCACGAGTTACATAAGGAAAACAGTAATGTAAGTTGTTGCGGACGAGGTGATTTTATGAAAAGTATATGTAGTTATGAATGTGGTATTTTACAGGAAAAAAGGTATAATGGTACAGAATGTAATGGATGATAATGATACAGCATAGCGTAATGGATGATTAACATGCAATTACTTAGGGAATGAAATCCCTGGAGTTGATTATGTAATTGTGGAGGCATAGCAGTACATTAGCGGATTAAGTAGCTTATCTTTTTTTTAAGGAATGATATCCCTGCAGTTGATGGGTGATATAGGGGGGGGCATAGCTGTAGCATATATTTTTAAGGAACGAAATCCCTAGAGTTGATTAGTGAATGGGGGGGGGGGGGGGGCATAGCTGTAGCATAATGCATGAATAGCATATTTTTTTAGGAATGAAATCCCTCGAGTTCATTGGTGATTAAGCACCTCCACGTCCATCCTCACTCCTCACCTCTCCCGCATCGTTTCTATATTTTGAGTGCGATGGTATATGTCACTGCTGGGAAGGAGCTCTTTGAAGAACTTAACTAACTTTAAATAATTCTTCATAGAGAGGTGTTTATTGCTTGGAAAGTTATTCTGTTCGTGATAGGGAAAAGAAAATGGTTTTGATGAAGTAGGAAGTGCTATGAAAACCGAGAAGGAAGGTGTGAAAGTAGTGCGAAAGTGAGTTACAACTTGGTGATAGGATTGGAGGAGGGGTTGAGGGGAATGTTATTTCATTGAAGGAAAGTGCTGGAAAGATAGGAATGGCCTAGGAAAGGAAAGGGATGAAAGTGGGTGGTAAAAGAAAGCATCTGTAGGGGATATTTCACCCTAAAAGTAGAAGGAGAGTAACAAAGAAGTGTGTAAACAGCAGAGGAGGAATGTGCAGTGTGAAGTGCGAGTGAAGAGACGAAGGTAAGGTAACTTTGATAAAGACGTCATTGTGCGGGGATACTTGAAGTTGGAGGCAGGAAAAAGTGAAGGGGGGGGAAGTGTGTAGCGAAGGGGAGAAAGTGGTCCATGGCTGTGCCATCTCGGGGTTTGTAGAGGAAACTGCAACATTTTTTAATATGGCAAAGTGGCAAGATGGCAAATCTTGCATTTAAGTGATAGCCATGTTGTGAGAAATGGGGGAAATGAAGTCGAAACAATGAAGCATAAATGCACAAGATGAGCATGAGAAATGAGGTGGATTTGGTGAGGATCCATGAAGGGGTTAAGTAAGTCAGATTGCGATTTTCCCAGATGTACGCAATTTTATATTTACCTAGTTGATATAATACACGTTTGTTTGCATCTCCTTGAACAAAGAATAAAGGAGTGAAATATGTATAACTGTTTGTGAAAAAGAAAATCAAAACTATACATATGTACTAAGATAGCATAAATATATGAGTAAAAGCTTTAGGGTTTTCCACCAGATTGGTTCTACATCACTTCCATTTTGAAAGGCGATTCACCTATGGCCAATAGGCAAGTCACTTTTCCAAACATTAACAGTAACGGAGAACCTTTACTGGTGAAAAACCCGAGATTTTATCAATCACCAGATTTGCCAAAATCAAACATAAAAAGATGCTACTATAAATTAATTATGGAGCTAATAACAATGTGGGGTGGCTCATGATTAGAGGCCATACAATCTACCCATAGTAGTTTTGATAAGTGCTGATATTACAAAAAACATAATATATTACCTATCATATCAACCTCCACATCAACTTTTTTGTTGAGCCATTTATACCATTCATCAAGAACAGCATACTCCGGGCCATCCAAGAAACCATTTTGGTAGAGATTTTCCACAAAGCAATGCCTTAAGGAGAACAGAAACACAATTTCATAAATAAAAATAAAATATTATATAAAAATAACTTGAAAACAATGACAACTAAGGATAGCCTTTACTTGAGGAGGATAGGTAAGACTTAATCAGTCAGGCACCTGTTTACATTATAGCCCAGGAAAAATAAGCAAAATTTGATCCAAACCCGGAAAAAAATAATAACAAAGCGGGACCTTTTTTGCTGTATTCAGGACTCCTTTGAAATGAACATATCAAAAGTCCCAAGCTCTCCCAGGTGGGATAACGAAAATATCCTGGAAAAACCTGGAATTACTGGAATTTTCCTGGAATTCGTGCTGTTCGGTAACTAGAAGAGCTAGAGAGGCGTTCTTTTTTTCTGCCACTCCTGCTTTTAATGCTCTACATTAGTAAAAGGCGTCCGGCAGCCTCCCGAGGCTGCCGTTCTGATCCTGGTCCACTATAAGGTCATCAAGTGCCACATAATGTACTAAAATCGTCTTAAATCGATATTTGCCGGACTAATAAGCTGCGAAACGGCATTACTACAACTGGCTTCGGTGCCTGACACAAGTATAACTTTTCTGAGTACCAATACCTGCAGCAGCACCTCGAATCTGCCCGCCTACAAGGCGCGAGAAGTGTTCGACCATCCATGGGCCTCTGATGCCTTTAAAGGGTGCTAATATATATTCTCCTGGAGCAAGTTGTGGTTGAACTGCGACGCTTCACCAACTTTTCTATTTTGTAGTCGACAATTAGCCTAACTGCGTTAAAATGTTACCGTAAAAGGTTAACTCCAAGTGAGTGATCTGTGAATAAAATATCCTCAGTCCTCCCGCTGCCTGTATCACTGGATGTCGAGAGCGCACGGTGGGGCAGCCGTGCTTTCATTGTTATAAGTCAGCGACGCTTCCACTTCCCCCTTCCCGTGGTCCGTACCGGTTCGTAAATCACTCAGTAGTGCTCTCCAATGCAATAAGTGTTTAGCGTCTCGTTTTCAAGTTATTATTTGTGACGTGCAATGGAGTTGTTGGACGAGTGTTATCTGTGTGCTTTCGTTGGAGGAAAATGTGGCAAAGAATCAGTGAAGTGTGGTGAAAAAGGAGTACAAAAAATTTTGAATGCAAGTAAAACGAGAAAGGATGGTGTCGAGGTATTTTTTAAGGACAAGACGTCGGTGCTTTTGCATAGCGAGTGCAGAAGGGAGTACACACGCAGACCGACATCCCCCTCCGCGGAACTTTCAGATCATCTAAAGAGGAGATCATCCACAGACACGCCATTTGATTTCAAAGTACATTGTATTTTTTGTGCCCAAAGTGTGGACGAAAAGCACCCTGAGAGGAAACCTTGGAGTGTAGTTGGAACCGTCGAAGTGATCAATACTATACGTACCATAAGCAGATGCAGAAAGAGGTGATCGGGATGAGTGGGGAACTGAAGTAATCCTGAGATTAAGCGTAGTGTCTGATCTAGTCGCGGCAGAAGGCAGGTATCACACGGATTGCTATGCTTACTTTCAACGAATTGGCTCCTGTAAGCTGGGAATCACATCAGAACGTGGCAAGAGTCGTAATGAAGACGAGTCAAAAAGTGCTGCCTTTGAATTGTTATGTAAGGAACTTGAGGAAAATTGCGAAGATGACAGCCAGTACAGCATGGAAGTATTGATGACAATACTGGATAAGTATTCAAAGAGCAACCGAGAAAAGTACTCTGAAAAAGGCTGAGGAGTAAACTAGAAGAAAAATAAGGTGACTCAATCACCTATACAGAACTGCCTGGACGCAGGGGCGTGATGCGTTTCACAGGGGTTGCGCAAAAAATATAAGCACGAAACGGTACAGTGAGCGGTGCGTGGATAGCCGAAGTGAGGAAATAAGAATAGTAAAATGTGCTGCACAACTTATCAAGCACCAAATCAAGTTACAAGCACACGATAAATCTGTATACCCAACACAGAAAGACAAGACTACCGGAGATAACAACCTAACGCCAGAGCTTCTTGATATTTTTAGGTCAGAGCTATTGCCAAAAATCAAGATACTGTGAGGAAAAAGGCTACAGTGATTGAACATGACATAATTGTAGTAATACGTCCCCGCTCGTTCCTATCACCAATCCAAGTAGAACTCAGTGTAGCCCTTCATCGTCGGTTCGCTTCGAGGTGGCTTATTGATATGCTCCATAAGTTAGGCATTTCAGCTTCGTATCAAGAGTGTGAAAAATATGAAGCGTGCTTATCTCTATGCTCACCTCCTGAAGTGGATATGGATGCTTACATCCAATTTATTTTCGACAATGGAGATCACAATCTGCGAAGTGTCGATGGCCATGGCACAATTCATATTTTAGGAGGGATTCAGCACAATACACCAAAGTCTGCGTTGCATATAGATGTAAAAATCCTGCGCCCAAAGCGTGCAGAAATGATTGGAAATGGTTTCAGAAAAAACACACTACACCAGCACTTTGCGCCAGATATAAACGGGCTTTCTAAGGTCACAGCAGAGAACAGGAATGAGTTACATCTACATCTACAAAATACCCTGCAAGCCACCTCAGGGGTGTGTGGCAGGGGGTGAGTAATCACCAACATGCATTACACTATACCCTAAAGTTAGTGTAACTACGACTAATTATGCATTAGCATAAATCGCTAATGCTTGTCATGAGGCAAAGCCTCACAAGCATGCAACACTACACTACAGATGTCATCAAAATGGAGAGTGACCTCAATATACATGCATTCTACAACTACACAGATGGACAGGGACTCAAGACCCATGTAGATAACATGCTAGGCGTGCTGTTAGTATGTACTAAGTAACAGATAAGAATTCAAGTATTAGGAGTACTACTACTACTAAGAGCTACACTACCTAACGACAAACCTAGATAAAAGTCTCATGGCAGCTATTATGGTCCCTTATCGTTCGAGGGAAAAATGACATCTTAAATCTATCCGTTCTGCAGTCTAGTTCCCTAATTTTACTCTCATGATCTGATCTACCGTAGTATGTTGGATTTCGTAAAATATTATCAACGTCGTCAGAGAATAGACCGGTTTGGAACTTACATAATAGATTTAGTCTAAATTTTAATCGACGGTCTGAAAGCTTTTCCCATCCCAGTTGCTGCAAAAGGTCAGTAACACTAATGAGATTATCATAACGGCCTTTAATATATCTTGCCGATCTTCGCTGCACGCGTTCTAACTTAGTTTCCAAGCCTATCTCATAAGGATCCCAAATACTGGCGGCATATTCTAAGTGGGGTCTAACGAGGGAGAAGTAGCTGATTTCCCTAACTTTATCGTCGCACTTGCCAAGTACTCTTTTAACAAATCCCAATTTACGATTAGCAGGAGTTAGTGATATGTGAGGACAGCTTGCACAAGGATTTGCCTTTACATATTTTATAGTCATCGGGCATTTAGAGTGGCGCAATTCCTCAACCGGGATAGAATGGATTTATGGAAGTCGCTCATCGTAAGCAACCATATGAGGTTTCATCTGAGATCCCACTCCCCTTCATAAACCTCAACCCCACCAACCCCTCAGCCATCAACACAGCTTTGTTGAATGCAGCAGACATATGTGAGAAGCGAGGACAATCCCACTGTATGGTGAGTTAATTTTCTACATTTATCACTGATTCAAACTAGAAGCAAATTCAGCAATTTTTCGTCAAACTTTGGAATTTAGAAATTTTGTCCCTAATAGATTTTTTTTAAATCTCATTGCAGGTGACTTTTGACAATACTATAAGGCATTGCTATATACTATAAGGCATTGCCAATGTTGCTTGCCACGTTTAGTCAAAGTCATCTGAAAAAAGCAATAATTAGGTTGGGTGGTTTCCATCTGTTTAAGTCATTCCTGGGTGCCATGAGTGTAATTAAAAAAAATAATTTAATAACCTGTTTTTGTAGATGATCGGGCACTTCTCGCACCTTGTAGGCGGGCAAATTCGAGGTGCTGCTGCAGGTATTGGTGCTCAGAAAAGTTATACTTGTGTCAGGCACCGAAGCCAGTGGTAGTAATGCCGTTTCGCAGCTTATTAGTCCGGCAAATATCGGTTTAAGACGATTTTAGTACATTATGTGGCACTTGATGACCTTATAGTGGACCAGGATCAGAACGGCAGCCTCGGGAGGCTGCCGGACGCCTTTTACTAATGTAGAGCATTAAAAGCAGGAGTGGCAGAAAAAAAGAACGCCTCTCTAGCTCTTCTAGTTACCGAACAGCACGAATTCCAGGAAAATTCCAGTAATTCCAGGTTTTTCCAGGATATTTTCGTTATCCCACCTGGGAGAGCTTGGGACTTTTGATATGTTCATTTCAAAGGGGTCCTGAATACAGCAAAAAAGGTCCCGCTTTGTTATTATTTTTTTCCGGGTTAAAACCTAATTTTCCTGGGCTATTAATGACTCATGATTATTATTCAAGCTATATCTTATGTGCACAGCAGAAATCATTACTCAATAATTCTTTAAATTTTTTATAGAAAATCGACTCAAGACGGTGCTTAAGACCACATGCAGCCAACCAGATAGATTTTGCAACGGAGCATACATAAAAATCTAAATAAGTGCTTTAGATTTTAATGAAGAGTATTAGCCTTTGCACAGAGGTCAATGAACGCCCTACACAAAAGGAAAAACGACAGGTATTGTGAAAACGTACCTCGCGCTGAACAGAGACCTCTCCATTACTTTAATAGGCTGGAGGCAGCGGCGTTTATGTATGTCAACCATTGTTAACTGTACATATGATTGGAATGTCATCGCTGTCTTCTTCGTGTCGCTATAAAGCAGTTCCTAGCAAAAACGATGAAGTTTTAGAAACTGTTCCATTTTTAAAAAATAAATGAAAAGATAACACTTACAAGCAAATTGTGCCCATCAATATCCCGCCATTGATTTACTGGTTCTGCAAAGGTAGCGACGTCTTCATATCTTTTGAAATGATTAATAAATGTAGTTTTTCCACTGCCAATATTTCCTTCCACTATCACAGTGAAAGGTCGTTTGTTGTTTTTGGACGACATTCCTACGAAAACAACAACAGAAAATAATATGAAGCACTATGCCGCCAACCCAAAGCCGTTGCAATCTTAAAGCGCGGGTAAAATCTGACAAATGAGTTAAGGCCATTTGAAAGCATTAGCAGACGCTGCGCCTTATATTATGTAAACACAAAATAGTATTACGAAGTTGTATAGTTTTAATTGATCATTACCCCGAAAAAAATTATTAATAGTAGTTGAAAAAAGATTCATTTTCCTCCACATGATAGTGGAAGAAATGAAATCAACCAAGATATAATAGATGTATTTAAATTTCACATGTGCGTCTGCTAATCGTGCCTCCCAAATTTCCAATTCTTGAGGTAAAACAAAAGAGTTGCGATATTCCTACGTGTTTTGCAGTTTTTGGAAGGAATGGAGGTGACAATTGCGTTTGTTTTGCAGATATTGTGAGAAATTGAATTCATAATTGGCCATTATCCGTCAAGAGTTGTCTCAAAGTCTGAGCAAATATTAATTAGTGATATACTATGAGATAACAAATGCGTACTTTGGATGAACTCATCTCTTCAACGTCCGTTGCGGTTGCTATAAAGTAAATTTACCTCGGCGAGTACTTGTACACCGGAATCGAGAAATAACAATGAAGGAGTCACCTCAAGAGTTCATCCAAAAAACATTTTCTCCTATGGTTGCTGTGATCAGTAGTTCATCCGCAGAAAACATTTGCCAGAAAAGCAACTTGTCATTCATAGATCTGCTGAGACCCTATTGTAAACTGAGTTGCGAAGGTATAAGATTTTCTATTTGCTTTTGTTCCAGAATCTTTTGAAATTATACCTTTATCGGCCCTCTATTATTTAGCTCAAATGCGTGATCCATCTGGGGCACTCATCCCAGTTCGTGCCTTGCGGCTTACTTTGCGTTCTGTGGATTATGTTCCTCCTCCTCCGGCTGTTGGCCGTAGGATGCTGGACGATGCGGTGTCATCAACTCCCCCAAACCTTCCATCGACCCTTCAAAATGAAATGGATCCCTCGGGAACAGTATTAAGTGAAGGTATTTTCTGGCTTTAAAATGTCTTGTTCGTCAATATTGTGCGTTCCTTTTCGCTGTTGTCTAAATTGATATTTCAGTGGAGTTGCATATTTGATTTTATTCATGGCATAACTATCCCAATTTTCTTTTTGTAGATGTGTTGACAGAAGACACTCGTCTTCCATGGTTTGAGCTGTGGCGTGAAGTTTTCCTTCAAGTTCAACCTGTATTTGACCATGAATTCATAAAGCACTACGTTGCTTGTATCCTTTGATATTTTCTTAAAAAATCTGGCAGCTTAAAATATTTCACTCATAAGTTTATGTGATAGTTGCACTGTGACCAGAGATTAATTAAATGAAGCCACCAATTCCTGAATTCGTTCGTTAGATACGAAATTCCTTAACTCATATGTATTAGGCTTCCTAGTGGTCAGTTCCGTGGAAGGTGAGGTTTCATCTGTTGAACGCTTGAACTCACTATGGAAGGAGGTGCAAAAGTTATCGAGCAAGACCAGTGGAGGGGGGCCGAAGTGGTTTTTTCCAAATGCTATTTTGAAGTATTACATTGTTTTGCATGATCAGTCTACTGATGATATTCAAAAGTAAGTATATGTCATTTATCGTAGTAATTTATAAGCTTCATGATCATTGCAATGTTGATAATTAGGTATTGTTGGAACACATATGAAAACCAGAAGATCTAAAATACTTATGTTTGTCTATGTAAATGTGTTATATGATGTTTTTCAGTAAAACTTCTGATGTATATTAATTTATGAATGAGGTTACATTTCTTCGATGCTTCAAAGGTGTTTCAGTTCTAGCCATTATGACAACCAGAAATGGAGGCCAAGCGTACAGTTGTACACATTTGTGAAAAATTGGGTGTTAGATTCTGAAAGGATGTAGGATCTGGTGCTTTCCTGGCGTATGAGCACCTCAAAATTCTCTCGGGTTTCCACCTGGGTCAGAAGGTCCATTATGCCCATCTTATTGACACTGGACTCGAGCATCGTCCTTAGGGCAGAGATGAGTGAGTGTTGAAATGTTGAATGTGTTGCTCGAGTCGAGTGTTGAAATGTTGGGCATCATGGATCCTACCCAGTTGGAAACCTGAGAGAATTTTCGGAAAGGAACTTCCTTTTTTTCTTTCATGGTTACTTTGGTTGTCAAAATGACTGTTTAGCTGTATATCTGCCATCTATGTAGCATCCTACTCAGCTGTGTAGTAATTGAGCTATGTAGTAATTGGGGACACTTGTGCGGGCATTTCTGGTAGGGCAATTAGACTGCTCTGCTGTTTGCAGAGGAATCCTACGTTAAGTGTATCAACTTAGTGGTGCTTACAGTGCTAACAATTACTGAGAAATCATAATGGTTTTACCTTTAGGAAATTAGGCCAATATCTATGTCTATAGACATATGACTGGAGTTGTGTATATAGAGGTACATAATTAATTTTCTTAAGCAACCGTACGCAGAGATTGAATGCTGTGGAAAATTAATTTATTTTCATGTAGTTAATCCTGAAAATTAAGGAAACATACAAGTGCTTGTTGAGTGTGGGGTTACAAATGAGCCACTCCAACTGTCCGTTAATCCTATGACCACTCCACCCCCATCCCCTAAAATATTTCTAAAGACTCGAGTTTTGGCCATAGTTGAAATGGCCAGCTCTCATGGCAATGGCATACCCCGGATTTGAAAAGCTTAGTGGAAGCTCATGGTGAATCGGTGGGAGGGAGGAGTGGTAACATGACCTGTGCCTCATACAAAATAAAACTATAGGCTTTGGAAAAACTTTTTATTTTTGCTATTAACAAAATTGCTTATTTGCTATTATCTTATTATCATTTCTTTTCCATTAAGAGTTTAATTTTGAGTCTTTGAGAGGGGGACAGCTGCATCCCCCCACTCCAGCTGCTTTCTGGGTACACCCATACCTCAGGACACTACCCTCTGATTGGTTAACTCTTTTCTTTTTGTTTTGAAGGAGATATCCATCATCTTGGTTGAAGGGGTTTTGATCGCTTTAGAGAGCAGTACCCCCGTCAAAGACATGGCCTGTTCACCGAAAATCCAAGTGTGACTAATTTGACTTGAAAGTCCTGTATAGAATGCTTACAAAAATCTTACATGTAAAGGCAGTACATGCAAACAGTGCATTCCCCAAAAGCAACACTCATGTTTACAAATAAATGCTGTGGAGGCCTGCAAATATATGTAATTTTATACTTGAATATTTGTCACATTCCTAAAATTATTATGCAGCACATAACTACTGATCTATTAAATGTCCCTATATATCCCTGATACTTTGATGGATAGTGTTCTTTGCAAAAAAATAACATCCTCCCTGTATTTTAAAGGTTTCAGTCAAAATCTGCATGTGTAGGTGGGGTAAATATGCGCTGGTAATTCTCTGTGACCATACACCCTCAGTGCGTTAATTGAGTTCATATTTTTTGTGTTTGAGTTTATCAGTTTCATTCGACTAGAGAGAAATGGAAGAAATAACTTTACTTAGTCCTACATTCAGTTTACTTTTTTTTTAATTTCACATATCTTCAGAAACATTTGCATAAAAAAGAGCAAGCCACGGTAAATTTTATAAACTTTTGATGATGTATTTTTTCCTTTATAGCCATAATTTTTTTGCTTCTGTAAAGAATCACTTTTCCACAGGATAGCCCATTTGTGATCTTGACATATGTTTGCCTACAGTTGCTTATTAACTTCTGCATTAATGTAGTTGTGGATTCCAAAGATTTATGACTAGTAATCTAAGCATGTTTTCTTATTTTCATAGAGCTGAAGCTGCCTTTTCTGAAGTGAAGTCTGTATTTGGCCTTGGATGCTACCTATTAAGGATTAACTCACGAGCAGCGCAGGACATTTCTAAGGAAGTGGGGACTGAAGAAGGTGAAATGATTGATCATTGGGTGCAGTACCTTCCATCTCAGAGTTTAAACAATCCTGAGGTATGAAGATGAGATCTCTTTGACTTTTATGATGGAAAATAGAAAACTACTCTGGCACTTTGAAGCCCATGTATGTTAGAATAACCTGGTACATAGTTTGCTGGGCAAATTGAACTTGTCAGGTGTGACTTTGTGGAACCACTGCAAATTAAAAACATTAAAACACACTTGTAACATAATACATTTCTGGAATTTACAAAGTAACAAGTGTGATTATGCTCTGTTAATATATTATTTACTCTGAAAAAGAAACACATTAAGAAAGTTGTAATGACAAATAATCACCTTGTTATACAGTCAAACCTCTTTAAAACGAAATTCTAGGGACCAAGAAATTTTTTTGTTGCATAGAGGTTTTTGTTATACAGAGGTTTCCCTTGTGCAGAAGTCATGACCCATTTTAAAATCGGGACCGTAACTTTTTTCGTTGTATAGAGAACTTGTCTTCTATAGAGGTTCGTTCTTAAGAGGTTTGACTGTACCACTAAAAAATGTCATTACAACATGACCTGGGTTTTGGCATACAGTGTCATCTTCAGGCCTGAAGATAACATTGTAAATTAGAACAAGGGTTGTGTCATAATGAAAATTTTACTGGTATTTAGTTACTGTTTTTCATTCCGATATGAATCATTTCCTTAGAGTTACCCCCAAAACTATGTAATAAGCTAAGAAAAATTCAAAATCGATCAGGCTCAAGAATTATTTTTTCCTTTGGACCATGCATGACAAAAACAAAAGCAGATCAATGCCCTAATCCTACAAAAACATGCCTCACTAATCCTCTCTTTAAAACCCTCCAATTCCTTTTTCCTGCTCCCATCCTTTTTGTGGCTGGTGTCCTGACACCCCTAGCCACTCTCCCTTGGAGTAGCTCATGGAGTACTGAATAGCAATGGACTGGTTTTTATTGCTCTCATGATATGATACATTTTGCCATGCTGTTGTGTCATTATGTGCATTTGACTGAGGGGTGAGTGGTAATGCATAGGTTGATAGACTTAGAGGTGAGGTTGGGAGGAAGGAAGTGGAGAGGATAAAGTATTTCAGTTGAGTTCTTGGGTTGTAAAATGAGAGGAAAATAGTTGTAAGATCTGGTACTTTCCTGTCAAATTAGATGCGGAAACTCCTCGGGTTTCTCACTGGGTAAAAAGCTCCATGCTGACCAAAATTTTGACATTCGACTCAGATATTGTCTTCAGGGCAGTTTAGTGTCAAGTTTGAGGTTTTGTCACATTATTTAATGTTCCCACTGTACTGTTCCACATGATTGGGTGGCTAGGAAGGGCGAGTGTTGAATGTTTCACACCTTTTTTTAGTATTTACAGTAGAATATTGCTTAGCTGAAATAATAGGGGCCGAACAGTTTTATATAATTCGTTTATTTTTCTGATAAACGATGGTTGATATTCAAAGGTTAATTTTGTGAAGATATGTACCACTTATTTTTTTAACGTTGCTTTAATCACATCATCAAAATCAATAACTGTATATGTATCACCAATAACCTATTTGTTAAAATAATCAAAGTTGTTCTCCTGCACATTTTCTTTGCAATGGTTTAGAGCAGCCCTATCTCTTCATCTCTTGATTAGGAGTACATCAGCTGACATTGAATCATTTGATTGTTCAACAAATGGGAGGGTAATCTGGAAACAAACCGCATTGTACCTATCGCTACCAAAATCAGCCATTATATACTACTGTGTGAAAATTAAGAATTTAATACATTCAGTACAGAATGACTGAATCTTACCTCAAGTGCATTAAAAGCGTTGTCTGCTGCTACTTGGCTAGCGTCACATGCAGTCACCAGATATATGTCGCTGTTCCATGTCGACAATATCTTGGTGAGACGGCTAAAGCTCGAAGTCATCTGCTTGCACCCACTCTGTGACGTCCTTTTCTCCCTTTTTTTTGCATCGTGGCTCTTTTTTCATAAGTTTTGACGAGTTTTCAAAATCTTCCTCCTCCCAACCATCAGTTGATGTGACTCAGTCATAAATTTTGTTCCAAGCTTTTTGCAAAGTTGTTGATTTCACTCTGACCCAGGATTAAGCACTCCAATACACCACTTCTTTCATTGTTACAGAATTCAAAGACTCAAAGTCTTACGGTCACCGTCGCTTACCTGAAGAATGTGCTTCAACAAAAATCTTCTGTAATGCTGCTCTAATGTTTCAATGACTCCCTGCATTTCACTGACCCCATTTCAATGGGGTCAGTGCAATGGTTGGGTAACTGGTGCGAAAGCACTAATTAAGACCAACTACAACATCGATATAATTGTCGATATATTTATTGCGTGGCGCCAAGTTTGATTTTGTTTGCATCTCTAGTTTTCAGCCATTTCATTCAAATGACTGTTTGTTTTCCAGTGACAATTGTTAAGTAGCCAAGTTTTGTTATGTTACAACCAGATTTATGCATACCATCTACATGCCAAATTTCAGCTCAATCGGTCCAGTAGTTTTTGCATGTTGGAGCAACAGACAGATCGACACCATTACATTTTTATAATTTACCTGGAACTCTTCGAATCTCCGTAGGCGGCTCGTTACAGTACATATAAATTTGTGGTTATTGCGAAAAAACCGAAATGTCTAGTTGAAAGCACCGAATTTCTAATTTCTAAGTACCGCTTTTCTCCCTCTCAGACCACCAAAAAATTCCTATCCCTAGTCATAGTCCATGTGCATGAAATTATAATCACGTTTCACTATAGAGATAGTGTGAGTCAACAGAGGAGTTTATGTAAATATCTATTACTAAACGGATCATAGCAAGGTGCTCTTTCTCCAGAAGACGCTGAGAAGATTCGTAACTTAGGAATAGATTAGTCCGATGTTTTATAAATGATAAACTAGTATCAATAATTCAATTACCTATGTGTTAGCAATACATATTAGGATAGATAAAAAAATTGTTATGCTGTGGGATGATGGCAAATCGTTAAGGATCTTTTGCGTGAATACAAGTGATTTACGACAAAAAAGCCTTTGATCCTACGATGTGCACAGCAAAAAATACTGTAGTTTGGGTGTAATTCTATTTGTAACAAAAAAAAGGTCAGTTCCTTAAAATTTGTTTTTTTCTGTTTTGACCGTACAGTAAGTCCTTGACTTATGCGGTTAATTCATCCCAAAAATTTCTGCGTGAGTTGAAATCTGCGGAAGTTGAAACACAATAACTTACCTATCCATTTTTGAACCATTAGCAGTGCCGCTTTTACTGCGATTGGTGGCAATCGGCGACGGTTACATAAAACGCCATCTTTCGAGAGGCCGTTCAGTTATCATAATACGACAATTCCGAGAGTAACACATCCAATCTTTATTTCACTGGAAATTTAAGTTTAAATAATTACAATTACACAAAACATGAATAAATTGAAAATTTGTTAAATTATCATACTCATTGATTTTAATGATTTTATGAGACAACTTTCTCAAACTTGATAAATAACGATCCCAATGATCAAGTCACAACGGAAATACAAGTTCGTCTGTTTGCTTCATGAACGCGTTCTTTTTTTTTGCTGTGATGTAGAACAGACATCATCTATGGAGTAGATAATTAACTGCGCGTTGACTTACGCGGGAAGGTCAAAACTACACCAAAAAAAGACGTTGATGCCGTGTAAAGGCCGAATCACTCTAGCGTTCATCGGAGCGGTTAGCGGGAGCGGGTGTTGGTTCGTACAATCACATTGCACGATGCGGTTGTCGGTGCCCTCCCCTCTTGGAGAACGTTCTGATAGAAGGCGTGAACATTTCGAGTCCATTTGTGAAAGGCAGTTGTCACTTGAAATAGACAATGGAGAGGTTATGGCTAAATCGAAGGAATCAACGAAGGAGAAGGCTGAAGTTGGCCGCTTTGCTCATAATAATTGCAGAATATTATGACAGCCTACCCGACAGCAGGATCTGGGTTCATCTCTGGGTCGCTAGGTGAAAGGAACAAGGCTGTGATCACAATTTATTCAACCATCAAACATACTTCTTCAAGATAAAACAAACCCTTGTCCTTTTTCAGCCCCATATTCTGATTCACTCATGAACTATGGAAGAGAGCTAGGGGGTGATTTTCGATAAAACAAAAACGCGTGCGACGCCAGCAGATGATGTGGTCACATGGTTAAATCCGAGTCCATGGTTGGCTGCGGTTGCGATTCTTGGTCGGAAAAATAGACAGTCTGCTATTCTCACACCTGCACTCGCTCACGCCAACTGCTACCTTCCAACTGGTTGAAGAGTTAACCGCTCCGACGAACGCCAGTGTGATTCAGCCTTAAGGCCGGTGACAGGCTTACGTTTTCTTCCCGTTTATGTCGCTGCGACAGCTAATAAAAGGTCAAACACAGATTTTTATGGAGCCGGCCAGGCTTGCGACCAGCGACAGATTTTAAAGCGGTGCATGTCGTGTTTATGGCACAATACGACAAATAGCCAATGTACGCCCCCAATACCGAGGACTGGCAGACGAGTCACTGCTTATCGCGCAGTGATTGCGTGCTTGATAATGAGTCGCGGGTCGTCACCCGGTGTATCTGTCGCGGCAACTGAAACGTGGAGAAAATCCAAGCATGTCACCGACCTAACTGAAATCCACGTAACTCCAGATCCATGTAACTCGGATCTGCGTAAGTCGAGGATTTACTGTATTCTTTCTAATGAGTAATATTAGTAATATGGCCATCAAACATTCATAATCACATGGTAGCATTTTTAAAGATGTTTGTGTTGCTTTAGTGTTTATTTTTCCATAATGTTTTAGATATGTATAACATGTGTTTGCATTTCCACTTTTGTATGTCATGTGTGTTTTATGCTACAGAAGACACCTGATTGTCTGGAATTGGTTGTCCCTTTTTTCCTCACTGCTGTGATTATATTCATCAAGAATCCATCCAAATAATTTATCATTTGTTCTGTAATATTCTCTTCTTCCATAATGCCTATATTCATTTTTACCATTTTGTCCCATTTTCTTGTGATTGATCTTAATTGATTTTATTTTGTTTAAACACTTTATATTTTGACTTTAATCCTAAGACTGGGTAATTAGAGTATGTATTACCATCTACCAGTCTGACATGATCATTACTCTTTCTAGTTTAATTACTGCACCTAACTAATTACTTAAATACTAATTCCCTGTTGATTATATTTGTCTGTACATATGTCACTTTTGTACTGTCTTTCATTTTATGTATTCATCATGATTTGGATTATTTTGAAACTTCCCAGCCTTTCCTAACTATCTGTGTTCGCTATTTTTTGTTTAGTTTGTTTGTTATTTTTCGTTTATTAGTTTGTTGACCCTGAACTAATCTTGCAGTAGCATTAACATTACCGCTTGTTGTGTTCAAGGAGGAAATTCATGAGCCTTCTAGTCATAGCACATTATCACAAAAGGGATTGAATGCTGACATTGGGGAAGAAGCCAGTCCAGAGATGGATAGAGATGATACTGACACCACCAATGTCACTGTGTCTTACGTAGTACAGGATCACCCACTGAGTCCTGACACAGAGAAGGTACACATCAAGCACATACCATTTGTTTTTAATTTTTAATGGTAATGGGGTAGGATAATTTAAGAGTATGGCTGAAGTGTGCAATAAGGAGGCACATTCATTATGTAATAATGTTATTTTTTATGTTATGGTCAATGTCTGTAATTGAACATTTGAATTGATGCCATAGTTTTTCAAAAAATATGTAATAAGTATATACGGTAAAACCCCTAAATTACACTTTTCCAGGGACCCTAGAAAAAAAAGTGTAAATTGCGGGAATATGCAAATTGTGGTAAAAGTAGAATTTTCGCTTCTACATCCATGTTATTTCACTGGAGTAAGGGTAAAATTAAGAAACACTGAAAAAGAGCAGTGTCATAATTTATTCCTTGAACTAGCGTTTCTCATTTATTTATATTTGATGAAAAAAAATACATTAAACATCTTAGACAATTATAAAATTAAAAATTAAGAAAGAATGAATATGGCAGGGCTATTTACATTATATTTGTTAGTATAACAACAATTGAAACTGTCTGATGAATGTAGCATGATTATTTAAAAAAAATTGATGTTTACAACTTCTTCGACTTCCTCTACCTATTAATAATATTATGCACTTTATTTTCAATTTTCTGCAGTTCCTCAACCATTTGCCTACAGAAATCACTACCTACTAAGTAATTTCTTAGAGTTTGAACAGCACACACTGTCTTGCCTATCATACTTATAACTCAGGAATCGAGGTTGTGCAAATGATCTCAGTTGTATACCACGAGTTCTTTCATTCATCATATCTGGATAAGAATCAATTTTCATTCTTCATAGTTTCTACTTAGGTAAAAAATTAATACTCCCCCGCAAGTTTAATTTCAGTCGAGCACCTATAATCTGGTCATCCAGGAGCACGCTATAGTCCAGCAGTGTTGCAAAAACCACCTCATACAGATTCCGAAAAATCAAAAAATCTTAATCATAAACGTTGTTTTAAGAGATTTTGACTCTGTACTTAATTAAAATATGTCCTTTGATTGCTGGAATATAATGTAACTTATAAGTATTTTGCGGTAATTTCAATATAAATAATTGTACACGCAATCTAAACGAATTATACAATTAACTAACACATTGCAGTTTGAAGTCCTCACCGTTGGCTGAGAATCTGCTAATTTTAGTTTTGTGACTTGCCGTGGCTACATTACTTCATGGCGCGCACATTTAGCGATGCTTAAATATAATGCTTTATTGCTTATTCTCTGGCTGTAAGGTGCAAGAAACTTCATGTAGATGAAACTTCAAGAAATGTAGATGAAGCAGACTAAACTGCTCCATTGAAATAAACCTTAATTTCTTAACTCCCGACGCGACGATAGCATCAAAAACAATGAAACACCTGATCGTCAATCACATTAATCAATCGGCTGTGGCAAGGAGTGTTGCATTATGACAATGTTTTGTAGTTATCATTTTTATTTCGGTATACAAAAATAATCCTCATATTAACAAATATATTTTTTCTAAATATTATTATTTGCAAATTAAAACTTTTGGGGTGTCCAAACAGGCTAAAAGTTCCATGTTTTCCGGCATTTCGATGTCCAACACGGCCTTCGTTGTCAGGGGCATCAACAGATTCGCTGGGAGAGAAAAATATCTTTCAGCGATTTCCGAAGTTAAAACCAGATATTTATTATAATTTTTATGCATATAAACAGTAAAAGAATAATATTATAGACGTATCGCTAACTGGATTGAAAATGCCTTGCATGAAAAAATACTATGCTTCATTTCATTGCTTGAATCATATCTGGCAGATTACGAGTTGATGTACAGTAAAACCCCCATACAACGAATTTGTTGGGACCAGAAAAATTACTTCGATGTAGGGGGTTTTCGATGTATGGAGGTGGTGTGCGGGTTGCATCTCCAAAGGGGCATCCAAGTGTTCCGCGTGCTTTACGATGCAAGTCGAGTAAATATCTCAATCTTGCTTTATTCACCATTAAAACCTTTCCTAGAGTGATGATAAACAATTTTTATTATTTACCATCAAATACCGTGGCTATCACCGTGTTATTTTCAATCTGCGTATTTCTAATTGAAATTATTGTTTTTTTCGTCGATTCTGCTCTACGCCTCATCGCTTTCTTTAGTTACGGTCTGAAAGTAAAGGAGCGCCAAAATTAATGCCTAAGGATTAGGTATATTTAAAGTGCTCCATAATTTTTCTGAGTATCTAGTCTATATTATTCTTAGAGTGCAATAATTTAAGTCAATATCAAATGGCAGTTTTATGCAGCAATTTTGCTTGAAAGAGCACATATTCCCATTTATACTTCCGAAATGAAACGCACTGTTGGAATCCCATTGAAATACCGGTAAATATCTATGTTCGTGACCAGAATATACTAGATATCGATAAACGACGATGGAATATAGGTGGGGTGAGTTAGTTACCACGAGTAAAAACGTGGCAGTCGGCAATGCATTGAGGTCACAATGGGAATCTCAGATGATAATGCATTGACGATGCCGTTAATGCGTGTAAGAGTCGCACCCCTCTTTTTATGCGTCGAAGTTGAAGAAAAAAATTTGGGGCTTTTTTTTCCTATTGCGAGGTGTTGCGGGACTAACTTCGAATTTTCGGCCATTATCAAAGCCGCTAGCGATATTCTTTTATAATTTACGCGGCATTTTCCATAGGCATGTATGGACCTCGGAGGCAAGTTTTCACTTGTAGCCTAGGCCCTACAATGCTTGTATTGTTTATTGTCCTTTGGAATGTGTGGAGTAATTGATATTCATTAAAACAAAACAAATCCGACCTCGCTACAATTCGTGTTTAGTTGGTAAGTGCGGACAGTCGCACCGAGCTCTGATTTATAAATCCGAATCCCCCCACCATTTTCCTAATGCACAAGTCATAGTCGCTGTAAGTCGCCTTTTAAAACGTGGTTAACTTTTACAAATTATATTTTGCTGTAAACGATGACGAGTGGGAATGCAAACACGTTAAATTCAAAATACCCCAGCGTCAGCCGCGTAAAAAACGAACGATAAGGCGTAGATACGACATCAAAACTTGAAAAAAGTTAAACTTTGAAAGAAATCATAACTGTCTATGGAATTTAAAGCAGTTAATATTTCAATATGGTCCAACAAAAATCTTCAATGAATGACAAAATAAAAAAAATCATGATTTAGGTACATACATAAAAACGGCTGACTTACTAGTGAGACGGGCGTCGCAGTACGGTGGCACGCGCGCGCATGTCCTGTCACAGCTCGTAGATTTTCCCCGAAAAGACCTTCTGTCCCTATTGGTATGAATAGTGCAACCTTATCCTTCCTCCATCTTCTAATGCACGATTCCGGCACATCATGCCTTAGTCCGGCAGCGCGGTTTCCTACATCCTCAGCGTCTTTGATGACTTAAAGCGCTTTTATTTTTTCAACTACCGTGAAAGACCACAACTTTTTGCCCTTGTTCATTTTGGAACAACACTGACCTATATTGACGCATGCACAAATGTTAATATTCACAGAATTCTCTCAGTTGAGCTTAAGGCAGGTGCATACAGTCACTCAAAGTTGTCTAGTGACAGAAAATGAGAAAGTTAGGGGGGTGGAAAATTCCAGTGCTTGCACTTGTCGCGCGGCCAATCGCTGTCCCCCAATTGCACCCCACACGCTTGCCTTGTCAAACAACAAGTTTTTAAAGTTATTAGGCAACTGCATCCCCCGTAAACAAGCGAGCGAATGATACCCTCCCCTTGATGACTCACGCTAAGCACCAAGGTCACTCAGCTCTCGAGGGACTTGCCTCGGGCACGATACGAGCGGTGGTAGGCAAGCGATAGAGTGGCAACGATGAGTTTTATGTTCCTAATGTTTGACATGGACCGCACTCGAACCCAGCCATGATAGACGTGAGTGGCATAGGTGCCGCTCGCCACCAATCCCAGATATTAAATATTTCTTGTGCCGTTCTTCTCATTCAGTGGTAAAATGTCGGCCGAGAACGTTCTGTCTTCTGACAGTATGTACTGCCATTTCAGATTCTGAACTTATCTTAGGACGAATCACTGCTCGTTTCGTGGCCACTACCACCCTGCCGCGTTATTTCTCTGCAGCCCACCGCTCATATCGTGACCGAGGATCGAAGGCTGGCAGATAAAAAATTCGTGTCAGAGGCGCACCCTCATTTTCGGCTGCGATTTCTGGGAAAAAAGGTATCCTCAATCAATCGAGCAAATATTAGGGCGATCTCGAGCAAACTTGCTGGTTAACAGACCACATCCATCAAGGTTAAGACGGAAATAGCAATATTTGGATAGAGAAGAGAGGTTACTCCAGATTTTCCTTTGGGATGGGGGCAGAGTAGATAAAATTGGCTCTCATTGGTTGAACACCAACCAATGAAGTTTTGAATACTTCGCCCTCCTAACGAGGGGAGTGTCCGATAAACGGGTCGCAGATCTCGATGAAAATTCGTATGCATATATAACTCCGAATGCTTTTCACGAATCACTCCACATATGGGCGTATAAATCCAATAGTTAACAAAAAAGGCGTTTAAACATATATAGATGTTATAAAATCCCTATTTATCAGCCTACGGCATCAAGGGTGTGGTCCATTGATTAGCGTACGGGGCTGCGGTGCAGAGGGACCATGTTCGATTCCCGTCGGCGACAAATTTTTCATGCTTACTTTCTTTGTTTTTCCTTTCTGGAATTCTGTTAAAATCTAATTTTTACTTTTCTATTCAAAGTTCTTTTTAACGAGTGGAAATATTTTTCTTTTGCGAATAACATAGGACTTATTTTTTTTTCTTTCCCGCAAAATTTCTTTGTTTCCCCATTCTTTCACCACGCAAACTTGATTTGTTCCTTCATTTGCAAGACCTCCTGTTGATATCATAATTATACAATAATGAAAATAATCTGCAAGTGGTCACTCGCCATTTAAAACACGAGCCTTTCTCGACGAGCCTTATTACAATGTACGTCTTTAGATCGCGAAATGGTGATTCGATTACAGAAATTAGTAGATAAGCCGATCACATTTTCCCCTCCTTTTTTCAAAGCACAACAATACAAGAAAACGGGGATCTTTGATCGTGGGTCTTATAAATAATGATGTAACAATTATTTAGACTATTTTATAATTATAATATCAACAGGAGGTCTTGCAAATGAAGGAACAAATGAAGTTTGCGTGCTGAAAGAATGGGGAAACAAAGAAATTACGTTGACTTTGCGGGAAAGAAAAAAAATAAGCCCATTGGTATTCGCGAAAAAAATATTTCCACTCATTAAAAAAAACTTGGAATAGAAAAGTAAAGATTAAATTTTAACATATAATTCCACGAAGGAAAAACAAAGAAAATAAGCATGAAAAAATTTATCGCAGACTGCCTCTCCCAAAATAAAATCGGATACCAAAAGGTAATTTGAAACCATGGGGCTCCTCCCATTCAGGGGTCCCGGGAATGTAACCCAATATGGGAAAGTAATCTGATACGATTTAAAAAGGGAAAATTGAGCTCCATCCTCACCACCTGCACCTTCGCAAAAGAGGTGGGGCGGATGAGTGAGAGTGGAGAATAGCCCCCCTGATCTGATCTTTTCAGAGTATTTTTCTGTATTGGGTTACGTCTGGCCGGCTGGAACTGACTGGTATTCCCCCTCCCCTCTTGGTGCATAACTCATCCACCCAACTATCACCCGGCTCAGCTAACGCGGAGCGGAGCTTTGGCTTCCCTTACACGTTTTTTATTGTGGGAACCATCAGAGTTGCTGGTTCCCACCATAATAAACGTGTAAACGAGCCTTCACCAAGCGAGAGCGTCAAGTTTCCTTCATGCCCTCTGATCTGTAGGTCTCGGATGTAAACATTTTCGAAGCCCGGAGCGGAAGGGTTAAGACGCGGTACTCTCCGCTGCGGTTCAACTTCCTGCTCATTACGTAAATGTCTATGGAAAAATTACCTGTAAATGAAGAATGCTAAGTTTTTTTCTCAATAATTCGTTCTAGAGGGGCACTTTTCATGTTTTGGGCCCAAGCGCAGACTTCGATGTACGGAGTTTTCGTAGTTAGAGAGGTTCGTTACGGGAGGTTTTTTTGCGTGTATTGTCCATTGGAAGGGTCCGGGACCGGGCCAATGACTTTGAAATAGGGAGTTTTCCTTAAAATTTCGCTTTATGGGTGTTCGTTGTATGGGGGTTTTACTGTAGTTCAAATTTCTGTTAGTAGTAGTGCTGTGTACTATTCCTGCCACATTCAAATTCTTCCTTAAAACAGGTCCTATTGCTGCTCTCTTTCGTATTTTTTCTGCATATATGTACAAGACAAAGTAAAAAAGTGTTTTACAAAGGATGACATGCATGAATAATGGACCTAAGAAGTGAATTTTATTTTTTGAAAGAGCGTGTTGTGGTGCAAATTGTGAGAAAACTGGAAAATGTTTAGTCTAAATTCAGGGTTCTGCATATGTTGGAAACATAGGAAATTGAATGGGACTTTGAAAAAGTGGTGTAAATTGCGGGAAAACGTAATTTCCGTTAACGCAAATACGAGGTTTCACCGTAATTAGTTTTGTGTTTAGTGAAATATTTTTATACTTACCCTGCATGCAAAAAGTTTCCTGCTTTTGTTGGTTGTTTTGCTGTAGAAGATGATTTATATGATATTTTAAAAAATATCTAGTTCAAAATATGTAGCTCAAAATTTCTGGAAACTTTGTGTCTCCATTGGCACAGTGGAACTTTGAAAACCTACTTGTCACCACACTGCTTGGTGAACTGCAATCATTTGGTAGCACACTCATAATTAGGGGTGAGCCAATGGTCTTATTTTTTCCGATATTAAGTCAGCTATATTTTGTTATAATAACCTGATTACAGGGTGACCACTCATGTCTCTCTGAAATTCTCTGATGTCTCTCTTCATGAAAATGAAAGCTCATGAAGCTGTGATCTACCATTTCCAATTTTTCTTCTGCCAAATCGAGATGCCATTGTAGTTTAGGTTTGATGAGAGCTACAATGGAATAAGGCAGAAAGCTCACTTCACAGAAAAAGAGATATTACTTAACTTGATCACTTCATGTTTTCCTTGGATCGATAATTAAAACCTTCGGTGGAAATATTGTCCCTTTCTATCACTTTATCAAAATAATGGTGTCTTATTGGCACGTAAATGATTAACCTATTGCTTACTTCCATTAAATTATGAATCATCATGCATTAGAAAAAATATTATTCTAAACGATTCTGCATTTAGCTCAAACAAAACCGTGAAAATTGTGATTTTTGACCTTGAAAAACCATGAATAACCATGAATTTGCCTTCATGAAACAAGTGGCCACCCTGAATTAATTTTAAATAGCTGACAAGGTATTATAGAGTGGTACATATTTAGGACTAAAATATGGCGACAAAAAGTTTAGAAAAATTATTCAATTTATGAAAATACACCTGGTATGAAAATTAATTATATCTTCAGAATTATTCCATGTCAATGCCAATTTTATAACAAAAAACTAGTCACCTTACTATGTAATTGTTTGGGTTCAGTGCCCCTTTTCAAGTCAAGTGTGTAGTTTTTACACTGCAATCATGAAAATTTCTGGATTTTTTCTTTTTGTTTACACATTGTGTATTGTTGTGCGTTAAACCATAATTAAACTGCTGTAAAATGTTTGACATGGTCCAGTCTATTAATTCCCATATGTATCCCTTATTAATTATGTAAATGGCTTTTATGTATTCGCTTAACACGAATGCGTTTAGCACAATGATTTTTTGGAGTGCATCTCTTGTGTTAAGTGGGGTATGCCTGTAGGTCTTATTTCAGTATGTTTTAATTCAGAGCCTTATTAATTGTGTGATATGCCAGATTCTAGTATGTGGTGATTGGTTGTCCACCTTAGTTGAAATATTCTTGTATTTTTTTATTGTGTTTTACCAATGAATATTTCAGGTTCTAGGACTGTTCCTACCTATTTTTATAACCTTAGATTCCCTGGTCTATTCAAATCCAGCTGTCTCAGAATTGCTTCATCATCCAAATCCTGAACTCTTCATACCTCCTACCCTTCCTCTCTATGCCCATATTCCCCACTATTCTTATACCTCTTCCTTATCTTACTCAACATTCTCTCTTTTGTCACTCTCCTCAACAGCTCAATACCCTTCATTATACCATCAAACCACTTGGCCTCCTTCAAATATTCCCTGTTCACCCTCTTTCCTCCTCCAATATTTCCAGCACCTCCTTATTCATCTTCCAGTGTTCCCAGTTTATCTTATCTATCCTTCTCCAATCACATCTCAAACCCACATCTCAAATGCCTACAATCTACGCTTATCTACTTTCCTGACAGATCTAGTTTTGAAGCCATGCAATGCTGCACTCCATTTAAGAGTCATCTCTAGTCTTTTAATCATGCATATGGGGCACAATCATGGTTCTCAATAATGCATGCACTTATGTCATCATTATTCTTCAATTGCACTCATGAGAGGGAAAAAGTGGACATCATTCTTCAAATGTTGTCATGTGATTTAAACCACTAGTTTTAAAATATGGAGTGCATTCTTAGGACAGTAATTGTGAGAATTCTCCTCCTAGAGCATTTTGCATTTTGGAGCATGATAATGACAATACAAAAGAAGGAACCATGATCCCAACCCTTGTTAAAGTACCTCTCATCCTTTCTCTCTTTTAGTAAACGCTTCTTATGCTAGAGCTAGATGCAAGCAGGATAGCTGGGGAAACTGTTGTACTTCTAAACAACAAATGCAGATCCAACCCAGAAAATGTTGATATATAAGTTGAACAGCTTTGTTGAGGGCATATAGTCCTAGAATTAATTTAAATTGGAATATGAAACTACAGCTCTTGTTATTAGAGACATAGAAACAGTTGAATTTCATTCTTATTTTCAGGCCAATTCAAATGTTATGAACATCAGTGACTGTGAAATGAATATGTCAATAACAGTGTCTGGTGGCAAGCCTACTGTGGTTAAGTCAGAAAAAATGGTGAAACATGGTGTGCAGCTTCTAAATGAAGACCTGGAACGTATTCAATCCATGGTTAATGATTTCTGTACTCGTCTATTTATCCCTCATGCTGAAAGACAAATGCAAATTCTACATGAAGCCGTGAGTAAAAGTTACAGCTATATTATTGAGTTATGATTTCTTCTGTGACAGTTGTTCTAATACAAAATGTAATGAAATCCATAATCCTCATTGGCATTTCAAATTTTATATCCTGGCCGCATAATTTAAGATGAATCCATTTCCATTAATCCATTCAAGTATTGTTTGATTTGTTCATTTTTGCTTTGTTCTTTGATCCATTATACATAGACATAGAGACCCAGTAATACATATTATATAATTTGACAACTTGGAGTGCCAATTTCATTAGGATTGAAATGATGCTCTGCTAAGTTTATATTGGAAATTAATTGATATTTTTTTAACCTGAGTCAATTCCCAATTATTTGTTTCTCTTTGCTTATTTTAGAATAAAAATGCATTTTATTGAGCTTGAGTTGTTTTTTTCCGTTTGGTAGATATCAAATCGCAAAGGAATGAGTCGGTCTATATTCAGTGCGACCAAGAGGTGGTTTGGTGGCAGTCGACCTGGACTTCAAGGACCTCCTGTGCCATCAATAACGTGAGTCTCAACTGTTACTGCTTGGAGATTTATTCTGCTTGACTGTAATAAATTGTGCTCATTGCAGTGTCTATTAATATTTATGAGTTATTTGGATATTCTTTTAACATAGTGTTAAGCATCTACATTAGCTTCATTGATAAATAAGAATAGAATGTTAGCGGAAGAAAAAAAACCATATGCTTGTAATTGCTTGGTCAGAAATGTCCACCTGTTTTTTACCGTGATCAGTTTAATGAAAGAGGGAAATTTTAAAAAATCTATGAATAGGTGTTTATTGAATGGGTAAACTTATAAAACTGAGTAGCATTCTTAGAGTTATGATATCCCAAATGTGTGTAGCAAGTAGCTAACATTGTATTGCTGTTATCCGTTGGGGTATGACTAAGGTTTTAATGAACCTTGTTGATGGTTATATGGTAAAAAATGCAAGATGACAGTTATATTTTTATCAGTTGCCAGTTCTTGTACAAAAAATCCACTCAAAAAATTACTTTTTGTGAAGTATTTTTTAAAAAGTCATAATTCAATGTCACCATATAAACATTGAAAAATTAGTCATGAAGACAATGGGGGTATGAAAATTTTCGTATGTTATAATAATTACATAATGTCTTGGTATTGGTAGATTTGCTCATTAGTTAGGGGAGAACTACATGCATACTGTGTTTGATATATGCATCCTTGAATGGCTGCAACCTGACCATACATGGATGCATGACTGGTTGCATTATTTCAGTGAAGATTAACAAATTTATTTTACTGAAATAATGTTTCTCCTTGGCGGTGGACCTAGATCTTGAGTGCTGGTGTTGTTTGTAGTTTTTAGGTGAGCACAATGCACAACCTACACCCAAATTATCAATGTAATGTTGAGCTCAAAGATTGTACAAACAAACAGAGTTAAGTCTTTTCCCATGTAGATTTTTTTTTATACTGATGTACTTAAATGATGCATTTAACAATGGGTTTAGGTCCCTCAAAAATGCAACATTAAATGACTGTTCATTGTACGTTATTTCTAATATTTATTTATTTAAGTTTACCACAAAAACAGCCACTAGGCTGTATACATTGGGCATATTAAAATAAATAAATTAATACAAGTAAATTATGCATGACAAAAGGTGGAGGTAACAAAAGCAACTTAGTAAAAAACATACAGATGGCTATTCATGGGATGAATCTTGTTGTAAGTGGTAGCATTTTGGTGAGGAGGTAAAGACATTTTTTTGGAGAAATGAGGTCAATAGAAGGATACTTGTTGGAGAGGGAGTTAAAAAGGAATGGGATTCCATAGAAAAGGGGTATTTTGGAAGCAGATAGGTGGAATTGAAGTGTGTGAAGAAGACTTGTTTTGAGTGGAATGAGATGGGACATTGGTGAAAAGGAAAAGGTGAAAGGAAGTTCAGGGGATTGAAAGGAACCATTTAAGATTTGGAGAAGGAACTTCAAGTCCAAGATCTATCTGCAGAGTGTGGGATGCAAAAGACCTAGAGACGACAGTATTTTATCATGCGAGCAAGGAGTGAGAGAGGGAACGTGGTGATGGACAATGGCTAAAAAGAAATTTAGGGGCCAATGGAGCAATTTTAGCAAAGTAGGCCAGACAGTTAACCGTGTGGGCAAACATTATTCCAGAATGGGAAGGGCACATCCAAGAAATACTGCTGTCAAGGTGAGGGGCTCTCTAATTTTGGGTAGATGGTAGAGTATACCAACAATGGACATAACCTTGGCTGATATGCATGTAGCTTACTCAAGAAACAGTAATTTCTCATAAAAAGTAACGCCTAGGTCTGTATTTGAAGCAACAGAAAGAATTGGCTGGTTGGTGAGACTATATGAGGAGGATAAAGGAAAATGGTTTAGGGTGAAGGACATTTTTGCTGATTTAGAAGAATTTACTCATAAATGCCATTAAGAAGACTGGAAGACTCCCAAAAATACTGTTTTGAGAAATGTTTTTTTTTTTTGCTTTTCCGACTTCAGGCCTTGAAATTTAAAGCAGTCATGCATCGTTTAGCGCATTTACGATAAGTACAAATGATACAAAAGTGAATCCATAATATTCCTTTTGAAATTTTAAAAGAGAGTGCAATTTTCCCTCGGGATCAAGGCATTTGTCGTATCATGAAACAAACTTAATTCGTATCCCATAATTATCAAATTCAGCCGCTGAGTGATGGAAGAAAATTCCTATAGCATCCTGAAGTGCATATTTTTCGCGTAATAAGGTTAAGGTAAAAAGATGCTTCAATAAGCTACCTGCTCCCATCAGTATTCTCTATCATGGAAGCTACCGGAGAAAGCTAGCAGAAGCTACCGGTAGCATATTAGGCTCCCACCCGTATTCTGTAAATTTCACGAAGCTACTTCTGTAGCGGTAGCCTGTGGGATCCTGTGGTCTCCACGTTGTTCATGGTGCCTTTCAGTACAGTTTCGTTAAATATGGTTGGCAGATTGCAATATTTTTGAAGTTAATCCATAGTGTCTTCAAGGATTCTCCCGCGCGCTGTGCAGAATTTACACGTCTTACTGAAAGTGATGAATTTGCTCTCAAATTTTGCAATTGCCGATGGCTTGAGAATGGTCCCGTGTGTGCAAGAGTCATTACAATACTCAAGAATTTGAAGACCTACTTTCCCACTATGAAGGATTTGCCTGACACATGGTCGATTAGGAAGGTGAAAGAGTGCTTTGCTGACCTTCTTCTGCTGGCGACACTTCATTTCTTTGCGACAATAGCATCATCTTTTGAGCCATTTCTCAAAGCGTATCAGATGCAGTCATCCCATTTCTTTATGATGACATTGAGGATCTTCTCCGAGAGGTGTACGGGCAGGTTGTAAAGCCAGACATCCTAAACAAAGCGAAGACAGCCTACAAGCTGATCAATATTAATGTGGATGATGTTGTGAATGGTTTGAAACTGTCCCAGATCAATATTGGTGTGGGGGCAACCTTTGCCCTCCGTGGTGCAAGAGTGAAGGACATCGAAGAGGACAAATTTAGGTTGGAATGTAAGAAGTGTTTGGTCTCCATTGAGAAGAAAATAGTTGAGAGAAGCCCAATATAGTACAAATTTACCAAAGCAGCATCATGTCTGGATCCTAACAAAATTCTTAAAAAACCTGAGTAGTGTAAAACAGACATGGATTCTTGTCTTAGGGTTCTCGTGTCTGCAAACCACATGACCACTCTGCAGGCAGACCGCACTGGTAGCCAGTTCAAAAGTTTTGTATCCCAGGTGGATAAAGTACAGCTCACGGGCTTTAATAGGGATATGGATAGACTGGACTCATTCTATGCGAGCCAACTTAACAAACGAGAGGACTTAAAGGATTGTTGGGCAGCTGTTTAAGTTATCCTGCTGTTCTCGCACGGTAACGCCTTTGTCGAGAGTGGGTTCTCTGTGAACAAAGACATGTTAGTTGAGAACCTACATGAAAACTCTCTCATTGCTCTGAGAAGAGTTTGGGATGGGATTTTTCATGCGGGAGGCGAGGCGTCAGTGGAAGTTGATCGGAAGTTGATCAGATATGCGCGTGGAGTAAGCGCCAAGTACAGAGATGTGCTTCAGAAGAGGCGAGAAACTGAAATGGCGAAGAAGAGTAGATTACAGAGAAAAGAAGAGAAAAGGAAAAAAAATGAGCTAGATAAGTTCAAAGCAGAGAATCAAGCCCTGAAAGAAAAACAGGAAGAAGTAGAGAAAAAAATTAAGAAGATGAAGAAATGAAAATCTTTGCTTTTAGTGTAATTGTCAGGTGTTACCTGAATAACTAATTTCTGGCCATTTAATGTAAGACAGCAATATTTTCACAGATAGTTCCTTGTACCCACACGGGGCCGCAAGTCCCAGGCTTGCAACTTCTAGATTTAAACAACTGGGACGGACCTTACGCACACGTACTTAATGGAATAGACAGGAATGGGGAAATCAATAAGAGAAAGAAAATAATAAGAATGGTGAAGAATGGGGGAAGAAAGGAGGTGAGGAAGGGAATAAAAACTCACTCCCATCTGTTGCTACTTCAGGGTCTCTGTCAGCTGACCCGCGCTGGCGTGAATTAGACCGATCTTCTCCAGTGACTCCCAGATGAGTTCTCTGAGTCGACTCTACCTTGACCAAAGCACTTTGAGGAACTGCCAAACTACGGCGATATCTCGCCTTACACGCACAAAACCAAAACTAAGCGAAAAAGGAAGCAGACAGGAGTAGGACAGGGAGGGAGGTTTAAACAGAAAAGAAAAGAATCTTGGGGAAAACAAGGAATAGAAGAATGAAATAAAACAAGTCCGTCCCAGCCTAAACATTCCTGATTATTTAATTAGTTTTGTTTGATCTTTCAAGTTAGAGGATCGATTGACTTGTTTATTTTTTTGCTGCCTGTACAGTCTCATTTTTTTATTGTTAATTCTTATGATAATATTTTTTCATAAAAATAAAAGTCTATTATGATGAGAAGTGTGTTGATCTCTGCTTCTATTTACACAAATTTATTTAGGTTCACTTTTGGGACGTATTGAAACCCTATAGTTAACACATTTCTTAGGATATTATGGAGAAACCTGATAGGAAAAACACAGGGTAAATACAGGGAAACGATTCAGAAAAAGTTGTGTGCACCCTGTTATACAATTGAAATGAATATGGTTGAATGTAAATACGATGCACGATTTCCAAATTACTTGGGATACATCTACTGTAGAACCTTGTTATAATGTTACTTAATGTCACGTAGAATTTGATATAACGTCAGCTGATGGAAGGAACCAACAAAACCCCTATCTTTGCCAATGAAAAAATCTTGATGTAACGTAAAATTTTATATAACGTTATAATATAAAGCCGTCGAGGCACCACCAGACGTCGTTATTTCATTATTATGCAAACAGGTTTAGTTCCTGCATAGAGTGTGGATGGCGCTGAAGTAGTGAGGCGGGGGGAATACCGTCGGATTCAAATATGCGTTAGAGTATTTCTTTAATTCAATTTTGGATTAATAGAAAACACTGAACCCATTGAATGCGATAAAAGATTTTAAAATTACATAACCAGGGGTAACTGTGACAAGTAGAACACATTTTATAGGTTAACTCAATTTATCACGTAAACAAGAACACTTGCATAGCAAAGAAAGACTCTTTTTCAAACAAAACACTGGTGGAGGGAAATACCATGGGGTCTTTCTCTATCTCGAAGCTACCAATGCGGTAGCTTCGAATAAGCTACAGAAATTGTCTCCCAACCGTATTGTATAAATGAAAAACTGAAACTTTGTGGTTCCACAATGATAATTTTATTGCACGACCCGGGTTTTGACGTACTATAACGCAAGTCTTTAATTTTAGGGCAGTCTTCCTGAGGGCAGTATATAACCACGAGTTTTTGTAGAGTCTTCACCTGAATATGACGTTATAGTACATCGAAACCCTGGTCGTGCAAATAAAATTATCATTGTGGAACCACAAAGTTTAAGTTTTTCATTTATACAATGAATAATTTCCACCAAGTAATGCCTGAAACTACCAGATATACCAACCGTATTCTCTTACTCGATGGAATTTTCTGAAGAACGTAACAGGAAGTTGAGAGAGGTTTGGCAAAAGGCGGGTACGAGAATATTTTTGAAGCAAATTCACGAAAACTCCATTTCTGGTGACCTTATTCTTAGAACCAATAGAACAGCTCGTATCAATGTTTTTTCCATGGATAAAACTGGTTGAATCTGTTTTACGGCCATTTTAGATGGTGAAGATGTTCGTTCAGTTGACGCGTTTAGTAAAATATTCCCCGCATTAAAAATCATGCGAGCAAAATTAGAACATGTTCTATTTTTGCTCACATAATCTGGTGAACAATCGCATAATACGAACGCATAACGTCCATCTTGGCTGTTTTGGTTCATTGAAATAAGATTGTTCGAAACTATATTCGGGAATTAAAGTTCATGTCAATGAACTGAAATGAAATTTGTGCTATTTGCTCTCGTCAATTACCCGTTGCTTCAAATCATTTAAATAATATACAAAGATGACAGTTTCAAAAGAAATGCTAAGGTGATATTTACGTAATCACGACCCACAAAGTATCCCATTATGGGCTAGAATCATGTTACCTACCGAAGGTAAGGTGCAAAGAATGCATATTTAAGAAATTTAAGAAACATACCCGTGTGTTGGATAGAAATAGAGAGATAAGCGTTAGAAAATGACCATTATTTAAGCAGGGTATTCCGTGGCCGCGCTTCGTGAGGCTATCGTGGTAGCTTATTGGGGCTATGGAAGTACATACCTTCATGAAAGTTACAGAATACTGGTAGGAGCCTAATAAGCTACCGGTAGCTTTCTGATAGCTCTTTCTCTGGTAGCTGCCATAATAGAGAATACCGATGGGAGCAATTAGCTTATTGAAGCATCTTTTTGCCAGAAAGCTCCGTAGCTTCGAGATAGAGAATAGACCCCCATGAAGCCATTGAGCTAGAAGATATTCAAATCACACCATGCACAAGGCACATTGCCAGTACAGATATGCATTAACAATGCCCTAGCAGAAGTGATTTTTGTTTCATGATGATGAAAGCTTCTTAAATAATAGCACCTTTTATCTTCAAAGCATTTCCAACTCAAAAGCTATTACAAATCTTTTAGGTGCAGCACAATCTATTACTTTGAGAAAACCTCACTAAATAATAGATAGGTAAATACTCTGACTGCCAATCATTGCCATCATGGATGAACTACCTCTAACGTTTCACAGCTATTGTGGGCGAACGCGAAGAAATGAACTCAAAGCGGCAATTTATGCGTGCACAGATGGTTTGACAAAGGTGACATTGGTAACTACCGACCAATCTCTTTATTGCCACAACTATCAAAAGTGTGTGAACGTATTTTTTATAATCGGCTGGTCTCTTTCTTAAACAAGAACAATATTCTTTCTAACTTCCAGTGGGGTTTTCGTAAAGGTAGATCGACAGGTGATGCTCTTCTAGATGCCTGGACTTTCATTTCAGAGTCATTCGATAATGGAGACAAAGTGTCAGCTCTCTTTATAGACTTTTCTAGGGCATTTGATATGGTTGACCATCAAACTCTCTTGAAAAAATGTTGTAAGTATGGAATAAGAGGTAATGCATTGGCATGGTTAGATTCCTACTTGAGCAACAGAACCCAGTGTGTTGAATTAGTATTGCATAACACAGTTGGAAAATCCAACCCTAATGTGATAAACATAGGTGTTCCTCAAGGCAGTGTTCTTGGCCCCCTATTGTTTCTTATATATATATTAATGATCTACCTACATTCATTTCTGAAAACAGCAAGATAAGACCCATAATGTACGCTGATGATGCAAACTTCCTCATATCGGCCAGTAATATGACCGAACTTCATTGCCACAGTCAGGAGGTTTTGTGCGCAGTATGGAAATGGAGTGCAACTAACAAGTTAAATTTAAATACCTCCAAAACACAACTACTGCTATTCAATAATGACGCTTATTTTAATCACTTGACATTAAACAATGTCCATCTCTATCCAACTGCTAATAAAAAATTCCTAGGACTAATCATTGAAAACTCTGGTACTTGGTCTTTATATGTCAATAATCTATCTGTAAAATTATCTGTAGTCCTTTATGGTCTAAGACTACTAAGTAACTCACTATCACATAAGGGACTAATGACCCTGTATCATTGTAACTTCCTCAGCATAGTTAATTATGCCATTGAATTCTGGGGGTCAGCAGTTACTCTCCTAAACTAAGTATTCCTCCTGCAGAAGAGGGCACTCAGAACAATCATGGGTAAATCAAGAAGAGATACATGTACACCACTGTTTGTTGAGCTGGAGCTTCTCACAGTACCATGCCTCTACATATTTAAATTGTGTGTTTTAATTAAGCTCAACCTCCATAGACTGAAGGTAAATCAGGATATCCATGATCACCTAACTAGGTCACATTCATACGTGCACATAACCCTCCACAAACAAAAACTGTCCTCCACAAGCCCCATAGCTATGGGCTCAAAAGTATATAACTTACTCCCCCACAAACTAAGATGTATCAACTCAGTTAAAAAATTTAAAGCCGACCTAAAAAGGTATTTAGTGGAAAAATGTTCCTACAGACTACAAGAGTACTACAGCAATCCTTAAATATGCATAAATATGTGTGAATGTTACTTGTTCATTATCTGTTATTATGTTCATTGTTCATTATATTATGTACATTGTTTGGAATCCTATATTTGGCTTGTCTAACTTCAATGACGTGTCCTATATCTATGTTTTTGTGTCACACTGTAACATAAGATCTTCTGGACAAATAAAAATATTATTATTATTAATACTTAGGGTGTAAATCTTTTAAATACTGCGAAGGGGGTAGGTAATAATGTCTTGAATTATCTTTTTATAGCTATGCATCTGACTCACCAGAGTTGCAGCTGAGGCGGTTGGCAGATCTTTGTTTTCTACTCGGCCACTACTCCATAGCATCAGAAGCTTACCGCTCCGCAAAGCGGGACTTTGCTGCTGATGGTGCATGGACACACTTTGCTGGTGCCCTGGAAATGGCTGGGTTGGCCGCATTTCTGCATTGGAACTCACCTGGGCAAACCCCAACTGGGCCCATGGGGACTTCAGTGTCAGGAGTGGGAGCTTTGGGATCAGTTGTGGGAGGGGGCTCCTCTTCTCCTGAGGCTGCTAAAAAAGCTATTGAATACATGGACCAAAGTATACTGACATATTTAAACACTTGCAGGTGAGTTGTTATCATAAAAAAATTTGGTTCAGCAATTAAAACTCTGATTTAATTTTCACCCTTGAGACCATAATAGTCATGCACTCTGAAATGTTATGTGGTTTATGTTTGAATTATTGCATTTTTATAAATCAAGAATTAATGCCCATGCTGACGTTTTTCTACCTCCCAGAATGTACAATTTAGCTACCAGGGCAACTCTCCTGGCGTCAGAAGTTCTGTTGACTCCATGGGCCGGAAGCCGGCATGGAGATGCTGCAGCGTCGTTGGTTAGATTGGCTGGAGAGGATTCAGACCTTCGTAGTGCCCTGTTACTGGAGCGAGCTTCCTTGTGTCTTTTAAGTCATGGTCTTGCTCATCAAAGTTCAGCTAAGCTCAAGTCATCGGTTACTAGTACTATAAACAATTTACAACCAGTATCTCCAAACAGTGAAATTTCTCAACCAGTGGTTCCAAATAATTTAACACTGGCATTGTCTGCATCTTCGAAAGCTTTACCTCGTAAAGCTGCTTTGCATGCTGTTCTTGCTGGTCATCGCTATTCTAAGGCTGGGCATCGTCCACATGCCCTCAGATGTTATGCTCAGGCATACAAGGTAATTTGTGAGTTGGCTCTAGGACTTATAACCTCCCAGCAAATCAAATATTTAATGATCTAAAGGCAATAATAATAATACACTTATTTTCCCAAAGATCATAGTACAAACTGTAATAGATAAAGGCACATCAAAGAGAATACAAAGGATGATACTTCATATACCTCTATCAAGGCATATCCTTCAATGTTTCCTTAGAACCACCTTGATATTGTTTATCAGTGTGTTAATTGGATCTATTGACTGTGTGAGTGATATATATTCGATACATAGGTGCTATGTATGTATCACAATGCATTTCCCTGTATTTTTACACCATGAATGACATTTGAGGGATATTCTCTTGAACCTCTTGATGCATATATGCAAGTGATGGAATAAACATAAGAGTCCCATATCTTATCTCTCATTTGTTGATGCATGTTAAAGAATCCCAAGTAGTTCAGTAAGGTTTAATCAATGCTTTTGATTTGTTCATCAGGTTTATGAAGGCAAAGGATGGCGTCTGGCTGAGGATCATATCCACTTTGCCATGGGAAGACTGGCTTCTCATTTAAAGAGACCTCAAAATGCAGCTCATTCATTTTCACTCCTTCTCTCTCCATCATTGAGCCCTCCTTTCTATGCCATGGCATTGACACCCTCTCCTACCTCCAATCAGCCAGCTCTTCCTCCAGCATCTGGGCCTACTTTGATCCCCACGAGAAACCAACCACCAGTGCAGCAGGCAATATTTTTAAAGGAATTCTTAAATGCTCAGCTGGTTAGTATCTGCTACTGTAAGCATATTAAAAGTGAAAGATATGCATCATAATGGAATCCCAAGGTGTAATTACTTTAATCCACCCTGATGAATGAATACGAAGGGTGTGGTCAATCTCAACATGATATCCATATTTTCCTTTCTTTCTCTCACTTTTTACCCTCATCAGACTTACTACTTACCCTTATTCTGCATCTGCCTTACTCACTGTCTCAACCCTCTTCTATCGGTTCATTTTAATGGAAAATTTAAGGGTTTAGTTTCCAGCTAATCAGCAATCCCATTTCATGCTCAATAGCTAGGTCATGCAATTGCGATCACTTGCCGTTAAAGTGTATGCTAATGTTGGGGGATGAGCCTCTACAGCTATGTTGAAATAAACTTGAACATTCTGAAATCTCCTTATGTGACGTGGTCATTCTTGTTAAATAACATTGTCATGAAAATGAGGCTGCTCAGGTCTGGGAATTAGCCTAGCAAGCCATAAGTCTATGGTTATGTTCCCAATTCAGGTCAATTTTTTCTCATTGATACTTATATGTATGTATTTCATAGCTGTAATTTTGGCTTTAGGAACATAAGGGGGTCACCAAAAAACCTATGACGGGTTCATTCAAAGTAACGTATCTGTAAAATGTGCCAGTTTACGCATAACTTTCTCGGCGACATCCCATCGTCATTGAGGTTGAGTTGAGAGAATGTAAAAATTTGTTGACCGGGGGGATGTCCGATACAATTTTGAATTCAAATGTTACTAAAGTTAAATGACATTTTTAGTAAAAGTGAAACAATTTTTTCTTGAATTTGAAGTTTGTATTTATTTTATCCCAAATACGAAACATAGCTTTATAAAGTTACTTTTTAAAAGTTTCTTAAAAGTAGCTGAAAAGTAATTTTTCACGTAAAAGTACTATTTTAAATTTGAACTTGAATCAGTTAGAGTTCATTTTTTTAACTTAAACAAGTTACTTTTTACAGAGATTAACTTTAACCAGTTTATTTTTTTGTAACTTTCCCAGCTATGACCTAGGTATAAGTAAGTCAAGCTAACTCATTTTAAATAGTCTTGAACGCTGAAGCTGTCTTTGAACACATTACATTCACACAAGTGTATTTAAAATTTTAGCTACGGTCTACATTTTAATCGTACTAACATTTTCAGAGTGCAACAATCGGAACTCTCACATTATATCATCTACCAGTGGAATTGTAATCCATCTCAGCAAGTTATTCTGATCATAGCAAGTTCACTTGACTGTGGCAGGAAAAAATGTTGATAACTATCTTTGATTTTTCAGTGCAAAATTGTAAACATGTAACTCTCATTGGAAAAAATCATGGGATTCCATTTGGAATGTGTTGTAACGTATATGTTGTTTTAAAATTGTTTGAAAATTTTATTGTTTTTGATATTTTTAAAATAGCAATTGAAGATGATGGAATCGGAAGGAAGAGGAAAAAAGAGCTTGCCCGTTTTACCCATTCCCACAATTGAACCAGGTTCTATTAAGGTCTTACTGGGATCATCTTCGTCACACATTGACATGCCTAAAAGAAATGGTGCTACTCCTCAGTTTGCCTCTGGGGTTGGATTTGACTCGAATGAAGATGACGATGGATCAATAGGGTAATTAAATCTTTAATATATAGAATATACATGTGCTAAACCATGCCTGATTCTCCTAGCATAGTGTTAAAAATTTTTAGTCTTGGCATACCTATAGTTTAGTTAATTTTCGTGAAATTTCATGTTCTGATTTTGCATTAATGGTCATAGTTACAATAACTTTAGTAGCATATACATAGTATAGTTCATGCTGGTGAAAACTCACCCCTGCCACACATCCTTGAGATGGCTTGAAGGGTATCATGCAGATATACCTAGATGTAAATTTGAAGCTTCCAACTTTTCTTATTGCTTTTTGACAGTGGAAAAATGGTACAGTAGGTTACATGGTTGCCAATATAATTGCTTGGTGTATGATTTGTTCCTCAGCTGAATAACTATACTGTGTGAGAAAATGATGGGAGAAGTGAAAAGAGGAAAGTGTTTTTGTTTATGATTATATTTTCCAAAGGCTTGAATGAAAGGATCAGTTGCTTCAAGAAATACATCTTTTACGTTCAATAATTTTTAGGCTGAGGTTGAGATAATTTTTTTAGACAAGGAAATAAGAGAATCATACATCAAAGTGAAAGATAATTATTTTAATTAAAAATTCTTGTTTCTAACTTGCTGGTGCTTTATGCCAAGACTTGAGGCTTGAATTTATAAGAATTGCTTTTTCTTGTCTATGGAAGTAGCTACCATGCTATGTTAGATCACCTACTCCTTGATTAAAAACTGATGGACACTTTTTGGAGAGTTTTAAATTATAATTCATATCTATGGATATGGTGGGTGAGGAAAGGAAACTTTTGGATAAGATCAGGAGGAGACAGGGTAGGTGGGTGGAAGGCGTAATGAGGAGCGATGGTTTGCTCAGGGCCATGATGGAGGGAAGGATATTGGGCAACCGAGTGAGGGGAAGAAAGAGATTAGGTTTTATGGACGGGATGAAGAAGGGTAGGGCATACGTGGAGATGAAGAAAGAAATACTAGTGGTAGAAAGGGCCCTGCACATGTAAAAATCTGGGAGGAGGAGGATAAAACCTACCTTTAACCAGTAGATTACTTCAGTGAATGAATCTACATATTTTCAGTAGAAAATGTTCATTATGAAATGTTTCCTCTGAAAAGCATATTTATTAACCTCGAATGACCAATTCTTATGTAAGACCACCTTCGGTGAATTACATTTGTGAACATTTTAAATTGTTATATCTAGGATTCTTGAGGAATTGAATCTTGATGAAGTGGAAACAAGAGTCATAACCTTTATGAAAACATGAAATCAAAACCTTTCTTTAGTAACTGGTGAGTCTTTCTCACTTGTATGGTTAATATCTGATGCTGGGATGTAGTTGCTGTTTTTCCATTGTTGCTTTACTAAGTGTTCAAAGGCATTTAATTCTTAAAGGCTTGTTAATTGTCCAATGTTAGGGCATTTGAGGCAATTTAAAAAGGCGTCTGCAAGTAGAAGTCTTGGACTAACTTTCATCTTCAGTAGACTAAACACTGTGTACTGCTCTAGATATTTGTTGTTGCCTTATATTACTGTTTTCCTTGGAGGATAATTTTTTTCATTTTTCCATGCAAAACAAGCCTTGTTTCTAAGTTATGATAATAGTTAGTCATTCATTGTCATTATGTTTTAGGTGGGCCAAACTAGAAGAAAACTTGTTGTTGGCTGCTCAGGGTTCAATCCCAATGGTGTTCATTCCTACTGTACAAATGTATTCAGACAGAAGTGATAATAGCTCTAGTCCCATTGGTGTCATGGGTGGTAAGTTTTCTTCTTGGAATTTTGGAATTATGTGTCATGTCCTTACCCAACAGCTAATCCTATATAACTCTTGTCTAATTGCCAATTTTTCTTCCAGAACCAGTGTTGGTGCAAATCAAGTTATGTAATCCTCTCAGCATTCCTCTTCCTCTTAGTGATATACGACTCCTGTGGACTCATTTGCCTCCTTCTGACCAAAAAACAGGAGCTAATATTCCAAGTGGCAACTTAGCGAATGACAATGTTGTAGAATGTGATTCTTCTAGAGAAGATGGGGAAGGTGTTATTGCTCGAACTCAATCCGTAGCTTCCCTAGTCCTGGCTCCAGTTTCAAATCAAGAAGTAAGTATGAAATATGTTCTATTTTCTATTTGTTTGGGAGGCTGAGAGTAGAAAATGCTGACTGATAATGAAGCTTCATACTGCAGGAAGATTCTTAAATAACTCAGTATATCAGAGCAGTCATCAGTAAATACGTACTTTGTTAGCCTATTAAAGCTACTTTGATATCTCTTACCTTAAATGATTATTATAATGGAGGAGTTAATGGATTGCAGTTCTGATATACCTGAATGATTCTTCTTGCAGGAATCAAGGGCCTTTTTTTTCACTAATACTTGAAAAATAACCCTTGTTCTTGATCTGTTGGCGTAGGGCAATCATAAACAGGGTTCAGAATATGGTTTTTGGTGTGACTGAAACCATATCTGTTGAGCTTATGAAATTGGTTGTATCAATACTGAGCTTGTTACTTTTGGTAGTGAAAAAATGCACGTAACAAAAGTAATTTTGTACTGGTATTTTGGTTCTCTAAAAGTTTTTCAGTTACTTAGCCATTGTGGTTAAAAAAGATCTGGTGCTTTCCCAGTGAATCTGTGTAATTAAAGTTACTCGGGTCTCCAACTGGGTGAGAGGCTCCATTTTCTCTATTGAACCTCTCACCCAGACAGAGACGGTTCAATGGAGAACATGGAGCCTCTCACCTCGGGGGTTGTGTTTGAATCGCTCGTAATTATTCCGAGCGCGTAACCAAGGAGTCACGTGGTACAATCACGAAGGGTTTGAGATTTTGATACATTTGTACCGCTCGTAAAAATCTCACGCAGTCTTCCCAATTGTATTTTTTCACCGAAATTCTTTTGATGGAATATAATAACCTGATTATAGACACGATAAACAACATATCACTCGCTTAAGATATCCATCCGAGTTGTTTAAACACGCCAAAATCTCGAACCATTTGTTATTGTGCCACGTGACTCCTTAGATTAGATTAGATTGTTGTTGGGGGGGCCTTCGTCAGGAGCCCGGGCACTTAGACCTTTCTTGGTCCATTGTGCCAACCCCATGCCTGTCTGCCACTTGCAGACAGGGGACAAGAGCACCTCGGTAGAGGTATGGAGGATTGACCTCCCCCTGCCTCACCCCAGTACCAGGTATAGAGGATGTCTTCCCTCCAACCGGCCCGGTTTGGCCTGGCCTCTCAGGCCTGCCGGTATAGGTATGGAGGGAGTATCATCTCTCCATCCATGCCTGGTTGAGGTATGGAGGAGGGTCACCCATCCAACCACCGTCCGGGCCCAACGTTGCTTAACTTCGGTGTTCTGATGGGAACCGGTGTTTCAACATGGCTAGGCCCTTGCCCCCACGTGACTCCTTAGTTACGTGCTCAGAATAATTATGAGCGATTCAAACACAACCCTCCTGGTTGAAGACCCAAGAAACCTTCATTCATCGTAGTTATATTCGTGAAAGACCCTTATGATAACAAATGGACCTATATGGTGTACATGTGGAAATTCGTATTTATATTTGATTTTTCACACATCTGTCCAATTTTTTGTCATATAAATTTTACTCATACTCATGATAAATGTAATCATAAACACATTTTTTGTTGTCACGAAAAGTGAGTTGAAATTTCACGTTCTTATGGGATGAATGAGTCGCAACAGTTAGAGCAATTGTAGATGATAAAAGTCGAATTAAAGAGCATATAGGTAGGTATTTATTAAGAACTTCTTCCAATTATGAACAGGCATTCACATAAGTATGATAATTTTAACAAATTTTCAATTTATTCATGTTGTGTGTAATTATACTTATTTTAGATTTAAATATCCAGGGAAATAAAGATTGGATTTGTGTTACTCTTGGAATTGTCATATTATGTTAACTTAACGGCCTCTCAAAAGATGGCATTTTCTGTAATTGCCACCAATTACCGCCAATCGCAGTAAAAGCAGCACCGCTTATGGTTCAAAAATGTATAGGTAAGTTGTTGTGTTTCGACTTAAGCGGATTTCTACTTACGAGGAAATTTTTGGGACGAATTAACCGTGTAAGTCGAGGACTTACTGTAATACTCTACAAGAAGAGGTGCATTTTTCATATTAGTTCTTCAAATACATTTTTGGTTTATTCTAATGCATTTGATCCAACAGGTCGTGCTTTCAGTGACACCCCTTTGCATGGGAGAGCTGCGGATCCAAGGAATAGCATTCAGTCTCTCCAACCCAACACCTGGAGTCCCAGAAGCTACAACAAAACTTAACCAAAATCCAGTAAATGGAAGCTTAACAGTTGAAGGTGTGGCTTAAAATGTGGTCAATTTTTTTATATATTTTAATTTATATGATAGTACAGTGTGTAATCAACCCTTTTCTTCGTTACTGAAAACTGTTTTCATGTGTTACTCTGAAAAGCAGAATATTAGTTAAAAACTATGGTCTCATAATGAAAGTAATACATTCCATGAGCAGGCCTTCTTGTCTGATACAAAACTTTCATGGTTACACTTACAGTTTATCTTCTAGTAGATTTGAGCTTAGTTAAAGGCACCTTTTTAGCTTAAAATTAATGTACTCTTAATTATAGCGTAACCTAACATCCATGACTTGAGTACAGGTTGAAATGAAAAAAATAGCATTATCTTCTAGTTTTGTAATTAGAAAAGAGGAAGTGTTGGCACAAGTTTAAATGCATAATAAATAATAATGTATTGAGACAAAGAGTAACAAACATTGATAAAGTGAAAGTTAAACCCCATTAAATTCATCATAAAGCTATGTAGCTGTTGCATTATCAGCTGTGTAGATGTCTACATCCCTTGAAGTGTTTCGTAATATTTTTTGCATCATTGGCACCACTTTTGCTATTGCACCTGTAGTGTTGACATCACAACCATAGGTTGCTGGAGAAAGATCAATCAGTAGATGACTAGAGGTCATATGGTATAAGATTGTGGTGTAAGATGGTGCCATTAAGTCATCTTCAGCATTATCAGATGTTTCTCCTTTAGTGGATCATCTGACCCACCCTCTTCCATTCAGGGGCGGATTAAGGGGGGGTGCGGGGGGGGCGGCCGCCCCCCCCGTAATTCCCGGGAAAATAGAAAAGATGGTAATCATTAAGGTGGTTCTCCAATGGAAGTTTTTATTTCACCAGCTCAGTATACAATGTTAAAATATAATTGGAATGTGGTGTAAAACCCGGGAGACCTGCATCTTCACAAGAATGGCATTCTTTACATCGTTTGTAAAAGTTTTTCAAATGTGATTAGAGAACTTTACTCAATAATTTATCATTTCTACTTTGTAATATAGCCACACCAAAACTACGTTCCAAGAGCTTCATTTCTTTTAACTTTCCGTTTCGTTGAGAGGTATTGCATACCCCCCAGGCGCCGCGGAAAGTAGTGAACCGCCCCCCCCAAAACAACGACCTTAATCTGCCCCTGCTTCCATTTCTGTATATATATCTCTTCCTCCAGCTCTTATTTCCATCCCATATTCTCTAAGTCCTTTTGCACTTGGTTTTTCCTCCTTGTTCATGGTCTTCCTTTAAATCTATTCCCCCTATCTTCTTCCATCAGTGCCATTACAGTTTAGCTCCCTTAATCTGGCACCGTTGGGACTCGAACGATTCTGGATTAGGGATGATTGAAATTGGAATAAATTCTGTATTATTTAATAAATAATTTGAAAAAAATAAGAAATTAACTTTCTAAATTCACAAACACAAAATCAGTCAACTGGTATAGTATCGCTAAACGGCAGAGTGAAAAGAATGCGTAGAACATATAAATATATTGCTGCACATCGAAAAGTATAATCTTATTATGTAATTGATAAATAATATAAATAAATAACAATTTTTCATTGCTTTCAATGTTCCTTGCAATCCTTATGCCACTGTGTTTATACGAATCAGCTGATTCAATCAGCTGTCTACGCCGCACCGTCAACGGTTGCTGCTACCGGTGCTTCCATCTGTGCGGCTGTCCATCGATACATGGGTAGGGACATGCAAAACTCACAAATGTGATAACGCAAATTTTTACGCGAATTCTGGGGGTTTTCTGCGAAAATGCGAATGTCGTTTATTTACGTGAATTTCAACATATTAATGACGAATTTCAGCATTTCCAATGAGAATTTCCTCATTTTGGCGGTCTGTCATTTAACTTGCGACTGTAAACATTTTGTTAAGCAGTACATATTTGGAAGTGGCCTTTCCGGTACAACTATATTTAGAAATGTTACTCGGATATAATATTCTTCAATCAAGTTTTGTGAATTTGAACAAAAGGTGTGAAACATGCATGCCAACATTTTGCTATGCAGGCAATCCCCGAGGTACGTAAGCGTCGACTTAGGTTAATATGTACTAACGTTTGTGGGAACCTTACCCAAAACGACGAAAATTACGGAAGTTACGGGATACGAATAATGGTTGCCTATTTTCAAGGGGCGCGTGTCACGGCATCAGCATAGTGATTTTATTTTGTGACAGTTGTATCACATTCACCAAAACTTATATTGCCGAAGTGGACGGTGACGGCAAAGCAGCGTGAGGCAGAATTTCGACAACATGGTTTATATTGGGCTGATGACAAAACAATTCTTTTTCGTTTTTGCAACACAAATTCTCGTAGACAAGGAAGGACAGCTGCACAAACACATTTTGAGTGAAAAACATAAGGCTAATGTTGAAAACAATTCTACCGGTGGGAGTGGAATAAAACGGCAAGCATCCATAGTAATATTCAGAGTGGTATTTTTTTTAGAAAACTACTAATTCCTTGCAAGATATGACAACTTCTAAAGCAGAAGCTTTAAAGTCGATACTAGTGCAGATGGCATCAAAGGGATCAATAAAACTTGTTCTCTTATAGTAGAAGCCCCAAGTAGAGTAAGATTTTAAAACAGTTTTTGACCCTCAAGTAGTTCTCACAACGGAGGTGAGCCCTGACTTAATTGAAAAACGTTCATGGCCTTGAGTCAATAGAGATGGAAAAGTTGATGTTGGGGTTTGGGGAATTACGTCGAATATTACAGCAACAAAATTTCCAGGGTTCAGTGAATATAATTAAACCAATTCAGGTACTAAAATTGTTTGAACCATCATTTGCATTAAATTGCCTTGAAGCGATTTGGACCCCCTGTGCAAATGTGGACTCTGAGATATTTCTTTCCTCCTACAACACTGTGCTAACAAATAGGAAAAAAAATCTTAAAGAAGAAATTTTGGCCACTCTGGCAATTTTTTCATTTGAAAATACGGACAATTAACTGTAATTTGGCTCTTTATGTAAATTGGTTAGGTATGTGAAACATACAAAAATATAAAATGTGAATATAGCATGGTATTAATTGTAAAATTTTTCCTAATCAATGGTATTCAACATTTATTGCCAACAGGTGGGCCTGCTGGGAGGAGGGCACTTAATTCACTCCAAATATTTTGTCGTGAAAATAACACCCATTTCAGGGTAAAATAACACCGCTCTTGCAAAAAATAACACCACTTTTGGTTATAAAATAACCCCACCTTTTGCAGGTCTCTATACATGGGTAGTGATTGAGGAGGAAGCCTTGGAGGAAGATTCTTGTTCATCCTTGGTTGCCTTTTTGAACATACATATCTACAATCTATCAAATTCTATAAAATATTTAGCCTGCTCCTTTAACATTTGGCCTGAAATACTGAGCCCTTCATTTCGACGCAGTCGAAACCACTGAATAAGTATGCGATCTAAAACGGCACTAGATCCTTCTTTCATGGTTTTTCTTATCACCATCCCTTTCTTAGTATCACTTTCATAGAAATATTTGAGGATCTTCTCTTTCTGCTTCTTATTGTCTTAGATTGTCAAAGATCCAACAGAGTACATATCACACATACAGGCTGATGTACCGAAAAAAGTTTTTTCAACACTTCCACCTTTTCTGTGATAGTTAATGTCCTGTGCTTTCGCTTTGCCCCGTTGATGCTGCTATAACTGCTTACGTTAGACATATTATGGATAAAACTATGCAGATGACAGATAGTTTTTACTTCGAGTTGCTACTAAGTATAAAGCAAACATGCACGCACCATGTAAGACCGGTACTGTCCATCTCCGAGACGCCACACACCTGCATCTCGGTAACAATGCAATATGTCTTCAATTTGCTGAATAAAGAACTTCGTTGCACACAATAGTTAATATAGACAACATTGTATGCAAAAAATCTTCCAATGCTCTCTCTTTAATGGGAGAATTTTTGTTAAGAGTGGGTTACAGTTTCAGTAAATATGAAGCAATGATACGGCAAAAAAGGTTCTGTTTTCCACGAAGCACGCCTTGGAAATATTGCCGGATTACGGGTGTTCCCGGATTAGGGATTTCCGGATTTAGGGTGCTCAACTGTATAGGCATTCTACTTCTCTCCATGTTCATTGCATGTCCAAAACATCATAAACCTAGTCTTTTGGTTATTTATTCCAGAGGCTCCACTCTTAGTCACTCACAAGGTTTTAATTTCTTATTTTATCATTTCTCATTACGTGTTCTCTTTTTCTGAGAAACCTCATTTCTGCTGCCTGGAGCCCACTTCAGGTAGTTTGAGCGAAAAATCACTTCACCTAGAATTTGATGAAATTGGCTTCATTTTAAAGAAAAAACTCACATCTAAATTAAAAATATCAACCCCTTGCCGAACTACTTTTCGAGCAATTTTCCCAAAAGTATAAGCTGTTTTACATGAGATAGATTATGGCTGTGCGCTCCAGAGGGAGAATATTAAACAAATTAGGAACTACTAGCACCTAGATTTCATCAAAAACTAACTGTGTGTAGTTTGCATGTTTTCTCAACTATTTATAAAAAATAATCTGTCACAGTAGTTTTTGTAGAATTGCAAAAAAAACCTGATGTTTTGAAGGGTTTGCAGCCATATGGCGGGAAAAATGATTCAAGTTAGAGACTTATGTAGCTTTATTTATTTAATTACTGAGAATTTTGGTCATATATAACTATATTCTTGCACCATTAATATTACAATATTTATTTCATTCTTCTTACAGACGCTGAAATCAAAAATTAAAATTTGAATATGGTCTCCATTATGACTAGGGATCTATCTCGCTCAAACCACCTTAATTCTCTCCTCATCCATGTCCATGTCTCTGCTCCATATATTGTTAATACATATTGGTTGATTCATAATATGGTTTATGTGTCATCGTTTTGGTTCCCTTCCTGATAATCCATCATCTTATTGTATCCTTAACCCTGCTTTAATGATGTAAACTTTTCCATATCCTTTGTCCTGTTTCTTCTTTAGTTCTTTTACAATTGTAACTCTACTTCTTAGGTAGTTCAATTCTTCTACCCTTCTAAGTTCCTTTCTGTCCAATTTTAATTTATTTTTTGGCTCTCTTTTTCTCACCATCTTCAGTACTTTACATTTGTCCCTGTTCATCTTGTGCTTTTATTTTTATAGTGCTCTTGCTCCTTTTACCTATTCTCTTTACTATTATTTCATCCATTATTATATTAAATAGGTATGGTGATAATATGCTACCTTGACTATCTCCCCTTTCTGTGTGAATCCTGTCTGTGTCTTCATTCCTTTAACAGTTATTTACACAAAATTAGATTTTTTTAATACATGAATTCTGGTTGAAACACTACGTGACTAATTACTGTATACTCACCACTAATATATTTATGCCATGATGAACACTCTTGCAAATTATCTACACTTCATAGGTAATATGATGTCGTGGCCTGAGATGACTATTATGTAGCGAGATGTTGAATGATATAGTTTCTGAGATTTAGTGCTTAAGCCACTGGCACAACCTGGAGTTGAATAATGTTTTGGAAGGATTTGATTAAATCTCAAATCCTCAGCTTTGGTAAGATTAATTTAAATCCACGTATCTTGACCACATCACTACATAATACCCTTTTATGCAGGCCATTGTTGAAATCTTGACCCTAAAAAGTCATTTCATTTTTTAAATGTCTGAATGTTGGAGGTAAGCTTTCAACCACCAGGAAAAGCTAGTAATTTCTCTACTTATAATATGTATGGCATATGTTTTCTCTTCAAAGAACTCTCTTCTAATCTTGCTTTGACTTACTAACTGTTGTACTGAGTAAAATGTAACAAAATACCCCTCTAGCATTCTTCATTTATTTACTCTTTAGGCATGCTACCCTTTACTGTCAAACGCTCTGTTACAAGATCCAGCAAAAGTGATTCACAGAAGGAGGTGGTTGACCGGCGACTGCACATCAATGTTTGTAGGCCAATGCCTTTGTTACAGGTAGGTTGGTGCTAATGTTCTCTGTTTTCTTCCTACAGAATTTACATTTTTAGTATGCATTTATAATGCATTCAAAATTTTCTTCAATTTTAATGGCATAATTTTATAATAGTCCCAAGTTATGCATGAGAACTTCCTTGATCTCTCTTGATGAAAATATGTAATTAATTAATGTCCGCTAAGAGTGGCCGGAAATGGTTTTCTTAATAAACTTGTATGTATCATGAAAATATTATAATTTCCCTTAGTAGTACATTAACCTTTGCGCAATTTTTGTCTCTTTTAAGGTCCTCTTCAAACAACTTCCGACAGAATTAGTGGGTGGTGAGATTAGGCGTACTGAAGTAGAAGTCCATAATGTTGGACTTCGATCTCTCTCCCTGAAATCACTTTATGTAGCTACTCCTTCACCAAATTCATTTTGTTTTGGCTTTGCTGCACCTGATGTTGAAGAAGGAAGTGAAATTAAGACTGGTGGTAGGTTGTCTGTCTTCTTTTTGTATGTTGATATTTTGTATTTGGAAATGTTAACTCTTAAATCAAGGACCTACTGCATTGAAATGTATCACAAAGTTGCAAAACTCTCTGTGAAAAATACATTTGTTTGGACTGGGATCCTAATCTAGGTGAATGATTTTTCACTGTGAATTTTGTTCTCTAGTGTATCTCCGTGCTGGTTACTTTGCTGCTTGGACTTTTGTCCATTGTAAATTCTCAAGTTTTTAAAAGTGGTGTTAACTACATGATGGCTCCATGAAATTCACAGTGGAATTGGATACTGGGTTAGCTTGATTGGCCATAGCTCTCAACGTGGACTAGGAAACCTAGGTTTATTCCCATTCCTGCCTCACAATTTTTTTTCACTGTAGATTTAGAACATTCTTGTATCTCCTAGTGACTCTTCAAGTTTACCTGTGTGAAATACATTTCTAAAATCTATTTTCATGTTTTTCAGATACCACTGTAACAAAGTGGAGGAATATTCCCCCAGTTAATGGATTAATCAAGGATGCGAATAGATGTCTTCCTCCTGGGGTGTGGAGATTGGGTGTCAATAGTATAGCAAGAAGGGAAGGTGGTGAAGCACTTGACAAAGATGGGCTCTTGGGTCCTGGCCAAGGTCTCATCCTTCCTATGTGGGTTCGAGGACCAGAAGGGCAGGGAGAGAAGTCAGTCTCACTCAGTCTGCTTTTTTATTATGAGGCCGCGGATGAACTACATGTTGAAATCTCGGGTGTTCAGAAAGGAAGTTTCCAAAGGTTAGTGACTCTTGTGCAAACATGTTGTGAACCCATTGTTAATTATATCACAGAACTCTTTAAATGGAGACTATTGTTTGCTCGGCTTATCACGTAACGAAGATAAGATGTTTGAAGGAGGTAAAATCTGTTTCAAGAATTTTAAAAATTTGTGCTATTTATTTATTTAATTTTAACTTATCTTCAGTTAAGTATTCAGTATTCAATTATCAAATTTAAAAGTTTTAATTCTTATTGGATTTTAATATGTCGATTAAATCAAAATTGAAAGCTATGACGTGGTGGAAGGACTCCATAATAGCAATGAAGAGACTTTGTGACTTACACAGTTTATTTGAAAAAGAACGACCAGTTTCAGCTGTCAAGCCATCTACAGGTACATTGAAAAATCATGGAGAAGACAGGTTTATATATACTATGGGAAGTTGCTATGGGAGGGGGGGGTGTGAGGTTGGTTGAGCAGGGAGGGGAAAGGGGTGGGGGAAACAAAGTATGTGTTGTAACTGGGAGAGAGGGTGGGGGGTTAATCACTCGGGTTGTGGGGGTGGGGGTTTTGGGAGGGTGATGAGTAATAAGGGAGATGGGTTAGGAAAGGTTATGTCATTGAGAAGGTGGTTTCCTTGTAGTAGAAATTTGGGAGATCAGCCTTGTAGGCTGATCTCCCAAATTTCTAGGGCATCCATCCTCCTTTTCCTGGTAAAATGCAGGATTATCCTTCGATGCCTTTTCACTAATACTCAGCTTCCCAGAACTACCAAGACGCGACTATAATTTGGATGAGAGTTTAACTTATGAAGATTTAATATATTTTTTCATTAGGATGTACATGTAGCTTTTAATGTACTGATTTAAGCTTTTAACATTTTCTGAGTTTTGACAAAAATTTAATTCAGCAGAAATAAAATATTCCAATAATAGGTGACCTTTTGGCGATTGGTCAGGGAAATTGGTAAATCCATCAGGGAATAGTCAGGGAAAAGTCAGGGAATTAAAAAATTGGATATCAGTAGCCACCCTGTAGATGTTTTATTATTTTTTGTTACATGTTTTGTATATGGATATATGTACTTTTATTAAGGATTATACATAACATATTTGATTAAATGTTGATTGTACTAAATTTCTGATGAAACAAAATGAACGAAATGGTTCAAGTTGCGTTAATATTATAGAATGAGCAATAAAAGGTGCCAAGGGAAGGTAGGTAGCAAATAGATGCAACAAAATCATTCAGAATTGATTGCAGCTGTTGCCAATTGAAATCGGTCGAGAAAAGCAGGAAAGAAGCACGCATAACTAAACACAATCGGAAACAACGAAACTTGACCTGGGGGTGTGTTGAAATGATTTTTTTTGCATTGAATTACAGTGGAGCGCCGAATATCCGACGATCCGTCTGCTAGAAAAAAAATATAGGCCCGTTTCACATGGCCCGTTTCACATTGGCGCGGACGACATATGTCCGCGTGTCCACATAGGACGCAATCCCAGTTGTGTTGAGGTTGCCAAGCTTGGAGGATGTCGTGCAACCTAGTGTAATCAAAGGAATTGGTATATACCATGCTATATAACAACGGAAGAAAAATGCCCGCCAAAGGCGGTTTTGGGTGCACCCTATAGTGGCACAGAGATCTTAGAAAGAGAGCGAAAGACTGTGTTTAATTCACCATCCATAGCGCAACTCGCAGTGGCATTTCACCGAGCTCTCACAACAAACTACAACTTGCTTCGTCCGCACAAGCTGTCCACGTTCATGTGTAAGCACCAACCTGTCTCTGTGGCCCGTACGCTTGCGGATGGACTGCGGCGCGGAGGGGTCACACGGATGGCTCCACTGCGTGCGGACTGTCCGCATTCATGAGAAAGCTTCCATTACTGCCAATGGAACTTACTATCGGCGCAAAAAAAGGTAGAAAGCTGAACTTTAAGCATTGGTATGAAATTCCGCCGGAGCTCCATAGAGTCGTGTAATATATTGTTTTACTCTTCGTTTATTTGACTACAAAATGCATTAATTGAAAAGTGTTTAAATGTAAATGTTTAGCTTCTACGGTCGAAAGAATGAAGAAAAATACGCGAAAAACTAGGGGAATGGCAAAACGGTCGTCTTCTTCATCTCGTCACGGCCGAAATATTTGATCGGTGCACTTTATTGATATATATGAAGAGAACGACATCTCCGCATTACAATATTCTTTTAAAATTAAACCGCTTTAGCCTAGTAATTTAATTTTTAATAGTCCGCGCGTGTAGTGCGGAGCGCGGATCGTCTGCGTCCAATGTGGTTTTCCTGCAACAAGTTATTCAATGATGCTGTCTACTGCATTCGGTGAGTCACCGGAAACTGCTCAGCATCGACGAATTCCAGGCGCGTGAGCTTATATTTCCGCTGTTTCGTGGCCGTGTTATTTTTGTTAAATTTCTTTCAGCACATTATTGATTCAGAATATCTAATTCTTCAGGAGAGAAAGCGCTTCGTTCTAGATATTTACTTTCTAGTTAGTTCTAGATGTGAGCATTGATAAATGGGATTCGAAGAGAGAGTCCATGGTTAATTTAACGGCAAATTCTGGCGCAGATATCATGTCATGAACAGCTGGGAAAGAAAACATTTTTTCCTCAATATGTCCAGATAAAATGGGGGTGCATATTGTATGCCGTTAAATATAATAATTGACAAATAATGAAAAAGACTCTTTGTATGGTCTACTGTGTCTGTCATAAATGACCTAGGTTTTGACAATCTGTAGTCATTGTCAAGACCTTGATAATGGTCATTGTTTAATAATAAATATTTCCAAGATTCATATCTATGAAGTATGGTGTATTCTCATGGACATCCAGGCACCTTTTTCTTTCAAAGAACTAGTTTTTCCTCTCCTTTGTTAGAGACATCCTCAAGGTTTACAATGTCTGTTAAAAAAATAACCAAACTTTTTGTAAAAAAAATTATTTTTTTGCACTTATAACTTATTGGCCCTTATCTCCATAAAATTACAGTCCTCCTCTAAAGATACATAAATTCGAGCAGTGTTTCCACTTTGCCATACATTCCTGGAATGCTTCTTTGGGTATTGCCTTCAGTTCTTTTGCCGAATTCTCTTTAATGTCATCAATGGTGTCAAAATTACATCTTTTAACCACCGATTTTAATTTGAGGAATTGATAGAAGCCACATGGGTGAACAGGTGATTAAGGAGGCTGGGGGAGGATAGTCTCTTGATTTTTGCACAAAACTCACAAATTGACAAGCCTGATTGTGCGGGTGTGTCATCATGGTGGAGGTGTCATGAATTGTTGCGACACAATGCTGGTCTCTTTTTGTGAATTTTTTCGCCCAACCTTTTCAATGCATCTTAATATAATTGGTAGTTGACTAGGCCTTCTGGGAGAAATTCAAAATTCACAGCTACAGCAAAGAGGAAAAACAAGCATCACTGAAGTATAGTTGACGTTGAGGCCTTCCTGGTCAAGGATCATCTTCAATTGACTGATGACCACTTTTGAATTGGGTAAACCATGCATAACATTGCATACGAATGAGAGCATTATCTTTGTAATCCTTCTTCAAGCGTTTGAAGGTTTCCATAAAAGTTTTTCTAAGTTTCACTCAAAATATCTCATTGCAACATTGTTCCTGTAACTCGAATGTTGCAAAAATTGGCATGATGACTAGAGCACCTTCCACTCAAACATGATATCATGGAAACTAAACAAAATGTCTACTATCGAAAAAACCATGGTTACTTGGGAGGTTCTGAAGAATACAGGGCTATGACCATCAGTTGTCGAGCAATACAAAACGTTTTGTTATTTTTTTGAGCAGACCTCGTTTGTTTGTTGCCTTTTTACATGTCAAACTTCATGTGCTCTCAAGTAGGTGAAGGGAGAGAAGGCGCAGAAGATTGCCGGTGTTATTTATTTTTCCCCACTCCCATCTTCTCCATTTTTATTCCAGAGGCACACGTCGACCGTGCCATCGTTTGATTCGACATTCTTGGAAGGTTGACATGCTGGATGCTGTCGAGTTAAGAGGGAGAGGTGGAGGGAGCATTGGAGAAGTGTTGCCAGGGTGTGGAAGTAGCCCTCAATCCCTCAACCTTACCCTTAACCTAAAAAATTGCTCACCTTCAAATTTGGTTAGTAAAGTCAACTATGATTTTGTACTAAATAAGAGCTTTAATTGTGATTGAAATTGAGTTTTTTTATTGAAATAAGGTAATGTGATAGTCTTAGAATAACACTGAGGCTATGTTATTGTTATTTTTCCAATGGTGCTTCCACTGTTAGATGATGTGTATATTGGCATTTACATGATTCATCTTTTAATTTTACTATTTGGATACAAAGATCTATGATTCCTTTATTATTTTATTTGGAATTAACGGCAATGTCTGGAAGTCTTATAACTAGGGATGGGAAGACCAGTTCTCAGTTCCTTCATCCTGGCTCGATTTGATGGAGCCAAAACTGGCAAAAAAATGGTTCTTCAGTGCAATTCATTATTTTATGAACTCTGAGATTTTAAAATTTTGGTTTAAGGTAATACATATGAAATGAAGAAAATTTAATTGAAAAAGCAGGATAGGTTAACTATATGGATATCACTGATGACCAATTTGAATGCGCAGTAACAAGGTTGTTTTTATTTTTTACCCTCACTCTGTTCAAGTTGAAGGGGAAAGATTTTATTTTGCATGCACTATAAGTTTTCTTGCTGAAATTAAACATTCAGATTCAGAAGATCAGATACAACATCAGGTTATTAGAGATATCAGCAACAGTCAGTGGATTAAGTGATGTAGTGCCAACTTTGAGTTTCTTGCCATGAAAAAATAAATGTTAAGAAAATGTTTTATAACTATTTCACACCTTTATTAACATTGCAAAGACTGCTGTATTAGTGGTGGCAGTACATAGTATCAATACTTGAGTAAGGTGGGGTTGGTGTGGTAGCTAGAGTACTGGCATCCCATCCTGAAAGGCCTAAGGTTCAAATCCTGGCAGAGGCAGAGATATTTCAGTGGAATCCTGATCCCAACTCAGTTGCCTGTTGGAGGACATTTCAAGTACCATCTGATGAATGGGACGTTAAACCATCGTGTTGTAACCGTGTAATTTGTTGTAACTCGAGGTAACCGTGGCCCTGGGAAAGTATCCTTGATTATCCTGGGAAAGTCTCTTGTATTGCACGTAAGAAATATGAGTATCCAATTGATATTCAAGCATCATGATTGAAGAATGATCTATGGCTTTCCCAGTGTATGCTGTTAGTGAAGTCTGTTTGGGTAACTGGGTCAAATTCTGCATTTCTACCGGCCTTTTGATGTATGAGTCATCCATTCTCATCAGGGCAGAGAACCCTAACAGACTTAGCTAAATGCTAAATGATTCTAAAACAAGATTCCCAATGATTCGCATATCAGCCTGTCACTAATCAGAAGTTCTCTATGTTGGTTTAGTGTTCTGAAATATGTAGTTGTGAGGATATTCAGTAAAATGTTGGTGGATATTACATAGCCTTGTGTTAACTTTTAGGATAGGTTAACTAAGTACATACGTAGTTTTGTAATATTAACTGAATTCTTTATATTTATGCTTATTAATGCCATCCTTGTAAAACTATGGTGAGGTTTATTATGTCATGATTATTTTTTTGTACATTTGACTCATAAATTCCTGGAGACCGCTGCCAATTCTCAAAGATCAAACTGATTTTATGATATATTGCATTCAGCACCTTGAACAGCTATGGTGGAGTTGCATTGCATTCAGAGGTATTACTTTTCAAAACCATAAGCATTTTTATGTACTCCCTCAGTTGCGTGGGGTATTATTTGGTTGATCCATATAATGTCTTTTAATCTTTCATTAATTGTATTGTTTGCAGAGCTATATTTAGGTACTTACAAATAGTCACCTCGAGAAATGTTCAGAATTTCTTTATTTGTATATATATAAAAGACCTCTATCCCATCCTAAAAAACCACGCCTCCACCGCCAAAATTTTCTCTAAGCCTCCATTTTGGGTATAATAGATGATAGCCATTTTGGGTAAAAAAGATGGGAGACTATACCTTTCTCACCAATATTTTTAGAGAAAAAAGAGGGAGACTATATTTGGAGAAATTCACTATGTAAAATCAAGATACTGCTTCCATAAATCCAGGACATCATTTATAAACATAAGAAATATACTTATGGTGAGTGGTACCTTTCCCACTCCATTGTATTTAGACCTTGTTTCTTGGGATGGCATTTTAGAACCCAGAAAATGGTTCATGATCATTTCAATAGATATGCTGTAAAATGCTAAGCATCCAGTCATCAATGCAGATATGTAGTATTAAATTTACCTATTTTGTCACCCATTGTATTGCCTTTTTATTTTGGCGTTATAATTGATCAATAATTTTGAATCGATATAATGTTGTTTTTCCTTCTATTATTTCACTTAATAAACTTACTCTTTGAATAGAGGCCTGGTGTTGGAATGGTTTCCGAGGTGCGGTTAATGAGGGCATCTCTTGCTAGTCTTCATTGGACCTTTGCTCCGACTAGGCCTATTTTACCTCTTGGTGAGTGCCTATTGATTATTATGATGTGTATACATTTGCATATATTGCTCATTGATAAATTTATAATTTAAAAGTCATCTTTTAAAGTTAAGAACCTCTGAAGTTAGTCCTCATTTCTATCATAGCTTCTGTTCCTATCCATATGGCTTTTCTTAAGATCTGAAGCAACACTTCAAGCAAAACACTTAAATTATCTTGTGTTTGTAAATTAGAAGACAAGAGAGATGTGAGGATTATATATCTAGTTACACTTCACTTTCCATTGTGAGATTGTTACTGGTTGTTCTTTTATTTTACGTTACAAGTATGTACGTTATAATATACTAAGTGAGCAGTAAAAGTAAACCATTCATTCAGTAATAATGCCACCATAAATACAGTTAATTCAGATATAGCTCAGTTCCATTAATGTAGGGTTACCATATTTTAAAACCCCAAAATGCGGACACCCTCAACGGGATTGATCAACATGCTCATAGGACTGTAAAATGAAACATTATTCGTTCAATTATATACTTCAAATAACTATATTCCACGGCATACCCCTCCCCCAAGTCGCCATCCCCCAACCCCTGCCTCATGTCACAGAGCGATCTGGTAGCCAAGCTATGAACCATTTCCAACCCATGGTAGACCAGTAGTGTCATCTATCAACAGTGCCAGTTTTTGCACTGAGAAAATAGCACACCATGAGGTGCCATAAATGATGCCATCCCCTGGATTCAGCTAAATCGAAAGCCGTCTATTGCTGGCTATAGCCCTAAATCGAAATCGTCCTAATCGAAAGTAGCTTGCTTAAGTGGCGATTACACACAGGAGTTGACTCCTATCTGATCGATTTATATCGAGTCGACTCCACTTGGAACCACAACTAGGATGGTGGCTACTATTGAGTTCAGTGCGGCTACTCCTTCCAAATATCGAATTCCACCACTATAGATGGTGAACTCCTATAGGAGTAGGTATAATACACGTCCAAGTTTTACCTTCCAAGTGGACTCGTATAGGAGTCAACTCCTGTGTAATCGCCGCTTAACGGTGTAATTCAATGATCGATTTAAAAATATATGAGAATAGTTGGTGATACGAGATGAAAACAAAAATCAAAAGATATTACTTCCCAAAAATAAAAAAAAAGTAGACATTAGCAGAAATCGTAAAAATGTGCGCGGATGCTACGTTAAAAGTCGAAAATACGGACATGTCCTCATAAATGAGGAGGTATGGTAACCCTACATTAATGAAAAACAAAGATTTTGGTCATTTGTCTTCTTATTGAGTATTTGGTTTAGCTCTGTACTGTATTTATGTGGCCATTGTTATTTTAATGCAAGCATTGATACATTAATTGTATGAAATGATTCCATTGCTTGTTGCTTCAAAACATAATTTATGGCTTTGTGTTGTTTTTGTGGAAATGATTTATTTCAATTTCTTGGGAGCATATCTGTCAAAGCTTAATTCAAAATAATGGCTATCTATCTGCGTGGATTTCAAAGATGCTATTATTAAATTTTTAAGCCCTTGGTGAAGTGCATGAGTGCATCAACCATCTTATCATTATCTATGTAATAGGTACTTGCAAAAATATTCCATCTCTAATTTTAATATAAAGCTTATGTGACTCTAGAAATGTCTTATATTATTCTCATTGTATTTCAGAGTTAAATCTTGGAGCACAGGAGTCCATCAATTTACTTTTCAAGGCACATAGGTCAAATAATGAAGGTAATCAATATGTTTTATTCATTCAGCATTATTCTCATCCGTGGCTTTCTATGTTACCCTTAACAAATATTTGTTAGTGGAATACACCCTCTCAGAGCTTACATAAACATATCATGCAATGGAGAACTGACTTAAGGAGTTGATTGATTTGATTTTGATTTCTGGTCAAATGGTTTTTAACCTATATCTAAAAAATTGAGTTATTTTATGTTCTTAAAAGATCATATCATATTTTCATGATTATGATCTGTATGACATGAGGAATTGGGTTCTAATGTGCAAAAAAATAAATTTTTATGCAATTTGAATAAACTTTTTGCTAAAGTTTATGTAGTTTAAAAGGAACATTTTTCATCCACAAAAATATATTAAATCATTTAGATTTTTTGACGAGTTTTCTAATTGGTGCTGCTTTTTGTTTCTTAAAATCTTGGGAATCCAATTAGAGGGAAACTACAGTGTGTCCTCGTTTAACGTTGTTAACTCGTTCCCGGAAAAGTAGACGTTAAGCGAAACAACGTTAAACGATGCAGTATTTTCCATAAGAAACAATGTAAAAAATTGAAATCGGTTCCAAACTCACCAATGGTAAAGGTATCATAGGGTCCAGTCTGGGAGAAATTCTTGTGTGAGAATAGTAGAAAAGTAAGGGGTATTCGATGAATGGGAAAGGAAAGTGAAAAGAATGCGCATTTATTAAATTTAAGAAAAAAAGGCGTGAGATTCTTAGTTTTGGAGAAAATGAAGTTTGAAAATGACCCAATTCGCGTATTTTTGTGATATTTTGACGCCATATTGCGAGATTTTCTGAAGTCCCGGTAGAGGGATACGGACTAATTTTACGTCTGAAATATGACCTTACCAAACCCCCCCCCCCCCAATAACGTTGCGGGTCTGTGGAGTGAAACAGGGGTGCTAAGGTGGGACAGTACGCGGCGTCGAGAAGGCAATTTCTGAACGGAAAAATAGGTTATTTGGCGGATAGTTACGTTTTATTTTCACGAATACCCTTTTAAACCAACGGTGATTACACAACCCACCCCAATGGTGATTGGTTTGCGTAAAATTACGGCGAGAGGCGAGTTGGTGTTGAAAGTTCCGTATGGAGGCAGTGGAATGAAGTACCTCCAAAGATCATAGGGTAGCTCCAAGAGGTTACCCGTCCCTCCTGAGTGTGATAAATCCGTCGAAAAGCGGGAATAGTTTTAAGTTGAAGGCGTGAAAAGTCATGGGTGGTGGGTATAGAAAATTAAGACACTGCTCGACCGCTGCGACATCAGGGGTAACTAGGAGGAAAAGGTCAGTATTTCCAATATGGCGTCCAGAAGTAGATTCACATCACAGGTTTAAGTGGATAGTTGACGAAAGAAAAAGGATTTATGAAGCAAACGAAAGGTTAGTATATATGCGCATATGTAGCGTAGCAATATAAGTGAAATAGGTGGTATAAGGTTATCGGGAAGCAGGTGAAATTAATTTTCTCCTAGACTGGACGCTATGATACAAATACCACGGCGTATTTTATTTACGCGGGCAGTCGAACACATGATTTCACATAGTCAGAGATCATCATATCTTAGATGAAACTAACTGAAAAGGCATTTTTAAAACAATAAGCACCAGGTTTCCCTCCTATATTTATGATATTTAGTGCTGTTAGCACCGGCTTCCCTCTGAGTAAATAGAATTTTTTGTCCTTCACTGCGGGAGCGTGCGCCTGCGAATGCAGTGAAGGGCAAAAATTTCGCTCGCTGCGATCGCGAAGACGTAATATATCAATTAAAATAGTGAGTGAACTAGGGAAACTCGGTGCTGTGTACAAAGTTTTTGTTATTTCGTAACAATGTTTTAGGAACAGTATCACCCTCGACGATTTACTGCATCATGGAGGGTTTAGAAAACTTCCTCTTACACACTAATTCAACACGAAAAACACGTTTTCGATTCACCTCAAACAGCAGTAAATCAACTTTTTCTTCCACCAGTTCTACCTTATGGCGGCATGGGATTTTCAGGTATTTTCCTCGTAGATATCTGCCCCTGGATCTACCATTCGGGCATGGTATTATTAATACCATGCGATTCAAGATGGTCCACTAACGTTGGTTTGAGTTTTAAATCACCCGATACATTGCCCCCGAATAACAGCGTAGTAAATAATAAGCAAACATACAGTTATGAAACAAAATAACGCAATAATTATTCACTCAGGTGAACTTTTGTCACACGCTATGAGGAGTTAACGTCAAACTTTGCCGCCGAATGGAAATTACGCATCAAATGCGCCAAATTCCTATTCGTTATTCATTTTTTTTGGTTGCGCAAAATTTAAACAACGTTATCGCGAAGCACTGACGACGTTGAACGATTAAGGGTTTTAATTGTTGGACAACGTTATCGTGAAACAACGTTAAACGGGACAACGTTAAACGAGGACACACTGTATAATGTTAGTATTGTGTTCAGTAGTGAATTATGTATAGTTAAATTTCCACATTGTATGTTGAAATGAGGGATTTGGTTGTTACTGCTTTGAGGTTAGCAATGTAACTCCAAACATTGGAATATAATTTATAAGTGAATTCACACAACTGTGATTTGGTTTCATACTTTTGGAAACTTGCTTTAATGTCACCTCTACTATGTTTTTAATTCTGTCTAAAGAGGCTTATATATAATTTTAATGTGTTCTGTCCACGGATCAATACTTACAGTAAGTATATATTCGTTTCAGATTCAAGTGAAGAAGAAATCTTATTTTCCGATGTTGTTCTGGATAACTCTATGGTAAGTAGTTTCATGAAGTAATGTTTGTTTAAAATGTTCTTGGAATAATAGAAGTAGGTGCCTAGTACATATTAACTTGGATTATAAATGATATGGGTGATTTGACTTGGTTCTGTGATAGAATACGATAGATTATGGATATATTTCTCGATCTTAATATTTGTTCTACCATGAAACCCCTTTATATATGATTCTGGATATTTGGGGCTTATACTTCATATTGGTATATGGTAATATGTGATGAAAGAAGATTATTCTTATTCTTAAAATTTTGTTTTAATAGAGTCCAGAAATGAACTTGGATCCCCATGTTCAGCATTGGGCATTACCTGCTATGCCTTTTTCTTACCTGTCAAAAATTGGAGAAGAAAGCCGATCAGGGAAAAATACAAATGAAACAGGAGATGAAGACAAAGGAGGAGGAAAATCAGAGCCAGATGCCAATGCTTCCAGTGATGCTCCTATGCCTACTCGTTTGGATGCCACATTAATTCTCAGGTGGAGGGTAAGTTATGGAATTTACACTTTATGGCATGAGATAGATGAAATGCTTTGTATAATAAATGTGTCTCATTCGTAATTTTCCACACATTTACAGTAGATCGCTGATTATATGTGCTAATGTAGGGGGAAGCTCAATCGAATAACAGAAAGTGACGGATAATCCATTCATGTTCAATTTTGAGGTAGTTGTGGCCTTAGTTTCAGCTCCATGCTTTCCCAAAATGTTTCACGCATGTTACATTGAAGTACTCATTTTTTCCTTCCATTTCCTTTATCGGGCATTCGTTCATCATTCAATTGACTTCTCCGATATATTTCACCAACTAAAATTAGTATCGGTTGATTGGTGAATTTTATTCTTAGATGTGCAATGCATCCCATTTTTACGTACCTATTTATAGTATTTGCATTGCAGTTTGAGTGCATCCAAGATAATAGTGCAGTTGACAGAAATTCAGCCAATTTGTAAACAAGTCACATTTTGGGGAGGTAATCACGCGATCGAAGAATCCATGATGGTGGCCTCTGTTTAGATCATACGATCATGAAAAAATTGTTTACTATTAATTTATTTCTAAGCCAAATCAGTATATTTCAACTGCACTTTTATATTGGATTGACTTAAGTGTAATTCATGATCACAACACAATACGATCATCAGGAGGAATCAGAGGCTATGCCGGTCGTTAAAATTTGCCTTGCATTTTTTTAACTTCTCAGACTCGGGTCAAGGTAGCTGATGCACACTTGCACGACTACAGCTCGTCGGAGTCCAATTCCCCCATCCCAAGCTATAGCTTACCTAGAGATGTCTGTTCTAATGGGATTAGAAGTTGCTTCTCTGAGTGCCAAGTCCCATAATCCTTTATGCTTACTCAGCCCACTCTGAAAGTAAACTAGTTTAGGTAATTGACCCCAATTCCCAAACGCACGATGCCACCGATGCTATAACCTCCTCTTTGCTTGCAGTGATGTGCTGACAAATTAATTCTTTTATCCAAATGTTTTTACAGCTTCTGTTACCTCCTGTAATAAAATGGGTAATGAAAAATAATATTTTATGTACACGCAATTAAGGTTTCTCGCAGGACAAGGCCAGTAACTTAAAAACATTTTAGGGTACAAATAATCGACTTCACGCAAGCATTACAAAATGTTTAAAAAATCTATCACTTTCTTTTGCATTTTGATTTAAATATTTTCTTTTTTATGAGCGTCCTAATTGTTCTAACCCAAATAATGTCTGGTACAGAGGTGTCATCTTCCTGTTCCATGAACTGCTTCAACGTTTTTGCTGATTTCACTCTGATTTGGAGAGAAACTGAATTGATAGTTTTTTCCTCATTACTTTTGGAGTCATCTTTGCTCTTTGAACTAGTGTTCACAGTTCTGGTGGCAAAAACAATAGCATCGTCATCAAGAATCTATTGTTTCTACAATTCTTTGTCATGGCTGAGCCATGCAGAGTTATGTTAGCCAGTGAGTCTCCCTTGGATATCCTTTCTATTATTCTCAACTTCCCGGATATATCTAACAGTACTCTCTTCCTTTTTCCTGAAAAATTAGACGTTTTGAGTCAATTATTTTCCTGCAAACAGAAGAGGTAGTAGGTAGGGAGGGAGGGAGGAGAGGGAATTGAAAGGAAGAGTAGGGGAAGGGGTTGTTTAGGGATTGATCATCGGTTAACTGAGGGTTGGTTAATCGAATGTTGGATAATCGGCGCTCTACTGTATTTAACAAATTCGATGCATTTTGTGGTTTTCACATAATTCTCAGGTTGATACAAAACCGTTTATTAACAAGTTCTCATTCATGTATGTATAGTCAATTTGTGGAATGAAAAGGGTATTTAGAGGTAGGAGGTCTCTTCAAAAGATGGCAAAGAACATGATTTGGCTTTCCCCCACACTTCCCTCCTACTTCTTCCTAGTACAAGAGAGTGACCTTTCCCCCCACTGCCTTCAAATATTCTTGTTATTCCACAAATGGTCTATTTTATATATATATATATATATATATATATATTGTAATGGTTCACTGTCGGTCACCCGGATGAAACCGCAGAAACCACACATAAACGATAAACTACCCTCTTGACCAGCTGCCACCGAGGACGATTTACCAAAGATTTTTCTTGATAATATAAAATGTGGGGGATTCCCGTTTGCAGTTTATCTCGTGGTGAAGAGACTATGAGTTAGAATAGGGCGAGTGACGACTCGACGACAGGTGAGGGTGGGGAAACAGGTTTTGTAGGGACACCAAAGAATGCCAAGGACATCATTCATTCAACAATCAATTAAACTATATTCAAAACTCACGAACAATTTACATATCATTTACCCTGATGAGCGAGATGATAGGGTTAGTGATGAGCAAATAAAGGATGAATTGATCATGAAATTTACAATTTAACTGACAAAATATTAGAAACAAAATATCAGAACAGAAAACGATATTCGTGCCGTCAAGCGGACTTATCTCAATTATGCAATTAGGCACACTTTTGAACTTTGGGAGGTAATAAAGTCCGTCCCTATAACACAGGTGATTGATTGCTTCTTGTTAACGCTGATTACATAAATAATGATATTGGAGGCAAATCACTGAGGCGTCACTGCGGTACTCAAGCCGCCTAACAGTTGCGTATTGCTGCGGACTGGGACAAAGTACTCGGACAGGGGTGGTATCACACTAGGGTCAGGGCGATATAACGTTACGTGACCTGGATGACCACTGGATGACTCCGCTCCTTGGCGCCGAGGTTCGGGCGGGACACAGGCTCGTCTTATTTGGGTGCGGTTCCTTATTCACGGAAACGGCAATCTCTGCGGCCTGGCTGCCTCTATAACCTCCCTGGCGACCACTTCAGGATGCAGGAGATGATTGTCCGGCTTGTCTCGTAGTCCTCTCTGCGCCAACTGTTAGCGTTGTCCTCTCGAGTCTTATTTCGCACGACTGTCTTTCTTTGCACTTGTAATCGCAGCATAACAGCCGCACGAGCCGAAACATAGGAAGAAGAAGAAGAACCTCCCTGGGTTTCACCCGGCTTTATATGCCCCAGGTGGAAGAGGGGGGTATCGATGCACTCGTGAACTGGGGTTGGGGGAAAACACTTATTCAGCGAGCGTCAAATACACTCGCCTGGCTGACCAGCGAAACACACACACATTTACGCACACTCACTCACCCTTGCATTCTTCCCACATCGCGTTGGTTAAAGGGGGGGAAGGGAAAGGAGAGGGGGTGACGATTAAGATCAGGACGGGCCGAGACCGTCACAATATATATATATATATACTCAATCATTCGAAAACATGACGCTCAAAGGCGCGAATAAATTCATACATTCATAGGAAATGGAAATGGATAGGAACACATAAAAGGACGAACACAGGGTTTGGTGGGGAAGATGAAAATGAGTCAAATCCAGACAGAAAAAATTATATATATATATATATATATATATATATATATATTCATTGGAAGCTTTCACGAGCGTGAACACAAATATATAAAAACTTTGTCACAAGTGTGACTAAAATGAGAACACATAAAAAAGACACTCACACGGGTTGTAAATTTTTCGGTGGATCGCCGCCACCTTCTTCAGCGAAAGGTATAGGAAGAATCTTTTATATATATATATATATATATATATATATATATATATATATATATATATATACACGAAACGAAAATTTCGCCTATAGGCCACAATATAATAAAAACACTTGACAGGGGGTGGGGAAAGAAAAGTAAAAAGAGAGAGAGGACTTACTGGGACGTTTCGGGCATGTAGGCCCTTCTTCAGCTGTAGAAAATTCTTCTAGAGCAAAGATATATATATATATATATATATAATCTTTGGAAGTTTTCGCCAATTGGCCACAAATATATAAATTCAAACTTACAGGAGGTAGGAGAAATAGGAAAAGATAAAGAATTCGTTCTTACGGAACGTTTCGAACCAGTTGGTCCTTCGTCAGCTCTAGAAGCTTCTAGAGCTGACGAAGGACCAACTGGTTCGAAACGTTCCGTAAGAACGAATTCTTTATCTTTTCCTATTTCTCCTACCTCCTATATATATATATATAGTCTTCGAAATTGAGAGATCTAGTTTCGATCCAGAATATATTACACCATTTCAAATATAATATAGATTGCGTTATCACAAGGACTTCCAGATAACGAAAATGCGTCAAACATTTAAATTGTTTACGTTAATAAATACGTGTATAAATTAATTTGCTCATAAGAAACGAAAGGAACTCCGGGGATTGAGACCTAAGATTGGCTTTTGTTTTCCGTGGCTGCTTGCATCTATTGTGTGCAAGGGATCTTGGCACGTCTGAACTTCGCAGATCTCCGTCTTCCTTCTTGCTCACACATCACAACAAAAGAAACCCTAACACTCCCCTCGAAAATAATCCTTTTCGCAGGTCAAAATTTTCCTTCCGGGGGTGGTTCAAGTCGCGCAGCTACAGGCAGGAAGGGCCGCTTGGAGAGGTTAATGCTCTCTGAGGGGGGCGTGGTTCTGCCAGGTTGCCACATAGTCAAAAATTTGGGACTTAGAAATTTTCAGCGGTATGATTTTTTTTAACAGAACTGTACTTAGATTTAAAATGGAATGTATGTAATTATTTTCTCGTAAATTAAAGAAGAAGTAATTAATACAACTCCTTACTGACTACAGAATCTGTTAAGTGAATTTTTCTGTTTCTTGGCACATAAAGACTAAAATGTTAGTAATTTTCTCTATGCACTCAATTTCCTAACCAAGATTTAAATCCATGCTCTGTATAAATTGGCTTAATGCAGTCTTTAACCATGTTCAGTTTTCAGACCAAATAACCATGTACATATTTTCAATTAAATAGATGATAAATTGAACTTGTTAAAAATAGACTGCACTGATTACTGTACTTAGAATGTATCCGCAGTGCTCCAGTGAAGTGTCTTTACGTTTTCTAAGCAATTGACTTGTTCGAAACATACTAATATGATGGATACTTGTCTTATGTCAAAATACTAATGAGTAATCAAGCTTCATGTATCTGTGATTACAGTGCTTAAGTCATTTTACATCAAGATGTGCGTGACTTCTAAAGTTTAGCATACATATTTCAATACATAGGCCTATTATATGAATTTAAAAATGACTCAAATAGTATTTTTTACATTTTTCTTTCATGATAACCTCTCATTACAGGCTCTGGCCAAATGGAATACCATAGCCGATGGAACTGAGGCGATGGTGAAGGAGCACTGGGTGTATGGACAGCATCAAGTTTCAATTGATGCTTTGAGCTTAACTCCTGGGACAAATCAAACTGTCCTTGGTGGAAGTATGCCCTGGTCACAGTCAACTCTCCATACTCTTCCAAGTTTGGTTTCTCAACTCTCACCTTTGGAAATACTGCAACGTCTAGTCACCCACAGTATTTACCATCCTCCTCAGGTCACGCATGATTTTTCATGTAGTAGGTAAGCAAATGAAATGAATAACATCAAATAGATATTTATTTATATATTACCCTCAGCTTTTGCCAATTATGATTAAAACTGGCATCATATGGTTTGTTCTTTTCCCATGATATTCCTTGTGTACAGCTTGGCATTGTGGCAAGCATTGTCCATGTTGAATTCCATCCTCTGTGAACTGCATCTGAGATGGTACTCTCACTTCCTGCATTGTGGTGGGCATTTTATTATTGTGCTTACAAGTAAACATACAAAGGTGACTCTTCTTCATAGCTATGAGCTCCTACTCTTGAACTATTGTCCAAATTGTGGAACTATAAGCAGCCATATTCCTGGTATTTTTTTCTTGCTACATGAAAGCTTAAGATGTCGGTTGAAGCACTTAACATTAACTATTGTTAAAACATACATATGCCATGTACACTGTGTAATTCCTAAGTAATCTGGCAGGAATAGGAACTTCTGATAAGACCAAACTTTTATAGACAATATAGAAAAATCGCTACAAACAGCATCTTAGAAAAAAACAGCATCGTCTAAAGATGAAATGCACATTAGATCCCATGGTAGCACACTATGTGCAACAGTGGAAAAATGCTCCATGTGAAGCTGGCTTTTTAAGATGAATATATTGCTGGTGAAGGCCTGGCGAAGACTGCCACTAAGGCAGCAGCATCTTTAATTAGATAATAGTTTGAATTTTATGTAAATTAGCTTTTCTCATTTTTGCTCCTTATGTAAGAACCTTATCAATGGCATGTTCTTTAAGTGATTTAGATATATTATGATGCAATGTTTGTTTTTTTGTAATTTGTCATGCTTTTGTTTTCACAGACTCTGCTTAGTGCCTGTAAAGCTGCTTCTTCAGAATTGTTCTAGCTACCACTTGACAGTGGAGGTTCAAACTTCAAGTATTGGCGGGTATGCTGATTGTTTTTAATTTTCCTTGCATGTGCCACAAGAACTGTGGGCAAATTAATTTTCATTGCTAGCTCATCAAGATGTTTTCAGAGTCAAAATAGTAATTGTTAGGACCTGCATTTAAATAATATTGACTCCTTTCATATCAGATGTTAGTCGTCTTAATTATAAATGTCTGAAGATATTTTTTCTCATCGCGCATGGGGATTTTACATTAAAAATGTTTATTTTAGCTCACAATTAGATCATTGGATCTTGTCCCATAATCACTATTTTATTAACGAAGCTGCTAGGTGGACCCTAAACATGAATTCTGTTAAAATATTTTTTTTATCAACTCATCCATTTTCTGTAATTCGTGGCCTAAAAGACACTTTTTCCTCAAGAAAAGCATTATAAAATCACCCTGCATCTAATGGGCTGAGGGTAAAGCTATATTTTTGTGCATCCAATTTAGCATGACTGCCAGAGGTGCATATGGATACTCATCTCTCTATTTCCATGGCAGACTACATTGTAGCAGCGAGCTAAAGGTGTGCTTTACATCATTCATTTATTTCTGGGATTCTAAGAGGAGTAAATAATATAATTTCTACATATTATTAAAAGCCAAAAGTCATATTTTATTCCTTTAAAGTGTTAAGATTAATGGATGTTGGTAGTGATTTTTTTCTTCTAAAATTTAATCTGAAAAAATGCAATGGACCTGTGCATGCAAGAAGCTTACTTTAGGAAATACTATACACACAAAATTCAGTATAATTCATAAAAGTCATTGTTATATTGCCCTCCCCCCCCCCCCCCCCCCCCCCCCCCATCAATGGAAAAAAAGCTCAATTTTAATATCGTACATTCAAAGTTTGATAAATTAAAATCAAGTGTGCATAATCGGTGTTGATGTGTTGTAGGTAAAGTCCTTATTAAAGGTACGTTTTCCAAGGAACAACTGTGGCTATCATCACTGGTAAGAGTTTCCGAGGGGAGGGGCACAAATACTAATCGCCCTCCAAGAGCTTTCCCTGGTTACGCCCTTGGGTATATATATAATATGCCAAGAGGGTGGCCGATAAAAATATAGAAACAAAACAAAGGACACTTACAAATTAAAACTTCCGATATTTCGGTGGAGTAGCTCCACCTTTCTCTAGGTTAAGAGTAAAGGTGGAGCTACTCCACCGAAATATCGGAAGTTTTAATTTGTAAGTGTCCTTTGTTTTGTTTCTATATTTTTATTGGCCAATCTCTTGGCATATTATATATTTATCACCTGAGTGATTCTCCAAGAAATTTTATATATATATGTATATTCTAAAGCTGACAAAGGACCAACCGGTCCGAAACGTTCCCGTAAGAACGAATTCTTTATCTTTATCTCTTTCTCCTACCTCCTGTAAGTTTTAATTTATATATTTTTGGCCAATTGGCGAAAACTTCAAAAGAATATATATATGTATGGAAATGAATTTAAAAATGGAATTGATTTAGATTGCATTTTTAAGATGATGAAGTCTAACAAATTTAAATTTATAAAAATGCTAGCTGTTATATTCGCTAGTGGCAGTGTTCACAGAGGTTCCTAAGACCCATAAATCAGATGGCTGGCAGCTATAGGGTTAATGCCACAGTTCTGGAAACTTATTATTCCGTTTAATTTCCCAGTTTGTCACTTATGCTTACTCTGCACTAGGCAGAATGCTTTCTTAATTTAGCGATGCTTTCTTAATTTAGCATTGGGTATTATCGATAATTTCCTCAGGTTGCTGTCCATGGCAATTAGTTATGGTTACTTTCATTCCAGGTATCCTGGCAATAAGAATCAAATGTACAGTCCACATCCATCAGGCCAGTTTTTGTGGGTAGGTCGAGTGTCTGCGATTGTGAATTTACAGCCTCATGCCCCTTCTCAGGATCCTATTACCCTCACTGCCGCCTTCCCTGCACCAGGAACATACAATCTTGCCTCTCGATTATCAGTGTCCTGTAGACAATGTTTGGACAAGAAGGAAAAAAGTGTGACATCTGTGTCTTCTGACAAACCTCATACTGCTTTGGATAGTGAAAAAGTGCCCATGGAAGGATCAGTTGATTTGGGGACACTGGATATAAGGACTCACTTAGGTAAAGAAGCTGTTACTCAGGTGTGGAGAGTTGAATCTGCTGTTGTTGTAATTGGTGCTTAGTTCACTTTTGTTGGGAGAAAATAAGGTTTATTTAATGAACTGTCTTTAAGGTCAATAACAGGGGTTAATACTGCAGTAATATCATCCTGCTACACCCTAGAAGGTTGGTGACGTTGTGAGTGGCAATGAGTGGGTAACTTTATGTTATTTATGGTTTTCCCAGTGCTTGTCACAGCAGTCATCAGCTGTCTTATTTTTGTTCCATGTGAGATATGTATATTTAACCTTTCATAGTTTATATAAAATGCATGATTTTGTTTCAGGTCGTAAAAACTGATCAGACTGAAGATGCTTAATTTTACTTGTTGCAGAGCATATTTATGTTACCATGTGAGAGGCTTGATAATAAGTTTCAGCAAGGTATATTTATGAGGATACATTCATATCATTTTGTGCATATTAATTTTGCAAACCTATTTAATCCAATGATAAGCCTTTTACAGGGGATTTATGTAAGTAATTAATATTTTAAGCAAATACGGAGAGGTGTAAAAGTTTTCTACTTTGATCTGTGACTGAGGCTGTAATTTTTGCTATCACCTTTGTTATTCTCATACTTTATTTGGAAATGTAAAGTTGACTGGTAAGTAAGCTGGCACGAATGGTATAGTGAAATGAACATTGTGATACATTGTTGACTCAGCTAGGTGCTACTGAACACTGAAGCACCATTCAGCGTAAGCAAAGATAAATAATTATTGGAAGATAAATGGCTGTTGTACGTTGAAGTATATTTTTAAAGTTTATCATTTTGGGTTCATTCCAGTTTGCATCTTATAAATACCTACATACATAATTTTGTTAAACATGTAATTTAGTTTTTTATTGTTTTTTTTTCAAGAAGACAGTTGTAAATTGTCATAATGTACAAAAGGGTTCATAGCAAATAAATTTGTTTTGTTTTCAGTGATGAAAAATCCTTATTAACCCTTCAAGCCCGGAGGAGATTTAAATGAATCCCATCTCGTAGGTCGGATCAGATTTTACTGGAATCGCTGGTTTTCCCCTGATTTAAATGGAATGGTTTAAATAGAATCGCCACGACGTAGTCTCTCCATTGCTCAATGGCATGTGAAGTTCATGCCCAACGTAGTGACTACGTTGCTTGTCGTTGAAGGGTTAATGGGATAGTTACTACCCAAATTCAAGCAATTTCACTCTCACTGTCTTGTTTTACATCAATTGATGTACTCCAATTCCACAGTATATGACTGACATAACAAACGATACAGTGCTTGGCCAAATTTTCTTTCCCCTGGAATTGTAAATTGCTCTAGAAATGGTTATATTATATTCAAAAGAAATAAATAGCTCTGCACCCAGTTTCATGGCGTTAATGCTCTTAAAGTTTTGAGTTGAGGAAATTGATATGTATGTGCATGTTTTATATTTTATCAGGGATGAAGAGTAAATGGATCCTTATAATGGATAATAAGGTGGGCCCTGTATTTGCATTATTTCACTAATGTTTTTACTTTTGGATAGCTTCTTAATAAGTAATTTGTTGTGTCATTCCAGAACAAATGTGGATCTATGGAAGACATCTGATTGACATAAGGCAAGTTGGTTTGTGATTATGTTCATTTTGTAGATTACATTCATTCATTTTTGCACATTACATTCTTGTCATTCATTAACATGTATGCTTCATTGACTAACTTTTTTTTAAATATTCTGTTAATTTATGACTGTAATTGTTTCTACATTATTGTCCCTGCCTGCTATCATCAGCTCTCCTATCACTGTATTACAAGAGAGTCCTATTTATGTTGAATCATTTTTTCAGTTACTTTTTAAGCTGTTATGAGTTTATTTCATATGCCTTAAAAAAATCTAAATTCTTAAAACACGATTAGTCCTACTATCGTAAAATGTTTAAAACAAATCTCTCCTTTTTTACCATATTATTTGCTGATGATAAAATTTGATAAGTAACTGAAAAAAATTATCTTTCACTAACAAGGAATCCTCAAGTTATTTGGGAGTAGAATGTGTTTCATGAAAATAATTGCTATATGACTGGGAATCAAATGCATATTAACATACTCTGCATACAAAAGGAATTTCACTTGCATTTTCATCTCACTGACTGTGTATACACAAAGAATTCAAAAAATTGTAGTATTATTGCGACCATTTCTAATTCCTACTTTCCTGTAGGTAACTGCTTACTTAGTACATTTCCGAGTGACAACAAACCCGTTGGTATACCCTGATCCTGGGCCAAACATCCATCACAAAATACAGCAATAATGGGAATCAAGCTAATTTTTTTCGTCCTGCCTTTGAAGATTTTTAGAGAGCTGGAAAATATACTGGAATTCGAAGGAAAATAATGATGTTTTAATTCATGCCAAGGTGGGAGCATAGACTTTGACCATCAGCATGCAGTTTAACTCAGGGCTCAATATTATTTTTATGGGGGGATTTTACCGTGGACAATAGCGTAACTGTCGCATCTATAACAAAGCCACATATCCACAGATCAAGGTTACCTCTCGAGACTGCCTCGCAGAGTGGTTGCCTTACTGCGCAACAGATGGTGGCTGCCTCACGTGGGGGTGTGGCTGCCTTAACAGGGAGTTAACCGGAGTTGGGTTATTGGTGTGTGGTCATATGTGCTTCTCCTGATGCTCAAAAGTGAAATAAGTGTTTTTCATGAAAAATGGTCCTCCAAGCATGGCACCATGTGCGATTTGTCCTCAAATTTATTGATTAATGCTGTTTTTTTATAACTTCAATTTTTATTCTCTAGAAAAATCATGATAGTGCCAAGAAGTGAAGGTGTGTAAAATGCAAAACAGATCAGTTCAAAATGACCGATAATGCTATTTATTGGCTTCAATATTTGCTGTTGCTCACGGAAAAAAGGCAATAGGTGCTTTAGAAGTGCACTCTTCAAATAAAGCTAAATTTTAAAGGGTCATGTGAAGGTATTTATTAAATCGCCATCACCATCAATCGATACCTGGTGGCTGGATCGCTCTTTTGTTTATGAATTACACCACGAGATGGTATTGCTTCAATATGGTTTTCTATCTAATAATAGGCTAATGTATGTACTTCGTAGAAATAAGTCTGGGATCAAATATGTACCATGTTTTAATAATTTGGTGCTCTTTTGAGGAAAAGGAATATGGGACTAATCTTGATTTATGTTCAAATTAATCATGATAATTATTTTGTTAGAGGACTGGGAAAACTATATGTATAGATTCTTAAAAAATGTGTAACACTTAGAATTCAGTACTGTGGTAATCGATTGCATTTAAAGTAATTGTTATCTGCTTGTAATCGATTACTTTTTTGGAAAGTAATTTTAACATGCAATTGAATAATTTATCGATGAAGTAGTTGTAATCTGCCACCATTACATTTTTTGAGTAATTTGTCCAACACTGGTATTTTGTTTGCATCAGCATGTTTTCCACCTCACATGACAAATTATCTTAAATGCAGCATTGCTCATAATTTACATATGAGATGTAGACATTCGTTTGAGGCAAATCGTAAACTTTTCATATTATTTTTAGAATCTGTGACCTTTTTAAATTTAGTTTGGCCCTGCAGAAAATCACCCCCCTCATCCCCAGAGGTACCTTGGCTCTTTTTTGCCTAGAAAATTTCATTTTTGATATTTTAGTTGATTATTTTCACTACCAAAAATCAGCGCATTTAATGCTTAAGTGCTGATTCCTCCGCTTGAAACCAGCACATTGTTAATTGTCTTTTATTTTTTGCGATAAACCAGAAAGAGAATTAGGTTGATGTATAAGTTCGCATCGTTTCTTTTGGCCGTGATAATAGTTTTTATTTGAGATGAGTAGCATACAGAAATTAATATGTAATATATATTGTCTTCCATTATCTATGATACTCTCCCAACGCCGGGGTAGTTTCTTTATTCTACGTTTGAAGAAATCTGCTGTTTTGAAGTAGAAGTCTTCAAGCCAAATTTCTAAACCCGAAAAACGCTGCGAACTCATGCATTAAGCTAATGAAGTTTCCTCTTACTGACGTCTCAACTTGCTTTGCACCCTTGCCTCACGATCAAAGAAAGAAGGACGAATCTGCAGAGACAGACGGCCTCACGAAAATCCGCGCTAGGTGGGTGCGTGGCTTTTGAACATATTAATGCCTCCTCTTTTTATCCAGCATATCTTTCTTGGTCATCATAATTCCCACTTTTCGTAAATTACCGCGAAATAATACTTATTGCGGTAAATTATTTTATTTCCACCGAACAAAAAATATTTTGCCATCGTAATTGTGATTTTTGAGAATTTTTTTTGTGGTGAAATTTGGGTTTTAATTATCGTCGCGCTTGTGTTTGAGTTATCTTTTTAAAAGTAGTTTATCTGGGCGAAGAATTAGTGGGGAAATATTTACGTACGACTGGGACTGATAGCTACGATGCGCCAAAGTTTTTAATCCGACGATGTTGTATTGGTCGAGGGGAAGCAGACCTGTTAATTCAATTCACTCATAGGCTGTAGCGGGGAACAATTCCTTTCCACATGCCTTATGTTTGATTTCCTTAAAAGCCATGGTACCGACAAAAATCTCACGTCATAGGATGAATTTGAGATGTCCAAGATAACCACCGGGATTTGATTATGGCATAGATTAGAGATGAGAATTGATGGAACCCTGCGGTACGATATCACATGGAAATATTAAAGCCATAAGAATTCCTACTATGTATATGCTATACCTACTCCTTGATATAGCAATTAGATTGGCCATATTGAATGGATTTCTTGGGTAAATACGCTAAATGAATCGGAAATAGTGATGGAATTGTCGAGATACCGATATGATATATGCATAAAAATGCAAAATTGAAATATTTTCCGAAAAAGCACTGCAAACTTAAATGCGGGCAATAGTCATGTTAGTTGGGTCATTTTTCGCGAAAAAACAGACTTTCGTGCGTCAAGGCGTCATCTCCTCTCTTCATTAATTCCATGGATTCAGGGAATCTCTAGATACTTATCAGAACGCCCTGACCACGGTACCACACCATGCAAAAATTTGCCATGAGTTGAAATCGAGTCGAAGATTTCGATCGATATCGAGCAAGTTAACTACTTACAATGAAGGCGCACGTATTTTTAAAGTAATGTGGGAAACCCCTGGTATACAGCGATAATTAATATTTATCGGGTTGTGGTAATTATGGGAGGCGACCGGCAGCTTATGTAATTTTCGATGTTAAGGTCAGATGGGTAAGTATGTAAGATTATGGTTGGGGGGATGCAGGAAGAGCGGAGAGAACGTGTCATTAGCATAGTCTTCTCGGTTTTTACGTATTATCTGAGGGTCGGAGTTTTGTACTTAAGTGCTCTCCACATGGCATCCAAGTACGTGATTCCTCTAAAATAAAATTTCCGCAACTTCAACAAGTAAAAATAGCCATCTAAGGAATCTGGTCCACCGATTAATTAACCTTCATTCCCACGCCCGGTTGTATAATGTATAGTTAACATTAACCGCAAAATGACGAAGCCTTATCGTTTACTTGATGTTAATTGAGATTTCAGGGTTTTTATATTATATCGGACTGTCGGTTAGTTGATAAGAGATTATAAAACCGGGCCTTAGACTTCTGTGGAAACAAACAAATTAAATAGTAGTCCTTCGAGGGAGCGAACTACTTCAGCGGTAACGTTTTCCAATGGGGTGTATTTTAGTGGGGTTAGAGAGTAATTACTGTACTGTCGGGCGTGATAACTAATTGTAAGAAGACAGAGAAAATGGGCTTTGAATTTCCCTACCCTAGACGAAAATTATAACTTCAATTTTTCTATCAGATGAGACTGGGCTGGGATGTGAACTGCAAATGAAAAGGCCACTGCCCATCCGGGATTAGAGCTTTAACGCTTGCTACGTTTCGGTTATTATGGTGAAAACGAGTGAACACGATAACCGATAGCTCGAAGTATCGGTTATCACGAAATGTAGTTTTAGTCCGTACCGTATACTTTTCAACCTCATTTTAATCCGTTCGATGCGAAAATGTTGACGTGAGCAACGGTTGCCGCGTTGAAACTTTCATTTTGATCGAAACCGGAAATCTAAACGCGGACTTAGGGCTTTCCCGGCCAATGTCCAGACGTCCACGCCGCCCATGCTTCCTAATTCGCGTGGCAATTCATTACGTGGTTCGAGACCCGGTCCGGGTGAATTTTTTCCCATTACGGTTTCTTCGCATTCCACCTCTGTACATACTTTCTGCAGGAGTGAATACCTCCCTCGACAATTTTCACCATAAGATTTTACTTTTCGCGGGAGATAAATCTCAGATAAATTATTCGGATAGAACCAAGCGCCATTTTCAGCAGGGTTTTTGCGATCTACTGGCTTCTGAAGGACCGACCGACTGACCCTATGTCGAAATTCTCATTGTCACATTCGTTTGGGGTAGTCTCTCAAACTCTGCCTTCTATCCCTCACAAGTCCAATGGGTACCTATGGTCCATAAGTGGAGCTGCGACCCCCGGCTAATAGTACCATTTAGACAAATCCGTGCTTCAAACGCAAAGTAACAATAAGTATCATATTCGTCTAGCTCATATTTCGAGGTACATGAAATTTTTGCGATGGTCCCTTACATTACGTATTGTGTCCAGTGTAGCTTCTTAGAAATGCTGTTCATCAGAATGTTTTTTTTATATATTTTTCACTGCTCTGAAGTGGAATATTCGAGTTGTGTGTTGCGACATGTTAGGCTGAATATCCTACGCATTGTTCACCTATCCTTGCGATTGAACTTGCAGCTTGAATTATCCTCTCATTATGAATTTATTGGGTAAACATGCACGAATCAGTATTTTGCTGCAAGTGTAATTGTGACTTAGCAGTGTCTCCAGGCTTACAGCAAATTCTCTACCTCACCAGTGGTGAATGGGGAAGGCGATGCAATAGCTTTACCCAACTCTGGGAAGTTGACAAAGGATGGGGTTAATCAAAAACGCTTTTTTACGGTGGATTGAGTTGACCGCTGGTTGATTTGAGTAATGGGAATGGATGGAAATATCACTCGGAGGTATTTACTTGAGTTAAACACTCGTAATGGAAATGGATGGAAATATCACTCGGGCAGTGGTGTCTCTTTGTCAATTTTCGCTTCGCTCCATTCGCGCCTGCTCATTTTCCTAAAAAAATACAGTTGTAGCTTATATTCCAAGGATAGCGTTAAAATGTTTTCTCGTGTGAGTAGTTTTTTTTCAACAGAACCTTTTCTCAATCTCTTCGAGCGAAGTATATGAGCTTTTACCTTGAAAGCGTGGTGTACCCGTTCACCCTGGAGGGCAGCATGCTATTGAATATATAGCCTTTGTGATATTTACTCTTAGTCTTGAGTTTAAAAAAAATCACACGTGACCACTGCTTACTGCGCGACCAGTAATACCTTGTTGTGCGTAACAAAAAATCTTTCTTCTCTTCTGCATGTGAAATAACCTTGCCACACATAACGTTTTCGCAATGTTTTATTTCTTATTTTTAGGGAGTTCCCGTATGAGGGAAAGCTCCGGGTTGATTTGCATCAGGCCTCCGCACAAAACACTGTCATTAACTTCGAGGGGTCCGCAATTTGTGAAGGAATCGTTGCCGGTGGGAGCTCTAAGTCACTTCCGTGGTCGAATCTTGTTCTCAGCGGAGCATCTTATGTTCCAATGCGTTGACATATGCTTCCATCTAATCGTGAAGTCCTGACGTCCTACTTTCCCAAAATTGCGAATACAATATGCATAATTTGTGGGAGGGAACGGTTGGAAGCTAATTTTAGCTGTAGTATATCCGTTGTGTAATTCAGGTGGAGCTCCAGACATCCAGCTTTGGCGTCGATTTCGAGTACTGCCGTGATAAATTTATTGAAGGCAAGACACTTCCTGAAAAGGCTTGGTTTCAATTGCTTATTTTCCGCTCCAACGCCTGATGCCTGTTTTTCATCTTGTCATTTTCCAACCGTCAGAAGTATGGCTGAAAAATTTGGTGATAAAAAAACAAACTCAGTTTGAACTGTTGTACATTTTTTATTTTTAAACATTTTTACTGCATGAAATATTTTATTGGTTGTTAAAGCATGAACTCTATTTTGTTCCATATAATTTTTCGGAAAAACATCTACCTATTAGCTCTGACTAATCGCTTTTCATAGTCTTTAGTTAGAAAAGGAGAAAGATCAGAATAAAATCATCGGTCAAGTGTTTTTCAAACTTGTTATATTTTGGTGTTTAAAACTCAGTTTATATCATTACAGTCCTATTCAGCGGCTTCACACGCGGCGGAAGGTGCATATCCTTTGTGTTAGGTGCTCTTCGAAATGGGGTAGTTATGTATGTATTGCAGGACTTGTTGTTAATAATTTGTGTAGAGTTAGACACTAGGGGGGGGGGAGGAAAGCATGAACCGGTATTAAACCTTTGTTTCTTCAGCTCTCCCCTGGCGAGTTCCAATAGTATTTACGATTTCTAAAAGAACTTCCTATAGCTAACTTCGGAGATTGTGCGCGACTTGACCACGGATTTGTGGATGATGTGACACATTGATGAGATTACGATGGGAAGGGGAGAGCTGAGGGAGGAGTAAAATACATAAAATTCATGTTATGTTAAAAAAAAGTCAATTGTTATGGCGTCCGTGGAGACAACGCAGAAAAAGGGCAATGGGAATAATATGGGTAGTTGATATTTTTGTTTTGTGTGTCTGTAATTTTGTAATAATCTTTCTAAGTCAGAATGACTGTCGAGGTATTGAGAGAGCGTGCGGGATTCGACCTTAAACAGGAACAAGTGTTGCGTGCCTGGTGTGGAATCACGCCATGCCACACATCCTGAATGTGGCTTGCACAGTATTTCGCGGATGCAGGTGTTGGGTAGAATGGAGAAGCCCGCCACTGGCATTAGTTTGCTTGATTCTCGGTTATTAAGGAGACGACTGACAATTTAGGTAATATTCACTAGTAAGTATAGGTGGATAGAATGGTACCTAATGGAAGACTTGCTTGGATGGTCCCTAGAGAAAAAGCCACAGGTTTTGCCACAAAAAAATACCACAGCTGTTCTGTGACGGTCCCCACGAATTGTATGTGGTGAGAGCCACAGAATAGCTGTGGTACCACAGACATTTTCTGGTAGACACAAGATATGTGTGGCAACCACAGAAAGTCTGTAAACTATTGGTTACTTTTCTATGGCAAAATCGTGTAGGGGCGTCTGTGGCAGGGCCCTGTGGCTGTAGCAGGTCTGTGTCACCTCTATGGCGGGCCTACTATTGTCTGAGGCAGGTGGCTGCTCAAGTAACATTTTTCTTTGGCCCTACGTTGGTAGATGTTGGGGTGCAACGGTTAGCCATCAGTATGGATTGGCCACATTGCCCACGGTTCCCCAACAAACAATTCCCCAACGGTAGGCCAGCAAACAATTACCCAACGATGGGCCAACAAAAAATAATAACTTTTAAGTAAATACTATGAATGTTATATTACGCGATACCATGCTTTAATATTTGATTATCCTTTCTAGTACCTACCAAACGACATTGTGCAATGTACATACCTCGACTTTTCATCTACCCTACGGTTCTACGTACATTTTCTCGCATCCGAAATCAAAATACCCGCGGCAAGAAAGCGATATATATCTGGCCAACTCCGTGCGTTAAACTGACTTCGAGAACTAATTATTAAATGGCAATTCCGTGATTGAGGAAATACCATTACATCACGATAGCAGTTTTCAGGCATTAATTGTTTGAAATCTATATTGCCACATAGTACGAATATAAATGTAATAATACTGAGAATAAACAATATTTTTAGTAACTAATACTAACAAGTGGTAGTCTGGCAGTTTAAAAGCCTTATTTTATATCCCTGTAAAGTTAGTTACTATAGTTACAAGCAGTCCCCCTACATCCTTAAGTAATTCATCATTCATGTGATACCAAAAAAGAAGGAACCAATAAAAAAAACTAGTGTGGATCATTATTAAGTTGTAGCTTTAAAGTTTGGGTTACCTACCTAGTTCCATATGGTGGTAATGCCTAAAATGTATTCTAATTACGCGGGTTTGAGTCCCGCCTGGGTGGGTTTTCTTCCACTCAGAGCATGGCTGTTAATGTGTGAGGGGTAAATGGAAGAGAGAGCTACATCGCCCTAATTTCGCCCTGAACAAAGTTGACATTATTAATATTATTATGTAGGTATTTATCCTTTATCCTTTCCTCTTGAGACTTTTCCCTCTATTTTTCCGTCAATAGTATTCTTCACAAATCCATTGTGCCTCAGGGTGTGCCCTATCCATCTGGTTCTTACAGGCTATCGTATGCGGACAGTATGTGACAACTCAACAATATTGAATCGACGAAACCATGCAATAGCATTGTTACTTTCACATACGATAATTATCATGGATTTAGAGAATTGACCAACTAGCCAACTTTCCGTATGGTTCGCGAATATCTCAAAAAGCCCCACCTTACGCAAATGTTTTTACGCTCCACTTTCTCCCTGTTCAGTTTTACTTTCAGTTGGGTGATTGCCTATATCTTAATTAGCATCGTCTTAGCTTGAGATGTTCCACGCTTGATATCCGCTGTGCTTCTTACGAATAATGCCAAAAATGGGGAGCCAACCAATTAACTGGGAGGCAGCCATTTTTTAGCTATAAACTTCATCCAACTGACGTGTATAGCTGATTATTATTTTATGAGGCGACCGACAACGGGTAATCTGCGCCGTTGTGAATTGGTGGGTGGGTAGGCAAGGGAAGGGCTTCATTCGGAATGAAGAAAGGGTCGGAAAAAACTAGTATTGGAATTAGCCTAATGTTTACGAAAGGCGCGTGGGGTTCCACAGTGTAAGGTGCAATTCGATGGACGGACCACTGCGCTTGTGCTAACCAGCAGTCAAGTAGGAAGCAGGGTTCCGCTGAAAAATCTACACAACCTCCCCGGGATTCGAACCCGGACCATCTTGATGGGAAGTCATTACTCAAGTAACCACACCAACCCAATCCCGAAAAGTATTCTTTCCTCATTGATTCTTGGAACTGCGGAGTTCACCTCAAGGTAGTTCGAGCGAGATTTTTCTCCAGTCACAATAGAGACCATATTTGAATATTATCTTTAAAAAACCATGTTAGAACTTTGAACTGAATACAGCTGTATTGATGACGCACAAACTTTGTTTTGATGACCGAACTTCTCGGTAATTAACTAAATGAACCTAAGTATTCGAAGCTTTCACTCGGCCTACTTGTTTCACGCCATAACCTGAAAGCCCCTTCATCACCGAACGTTTTTTGTTTTGATTTTTGAAAGTATTTTTGACAATAATTGAGAAAGCATAAGCACTGCGTACCTAACTTTTTGTTACAAATTTCCGACACGATCTGTGTTTGAACTTCCGGATTTTTTAAAAAAATCTCTCTCTGGAGCTCACGTACCCTAACATATCCCACGGAAAACTGCTATTTCTTGTCAATCATCTCGAAAAGTTGTGCGATAAGTGTCTGATACTTTGGGAAAATAAGGAAAGATGACATTAAGTGTCGAAACCCGGGTCGTTTCAATACAATTCATTAAGTGGAGTTCACCTAGTTATTTTTCAAATCCTCCGTAGAAAATCGAGGTATTTTTTCCTCCACAATTTGGCCGAATTCATTGAGTTTCAAGCGTGGTGATATATCGCACAAACTCTTCCCCGCTTGCGATCGCCGAGCTCCCCAAACTTGAATTTCCTGGAGCCAACATGTATGAAGTGGAGGCGTCGTCCTTGCCCGCTTCGTGTGGCCAGGTGCTCATCCTCTCTCGCGTTTCGTTCCCACACCCCCCGCTATTTCCACGTGGTGACCTCCCGCCGGTCGCCATGAGTGGAACCACTGCGTGTTTGAAGAATGAAGACCTCTTCCGTGCTGGAGCGGAACGAACATACCATCAATCATGCCACTCCACGGGATGATCGCAGTAAATGCCGCGGAGAGGATTGCGTAAACATTGGTTCAGTTCCGCCGTGGTCAATGTCTTTGTCCGCGGCGAGCGGAGCGGATAGGGTTAATCTCCTCGCGCGATTGTTCATACTCCTTATTTTTCTTGACTGTTCGTTTGTCATATTTCTCACGAGAAGACTTTGTCGTGTACATGTATCGTGTACTGTTCATGAATGAATTTTTATATTAAGCGGCAATTTTATATGCTGAGTGTAGAATGCTGACTGGTTGGTTGGCTATTTGGGGAAGGGGAGGACCTACAACAGAGGTCATTTTTCCATTTTAGGGTGTCTAGGATGACAGGAGAAGAATTATTTGAAGGGTGGAGAGAAACCCAGCTTCGGCATTAGCATTCTCCTAAAGAAAGTCGCCAAAGGAGTACACCCAGAGTTCAACATCCCTTCTTACGGACGGAGTACTAAACTGGAAGTGAGAAGCTAAACTCTCCGCATCTCACCATATTAGGGATTGGGATTTCCCTGAAAAACCCCTGGCACAGCCGGGATTCGAACTGGGGCCCTGGACGGGATTCGGCCCCGAACTCTGGACGGAAAGTCAGCTCAAGTCACGACAAGAACCCAATCCTGAGTGTAAATTTTTTAGCCATCATCAGTTGGTTGTTAGGTTTTTCAACTGTCCCAATCTTAACTTCCCCATCTCTTGGTCATCTTTTCACCCTTCCGCCTATAACATGCTTGCCATCAAGTTTCTCTTTAACTCTTCGTACTTTCTACCTCTCATTATGTCTTCTGAATGCCTACCCTCTTCCTCGATTACTATGCGTTCTCTCCTCTGTCACCCTCTCCAGCATGAACTCTTCTCTCAATACGTCCTCCCAAACCACTTCTTCTGCCTTCTCCGAATACTCACCACCTCCAAAGCTTCCTTTCCTCCACCATCAAATCTAACACTTCATCGTTCGTTTTCCTCCCTATTCAGCGCACCCTCTCAATTCTTCTGCAAACCCACATCTCACATGTCTCCAGTCTACACTCATCCTCCTTCCGCCATGAGGCAAATTACCCGATCCATTCAACGCTACTCTCTATGTAAGAGATTTCACCAATATTTGATGTCTCCATTCAAAGCCCCCCTTATTACTTCCCTTTATCTTAAAAAATACTTCCTTGGCTGGAGTATTTCTAGATCAGCTGTTCGTACGACTGAAACTATTCCCCTCCAAAATGCTACCTTGATATGTAAACTGTTCCTCCTGCTCGGTTTTATACCCTTTTTCCTTTATATTCAGCCCCGCCTTCTTATAAAAAATCCTTCTCATTACCTTAGTCCTCTTATGATCTATCTTCATCCCATACCTTTCGCACTACGCCTATTTACGCATTCATTATTAAATGTAACCCCTTGGCTGACTGACATACCAAGGCGTGATCATCTGCGAATCTCACTGATTTTATGAGACCCCCTCCTTTCTTTATTCCCACCTCCACTACTTCATGCTTCCCTCACCATTTCTTCTGAATACACGTCAAAAAGCACTTGCGACAGTGGGCACCCCTGCCTTACTCCCCGTCCTATCTCCAAAGTGAGTAGAATGCTACTATTCCACTCACCTTGTCCTATCACGGCCCATTCCAATCCACCATCGGCTACCCTGACTTGTGTTGTTTGGTTCACATGAGTGTTCCCAATAAGACGTCTTTCTCTCCAATCTACTCCTAATTTCTTCAGTTCTTCTAATGGTTTCGTCCATTTCCCTCTATCAATTTTTTTGTAATGCGTTATAATTTGTGTTGTCGCGTGTCAAGTAAATTATGAATGCATATAAAAGAGAAGGTCGAGATGTTGAATCATAACGTTTTCAGTTGGTATTCGCTGCCGTAGTCGGGTAAAAAACAATGCATGTAATGTAATTTAGATTTCTTAATTAAACGAAGGTCGATGTATTAAATTATAGCGTTTTCAGCTGATATTCGAAGCCTCATGAGTGATTGGAAAACGAGACAAGTAAGTCACTTGTCCATATGTCTTCATTAAGTCGCCTATTTTTTGCTCACCTCCATGGGATAATCGCCTCTATTCTTTGAGAAACGGCTTAGTACATTCCTTCCCCATGGAGGCAGTTGGCACGAACCCACCAATTAGTGAATTCATGAATTCTACACGTGTGACCACAAACGGCTCTTTTACGTTAAAACTAATGATGCTGAACGATTACCCGTTTCATGATAAACTACCATTTATTTCTCTACGCAAGTATGCCAAGAACATTCAGAGCAATATTTAGTGCGACTCATACTCATTGTATAAGAAGCTGATACGCAATAGTTTCATGTGAGTGCGATTCTATGCGGTCACCGCACACTTGAATGGCTAGCGATACTCCGGTCTCTCATTATTTTGCGAACAATTCTCTGACTTTTCGTCCCAAGAGGCCTTGGACCCAGTCAAGGCGTAATCAAACCATGGAATCTATCTGCATATATGAAATACCCTGCAAGCCACCTCAAGGGTGTTCGGCAGGGGGTGATTGGTCGTCAACGTATACATACACTATACCCTATTAAAGTAAATGTTACTACGACTATTTATGGATTAGCATAAATCGTTAGTACTTGTCAGGAGGCGAAGCCTCACAAGCACGCACTACACTAGGTAAGCTACCAATGATATTGAAACTACATAAATGGCAGAGATACCAGATTTATACTGAAAATATGAACGGTGTGCTGTACACGGAAAATATGAACTGGGTAGAAGATAGGATTCAAGTATTAGGGAGTAAATCAACTAACTAGCTACACTATCTATCGATAAAAGTTGTAAGAAATGTCTCATTGGCAGCTGTTATGGTCTCTTATCGTTCGCGAGAAAAATATTTTAAATCTGTCTGTTCTGCAGTATAGTTCCCTAGTTTCATACTTACCTGCACTTAGGGATGTGACCTCATAGATTGGCGATGCATCGCTGTCGTGATATCTGATTCGCCACGTCGGATTCAATGCATAATCACCTCGAGTGAGATGTACGCACAAATATTTGGAATGGAATAAAATAACTTAAAAACGCACTAGGTGTACAAGCCGCAAATATCTCCGGTCGGAAATGAAGTGTTAACTAATACTTAAAGTATACTTTGATTTCTACAAATCCGTTACTCATTTGCATTGATTCATCATTGAAAATTATGTTCATTTTATTTCGAATTGCTTGTTATCACAATAGATTGCGTAGAGGTTGGAGACATTTCAGATAAAACTAATTGCATGGTCACAGGCAGGCGCAGATAAAGCCTTTGTACCCACAGGTGTTACATTTATGCACTTAGGACCCTCGGAGTGAGTGACAGTAGGCGAATGTTCTGTGTAAACGTTTTGCCCAAAAGTTTTGTGCCAAGTGCTTTCGTATTTGGGATTTTTTTAAATTAAGGTTGGGAGTCTCGGGTTCAGTTTGTATTGGGGAAGGGATCAGGTTAAGGTGGCTGGAGTGGTAATCGTGGGCCATTGAGTGCACATTCTAAAACTTTTTGAAGTGAGTCGAAAAAGGTTCTTGCACCACCTTTCACTTAAGTGTATCCGTCTGTGCGTTAGAACGCACCATATAGTCAGTAATGGAAATAATACAAGAGATTGTTTTCCTTCATTGAAGCATTTTATGACTAGAGTTTACGGTGCTGCATTCGAAGTTTAGACGAATTTACGTTGAAGTATGTTGTTTTCGAATATTGGACTAAGCGTGACACCTTAATATTTGTTAGCAACCGTTATCAGTATAAGAAATGTAGTATTTCGCGTTTAGAAGAAAATCTGTGCATATGTAACTGAATAAATTCGACAGTGTCGGGCGATATATGGTGGAACAGCATTTTAGTACTTAAATAAAACTACAGTAATTGCACTGTCCACTTAAATTTTAATGTAAATATTACACAACACGTGTTTCGACGTTCCTTAGCGTTGATGCGCCAGCGGCGGCGGCGATGGGCCAGATTTGAGTCGCTGTAAAAGTACGGATTTTTGAAAAATTGGAATTCCGATTCCTGCTTGTTTGTTTTCTGGAGTGCGCTTAATGTGCGTAATACTTCGTTCGTTGGATTAGACGTAAAGCTGTGGACCCCAAGGCACCTTAGATAAAAAGAGGCTAACACCGTTGCTGGATTTGTGTTCATCCTTTCTCTTATCCCCAGACATTCATAACCGGCCTGCCCCCCTATCCTACTTGTCGGGAATGAATTCATTTGTCGGTCCTTTCTCTGAATAACAACCAATAACAAATGTTATTCACTTCTCGGAGCCACTACGATCGTAATTACGGCGCTTATCTAATAAAGTTTTCCATTAGAGAAAATGTCGCGCACATAGAAAAGGTAACCCTGAGATAAGTGCTTTGTTTTTTCGTGATAATGTATTTTTATTTGGCCTGATTTATCACAAGCATCACTATGAAACATTTTATAAGAGCTATTATAGCAATGCTTTAAGCGTCATATCCCAAATTGGCTGAAATTATTCGGTGAAGAAGACAAAATAGATATTCGCTAACTTTTAGACACGCTGCTATTCCCTTGTTTTTGCCGAAATGTTGTCATATGATTGCTACTTTTTCGTCTCGTATTTTCCTTAAATATTGGAGTGCCTTAATAAGCTGTAGGAATATTCTTTGGTAATGTGACTAGCGTATTCGGGATTAGCAGGAATTCCACCTAGGCCCGATGAATATGGAGTGAGTACTAATAAGTGCCGTATAAAATTGGAGAGATTGGGCGGATTATTATATGCTGTGGACCTAGTTTCCAGTCAGTGAACGTCCAGGAAAGGAGAGTAATTTATTGGCACGGCCACGCCAATGGAAAGTACAAGCGTGGAATCATCGGAGAGATACATACGGGTGAGAAAAATTCGATCCGGTTTACTGCACTACATTCATTGTTTATCTCGAATTAATCATGATTAAACCTCGCGACTCTTTAGTTAACCTTTGGAGGTTATCTAATCGCATTTCAAACACCAGCCACGTCTCATGATTTATGAATGATTCTAAATTGTCGAGCCTCTGCAGTGACGACTTATGACGTATTCGTGCATATAACCCATATTTGTACATAGTAAAACATATAGTAACTAGTCGCAGTTGTGTGATCTCTACCTCGATACTGCTGGGGCTTGCGTATTGGTATAGCGAAACTTGGTGGCACTCACCAGTGGAGGATTAGAGGACACTGACCGTAAACCAAGCGTTGATGAGCGGGAAAAATTATCGAAGGACTCCCACAGGGTACTCTGGAAAAAGGCTCACCTGCTTCATCCCACATCTCATGCATGCTTTCCTCTCCTTTGCATCATGCTCTTCACTAGAGATTTCCACCAAGTTTCGCTACACCTATACCATCCTTCCTAAATAAGCTCCTCAACTGCCGCCATTGTACATTGTAGTTGTTAACCGAAAAATGATGGTCGAAGGGACGCGACGAAAAATGTGGTCAAATGTTCACTCAAGTGTTCCATCTCCTGCGGAAATTCATTCGGGTTCCTGAGCATCTTCCCCATTCTGGGAAGGTCCGGAGAGGAGCACCCCCTTTATGATATTCTGTGTACGTCGTTCAACGGCGTCAACGCCGAAAGAGCTCGTCGGTAAGATCAATCGCCGGCGCATTCGCTCGTTCGTTGGAATGCAGATGGTCGCATCCGCCTAATCTCTCACGATTCCGGTGAAAATCTACGACCGGCATCACCTCTCCAGCCGATTAGGAAACAAGGTTGTCGCCCTTGGAGAAACCAGCGCGCCCTGTGGTGGCGGGGGAGCTCGGGTTGTTGGCATCACAACTTAACGCTTCGTTAAGGCTGCAGCTAGGTGCGTGTGTGCAAGGTGGTTCCTTCCAGAATGAAAGTCGCTCGCTATGAAAATTTGGGGTACATGCCAAGTTTATCCGCATGTATGATCCACTATCGATCGTAAAACAGGGATACTTCTTCGACTGTGGGCAATAGGTATAGCTATTTTTTAAATACTTTGATTAGTGAAGTATGCATAGGGTAGTCTGCCAGCTGAATGGTTGAATATTGGATTGGTAGGTCTCTATAACTTCCTTTTTTCAAGGCCATCTTCCACTACCTCACACAAAACTCTTACTGCTCGCCTTATAATTTATCTTAATTTCCTCATACCCCCTGGCTCTCCTGTATCTGATGTCACTGCTTCTGAAGTCAATCTTTTCAAAATATTCCATTGATACGTGAACTGTCGTATCGACTTTCATATATGACTTACCATCTTCATATTCTGCGCGTCTACTCCCTAATTGTATAAAATTACACCACCTTCGTCTTTTTATGAATTATCTTTATCCCGTACTTTTCTCACTGTGCCTCAAATGTACTAATAATTGATTTGGAAGCGGAACGTTTTGGCACCTGGACATTGAGCGCCCAAATATTAGGAATTCCAAGTTTCCGCAACCTGTGGGAAAGGGAGAATCTTCATTCATTGTTTTTCCATCAATGGCACAAAATTCCGAGGTGCACAAATATTTTGTCGAGCCCTCCGCAGTGATTTCTCGTTTGACATTTTGATTACCTCAATTCCCGGGGAAACCGCCTCTATCTGCTTCCCACCACATGTTGTCTTCGATAAATATAACTGAATCTCAATATTTTCATGCCGTGAGTGTTCCGGCTTCGATTTAGGTGAATTATTTCCTCAATGGAATTCCATTGGATGTATTAGCTGAGCTCTGATCAGGTGAGTGGCGAATGAAATTGCTCGCCAGTGAATAGAGTGAAGGCGTCGTGTGCCGGTGACATTTTCGTCGGCGGCGTGCGACCCTTTCTCACCCCAGTGGCTCATGCGTCAGCTTATGGTCAAGTCTGCGTCCGCTTGGGGCTATGCGAAATGTTTATTTTTATTTATTTCCACGAAAATGACATTTTCACGAAAAAGGCTCTGCTGACCTTTTACATAGTGTGTTTCAACAGGTAGCAATAAACATACAAATACTCCCGTGTCCTGACTGATGGAAAGTTCACTCAGGCGGGCCTCGCACCAGCGGCCCTCGGACTAGCAGGCAAGAACTTTACTCCGTCGCCACCGGGGCCGACTAATCGGTCGGTATCGTGGTGCAACGATTGAAATATGCGATGTATCGGAGATTTCGCTTACCGATTCTGATCAGCCGGGTTATTGGATTTACCGCACTGCGATGAAGCGCAACTTTCGATGTAATTCGGTCCAATATATTTAAAAGTGACATGTACATTGTCATTTGCGACGTCAAAAACATTTTACGGAACCCGACATAATATGGTTGAGTGCCGGATTAACACACTTGGTTGCCTGTAGGCAGTTCAAGCAACTTAATAATACCACGTTAATAAACAAGTCGCAAGAGGAGAAAGGGAAAAAAATTCTCGGGGCGCCCAAAGCCTCGAGGTCTATAGGCAACTCCCTACTTTGCCTTGTTGGTAATCCGGCAATTTGGTTGATTCTATCATGGGAATAAAATTAGGGAAAATAGACTACAGAACGGACAGTTTAAAATTTCATTTTTTCCCGCGAAAGATGAGAGATCACAATAGAATAAAAACAATGAGACTTCATAGTTAGGTTTGTCTTTAGGGAGAGTTGCTTGATTTTATATCTAATTCTTGTTTCTTAATCTGCTACGTAGTACTGACAGTACGTCCCGCATGCTTCCAATTTAAATCTTGTATCTCTATCCATTTATGTTGTTGCAAAATAATCTAATAATTCATAGTCTCTACAAAATTGGTAGCATACCTTTAGTGTAGTGCATGCTGGTGAAATTTCACGCCTTGACAGGTATTTGCTGGTTTTTGCTAATGCGTCGTTAGTCTAGTTTCCTTAAATTAAGTAGGATATAGTATAGGTACTTCATGTTGGTGAAAACGCCCTCTGCCACACACCCTTGAGCATGCATGAATTTCATTTTTTTTAAATGCGAAACGCGATGTAATTCAATACATCTGATTAACCGATGCTTAATTAACGTCTCATTGCGATATTGAAATTTGAACACTGCACAGCCCTATGTCTACCTACTGATAGGCTATTAATGCGATTTCACGGATTCAGAATTGGAATAATAGACATAGGTTATAAAATTTATTTTGAGAAATTGATGGAAGAGTGATGAATGATGATTTGGGTTGAAGATATGAGATAAAGACAATACCATCATCATTTTCAGAAATCATCAATCCGAAAATTGGTTTGCTGCAGCTCTCCAATCAACTTTCCTCTTTGCCTACCGCTTCATTCCTACAAAACTTGGACGTCCTTCATGATTTTTTCAATTTTTATTTATTTACCAATGAAAACAACTCTCATTGGCCTCTATATCGGGGTATTAACATCAACAATGGACGAGCACACACAACCTTTCCCTGGGAAGTGAAAAATCCTCCCCAGGCGGGATTCGAACCCGCGACCTTGGGGTTAGCAGGCGCCGCCACCGAGGCCGCCTGATGTATTCCATTCTCCCATGTCTTCCCATTCATTTCTTTTTCCAAAATTGCTTTTAATAGGCTGTTGTGTCGTAAAATGTGTACAATAAGTTTGTCTCTTCTTCTTCTCAGAGTTTTCTTTGTGCTTTTTTTCTCTCCAACTCGACGTAGGATTTCTTATTTGGTGATTCTTCCGGCCCATTTAATCTTGATCATTCTTCGATATCACCACATCTTCATTGATTTCAATCTCTTTTACACGGTGCAAATATCTGGAGTTTTAGGTCAAACCTAAAACTAAAAGGTTTGACCTAAAACTCTTGATATTTGCACCGTATAATATAAGAGGTCAGGAACTTATCATTTGAATCTCTTTTACTCTGGAGCTACTCTTTACTCTGCTATCTTCCAGGTTTCAGTATAGCTTCGTTCAGGCCATATAAAAGCATACTCCAAATATATGTTTTAACAAAGTATTTCCTTACATTTAGGCTTACCGATCATAATACATTGTAACATGGTTATTAGCCTAGGCGTGTGCAGGATTTTTCTATTGGGGGTGCCGTCGATAAAAATACCGCCTTTTGCCAATGCACAAGACCGTAACCATAAGTCTTAGCCCCAAGTGCTCGGAGGAAAGTCAATTCCATAAAGCAACTCCCACAACAAAATTAGAAGGCCCCAATATTTGTGTAAAATAAAAAATCTATATATTACATTTCTGCTTTAATTTTCGATGCTAGGATAAGATATTTCTTATAATATACTTTAAAAACTGTAATTAAATAAAGCTTTGATAATACTCTCATAAAATATCTTAACCAGTCACTTATTTACTTCTTATCAAATAAAAGCAGAGTTAATATTGGGAAGAGAATTCGATAAAAATGCGAAAAAGTTTTTGTAATCAGCTTTAACAGAATAATGTTTTTAATATACTAATACTTTACTACTTCTCGTTTTTTTGCGCCCACAATCGGGTTCCGTATCCTATTTCAAAGAAGTACATGCAATGATAGTTTGAGTAGCCTTATTACAGACAAAAAAATTAAATCAGTTCTTTTAAATTTTTTAGATTGATTGGTTTTCTAGTTCATTTCAGCAGGTTTTGCTTTCCCCCAAGTTTTCTGTTTCATCCAAATTTTGGCGCCCCTCCAAAAATTTTTGGTGGTGCCGCGGCACCCATGGCACCCACTGTACGCACGCCTATGGTTATTAGTCGCTCCAGTTTCAATGGTTGCTGTGTATACTATATCATAAACAGAGTAGGCGATGAGGAGGACATGTTCATCAGTTGGCTGAAACCGATTCTGTAAACAACTCAATAGCGAATATACACCGCGTAAGGTTTCAGAAATCGCCTACTCGCGACGATTCCGAGCCGACAAAAAGATTGGCGGAGACCTAGTGGCGCATGGGCTCTTAAAAAATACGCGAATCAACTCGCGCTATTTTTTTACATGGTTCCATGATTCTAAATCTGACATGAAAATCAATCAGTGCGATTCGAAATATTTGAATACGAGCTTTGTCCAAAAAGAAACCGAACTTTCAAAATAGCCCACCGGTGAATCAAATCTCGCTTTTCTACATCCATGTTACACGTAGAGAGATCATTCAGAAGTTTTATTCCGTTTATTGAGCCATTCTACCTTGTTTAGTTTTCCGTCGGCAAGCGTTTAAGTGAACTAACATTTTATTGTTCTGGCGTTTTCGTTTGTGGAAGAAAATTAAGATTTTCGACGAGCCACGCTTGTGCATCAAAATTTGTTTAACCCTGGGCAAGGCGTTTAAAGAAACTCGGAAAATGTTGCAAGAAGGTTACAAGGAAGAATTTAAGAGCCGCACATCATGTTACCCATGAGAGGTATCAGCAATTTAAAGCAGGCAAATAACCACCTGGGTGACCATAAACAACGAGCGATGACGTTCATGTTGAGGATGTGTGTGTTGTGGTACGAATAAATTGACATGTGACAGTCCGTGTAAATTGTAAAAGATACAGGAATTAGCAAAAGTTCGTGTCATACGATTTTGACTGAAAAAAACTGAACATGCATCGGGTGGGTGTAAAATTAATTCCACGGTTGTTCATGAATGATTCACTATGATACCGCTCCCTCGCATTCGGCGCTCCTAATAGGGGAGTTTTTTGCGAAGCATAACAGAACAGTTGTAACCCAATCTCCCTTATTGCCTGATTTGGCGCAAGCAGAACGTTTTGTTTGCTTCCGAAATAGAAATCCACCCTGTTAGGATGCAGTTTCCGGTCCATAGGAGAGATACAGGAATTCGCTGCGGGAATTGAAACCTACGGTATCATCTGCGTTCCATAACGCATTCCAGCTGTGGAAGAAACGTTGGGAGCGATTTAACGGCGTAGGGAATTGCTGTGAAGGTGATACAGCTGATTAAGTTGGTTTGACCGAGATAGTTCCCTAGTCATAATGGAGATCATATTCAAATTAATTTTTTTATTTCAGTGTCTGTAAAAAGTATTAAATAAATATTGTAGTATTAATGGTGCAAAGACAGTTATATATTGCCAAAATTCTCAGTAATTAAATAAATAAAGCTACATAAGTCTCTAACTTGACAAATTTTTTCCCGCCGTACGGCTGAAAATCCTTCAAAACAGCAGGTTTTTTTTGCGATTCTGTAAAAATTACTTTGATAAGTAATATATTAATTTTTATAAATAGTTTATAAAACAAGCAAACTATACACCGTTTGTTTTTTGTCGAAATCTAGGTGCTAGAAGTTCCTAATTTTTTAAATATTCACCCTCTGGAGCGCACAGCCGTAATCTATCCCATGTAAAACAGCTTTTATTCTTAACAAATTGCTCGACAAGTAGTTCGTCAAGGGGATGATACTTTGATATAGTTGGAAATTTGAGAGTTTTTTCTTTAAAATGAGGTCAAATTCATCACATTCTAGGTGAGGTGATTTTTCGCTCAAACTACCTTTCATTTCCATTCAAGTATTCTACCAGCTGATTGGTAGGTTCTTGGACAGTCCCCATTCTGCATTCCCAACCTCATAGACATTGTCTCGCTTTCCCTCCTAAAGATGGCGCGCTATTAGATCCGTCTTCAATTCTTCATATCTTCTACCTCCTATTAATTCGTCCAGAATTCCTATCCTCTTCCTTCCTCTTCCACGCTTCCCCAGTGTTCTCCCCTCTATCACTCTCTTCAATATGCCCTCTTCTCTCATAACCTCCTCCATCCATCTCTTCAGCCTTCTCCGAACCTCTGCCACAAGATTCCTCTCCTCTCCGACCATATCCAATACCTCCTCGTTCGTCTTTCTCGCCATCCAGTTAACCTTCTCCATCCTTCTCAAAACCCACATCTCAAACTATTCAAGTCTACGTACATCCTCCCTTCGCAATGACCAAGTTTCCGACCCATATAGCGCCACGCTCCATATTAAAGATTTCACCAGCCTCTTCTTTACGTCTCTTCTCAGACCCCCCCCTCATCAATTCCCTTCTCTTCGAAAATGCTTCTTTAGCTAGCGCAATGCTGCATCTGATGTCCTTACCACTAAACCCATTCTCCTCCAAAATACTACCCAGATACGTAAACTGCTCGGCCTGCTCTATCTTCTGCCCTCCGCTGCCGGGCACGACGCCCGGTCCTCTGGGCCGAGTCCCGTAGTTGCCAGGATTAATTATCATTTGAGAACTGTCCATAATTTCAAGGTTTATGTTTTAATAGAGATAGTATTCCGTGGCTTTACTCAATAGTGTTTTTTACGTGACACCATCACCTCAGCCTCAGCTGCCCCACTGGGGTCAGACGCCTTTTGCAGCCGCCTCACTGAGATACAGACGCTGCGGGGACTACCATTCGTCTGTCTCCTAACCTTCGACCAATCTGGCATGGGTGACCCTACCAGGAGCATTGCTCCCGCCAGTGCAGCTCTAGGAGTCATCGGGGCACGCAAACCCTTCCACCACGAAAAGGTTGAAGTCCAAGAGAAGGGCAAACTACCTTAAGCTGCGCAAAAAGTTAAAAAAATTAGTATTTGGGGAAAGTTCGGTTTCTTTTTTAATAAACCTCGCATTTCAGATTAAAACTGTCTTGATTCTTATTCGAATGTCTCGCGAATTATACAATTTGTTGATTGAATATTTGGAGATGGCATTCATGGAGGGTTGTAAATCTACTTGGCTTTATGCTAAGACTGCGATATCATTTTCGTAGCGGAGTTTGTTGAATTTTTTCCATTAACTTCAATACCTTCCTTTGATTCATTTTTCCTCTCCTATTCTTCCAAGTTTACCTTGAAGAGCGATCAATTCTTCGGAGTAATGATACTAAATTGAAGTTCTGGATTGGAGAGGAAATTCTAAGTGTATTCTCCATTTCTTTGAGACGAAGTATTGAAATTATTTCCACGTTTACTTACCGACTTCATCATTGATCAATCAACGGTCATCGATAATGTGGACCATTTGGAAACTGAAATTCCCCGTAACGGTTTGAGTTACATAGGATTTTTCTCAGAAATGAAAACATCTGGAAATGTCGTGGCAGGTGTTCAAACTATTGACTCAAGTCGACCTAGCCACGAAAATGTTTCCACGAGTCTTCATCAACCCAAACAGCTTACGAAAGCTGCGGATAAGGTAACATGGGTTGTATAATTAAAACCAACGCTCTGGATAAATTTTTCGCTTGTTAAGTTAGAAGTTAATGGTTGTCACAAGCAATACCATCATAAAGTGTGATATCTGCTGATTAGTGCTTTTTTTGACTACCAAACTTAGCTTTCCTTTCGGGGGGATATTTTCTCTTCCCTGCAAATTACTTGACCTACAATGAATATTACTAGGGGATATTTCATCTTATTAATAGTAATTCTTCGCATTGAAATTTTTCCCATTGGCCTTCAATATCACGGAAGCACATGTTTACTGAAACGGAGATTATTATTCTAAGGAACCTCATGGCCGTAAACTTGTCTTCATTACCGCGGAAAAAAGAAACAGCGTATCGCATGTTCAAAGGTTCCGTTGTCCAAACAGTCTTGGTATATCCCCTCGGCATTGAAAGCAGCCAAGGATCGTCCTTCCAAAATGTAAGCAAGGTACGGGGAAAAAAATTCATTGGCGGCTACTTCCGAGATTTAAGTCGGTCTAAACATTCTGTACGCATCCGCCCCGACCAAGTTGGCGTGCAAATTCAGGAAGGACCCAGGGTGCTGAGTGTATACACGCGCATGACATATGTGCAAATTAGCTGGAAAAAGAAACACAGAAATGTTGGGAAACGCCACGCGTGAACTTTCCTTTCTCATTGCTTTCTTGAAACAATATCCAGTGACCATGAGGTCTCCTTCCCTTAAGTATTTGAATAGTTTTCTATCCACTTGAAAGGTCGCATCCGGAATTCCACGACGGCGAAAAAAATGGCCAAAACATGACTCGTCAGAACTCCGAACGAACTGAAGAGAAACTTGTGGTTCAAAGTTCGCAGCGTCACAGTGACAACTCCGAAGACCAGCGGCTCGTGTTTATGTTTTCTCTATCTCTCCCGCTCACGAAACTATTTGTATGTGTTTACGTATCTCCTCCCTGCTCTATCTTTCCCTAAAGTTTTCTCTGGATTCCCATTAAATAGCTCTCCTTCTTGCACTGATCTCCCTCTCTTTGCGTGCATATAATTCCTTCATATTTCATCTTATTTCGTCCGCGACGGGCTACTGTTCCCAGAATTATATGGAATGTTTTTCATTTAAATTTTACCAAATACGACGGTAACATGAAATCATTAGCAGTAATCAATTTCAAGATCGGCTTGCTGCATCTATTTACTCCATTCTCTTTTCTGCTAACAACGTAATTTCCTCATAACACCTTATTCTATTATCCCGCATAAATTTGCTATTTCATTCTTGGTCTTCCTCGGTAACTTTAAATATTCATTATTCCTTCCATCACTGTTTATATATGACTGTTATGCCTCTATATTTCTGTTTTGTCTTTGTATTAATCCAATTAGTTTGTCTCTTAGGCAACGCAGATTTTTCATGAAACATCTTTTCTCGCTTACTGATTGTAGAATTTCTTCATTCGTTATTATCACTTAATTTGATTCGTGATTCTCACTATCTTCATAATGAATATTTCTATTACGTTGCATTTCTGTTGCCTCCAGTCTTTTTTTTTTCTTCTACTGCTATCGCCCAAGCTTTGCTGCCAATTGAGGGCATGCTCCAAACATATATTATGTTTTAGTAAATTAGTGCGAACATAATGCTGCCAAATGGATTGTGTGATATACATATATACAGTGGCATATATACTTATTTCGTTTCGGGGGGGTCCATGCTCACGTCAGCATAGGCAGTGGAAGGTGAAATTTTTTTTAAATCAGGAACCAAATCGAGTGTTTAGGCAATTAAGATTGCAATTGCGACTGCAGTGCAATCTCTGATTTTTTATTTTTGCTGGGAAACTTTCCGAACGAATCAAATACCCACAGTTACACAGATGATGACATCTATTGAGTTTGTGGCTTTCGCTCAACCCAGTGTCACATGTTCGGGACCCTTCAATTCGGTTTCTGCGTTTGACAATTTTCGAGGCGATAATGCATGAAAACGCTGTATTTCCATCCGATACAAATTTGTTTCGGGTAAGAGAGGCTTCCTTTTTGGCTTCAATTCGATCAAAACTAGTTTCACAGTATTATTTTTTCTTATTAAGTAATTTTTGAAAAAAAATTTGATGTGAATCTTTTCAGGAAAGTTAACGGCTATAAAATAAAGTCTTAGTATTTTTTTTCCATATTCATTTACTGCAGTTATCGAAGTGATATTGCATTCATTCAACAGGAATTGCGATGCAGTCAGCTCCTCGATCTGGAAAATTCTTTTATTTGAAAGTGTATTCATCCACTGATCTAAATATTCATTAGGTATCTTAATTTTTGTTCTCAGCAGCAAAGGTAAGCTTTAAAAAGAACACAACTTTCCACAGATTATTTTACTGCAAACGACCGATTTCTGCTGTTACACCATCAACAGGTACCAAATATGCATCAGACTGCTTATATTGTACCTGATAATTGGCGTAACAGCCGAAACCGGTCCTAAGTAGTAAAATAAATCTGTTGAAAATTTGTGTTCTTCTTTTAATAATGTAAAGATCCCACAAAGTTAGATCTTCGTCATATGATTAAAGCGGTACTTTCTTATCATTGGCAGTCATCAATCCGAATATTGTTTTTATCTAGCTCTCCACTCCTCTCAATCTTTACTCCTTCCGTTGTAGTTTTTAAGGTGCAGTTATATCTCAGAATGTGTCCAATAAATTTGTGTCTTCTGCTTCGCAGTGCTTGCGTATAAAAACATCTTTTCTCCCCTGCTCTTTGTTGGATTTCTTCATTGGTGATTCACCCGCCCATTTGATGTTCACAATTCTTCAACACCACCTCTACTTAGATTCCAATCTTCTTTACTCTGCTGCTGTTATCGTCCAAGTTTCTCTGCCATATAAGATCATAGTTCATATTTATGTTATAATGAAGTGCTTCCATACTTAGTAGCTTGAATGCAAGAGGTCATTCGGCTTTTCTTATAACTGAATGTCTTTATTTGCTTTTTAAAAGTATTGAATGGTCGAAGTCTTGTTTAGCTTTTATTCACCCAGTAGTACCCTCCGATATACGACGCGAATGTACTGGCGCTCCCATTTCTAATGTTTATAATTCAACTTGTTTAATATCAGCTAAAAAGAATAATAACTCAATCCATTATCAACTTAAACTTGATTATATTTTGGGTTGCCATAGTCTTCATTTAAAATTGTCACTAGTGTTCCTTCGCCGCTGATGTACACACCGAAGAAGTCTCCAACAGTGGAGAGGATAGTGAGAATTTAAAATTACCCCGCGGGCAACTAAAATGAGCACCAACTTTGAAGTGTGGAACACAAAATTCAAAGTTATTAGCGTCATCACAATGTTCGCGGATTAATAGCACATTTTCTCCGTTTAACTACCTGGGTTTATCTCGCGTGGCTAGTGACTCAAGCACTTGAATGGACTCTTACATCTTCACGTGGAATAGCCATCCAATTGATTGCGACAGAAATTACGAACGATAATGTGTAGTTAGGTCTCGGAGGCCCCTTCCTAAAATCCCAAAGAAGTGTTGCCTAACCCTCGCTAGTATTGATGTACGCTTTCGCTTCTTTCTCAACGGCGATGCATCTAATGTTAACAGCGGCGTAAAAGACGTTACCGCATATGAATGCACCGACTTGACCCGAATTTATCGTATCCTTGGCCATATTTTTCTAACGTACCCTCTACTAATGAAATACACTTAATATCTCACCACAGCATATTTTTAAATATGATAATCGTGAGTCAATTTTGGTTTCAAATTTCACGCTTTTATTGTCGACGTGAGCGACCTTTTTTTTCTGCTTGGGATCAACCTTTGCCATCTTCGCGACAGTCGATTGCTTGTGCAATATGGGAAGGTTGCTTATGGGCATAATATTAAGAAATGCGTTGATATTAGCTGTGTAATGCACTACGCTCCCCGAATGGTGTGTGGGATACCTATTCGATGGAGAGCCAGGTGAATTGCTCCCGGGAGCGGATAGATGTGTGGCAATGTTTTTACCAGTAGAAGAGAGCAATGCAAAAATATCGACGGACCACATCGCGGAAACAATCAGTCGTGGCTTAATACGATTCCAGTCTCATTCACGCCGTAAACGACATCATGATGGTTTTTAATAGAAGAGGGCTGAAGATAGTGCCTGAGGCGTTTAAAAAACTCATCCTTTCAAGATGGGAAATCGATTCGTTTCCCTATACCATGATCCATGAAGTTCTGTGTCTAATTATTTAACCGATTTCGTTTTAGCTAACATATTTTAGGTATACGTGCACAGAAAGATCGCCTGAACTCGAACTGAAGACTATGTTTTGCAGTTCAATGATCTACCCGCTAAGTTTAATTACCTTAGTACCGCACCTTAATCCTAGTCAGTTCCTTTGCGAGATTTTCCACCGATTAAGATAGGTTTAGATGGAGACAAAATACACTACCAGTCTTTCACTAACCACAGAATCATACCTCCTTAAGGGATTTAATTCCTCTATTCTGCATTTATAACTAAGGGATTGTTTCATTGCTTCAAGAAAATAATAGTTGGTAAATACATTTTTAGTTCTACTTAACGCGGACTTCGATGTGTATTTGTCAGGAACTGTAATAGCACTATGTTATTGAATGATAATGACGGTGCAGTTATACTCCTCTTCAAGAGCCGGGTCACGGTCTTGCCTTGTCAAGTTACATTACAATGTCAGCGCTCGAAGATTTCGAGGCTTTTAAGCCGCGGCTCCAAGATCATTGATGAGTTTCGGCGAGGTCGTAAGGTGTCCCCGGATCCAGTCCCCAGAGAGGATTTCAGAAGGGAAAAAAACAAAAAAAGCCAACAACCCGAAGGTAGGTTATAATGGGAGGGGGTCAGAGCCCACCTCTTGCTCAGACCGAACGACGGCTTGTGAAATTAACAAGTTTCGGAGTGTAGGGGAGGCAGTTACTTTCTCTTCGCCGCCGGGGGTTTCCCGAGAGATGAGCCGCATGCATCCTAGACTTGGGTCCGGAGGTTTAGCGGCCACTTCTAGATTTGAACCGAGGACGGTAAACGGTGAAAGAATTATTGCTCTCTTGGGCACTAAGTCGGTTACATTGTATCTCTCCATGAGATGGACACATGATCCAATTGCAACAAAAGGCAACAGTGGAATCCATGAAATGATCCATGAAATCTGTGAAAAAATCAATGGAATATTTATTTTATTACTGTCAGTATCTTTCCTTCGAGTGGCCTCTTCAGCAACTGAGACCGATAAAAATACTGTCTCGACCTTTTCAAAGCCCACGTCATTAATTTAACAATTTATCGTTTATCTTTTTTAGTTTTTGCTATTAATTGACTATGCTACATTGATTTCAGTAAATCAACACCCAAAATGCTATCCCCGAACTACTAATACTAGGATTATGATAGGATTTTGGCATATACGTTGTGCCTAATCGAAAGATTTCTTATGCATAATTAAAATGAAACCTTGTAGAATCATCAAGTTCAAGTGTCTCGTTTTAAGGATGAATAGGTCCCACATTATTTGCTTGTGACCACGACTTTCTTATCCAATCTCAATCCCTTCATTTCGTAATCACAGTCATTAATTATGCGTGAGAACCATTTGCGAACTCGGTGCGGAGAGAGTTCTGGCCTTTCACTCTCGCCCCTAAAAAATGAAACTTGTGAAAAATAAATTGAATTCTCCTTGTGGAAAAAGACTGAAGGCAAGAGACGATGGGTAGCACAATAAATCTAGTCTTCATTCTATATTATACTTAGAGTGGAAACTGAATACTATTATTAAAAGAGTGGTTTTCCAGTATTATTTTCTAAAATCACTATGCGAACCAAGCAAATCCCTTAAGTTGGAAATCTCAAATCCTTCTTCGGTTATTTGGAGTGGGTACTCTATCAGAATTTCTTGAGCGAGAAAAACTCAATGGTTGGTTGATTATCTACTTATACTAAGTACCTTGCAAGCCATCTCCAGGATGTGTGGCACGGGGTGATTCCAAATCAGGCACGCAATACTCGTCCCAGTTCAAGGTCAAATCCCACACGCTCCTTTGGAGAACTATGTACGGCCAAACCAGAAACTAGAAGTGTCCTACGTAGGCGAACATGATAACATGTCCTACACCCTACACTGGTTAAGATATAACTATTTAATAGTAATAGTAGTACTATTAATTCACTTATACTACGAATTCATTCAGAAAACAAAATCATTCGGATCATTTCAAGCGGGGTGAGGTGTAAGTAATGATGATATGTTATTTAGCAAAATTAAGAAGTCTAGTATATTCAGTGACATTGTATCGCATTCATACCTCGACAGCCATTCTGACATGCAAAGAGTATTACAAAATTACCGTCACACAAAACAATAATATCAAATACCATCCCATGCAGGTATTGAAAACTGGAAAAAATAAAAGAAATTACTCTGTCTTCCATTCCAACCCTGACACGTTAACTCCGCAGTCCAAGGTTATGTTGGGAGGCAACCGAAAACTAAAGTCATTTGCACCACTAAGGAAAGGTGGGTGGGTGGGGCGATGAGGAAAGATTCTTTGGGGAATGGAGGAGAACAGAAAAGAAACCCAGTAGGTTTCTTTTCTGTTCTCCTCAGCAGTATCAGTTCTCCGGAAGAAGCGAGAGAAATCCGGGCATTAGCCTACTCCGAACAAAAGGCGTCAAGGAGTCCACAGGTACTAGGATCCACAGTTATCCGATCGAACAAAATGAGTACTATCGCTCTTCATATTGCATCAAAATAAGGGTTGAGATTCCACTGAAACACCTCCATCACTGTTTGAACCCAGGTGCTCAGCGGGAGAAGACGGATCTCAAGCTACCATACAAACCCGATCCCCAGAGTAAAAGTCTGTGCGTAGGATTGCGTGCTATAGTTATGACACAGCAAGTTCTCGAATCATTCGTGATTGTACCGCGTGCGTCTTTAGTTACCTAACAGAGATTATCATGAGCGGTTTGACCAACATACCCAAGGAGAGAATCCCCCTCATCCTATTATAGCCAGTTTCCAAAAGCGGAAATTTTGTATGGCTTCAGAGAAAGAGAAGTAATATTTGCCTATGGGTGAGAAACCAATCTAAATTGTAATTTGGAACGATTAACCATCTGATATTTTAATTCCTGTTCAATGTTCATTCCGTATTTATGCAATGCCTTAAGGCAGCAGCATACAAAGCCAGTTCCCTTTCCCATTCTCACCCCTTTACTTTCCAGTAATTAAATTTATTCTTATTCTGTAGTTCTTCTCCCCAAATCCTTCTTCGTTTAAGTCTGTTGGTCCTATCGGAACTCTTTTTCCCCTCCACTATGTTTCTGACGAATCCATTGTGTTTCTCCGTGTGCCATATCCACTGTGCTCTTCCTTTGCGTGTTCCGTTGAGTCTTTTCTTCTTCGGCTCTTTTGTATACATCCTCATTTCTCACTTGGTTCGTCCATTTGCTTTATTAGTATTTTTTTTTAAACATCAGGTTTCGGACCCTTCTATTCTCTTTTGGCCAACTATTAGAGTTATATCCCACGCTTCGTATATATATTGAAAGGGTGTCATAGCTCACGCGAATGTTTTGGCATACTGATTTCTCGTTATAAGTCGCATCTTTTTTGATCGTCGTAGCTACGTCCTCTTCATGAACGCCTTCGTTGGTTGAGCTACTCTTCATTCGGTATCCTTGGTACTACGTTCATCACACGTCATACTGCTTCCCGAGTTAGGTGGAGATTCCACGTGCTCTGATTTATATATTTTCAGCGCACATCTCTTTTCGTCTTTTTTCTTTCGAGTAAAAGAGCCTTCTTCCTGTTGGTTTTAACTGTTTGTTCTTGGTACTCTCATTAACATGCTTTCAAGGAAGTCTCATAGATATCAGCTTTATGGGAGAGGAAAGAAATATTGGCGATATACATCGTTCATCGTGAAGATATTTTCTACACGAAAGCCTGTCTCAACTTGCATTTCATTTCAGATAGCCACATCGCGATATTTCTCGCGGACTTTGCACCTGCGATACTTTTACCCTGTGAGCTATCACAAGGGTGTTTGGCAGGGGTTGTTAGAGCACCAGCCACGGAGAAGGGAGGGAATGGGATGTGAGAGAGGGAAGAGGAGAAGAATTAAATGCGTTTTGACGGAATGTCTTTATCTGTCACTCTGTTTTTGCCGTTGAGAAACTCTTTCTATCTCTTCCGTCCATTTTTCCTCGCGAATCGAGATGTGTGGTGAGTTACGCAGTCAAAATAAGGCTGCTAAGAGCATCCGACCCTTATTTCCTCAGAACAAATCACCGACGGTCGAGAATCGCCCTCGCTAATTGACGAAATGGAAGACGCGTGTACTCGCATGAAGCTGCACTAGCGCAACTTCCGTCCATTTCGCGCCTCCCAAAGTTTTAAGTTTTCTCCCTCCCTGTGAAGGCCTCGGCTTGGCGTGCGGAGTGGTGGCAATTTTCTACCGTTAAGAGAGAGAGAGAGAGGGGGGGGGGACGTTAAAAAAATCTGAGATGAATTACCTCACCTACAAATGATGCTCCCGACGTGAGAGAAAGAAAGAATTTTGGAATCAGGAACGAAGCTCTAGGCCCATTTTCCATTTATGCAATCCAAAGAATCCAATCTGAAGGATATTTCACGGCATTCCGCACCAATTATATATTCGGCCACGGTTGAACCTTGGCTGTTAATTGACGAAGTTAGATCATTTTTTTAACCATTTTATTTATAATTTAACTTTAAAAATTAGGTAATTTCGGACTCCATGATTTTCGCTGTGTTTACATATAATCAAGCCCACCAACGAAAAAATTTCATTTGCATGAAAAGTTTCGAGACTAGCTCGGATGCGTTGCTACTATTCCGTGATTTGCGTGAATGTCTCTAGGAAAGTCAGCAATCAGCTGTGCGTTGTGGTGTAACACGATCGACTGTTCAACCCATACAGTGATGATGTATAGCAAAAGTTTTTACAGTTTGATATTGGATAGAACGACTACTGAACCTCAGATATATTGATTCTAACGTCACAAAATCCCCATTGTGCTCTCCAAAGCTTATCTATATTATTAAATACCATCACATGTTCAGATGATAAGGATTCTCCCGCGGGTATATTTGTAATAAAGAGGGAGTAAAAGTCACCGAATATTAGAGGGAATGTACCTTCTATGGCAACCAATTAAAAATTTAGGAAATACTTTTACTTAAAAAAAGTAACATTCAGGGCATATAATATGCATCGGAGCATGCAACAACCCTCATCTTAATGAAACACGCTCATTAGGCCAATTGTTGATTTAGTTATGGTGGATATTTCTTCTTAATTTTGTTTCTTTTAGTTGATACTTTCTCCCAAATTTCGTGATCCTTCTGGCACCTACAATCTGTAAAAAAACCTGAATAAGGGCATGGAAATATATTTTATTTATTGCCCCCTAGTAAATACTAACCCCAAAAAGCCAAAATTTGTATTTACACTTATAACTGAATGCCTACCTCGATTTTTACAAAATATGTTCCTGGAAACGTGCCCCTACGTATCCATCCCATGCGAAATGTCAGTTAAGGATTTTATCTTTTTCTTTAAGTCAGCTCTGATTTATTCGTGGCTTTTATTAGAAACGTAATAACTAATATCATATGTCATGAAGGGACCAACTCCTAATCATGTGAGTCTCAAAGTAAGAAAAATCATGTTCTGACTGAACTAATTTACTTCTTTCAGTAAATAGACTCTTGACTTTTCTATTCATCCCGTTTTTTTGGGGTAACCTATATGCTTGAACACCTGATTTTTTTTCTAATATTCCTATCTCCACAGCTCCATACTCTTCGATGAGTCTTTCCCTCCTCATGAGTTCAACACTGAAAATTGTCTCCCTACGCATAGTTTAATTCTTGATAAATAAAAAATAAAAATGTGAAAAAGTCACTTTGAAGACCATTTCAAATCTTTAATCAACGAGAGACGTCATTTCAGCCCCATTTCACATTGGTAAGCAAGACCTAACACCGAAGTGAGGAAATTCGCCATGGAAATAACATAAATTGACTTTACCGGGAATCGAACCTGGATATTCCAATATCCGTTCGGATTTGTTATCCCTGACATTCAATTCATCCGGGAGATCTGGGATCGTATATCGGTTTAGTAAATGTGTTATTTTTTCAAAATTAAATTCCTCTCTTTGGTGTCATAAATTGAATCTGTGACCTTAACAGCGTACAATGTTCATTTGTGCATTTCACCGTCAACTGTTGTTTATGCAAGCAAGAAGTCTTGATCTTTTATTTTGATGAAGAATGATTTTTTCGAATGATAAGATGCAAACTGAAAATCATTTCCGCAGCTTTCGATCAATAGTTCGATTCGGTATATATAGCGGAATCTCACCTATTATTGAGCTTTCGGGGCGTGACATTCGTACGTCCAGAGAGACACGTATGCATGTAGTACATGCGGAAGGGAAGTTCCCTTCCTTGTGCTTCCCGCAGGGTATCGTAAAAGCGTTGGCATCCAAAAACTCTCACTAACTGGCATGCAAAAACTCTCAGAAACTGGGATAGGCTGTGGGCATTTGGTGACGAATTACTTAAATTTTGGATTCGAAACCCTCCGGGCCATTTACCCAGACGTCTCACCCAACGGTTCCTCATTCGATACGCTGTGAACTTTTTTTTCTCTCTCTCTCGTCCAAACAAGAGAGAACATTTGGCACGACACAAGATGAAATCACCTGTTTCCCGGTTAGTGTTGTAACACTCCTCATTATCTCCCCTTCGGGTCCAACGCCGTCAATTTCTTCTATGGTCGATTCCACTGTCAAATAATATTTCGAAAACGACTCTCGGAATGTTTGATATCGCGAGACTTGTTTTAATCTTTGTGTTGATTGATGGAAAGCGTGCAATTTTCATTCCTTGAGAGGGAGTTTGAAATGATTACAGTTAATGAAAACCTATCTCGAATACGGGGGCGATAACGGTAACAAAAGTGCTTAGCAATGGCACAAAGGAGAAAGTCTTTGACGAAGCGTACGCATCGGAGTATCATCCACAGAATGGCAATGAGGGCGAAGTGGAAGATGCGTATGACGTCGTCATCTTAGGAATGGTACCAGTATAAGTGTGTGCTTAGTGTTTGCTAGTGATAGCTTTGCTAGCAGGTTGAAAAAATTAATGCATGAACTTTCAAAAGGTTTTTTTTACCAAGTGCTACTAAAAAATTCCGAGAAAGAAGTTTAACAAAGTTTCTGTCAAATGATGAGAAAAATATCGGTGAATTCATATCAATACTTTCCGATGCTTCGCACTAGTTATATATGGTGATGAGTTGACTCTACTCCTAAGCTATCGGTCATTGAAAAGCTCAAACCATAGATTAAAGAGGAGAGTAGATGCTTTCTTGACGAACTAAAGTGAAACATTTTTTTTTTAGAAATGATCCAACTAACATGACCATCGCCGGCAATTCATGCAAAAAATGTGCGGAATAATGCGGTGCTTTTTTTGGGAGTCATTTCTAACTTGTATTATTATATAAAAATCATGACGGTACGCGACAATTTCGCTGCTAATACCTATGTTTTTAGCTGCTCAACTGATTCATTAAATATGACCGATTGCGCAATATAATGGCTTCAATATTCCCCTATGCTATCATACCGTATAGTTCCATCTATTCTCTTCTTTAATCTTTGGCTCAAGGCAAGGTTTAACCAACAAAATTATCATCATTGTTGAAAAACACGATGTTTACGAGAGGCTGGTCGATGGTGTATGGCGGTTGACGAGGTATTCTTGGGTACGAGCGACAACGCAAAAGTTTTTAGGACTATTGCCGGAAGTTCTACTCGTACCACTTAAGAGCTATAAATAATCTCAAGTGCCAACTAATTCCTATGGTAATTTTGAGTAGGGGGGAAGGAATCCTTGGGTTGGCTCTCATTGAAAAGTGTTCTGCATACGCATCCAGTAAAAAAAATGGGAGAAAAAATTATTTTCGTAAAAAAAACCTTTTTGGAAGGAAATGAATGTCAAATGAAAAATAAAACTTTTTTTGCTCATCTCTCGTCCTTGCCTTCACCACAGGCCACAATCGCGGGGCCATCCCCAAAACCATTTGCGAAATAATTAGTTTTTCCTACGTCTAGTCCGTATTAAGCTCTTCATATATCCAGTCTATTCCGTCATGCAGTTCATTATTTTCCCCACATTTTCCTTCCTCTTCCTCGCTTACCCAAAATCGTATCGTCTTACTCGCGTTGCCTCCTAAGGCAACCTCCATCCAAATTTGCTGCCTATGTGGATGATATCGTTGGGAAAATTACTATTGCTCGCGAACGACTCGTCGATTAAATATTTCAACCAAATCTTTGGGATGGCTCATTAATCACTCTGTGCTCATTTAGCACTAATTCTAGCCGTTAATGGGAAAGAATAATAACAGTCGGAACCGCATAACGCGTGGTACAAGTCCCCTGGTAGCGAGGTTGGTAACGCGCCGGCTGGGCCACCCAAAGGTCGTGGGTGCAAATCCCGCCATGGGCAAACGGATGTTGTGGTTGTCTTAGGAGTAAGTTCTTCGGTAGAACGGTGCGAATAGACCTTAGTGCAAATAGACCTATTTAAAAACGATGGTCCACTAATATTGCGTGGTTCAAATCTATTTTGATGCAAAAAATACCTAGCCTGCTATTTTCTGAGTTATTTCATATATTCGATTGAACTTTCGTCTCTCTTTGCTGAATCTACGCATTTTATTGGATAGGTTTTCCATATCTGTGGGATCCCAAACTCTCAAGTAATTGGGACGGTTTAGAACGTCTCTCCGGGAGAATGGTTAAAATCTACCTGGATTTTTGAAACGAATCATCACTGACGTGCCCGGTTAAATCTGGTTGATATAGTTAGGCCGGTATCTATACCCAAAAGTTATCTTAATAAAAATAAAGTGTAATTTACCTCTTGATTATTTCGGTATTCTGTGAAATTAGTACAAGTTAAGGTTCATTGAAAATGCTATTGCAGGAGTTTCATGCGTTTTGCTCAATTTCGTTCATTAATCAGAAATATTATATGGTAAAATAATTTTTCGACCCATACCTCGTTTTCCATTTCCTTCATTTCAGAGTTTCCATTCTCTAGTAATTGTTAAAATTCTGCGATAATCCACCCTTGAGTACAGCACCACGAGAAATAAGTTGGAGCGACCTTTTCATTTTATCGACGGAAAGAAAATCTACCGAAATTTCCAACCATTAAATTAGAGATTTCCTGGAATGAGCATCTAGAGGTCGATTTCCGCATTATTCACTAGCTAGTACATTGTAACATTAACTGTGGTAGAATATATTTACTCTCATCATCGTTTGGAATATTACCAACTGATTGGCAGATATTTTGGACAGTTTCAACGTCAATTGCCCAATTCAGGGTTATCTTTGAACATTACTGCGAACATGTTTTTGTCTGCTAATAAGATTCTTTCAAGCTCCTCATGCCTCTCCACATGCCGTCCAAAAAGTTCACCCTTCCTCTTGCTTAATCTCCCCTCTGACATTCCGTTCCCTCTTACTACGTCTTACCTCCACTTTTGCTGCCTTATCCTTTCCTTTTCCTACGATTTCCCTTCCTATCCCACCATTTCAAGCTCTTCTACGTTCGTCTTCCTCGCTACCCAGCTTACTCTATTCATTTTCATGTATCAGAACCATACAACCTCGCCCTCCATAATTCTTTTATTCACAGGATTTGACTAATGTGTCGCCAAAGTCTTTTACGAGAGTCCCCTTTATCATTTCAGTTCTTGTACTACATTTGTCATTGGCCTGCAATTCTGCTCGTTATTTTGTTACAGGTAAACTAACTCTCTTCCAAAATACCTTATAAATGCGTGAACTTTTCCACTTGCTCCATTTTGTGCTTTCACTCCTTTGTCCTCCATTGTTGCTTCCAGAAAATCTCATTACCGTCGTCATACCATGATTTACCTTCGTTCCATATCTTTCGCACTGTAATTCCAACGTACGCATCGTTGACTGCAGGTCCATGGGTGTTCGGCTAACTATCGCTTGGTCATCCTTATTTGCCCTACTTGTGTAATGTCAGGGTGACGGCGGGCTTTAGTCAAGTTTTTTTAGTGACAGAAGGAGACGGGGAGTGAAACAAAGACGGAAAATCGGGGCACTTGCTTAAAAAGCGGCGATCCATATGAGGAATGCCCGCGAGACATCGGTTGTTCGTTTGGGGAGGCGACCGACAATTGAGGTTATTTGTTTCGCGATGGCCGGTTGGGTTGGTTGGTATGGGTAGGATTATATCAGAAATGGGAAAAAGGGTGAAGGGAAACCTAGAGTAGGCATGAGCCCACTCACTCTTGGGGCACCAAGGGGTCAACAGTTCTGCATCCCATCCAACGGACGGATTAAGTACTAAACTTGAAATGCTCTCTAAACCTTGCCCAAGTCGGGATGAGAATTTAATGGAGAAGTCTCTGTTCCTCACCCTTCTCTCTAATTTCCTAAAACACTATTTTCATCGTACCGGAAATTATATCATAAATCCTTTATGGACCAACATTTTTTCCATTGAGAAAATATTTCCTCCCTTCGCATTAAACATTGAAGGTTACAGAAAAAACATCAAAGCCGTTTCATGTATTTTTAAAACTTTTTTACAATAACCGAATAAGGCACAAAGGTAAATGAGCTGAGATGAATCCAGAATTATATGCTGAATTTGGCAAACTTTACACTTCTGGGTCGAGGAGAGGTGAATAGGTAAGGGGTGCATGGGAAATGGAGAACGACTGAGGGGAGACCCGGCGTCTTCAATAGCCTATTCACCGAATATTTTTAGTTGTACATATTTTAAGGTTTAATGTTTGCTGTAGAGCTGAAGTGCTCACCACTTATCACCCAAGAGCGAATGGATATTTGGCTGATTAATCGCTGCCATTGCCGGGATTCGAGCCCCAACCATCGGGGTGGGGCATCTCTTGCCACCGAAGAAGGCCGTTAGTAAAGTTGAAGTGCAATATTGCTTGTCTCCTTCCCGATCGTGAAGTCAAATTATGATATTGGATGAAAGTTTAGAAGAGTTGTTTATTTCATTTTAAAATTCATGCAGAAACAAAAGTTTAAATTTAAGCCTATATTTACAACAAATGTTTGCTTACGATTCGTTGGCCTGATAACTGACGCTATTTAAAATTAGTCAACGAGTAGACTTTACAGCCGCAATAGTTGATATTTTTTCACCAAATCTGGCAGGCTACTACTTTGAGTCGTATTTTACACGATATTGTCAACTATCTATATGTAGCTTAGTTATCAACAAAAGTTTAAAACGTAATTTTCGATGGTTTTTCATTTTTTGTAGGTTATGTACTAGTCCAAAAACTTTTGAAACCTCTACAAATCGTCGTCATTTCATTAAAAAATACTTTTAAACAGGAGATATGACCAGAAATATACTTACGCAAAAAGTAGGAAATTGAAAAAAAAATAGTTTAGTAAATAAAAAAACGCATCAGGCGTATTTTTCTCAAACCCCGGATAGGGATTATAGAATATATTAAAATATACATTTTAAAAAGAATTTGGAACTTAAAACATGCTCTTATACAAATTTTTCTTTCCTAAGTTGGCTCTGGTATGATCCATCGAAACATCGGCGAGAGGAGGAGCAATTCTCTGGGCACCAGAGTTGTTGTGTGTAGACCGCGGCGGGAAAGTGTCGTCCTCCTCATCCAAAATGGAGGGGGAAGGGGAGATGGGGCAGATTGCCCCGGGCGAGATTGGACGCAGGGCCAAATGTCAGTGGCTCCTCCAAAGAAAGCGACGTTCCTTTGTGTGTGTCTCAGCACAGCCTTCCCCATTGATACATGAGCCGCTCGGGTGCTTGAGTCACGAACGGCTTCCATTTTAGGGAAAAGGCGTGAGGTAGGCGGAATTTTATCACCTTGAAGTGAATTGCGTATTACGTCTGCCAGACTATTTTTATTGTTATCTCGTTGCTTCCCAACGACCCATCTCGTCGCACTTAACTTTGCATTTCGCGAATGCAGATTTCATGGAAGCGTTCAAGATAATGTTTTTAGATAATTTCCTCCTGACAGTATCGTTTCGCTTCATCTGGATGGTATGTTCTTCTTTGTCGTGTTTACTCGTAAATTTGTCATTGTAAATCGATTTTAGTTGCTTGAAGTTCGCAGAATATGTTCTCTCTTTTCCAGTCTCAGCAATCTGGCCCGTACCAAAAATCTAGTGATGCCTACGATCGCTAAGTATAACTTCATTGGGATTATAATGCTGGTGTTATTATTTTGAATTCTTTAGCCAATGTCCCTAGGTACATTTTTTCGTAAATTAATTCATGAATAATTCATCAAAACCTCGTAATCTGACTGCTCATGCGCGTGCCAATAGTTAACTTCTGAAATTTAGGTAACTTTGTAAATTCTTGACGAAATACGACCAATTATTGTTTTTTCTGCGTGCATACGCTTCGAACATACTTTCGCCAGAGATTTCTTCGACTACTTGAGAAGAAAACGTCATTGAATTCGCCAACTTTACCACCAGTTGAAGTTAGGTAAAGAGGTTAGCATTATACGCATCGTATATTTGATCGAATTGTCGATATTAGTTCATCGTATGGTAGAAGCAGAATTAATTTGTGCAAACATCTGTTGTTAAATCACCTGTTATAATTTTATCAATAAATCACGCATTAGGGAGACTCTACGTAGGTATTTCTATGTGCATCATCGTGAGCCAGTATGTTTGTTCGTGAAATTCATTCAGTTGATACTCCAGGCTATTTTCCAATCACTGTGAAATGCATAGATGATACGGCACGCAGTCACGCGCACGGACACGATGAGGAAGTCGGGGAAGAAATTCGGCGTTAAAAAATCATTTAACTTCATCGGGATTCGAACCTGGATCTCCCTATTGCCGGTGAGATGTGGTTCTGGTTCTCACCTGAACGGCAATTGGAAGATCCAGATTTGAATCCCGGTCAAGTGAACTGAATTTTTGCATGGCGAATTTAATTTACTTCAGACTATAATTATTTCCTCACGATTAATATATTTCGGCTCGTAGACTCTGTGTAAAACTCTTCACTATTTGTTCTTTTTGTACAGATTTTACAGTATAGTATTCTTTACAACTACAAAATTCTCGTTCAGGTCGTAAGCCAGTCAGCGCCAAATCCACGAATTTGTCCTGCTCGTGTGACATCAAGTCATGCACGTTCATGAAACTTGTTTCATGAATAATTTTAAGTAAGTACAATTACCATGGGGCAAGGGCTTAAGAAGTGTTGAATGTCGAGCTTCCTACGCCAGGATTATATCTAAGGTCTTGGGTTTCGACGATAGCGTATTATCTGATTTAGACGTATTACTGATTAATCGAATGGGATGTTGAACTGTGGCCTCTTAGTGAGAGGAAAGCATGACGCATGGTTTCTTTCCACCATTTTCCAGTTCCTCCTTAAGTTCAGTATGGAACCATAACCGCCCTACTATTCATCAACGTGACAATACCCCATAATGTAGAATCTCCATTCTAAACTACTAATCAAAGGTGTGCATATAGATCATATGCCAGCCCCGGCGGAGCTTCAGTTATCCACCACTCCTTCATAAGGAACGCAGGGTAGGAATCAAGGTACACCAAGGACTAAATATCAAACGTGCTCAGCGAAAAACGATGAAACCATCTACACCTGCGTGCTACACCGCAATCCTCCGCTATTGCTTGTGGCAGGGGTCATTAATACATTAAGGTGGCTGCTGCGGTAATCGTGAGTCATTGAGTGCACGTTTTAATAATTTTTTCAAGTAATTTGAAAAAAGTTCTTGGACCACATCTCTTTCATAGTTCAAACTCACCATGGAGGCAGTAATGGAAATTATACAAGAGTTATATTTAAAAAATTTTCCTTCATTGAAGCATCTTATGACTAAAGTTTTCGGCGCTGTATTCGAAATTTAGATGAAGTTATATCGAAATATGTTGTTCTCGAATATTGAATTCGACGTGACACCTTGATACTTGTTAGTAACAATCATAATAACAATAATAAATTAGTATTCCGCTTTTAGAAGAAAATCTGTAGGTACGTATATAATCGAATTTTTATTAAGCCAAAGTTAACTATTTTTAAACGATCCTTTGTTGACATGGGCCCAAAGGTATATACCTAATATGTTGCCTGAGAAAATAAAAAATGTTAAAAATTGTAAAGAAAATTCTAAATTTAGCCGAGTCATGGATACTGGCTTTTGAAAATGTTGTACAATTGTTTTGATGTTAATAGAGTTTTTCTTTGTAGAAAATTATCTCGTTATTCTGCATTTATATTCATATTGGTATCTATTATTTCATATGTTAATGGCATTATTGGTAATTGTTAATTTCTTTCACCTTTGTATGCACAACATTGAAGCGTTAGCAATGTATATAAATACATGAAGGTTGCCTCAGCACAGGTTTTACCTGAGAGGCAATCCAGCTTTCTTGGTTCTTTTGTAATTAAATTAATGTAATAACTGGTTTGTTTGTAGAAATCAATAAACTTACTTAATTATTACGAATTATATGCCATGTTCCATAGGCTACGAGTTAAAATAGCATTGAATAGCCAAAAACCCAAATCGATATGCAGCAATTCCTTTCGCTTTCATCTATAGATATGACTAATGAGAACGCGTATGCAAAGTTTCACACAAATCTGTACATAAACAACAATTAACTCCAACTCCAAACTCCAACCACATTAATTGTCAAAAGGAAGGGAACAGGAGAAATGAACTGAGGAAATACATGATATTTGAGGCGTGTATTTGTGGAAATAGTATGTCGATCTGCCCCTGTTGTAGTCTTGAATGGTACTCCGGGGGAAAGAATTCTTGAGCCTATCATTTTGACAGTGAATTTATCTTATTTTGTCGTACTCGCGTGGGGAAAAAACTCAATTTCTCTAGAAAAACACTTATTTTCGCAGTTGTTTACCATAGTTGACGATTCACTATTGAGTACCGCGCGGGCATTCCCTCTAAATTCGCAGGAGATTTAAGCGCACACATAATGGTCTAAGCCCTACTGTAGATTCGCAATCAATGCACTTATTTTTGTAGGCCTCAAAGAGCAGGTACTTCACATAAACGGTATTGAAATTGATAGCATGAAACACGCGAATTAATTGGCAAATAAATTATAAGCCGCGAGAAAACAATAAATTGTTGTAAAACAAAGTGATAAATCAGGAAAGAGGCCATCTGTCTTCAGTAAAACATCTGTACTTAGCTTGTAATTCTATCAGGGACTCATATCTGATTGTAAACTGAAGAAACAACTAGAAAAAGAGCTGACCGCGGTTTTTAAAAAATCTCCTTGAAATTTTTCATCTTTGGAGATGTGACGATTAAGTTCTACGCTAAGCGTATTTGAGAACTATTAATTTCTTAATCGTGTACATTTTCTTACGAGAGATTGAAAATTATTGGAGTGCCATAAACATATTTTGACAAATATGGAAAACTTAATGTAATATTACGAATATTTATAATATTGATCTGGCCCTCACAACAATTTAAATTATTCGAGAGCCATGCATAAAATTATAAAATAAGGTTTTAAAAATAATATTATGACCTGCTATAATAATAATTATATATTAATTTACTTATGAAAAATCACCATTGCACGAGTACAGTTCTTTAACATTTAAAAAATAAAAAATGAAATTACGATAATTTTATAAAATTTTTAAATGACCATCTTTTTCGCCTTTGCTGGCGGCAGAAATCACATTAGATACTTCAAATCTGTAAGCTTGAAGTTCCGAGAAATACGAAAAAGAACACGTCGCTTTAGGCTATCACAGGGTGACAGTCTGGATTGAATACTAGTGTATTCCACAGGAAGGGCGTTCTGGGTTTGACTTTTTCCTTTAAGAGCGTGCCAGGGAATTTTTTTTTCGTGAGCAGGAGGTAGCGCAGAAAGATTGAATTCTCAAACTAAACAAAATACAAATGAAAGCCACACGCTTCTGTCAAAAAGATTGCGAGAAAACAGAGAGTGTAACACTGCTAATGAATATATAAAATAGATGGATGAATGTAGTCAGTTGGGACGAGATAGAGACAGTATTGTAGGATTAGGTTGGGAGGCGCGAGAGACTTAAAGGTTACACGCCATGTTAATTTTGAAATGAAAACTCAAAATGCAGGCGACACGGAGAAAATTATCTTGAGCACGCTCTACGTCCGTGGAACTAATGGAAGCGGCATTGGAGATTCACTGTTGAACGTATGGGTACAGAATTGGGTTCTTCCCTCCGCCATTAACGACCTCAACACAAAAATTGTGAGATATGTCAAACCTCGTCTATTTTTTCGTTCCTTCCCTCACCAATTAATTTTCCTTGTCCCCCCTTTTCTTTTTGGGCCAAGGAAAAGTGTTAAATCATTTCAGTGAGATGCTGGTTCTATTACTTTACATTCATAAAAATAGTTCTGCATTGTTTCAGTGTCATCAATTCTTTTGGTTTGGTCTCGAGGACAAAGATTTTAGTGACTCATGGTATCTTTACGGAGGAATACCCTCTGGGGGGCTCAACATCTACAACCTCTCTTGATTTTCTGTAATCTCTTTACAGGAGAGCTATTCTCTAACTCTTTAAGATCTCGTCGTTAAGACATTGATGTATTGATTGATATATGTAGATTGATTGATATATAGATCTATAATTGCCGTGGGATTTAATCGCCTCGAGTCCACATGGAACTCCAACGAAAGTTGTCACTTTCTAGCGACCATTTTCCCAATGAAAATCTTTAAATACAACTAGCAGAATAGCGCTTTTCGCAAATATGCTTTGCGGCAAAAGTCGCTTGCATGTATTAACAATTTATGGAATAACGCTGCCGTAGATATACGCTTTAGATATACCAAATTATGACCCTAAACTTAATCTAAAACGTATGTTCAATAGCTCAACGGCAATCTGGAAACATTTTTCAACCAACATTTTCGTCACTGGATGCGAGCTGCCGCAAGGATCTGCGATGTGCGTCAAATTATTTGCCAGCAAACCGGGCGTTCAGGATGAAGTATCAAGGAGGTCATTATCTAGCACATTCTTGTCACTCTCCCTTCCGTTGAAATATGTTTGCAGTAAAGGTATGAAACGATAATATTGTTCTCAAAAGCGAGTCGCAATTTTACCTTTCACAAAGATGTAATAAATCATTTTAGTCAAAATTGGGTGTGAACGGTGTGAAAAATGGGTGTCAATTCATTCACAATGCCGCGATAGAAGGAAATCGTCGCTCGTCGTGCGGTTGGTTGGTGACTCACAGGCGTTGGGGTTTTCCGAGCGGCGTCGCCGGGAGACAATGCTTGGACAATGTATTCCGTGATCTATCCTTGGGCATTATTCGTCCCCCAGCCATTCGGGTCAATCAAATTCTTTTCACGGCCTGGGAGAGAGATTTGCGTCCTGCGCTAGTCTGGGGAGCTGCTGCGTCCAGCCGCATCATCCATTCAATGTCCTAAGTCATTTTTTTTCGCCGCGGGCATCCGTCGCGTCTGTCCTTCGTGCGTGCGTGCGTGCTACACCACGGCGACGATTCGGCGAATTAGTTATAAGGCGACCGAGTTGGCAAGGTGGATAGAATACTAACTTCCAATTTCCAGAGTCCGGGTTCGATTCACGGCGTTGGCGGAGATTTTTCTTGTGGAATCCTGATCCCTACTTGGATGTAATGTGTGAAGCTCGTCGGATTGTAGTTGGTACTCCTTCCGTCTGATGATAATATTTCAATCATACATACATACCCATCACGCCGTTCCCATTAGGGGTAGGTACAGTCAAAAAAAGTTAATTCTAGGTGATAGGCCTGTAAAGCTGACTCTGCTTTAATAATTTCCTCCTTACTGCCCTATCCTTACATACCTCGTTTGCTTCAGTTACACTCATGCATTGCTTCATATTTCTCATTTCGCTCTTTGTGGAAGACCTTTCTTGCCTGGTTTTTATTCTAAGGATTTAATTTTGGAATCTAGTGATTTTACTCCTTTAAATATAGTTAGTTTTATTTTTTATTTTCTTTCTACTGGGTTAACAGTTACAGTAACAGTTAGAACAGTAAAACAAGTTAACAGTGGTTAACTTGTTTTACTGTTCGTTTGATTTCTTTTACTTCTCGTTGGAGATATTAATCTCCTGCTCTTAATAACCCTAATATATCTTCTCTTAAGAGTATCTTCCAGTATCTTACACCACATTCAACCTTGATTTTTCTAGTTCTACCCCTTCCTCTCACGCCATTCACTCAACTATCATTAAAACTCTTTGTTATTCGATTCTCACCCATTCTCTCTACATGGCCAAACCAAAGAAGCAAGCTCCTTTTACTCATGTTCATTACCGGAGCATCCATTCCACATTCTTTCATCCCTCACTCATTCCTAACCTCCTGCTTTTACCGCGAAAACATTTCAGATACCTGCATATGGCCTACGCTTATGCCCATCCTGGCATACCCAAGTTATGCTACCCTACAATAAAAGGGGAAGGAGTACACATTTATGTACTGAAATTTATGATTCCTTAGACAAACAGTCCTTGATTCATGACACACTTACTTGATGTACTCTGCATACTATCCTTGATTTTCCTTCCAACATTCACATGCCTTTAAATCCTGTAATATGTCTGTCCATCATTTACAAACATTCGGCCAAGGTAAACAAAATCATCCACTTGCTTAATTATTTCACCAATCACCCTAATCATACAATCATTCCTCTCCTTGTGAAAAACCACTACTGTGGTCGTTGGCTCATTTACTCTCAATTACATTCTCTCTGATTCATCAAAAATATTATCCATAAATAAAAATATTAATAATTTCTTTATTGGTTATATCATTCGACAATTACTACCAATATAGTGAATACTAAGAAAAACACGCATCCATGCACTGAATGGTGAAAAAATTATGCCCTGGACGATGATCGGATGTTAAAGAGTTAAGCGACAGGACCACTCGACACCATCCGTTAAGGGTAGGCTGATGCTGACGCCGGAATTCTATCTACTGCTTCTCCATCTTTTAAATGATCCTTTTCTTACCAACCTAGTTGGTGCCATTGACCTCAAGTGTCCACTCTTCTTCCGGCCCCGGAAAATGGTCTGGAGAAACCGTCTTGGTCCAAATTATCTTATATGTTTCCTACCCCAAATAGCCAATTCTACTATTCAATAAAGTAAGAGGATGAACGAATGCTCGAATAGAAACTTTATATTTAGAATTAATAAATGGAATACATTCTCCGGCAAAAATAAAAGTCTGCGCGTTGAAAGCAAGCAATTGATAAGTCTGCGCGTTGAAAGCAATACAATGATTGACTGGGGATATATATATATATATATGTATATATATATATATAATTTATAAAATTGAATTGAATTATTAACGAAAGGCGTGATTGTGTTAGTTAAAATTCTATTATTTTCGTAATCATTATAATAAACAAACATCAGCCCGTTGGATCAGTTGTCGACGACGTTGCTACTTTATGGAATACACTCATAACGAGGATAAAATATACGTTGATTTTCCACACTTTTTTAAATATTTGCCCGACCTGACCTGTTTCACGCCATCATTAAAGGTCTTTTATAAAAGGACCTTTGATAATTATAAGAAACATCGGAACCAGTTAGGTTAGAAAAAATAAAAAGCATGGAAAAATTACAAGAATTTTCTGTCCTCGTGATCAGTCCGATTCTTCATTTGTAGCAGCTCTCTACTTTGGCCTTTTCACAGCTAAATGCTTTACCTTTTCATTAATTGTTACTGCAATACATCTTTTAACTTGGTTAATATTTTTCATTCTCGGTTTTCTGTAGCATTTATTTTTCCGTTTTCAGGAAGCTGATATCTTGAAGTTTGTCAAAGATTTTGCCTATGTTTATCAGCATTTTAATTTGATTTATGCCTTCCCATCTTTTTGTACCAGTCTTCATTGATGACTCTCCATCCATCTGATCTTCATGACTTATTTATTGCATCGCACCAATTCTTTCAGTTCTCTAGCATTTTGGCATGTAGAATTCCTACTCAAAGATATAATCTATATACCTACCATTCGGAGGGATGGCTTACATGCTCTATCGCTGAACTGAACCTATGAGCGCAAATTGTTTAGTTTGAAAAATAATATTCAAATAATGGAAAACCTCTTATGTGAATCCAAGTTGATTTTTTTATATTATGAGATATTTTTTTCCGAAAGGGTGCCATTTATGATAAACTGCTACGTTTTTTCTCGAGATCATGTAATGTTTGGAAATATGTATTCGTGGGCTCTAACTTACTGAGTCAATCAAACCATATCGATTTCGAAATTGGAGATCGGACACGCCAAGTGCCAAATGTGTATTGCATTTACTTGTCGAAGAGCCAGGTCCTGTCCTCGTGGTTTGGGAATCGTTTTTGTGTGTCATGCGTGCACCTTCTTCTCTGATACGTGATAGCCATTTCAAGAGAGCGGTCCGGAAGGAACTTCAAACGGTGAGGGACCGTTGTCGACTTTCTTTGACAATGCTCCGGTTCCTCGCTTTCCCCAGCACACCCAACCTCATTGCTACACTGATGCCTGGCGAGATAGCCCATCTCCCAGAAACTACATCCACTAAATCTTGGACGAAAGTGACAACAAAACGCAACAGTTTTTTTTCTCTTATAACAACCCGGTCTCCTGATGGATATTTCTGCTGCCGACTGCGCCGAAATTTTGAGATTAAAATCTGGGCGCAATATATGCACACCTTTCAAACCAGGCTCCTGTGCCGAACACGAGAGCATTAAACTAATGGTATCGCCAATGACTTGGTGGAATTCATTCATAATAAAATACTTATTTACTTTGTTTTCCATATAATTTTTTATTTTAACTCACGACCCAGGGTTCGTCGCGTCGTGACATCATGTTTGCGATAGTTTTAGTTTTCTTGCTAAGGGATTTTAGTGGAAACCCATCGACGGAAAATGATACCGTTCCAAGATGGTACTCATGAGTTTTTTAAGCGACCAACGAGGTGTGACATAGTGTCTTTCATCCGGTCAATCCCAGGGCTGGGTGACAATCATATAATATTGCATGTTTAGATTGACTTTATGTATTGCCTTATTGCTCCTAAACGAAAGCAGATTTTCAACTTCTCCAGAAGGCGGAAGAGGTATCTACTACGCCTATGTTATATTGCGCAAGTCCCCACAATTGTAAGTGGCAGGGGTGCTATAGCTCCGGCCAATTTTGTGTTACTATGAATTAACAAGCGTTGGACGCTTAAGCAATCATCCTGTTTCTGAATGTATGGGTTCCATTGCGTGGTTATTTTGTAGAAGAGAATAGAGTATTTAAACCTGGGTATCTCTTTCAATAACCGTAATAGCGCGATTATAACACGACCCTGCAAATAGAACGAACTTGATCAATTTGAAGTAAAATTTAGAAAAAATAAAATACCAATTAATCTTCCCTATTTGATTAGGTCTGTTTTTAATTTCATCCTCAAAACACTTTCCAGCTTATTTTTACAAAGTAGCATCGTAGTATATGAACGCCCAATTAATTCACGGTGTAGAGATACTGAATCGACGTGCGTGCCGAGACGAGCGATACACACTTATGTTTTTAATGGTGCATGCACCCAAATATGGTGCGAATGTCACCATCATAAGTGTCTAATGGAGAAAAAAACATTGTACAGTAGTCGGAATTTTCTACAGGTGGTGGATCAATATCTGGGTGGTGGAAACTACCATGTACTTCGGGACCTTGATGATGCCGTCAGAGTCAGCATTGTACCCCTGTGCCTTTCCAGAAATCTTATTTTCTCTTGCTTTCTTCGTATTTCCATCCTAGTTCTTCCAATAGATCACGACGATTTTCCTCAAATAATCGTTTTTTTATAAGTCTTGACGGATCTTCTTTGAACCAATCTAATTTTTCATGCGAGTAACTCTTTCTAGAAATTTTTTCCAATTACTCAATGCATTACTTCGGCCTTACTCCTGTAATTTAGCATCATTCTCTGACTTTATCATTACATTTACCCCCACCCATCTCTTGAACTGAAGTTTTTTTTCAACGCTCGCGCGTGCATTTATTAAATATGTGCGTCCAATGGAGGTTGGACCTTGATACTTTACTTGTTCTGACTTCCTGTGGATGGTTTCGTCTACTTGTACGCTGTGTTATGTAATCCCTTTCCTATGCTCAAGATTTTTATCACTGTGAATTTATTATAATTTAGTTCCAAGCCCCAATTTTTACGCCATTTTGAAATTCTGTCCAAAACCAATGAGTAAAATTCCCTCTTCTGTAATACTTCCCTACATACATCTACATCAAAATAGTATCTTGCCTTGTTAATAGTGCCTCAAGAGTATGTGGCAGGGAAGATTTGGAGTGCTTTTTCATTGGCGAATGACCTAATGGGATTGCATTTATTCAGGTGTAACTGCATGTGCCAGCGTTTAGGTGACGACAGTTTCCCCTGTTTCATGAGGCGTCTTCAGGTCGAAGACTTCATTTTGAGCATTTTAGCAGCTTTACGCTGCCGGTGAGGCGGCCGGCTTCGCCGGTGGGGTAATAAATGCTGACACTCGCAGTTGCACCTGAAGAAATGGGATTCAACACATCAAACCACTGCGGAAGCATTCGCCTCATTTAATGTTACTGTTTACACAGGTGCCCACATCAAAAATGGAACTATAAGAACAAAATGAAAAAAAAAGAGTTAATGTGCAAATTTGTGTAATTAAAATGGATTTTGATACTGACTTTGTTCATCGCATGAATTGTTTGGATGATTATTTGAGAAGACCTCCGATAACAGGTAATTAGCGCTAAAGAGAACAGGCGGGTGGATAGGCGAGGGAGGGATTTTTTAATGAGAAAAGGAGGGGTGGTGGGAAACTCGACCTCAGCATTATCCTGCTTTTAACGAAAGCCACCATTGAGTCCACAGATAATCGTCCAATCCAATGCACGGAGATTTGAAATGCTCCCCACGTGGCACTCAAGTAGGAACCGTGATTCCAATGAAAATATTTCCACCACTGCCAGAAACAGGTACGGTCAGATTGGAACGCCGGAGGGATTCTGATACTGATCACGGGGAGACAGGGCACATTTAACATTGAGACAAGTTTAACCTCTAGGTCAGCTAAAACATCTACATCTACACAATATCCTGCAAGCCACCTCAAGGGTTTATGGCGCGGGGGTGAGTTATCATTACGTGTGAATGAGTGCGTGATATCGACAGTTTCGCAAAATGCTTTCATGGCTAAGGCGCCGAGATAAAGTGATGTATGACGTGAAATCTTCGATCTGGGTACATTACAACATGGGCACATCTGGAAAGAGAACTTCGATATATACGAAAGCTTTTCACTCGGCGAGAGGGCGATTCGGAATGCGCTATTTTTTTCATTCGATGTATGAGGCGAGGAGTGAAGTGAAAGCCTTCGCTAATTGGATCCTAAAACCGCGTCTCAATTCGCCTTTGATGCGCAGACCCAAGTTGACTATCGGTGACGCTGAATGAAAACCCATTAAAAGCGAGTTGCGTGGCGGGGACGATACCGAAACAATATTCTATGAGGATGAGGAAATCCTTCTGAAAGGCCGCATCGAAAGGACATTGACTTTGCTCACATTTCCGCTTTATTAGGATTTCCATAATCTTCAGATCATGGTAAACAACGATGAACAGTTTTACAATATTGGCCAAGGGTAAAATACGAGGGGATGTGGTTGGTGAGGAGGCTAAAGCACTACTGTCTTCTCTTAGTGTAGGGCCAGGGTTCGAGTCTAGGCATCAGAGGAGATAATTTTACTCCGGATTACTGATCCCTATGTGAGTCCAATGTCGCTTCAAGTGTTATACTCCTTCTATGGAAAGTCTTGCATTTAAGAATTAAGCTAGGGATCAGCTTGGTGACTAGAGTTCTGGCGTCCTGAATTAAGGATCAGAGTTCGAGTCCCGGAATTTTCGGAAAATTTGCTGTGAAATCCCGTTCCAACCTGGGTGCCATTTCATTTCTAATATTCAGCCCGTCAATTGGGTTGTTAACCTGTGGAGACCTATGTGCCTTTCTTGAAAAATATTCTAGTGCTGACTGAATTTCTCTCCAGTTTTCCTCCATTCCCCAAAGAATCCTTCCTTTACCGTCTCAACCACATATGGGGCAAATAACCTCAGTTGTCGGTCGCCTCCTAAAATAACTAAGCAAGTGAAGTATACGTAATAAGAAGGAAATATTTGGAGTTAACGCATGACTCCTCGGTATTCGATCGACAGCGAAGCTTCTTTGAAACTCGCATAACGTTGGTCTTATTTCGTGTAAAATACTCCGCCATTCATTGCATTACGTGAAATTCCTGGGGGGGGGGGGGGCAGAATAGGTTTCCAATACGCTTCGAACCTTGAACATTAAATCCCAGAAACTTACAGGGAAACATCCCAACGTTCACAATAAATCCCAAATACGATGCAATAAGAACCCTATCTTGTGTATTTTAGTTAGTTGCGTCAAATATTTGTAATTTTTGTGGCATAAACTAGAAATTCTCAACGCGATGCGCCATCTTCTAATGATTCATCACTCGGGAACCTAGTTAGACTCAAATTTTAATGGCGATAAACATTGCCATACTCATTCTGCACTATTATTTTATTTCATATTTTACACTTTAATTATTATTTACGGGATGTTTCAAATTTCTAGCTTGGGTACTTGTACATTATGTCACATCCGAAACTGAGAGTTTCGACTAAGCAGAGAGAAATCGCGAAATAGCGCAGTGTAAGACCAATTGGCAACTGTACTGTAAACAATAAAGTTTCAAAATTTGGAAAATTGCTCCTGAGTCAATGGATCAGTGGAGTGTGACTCATGCAGCGCTCAGGAGAATTGAGATTTCTCAAAGGGATAAGAGAATTGGCGTTAGCAAAGCTTATAAAACAATGTATTGACGCATGAAGAGCCTCGGGGTACCGAGAGTAGTGTGTAATCCACTGATCTGATTAGGTCATTTAATTACATTCGTTTTGATCCTAATCGTAGTAGTTTATGCTCAGAATACCAACGCTATAGAATTGATAAGCTAAATGCACCGGAGAGAACTGTAGCCTCTTTCTCCTTATCTCTTGTATTCTTATTATCTCCTATTCTCTTGTATCTTTATTCGTTCTAAAATGTTATCGGAAATATGATAAAGCTAATATTACCAGCAATATGTGATAAAGTTCTTCATTCATCCAACGATTGTAGTTTTTTATCCTGCACCATCTCGTTTTGTTTTCTTATTCTTTTGACGGTTCAATGTTTATAAATACTCAATATTTAGCTGAAAAATGTTTTTTAATATTTTTAAGGTCATGTTTTAAGGCTATGACAGAGGTGGAATCATTACCAAAATCCTTAAGATTGTCGAATAATCTATGAAGGATTCTACTTCTTCCTCGGTTAACCATATTTATTCATTCCCTAATATTTGCAATAATATTGACCCAGTGATGACGCCAATAAGAAGATATCGCCAATATATAGTGCAATGTAAAGAAGATGAACCTACGCGGAGTAAAACCCGGAAGACCTGTATCTTCACATTCATCAACCCGCGGAAGCCTACACAAGGAGAACCTATCGTCATCATAGGCTTTTAAATCAAGTGGTCATCAACTGCAAAGGGCATCTATTCAAGGAATACTATCCATGTTTTCCGTTCACTCATTCTATGAGAGGGATGCACTCTTCTCGACTAGTTTTTATTCCAGTCGTCTTAGCCTGTATCTTCACATTCATCAACCCGCGGAAGCCTACACAAGGAGAACCTATCGTCATCATAGGCTTTTAAATCAAGTGGTCATCAACTGCAAAGGGCATTTATTCAAGGAATACTATCCATGTTTTCCGTTCACTCATTCTATGACAGGGATGCACTTTTCTCGACTAGTTTTTATTCCAGTCGTCTTAGCCTGTGGGTGTTGGAGACACGGACCACCTGCCAAATACTTCTGCACATAAACACGGAAGTCTAAAAAGGTTAACGCTTCGTAATTTAGCGCGGTGATAATTCACGTATTCGGGGTATTTTAATGGGCTCTCTGAGCGCAGACACTACATAACTGGCTTGAAACCACTTCTTTTGAAGAAACTAAGACTTTGGATCAGCTTCCCACTCTTCCATACGCCAGGGAATGAAAAAGTTGATGGCCCACTCACATTCGCAATTAGTCCAGAATATAATATTATTAAAGAGGTGAATTTTGACTTGGAAACCATGGAGTATAATATCATTGAATACAGCGGCCGTTATATGTGATTGGGACATTTTTCTATGCAAAAAACGTTTTCCTTATGCTCTGCTTGTTTAAGTATCCACTCACTTTCTCAAGATAATGATCGCACGTCACTTACAATGACGCACCCTCAACAGAAAATTACCTACATTGAGTGATTTATTCAGGTGGTTGCCCCTTTAAAAGACTCATTGGGTCCTTAGTGATGTATTAGTGCCCTAGGACTTCAATATCTTCTCTTGAGAATTTTATTCCCTCAGACAGGAAGTCACTGGATAATATTATTAATTTTTTCGGAAGTATTCCATGTGTTTATCTCGAAAGTGCGGTATTCAGACGAAGATTATCCAGCTGAGGGGAATATCAGAGTATCTTCCTAGGGTTGTTTTTTGTAATTCACAAGTTTTATTTACATTTATAAATTTTAATTTATAAAAAAATACGGATGGAATGGTATCTGCCAAGTGCAATTTTTTCCTCATAAACAATCTGGAAATCTTTAATAACTACCAATTTATATTCGTGTTTCATGATTCACAAAACTGTCACTTATTCACATATTCAAAATTTAATTTTTTAAACTTTTTTTTGTTGATACGAAGAAATGAAAGAAAGGGCACCCTTAATTGAGAAAAGAATTTTTCCTCCGTATCATTAGATGGTTAGGGTTACAGAAACATCATCAAAGCTGTTTAAGGCTTTTTTTTATTTTCATGATTTTTGTTTGTACCAAATTCGGTACATTGAGCATTGCTAAATGAGCTGAGATAATCCTAGAGTTAAATGCCGAATACAGAACATTTGACATGTAAGGGTTAAATAGCTGTCCTAATATCCACGGAGAATGATCTATTAAGACGTTTTTCTTAAATATGGGGTGTCACGCCGTGGTATTAAAGATTTTTTTCTGATAAAATATAAGAAATTTAATTCCCAAAGCTATACTTCTGTATTGACTTATTTTACCATTATCATTTATGCAATAAAATTATTGTTTTTGTGCAGTTTTACAGATACTGATGATTGTCAAAGGTTCAAACTGAAAAATGCAAGTGTTTCATCAATGGGGAACATGCACAATTTTTTATAACCACTTATATCCGAAGGACACTATCTAAAATGGATGTAGCGAAAATTTCACAGATGGCAAGCGGTTTTTTACTGAGATATTAGTCTTTAAAAATAATTCTTTCTCGCCAGCTTGAAAACACTACGTCATCGGGGAATGGACGCGTGACGTCACGGAACGGTATCGCTAGAGATTGTTAACCTTCTGACGAGAAAGTAGGCGGATGTTATTGATATGGAGCAAGCATTTGGCGTAAATGATTGCATTTATTTCATATTTACTGATATTCACTAATCTTACTTGATCATTTCATTTGAGCAGAATGTATCTAAACGAGAAAAAACCGGGAAAGTTATATAAACCCTGCATCGTGCCTTGTTGCTCAAATACCTCAACTTCCACGCCGGAAAAGGTTTTTATTTACGTCCCGAAAGACTCGAAGAAGAGGAGAAAATGGTTGATAGCCTGCAGAAGAGACGGAAATTCTCTCTCTAAATTTTCGACGGCTAATTGCTGCGAAGATCATTTCAACGTAAGTGCCGGTCCCACGTATTGCAAACCTTATTTTTGTGAGGTAAAAAATGTTATAATTGAGCCAAATTATGTTATTGCCACGTAATATAAATTAGAAAGTAAAAAACTATCACATCAAAGGCACAATATTATTTACGAACCGAAAGTTATGACGTGATTTCAACAAAAGTATTATTATTTAAGTATTCTACCGCCTAAGGTACGTTTACATGGACCTTGCATACTTCCCTTTTTCAATTCATTCATATATATCCATAAGTAGAATGAAAGGGAATAAACCTTATATGAATTGAAAAGGGAAGTATATAAGCTGAATGTAAGCCTACCTTAATATATTTAATACAACTTACGTCTCTAAAGTCACAGGGAAAGTAAATTTCCAAGCTTTGAACGTTATTTATATTTTCGAGCAGTAACATTTATGGCTTTGAAAATCGTTAGATAACTCATGAAATACCTGTTATATCTCACTATTAGTTCATGATTTGTCTGTTACACGTTTTTACCATTAGTTTGCGAACTATAATTGATAGAGAGTAAGGGTATACGTAAGGTTGTAGGCCTCGATGAGATCTATAAAACGCCGTCAATAGATTGGAGGTGAGAATGTTAGTTTAGAAGGTTTCGCCGAGAAACCGGGTCTTCGGAGTCGGGCATTCGCCGTCATTAATGAAAATTTAGGGAGAAAAATAAAGCAAAAAAAAGTTTAAGAAGGTATTGCGATGGAGAACCTAAAATTTCCAAAGATGTTAGCGAAGCTTGCTATGAAAAAAAGAAGAAAAATTAATTCCCAGTACTGGATTCGAACTTCCGACCTTCAACTCCACAACACAACACAACACACAACCTTACCCCTACGCCACCGGCTATTTGGGGGATATAATGGAAAATTTGCGTTATATTATGCATTTCATGTATCTGCCTATCATAATTTTCTATTTCAGATGATTGTTTAATGGTTATCGTGAGGTCTATGAAGAAGCGAAAGGTATACATCTATAGGAAATTTTAATGGCTACACAATGCAGTAGTCGAAAAAGGACAGATACTAACCGTTTAGGAGTAATTTACGACTAACCGCAGGCTTGCGCGTCCCAGCGGACGAAAAATCCGAACTTGGGGGATTGCGAGATAGCAAAACGAAAAAGACATCAAAATTTACGCCATTTCAATAGCTACTAGAGGAATTCGTAACATTGGAAATACATTTCATACTTTAATAACTACATACTGAAATCCGAAATCTACAATACAGCAAATATACTGCTTTGCCATGGACTTCCCTAATATAGTCTTCAATAAAAATGTAGGTAATATGAATAAAGATTTATATCTATTCAATAGAGGGGGAAACATTACGACTGCATGGGTTAAGTTTCGGTAATAAGGAAATTTGAAAATCAATAGATTCAGAATATGAGACACATTGAGTTTGCTACATATTAATGCAAAACTTAACATGCCGACTCGTATTTTTGGCGACTGAAGCCGTTGCGATAATTTAGAATTATTTAGACATTAATCATACTTGAAAGCTGTTTGTACATCAGTTTATTTTTCCATAGTTGTATTTTAACAACAAAGCAGCTGATATAAGAGAACCGCATAATGTGTCGCATGAAAAGTTAGGTATTAATAAAATTATGGGCAGATGATAATTTACCGCAGTCACGCATCTCGGCAGCGACGAAACAATCGCTGTTTTTCAGGAAGGCGGCCACCATAAGTGAGTCAATCATCGGTAAATTATCCGACTGTGCCTTCTTGAATCCCACTTCAGTCATTTTTCTATCGAGAAATTACCAGAATAATTTTAATAGCGAATTTGCTCCGATAACTTCAACAAGGCGCCTAACTCTGCAGCTGCGAGGACTTCAGTCCCGTTCGGTGACGTCAAGCCAATGAGAAAGCGTTTCGAGTCACGTGACTTTCGGCGATTTTTGCTAACTTTTAATTAGCTTTTTACAGCATTTGTAATTGACGGAGACAGCTTTGGCTTGCATATTCGGATTCGTGAGAAAATTCTCTACATAGTGGGCTACAGTAACGGGAGAAACAAATTCCATGCATGTTCCCCATTATGCCGATGATAATTATTTCTTCAATTTATTCCGTAGTAACTTTAAAAAATGGTGAAAATGAGGAATCATTCAATCAGGAACCACATCCAAGGAGAATGAAAGGGATAAAATAAAAATTTCTCATAATTTTTTATCACAATACCATTTTACTATTTTTCATTTCTATTCCAACTTCTTGCACGATTTCTACTCTTAATGTTTAAAGCTAAGGTCTCACTCGTAATTAAAATATCCTTAAAAAAATCATCACCGTGTATTTTTGGTTCCGTTTGTTACTTCAAAAGTGCAATGAGCCAATCGAAAATTAAATTTTTACATATTTTTCGATTTTTACTGGCGATAAATATTTCGAAATGATTATGCATGTATTAAATTTCATGAAAGGCTCCAGTGTCTTTCGCCTTCGCTGTCAGTGTGCAATGAGGCGAAGGATATCTTAACGAGGACGTTTAATTTTCAGTATGGCTTGTTTATTTCTCGAATGGCTGATATGAACATCAAATTGCTTCTAAAAATGAATTCTTTCAACAGCGTTCTTTTTTATACTTTGACCTAAAAAGATTCTCCTGCACCCTATGCTTTTCGAGGAGAAATATGAAACTTCTAAGACCTTCTCGCGTTCAAACCTAACAGCTTTCACAATCTCCATGAGGCACTCCCGTATTATTTTCGAGAGAGGATTTCTGTAAGACCAGACTCTTGTATTTTTTCAGAAATTCCACGAGCAGAAGACGCCCAGAACGAAGTATAGAAAGCCCTTCAGTGTTTCGAAAATCTCAGCAATCTGTTGTTCTCACGGAAGAGCAGTATCAAAACTCATTAACCCCAAACATCAAAATATAATTCGTGAATGATGAAATTACGATCTATTAAGCTCCACCTTCTTCCTAATCGCATATGCTGTCGAAGTTCAGCTGCAAATCTTTTTCATCACCTGTGGATCCGCAGAAGTCCCGTTTTTCAACTTCCTTCCCCCTTCCTCCATTGCGTGATGAGCCCAGGTGAAGCGTAGTCAGATGTTTTCAAAAATTAAATCGTTCGAAAATGGCGTATCATGGAGGAGTTCTCTTCGATTTTTGGCAGCACTTTATCAACTTTCAAAGGCTTTTATTTGTCAATGGTCATTAAAAATTCCTCTCCGAACACATGGAAGCCCCTGATGGAGTATTGTACTTAACCTAGCACATTTCGTGAACTACAGCCCTCGCCTATGTTCGTGGCAGATATTCAGAGCAATTTTGGGTCTGGAAGAAATTATTTACGACCAGTTACTGCAGGTGAATGGATACACCCTACCTTCAATAGCCAACTAGACAATCTGAGGTAAAAAAAAACCTTTTCACTTCCAACCCTATCCTTACCCTTCGTCTCTTCTCCTGACCCCATCCATAAGACTACTCCCTCCATGACATAGCCTTCGGCGGTTCGTCGGCCATCAGCTTTTGAGAGAGTTGTGCTTTTGCAGCGTTATCTTCGGGGTAATGTATGACGTGTCGTGACCCTGGCCCTTGACTCTTTCAAGGGGAAAGAATGGTTTTCTTCCTCTGGTGATGAAAGTCATCTCCGGTGAAAAAGTGATCGACAAGTGTCGCGAGCCGTCGGGCATCGGCAATAAAGATTACCAGGAAAAATTCAGGAACGAGTCGTCACTAGCCGTGAAAAAGCTTCAGTTAAAAATGTGAATGAAGATTCTTAATTTTTTATGTGAGTGGTGTCGAGTTTTTTTTTCTGGGGATAAGCTATCTCGAGGTTTCTATTAAATGTTATTTCTTTTAGCACATATGGATGTCCTTGATTCTAGGGGAGGGCCATTAACCATGTAACGCGTTTAGGATTGGGGTCCAAGGCCAATTGTACGTCGTGATATGTGGTTGGTGGACGGGTTTACTGAGTCTGTAACCCAAAAATCAATTTTAAAATATGATCCCTTGAAGTAATTGCTTGAAGTAATTAGCATTCGTAATTCAATGTAAAAATGCAATGAAATGCTCGCATAATTTCTATATCCTTAAGTTCCCAGGTTTATCTCACGCATTGCATATAATACCATGGGAGATAAAGATGTACTCATGACTTCACGGTTCATACTAATGCCATTGTAAGTTTGCAAAATTCTCAATTAAAATGCCTGGATTAGTGTGCCTCAACCGACCTTCTAAAATGAGCCTTGATCGATAAAGTGGTTGGAGCTATTTTTGTTTATGAACAAATGTGGGTGAAAATTTACATACGTGTTCAAATTAGTGATATCTATAGGTAAAAGTGAAAAAAATGCATAATACCGATTTGGTTTTTTGGCAATTCAATTCTATTTAAATGCGGAGACTGATGGTACATGGAATATATTTCGTAATAATTCGATTACAAGAGTAAATATTTACCTCTAAACGCTAAATACTACACTTCTTATTATTATAATTGTTGATAACAAGTATCAAGGTGTTACGCCGAGTTCAATATTCGAAAACAACATATTTCAACATGACTTCGTATAAATTTTGAATGTAGCGCCGAAAACTCTAGTCATAGCATGCTTTGACTAAGGAAAATTTTAAAATATAATTCTTGTATTATTTCCATTGCTGCCGGTATAGATAGGTTCCAACGCATAAACAGATGCACAGGAATGTAATGCCATCAAAGAATTTTTACGCTTACTTAAAACTTTATTCAAATGTGCACTCAATGACCCACAGTTACCGCTCCAGCCACCTTTAGGTACCTACCCTATCGTTCCTACCATCGTGAATGTGATAATGGCTTTACATGTACTTGACCAGGGGTGGGTAAACTTTGACATAAAATAATTAAAATTTTAAGTATTATCACAAAAAGACAATAATAACTTTGACATCATAAAATAAAGAGAAAATCGCCCTATTTTGATGAAAACCCTTGAAAATTTTCATAAACGAAAATATGATGATTTTTAACTGATTTAGACTTGATGTAGAGGAAGGAATCCTCATTAAATTGAGTCATCTTCAATTTTTATGTTAATTTTAAATTTTACTTCAGAACCACGAGTACGTAACCAAATAGCCGCAGTTTGTCCGACCTATGAACTGGTCGTACCTCATAGCCTCTGCCTCTCCTTACGACGTCCATTATTCCTATTCTCCTCCTTCGTATTCCAGCCTTACCCTGTGTTCTCTCATCATTGATTCTTTTCAGCGTGCCCTCAGCTCTCAATACGTCCTCATTCCAACTTTTCTGCCTTCTCCGAATCGCTTCCAGCTTCATTTCCTCTCTCACAATATCCAAAATTTCCTCGTTCATCTTCCTCGCTACTCAGCTCACCCTCTCCATTCTCTGCCACATTCACTGTCGTACCTTTTAGTCACGCAGTTTTAGGAAATCCTTCACGATTCCAAGCACCTGCGCTTGGACAAGCTTTTCTATTTTCCCTAAGAACTCCGTAGTTAAACAATGAGTTAGGAAACAAGGATGTAACCGTCAGGCCGACGCCCGCTGGTAAAACTAGGGTGGGAGGAAGGGGAGTCAAAAATGTCCAAAACTTTCGTCGCGTGGTCCATGGAGGGGAAATGGCATCAGCTGTCGACCGATCTGGAAACATAACGCAAAATTATTTATCCTCTTAAAGATGCTGCAGCTGTAGGTACGGGCAAGAACCTATGAAACACTGTTGAACAACATACGCAAACATGCGTTCATTTCTCATTCAAATAACCTCACGAATTCCGTTATAACCCATCAACGCCGATGTGTCCCACCTTTTCGATTTCTTCTGACTATGGCCGCTTTCCCAAGAAGTCAACACAGTGTGTTATCTTCCGTTTGCTTTCATTGGCAAGGGATTACGACAACCTGCCAATTCCATCTATGAGGCGGGTGTGTTGACCCGAGTTTCGGGACCACTAGCGTGAGGAAATAAATTCCGTCGCAGTAGAACCGAACGCACCGGAATTTCAACGTGCATTTAGCCCGCGTGATTTTGAATTAATTTCTGGAGGCGTGCTCTGGCTCACGGCTGGGAGACGAGAGGTGTTTATCGCGGTGAGAAGTGTGGAATGAATCGGACTTGTCTTGGAATTCTCTCGCATGAAGACGACGATGCTAGAGCAGACGCCAATGCCTGAAGTATTTTTTTCGGCCTAGATTTTCAAGTCTCTAGCGTGGATTGCCGTGTTTAGTCTAGCTGAGAACTGCAAACTATACGTCCGAAGTTCTTTCGAAGGGTAAACACGGCTATGTTATATTCCGCGATTCATCCTCGGCGGGTATCAACAAATGCTATCGTCGAGAGGTCGCGTGTATTGCGTCTAAAACGGTAGTGAGGCTGTTGAAATTATTTCGGGGGAAATATTACCACTATATTTTCATTATTATTATGTTAATTTGATCCGTATCTACTAAGTTTCAAGACGCTAACATCACTGATGATACGACAATTCACAGTAGTTTTCAGCATTTTTACTTATTGACCATTTATTTAATGGAATGCAGTTTAAATTCTCGGGAAATAATTTTTAATTTCACTTCGTTTCAATGAAAGGCATCTAAGTTGGAGGTTGCCTGATGAGATGATTATTGCTCATACATCACTTTTTGATTTGGGTATTTCTCTTGTAGTTAATTAAAGCCCGCGCTTGCATCAATTTTATACTTACAATAGCAGTGTTTCAAACGACATTCGTATTATTAGAGTGTACTACGGACGTCTCTAATTTCGGGAAGAAGGAAAGAAGATAATTTATTCTGAATCAGAATGATCATAATGTTAAGAGGATCAGACCAACCATATGGCAATGCCACTGATTTCCGATGCTTTTCATGCATATACTAAAAAATTGTCAATCCTGTCTCCATTATATCCGGACATATTCTGAATAATCGGATGGAGGGGTCCATAGTAGGGGTAGGAAGGGAAAAATCGAGCTGAACGGGACACAAGTTGTCCGTAATAAAGGAAAGAGGGCATAAATGTAGGCCAAGAAGCTTCGAATTGCCATTTTTTCCTCGCTAAGGAAACACTGTTTCACGTATTTGCCACTGCATGTATGATAAATGTGAAGGAGATAGCGGATGTCCCTTTCATTTCGTATCAGCCAACTCAAGTCTTGATTTATTCATTTCTCCCTCATTCAGGCCTCTTCAATGGAATAGCATCCGTAATGCATAATGAAACGTATAAAAAAGCAGCTTCATCGGTATCAAAAGTCTATGATGCATGCATGCAATGGTCTTATGCTAAATGACTTGCTTGTAGTCTCCGCACTTTTTCTCTGAAACCGACAGAAAACACAAAATAAGAGGCATGCTCTGGAGAACTGAAAGGTACAACAATTCCTGCCGCCGTATAGGTGCGGCTCACAGGGTAGTATAAAGATGCAGATGTGGTCTGAGCATTCTCTATTTTTTTAACAGAAATCCAGAAGCTATAGATTCATTAGCCACGGTCAGATTGCTGTGCTAAATATGTCGCTCAATATCAAGAACGGGATTGATCCGCGTACAAATAGGCCATTGGGATTTGTCTCTCAGGAAAAGTGAGTAGAGTGAGTAAGAGTGGACCCTAAACCTACCGCCACTAATGTCCACCTGAGTTAGCCGATCTGGTGGCATTGACGAGGAAATATCCGGAACGAGGAAAGTTTAACGTACTTCGACTGGTGAGGCTACATCGCACTTACTGTCTAGGGGTCATTCAAGTATTACGTAAGACGTTGGGGGGGCTAAGACATGCGCTACACTATAGGTATGCTACCAATGTTAGAGAAACTATTTATATTAACGTAGTTAGCAACTGCATAAACACCCAGAAGTAAAAAGGTTATACAGGAAAAATGCCAGAAATTTTGTAAGTACTACGTAGCATGTACTATATAAAAAAGTACTAGAGAGCAAATCAACTGATTAGCTACACTACCTATCGACAAACCTAGTAAAAAGTCACGTTGTCCGCTATTATGGTCTCTTATCGTTCGCGGGAAAAATTAAATTTTAAAGTTGTCCACTTAGCAGTCTATTTCCCTAATTTTAGTCTTACGATTTAATCTACCTTAATATGTCGGGTTTCGTAAAATGCTATTCACTTCGTCAGGAAATCGATTGTATTGGAACTTACAGAAAAGATAGAGTATAAATTTAGACCAACGTACTGGAAGCGATTCCCATCCCAGTTGTCGCAGGAGGCTTGTAACACAAATGAAATTTTGGTCTTATGAAACGAAAGGTCTTTTACGTATCTTGCCGATCTTCGCTTTCTAACACCGCGGAAGCGCTATTTAATGTCCTCGGATTCGGTGGCTAAATTAACATAATCGAAAAAAGGCGTAATATGTAAAAGTGATTAAAACTATCGCAAAAAACTTTCACACTATAAGAAGGTAGGCAGTCGGGGTGCTCTAGTGCGACTAAAGGGATTAGGGTTCTGTGTCACTGACGTGCTATGATAAGCAGTTCCATGGAATCAGGCAAGCGGCATCGCCTCATCTGATGGATGATACGCTGTCATGCGTGTTCAAATACCGTACTTAAATAATGTTTGTACTTAAGGTGGTTTGAGCGAGATTTTTTCCTAGTCATAATGGAGGCCATTCAACTTTTATTTTTTAATTTGATAATCTGTTAGAAGCAATAACTAAATATTGTAATATCAATGGCACAAAGGTATTGTTTTTTATGACTGAAATTGTCAGTAATTTACTAAATATGCTTGCATAAGTATTTAACTTGACTCATATTTTTTCACATCGTACTGTGAAAACGCCCTCACAAACGAAGATTTTTTTGTGATTCTCTAAAAATGACTACTGTGAGCAATTATTTTATTTTTTTAAAAATAGCTGAGAAAGCATGCAAACTACACCCTGTTAAATTTATGGCGAGCTCATTAGACATTCTTCATTTTTTAAATAAAGTCACTCTGGACTGCATTACCCGTACAATTATCCAACGAAAATGGCTGGTATTTTTATGTGGTATTAAGTGGCTGATATTTTGTTATAATTGGAAAAGCGAGAACTATTTCTGTATAATGAGGCCAAATTCATAGAATTTTATGCGAAGTGATATCTCGCTCTGAATATCGTGCGTCAACCATCGTACTATGGTGCTCGAGGAATATCACGGATGTAAAAAAATTAAAGTTGAACAACCATCCCCCCAAATAGAAATCTGAACCGTTTCACATGAATTTTATTTCCAATGAATTTTACAAGTACGTTTTTATCCCCAAAGCGCATCATCAGAACATATGTGAGAAGAATGATCTTATATATGTATGTATGTATATCAGAGAAGCTTGGGTCATGACAACTGTAGAATAAAGAGGAATGGAAAGAAAGTAATACGTGGTTTATTGAATAGTGATGGAAATAAAATAGAGGGAATCACATATGACTAAGAAAGACTAAGTCATACGAAGAGTTTGAGAGAAAAGAAGTTTAATGAAAACTCTACCAAGAAAAAGGTGCCAGCAAATTTATTAAATACATTCTGCGACACGACAGCCTCTTGAAAACAGTACTGAAAGGAGAAATAAAGGAGAAGAATTATTTAGAAAGACCATGGATGAAACAAATTATGAAGGACGTTAATATGGAAGCTTGTGATAGAATAAAAAACTAGCTCAGAGGGGAGCGTAGTGGAGAGGTGCAGCAACCAATCTAAGCGTATGACTGCGTTACAGTACTGTCCCGCAGTGCTTAGAACTCGAGGGGGATACTCCTCTGGCATTAAAACTGCTATAGTGGTCAAATTATCAACCACTAGTCGTTCCTCCAGTTTCACCTCACCCTCTTTCAGACTCCATGCAATCCCAACCTGCTTAGGTAATAAAAATTAATAACTCAAACTCCGTCTACAGAATTTTATTTGCATGCCCTTCCCGCCGTGACCTTTTGGGTTAGATACAGCAAAAAAGTGGTAGCAGTAGACTCGGAAAACAGGCTGTTTATCGACCATTTATTCGAAACCTCCAAACTATTGCAGAAATCTTTCGATTCCGCCTAATTCTCGCATTGCTTCATCATCGGTGTAACCAAGGAGGGGAATTAGGACCTCCCTGTCCCACACGAATAGACACACTCCCACAAATAAACCTATGGATTTCCCCCAAAACTCTTAGGTTTTTCCATAGAAAAAGTGATATTTATGCAATGTTAGGATGTCCAACTTTCAAACTTCTTATTCCGTTTTTCATAGTTGTAGTCATTAAAGGAGGCAACCGACAATTCGAGTTCTCGTGCGCCATTATGAATCGGTGGGTAGGATGGTGAGGGAAGGATAGCTTTGGGAGAGGATGAAGGGCGGAGAGAAACCCGACGTCGGCGTCTACTATCGCGAAGGGGTCCACACTTTTACCTCTCATCTGACGGACGGAGGAAGTGCTCTCCACGTTCTTTCATTCATTCTAATGATATATATTTTTTTTAATATTAGAAAGTTTCTTTTTTTATGAGGGTATATACAAATTTGTTTACCCCTCTTCATACATCTTTTTTTGAAGGTTTACAGTATTCTCATAAATTTACATTTGGAAAGATAAATTTTAACAATTTCAATATGTATCATAATTGTGAACGGTTTGAATTTGTTACGATTAAAATTTCACATTATTACTGTAATCTAACAATTTATATAGTGCACAAGCTGAATGATTTAATTATGGTTGCAGTATTATCATTTGGTCATAGTTAGATCCAATCATAACTACAATTCTACCATATCCAATTCAGTTTATGCAATATTTTACAAAATATTGTCATTCATATTTTAAATTAAAATTACATATCATTATTACGATCTGAATTTTATAAATTTCAGCATTTTCCGCAACGCCAACAACAGTAGGAAAATTTTAAAATAATTGAACAATGGTTTTTAATGCAGACTTTAGCTATCGCGTTCACGCAAGGCAGAATTTGGATGAGTTTTCCAAATTTCCTAGTTTTGCATTTCCTGAGGCAGAACGTTATTAGATCTCTGCTGGTTATCCGGCTGGCGTCTTCCATCTCCAAAAATAATCTTATTCGCAATGTTTCGAACCAAGGACAATTTTCAATTCTAAGTTTTAATGTGTCTCCTTAGCCGAAGATGGTACACTTCCCGTCATCGCTTTTGCCAATCTTCTATAGGTAATTTAAGCATTCCCCATGTCCTGAGAGTGCTTGGGCCGTACTTTTGGTGTGTGTTATATCTGTTTTCTTTCATTCATAGATGGTTGGAAAAATAACCCGAGGGTGTTGGCCTTTTTCTGAGTTGCTCCATTCCAAGTTCAATTTTTCCTCTGTTATATCTCTTAATCTCCGCTTTTGTTGACTTATTCGCGGGTATTCGTCATTTATTAGCCTTATTCCCAAAAAAAATTGTTTGATTCTCCTCGTTAAGTTCATCTCTCGCCTTCTTCTCCTAAACTATGTATTTCAGCGGTGGCTCCATTGCTATGACTGCCAATGCGTCTGTGCTTGTTGTGGAATAGCAGTGCGTCACAGGCAGGATCTTTGTGTTTCAAGTAGTTTTCGATGAAATCTACTATTATCCATCTCGGTCTCCCCATGCGACACTTCCGCACATGACGATGAGTTTTATCACCCCGTTGTATACTTGCATCATGGGTTTGTTGCCATAAAGAGTACGGCAGTATCTCCTAACAGCATGGAAATTTATTTTTATTTTGGTCGTCAGGTGGTTGGCATGTGCTTGAAAGTTTAAGTAAGTGCCTTTTCAGGAATTTTAACCTGAGTCCTCTGGATAGGAAGTGCCTTATTCCCTCCTTAAATAATTCTTTTGTTAAGAGGCCCGACCCATATCCCAATGGGCGTTTCAATTACACATTGATGCGGTCACGCTCTTCTCCCCAAAAATCACTCTAATGTTTAGTCATTTCAATGCGCTTTATGCCCTTCATAATGCTCTTGATATTCCTAACTTTTCGTCTGTAACTGAATCTTCAACCACAATCATCTTTGACTTTCTCGCTCTATCCCATCCTCTTCAGCCATTAACCTCCACGCAGACATCTCTACAATTCGTCCTTGCATTCTTTCAATTCCTGTTCCTTATTCCCTCCCTTTTCATGGTTAGCGTCCTATGATACCCCCGCCACACGTCATTACGGCGGCTTGAGGGTGGCAGGTTTATTATGTGCTTACTCTTCTCTTGCATCTTTATGGTGAGTTGACTGTAATCCTTTCCCTCAACATCACCATAAGAATAAAGAAAAATTTTAAATCCATTTAGAGTGAACCCATGTTCACTTAGGACCAGAGGCGTGATTTTGAGCATTTATCTCAGGGAGTCAGGCTGTATACAAATTAACCCGGAAAATCGGAGCTCCAGGCCCATTGTACCGCTGAGGGACCCACGTTTTAGGGAACTACAGTCATCGTAGGCAGAAATTAGTTATGAAAAAAGAAAAATAGTGGAGCAAAAGAAAACATCGTGGATGCCATTCCATAAGTATTTTTATTAGTTAAATTTTAGCTGTAATTTATAATGTAATTATTTTAGGAGCCCCGCTGCAAAATTACCTGCGGAGCTTGTAAAATTAAGGACGCGATTGTGAAGTGAGATATCCATGATGTAAGAAATGCACGTGTTTCTTCTTTTTAACTAAAAAAATGTTTTGTGTTTCTTTGTACTGTATAACTACTCTTTGCATACTCTTTTAGCGAATTTGAAACGGAATATTTCATTTTATAAGAGAAATTATAACTTTTTTAATCTCATTTTATAAGAGAAATTATCATTTTTTTAACGGTAGACACACATTAATGAACTTGATTATTACTTTTTCAAGCCAAATCGAGAACTGCGGTGATAGAAAACTATTTCTGTACTACAACTCTTTAAATGGCTCTTCGCGTATTGGTAATCTTGTACTCAGGGCAGTTTTAACAGCATAGCGAGCTCCTGGGCAAAGTAACACAATGGGGGAGCCCCCCACTTCGGCATTCCTTCCCTAGGCCCATGCGTTAAGAAGGAACTACTTGCACTCTGCCATGACACATCGAGTGTGAGTCCAATTCAATGAGACTAGTGAAAAATTTGATTGTATTTATCTGCAACGAAATCTTTTCTCCCGTTTTTTCTCGCGAAATTTTTTCTCTTGTTTATCCTCCATCACCTTAAAGTGGTTGCAGCGTTTTTGTTTATATGCAGATTTACGTGAAACTTAGCATAAAACATATGTATAAAATAATATATATTTATATATTTTTACGACGTTCTACGTCTTCCGATTCCCAAAATCCATGTATTCCGATTATTCCAGAGTTCTTCATCTAATCCTCTTTCTCTCATTTATTTCTCTATCCCTTGTATCCAACTTTTCCTCGGTCTTCCTCTCCGCCGTCTTCCTTCCGGGTTCCACAGCCACATTTTTTTCGGGAGTCTTTCATTACCCATTCGTTTCACGAGCCCATACCACCTCAACTGCTGCGTTATTATTTCATCTATTATCGTATTATTGACATTCATAATTTCTATAATTCTTTCATTCCTTATTCTTTCTTTTTTTGATTTTTCGGCTGCTCTTCGCTAGAAGTCCATTTCAGTCGTCAATAACAGTTTTTCTGATTTCTCCATTAGTGGCCATACTTCACAGCTGTAGGTTACTATGCTCTTTACTATGGTATTATAAATTCTCTTTTTGTTTTCATTGGATATTGTATTGTCCCACAATAAGCTATTTAATAGTGTTATTGCCTTTTTTCCTTTATTGCATCTATCCCTAATGGCTGTCTCCATTGTTTTACTTTCTGCAATTTGCGTTCCTAGATATTTATACTCTTTACAGTGTCCTATTTGTTTCCCACCTTCTAAAATAAGATTCTGTTGCATTCCTCCCATACACATATGTTTTATTTTGTCAATAATGATATCAAGACTCCAATTTTTGTATTCTTCTATTATATATTTCTGCTCATGTATTCTAAATCTTCATAATCTTGTGATAGAACAACTTGGTCGTCTACATAGTTTAAGGTGTATATGGTACTTTCTTTCAAAGGTATTCCCATGGTGTTGCATTTCCTTTTCCAACCCTTTAGCACTTGATCTAAATATATTTAAAAAGTGTGGGGGAAATTCAGCAGCCCTGTTTTAGACCTTTATTTATTGTGAATCCCTGAGAGAAGTCGTTTCCCATTTTGATCTTGGCTGCACTATTTTTATACAAATATTTTATGGCTAATATTAAGTATGAGCTTATGTTAGATCTTTCCAAGGCTTCCACAGTTTAATTTGTGGCACCGTATCGTATGCTTTTTTAAGATCAACATATAAGAGGTGAATTTCCTTGTTTTATTCCCAGGTTTTCTCTATCAGTTGTGTTAAACAAAACAGATGGTCTACAGTAGATCTTCCTTCTCTAAACCCCGCTTGTTCTTCGGATTCCTTGTCTGCATACTCTTTTTCAATTCTATTTTTTACTATTTTGCCATATAATCTGCTAATTGTACTTACTTACTCTTACTCCCAGGGCCATATATATCTTAGGCAATATTTAGCTGCATCAACAAATCCCCTCCACCTGGATCGATCTTCTGCTTCTCTTTCTGTTGCTCCAATCTTTTGCATATCCGTTCTCACTTGGTCCCACCATCTTAGCCGTGGTCTTCCCCTGGGTCTTCTTCCTTCAGGAATCCCATTTAGTACCTCCTTCAGCAGACATCCCTCCTCTTTCCTTAGAATATGTCCAGCCCACCTGATTCTTCTTGCCTTTATTTCACTTGTTATGTCTGGCTGTTTGTATAGATTCCTGATTTCTCTGTTTGTTTTTTTCTCCATTGTCCTTCTTCATATGTGGGCCCATAGATTTTTCGCAATATCTTATTCTCGAACACTATTAGTTTTTTCTCATCCTTCTTCGACAGCTTTCACGTTTCGGATCCGTAGAGTAGTACTGGGGATATTATTGTTTTATTAAGTCTAATTTTGGTTTTGTGTGACAGGGCTTTAGAAGATAGAATTCGGTTGCATGCATGTATACATCTGTTGGCGAGGTTTGACCTGTTTTGTATTTCTGGCTCTACCGTGTTGTCATTTGTTAAAATTACTCCTAAATATTTAAAATGGTCTACTTTTTCAAATGCAAGACCATCTATTTGCAGAGGACCTGTATTTATATTTTGGCGTCTTGAAAAATGCATGTATTTTGTTTTTGTATAATTTATTTTCAGTCCTATTTTTTCCGTTTCCTTCCTAAATACATTTGTCAACATTGTTAAAGCTTCTATACTTTCTGCGAATATCGCTACGTCGTCTTCAAAGGCTAAAACGTTTAAATGGTCCCAATTTTGATGCCAAGGTCCATGTCTGCTACTTTTTCCAGTGCTTCCTCAATTGCAATATTAAATAGAATTGGGGAGAGCCCATCTCCCTGCCTTACCACTGTGCTTATTTTAAACGGCTCGGAAATATTTCCATTGATCCGTACAAAGCCCTTTGATTCCGTGCTGATCAGCTTTGCTTGATTTATCAATTTTCTTGGGATTTATCAATTTTCAATCATCTTATCCATTTTTCTCCACAATCTATCTCTATTTATACTGTCGTATGCCTTTTGGAAGTCGATAAAAATTACGTAGAACTCCTTATTGTACTCCCGGTATTTGGATATACCTACTTTCTTTTTTTGAGAATATTTGATTTGTAGTCGACCTGCCTTTCATAAACCCTGCCTGATGCTCTTTGATAATTTCATTCGTATAACATTCTAAGCGACTACTGATTATTTTTGCGAGGACTTTATTTGGAATGCTGAGAAGTGCAATACCTCTGAAATTATTGCAATCTTCTTTCTCTCCTTTCATGTGTATGGGTACTACTATTGCTTCCTGCCAATCGGCTGGCATCTCTTCCTTTGCCCATATTTTCAATATTATTCCCCATAGTCTATCAATTATAATGTCATATCCTTTTTTCAATAATTCTGCTGTGATTTCATCTTTTCGTGATGCTTTGTTGCCTTTTAGGAATTTAACAGCATCCTTCAATTCTTCTCTGTTTGGAGGTTCCACATTAGGTTGAACATGATAGTAGTTGGCCTGGTCGACCTCGTTTAGTGGGGTACCTACTTCTTCAACGTTTAGCAATTCAGAGAAATACGCCATCTTTCCATTACCTTTTGACTTTATATTAATAACCGTCCTTCTTTGTTCTTCACCCAATAAGGGCTTGGAATGTATCCCTTCTTAAAAAACCTTATTTTTCTAAAAAAAGTTTTCCATTGTTTGCTGTGCTTTCTTCTTCTGCGTTGTCAAGTTGCCCACCCACTGGTATCTCCGCCTTGGCGTGGCGGGTGGGCTTGCGTGCTCTGACGACCTCGAGAGCTATGCCGGCGGTACCTAAGCTACTGGCTGGGCCTCCCATGTCGGACAGGTCTTCGTGAGGTAGGAGCCTGACGAAGAGAGATACCCTGGTCCTCCAGGTTGGGGGTTGAGTGTTGGGCTGACGACCCACCTTATAAAAACCGAAATGTTGCGAGTCATCAACAAAGATTAGCCTCGGAAACTGGACAGGATAAACGGATTAAGACCCGGCTATGTGTTAAAGGATTACGATTTGGTACATGGAACATAAGAACATTAGCGGTGCCTGGAGCTATAGACATATTAGTAGATGAGTTAGACAAATACAACATGGATGTGGTTGCCCTTAGGAAAGGAGATGTCCATATGCAGGGAGAATAAATACTAAGAAATATATTCTTTATTATAGTGGCTGTGAAGAAAATAGATACTATGGAGGGGTAGGTTTCGCTGTAAATAAGAAAATTGCAGAATCTGTGATACAGTTTGAAGCTAAAGGCAATAGAATGTGCAATATAAGATTAAAAGGAAAGTTGAAAGTTTAAAAACATATCGCTGGTCAGCTTTTACGCACCAACTGAGGATGCGGATGATGATGTAAAGGACAATTTTTATGAAGTTATAGAGGAAAATGTGGCGAAGCTACCAGGATATGATATGAAAATTATTATGGGAGATACAAATGCCAAAGTAGGTAGAGAGGAAATTTGGAAACCAGCGGTGGGAAAGGAAAGCTTACATCAAGAGTCAAACGACAATGGATCCCGACTGGCAAGTTTTGCGCTGGCAAGCGATTTAATAATTTCAATTACTATGTTCCCTAGAAAGGATATTCATAAATACACATGGATATCCCCGAATGGAGCTACTAAAAACCAAATTGGCCATGTTTTAGTGGATCAGCGACACAAAAGTAACATAACTGACGTTAAAAGTGTCAGAGGAGCAGAATGTGGGACGGACCACTCTCTAGTTTTAGTTAAAGTGATGCAAAGAATAGCAACTCAGAAAAGGAAGGATGGCATTGTGAATAGAAGAATTGATACTGAAAAACTCGCAGACCACGATGTATCTGAGAAATTTAAGCTCGAACTTCAAAATAGATTTCAGATTCTGGAAGGAAGGGAAGAAAAGGACGAACGTATAGAAACTAATTCGCAGAACTTCAAAGTAACCATCCTCCAGGGAGCGGAGGGCGTGTGTGGCAAGAAGAAGAAAATTAACAAAAAACCCTGGTTTGACCACGAATGTGAGCGAATGATAGAAGAACGGATTAAAGGAAAAAAGGCTTGGATTAACAGAAATAGTGTGGAAGCTAAGGAAAGCTATAATAAGATAAACCGAGAAACAAATAAGCTGCTAAGGAAGAAAAAAATATTGCATATTAGTAGTTTACTGCTAATTGTACTAGTCTCTGATTTTCCGCGATAGTTATCGCACTCGTTATTATTGTCTTTTTTGTATAACGGTGAGATATGGGAAATTCCCCAATCTTCTGGGACCTCTCCTTCATTTAGGCATTTAATAAAGAGTTCTGTTAATTTATTGTGCAGTAACTCTGATCCATATTTTAACAGTTCCACGTTATTTCTCCAGGGCCAGCAGCTCTTCCATTTTTTAGGGATTTACAAGCCTGTTTAACTTCACTGCATTGCATTACTATAGGTGATGTAACATTTCCTATGGTTAGCAAATGGATTTCATTTTTGAAGTTATACTTCTTTGCGCCCGTTGGAGACTTTTGGGATGGGATGTTGGTCGAGAAACCGCGTCACGCTCTCTTTTGGGTGAGAAAAATCCACAATTGTACGTTTTTGTATGGTTTTTTGTACGTTCGAACTTTGAAAAGAAGTTTTGTTTAAAATAACAATATATCGAAGAGAAATATATTGAATAATAGAGAAAAAATGTCTTTTATTTCATTTATATATCCTGTCTGCCTGTGTGTGTGAGCGGGTGTGTGCGACCGGCCAAAGAAGTATAACTTCCACCGTCTGGTCCGACGCAGACCACGTTTTTTTTATTTTCTTCTCTATCCTCTGTCAATAACTTTTTAAAGTATATTTCCCATTTCTCTTTACTAATAGACGTAATTAAATCTTTCTTTTTATCCTGCCTCAATGATCTTAAAAACTTCTAGCTTTCTGTATTTCTGGTTCCTCCGATGTAGGTATTTAAGTGGTTGCATTTCTTTTCCCAGCTAGCGTTTTTTTCTTGGTTAATTTTCGTCGCCCTTTCGCTTGCACTTATTTGCATGCAACCTTGTCATTGCCTGATTTCGTGGTCAGATATCTGTTATATTTAATCCTTTTTTCTTCTATTTCTTTTTCTATTTCATGATCCCACCAATATGGCTTTCTTTTCTTCTTTTCATAGTAGCCTATTGACCCATACGCAGCTTCATATACGCATTGAGATAAATGCCTATAAAGATCCTCTGTATTTGATAATATTTTTCGGCAAAGTAGTTTTTCATCCAGACGGTTTTGGTAAAGCATAAAACATAGATAATAGTGAAAAAATTGCATTATTATACCGATTTGGTTTTTTGGCAATTCTATGCTATTTTAACACGTAGCCTTATGCACCATGACAAATATTTCGTAATAATTCGATTACGTGTTCAGATTAAGAGTGAGGTTGCGTTTGCAGTGTAACAGCTGATTTTTAAATATTTTGCTGTGCAAATATCTTAAAGAAAACAATTCCCTCTTTTTAATATTACAAACATATTAATTGAGCAAGTTTTTGAGGATGAAGGGATCAACATTCTTTGTTAAAAAACAAATATAACTTTTCATTAGTGCCCTTCATTTTACTAAATTCAAAATTTCCGACAACACATTTTGTACTGGGACGAGTGCTGCATGCCTGGTGTGGAATTACCCCGTGCCACACATCCTGTTGGTGGCTTTCACGGTACTTCGCAAATGTAGATGTAGATGAAAAAGGTTTTCAATAATCAGTGTAGCGTGTAGTGAATGGAGAATTCCTCACGAAAAGATTAACTACCTTCTCCTAATTTCCCCCGAAAATTCTGAAGCATCACTTGAAACTTTTGGATCGGAAAATTTTCGGTAAATTATAGCACAGGAACTGGCTTGCGAGTGATTGAATGCAGTTCTCAGGCTTTTTCCACTTTTGTGACGGCAGCCGTCTGGTGCCGCCGAATAATGCTTCCCGAGACACAAGCGATGAGTGCCAAATTAAGTGGGCCATTAGACGCTGCCGAGAGGGAAAGGGCTTCTGTTATGTCGGTGGCGGAGTGTTTGGGGGGGGGGGGGGGGCTCGGGAAAGTGGGCGTAGTGGAATCGAGTTTTGAATCGCTTCCACTCAGCGGAACTACTTTGCCCAATGTTTTCGAAAGAAGAATATTCACGAGCGAGGAGTCGTCAGCCGTCATTGGCAAGTGAAGGATTTATTTAATAGTAAACTAGATGACCGAAGTTGATAAGCTGAGCTGAAGGCAGAAGTCACAACAAGAGGAGAGAAATTTGAGCAAGTGGATTCTTTCACCCACCACGGAAGTACCATGGCGTGGGACGGAAGAAGTACAACGGACATCAAGCTTGGAATACCCCGAGCAAAGTTAGCGTTCATGGTGAAAAGGTAACTACTGTGTTCAAAGAAGATAGGACTACGAACGAGGAAACAGTGTTTAAAAACATTCGTGTGGAGCGCGACGCTCTACGGATCAGAAACATTGGAAAAGCAGATCAGAAAAGATTAGAATCATTCGAAACCTGGTGTTGGAGGAGGATCCTGAAGATCAAATGGACAGAAACAATAAGAAATGAAAAAGAATACAGAAGAGTAGAAGAGAGACCATTTGGAACACTATATAGAAAAGAAGAACCAAATGAATTGAGCACACCCTGAGGCTCAGTGGGCTTGTGAAGAATATAATTGAAGGGAAAATAAAGGGAAAATTCCCAAGAGGAAGGTCAACGGATAAATAAAGACCAAATAAAAAGTAAAGTACAACTGGAGCAGGGACCCTTCCTCCCCGCAGATGGCGACGGACAGGGGAGAGTCGCGCAAGGGACGAAAGAAGAATTTGACCTGCTGAAGGATTTTTTTTCGAGGGGAGGAGTAGGGTTTCGGGCTAGCGTTTGCTCACGGGAGAGCGACAAAGGGAGGAAGGTCTGCGAAGTTGTCGCCTAGGCCTCTTCTTCTTTAAAGCTACTTGAAGGTAAGGGATGTATTTATCTTTTTGAGAATCTACCACGGTATGGTAGAGGTGGACTACATCCGCTGCAAATAATGCGTTTACCGCATTTATATACGAATAAAGCAGTTGCATATTACGCATTACCGTCGTCCAAACGTATCACTGGAAATACGCCATGAATCTTTGCAGTGTTTGAACTGCAAGAGCTTAATTATTTTTCAGGTATACACATTAACGTCACAAACTACAGCAGATGCAAATGGAGAAACTCATCGAGGCGTATTCTATAGACCGCCTGATGCTGATATAAACTGAATAATTGGACTCGAAAGAGAGGTCAAAAAATTTGCGTGAAATCTTGAATTGAAATATATAGTGGAAATTGCACTACATCTAGAGCTTTTTTACTAAATCGCTTGATGGACGCATTTTTTTCCGAAGGACTCAAGAGTAGCTAACACCTCACTCATTTAAAACAGCGGCAATAAAGAAGAGCCCGTTAACCACATCGTGTAAGATATTTGAACTTTTAATCGTCCGATCAAGCACGCACGCAGTCCAGCACGGATTTCGAAAGGCAATGTGTTATAGTAAATCTAGACTTTTTGCTGGTGATGTGTTTTCATGCAGAGATATTTGAAAACAGAAGACAAGAGACTAAGAATCTAGTAGCAATCCAAGCGTGGTGCGAAAAACGGTGGTTTGAACCTAATTTGAAGAAATACGATTGCCTTTTAATAAGTTATCTCACGGTTCACCTCATACATCGTTGACATTTCACGTTCTGTAGGGACTTATTTTGTGAAGACATGGAAATAGTTAAAGAGGAGTGACGAATTTATTTCATGGTAACGGCTGTAGGCTTGAATTTGTGGAAGTTATGCATTACGGAAGAATTAAAATACCTTAGTCCACTTGCAAGATTTAGTATCACGACCCGGGTTTCAATTTTTTGTGTCGTATTCAACATAAAGATGGCACTAAGTGTCGAAACCCGGGTCGTTACAACAAATATTACAAGTGGAATTAACTAATTTGTTTTAATTTTTCCGTTATTTCATTGCTATCTCAGGCAAGAGAAAAAGTGTTTCCTGCGAGAATGGAGAGTAACCACCTAAGTTTTTGGTAAAATGTTTTGAGAAACTCTTGTTGAATTAATTAAATCAAAGAAATGAGAAAAAATAAATTATTTTGTGGCTCATTAATATTTTTTGTCAATAACGAAGCGTATAAGAAATTTGGCCAATAACTTTATACATACTACATTTTTTAAGCCGCCTAGGCATGCTTTTCGTCCGCTTTGGGAAGACTGCTCCCTCCCCCCTGCCGTTGGCCTGAGATAATTTAGAATCTTCGCTTCAGTACCAGCCCCTCTCGGAATTCGCCCACGATCATCGATTAATTTACGTCGTGGATAAACTAAAAGACTATTTGTTTCATGCTCGGAAAGTATAGCGTCAGAAGTGCATTCCTTAACTTCCGCTGAGTATTTTCAAATGCCAAACGGAACTCTAATGTTATTCTTAACTGAATTGTTCAGTGCATCCTCTTTGAATGGACTTTGTTTATTATTACCCTAGATCTCCGTTTAGAATGTTATAATGTACAGTGCCCCAGGGGTCATTGGGGAAATCTCAGGCTAGAATAAATGTCCCAGGTGTCATTTGGGACCCCACCCTGCTGGACGCAGGACCCTATTAACGGCTCGCGAGCGGGGATTATCTCTGCCCTTTCTCTCGCCGAGACCCCCACTCATTGCTTGTGGCCGTGGTTAAGTATTTGTTATGTATAGTGGATACTCTTGAAAACTATTTGAGGGTAACTCGGAATATATAGCCTCCGAAGCGCGTTCCGCATGTTCAACGGTCATTTACAAATTTAAAACGGAACTCTGACGCTAATTTTAGGCAAATTGTTGAGAGCACCCTAAATAAAATAACTGTGTTAATAACTAACGTAGAGTTCCGTTTGAGAGTAAACTTCTCAGTCTATATAATCCGAGTATAGAACTACTTGTTTCTCGTCAAGCCGCTGCGTAAACCTATGTTTGACCAAGAAAATGGGATGGCACCGAAGAGAAGGGTTACACTTTTCTGGATCAAGGCCTACCTTTTCTTCAAAGTTATTAATTGCAGATGCTACAATTTTGCATCCATGTCAGTTTTCTTTACAAAATCTAGAAATTCCTCATGAACAATCATCTTTTCTTCGTCAAAAAATATGGCGTCTTCCCACCACGATTCAAATAAGCTTTCTTGCCACGCAATGATAATATAATAACCTACTAGCTGAATTACCCGGCGTTGCTAGGGATCACACTTCCTTCATAATTCATCATATAAGAGGAGAGGGGTTAGTTAGTAGTTGTCAAAACAGACTACAGAGTTATTAATTATTTTATTTATTTAAATAATTTGCTGAAAGCGTGGTTTTTAGACAAATACGATGCGTTAAAAAATCCATTTAAAAATGAGAAACTTCATTCTTTCGAGTATCTGATAAAATAAATTTTAACTACCTATCTTGAGTAAAGGTAGTTTTAAAAAGCAAAAAAAAATAAACCACTGCACAAAACCCCAACGGTTAGCATTCGTATTCGAGACCAAAATCTGGCTGTCAAGGAAATATGCTATTGTTGATTTCAGAAAAAAATTTACGTTTTTGCAGCTAAAAACGCAATTTTAAGACAAATACGAATTGGAAATGATAATTGATTGAAAGAATTATAAACTTCATTCTTTCAGCCATTTGATAAAAAATCCAACCTTCTCTATCTTGGGCGGAAATAATTTTAAAAAGCAAAAAATGAAACCACTGTACAAAACCCTAAACGTAGCGTAGACAACCAAATGGCCCCTTCTTGGGACCTATTGGGGCCCTAAGATCTTTTTTAAATAGCCTACAATTTTCCTCCTGTCTTGAACTATTAGTCTGCAAAATTTCAGCACGATCAGAGTAAAACTGTATATTTGCATAAAAGACGTACAGACAAACATTCTTCTTTGTATATATAGATTGATATTATTGACCTATAATTTTTCGTTTGGCTAAACGAGCTAGGGTGGTCAAGCGCCCCATCCTGCCCCACCGTGGCTACGCCTATGTACACGTTTATTCATGTTCTTAATATTTCTATAATGCTGCTATAGATTGTAGCTTCTGATACTCGTCAAAGTCACATTACAAAAGTAAAATTGGCGCCTATTTCAACAATGATTATTCAGGATTCAGCGAACGGCACTACGTCACCGAAAGTCCGTTCCCGGATGCCTTTAGCAAAAATCTGACCATGAAATTGACCATATTCGACGCAGTGTGATTTTCCGTGGTAGTTTACGGGAAAAGCAGCGCGTTTCATAAGCCGGAAAATACGGAATGTATATGTTGAGAGCATCAATATAAAGGTCATCACACCCGATGCACGTTCTTCCCTTGTTCCCCGTATGACTACAGCGGTTTAAGTGGTGGGGATATTGCTAATTTATGAAGATGTTCCCCGAAAAAAATTTAGCGCAATTTATTTCATGCTAAGATTCAGACCGTTAAAAATATTACTCGTGTATAGTCCCCAGTATTTTGTCCAAATATTTGGGTCTCAAAAAGTCGGACTATACTTCTATACCATAGTCGATAGGACGTAAGCTGATTGTGAGATGAAGAAAGGAATATTATTGGTGGTGGTTTCTGTGTGTGTGCAACTCACAATCACGCAAAAATGGCCGAACCGATTACTTTGAAATTTTGCATGTGGGTAATAGAGTGCACTAGGACTAACATACTCTATATTAGAATTTCCTCAGGGTTTGAGCCCCATTTTTTCTAACTGGCCCCTAGATTTTTCTCCCATAATAGTCCAAGAAACAGAGAAAAAATAGCGATTTCAGGGATGTAATTGAGGAATGGATGGGACCTGTTTTACGTTGTAGGGGGGATGAACGAAGATCCCCCAATATGTACTTTGTATGTTTGTCTCTCGAGTTTGCAAAAAACGTTTTTTAATTCTACAATGCCAACACAAGTTTTTAAGAGAATTAAAAGTATAAAATACTTGTTGGTAATTCAAAGACCATTAGTTTGAGCCATGGTAAGTTCCATTTGATTTATAGTTTACAAAATTAACGAAAAACAGTCCTAACCCAGATAGCACGTAAGTTTGCTGCAAGTTTGCTCTAGGTTTGATTTTCACTTGCTAGACTTTCCTTGCATTGTAAGTGTGCGGAAAGTTTGCTGCAAGGCACCATGCAAGTATGCTGCAAGTTTGCGCTAGACTTTATTTTCACTTGCCTTGATGGCGTGAAGCAAGTTTTCTGCAAGTTTCATGCACGGTCGCGGCAAGTTTGCGCTAGACTTGATTTTTACTTGCCTTGATAGTGTTCGGTAGGTGGATACAATGTGAGTATAGTTAACAACTACGTAATATTTTATATATTTAACGAATTAATTAATTATTTCACGACTAATTGCATGAGCAACTGCGATTTTTTACACTAAACTGTTGGTATTTGTCCAATATGTAATTGGACCTGCGTTGTTTTCGAAGAAATAGATGAATAAACTCTGCTTCGGGTGTGTTTCTCGTCAAACTGACTTAAAGCTTATTTTGTAACTCATCTTGCACCCCGTGTATAATCTTTGGTTGCTAGCTTACGACCTTAAAACAAATACTACTGCGCGGAAACTTCGATTGTCATTGATCATCTTTAATTGCTACGCCAATTATCTGTACGTGAAAGTGAGGCAACCGATGAAACTGTGGAGTCACTTATAAAGACGAGGACTTAACTAGGCGGATATCCTGGAAGGTAAGTATCCTACCGTAAGTACCTACAATCTCTTCTATCTACTCCTCATGTTGCTACCATTTCATAATTTAATTCTGAGGCGATGTGCTATCTTTAGAGACACAAGATCAGAGAAAACACGACTGCGTATTTGAATATGTTCATGCATAATGCTATAGTCGAAGCACATGAAGTCTGAGCTTTCACCGTGTGTCACGGCCGTCCAAATTGGTGGTCCTCTTGCTTAATTCGCTGCTGTCTTCTCCCTTACCTCCCCCAACAAAGTTACGGCCGTAGTTTTTTTAGCCACATCATACCGTCCTGTTCCTCGGCCACTAGCATTTTCGATGTTCAAGGAATTCTTTTGCATGGAAGTGCTTTAAACCACCCCTTCTCTCCGGTCTCGGCAGCGCCCCGTTGTCTAGGGCACAAGCAACCGCATGAGGATAATCGAGAAACCGAGCTATTTGAAGGGCTTACAGCTTCAATGGGTCGGGTCGCTTGAATGCAGGGGCGGGGGAGGAAGGGCTCTTGTTTATGGCTTACAGATGTTGTCCACTAACCAGTAACCGGAAGGGTCGCAAGCCAGATTTTGGAGGGAGAGCTTTTCTCTGAACGCTCAGTACTGCTCAGTATACCTTTCGGAAGCCTTCGCAGTAAGGAGAGCATCGCAATAGAATTTATTTTGACTACCGTGCCGGAATTTTTGTCACCTCCAACGTCATCCGACTATATATTTGGTAAGCTTAGCCCATAATTTCTATTTTTGAAAAATGTATCAGTGATTTCCGTTTCGAGTAATTGCCGCGTATTTTCTATTCAGTCCCTCCTCCGAATATCCTGGGTGCGGCCAAGCCCAAGCGTCTATCTGGTGAAAAAAGCGATGTGATACCTCTGGATAAGTTACCACACTGTGATGTGAACTCTATCTCTGTTAACACCCTGAAAAATTATGGTATTTTGTTCATTGACACAGAGTAGTTTGTGAGCCTGCTTATAGGTTCCTACTCATTTACTTATGCAATTGTTTTATATGTTTTTAACCTTGTTTTATGTGTTGTATCATTTATTATAATTGGGTAGTAGCCCATTAAATAAATAAATCATATCCATTCTGTGATTCTTTGCCCTCTTAACCCTTTTGCTGCCCTGTACTTTTTATTTCTGTACGCATAGAAGCAATTTCAGAAATATATGCCTTATGCACTTTCCCAATGCATAATACTGTGGACTATTGGACAACAAAATTATTATTGGAATAAATATAATTTTTAGTCTCAAATACCAATATATCAAAGAAGTATGCACATTTTCCATACAGTGCGCTTTATAATGTAGTCTTGCAACAGACTTACTGTGGACACTTGCAGCAGACTTACCGTGCACACTTGCAGCAAACTAACTGTGCACACTTGCAGCAGACTTACTGTGCACACTTGCAGCAGACTTACAGTGCACACTTGCAGGAGACTTACTCTGCAAACTTGCAGCAGACTTACTCTGCAAACTTGCTGCAAGTGCGCAAAGTGGAGACTCGCAAGTTTGATGCAGACTTGCTGCAAATTTGCAGAGACTTGCTTTGCAAGTTTGCTGCAAGTTTGCGAGACTTGCTTTGCAAACTTGCTGCAAGTTTGTAGCAAGTTCACTGTGCTATCTGGGAAACGGTCATTTTTAATAAATGAATTATTTACCACATAAGCAATTTTCTAAATGTTTTGATAATTTTAAAAGGAAAATTTTCCAATTCCAAATCGATTGATAGTTTGCTTGAATAAATCGGTTAATTTGTTGCTGAGATATATGTTAAAATGTTTATCTTAAGACGCTAAAAAGTCATAACTTTTTCGTTTATCAACCTTTCGGGTCAATTAAAGATGGATTATCTTCTGGAAGAGTTATATTTTCAATTGATAATAAAAATTATTTAAAAAGTTAAATATTAACTTCTTATTTATTGCTTCAAAAAGGTGGTACTTTTTTATAAACAATTAGAGCCACAGCATCGCTCGTACATCGTACAAATTTCTTATTTAGATAAATCGAAAGCTGGCTTCAAAACAAAGATTAATAAAAAGTGCCCTACGACCCATAGGAATTTGTTTGTAAAAATTCGCAGCCGCTTTGTTTGTAACTTGTAGCTAAAACGAATTCTACGGCATTAGATAGTCAAGGACTTATATTTTAAAAATACATAATTTGTTTTTCAAAAAAGATCTTTTAAGTTACTACTTAAAATAGCGTATAAAGTGGAGCGTACTCTGGAGCGTAGAGCGTGGCGCGAGTGGTGTGTGGTCGAGCACCAAGGTATTACCTCAGAGATATTACTAGCCACTTTGGTCGAGAACACTGCATACAGTGTTCTTGGGCACGGTCTAAACTACTTACAGTTTGTTTAGACTGTGTCTTGGGTGTGGTGGACGGGATAGCTGGACGAGAGACTCGCTCGCGAGACAAAACTGAAAACGCAACTTCAAATCGGCGGCGCGCGGAAAAATTCGCCATATCTCCGTGAAAACTCAACCGATTTCGACGTTTTTAATGTTATCAGGGGTAGCTTGAAAAATTATTAACAACCACTTTATTGGTTTTTAACATTAATGCGTATTTATACGGTTTATTGTACGCTTTTCAAGTTTTTCAGTTTTGCTTACACAAATTAACTATTAGCTTTAAAAAAAAGTACCTACTAAAATTTACTGCGAATCGATTCTTTTCATATTTAGTTTTGTGTGATTTACTATAAAGCACATAAAATTTTGCCATGCTATAAGATATGCCATGTTTCTAAAAAGAAAAAATACAATAAATATTTAATTAGTTAGATTTAAATTAATATTCTAAGAAGATTTAATTTATACCTATCCTTTATTAAAATAACTTCCCGCTTATATATATTAAACACCACCTCACCAACTTACCCTAGCCATAGCTAAACTTTTGTAAGTGCAATTAGACAATAAATGATAGTTTTACTATTATAATTTCAATTCCAAAGTTATCAATTTTTCTCCTATTTCAACAATGTTACATCTCATTGGCAACCTGATCAATGGCTATGAATGGTAAATTTCTCCCGGGCCTTTTATTTGCTTACATAATACATTAAATAAATAATGGAAGTAAATTTCGGTGGGGGCATTTTTCACCCCATCCTCTTATGTGTGTTTAATGGCTTTTACATAGTATCTGCATTTAGCATGTCACACTGATTCTTATAATCACATACAATGGCTTTCATGTTTTCTCTCTCCCGCTGAATTTTAACAGGCACCCTCATCTTGCCCTCACTAGCAATATTTATGGCCACAGTATGTTATCACATCCAAATAGTACATTTGGTATTTTTCTCCTCGTGGAATGTGTGTATAATATACCATTAAAATATTCTGGAAATTATGACTCAAAATCATGTTACGTATTATTATTTATTTTGCCGAGAAAATCGAACAAAAAGTGGTCAAGTCTGAGATCTTTAGTAGCATGAAAAGTAATCAGTTATCTCTGCATGGAAGACAATTGATAATTCTCAGTTTGAAAGTTGTACTACATTACATTTTTGAGTTCTAGGCCCAAATATATCTTGTACATTGCAAAATATTAGGCAAATTTCAGCGAGAATTCATTAGGGGTATTTTTCTCTCTCAAGTCCCCTTGTGTGGTTAAAGGCTGATAGATAGTACCTGCATTTGGCACATCACATTGAATCTTATAATCATTTAGGTAAATGACTTCTCCCACTGAAATTAAACGGGCACATCATCTTGCCCGAATTGATATTATGTATTTAGCATTATTTCTGGACCCAGATTGTATTAATCTTACCAAATAGGTGGTTTTTTGCACCATTTGTAATTTCTCTGCATCTGAAATATCTATAGAATATACTATTTAAAATATTCTTGACATTAAACCTTGAATTTCATGTCACTAATACACCTTTTTTTAGCTGAGAAAATTTAAAATGCTGAGCATTCCTTTATACATAATGGGTGGAATTAATTCACAACTTCCCATGCAAAGCCAGTACCCTAGGCTAGTCAGAAATAAAGTGATAGCCACGGACACTCTTTATTGGAGGGATAGAACTATCCCCTTTCTCCATTACTTCACACCTAACCAGATCAACCTCTAAGCAATAAAGAAAGAAACTTGATAAGGATCTTGTCATTATTTATCATGGGTACAACCTGCAGTCACTGCCACAGCTTCTGTTAGTGGAAGAACCAGCAGGGATAACGCATGAAGGTAATAGGAAGCAATGAGGTAAGGGTGGAGCCATTGCATACCATAAAAACGCGATGATGTTTTTTTCCCTTCCGGGCTTCCGAAGAAAAGTGGGTTCATATTACAATCAGAAGCAAAATCCATGACTTTTTTCCCCATAGAGGGGGGTCATCTTAGATTCGTACAAATGTGGTATTTTATCTAAAGATATTCTGAGTGAATCTGGGCTGTAATTTGGAGACGATCCTCCTTTGCAGCTTTTTCACTGGCATGATTGGGTATTCTGTCAGCTGATTGGTAGGATTTTGAACAGTCCTTGTTCTAACATTCCCATTTCTGGGACATCTTTTCACTTTCCCTCGTACACAAAACACCTCTCAATAAAATCAAATGTTAAAGCTTTAACTTGGTGGAAGGTTGCCATTATATATATGTTCGTCCTTTTATGTGTTCCTATCCCTTTCCATTTTCCTATGACTGTGTGTGTGTGTGTATGTGTGTGTGTATGTGTATGTATATATATATATATATATATATATATATAACCTTTCATTCATACACTCAAACCGCTCACAGGCGGAAATAATAAATATTTCGTTCAAACAGGTGGTGAAAGAAAGAGGATAGAAAACATAAAATGTGACAACACAATGGTGATGTGAAGATGGAATGATAGCCGATTCCAAGTGAAAAAAATTTGATTAGACCGGGAATTGAACCACGGATCTTCCAATTTCGCGCCGGATGCTCTGCAAAGTTTTATATATATATATATATATATATATTAAACTTTGTAACTTCCGCAGTTTACTTTGAATTCACTTAATTTTGTTTGAAGTTTGATTATTTATCAATCCCACTTCCCTCCATTTGCATGGTTTCTCCCCTCAATCACCCTCTTCAACATGCCCTCGCATCTAAACACATCCTCCCTCCACCCTTCCTTTCTCCCTTCTCTGAATGTCCCCAACCAACTTCCTTTCCTCTCCCACTGTATCCAACTCCTCATCATTTGTCACCATCATAATGTTACATAATGTTACAATTATTGTCATTCAACTTACTCTATTTATCCCCAAAGACCTCCCAAACACCTACAATGTACGTACATCCTCTCTCTGCAATGATCAATTTTCCGACTCATACAGTGTCACACTCCATATTGGAGTTCACTTGAAAATAAATTCAAAATTAAATGTCAGAATTTAACCTTTGCTGTACCAGACCTAGCTGACCAGGGAAAATCTCAACATATCCGTTATCTTGACCTAAACCCATTGCCACAGTCACATGATGACTAGACTGAAAAAAGGATTCATCAAAAATGGGTTCACTCATAAGTCCGTTAGTTAAAATAGGAATTATTTGACAAGTTTAGAAGAACCTTAGAGTGCATCCACTTTTTTCCCTGACTGAGGCCATTCAAAACATGGGTGTGTGCCTTGGGCCTCTTCCTTACAGGCTCAGAGGGTGCCTCTTATCACCGTTAAACTAAAAGGTGCTACTTGGTGGCATGACATTTCTCTATCAGTCAATTGATGCCTAAGATTTTGTCAAAAATATTCATGAGCAATAACTGGAAATTAAAAAAATTAAAGATGGCATTCTTATTTTTCCACCAAATATCACTTTCTTTACTCAATACAAGAAAGAGAATTAAAGCAAACGCCAATTCAATGTGTTAATAAAATCCCTTTTGAAGTGAATATGGTGAATTACAATTATGCATGTAACAATGGTGGTGTCCTAATACCCCCTGTCACATTCCTCTGTGGCGGCTTGCACATTAGATGTAGATCAGTGGTTCCAAACCGGTGGTTCACAGGACATATAAAAAAGTTGTCAATAAATGGGGATTTTGAGAGCGATGTGTGTTGAACGAGATGGGTAATTTAGTTGTACTGTACACTAATAATTAGTAATAATAAATAAATAAAGTGTTGTAAAACTGTTTTACTTAACACATTAAATGCGGGTCACGAATTTAAGGGAGACGCTAGAAACGGAACCCATTTTTTAAAGGGCCTAGAGTAAAAGATAGACGTGCTCCACGCTGAATGTGTTAATCACCTATGAATTTGGCTATGGGAAAGGTGCTAAAGGAGGGTTACAACTGATAGGGGGTATGGTGGGTGGTGGGGGTGGTCTGTACATTATTTAATTTCAGGCTGCGTGGCCCGCAGACTTCTACAGGTTGGGAACCACTGACGTAGATGCTTAATTAAGTCCTTCATTTAACCAATTTCTAATTCACAAGATGGGTATCCATGTGGATCTAGAGATATTGCGTTGACATTTTAATTTATTGGTATTGGGTCAAAAAAGAGGATTTTGTCTGATGGGAAATAACTCATCAAAAATGTTGAAAGGGCTATTATATTGAAACTATTTTCATTTCATTTGGCAGATAAATTGTAATTTTTACATTAAACATTCTACCATAACAATTTGATTAAAGCCTCGGGTAAAAAATTCCAAAAGCAACCGTGGGAAGTCAAATATGTATACCCTTTATACATCCACGGTCAACTGTTGATGAACTGCACAGAGATTATTATATTGTTTGTAGAATTAAAATTAAAGCTATAAATGGATGTAACAGAGCATGTAGCATATCCCACTTACCTGGAGAGAACCATCATAATGTTACATAAGACATTACCAAATGTAATAACTCAAAAATGTTTGCATCATAAAAGTAAAAATAGAATTATTGTCTACCCTCATACTACAGAGCATCTTTTTTTAAATTTAACAGCATTAATGGTTGGGAATAGCGTTAGGTTGAGGTCTCACGTAAGCAGACCCTCAGACAGATATTTGTACAAATGATTTTTTTGAAAATTGTCTTTCATGCCATTAATCGGTGAAAATTTCTTCATAAGTATATATATATATATCTGGGGGGCTGTCCATAAATGATGTCACACAATTTTGGACCAAACTAGACCCCCTCCCCCCTGTCACAGTTATTCACAAATAGTGTTCCCCCCTCCTTTAATGATGTCACAAACATTAAAATACTTCTACTCCCCCACAGGCTGAGTAAAAATAAGACAATATACAGTGGAAGTGTGGGTGTCACATAAAGCATAGCCCCCCAACTCCCCTATAGAAAAAACCTCTCTTTTATCTCAAAATGTAATACTAAATTAAGTAATAGTACTGAATATCTTAATGAGGCTAAGAGATTTTCAGAGATGAAGTTGCAATGTCAATTATAGAGGTAGGAATGAAGTTAAAATTTTTTGCCAATCCTGGAACAACCATTTAAATAAGATAAGTTTTGTCAATACAGGGGGAACAAGTAGATTAAAAAAGGTTCTCGACAGTTTTCCAAGTTTGGTCTCAATATGTTACTGCTATAAGCATTACTTAATGTATTTTATCCCTGAAGTCGTACTTGTAATGGAACTCATGAATTTTCCTTGGAGTTGAATGAGAAATATTTCCCCAACCAACATTAATTAATTAGACTAGTTAAAAAAAAATTGAATTCCCTAATCCTGGAAAAAGTAGTTTCCTATAATGGTCAATTTTAAGTGAATCTTTTTTTTTGTAACTCCAATATTCTTGAGGGAATCTCAGGAAATTGTACAATTAACAGCATTGGTATGTGTCATTCATAGAACAAAAGGAGAGGCTATAATATCACTAATTCTTCACAGTTAGGACTTTTAGTCTTTAAAAAATTACCAGTGAGCTCTTGACTCACTTAAGGCCGTTTTACACGGTACATTTGTTTGTACAAACTCTTGCATGGGGCAAAATGTATCGTGTAAAGCGGCAAATTGTATGAACGCTTGTGCGAATGTCTCAATGCCTGCACGGGAAATAGAACCTGTTCTAATTTCGTTGAGACAAACGTACAATCTCACGTACATTCGTTTGTACAAAATCTTTCATCGTGTAAAACGGCCTTTAAGAAATTATTCAAAATGAGAAAGAGATACCATGCACATAAGGATGCTCAATAAATTCAAAGCCCTTTGCTTAATTCACTTCCTTTGGATATCCATGGAATGCAAGGATGTGGAGGAAATTACAAAATAATTGATTGAAAACCCAGAGAAGATAGCCTCTCATAAAATTCTCAAGAGTGTTCTATCAAAAAATATATTTTTCAAAGAGAAAAAAGTTAATGATGCATGATAAGAATGAGGAACCTACGATAATGACTACTTATTCCAAGACAAGACTTCTAACAGAAATTACTGGATTTAAGTAGGTACTTATTTGTCTTCTGAAGATATAAATTGTCTGGAAAGGTTACTTTACTAGATTTCATAGAAGACAATTTATCAATAATCATACTTATCAGGATACTTGGCCAAATACCACCATTGGTGAAGAATGGAAATTTTACAAGGACTTAAGCTTTGAGTGATCGCCTCACCACATTTACTTTAAGAGCACAACACTTCAGTACCTGCCCACCAAAAATAGAATTTATCTTTTTTTCCTCAAGTAAAAATTTACTACATGCAGTCTCAAAGAAGTACCCCACTGAGAAATAAACCTTAAAAGCAATTTGCATGTCTCTGGCCCAGCCACAAGTCAAGAAAGTAACACTACAGTATACACCCATTTAATTCAACAAGCTACCTCATAACACATGATTCTTAGAAAAGCTCAGATCAATAAATAGAGGTCTCATTGCACCCATTGAAGGTGCGTCCTATGAAAGGATGCAACTACCCTGAATCTGCGAATCGTCAATGTAAATTTATCGGTAAAACATTTTACTACTGTAGACACAGATGTCAACATCAAGGTGAGAGGGCAATAAAAATATTTGTACTGTCTAAACTGACTGACTCAATGTAACTACTAAGACCTTACTGAGTAAGATAATCTGCCATGAACAAATCACAAAAATGCAATAATTTGACCATATAACTTCAATAAAATCATATTAATGGAAGGTAGTCAACGAAACAGGCAATAGGTAATGAAAAAAGGGACTTCTAACACAACCATTTATACGGAGCATGATATACAACTAGCACCAACCAAAATAATAACCTTTTAGAGTATAAGGATCAAAGGGTCCATGGGGAAATGAACTAGGTACAGACGATTTATCAGAATACAAAATTTATTTAACTTCAATTATAAAACATCTCAGCAATCATACAAAAAGCAGCATTAAAAAATTGTGAAAAATGAAACAATGGAGTCATGAATATTTGAAAGGTACATGAGTAGAATAAACAAAAATGTTGAATAAAACCTGAAACAGAAAGAACAATGTGAGTGACAGTGAAGTGATAAGGCGATAAAACCAATTGGCAAAACATTGCTTTTACTCACAAGATCTATTTCCCGAGCAACAGAAGCTTCTTCAACTTCAACTTTTTCAAGAGAAAGATGGATCTTTGGTCTGATGGAGAATTATTCCATCCTTTCGATTCGTCCGTAGGGTCGTCATCCAGGGGTAGAGCAATGGTGACATACACCATAAGGACCACCAACACCAAAACAATAGCCTAAATTAAAAAAACAAACAAGTATTAGGACGGCTAAAATGCGAATTATGAATTTCACACAGTGTGACTGAACTGTCATGCGATTCACAACCACACTGCACAAAGATATGTAAGAGCAAGAAGGTGAACAAAATTACAAGATGAAACTTCATTGTGCTCTCTCAAGCCGGCTTCTGAACAGAATAACGTCTTCACTCCACGGAGACGATTCGAGATTTGGTAAATGACTGCCGCCAGTCAAGTCTTATATACCACTCCGGAGTTTCGACAGCCCGCGCGAAGTGGCCACTTTCACTACATTACAACACAAGAGTCATCCCCGTCCTTCTTTCGGGTTTCGTCCGTAGCCTTGAAAATTCCGAGCCTCACCTTGATTATATTATCCGGGAAGGACTTCCTGGGCTTTTCAGGTATTTCTAAATGATGAAGTCGTTGGCTTTCAGGCGATCTCTGTCGATGTTGACGGGCACATGACAACGGCCCTAAGCTTCCTCACTTATTCACAGGTGGTTACAGGCAGTCGTACACGACTGCCCATTTTCTTTCAGAATTTTCCGGAATCAATTCCTCTATCACTACACAATAGGATCATCGGCTAACTTGCAAGTTTAAATAATGACAGTAGATCCATCTGAGTTTCTTCTTCCCATCCATGGCAGCCATCTCAACTGTTGGCATCGGACACCTACACAATGAAAAGGGAACTATCAGTTTTTTTGAGAAAATATGGTAAAGTTATCAATGTTTCTCCATGTGCACATAACACTTACTTGTACAGCTGTACTAAACAATTAAGCGAACGAGAGTTCTGGTGGAGTTCAATATTCATCAAAAAGAAACAGCTCGAGTGCCACAACACTTTGCCCCTCTATACACAAGTTATTTATCATTAGGGATATTAACATACCTATTTGAAATTTAAATAGATAAAATAATACAAAGAATATTATTGTTTTGCGCTGTTGCATGCATCTGAATGTTCGTTGATTGTGCAACATCGCCTTGTACGTTTCTGCCCTCTATTCTCGCTAAGTAAAAGTAATCAATGTGCTGTAGAGGGGTGACGGAAATGTTGCCTGGAAAAGCCGTTCCCAGTTTTCCGTGGCGGCATGTAGGCAGCCATCTTGGATTTTACTCTTAGGGAAGCCGGCTCACCTAAAAATACTTTAAGGAATTGGAAACTAAAGACGCCCTCAATCTGGCTCGTATTTGTAATTGAGACGGTTTAGATCCTGTAGATAACCAGGAGGACAATAATTTGGGCTCGGAATGTATTAGGTATGGAGAGTTTAATTTTGAAGTTGTGTTCCTAGCTTATTACTCAATTCAAGTCCTCGGTTAATGGCGTGCTTCTCATCGTTGGAATGTACTAACCAAGCCTGGCTCTCGGACACGAGAGAGAAAGAGTCGTCTAGATTACCATATTGTAATCATTGTTTTCGATTTAACTAAAGTTTTAAATTCTTAATGTGATTATATATTAAGTGTAAAGTTGGGAAATGGTGTGGTAGACGTGATGTGCTCCGACTACTTCCGTGTGTAGTGCCAATTTTGTCCATATTCCTACAGTTTCCGACATCGTTTTCTATTATAATTTATCATAACGGAGATGTGTGTTCATTAGTTGCCCTTTGAGGTCAGTGGCGACTTATTGTAAATCCTATTAGAGACCTGAGGTGATATTACACTAAGCCTGAAATTCTCTCTAACACTATTTCTGTTGGATTCACGCCGAAGACCACCGAAATACTTCTTTTACGGGCTAAAGGTAGGCTAGCGATTTTATTTTGTTTACGGTTAAGGAGTTTGTAACACTTATGGATGCCCTAAATAGTGTACCATTGGATTTTTTTCGTAGTCAAGAGTTGTAGGCTATAAATTGTTTCAGCATGGAACACAAAATACTAAGTTATAATTTACTGCTGATCCTGAACGTTATTTATTACTTGATAGAATTTCTGCCTACCAGCGCCTTTACCACTACTATATAATTTCTGTAATCATTTACCTTAGAGATGAACCACTTGCCTGTCCTTTAACGTAATAACAGAATATATTTCTTCGTGTAATTACTTGCAATAAATAACATTTCAGTTGGGGTAATACTTATGTTGACAATTTCTAAGTCGCGTGGGTGATGTTGCTGTATCTATCATACCTAGCCGTTATTTGCCGTGTACTGCTTATGATACTATTTCATTTATAATTATCTGATGTTTTTAGAAGTGGTATTCCTTTAGGTCTCACATTAAATCGTTTCTGGCGTTGTTGTTTTGTGACAACACTTCGTTTTCATGTATGGCACAGAACTCGTCTTTGCGGAGGCGTGGTTCAAATATATTTCCAAACGGAGTTTCAGTAATCAGGTTGTCACTTCTAGGTTTTATATTATATTCTGCTGCCCTTGAATTGGCTTTTTTCACAGTTTGTGCTCAATCAACTTCAATATTTCTGCTATTGGAATTGCAGAGCTAATGGTGCATAAGATGTAATTTTTACCCATTCAGATGGAGCAGTTTTATTTCGCATTTATCAACTCTGGTGAACATTTTGCATTCTCTTGGGCATGTTTTTACTGTTGTGTGAGCGATAGTTTGGTCCTGTAAAATTCATAAATGACTCTAAGATTGTTAATGGCGTAGTGACCAGAAGCGTTTTGGTTCACCTGCAGCAATGTAAAGCTCGAGCAAGTAAGCTATAAAGAGGCTTGTGAGCATTGCTATTATAGGCGTTCTCTGAATTTTCTCAGCTTTTAACTATTTCAATTTTCCGCGTGGAGGTTAATCAGTTTACTTTCTTTAGATTCTACCTAAAATGACTTAGTCGTGACAACTGTGAATAAATGATTCTTCATTAATTTATCAAGTAAGGGATTTGTTGCCGGTTACTGGTGACCGTTATCTCTAGAATCAGTTAATTATTTTTTATAGTTCATCGTAATGCCTTTTTGTGCTCATATTTTGGGCTACCCATGCCATTGGTGGCATTCAATTACTTAAGTTTGCATTTGTCATAGAATTAGTGTACCCAGTACATTTTGATGGTGGAATTGTGAATTGATTTTGAAATTGTTTTGAATATTTTAGGAGTCCAAAGGCAGGCTTATGGTGCGGCTTCGATTTCCTTCTTGAAGTGGTCTGCTGCCTCCACAACAGCTTACCCACGACCACTGCTACCCTCATTTATTTCATTCAGTTTTTCATCTGATTCAACCAGATCTGGATTGGGAAAGCCTTTCATGATGTCTCTTCCTAGTCGAGCCAGAGTATATGCAGATGTCAACTCTCACAAGGCCCGTGAATATTGGGACTATGAATCATACGTGGTGGATTGGGGGTAAGTAGTAGTATTTTTATTTTATAATCTTGTTAGAGGCTCAATCCCTAACCTAAAGGCTCTCATTGATCGTTTCTGTGGTCTTTTGGATGAGTTACCTTTGCGGTTATCAAATTTAGTCGGCTGTGCCCTTAGAATGCCCTCTTTTCAGTATTCTTGCTGGTAAATTTTGGAAGGAACTGTGATTTCAGGATTAATCCTTAGATAAACGAAAATAGCTGCAATTTTTGTGATGAGTTGTCTGACATGTTGTAGTTCTATTTGAAAAGTGTGTGTGAAATTTCTCCTCTTTGTTAAATCAATGAAACTGCGCTATGCAAGTTTTTTTGCTGAGGTTAAACTGTCATTAACACCAAGGATTCATTTTGATCTTTATAGCACTCTTGTTTGTTTTGTGAAGTAATATTTATCTTCAATCCTTGTTAATGTTATGGTCCCACTTGCAATTAACTAATTGAAGACCTGCATAAACTTAGTTAATCCATTGGTGCTATCATTTTGTTGATTGTCATTAATTTCCTTAAGAACTTGTTTGTATGAAATATCACTGCTTTGTTTCACATGAATTTCAACCTTCGTTTGAGATAATGTTGTTTGGTTGTAATTATAATTACTTCCTGCAGTTAATGCTTTGGTGGAATTAAAGTTGGACAAATTAACCTAAATTGATTATAGTAGCATGGTGATAGTTTCATCATATTGAATATTGGTCTTTGTGTAATGGTGTAATACAATCAGTGGTCGTGTGCTAATCAAAATTCTATTACTCTCTTCTGATCAATGTTGAATTACTAACATACTTAATCAATATATTTTAGTTTCCTTATCATTGATCTGCTTTTGCCTATGCCAGGTTTTGATGCTAGTGATTGAAGTTGTTTTACTGTGGATTATGAATGGAAAATGTGGCCATGAAACTTTACTTAAGTTTCATTGGTTTAAATTTCTAAATTTAGATGAGGACTTATAAATTGTTGTGAGAAGAAATGGCATTTAAAGCAGCCATGTGGTGATGAAAAGGTGTATTTGGAAACCACCAATATAGTGACATGTGAACTGTAGGCAAGGTACTTATATGATATTAATATAATTATCTCCATCAGTAGAAGCCATCCTGGATTATTCATTCATGCATAGGTATTAATATTTTGTAGTTGTTGTTGAAAGTTCACCAGGGTTAAATGGCTGTAAATTGTGCGTTTAACATCATTTATTTAGATATGCTCTGTATTATCATTATTCGGGCTAAATTAGGGAATAGGGAGTAGTAATTTCATTTATGCAGAATGGAATAAGAATTTTTGGAAACACCAATTTACAGTAATTCATACATGTTCATATGTGTTGTATTTCTTTTTACATTTTTGTATTTTTTGTATAATTCTGTAATGATTGCAACATCTCAGACTTCATTAGGTGTGTAAGATTTCTGAGGTTAAAATTGTGAATGATAGCCTGTATTGGTGAAGGCATTTCAAAAAGCAATAATCAGGTGCCTTGGCTGGTACTGTGTGGGATAAGTAGAGTTATTAGTTGCGATGAATACTATGTTAATGCCTCTTAAGAAACACATGGTATTTTTATATGGAGAATTGTTGAAGTTGTTGACAACAGGAGGCATCTTCATGCTGGTATTTTATAGCTTTTGTTTGATCCACTTTTTGTGATATAGCATTTAGGAAGAGATTATGGGAAACGGCTGTGAATGGCCTTGGGAGATATTTCCTGATGTTTTAAGTGCTGTTAAGGTTGATTTTATCAGCCAAGTTGTTACTGATCAGAATACTGTTTTCCATCCAGTATGTTACATTTAAAAGCAAAAACTATAGGGTTCTTTTTTTAGCTCTTGAATCCTCTGTTGCAACCACCTCATTAGTGAAGTAGACATAGTGACATTACTAAGTATAACTAAGGTTATTGTGTTTGGATTAATTTGCAGTTCTATGAATTAGCATGTGATTTAATACGATGAATTAAATACCTAAATTGGCTACAAAAGACATTTGTATGTAATATTAATGTGACAACTCATCGTCTCGTTTCTCGAATTTTAACAATAATGCCTCAGTAACAGTGTTCAAACAACAGTTGGTTCAACGCCAACACATGCTGGGGAAGGGCTGGAAAATCTCTTTTGTCCATACTTGACTGACATATCACCTTCTAAATTATCATCCAAACACTTTCCAAACACTTTTCAAGCAATACATGCTATATCAAAGGTATTCCACAAAAGTTATACATGGTACCTATTCACCTACTTAAGTGAATACGGAATGCGTACATCAATTATTCATAGTTGTCATATCTGCTAATGGAAGACTGGTGCCACCTACTGAAAGGAGCAGATAAGAGCGGTAGGGCATTTAAGAGCATAAGGGTATAGAGTGTGGGGTGCACCCTATGTGAAATGGAACACGGCCTTAGATTAAAAAAAATGTTATTGCTTAATGTTGTCACACATAATCTACGCTAACAATATTTGGAAAGATCCTCCAATTGTAATGCTAATATTTGCCACTGAAGTTGTTTTACCAATGAAAGTTTGCTTCAACAAGATTCGAATCCCAGTAGTACATGTGGCATATGCATACGTCTTGGTTACTTCTGTTGTTCAAAATGTCACTGGAATAATCATCTCGGACCACAACATCGCTTCTCTTCTTTTGTAAATTTTGCACTTTCACATACCACCCTCATTTACTCCCAATGTGTTAGACTGATTGACCCAATAATTTTCTTTTTGTTTTGAAAGACTAGTTTTGAGCTTCAGAAAAAATAAACCTAGCCTTAAATCTCCTATCAAACATCTTTCTTTATCCCCCAAAATTTGCAAAATTTTCACCTATCAGTTTCTGTTTCTCTATTGTGCCGTGGTTTTGTGACACAAGTATAGGCAGTCCCCGAGTTGATAGTAACGTTGTCGATAACCGAGTAATAGATGCGTTCCAACGCTAGCGGCGTAAGTTGAAATTTACAGAAGTTGTAAAAAAGGAGTCTAAAATTACTCCTTAACTGAGTCCGTGCTCTCAAGATTAAGGTCGATTCGGAAAAAAATTCAGGGAAGGCCAGCTCTTATTAACATTACAGCACATGCACTCCTTGAAAGTAGGCAACCATCCTTCCAATTCTGTAACTTTCGTAATTCCAGTCTTTTTTTTGTTAAGGTTGCCACTTAAGTAAGTCTGGATTTATGTAAGTCGAGGCTTACGTAACTCTGGGAATGCGTGTACAAGGTCATTCATTCTAAGCTGAGTCCTGCATGACTGTGGAAGGGAAATCAAACCTGGTCTTTTCTAAGGCTTGACAAAGGAGTTATTCAGTTCTAAACTGGGATCATGATCAGAGAATTGTGTAATATTAAACTGTGTCAAGATTCAGGAATAGATACTTATTTGGCTATAAGTAATAGATAAGTCAGATTTTCTTCTAATCATGAAAAGGTCAATACATTTGAAATCCGACCTTTTAAGTTACATTTATGCAGTCACAGTTTGAAGTCATGTGGTTAGAGATGGGCCACTCCGAAAATTACCTCAGTAATTTTCGTAAATTACCGTGGTTTTTTCGTAAATTACCGTGGTTTTTTCGTAATTTACCGCGCCCCTCAAAAATTACCGTAATTTTTCAGATAATTCACCTATATATGAGATAATTTTTCACATAGGTAAATGCCCAATAAGTTCTTTTAAGCCAAGTTCACATTTCCTACGTGTTTAATTATTAATTGAGGCATGCAAAACTCATTTTTGGAATATTTTAATTAAATCATAACATTATAGAAGAATATATTAGAATACTATTCTTGAAAATTCTCATACTTTAACAAAAGAAAGCCAGATTGCGTGTGGCTGGCGTAGTTATTTTAAAAATTTGTGATAGATTAATGTTGTATTAGGTATGGTTTAAACATCGTTATTCCCTTCCTATTGCTATTACCTTTCTTATTTAATCATACATTTGCTATAAAATGCTTAAAACTAAAAAAACTGGAAAATTATGGTAATTTTCAAAAATTACCGTAATTTACCTCTGGTGAAAATTATGGTAATTTTCCCATCTCTACATGTGGTGCCTTTTTGCACTACATTTAGATATTCAAATTGTCCTATCATTTACTTTTATAAGTTTTAAGAGTTTATATCTTGCTAAACATCTATTCTTATTTTAGTCCTCCTTTGTGGTAGAAGTCACGAGAACCGATGCTAGTCAAGCCACAAGTGTAAGGCCATTTGGTTGAGTTAGTATAAATTGCCCGCAGCTGAAATTAGGTATTGGTTTTTAGAGAAATATGCCAATGATAAATTGGTGAATTAATAAATTAGTAGCTGTCCTAAATCCCAAATGGTCTCTCCAAAGATACTTAAGGCCGCTTTACACGATGAAAGATTTTGTACAAGCAAATGTACGTGAGAATGTATGTTTGTCTCAACGAAATTAGAACAGGTTCTATTTCCCGTGCAGGCATTGAGACATTCGCACAAGCGTTCATACAATTTGCCGCTTTACACGATACATTTTGCCTCATGCAAGAGTTCACGGAAGAGTTTGTACAAACAAATGTACCGTGTAAAACGGCCTTTACACAAAGTGGAAGTTCGGGTGGATTACTGGAGTATTCTTCTCTTGGGGGTACATAATGCTCTTTTTTTCATCGAAGTGAATGACATATGGTGACATAATGCACCCTATGGAACGAGTGGGATGGTCTTCTGTTTCCACTCTCTTTTCAGTGATTATCTATCAATGTATTTTCCACTCTGTGCCTTGATATTGCACTGTATCTTTAGAGAAAACAAGGGCTTGGTATTGACTTTCACTTCAAATCTCTCCAGTGGTGCTCATGTAAGAAGATGATTCAGTTGATCCTTGAAAAAACATTGGTCCACCAGAAGGATAGTGAGTAAATATAATGAGAGTAGAGGGAAAATTTGTTTGTTAGTAAGACTTTCCAAATATGCATCAGGTATTTTAAACCTATTGGGGTATGATTTAAGGTTATAGTTAAAACTGAAAGATGGAATATGCGAGATGTGTTAAAAAAAACTTTCTAATAGAAAACAAAGTTAATGGGTTGTGATATAAACTGGAATGAGAGTCACTCCAAACATGAGTGTTACTATCACCATTAAAAATTCTACATTGGTAGAGGGATTTCACTCTAAAAACCAATACCTAATTTCAGCTGCGGGCAATTTATACTAACTCAACCAAATGGCCTTACACATGTGGCTTGACTAGCATCGGTTCTCGTGACTTCTACTATGGGATTATAAAATTCACTCACAACAGCAGGAGATACGGTCACTCTTATAAAATATTAGGGTTATACACTTTAGATTGTTAGCTTTAAATATTTTTTTCCTTATGCTGTTCACAACATGCATCATGGGTTAGCATTACAAATTTAAATACATTGGATTCCCCCTTATCCTCTGGCCCTGCTTTGACCATCCAATGATTTATGTGGTCGCTGTTTCTGCAGTGGGTAAATCTTATGAATTACTTGCAGATAATAAGCTTAGTATTCTAGAGGAATTAAAAATGTCTTCATTGCAAGTTTTTCCCTTACAGCATGGGCAATGCTCATGCGGACTTCTTTGTCCTTAATTACCTCACAATGTTTCTGATTTTCAGCTCAGAAATTGTATTTAGAATATGTTTCCAGGGTGACTGACCTTGCTTTTATCTGGCCTCGTTTTTTGTTTCAATTCGGCCAGATAGCAGGTAGTGTATATCAAAATTATATTTGCATCAAATGCATAATTCACAGTTGGGAAAAAAGGCATACGTCCTCACCTTACGCCATATATGGTATACACTCACACTTAATATGCTCAGAGGTGTCGGCATCTTTGTGTTATTGACTGTTTCCTGGTTGGTGGTACCCAACTGCCGAGTCGTGCTAACTGGTGGGTTTTCATCATGTGGCAAACACTCTGTACTGAAGGGTATTGCATTCATCCTTAATGTTGCGCCTTATTTTCCATAATTTTTTTGCTATGTTTTTATCATTCTTTTTTACCTGCTACTTAAATGGCTAGAGGTTATTCCATTCTGCCTTTGTAAAAGCCATTCTAATGGATGGGGAATTACTTCATGGAAAATGAAAGTTTTTTTTCAATACAAGTGCTATTCCAGAAAACACTTGACTGTGGAAGTTGATGCTAACTATACTAACCTGTCAGTCATTAACATTGTATTCTATTACTCATTTCAAATGGAGGAAGTGATAGCACCTTTCCCTTTCATTCAATGTATGGAACACTTTTGAAGCTCAAACATAGTGGCATATTTCCGTAATTAAAAGAACACCCCATGTTTTCCATGATAATTTTTCTGGAGAGTCACCAAAAGTACAATTATAAGTCTATTTATAAATGGATTGAGGATGCCATGTACTGCTGAAAATGCTGATGGTATTTTGTTGGCAAAAGAGTAATGAGTGAGAAAAAAGTTGTGATATCAATGGTAATTCAGGGTAACCAAATTAGAGTACAATCTATTGTGAGACCTCTGCTAATACAATGTATTAGAGGGATACCATTGGTGCTCTGTGATTGCCATGCAGTAAAAAGCTATTGCTAGATGTTTTTGCTGCTTATACTTGATCTTGCCATTTTTCCTATTAAAGTGAAAACTGACTATAGCGGAATCGCACGGTGCCATAAAAGTGTTCCGTTATGGAATATTTTCCATCATATTCAGGTTCCAAGTACTGCATAGGGATAATATTTCTTTAAGAGAAATCAACTTTCAGCATTTTATTCACACATTAAAATACACACAGACAACATTGCCCATAGATTGTTCACACAAATTAAGCACTTATAATGGACTGTTTAATTATCTTGGTGCACAAATGTTTATTCTCTGAGTAATTTTTAGTCATTTACCAAACTTAGTAGTTCAACATTGTTGTTAACGAGACAGATTAAAAAAAAAATTTTCAATGCTCAGAGTATCCTCTTTATTATTGTTTAGTCTTCTAGTTACATCATTTTCTTCAATATCGTCCTCCCCATCATCCTCACTACACCCCTTTTCGCATGCTAGGAAATCAATATTAAAATCATTGGAAGTAGTCGCTAAGGTTTCGTCTATCTTTGCAAAGTCTGTCATACTCATTACATCACACTCCATTATAGAAGAGAGTTCATTAATGTCTGCATTTGAATCACTGCCATGTTTATTCATTCTCTTTCACAGAAAACAAAGCCAGCTCTGCAGAAACATTTTGTGGCACTTACACTTTTGACTCTAGTATTGCTGTGGTCAACCAATTTATGGCATCCAGAACTGTAATAGATCTAGCCACTTCACTCATTTTATCAGTATTCATTCAGAATCAGAAATTCATGAAATTACCTGGAATAATTTTTAATTTATCATAAAAAAATTTACATATGGGTATAAGGGGAAGAAAAAGCTTTAAAAATGAGAGGTAGGGTGTATTCAGAGGTGAAAACTGACAATGTGTAAGGACATAGGGGCAGGGAACTACCACTTTGCTGCCTCCCAAAGGATTACTCAAACTTGATGTTGCCAAGATTATCTGTGGACACCTTACGCTGGAAAATCTGAATGGCCCACAATAAGAGAAGCCCAGGGCTGCAAGTCAGTCATTATTACCATTATTGGTCATTATTTCTGATCTTGGTCATTAAAAGTCATTATTATGCTAAAAAGTCACTAAAAGTCATTATACTGTATTTACTTGCATAGAGGATGAGGTTTTTGTCACTTTTATCCGCTTAAAAAATCAGGGTCGTCCTATGTGCGCAAGCGAAGGATTCTTTGCTGTTTTTTTTGTTAGTGTCAAGGTCGAAATCAAAGTCACCTTTGTTGGATGGTGCGATAATAACATTGTATGACGGGTGACTTGTCGCTATTTTTGACTCTGTGTTCTTGACTTCGTTCTACTAGTCTGGAAATCGTGTCTGATGTAATCACATTATATTTATCACTCAACAAAGTAAATATTTTATTTTTCTATTTTGTTACCATAAATTTCTAGTTAGGAAGTACGAGCAAGTTATTTTTTTTGGAAAGTAAGAATTTTTTTTAAATTTTGCATTACTTTCATGTGAATAAAGTTTTATTTGACACATTTTTTAATATGTCGTTCAATTACTTTCCCTCTTCAAAGGCATGGTATGTACCAGGAAACATCAGAGCCCTGCATTCTCTGCCAACTCCCCAACTGACGACCGACTGGACCCTAAAAATCCCTTGCAATGTGCGAATTGAAGACGCGCGAGTACAAGATATGTATTCGAATCGCGCATTTTACAGATTTTCACTGCTTAGTTGGCGAGTTGGAGTTGATTTTTGGTCATTATTTGGGCAAAAATAAGTCATTTTTCCATTAAAATCAAACGGTAGGACTGCTTGCAGCCCTGGAGAAGCCCTAATATGAGGGAGGGCCATTGTGCTCTTCTGGAATTGACAACACAGCAAGCACATTCATGTAGTGCACACAATGGGTCTGAGAGCAGCTGAATTCCAGAGGCTAAGCCATGCCTACTGCTTTGTAGCTGGCTGTAGAAAAGTCTGGTGCCGTGCAACTTTTTCTTTGTCTACCCACACAAGTTTTAATCCTGCCTCCCAGTCTCCAAGATGTTTAAAAAGAATTATAGGTGCAAACCAATGAAGTCATTTTAATACATTCAGAGTTCTTGTATTTTTATTTATGCGAAGCGAAAATTTTTGCTTAACTTCCTTCAGGGTATTTAGTTTCACAAATATGGCATCACAGGATATTGCTAGTGTTAGATACTCTTCTTCTGTGGTACAATAACATTAAATTATCTAAATTTTGTGGGCTGTATTTGTCACCATGACAGAAACTTGAATTTTGCCCTCGTAGTCTACTGGTATCACTGTAATAAACCGTAAAAAGCAGATTTTGTCTGGTCTTAGTTCTCATGTTGTTGACTCAGATAATTAGCTTTCAGATATATTGAAAGCAAGTAGGTGTTTCTTTTGGAGTTCTCAATGTTATTATTATACTTCACAGGCAACAAGATGATTATCAGCTTGTACGAAAATTGGGCCGAGGAAAATACAGTGAAGTGTTCGAGGCCATCAACATCACCAACAATGAGAAGTGTGTAGTAAAAATATTAAAGGTAAACTTTTCTAGCATATTTGTATGATTATTGTATTCCAGTTTTGATGCTTCTATGTTTGATGAGTATGTGGAAACTAAGTTTGTATATCCTTCCTTTCAGCCTGTGAAAAAGAAGAAAATTAAGCGAGAAATAAAAATCCTTGAAAATTTACGTGGTGGAACGAACATTATTACTCTTCAGGCTGTAGTCAAGGATCCGGTTTCTCGTACTCCAGCCCTTATATTTGAACATGTGAACAACACAGATTTCAAGCAGCTATACCAAACCCTTACAGACTATGACATTCGTTTCTACTTGTATGAACTGCTCAAGGTAAGATGGAAGCTTTGATACTGAGATTTTCTAAGCTCGTTAGCTAAGCCATGCATTCTATTTTGTTGTTTAATATGTATATTAATTAAAGTAAGGGCATCTTACATTTAATTGGAAATGTGGTGAATTAGGTTTTTTATATTTTTGTCAGTGACCTTAGTATTAATTTGATCCTGATTTTCCAATCAATATAAGTAAATTTAGCTTCTGTTTTAATGGAGGTATATATGTTCAGTTGAGCTTGTGCTATCATACAACTGTATGTTTTCAATTCTAGGCTTTGGACTACTGTCATAGCATGGGCATAATGCATAGGGATGTTAAACCTCATAATGTGATGATTGATCATGAAAATCGAAAGCTTAGGCTCATCGATTGGGGTCTGGCTGAGTTTTATCATCCAGGTCAAGAGTATAATGTTCGTGTAGCATCCCGGTATTTCAAAGGACCTGAATTGCTAGCAGATTACCAGGTAAATATTCTGCATCTGAATACAGTGGACTCTTGTTAGAATGTTCTTGAAGGGACTTGCAATTCTGAATGTGGCAACCAGGAAAATGTACAATGCATGGTAGGCCTTCCATGGAAAGTTAAATTCGTATTTGTTAGTCTATTAACTTTCAGGGGAATATTATCCTGACACTCATTTTAGCTCACACCTTTGATTGCTTACATTGTGGATAGAGTTAGCTTATGGTGATGAAGTATTATAAAAATAATTTTTTCCGCTTATTATGCCTCGCAAGATATTACATACGATGCCTTACATTGATTTGCACTCATAAATTAATCATGAAGATACTGACCAAATGGCATGTTTTGTTTATAAATGCTGCTTTAACCAAGTTCAGCTCCATAGTTAGCGAAGCCACCTAGTGATTTTTCTCTTCTTACTTGCAATGTTATTAATAGGTCTGTTAATAATGAGGTCAGATGAATTCACAGCGAGAATGCCTACTTCTGACTCAATCGTGCTTCATACATTTGCAAATTGTGGACACAAAAATAAAATGCACATAGTAAATTATGATGATTGCACTGGAAATGTTATATTTGCATCAACCATGACGATCATTTTTATTAACAAATATTAATTTATTGTGAGGATTGTCAGAAAATAGAAGCAAAATTACCTCCTGGCCCAAAAACATACCACTTTCCAGAGTGTAAATGGTGTAAACTTGGCTAATTTTTACCAGACAAAAATGGAATTTCCTGTGCATTCTCTACAGATATTTGAAACAAAAATACATAACCTTATGGAAATAAGGGTTGGAAGAATCTGTTCAGGGCACTTTGTTTCCTCATTTTAAGCCCTAATTCTTTGATAGTTATTTTTATTAGAGCATTTATCACACGTTCACCGACTTCATGTCTGGTGGCGAACTGTCTCCATTGCTTCTACTGATCTTGTGAATATTGGAGGAGATTCAGGCTCTGCTTAGTCTTTCCCATAGTCTTCTTCATTCCTTACTTCTTGTTCATAGACTTCATCTATCAACATCAATCTGCAGATTAAAATACATGATAATGAGACTCACCAACTTGTTCAATTAAATTTTTGATGACTCCAGAAGATGAAAGAATATTTTTGGAATAGCTATCTAGTTCTTACATAATTTTCTCCTTAAATAAACTTTCAGTTTGAGTAGTTGCATAGATTCTATTAACCTACCTAAAAAGCTCCTAACCCATCATCACAGGTGACATACTCTTCAAGAGTCATCCCATCCCATTCTCTGAAGAGCTGATCCCAGCCTTCAAGGGACTGCTCATGTACATCCTCATCACCCAATGATGCAGTATTGCCCTCATTTGTGGTGCAATGACATCCAATTATGAAAGCCAGGAACATAAGAAAGCAATTTCTTATGTTCCTGGCTTTGAGTCCCCGGCATGTTCCATAAAATCATTGTTCTCATGATATTTACTTTTTGACCTGACATTTGGAGTGTGTTTCGAGATCCACTGCCAATGCTGCCAAACCGTTCTGTAATCAACTGGCAGTACTGCACAGTGACCAATGATGTCAGACAATTGATGATGTTTCTCACTGTGAATTCTACTGCTGCTCTCGGGCTGCAGTAGCGGCAGGAAAGCAGTTGCTATGACAACCATTACAAACAAATGGTGGAAAAAATCAAATCTACACATTAATAAATAAAATCTGAAGAGTTTTGAGAAACTGCTTTGCACATTTTAATGTTTATATTGGCGAGAGCAAAAAGTCTCAATGCACTTAAATATCTAATTGTCAAGTATGTAAGTTAATAAAGTACCAGCTAATCGTACCGGTGAATATTTCTCTAGAATAAGAGCAAATATTGAGGATACCGGGACTAGACACGGTATAACCTTTGACGGAGTCACCGATAAGTGCACATAGGTGTGAATTTCCACAGGAAAATCATTCACATTGTCTAGGTTCCCAGTTTCCCGATGTTTCCTCTATGGAAATACGCACCAGAATAAAAGTGTTATCTAATGAAATGATGAGGGAGTGAAGAACATCACAAGAGATACTAGTAGAGAAGCAAAGGTATTCGCAAATGAAAGAGACTTGTGAAATCACCAAAAATTAATTTAGTGTCACGAATTGTGTGGTACATGTAATTATACAGCCTTTTACGACAGGGTTAACTTAGCATAATGCCGGCATTTATGATGATTGTCGGGAAACGTAATTTGCTGCATAATCCTAATTGTTAGTGAAAATATGCTGCGATGCTACCCTCAACAACCCGTATATTCATCCAATTTTCAATATCACTCTTGGTAACCCTTTTTACAACTGGCCTTGAAGAAAAACAGGGCTTCACAAGTATATTTAAAGACTTGTTTATCGGCCCAAGATTAAAAATGCTTATATTAAATTCAATAATGGTAATTATAACAGATTTGTTTAATAAAACAGCGTTTATTTTCTTCGTGCTCTCGCAGCTGTCGCAAATTTATTTTATTCTCATCACACTCATCTGAGAAAGTAACGAATTAGTATTAAGTAGCAAGGCAATGAAAAAAATAGCATTTAATTAAAATCCTCAATCAATGTCATTTGGATTAGCATTAACAGAGTTGTTACAAGGTCAGGGAAATTAGTGAAAAGTTAGGGAATTTGAAATGGGTAAAGGAAATCAGGGAATTTGAAATGGGTCAAGGAAATCAGGGAAAGTTCAGGGAATCTCGTCCATGGGGTCAGGGAAAATGTATGCCTGGTAAAAGAACCACGATTGGGTGGCTGAGCTGGCCTGGGTCACCCAGGTGCCGAACTAGTCTTTCCGCCGCGATGAGGAGCGTTGGTAGCCATTGCTAGGACTTTTTTTTAAAAAGCATTGGTTGCCAAGATATTAGAGAAGTCTTCACTTCTCTACAAGATTTGCCAGGCTATCACGTTTTGTGATCCGGAGTTGATAGTGAAATCCGAAGCAGCTCTAGCTCACTTCCGGAACTGCCTTTCATTGCTGCAGCTAAGGAAGTGGTTCTCTGTTTTAGAGTGTGAGTGGCTAGAAGCTGAGTTCAAGACATTAATTAACAAACCTGCTGTCTCTGTGTACTTATAAGAATTTGACCGAGACCACACCCGTCTTGATCACTTTTGGAGGTGCATTTTAATGTTGCAGAAGTGCTCTGGATTAATGGTAGATTCGATCCACATGATTTTAATATTGAGACATGGAAATGCCTTTGTGGAGAGGGGATTTTCCCTAAACAAAGAAGTTACTATTGAAAACCATATCCCACAGACACTGGTCGCGCAAAGGTGCTGTGAATTAATATTTTCCACATAAAAATTCTGCCGGCTGGTGGAAATTAGTGACAGAATGATTTCAAGAGTGCGACATGTGGGGGCTGAGTATGAAGAGGCACGAAGGGAGAGAGCGAAAGAAGACAAGGTTGTTATAGTCATCCAGGACATTGTTATAGTCATCCAGGCATTGGAGTTAGATTCATACGTGCAAGGTAATAATCGAATATGTTTGAAGCGTCTTAGGCATTTATATTTCCCGATCACTAACGGAATCAATTTTTCCATTCCACTTTCATTGCAACATGCGAGGACAGGCAGCCTCTTTTTACTCATTTTGCTTCTATGTCACTTATATCCTTAAAAGTGCCAATGTTTTATCAGGAAGCAGTTTAAAAAAATAAGCCCATCTCAGCATTAAAAATGTCATTCAGGCTGTAGTTTTTAATGATGCTTGAGAGGGTTACATCTTTCCATGTTTCCCAAATGTTCACACTGGCTGCCTCACTTCAAATGCACCTGTAAACTATCCCTTGGCATTTTTTAAATCCCTCAACCCATCCATTTGAAGCCTTAAAGTCGCTTATGCCCATTTTTATCAGCTAAATATGAGGCCTTATTGCAGATTAATACACCATCTAATGGGTCATTGGACAAGGGTGATTGTTTGAACCACTTCAGTGGGACATCCTGCAAATAATAAAAAAATTCTTCCTCACACTCTATTCCTGTGCTTACTCGTACCTTTTTGAGCTGAATTCTCAATTTTTTCCCGTTGTACAATGGAGTTTAATGTTGATGGTGGAACTTTCATTTTTGATACTACATATTTCGACACACTTCATATGTGGATTTTCGTCTACTTCTTGGAGGTTGAGCTTTTTAATTATCTATATTTGTCTTTTCACTACAGGCTTTTCCCTGGGTAATTCTAATTACTTGTCTCACTTTTAATTTCAGGGAGTACTGTGGCTCTCACAGTTTTGATTTCACAGGTGACATGTATAAAGCAAATGAACATTGCAATAAAATACGTGGCTTGTGAGGACCATCCCAGGTGTTGAATAGGTCATTCAAATGTTTGAGAATGACTCTTTTTTACTTAGCAAACATTTCTTTTACCATAATATACCTATTAACATTATTTTAAGCGATAACGATCTATTTTAATGCGAGAACTTAACCTCTTGAGAGATATCCAATTTTCAAATTAAATTTGTTATTTTCTTGGGAATTAATTGGTTTGGTCCTCATCCAAACATGCTAAAGATGTAACCAAATGTGCTAACCGTAATTATTTAACTGCACTGTGACTCAGACCTGTGGAAATGAAAGTGCAAATAAGGAGAACGAAAATCAAGAAATTTCCTAACTAGAGTCATGTAACCTACTCCCTGGTCACATTTTTCTTTCTTATTACAATAAAATTCAAAAACCTTTGCTATTACACAAAACATGAAAAGCTTACCTCCTTGCTGAAGGGATTAATGGTTATTATTACACTAACACATAAATAAAAACACTTCGTTCAACCATTGAAATAGCATAACACCTTTTTTAATGAAAAATGTGAAACCTTTGTATAGGCAACAACCATATTCAGAGCTTTGTAAGTGATATTGGATCCAATTTACAATATTAATCTTTCTGCTCCCATCTCGTTACATTTAAGTTACTTTTCAGGTAAAAACAATTTCAGTCATGGAGGTTATTATATTTCTTTCCTTCTTTCTTTCCTTTAATGTCCTTAAAGCCTAAACTTATCGTTCGTTGGGAATTCTGCTTCTCACGGCTACGGGTAGGGGCTTGCGTTCTCTCTCCTTCCTTATCGTCGGATTTATGGGTTGTTTTGGTTTATCTTTTGGGTCTCCTGCCCGATTCCTTCCTGGCCTTTCTATAAAGTTTCTGGTTTCTCTTTCGTCACCTTGATACCGCCTAGTCTCCACTTCTTGGCGCCTTAATCCCCAGACTTCTGTACTTCTTCCCTTCGCGTGCCTTTTCGATCTTAGCTCCTCCACTTCTCTTTGCTTATTGATATCTGTCCTTCTAAGCGTCTCCCGTTACTGATTGTTACTTGTTTATTTATTTTCGTCGTCCTGAACTCCTCTGATGTAAATATTGATTTATTTAGGCATCCTTGGTTATCTATTGTTATATTATACTTTATTATGATTTTTCTAATATTTATTTGAATTGTGATTTATTTGCCGACTTGGGTATGTTAGTTTGGTTATAGCCAATTATACTTACATTTTCATCTACATTGCATGGTACACTGTAACGCACTGCTGGATTGTGTGACGGGGTGTTAGGGCAATTTCCATATAAAGGGAAGGGAAAAGGAATGGGTAGAGGCCAAAGGTGAATTTTATGTTAATGCAGTGTCATAGTGGCTAGCTCCGTTTTTTCCATAGTCAATGATAGGGTGTGGGAAGAGTATTCTGGCATAGTATTATAAATTCTTGCAAATCAAACCTTACTTGTCTATATAAGTTGTGGTGATTACCTTCATGAGGTATGGTGGTATTCATTTTTTTTTGCTTTTGGAATACTTGCGTTTTTTCTTGAAATAATATTGATAACTTTGACTATGCATCAGACGACTGGACCTGGATTTTTTTTCAAAGGTAGCGTATAGGTCACTGTCAACTGTCTCTAAAATTACTGTCATTCTTACCAAAGAGACCTAAATTTTTCCTTGTGAATTGCTCATTCTACCTTTTCAACTGGCTATGTTGCACTTATTTTTATAGTGCTGATAGTTTGACATAAATTCCACTCAGTCTTTAATGAGTCATTGAAAATCTTAATAATGTTGGTTAACCCCTGATAATTTATTCAACTCTTAAAAAAGGTATTTTTGACATTTATAGTTGTGGAAAATTCTATTCACATTTCATACTTCTCTACAATTCAAGTTGATTTGAATGAGATATATTTTAAAATAGTTTTTTAATAAGCTAAGGTTTTTATTGAATGGAACGCCTTAATTAATTATTGTCTTAATAATTGGTGGTCACTGAATGCAATGCACCCTCTAGTATTGTAGAAGTACCATTAACTTCCGATGAAGGTAAACAGGGTTTACTACTAGCAGCTACATAAGAGCTATTCTTTCAAATTCTGACAAAGTGGTTTCTCTTTCAGATGTATGATTATTCACTGGACATGTGGTCTCTAGGATGTATGCTTGCCAGTATGATTTTCCGAAAGGAGCCTTTCTTCCATGGCCATGATAATTATGACCAGTTGGTGCGCATTGCCAAGGTGCTGGGTACCGAAGAATTACTAGAATACCTTGACAAATATAATATAGTTCTTGATGCTCGGTTCACTGATATATTAGGGAGGTAAGTGGCCATTTTTTGTTTTGTAATCATGATAATTGGTTAAATTATTTCTTTTATTTTTCTCGTGTGCATGATTACTCATGCTCATAGTAATATTACCTCTTGTGATAGGTGCAGTAAAAAGGTCTAGTTATTGGTTGTAGACAGCTGTTTTACTATTATATTTCACTCTCTCCTATCATTTGCTTACCTATTTTGATTCTCTAATGCTGTAGAATTTTGATTTTACATAATACTTAGGAAACTTACATTTTTTTGTGAAATCATGATAATGGATGACATCTATAAATGGGATAAGGTCTCCCTATGTGTTAGAATAACTTATCCTGACAAATAGATAATAATTACATATATTTATATTTTGTGCATTGTAATAATGCAGGTGATAGTTTGAAATGCAGCCAGTTAGCAAACATTGAATTCCGGCTTATGAAGTGAATCACTTGACCAACTAAGCCAAGGTGGTGACCTTTGTTTACATGATATGGTTGTGATAACATTGTTCAAATGAAAATTCTTGCTTTGCCAAAATTATCAACATATGGTAAATAAATATTGCTAAGTAGTGATGGGTCGAATCCAAAATATATGGAATCCAAATATCTTTTTTTTTTTTCGAATCTCAAATACCAAATCTGGAATCCGAATACTGATTTCACCAAATTTTGAATGCTCCTTTTAATTACCAATACACATGTGTTCAACTATTCCTTAACCATTATTAATTTTCTTGTAAATTTATGAACCCATGAGTTGCTCAAGGCTTTCTTTCATGCAATAATCTAATAATTCAGCTTTGAAGGAGAAATAAAATTGAACAGGAAGGGTTTCAAATTGTCATTAATTAATTCTTAAATTAAGAATGCCAAAAACAGCTAAGTGAAAATTTTATTTTGTTATTCATTATTATTTATCCATTGGAGCAACAACAAAAAACAACCTTTACATTACATATGAAAATGGATAAATGGTATCCGCTTGAGGCATTGCCTTACCTCAAAATCACAGTTACAGTCGATATTAAATAATTAATTCACCAATATAAATTTAATAAATGCACCAATTAAGTAACATATAAGCTATTAGTGAATGTTTCCTCTAATATTAGCAGAAACACATCTGGTATTTCAGCAGTTAATAACAATCTTTTTGCTCTGCTCAAAAATGTTGTAAAACTACAGTGGTACCTCGAGATACGAGTTTAATTCGTTCCGTAACCTTGCTCGTATGTCAATTTGCTCGTATCTCAAAGCAATTTTCCCCATTGAAATTAATTGAAATGCCATTAATCCGTTCCAGCCCCCAAAATACCACCCAGTTGTTCTTGTTTTTGAATAAGAAAAATATATTTATGAATGACAAATAGTGTATAAAAACATAATAAAAGAGAATGTAAAGAAATAAACTGGTTTTATAAAGTGTATTTGTATTTTGGTCACTTAAATGCAACTTACACACAACTTAAATGTTACTGTATGCTTAATTTTAGTCACTGATTTTTTCTTCACTGGTCTTTGCCATTTTCGCCGGATTAAAAAAAAACCTGTCCAAGGAGGTTTGTTTCTTCCTCCCTTTCAGAATGTTGCGGAAATGAGTTAGGCAAGTGTCATTAAATAGCTCCGATGCACGACCAGTTGCAACTTTTTCGGGGTAATTCTTTTCCACGAACTGTGAAACTCTCTCCCACATTCCCAAGATCTCCTTCATTTCACTTGTAGAGATAACCGCCTCCACCTCTGGCCCCTCCTCGATACCAATTTCTTGCAGAACCTCCGTATGCTGCTGCAACTGTAACTCCTGTAACTCCTCGGTCGTCAGTTCCTGAGAGTGCTCCTCGACGAGCTCGTTCACGTCTCTCTCTTCCACCACCAGGCCCATGGATTTTCCCAGAGACACAATCTCCTCCTCCACTGGCGCTTAGGGTTCGAATCCTTCGAAGGTCCTTTCGACTACAGGCTCAGGCCACAGCTTCTTCCATGCAGAGGTCAAGGTCCTCGTTGTAACACCCAGCCAGGCCTGATCAATAATTCTGAGGCATATCACGATGTTAAAGTGGTCCTTCCAGTACTCTCGTAGGGTGAGGTTTGTGTTCTGTCACCTCAAAGCAGTGCCGGAACAGGTGCTTAGTGTACAGCTGTTTAAAATTAGAAATCACCTGCTGATCCATGGGCTGCAGGATAGGAGTGGTGTTGGGTGGTAGGTAGAGAACCTTAAGAAACTTGAACTCTTCGAGGATGTCATCTTCGAGGTTCGGTGGGTGAGCAGGAGCATTGTCAAGGACGAGGAGGACTTGCATGCGTAGGTTGTTTTCCTGTAGATATTTCTTAACAGAAGGGCCAAAAACCAGGTTTACCCAGTGCACAAAGAACTGCCTAGTGACCCATGCCTTCGGGTTTGCTCTCCACATAACTTGCAGTTTTTCTTTTAAAATCTTATGACTTAAAGGCTCTTGGGTTTTCCGAATGGTATACGAGCAGAGGCTTGATCTTGCAGTCGCCACTCGAATTGGCACACAGTGCGAGAGTTAGTCTATCCTTCATGGGTTTGTGGCCTGGCATCATCTTCTCTTCTGCCGTTATGTAAGTCCTATTCGGCATCTTCTTCCAGAAAAGCCCTGTCTCGTCACAGTTGAAGACTTGCTGGGGGATGTACCCTTTGGCTTCTATCAGTTCGGAAAAAGTTTTGAGATAATCCTCAGCTGCCTTCACATCCGAACTTGCTGCCTCACCATGCCTGACAACGGAGTGAATGCTGGTCCTTTTCCTAAAGTTGTCAAACCAGCCTCGACTGGCTTTAAACGAGTCTTCCGATGCTTCGTCTGTGGAAGTGCGCGGGGTTTGATACAGCAAATCACCGTAAATCGCTCGTGCCTTCTCGCATATGATGCCTTGTGTTAAGGTATCGCCTTTAAGCTGCTTCTCCGTCACCCAAACCATCAGCAGTTTCTCCATCTTTTCATGGAGAGAGTTCCGGAGCTTAGAAATTATTGTAACGCCCTTAGCTGGCGTTATACCCTTTATTGACTCCTTCTGTTTAAGCACATTACATATTGTTGAAGTACTACGCCTGTACTGCCTCGCCAAGTCAGCTACTCGCACACCTTGCTCATTTTTTTCTATGATTTCACGCTTTAATTCAATACACATCATCTTCTTCTGAGCACTGACTTTTCCACTTACTTTCTTCGGACCCATGGTTTCATGGACCCAAAAAGAAATGTGATAAAGTATGTAAATGCACAAAAAGCACAAAGCCCTAGAAAAACTTATCAAAGATGCTTCGATAGCGAGGTAAACAAAAACACTGGGGGGATGCGTGGGATAATGCGAGACGCACGAGGCGCAGTCAACTGTCGTTCGAGGTCGTAAGCAGCCGGCCGTTCCTCGTATCTCAAATTTTGCTCGTATTTCAAAGCAAAACTTTGCTCGCTCGACTGCTCGTATCTCAAATATCTCGTATGTTAGGGCACTCGTATCTCGAGGTACCACTGTATTTGTTCTAAATATTAGTACTGAAGCTTCATGATAAATTTCACATGCAATATCAGTTTTACATTTTTTCTCTCTTTGGCATTCTTTGGCATCCCAGAGAAAAACAATTTACACCACCATTTTAGAGTCTTCTTAAAATAGTGTGTGCTTGTATAGTGATCAGCTATGTCAACTCCCCCATACACTGTTTATAGTTTGCCTCAAAATAGGGTTTGAAAAGTAATACTTTCCCACCACATATCTAACCTTTCCACAGTCTCTTGAGGTTCCCCTATGTACTGGGGATTTTAGACTATCCTCTTTTCTTTCCATGCAAGATGCATTACATTTTCATACTTGTACGACACTATCTCTCCTTTCTTTAGCTTTGCATGTTTGATAAAAGTTGTATTGTCCTTCCTATTGGGCTCAGTCAAGTGTGTTTTTTCCTTGGAGCATCAGGTACAGAGCTCTTCAGTCTTTCATGAAGTTCTACAATTATTCTGCTTGTAAAAGGGAGATCAGGTCTCACCAAGGTTTCAGATTCTACTGTAATAAGTGACTAATGAATGTACATAACCACATTTGGAATTTGAGAGGACATCTAAAGGAATACCACGTTGTATTGGCTTTTTAGGATTATACGTTTTGAAGTGTACGTTTCCCTTGAAACCAACAACAGCCTCAACAACAGCTGTCTCCCTTCCAGGACAGAATGTCTCCCTAAATTTGATTTCCAAACATGACAAGGAGTTCACCTTCTCGGTTCTTGTTTTCAAATCTTTGCTTGAATTTTGATAGTTTTTCTTATGTTACATCAAAATATTTGCAAGTACCTCTCCCTTTTGAAAACAGCTTGGGAAAATGGTGTATGAGACTCAAATTCCATGGACCAATAACTCTGCAAGCAAGGGTGATTCAATACATCCATGTTTATTATTACACCAAGAAAAGCCTTCATTTCCTCTGCTGTGACTCTAATTATTCCAAGTGGATTGCTGGGATAGTTCTTTTGGGCTAATTTTATGTATAGATTTTGCTCTGGCTTTAGACTCTTCCGTTATATTTTTATCAATTTATCAGTAAAAAACAAAAAAACTCATTGGTGTGGCACATTCAGAAGGAACTTGTGGTCCAACATATAAATGACTAGTGGAGAAGGGGTTTCTGCTAGGCTTGTCATTTGCAGATACAGCTTTCCACTTATTTTTCTTGTTTTCCACTACATATTAACATTTCTTTCATTGGGTTTATTGCCTGAATTCATAATGTTGTAACCTCGATCTCCATCTCTATCACTTGAATGAATAATATTATTGTGTCTTTGTTTTGAGTTAATGAATTCAACATCTGTCAATAGATTCACTGTGATCCTTGGATAAAGGAAGGGAAGTTTTCCTTTTTGTGGTTCAACTCGGTCCAGCGATTAGTTCATCATCCTCATATACATGATCAGAGAACTCCTTTCGTCACTAATATCTTCTTCAATAGTGTCTTCATCTCCGATTTAAAATGTCATCGCAGCTTTCTAATTCAGTGGAAAACTTATCCATCCTGTGGAGCGGAAATTTGTTCTGCATGTATGAGTTCTTGTAGGCAAAGCATTCATCAAACTACAGGGAAAGCATCGTTAACCCCTGACAAAAGATGATGATTCGTAAATCACTATCCTAGGACTACCTGCCTGTCAACTGTGGTTGGCACTCGGAGACCCGATAAATAGATACTCCCTTTGTGAGAGTGAGGGTAGGAAGGTTGTTTACCAAGGGATGATGCAATATCAAAAGAGCATGACTCAAGAACACATGACTCATCACTTGCTTCCTAATATGCAAGATGTTGACTATGCAATAGATAAGAAAAGAATAGGCAGCTGATTGTAGTGAAAAAGTGCTTACAACACAGTGAACAGATAAATACAAACATCTGCTATGGTGGCTGTCCATCCTTCCTTCTTGTAGAATGGATGGCCTGAGTTAAGATCAAGCATACTGGTCTTCTCTCGAATCAATGCATGGCCTGGGCAAGAAATTATTAATTCATATAGGTCTGTGGGAATGTAAAAATTGAAGCTAGAAGTAAATTTTGAAATTAGATAGATGTAAGCATTTATTCAAGATAAATAAATTGAAGGTGACCACTCAATGTAAGGAAAATACAACTGCATACATAGTCAAATCATTATTCTTTCAGTCCTAAAATTAGTTGACTTTGGCCCTCCATTTCACCCTGTCCCTTGCTAATTCTGTTATGTATGTCCTTGTAGGTCTTTTGATTCATATCACTTTTTACCTGGCTTCTTTCTTTGTTTTTTTATTTATTTGTCCCTTGGTCTTCCTCGTAGGACTATCCTTTCTGTTATAAACACTATTATATCGAGCATACATGTGTTTCTTAATTATAAAATTAAAATACAGTAAAACGTCGTTAATTCGAAATTCAAGGGACCAAAAAAATTAGACTTTGATTTCTCTGGGTTCAAACTAAACATACTCCTCAAAAATTAACGAAAAAGAGCCCGTATTTTCCGAGATAATCATCATATTGCTATATTTTTTGATAAAAAGGCTAAGAATATGCACTAAAATGAGGAGTTAATGGGCGAAATTCTTCATGGTTATCTGATTCAAGTTAAAGTTGGGGAAGTATAGGTGTAGCAAAACTTGGTGGCCCTCGCTTGTGAAGATCTTGACGCAAAGGTGTGAAAAACATACATGATATGTGGAATGAAGTGCCCGAGCCTTTTTCCAGAGGACCCTGCAGGAGTCCTTGGATAACTTTGCCCACTCATCAACGCTTGGTTTATGGTCAGTATCCTCTAATCCTTCGCTGTTGAGTGCCACCAAGTTTCGCTATACCTATATGCACTATCAGACGCGATCATGCGGAAAATAAAAACAAAATGAATGATTTCAGGCATGTGTCCAGTAATATCACATAAGGTGTATTTTCCAGGTCACCAAAATTTTCGCCGTAGATGTTTAAATTTACCAGCCTTCTCTCAGCTCATTTCCCCCAAAACTTTTCTAAGATGAAGAACTGCTACATCATCATCCTTGCCCACCAAGTATCACATTTCACTCATTGTTTCCCCATGCCCTTACTTCTCAGATGGCCTCAACTAGGGGAGGGGCGTGGGAGATAGAAGGGAAGGGTGGGGGTGAAGTATCACGCCAAGGTCGGCGACGAACCCAGAATCCCTAGCCCTCCGAATGAAGATCAAGGGAACCTGAGAAAAAAATCCCTGATGCAGTGTTGGACAGACACCACCAAGAAGTATTCCCTATATAAATTTGATTGTTTCAGGCTTGACTTTGTGGAAGTGATAGAAATCCATTTTTAATAAAAAAGTTTTTTATTCAAAATGGATAGTCCCTTTATCTTCAGCCTTCCTTACAGTGATTCACACTTGAGTTTAGGGAGAAAGGACAAGAGTAAATAAGAAAAGCGTAAACAAAGCTGAGAACCATTAGTCGTCAGCGATTTGGGGCAAACAAAAGAATCTGGGGAAGTACGCGAAGCGAGATGGGAGGAGCGGTTACCAAATGATGAAAGTGCTCATGCAGGGAAAATTGATAAAGGATATTGCACTATCTGAAAAATACTACTCCACCATGCCTGGTGATCCTACAGTAATCGCTCGAGAAAGGGATGCTCGGAAGGAAGAGAGGGGAGGGCATTAGCCATGGTGCGAAGGCCCCGAAATAAAAGCTATGGGAGGGAGCGGCCAAGATGGGTATGCACTCGAGGGATATTTGATTGGGATAAACAGCTGCTGGTGGGTGGCGCACCATAAGCATAAGGAAATGTTCAAAATAGCTTGGCAACACTTAAAAGTTACTTATGCTCAAGAAAGTGATACCAAAATTACAATTACTTTAAAATAAGCCCTACTATCGGTGCAAAAAAGGTAGAACGCTGAACTTTAAGCATTTGTATGAAATTCCACTGGAGCTCCATAGAGTCGTGTAATATTACTTTACTCCTTGTGTATTTGACTACAAAATGTATTCATTGCAAAGTGTTTAAATTAAACGTTTAGTGTCTATGGTTGAAAGAGTGAAGAAAAACATGTGAAAAACTAGGACGACGGCGAAACGGTCGTCTTCTTCATCTCTTCACGGCCAAAATATTTGATTGGTGCACTTCATTATTTTTTTGTGAAGAGAACGACATCTCCGCATTACAAATATTATTTTAAAATTAAATTTTACCCAATCTTTGACTAACTCAATTTGCCTTTGACTAAATTTAACTAACGGGGGTTTACTGTATAATGTATGTATTGTAATAAGTAAATCTTGTTTCCTTTGTAAAATACTGCTGTAAAAATGTAGAAGTGGTTAAGATGAGTTACGGTACATCTCACTAATTAATAATTACAGAGGAAACCAAAGCTCATTACACTGACTAGAGCAGGAGAATGGGGAAGTAGAGCAAGGAAGGGCTAGAGATAAAGGGATTAGGGTAGGGAAAGACAGGGGTACCAAGATTACTAGTTGGCGTCCACTATTGAATCACCAAGTTTTGCAGTCCTTGGGTTTGTAATAAGAACATTGTGATTGGTGCTTTACAATTCTGTCAATTTGGCCACAGATGGATGCCTTTCCAGGAACGGACCTACACTCACCAGGTACTGTTTCACTCATTTTAGGAACTGGAATCTTCTTTCGTCAGATGGTATAGTACTCAGTAAGGTTGAAAACTTTTACCTACCTCGTCTCTTGCTTTTTATTTTGACATACAGGTGCATTTGAAGCTTAAGCCTTTGAAGAATATGCAGTTTATCTGGATTTGGGAGACTAGTATCTCCTATACCAATCTCCTGTGATAAAATATTTCTTGAGTTCAGATGCTACATAATTGGATTTAATGTACAGTAGAATCTTAATTTAACGTTTTACAGGGGGGGGCAAAATTTTAAACTATTAAATGCGCACAAACACTAAGTAAGGGCCTACAATTTTTTTGAGGTTTTAAAGTCTGTAATGAGCGAGAACAGTTCTCCATGAACAAAAAGGATAATTTAAAGTCACTATAAGGTGTAACGAACAATAATCAAAATTATCATCAATTTAATGCACTCTTCCTAAAATAGGTTGAGAAACACTCTCCAGGAACACAAATATAAAAATTAAATTAAAATCCAATATGGTTAACAATTTGTGGATATTTTAAGAAAATTATTTTATTAATTAGCTAAAAAAACCTTACAGAATTAGGAGCTGACCCAGAGCAACTGTAATAAATTGAATATGAAATGATTAATTTGGTGATCTCCTGAGCTATCATGGAAATTTTCAAAAGTCTGGGTCGTACTGGCATGAGCAGCTTCTTCGCCTCTTCAAGTGAGGATTTTTATTCACCTCCTCTATAATTGTTCTCTTCTCCTCGATACTAAGAGAATTCCTTTTTAAGCAATCCCAAAATCAAAACCAGTTACCTCTGCTCTCTTTAAACCACCGGCACCAAGGAGACTAATAACTCATTGTTCAGTGGCCTTGCTGAAGAGTTTTTCTTTAGTCCAAGAAACTGAGAAAAAATTGCGATTTCAGGGATGTAATTGAGGAATAGATGGGACATGTTTTACGTTGTAGGGGGGGGGATGAAAGATTTATGTTTGCAACTCGAGATTGTGTCTGTACAGAGCTACATGCGTCCGAAGTTAGCAAAAAAAAGTTTTTTAATTCTACAAGCATTTAAGATTTTAGAGAATTAAAAGCATTAAAGATAGTTTAGGTAATTCAAAGACTATTGACTTGAGCCTTGGTAAGTTTGATTTGATTTGTTTGTTATTGCAAAATTAACGAAAAACTGTCCAAAACGGCCGTTTAAAAAATAAATTATTTGTTACAAAGCAATTTTTTTAGTGTTTTGATCATTTTAAAGGGAAGCTTTTCCAAATCGGCCGAGTGTTTGTAAAAGTCAATTGGTGAATTCGTTGCTGAGATATGTTTATTTGTTTATGCCAAGACACTAAATGTTGAAAGCCATAACATTTTTGTTTTTCAACTTTTTGGGTCCAATCAAAATGGATTCTCTTTTGGAAGATTTTCAATTGTTATTAAAAATCAATGAATAAATTAAATTGGCTTCTTATTTATTGCTTCAAAAAAGGGTAACTTTTTGATAAATGTTTACAGCCACAGCATCGCTCGTACATTGTATGAGTTTCTAATTAAGATAAATCGAAGGCTGGCTTCAAAACAAAGATAAAAAAGTGCCCTGCGACCCATAGGGCCCAGGTTAGGAATTTGTTTGTAAAACTTTGCAGCCACTTTGTTGATAACAATTAAGAAACTAATGCAACGGCATTAGATAGTCAAAAACTTATATTTTTCAAACTATTATTTATTTTTCATAAAACTTTTTAATTACTTAAAATAACGTATAAAGTGGAGGGTACTCAGAGTACCCATGTTGGAAGTGGTGGTGGGGATAGCCGATGAGAGACTTTCGTGCTCGACAAAAACTGAAAATGCAACTTCAAATCGGCGGCGGGCAGAAAAATTTGCTACATCTCCGTGAAAACTTAACAATTTTTTAAGTTTTAGAAATTCTGGGATAGCTTGAAAAGTTATTAACATCCACATAATTGGTTTCTAATAATAATGGATTTTTATACGGTTTTTTACATCCATTTTCAAGTGTTTCAGTTTTGCTTACACAAATTAAGTTCTACCTTTAAAAAGATTACTAATATATACTAGGAGCATCATTTTTTTATTAGTTAATCTGCAGTTATGGGAAAATAAACTTCAAGTAGGCACATAAATTTTTGTATGCCACACAGTTGGGCATTCGTTTTTTCTACATATACTGGGCCACTCCCGGGAAAAGTTCAAAGATTTCAACTACATTACACTCTATGGCATCGTTGGGTAAAAACTGCTGTGGAAAAATTGGCTGCATAACCATTGTGAGCCTACATATGAACGTGGAACATCTTCATGGTAATATGTGCAATATCTATGTACATCTTCAAGCGAAACTTTGAGCCCCTCGACCCAGTGAAAAAAAGTATCGGAGATAATAATCATTGACGTTTTTGGGAAATCATAGTAATAGGGTGGTTTCCTATTTCTTTTTTATTGCCTAGATCTGAAGTTTATAACCCCTGGAGTACGTGTTTGAAGCCGTTCGATTTTTAAATGGCGTTTAGTATTTTTCCTTATTAATTAAAAAGTGAAAAAATTCAACGGCGCGAAAACGCGACGGCAAACTATTGCATGCTGGTTAATCCTACGTGTGACGTCACAGGTACGTATGCAACTACCGCAATCTGCCGCTAGGTGGTTCGCCGCCGCTGCTTATCTGCGGACGACATCTGCCGAGAAAGCTTCAATAATAATAATAAATTTATTGACGGGAAAAAAACTATTTACAAAAGTAAACTTGGTGTAAAATGGAAATGAGCTTTATTTATTAATTTAGCTGCTCTAGTTGCATAGAGAAATCTCGTCAAAATAATGAAACATTTATGGTTACGGTATGGGGAATGAAAATCGTATAGTAATATATTCTCAAATTAATGGTGCTAGCTCCTATTTTTTAGGTAAAGTTAGTATGAAAAGCATGAAATAAACCATTTTGTTCGTATTCATTTCGAAATATTTCCCTCAAGCAAGCAAAAAATCGTCACTTAATAACTATACGGAGAGCAGGTGCTGTGCCGCAGCTATGATACGATTACACATTAATTTAATTCATCCACTTTGTCGAGGTGTCATTGCCAGAACATGAAATTAGCAAAAAAGGCTTACCGTCAATAGCATAATGGATGGCAAAATCTCGAAGCAAACTATGTATGAGCAAATACTAAAACAACTAAAATGCGTTGATCACCCCTCACCATGATCACAGACCATTGATGGGAACTCATGATTCACTGCATCAGCTGATCAGCATCATCTTCCCCAAGGAATACCAGTAACATGCCTCCGAGAACATTGCTTTATAAAAATTGTTTTGTGCTGCAGTGTCACACAACAACATTTGGCAATAGCAAGAAAGCTTACGTCGTGGTTCCACTAATCGAGAAGAGGAGAATTTTGTGGTTAAAAGCTGTCAGAAGAGAGTACCTTGCTTTACTCCTCTGATTTCACCTGCACTAAACCGAACATCTTCTCTAAAGAACTCCACCACCATGGCCACATCCACTTACGGTAGATTGTCCGTACAAAACCAGTTTGTAAAGCCATTGAACTTCTTCTCATGAAACCTTGTGGCTTTGTATATCAGCAAAAGGAACTGATGATGAAAGGTAACTAATGAAATACGCAAGGCATGAATGATAGGAATGGTAAATGAAAGGAATAGAAGATGAGATAAAGGAAATGTTTGTCAAAACGAAAGTGATCAAAACGTAAACAACTAGGCCGGAACACCACAGAACGCGAAGTCACAGGTACGCAGTTTCATTATTCATTTCACTGCGCATGCGACGCTTGCCGCGAAGAACTCCTTCGCGGTAGCTCTGTACTAGCAGGTAGCGTAGGAGCCTAGGAAACTTCTTTTAATGGCATGCTCAATGGAGGAGACTTTCCGAAATTTGAGCATTTTAATCGAGGTATATTAATACATGTTCACCAGATTTTAGGGACTCTGAAATACAATAGTAAGTACAGTCGATGACAATTCCATATACCTCGCAATGTTGACTATCTACCTGTTACGTCATCATAAGAGCTGCCGCTGTTCCGCCATTTCCGAGCCTTTTCAAATGAACTTAAAATTAACATTCAATTTACTTGTAAACTAAGACTTTTTAATCCAAATAATTTGCGTGTAATGAATACGTTTATGCTGGGGCACCTGTCGCAATAAATGAATTCTGTTTTCTTTGATGAAGGAAACTACCCTATTACCTACACGATCATGAAATAATGTTAAAAACTGGCAAAAAAAGCTTATGCGGGCAAAACGTTAACGACTTAGGTTGTGGAAAAATGCAGTAATGTTAAATGTGAAGACGTTAATTCCGGATCTGACTGTAATTAGCATACACTTGGTGGGATATTTGTCTATGACCTGGACATTAGCTAATAGGCTTGTCATAAATCTTTTTTGCATTGTCAATTGTAAATTTTATCTTTGTATTAATGATTAATTAATATACTTATCTACAAAATTTATTTATATGACTCGTTTCATTGATTTACGGTGTTCTCAGCTGCATAAAGTCCTGTTTTATACATTAATTGTTATTGTGGTTACAGAGGAGGGGGTAAATACAAACATTAGGGCAGGGTTAAGAAAGACTCGTAGATCAAGGGCTGGTGAGGCGGGAAAGGTTAATTTTATCAGAAAGGAGTGGGGAGGGATGCGGATAATAATGCATTACATAAAAATTAATTATTATTTCTGCATCCCTCCCCCCTCCTTTCCGATGAAATTAACCTTTCCTGCCTCACCACCCTTGGTCTAAGTGTCTTTATCAACCCTGCCTTAGTATTTGCATTTTTCCCCTCATCCATAACTACAAAAACAACTTATAAAACAGACTTTCTGTACCTATGCTGTAAAGCTACGAAACCCATAGTACAAATTAAATTTAATAGAAAAGTACTAAGAATTTTAATTTATTATGAATACAAACATAATGAACTTCCACAAGGTAAAGCCTGCCACTGTCAAGTAACTTCAATCCTTTCAATGAAAAACATGTTGAGCTGTACAACTTCCTTCTCATGCTATACCTCAGTGCAATTTTTTTTAAAACCCCAGATTATTGTCTACATTGTTCTTAGTGAAAGTTTCAGGTTTGAATTTGTCTTCTTTCAGGCATTCTCGGAAGAGGTGGGAGCGATTTGTTCACAGCGAAAATCAGCACTTAGTATCTCCTGAAGCTCTGGATTTCCTGGACAAGCTTCTCCGCTATGACCATCAAGAAAGGCTAACGGCGCAACAAGCAATGGAGCATCCATATTTCTGTGGGTTTATTTTAATATTTTGAGCATGTATCTTTTAGTCTAGATATCATGGTTACATTTATTTCAATTGATTCTTATTGCTTAGTATTATAGTATAGTGCTTTATATTGTCGGATGGAATGGAGCTAATGAGAACTAATAGCTGTATATTTTGTTTTCTTAAGGTTTTCAAATGACACTTTATCAGTACCGTAAATGAATCAAGTATGAATTTTAGGTGTTAATGTACATGACATTAAAATTTTTCTATCTAACTGCCTATGTGGATGAAGTGAACTTCATTCATTTTCACTTAATTATATTGATGTAATGACTGAGCATATCTTTCCTTTGTTTTCGTTTCAAATGAATAATTTGTTGCAATGATCATATAATTCACCATAATTTTTAATCAAAAGTAGGAGGTAACATCATTGTGATCCATAGTGATAATCATTGTCAGCTGTCCATTAAAATTATATCAGTGTTGCGATGGACCATCTGTGGCTATAAACTGGCGAGTTTGTGGTTTCATGCAGAAATTATATCAATGTTTCCTTGCTGTGGACTAGTCTTGAAAGGGAAAAGAAAGGAAAAAGTCTTGAAAGTACTTGTGGTTATAATAATTTTTCATTACAAATATCGTTAAAGTTATTAGGTGCTTGTTTAGTGTTGCCATCTCTCACGTAAAACATATCTTCTCCTGTATATTTCCATCCCAGAAGTGAGTTCCCATTTTTGTTTGGGTGAACTGATATCTTGGGGGAGGGGCCGGGGGGCAAAGGGGCCCTGGCCCCCCTTTAGCTCTCTACAAAACCCAAATTAATCTTTAATTGACAAGTCAAAGTCACATGGTAGCAGCAATTGGAAAAATAGGAAAAATGTATTGACAGTACTGCAAAGTAGGGAAATTTTGCGACCAATAATTGAAACAGTAATTTTGTGTGGCAGACAAAATCTACCCTTACGTGGTCATATGGACCACGGTGAATTTGATCTTTTTTCCAAGCCTTCTGACAATGAAGGAAATTTAAAGCACTGCTAAGATTCATAGTTTATCAGGACATCATGTTTTACAGATTCATTTGAATTCTTGTGCAAAAAATGCTACTTATACAAGCTGGAATGTTCAAATAAAATTCTTCAAACTTGTCGTGAGATTATTCTAAAGTAAGTTGTTAGTTAGGTTAATGAAACGAAATATTTTTCAATATTAGCAGATGAGATGGCTGATGTATCTAATGTGGAACGACTTACACTCTGTGTTAGATATTTAAAGGAAATAGAGGTAGATGGTTATGAAGTATATGAACAGTTTCTGCAGTTTATGTGCTCACAAGCAACAGAAAGGAAAGGCTCTATGCGAAGCAATCCTACAGGGCCTGGCTGCTTGCAATATAAACTTGGATTATTTATGTAGCCAAGGATCTGACATGGCTGGCACTATGAGTGAACTATACACTGGTGCACAGTCTTATATCAAAAGTCTATATCCAAAAGCATTGCTATGTCCACTGTGCGTCACACAATCTAAATCTTGCGATTTCCAATTCTTGTGATACCCATACTATCAGGCACTGTTTTGCCACAGTTTAAAAAAAATTACTGCTTTATTAACTCAACCAAAAAATATCGTATTGACAAAACACATTGATGAGTCCAACTTAGATTGAAATAAAAAGAAGAAACTGTGTCCAACTAGTTGGGTTGAACGGCACAATACCATTTTTGTCATGGTTTTGTTTTTTGAACTTATATTCGAGTCACTTATGGAAATACAGGAACGGAAAGATTCTGACACATCATCAAATGCTAAAACGCTATGTCACGCAATTATGCAGTCAGATTTTATCATTGCCCTACTGTCAGTGGAAAAGGCACTTTGTTACAGTCTACATTTAACCTTTTCAGTGCTAAGCTTCATCCCAAAGTCACCGTAGTGTGCATACTTTTGTTGTTGGTATTTAAACTCCTACTTTTTAAAACTCCTATACATATGCGTGCATAGCACTGAAAAGGTTAAGCAAGAAGCTTCAAAAGTAAACAATGAACCTACCGTCGGCCATCGAGTTTGTAAACACCATAACTACTGTAGTGGAAAATATGACAGAATGCAAAAGAATTTGACAAGATGTTTGAAAAGGCTGTTAATGTTTTGGACAAATATGAAGTGGTAAAAATGCCTCGAATAAGAAATAGCCGAGCACATACAGTAAAACCCCGCTTTTACGTCCCTGGAATTTACGTTTTCCCGTGATTTACAACATTTTCTCCCTGTCCCAAAAATATTTGCATCATTATAATGTATTGTCATCCTGCTATTTACACTTTCAAATCCCGCCATTTACGACATTTGAAGGCAAGAAAGATGGCGGCTGGCGCACTTCAACTGGCGACCCTTCGAGCGTGATTAATGTTAAATATGGATAAAATACATGCTTAAACATGATATATGAATGCTAATTTATTTGGTTTCCTTTAAATATACAATTATTCGTTTGATGGTAGCACATTGCATCGATAGCATTGCTGAAAAGTATTTATGCCGGATATTGTAATGCTTGCGATCGGGATTCTCGTACTAAGGAGCCATACCAGGGAATAGAATTCTCTTCCCTGGCCGTACTAGTTGTTTAAACAGTACATTTAAATTTGTAGCGGATGCCATAAATATATTTAATTAGATGTTATTTGGCCAACTACCGCTGTCATTGTGGCGAAAAGTTAAAACATATGTTAACTCTTGTTCTCATGCTTCGCAGCGATCTTTTTCTTATTTTTCGTAACTCGTGCACTAATGTCATTCATCTTGTGGTTTTAGGTTTTTAGTTACTTCACCTTTAGTTTTATTTAATGAGCAATTACTTACGGCAATCGTGAGGAAACGTATTTTAAAATGGCAAACAAGCGTGCGAGATAATCGTTATCATTTGAAGAAATAATCAACATTTTGCAAAGAGAATTGACTCGAATACGGGCACTCGCGTGTCCCTGACCAAAGAACTTGATATACCAGGTTCAACGTGGAACACAACTGTAAAAACCCGTAAATGTATAGAAAAGTGCTAAGGAATGCGGCCGTATTGGAAAAAGGCGTAAATTCATTAAATACTCCCAAGTATGATGAACTTGAAGAAATATTTTATTTATACTGTATAAACAGGTATATGCTATAACACATGATAAACTTGTATTGAGGTAAACATGGCATTTGAATATACTTGAACCTAGTGCCACAGGCAACCTAGAGGGTCTTACTGCATTTGCATCAAATTATTAAATTATTAGGATTTTTATAAATTATAAGCACTGTTCATGATAAGAACACCATAGCATAGGCCTAAAAGTTAATAACTTTTTTGTCTGTGTATCTGATATGGCTACTTATAGGATGCATACATGTAATAACTAATATGGGCTACTATAACATTCAAAATATACTGATCAAAATAGAATTTTGGTTACATTTCTTTGCAAAAGATCAAGCAGATGGCTATAAAAAATTTCTGGGTGTACCACTGAGCGGTAGGGCTTATACTGAGGTGAAGAAAGATATTTAAGGCAGATGGAGCCTAACTCATGTAAAAATCCTGATGATTTTTACTCATCCATTTAACACATTCAATGCGGCCCTTATTTTTCTTGTTCTTCCATGGTGCAGAGTCCATTTTTTGTACAAGACCTGCTCAAAATTTTGTCTGCAGTGTCTTTTAATGATAATAATTAAATACCATTGTTGAAAGTATCATAAAACGAAAAAAAAATTTACGATATCTTAAGAAGTCAACCGCCTATGGTAAGAAATATAGTTAGGCACCCCACAATACACACATGAGATAAATTTAGTTTCTTTAATTGTTTTTGTTCGTTTAGTGAAATTATGTGGATTACAGCATCAAAAAAAATGTTAAGGTCTTATATTATGTAGACTTGAATAAAATAAAAATCGAGCCCGCAATTTTTCTTTTTAGGGAATGAATTTATAGCCACCCGCACGGGATGCCGGGTGTTCATGACACTAATTATCTTCATTGACTCAATTTATTCTTATACCGTATAATCTCGTGTAAGAGGCGCACCCTTTTTCCCAGAAATCGCAGCCGAAAATGAGGGTGAGCCTCTTACACGAATCTGTCCGTTGCAAAATTCCGTCACCCGAGTTTGAAGACTAATATCTCAGAGATGGCTCAATCGATTTTAAAATGAAGTACATCAAATTAAAGGTTTATTTCTGCGTTTATTGATGGTGTACAAAACATTTTACCGTTTATATTGATTTCAGTGTGTGCTTAAAAACAGATTTTTAGCACATTTTCCCGGGCACCGGACGGATGCATCGCATTTACGGCTTCGTAATAACAACACGGATCAAGATATCGAAATTTCCTTTACAAATATTGTAACAAAGATCTTTCCTAACAGCTATACGAAGTTTCATATTATTTAATGCATTAGTATTTTAGTTATAGATGCAAATGCACGGATCCGTTATTTTCCGTTCCGCGCATCCCTGAAAATCGCCGTTTGGACCTTCTTCAAGCTCTCGAGTTCATCATCATGAATCCACTTATAAAATCATAAAGGAATTCGTTGGTTTATCAATATCGATCAACATTTATTTTGGAAAAAGAGCGCGTTCAACTGCCAGGAGCTTGCACGGAAGAGAAAGGTAGAGGTGCGATTGTCCGCACTTACCAACTAAACAGGAATTGTAGCGAGATCGGATTTGTTTTGTTTTAATGAATATCAATTACTCCACTCATTCCAAAGGGCAATAAACAATGTAAGCATTGTATGCCTATGCTACAAGTGAATACTTTATATTGGTAACGGCTTTCGGGCGTTCCTCCGCGTTGTCTTGTAGAGGAACGCCCGAAAGCCGTTACCAAAATGGAGAAATGCCGCGGAAACCTCAGATCCAAGTGAATACTTACCTCCGGGGTCTATATATGCCTATGAAAAATGCCGCGTAAATTATAAGAGAATATCACAAGCGGAAGGCTTTGAAATTGGCCGATAGTTCGCAGTTACGCCCGCAAAACCTCGCAATAGAAGAAAAAAAACTCAAAATTTTTTCTTTAACTTCGACGCATAAAAAGAGGGGTGCGCCTCTTACACGGGTGCGCCTCCTACACGCGTTTATACGGTATTTGTTTAACATGGGTACTTCTTCACTGGGTAAAATTTCGTGTGTATACGGTAGTACTTGAGGGAGAAACAAGAGTTAAACTTCTTACCAGAGATTCGAATCATACCTGCAACATTGACACCTGGAAGCACGTGTCGACATATTCCTTCCTTCTTCCGGTGGTACGCCCCCACATCACCCGAAACGAACCCTCTGCTTCCCCTGCTCTGCCCACTCCTACCCTTCCCCCTCCACCTCCTCTGACCTCACCCAGAGTTCCGAAAGAAAGGATTCTGCAGGCCTCTTCACCTCCTCAACCCTCAAAATTGATGGTTTCAGGCGTTACTTTGTGGAACTTGGAATTCATCTTGAATAACATTAAACTTTGTATTTCCACTTGAAATTTATTTTGCAACGACCATGGTTTCGACGTCAGGGCATCATCATCAGGTCAAGACCTGATGATGACGCCCTGACGTCGAAACCATGGTCGTTGCAAAATAAATTTCAAGTGGAAATACAAAGTTTAAAGTTCCTCAACCCTCGTAAAGAGAACCAGACGGAAGCAACAAGGAGATGACCATTTTTAGTGCACCAAATTCTTTAAGCCTTTATTATAAAAATAATTGGCCTTTCACACAAACTTCTCATGCACTCGAAGCCTCCTCCAGGTTTCTTTCCATTCAAACTATCCATCCCCTTTTTCTTTAACGGTTAGGTTTTTTCTCTCTTCTCCATTGTACAAAGTGCTCTGAATAAGAACAAATATGTTTTCAATTACGTAAATATCTTTTTCCATAAGGAATATATTATCTCCATCATTAATCCCACCATGGCCTCTCATTTGGATAAATGCAAACTGAAGTGGGAGTTGATTTCATTAGTAATTTGGAATCGATGTAATGTATCCAGAGTTAGAAAAATTTCATTCTTATTAGGTGAAATCAGGACTTGGTCATTTTCGTTACAAGCCTCAAGTTCGTTTCTTTACAAGATCTATTGATTTAAATTGCTGGGGGCTACAGCCAATAAACTGCCAACTTGTGATAAGTAATTCCTCAACGCCCCTACCCTAAGACCCTGGCTAATCCGGTGTCCTGCTTCTGCACTGGTAGGTAACTCCCACCCCCGATGTCCTCCTGAGGAGGAGGGGGGGTCAGATGCAAGTGCTTCCAATTGGGCTACGATGCTGCGGAGGTTTTATGCTCCCTCTCCGACAGCGTGACTTTCGGCATCTCATAGGATGGTTCCACGTATCCTCTTCTTGTTTATATCTCTAATTAGGATTAAGCTACAAAACCCTTATTTAATTCTCAATCAATCTAGAGGATCACAGCTGAGCTCTCGTTTAGGATATTTTTTCAATCACTGGGTTGAAGCGAAAGGGGAGAAAGGTACCTACACCATTTTCCGATACAAATATGTGTGGGTGCTTGAGCATTTTTTCCCTTTGATTATGCATGCGCCCAGCGCTACTCATACTTAAGAATTAATGTGCATAAAAGTAATTGGTCGTACGAACCAAGCGAACTTGTTTTCCTTGGTTTGCTTGGCTGTTGGCGATGAAAGAAGGGAAGGGCAATACCTTGCTCGAATTCTACATCAAAATGCTCAGTTAGGGCAGGAAATTAAACCTGATTCTTTCGATGATTGCTATTGCCAGCCGGAATAATTATCCCGTGGAGCAAGGTTGAGTGTAATGCCTGAAATAGTGTGAAAAAAAGCTTCCATGGGTTATATTCATGACTGAATTTACCGCTCAAACAATATAGCACCATCTCTGATACATGTCATAGTTTTTTTCGCACACACGTGCAGCAAACGAATGCTGTGCCAGGAATATTCATCATGGATTAATGCTTGGGAAAACCCATAGCAAAAAATGCCAGGGATCATGAGAGGAAAATACTGGTAGTAGCAATTAGTCTCTCGCAGGCGAGTATATCCGTACACGACTAATTTACATTTTTTTACTCGTTGGCAACTCTGTGGACGCGTGGTAACAAAGCTGAATGCATTTTTTGTCCGATTGGTTCCATATTTTATGTGCTACGATGCCTACGATTCAAAGTCATCCTTAAGGTCTGGTTTCATTGGGGCATCTGGACGACGCCGGGTGGTTTCATTCAGGCAACTACATCCCGTTTCCGCGGCTGGGCGATGTGGGAGAATGTGGATTTAGTTTAATTAAGAATTTGTTATCACTTTGTTTCCTGAGACAGTTGTTTTTAAGTTGAAACGGATGGTGAAGATTTAGTTTTCTTGAAAGACGAAGAAGAGAATGACCAATGTTGCAAGTTGTTTTACAAAAAAGAGCAGGAAAGGACGCGTAATATAAAATGAGGAGAGCAGAAAAATCACCGAAAATTGGGACTGCTCGACTAGGCGTCGACGTTTCGACTGCTATCGAAGCAGTCGTGACGTAGACATCGGGCATCAGCCGTCGAACTCGATGGCCAATACCGTAGTCACTCATACTCAATAGTATGAGTGACACCGAACATATTTTATGTACATTGGAAGAGTACGGCAGTGACTTCCGACTGCTCGCTGCCGGACGCCCCAGCGAAACCACACTTTTACTATTGTAGCTTTGAAAAATGAGATATCGTTCAGGTAATATATTCAGTGCATAATGTATTTGGGGACGATCATTAATTAGATGTTAAACTCTGAAAAGGAGCACCGAAAAACGTTACTGTGATCCTTCACTATTCGTATAAACGAGTAACTTTTTCACGTTAGGACCAAGATCTGAGGTTTGTAATTTAAAACTTCATTATTTCGTAATATCGTGTACCGTTACATACACTTAGATACCCTTTTGGTTGGGACCGAAGATTTTGCTTTGTAAAATCAAAATTTCGTAATTTTGAGTTTCGTAATTTCTAGTTTCTACTGTATTATAAATCGCAAAACCATCCCAGACAGTTCGGTCAACATTTAAGTTTAATACCATACTTATGGCATTTTCCCTTTATATATTGGCTGAACGCAAGGCGGTAGAGACAAAAGCATTAATTCATCTACTAGTGGAATAGGTCAATCAATGGTTTGATTTTATAGAGTTGTCATCAGACCTGGGTTCATTTTCCTCGGGGTTTCTAGCAAAATGAAATGCTTGTAAAATTCCGAGGAACCTATCTCGACTCATATGGTTAGAAAAGGAAGTGAGATTACATAACCTGTGTTTTCTCCAATAATCTGCCAACTTCCCCAATTGAATATTTCCAGTATGAAAAATAAGGCCTAGAAAAGTTGGAAATTTTGTTATAGACAAATCCTTCCAGCTAGCATTCCTTGCCGGTGGGGATGAATTATTCATAAACAAGTTCTCGGCTTCCAAATTTGTCACTTTAACAATTGTTTCATACAAATCCTCGGTGAAAAGCAAATTTAAAAAAATCTGGGACTGTTACCTGCTGGAGGAACTCTCAATCCATGGGAACCAGTTAATGGAAAAGGGGATATCATTGGATGGTCTCTGAGCCAAGTAACGGGTTCACTAAATCCACTTCTGGGAATTGGTAAAAGAGGAGCCGTGGAACTAGAAAGGGTATCGAGAGAGTGACTTCCATTTTCACCGTGAGCTTCATCTCCGCTGTCCTCACTTTCCCAAGTGTCACCCGACAGACAAACCTCATAGCCATCTTCAAACCATCATGGAAGTCTGCACAAAAACTCGGTGTAAACTTTAATGTATGTTTTTTCCAGTTTTCCCGTAAAGCTGCAGATGCATTGGCAATTGTTTTATTATTAATTTCCATTTCCAGATCCACTGGTGAAGGAGCAAGGGCGATTAAACATGATCTCCTCGTCTCCTACTCCCATATCAGGCTCAGGGCCTGTAGGTGAGTAGACCAGCAGGTAATGGAATCACCTTTACTCTCATATTAATACATACTTAATATCTTGGCTAATTAAGTTTCTCTCCATCATTTGTGATATTTCATCGAGGCAAATTTAGTTGGCCAAGTGTTATGTTGCATCAATCATGTTTTGTGCTTTAGTCATTGTTTAGGAACTTAATGTTGATGGTATCCTTGAATAAAATGTTTGGGTGTCCTTATTCTGTTTGAATGCTTTCAATTTAACAATGTGTGGTTGGAATTTGACAAGGTTTGAGGTTGCTATTCTTGGGCAGTGAATGTTTTTCTGATTTAATTGTATATGTTGGGTTATTTTGCACATGTAAAAGTGTGATTGCCAATGATATTTTTTAATGTTGTGTGTTGTATTGTCTTTGATAGCTTCATTTTTTTGTATGTGAGTATTTTGAGCTACATCTGCAGTTTTGCTTAAGAGTTAATGCAAAAAATTATGCCAACCTATTGAGAATAATGACAGTTGTTTGCTGGGAATTTTAATTCATTTGACAAGTCTGACAGAAATTAATGTGGCAAGTATGTTAGGACCCATTTGATAAGGTTCAAGTGTAGGTATTTCAAGATCCAGCTTTAATCACTACCATGCTCTACTTCATTTTCTCAATTTATTTTTTCGAGTGCTATTTGATGTGTGCATTGGTTATCAGCTGCTGTTGGCATTTCGTATTTTGCCTGCTAGTTATTTAAATTGTCCTCTCTTGGGTTCTACATATCCTATGAATCTGTTGGTTATCTGCTTTTTCCGGTTCGAGTATCTGGTATAGTTTTCTCTTGTGTAATGAAGTTACTCCAGCCATGTCTTTTTATGATTCTTCCAGATGCTCAGTGTGTTGCGGTAATCTCTTTAATATTTTCATTATCTCATTTTGAGTATACATAAAATGTGCATGCAGCTGAGTGACCTATAGTGCTGAGCCATCTTCTCATTTACTTCTATTCTTCACTGTCATAAATTGTTTCTCTATTAGGACTCCTGCCTGTATCATAATCACTGTAATCACTATTAGGCAATCTCATATCCCAGTGTACTCTACCAGAATTTTATGCAAAAATTAGGTATATATTCCCATAAATGATTCATAAGTCCATCCTCATTATAAAAATGCTCTCTGGATCATTACTAGTTACAGCTTTGCTTTAGTGCTTTACTTTGAGAATTAATAGCTTTGCATTAAGTGATGAACCCTGGTGAAAGCACTTCAGGCTAGTCTGATGTATGTATTCCAATTACTTGAATTATTTGGTTAGTAGTGTACATTATTGAAAGGTGGTACTACGTACAAAATGCATGAATTTGTAGATTGCATTAGTTATATATTCTATCACTATGCTAATGAGATGGTGTTACATTGATGCATTAAAATTTTTCTAATCTGTTTTGATAATGCAACCTGCATAATGCCCAAGATAGTGGAGCATTACTACAGGCAGGAGTGAATTGATTGCCATCAAAATTCCACATTCTGTGTAGCAACTTGTTGGATAGATGAGGGATGTGGTTCTTTTTCTGTGCGTAGCCTCAATATATCATGCACTAATACTTGTGATAGTTATACAGTAAAACCTCGTTAATTCGACATTCAAGGGACCAAAAAAATTGGACTTAGAATTATCTGGGTTCTAACTAAACGTACTTTCCGAAAAGTAAGGAGAAATATCCCGTATTTTCCGAGATAATCACGGTACTATATTTTTTTTATAAAAAGGCGAAGAGTTAATAGACTAAATTCTTCATGTTTATCAATTTCAAGTTAAAGTTGGAGAAGTATGCACTATCAGACGCGATCATTTGGAAAATAAAAACAAAAGGAATGATTTCGGGCATGTGTCCAGTAATATCACATAAGGTGTATTTTCCAGGTCACCAAAATTTTTGCCGCAGGCCTTTAAATTTACTAGCCTGCTCTCAGTCCATTTCCCCCAAGACTTTTCTACGATGAAGCTGCATCATCATCCTTGCTCGCCGGAAGTCCCTTATCAGTTACAACCGCGTACCAAAAGTATCACATTTCACTCATTACTTCCCCACGCCCTAACTTCTCAGGTGGCTTCCAATAGGGGAGGGGCTTGGGAGACGGGAGAGAGGGGTAGGGGTGGAGTATCATGTCAAGGTCAGCGATGAACCTATCATCCCTTAGCCCTTCGAAAGAAGCTCGAGGGAACCCAAGAACAATATTGCTGATGCATTGTCGGACAGACACCACCCAGAAGTAGTCCCTATTTGATTGTTTCAGGCTTGACTTCGTGGAAGTTATGGAAGTCCATTTTGGGTAAAAAAGTTTTAAAAATTCAAAATGGTTAGTCCCTTCATCCTCTGCCTTCCTTACCTCGTGATTCACATTCGAGTTTGGGGAGATAAAAAAAGAGTAGATTATAACAGCATAAAGCTGAGAACTATGACTAGTCAGTGATTCAGGGCAAACAAAAGAATCTGGGGAAGCATGCAAAGTGAGATGTTAGGAGCGGCTACCAAACCATGAAAGTGCTCACGCAGGGAAGAAGGGAAAAGGTTATCACACCATCCGGAAAATACTACTCCACCTTGCCTGGCGATCCTACAGTCATCACTCAAGGAGGGGAGGCTCAGAAGGAAGAGAGGGGAAGGCAGTAGTCATGGGGCGGAGCAGCCGAGATGTGTACATACGCAAGGGATATTTGATTGGGGGTAAACAGCTGCTGGCGCAGGGCGTATCATAAGAATAAGCAAATGTTCAAAATAACTTGGCAACTCTTAAATGTAACTTATGCTCAAGAAAGTGGTACCAAAATCACAATGACTTTGAAATAAGCACTAACTAACCATCGAAGGCGCTGCCCCATTGAATCGTTTAGAAATAAACGATACGTTGGGTTATCACGGGATCAAATAAGACTCAAAATTACGTATGAAGCATATTTTGAATTATCCGCACCATCAAGTATGCAATTTTCTATTCAGTTTGCCGGGAACTAATCACGACTTCAAATTAATCGATATTTCAAATTAAGAGGGTTCGAACCTATGGGGGTTTGCTGTACCGTGATACTTATGGTAGATATACAGTCAAACCTCTGTACAATGATATTTTTCTGTGTAGACCATTAAGATATAATATTTCGTACTCAAATGGAAGCGAGGAAGTCTTATTTATTTCTGTTGTAAGCAACTTCTCATTTTTGTATGATTTTCATTATTAAAGGAGATGAATACCATACTTTCCCTATCTGATTGAAGATTACCTCTCAATGAGAGGTTTGCACTACAATGTCTTTTCAAGGATGTTCGAGCTCTCATAGTCAAATTTTCTGTTACTCTCAGTGGTGAAACCTTGTTCGTGAGCTCTTAGCCCTTAACTGATTGATCTCTGTCCTCAGTGAACATCTGAGCCTGAAAATTATTCACCAATCGACATCAAATGACCTCCTTGTCCCTGTTCATTACCACCTCATTAATTGTTGTTTTGACAATTATAATTTATTTTAAGGCCACTCCCAAGCATAGAATTAGTGATGGTAGTTCAGCAAAAGTGAAGAGAAGGTGTGAAGTGTGCTCACTGTCAAGAAAAAGTGCAAGTTCTAGATTAAATTCTGAAATAAAAAGAAACAATAGCTGAAATAGTAAAAATTTAGGATGAAGGATTGTCCTAGTCGTTTGTGAAGATGTGCAGATGACTTTTTTCATTGTAATTTTTTTTATCCTTTAACTCCCTTGAATGCGAATAAAGCCATGGGACTCCAAGTTAGCATTTTAATGTGTAACCTTCTCTAAGCTGTTGCTGATATGACATTATGCAATGCCTGCTACTGTTCTGAGGTGATGTGTGGTATTTAAGGTGGTTTAATCCCGGCTTTGTAAGACAAGGCAAATTATAAATCATACCTTTTCATTTGTATCTTTCATAAAAATACTGCTTCCACTGGTGATGTGCATTAGTTACTGGAAAGGTAAAGTAAAATAATCAATAAGCAGATTATTTGATGGATATATTTTGAAATGAACAATTTTTCAAGCCCAAGGAGACAACTGCAGCACCATTTCTGTCAAAACAATGCATAAATTGACTTCAATAACTGCAGTTATTTGCTAGTAACTCAAAATCTAAGACGGGTAGGTGACTTCATTTTATTGCCTCTTAATTCCCTAATCGGATTCACTTAAAATTCGGATCTTTTTTTACAAAAATGTCATTTTTATATGTGCCTAGAAAAAAATTATTTTTCCCTTGGCCCATTTTTAGCCAAAAACCCTTAATACAGGTGACTTATGCATATTAAGAAATTAATTAGTTTATTACCTCTAGGAGAGTGCTTGTAGTCTCACTTAAGTCCCTGTAGTAAAGATACAATTTTACTCCTGGTGTCTCCATCTGCAATTTATGAGAATGGTGGATGTTTTACTGACCACAATCAATCTTTGGGCTGTATTTATCTTTGGAAATAGAGTTCTTTATAAGTACCTCGAGTTTAATTTGTGAAAAATAAGATTTTAGGTTCATTATGGAAAAAGGCTAAGTTTTTATCAAGTATGTTGGATATGAAAAAAGACCAAAATCTTTTTACCATGAAATCTTCTCAAGTGACTTTTTCTGGGAAAATGTCCTTCAATGTCCAACCTTGTTAAGTCGCACTCCCCACTTCATTGTTGTGACTGGTTTTAACTTACCTCTGAGTTTGAATCACACCTAGAATTCTATACTTCTGGCAACATTCTAGTAGTACATCCTTCAAAGTGATATTGAAACTTCCAGTTTGTGTGTGTTTTGCCCATATCATATCACTATATCTCTCTCTTCAAAATTTTCCTCTTGCAACTTACTTTCACCGCCACTGGTATTTCCGATGCCTATTTCATTTTGAAATATGTAGGCTGTTCATATCTTCCTCATATTTCCCTGATGAAGCTTGTTTTCATTCTAAACCCTGGCCAATTAGTGAATTGTTCCACCTGCTCCCTAATGTATGAGTAATGGATCTTAAAACAGCTCTCCTCTACCTGGCATCCTACCCTTACTCTCTATTCCATCCATGTCATAATTGATAAAGTGCTGATGGAAGTGGATTTGGGATGAGTGCTGTCTTACCTGTTATATGCAATCCCTATTCTCTGGTCATGATCCCGATCAGTGGACTTAAGGGATGTTATGTGCAGAGTTAAAGTATGAATGAGATGCACATATTTCCTTCTGTTTTATATTTTATCCATTAATACAGTTTACATTTGGTGGGAAATTTCACAAGAAAATGTATGCAGGTTATGTTTTAAATTAATTTAAATCATATTATTTCTGTGCCATTATTCATCACCATGGGTGGGTGGTATGAAGAAGTGGAGGAAGGAAAAAGAGATAAAAATTATTTAAAATAAAAGTTTTGGGATTACCATTTTGAATAAAAAAACTTTGTACTTTTCCACACTTTATTAAAAAACTGATACCTGGGGGAGAGAGGAGCAGCTCCTCTCTCCACCATTTCAAACCAACCCCCACCATTTTTAATATATCTGGGTATATATAGTATGCCCTAAGCTTCAGAATGTGCCAGAAGATGCCGAAATTAAGTTGAAACCGGTTGCAGTTTTTTAATAAAGTGTGGAAAAGTACAAAGTTCTTTTATTCAAAATGGATGTCTATCACTTCCATGAAGTCAAGCCTGAAACAATCAAATTTATTGTTGTTGGATTCCTTAGCTCTCTAAACAGCTGTTTTACTCTTCCTTTTTATTGCATTTACTTATTATTATTGAAATATTACATGTATCTTAAAACAAACTGCATTCATTATCCGTTACTCTAGTTTAAATATGAACTTTTTAAATATGCCTACAACTTATTTTAGTTATGTCTCAAATAATCTGTGTAATTAATGGGAAGAAGAATGGGTGTGAATGTTTTAATAATGCCAGTTTGTCATTTCCTGGCCCGAAATCTATGGACTTTCATCTTTTTGGACCTCTACACGAACTGCCCTATTGCCCATGGTTGTCGTAATACACTTCACATTCAAAGTTTCCTTTTTTACCCCACCTGATGAGAATATTATCTCCACTGTATTTCTTTTCTCTTTTTCTTTTAACCTATTATAATTATCTTGCTGCTCCACAGTTAATTACATCTCTTATTAATTGGCTTTTTCATTGCCTTATGTAACTTTTTTCTTACTTTGATCTTGAGCACTTTCCTTTGATCCAAGGATTGTAGAGAGCACTGAAAAGCTCTCTTGAACTTCATTCCTTAACCTTTTTGGTTCTCTTGCACCACAGTTTCTAAAATTTAGTTCATCTCTTTATCTTATCCCATCCGTAGCTTTTATGTACTTAAAGGGCCACTAATTTGTTAGTGTATTTCCTACGAAAGATTTATAGCTGCACATTAGTAATGTTAATCTCTGTGGTTTTGTAATATCTTCTTTAATTTTTTCAATGGGAGTTACTTGTCAACCTTTCAGAATTGAGTGTGTTTAAGACCACTTTACATATTTTCTCTCATTAATTCTAAATTTCTATCCCATAACTAATTCTCCTCATCGAACTCCTACTTGGAATTCTTTGGTCCCATTGTGAAAAATATTTAGAATAGCAACAGAGACACTTCGGCAGACTTTGATGAAAGTTGAATGAAACATAATTTCACTGTGCGTCTTAACTAAGGGAATTACAGTGAGTGATTTGCTTTTTGAAGTTTTTTTATGAAGATAGAGAGGTAGTGTATGTGCTTACATTAGTTGGCTTGTGCAGGTACACTCGTAGATAAAATAATTCAGTTCCATCTTGAACTATTTTTGGATATAAAGTACTAATCCACATTTTGTAATCCCATTTAATTATTTGCATGATGGTTGCTTTCTCGGCACTGCTGTATAATTTTGATGCGTTCAGTTTTTCTAGTTATATTTTTCTAGTTATATATTTTTGTGTTTCTAGCATATATAGGTATTTAATAGTATTGTTGGCATTTTTTTGAATGAAAGTCTTATGCTTGCTTGGTTGTACAACTTTCTAGAAATGAACTGCCATTGTTGACTGTATTTCTTTCTTCTGCCTTGGCATCTAATCGTGATTGAAGGAGCTGGAGGGAGTGGTGACAGAGGAGGGGGTGGGGGCTCGGTGGCCTCTCCGGGTGGACCTCAGCCCTCTTCTTCATCAGCTCCTCAAGGAAACTCCTCCCAGCAGTGAAGTCAGCGCCTCAAGACGGTTCTTCAGGCGAAGTGCCAGTGAGTGGATGTATGCATTTTGGAGAATGCGCGAGGGAATGCGCTATGAGAATTCATCCTGCTGCCATTTGGAAGAAGTTGTGTATATTGTGTGGGGCAAAGGGAAAGTGGACATTCGACAACTTGAAGGTGTCAGGGGGGGTTTATTCCACCCCGTTACCCCCTTTATGCCCTCCTCTGAAGGTCATGGTGGGAACATAAGAAATAGCTGACCCCTGGCCATGTTGCCTGTGTACTTTAGTGCCGTGTGTGTTGGAATGTGCAGTAGTGCACTGAGGATATTTTGACAGGAACTGGAACCGACGATTCATTATTATTTTTTTATTTGAAGCATTGTTGTATCTGAAGTGCTGGTGCAGAGCATTGATTCAGTTGAGCAGAAGCTCTTTAGGAGGAGTATTTGTGTGAGTGTTTGCTCTGTAGGCATACCATTTGCAACTTGTTTTGGCCGCAAGTTGTTTCCGGTCTGCAGGAGAGAGAAAGGGGGAAAGGATTGAGTGTATTAGATTTGTTAAACTTCACCGGAAACCCTTAATTGATTTGTATTTCGTACTGACCTCTGCCTCTCTCTCTCCTGCATATCTCCCCTTCCAGGTCGCTGTAATTTTGTTTGTGATCTCCCTACTTGGGAGTGCTTCTTGTATTTCCCAACGTCTTGCATCCTTAACCTCCCTGCTTCATTCCCATCTTGAAGTTAATTATATTGTATGCACCATGTAAATGTCATCTTGGCAACATGCTTTTGACAATTTGGCTGCATTTTAAATTTTGAAAAGGTGTGCATTTTTACCTATTCAAGGGGAGATGTTTTTCCATGTGGGCAGAAGTAGCACCCATTTGAATGGTTGAATTTGAGTCTGTTAACCTCATCCTTCATTTCCTATCCAAGTACCCTTTCATTCCCAAGAGGATGTCTGTCTTGAATTTTTAAATTAATTCTTTCAAGGAATCGTCATTTAATTGTTATGGCTTCTGGGATGAAAGTGTTAACAATAAATCAATGGTTCACGTGAAAAGGTCGAGTTTCCTTATAGATTGTGAGTAAAAACTAGAAAGTGCAAAATTTAAAATTTCTACAAAAACTGAATTTTATGTAGAAGAAAGTATTACTATACATCAGGTGTAATGTAATTCATTGCATTGCTTCAAGGGAGTTTAGGTGAAGATGCAGAGATGTGATTCCTGAGCTCATGGATGTTAATTTTTACCCATGTGTGCATGGCGTTGATGAGATGTCTCATAGACAATAGAAATGGAAGGTTATAACTGGGCAAGAAATGAAGGTTTAAAAAGTCTCTTGGGGGAGCATGGGGCATGGGAGGACTTGATTTTTCATCTGTGCTGTGAGGTTGTGTTATGATGTTTTGACCAGTTGTTCTGTTTGAATCTTTATTGTCCATTACCTTTCCACTCCATAAGCCCAATGTTTGCTGTCCTTGACAACTACTCTATTCAGTTCATCATTATTATGTCTTGTGGTTTTTCATGCCGTCATTTATCGTGGCCAAGGAAATTCCTCCCAAGTAACTTGGTGCATCCTGTGACCTATCTCCCTGTTGAGGAATGCTAATTGAGAAGGCAGGTTTTTTGTGTGTGAATGAAAGTATGAATGTTTTTATTGCATTGCATCCCCTTTGCTGAAAGCTGAAAGGAAATGCCCTTGCTGAGGTGAGCTGAGTGATGGCTCATAATGAGGCTTCGTCATGTGCTGGCACCTGATTGAACCTCCTCTCTTGTGGCTACCTCTCTACTCCTTCTAGTCCCCAACGTCACCTTATCTTTCGTTATTTTAACATCCTCCTCATTGTCATGGTTTTCATACTGCATTTTCACGATCTGGCATTTCCATATTGACTGATTCTCTTTAAAATTAACTTTGAATGACTTGTGTGGGTGTAGGAGATTCGTTTATGTATGAAAATCCAATCAAGATTGAGTTTCTATTTAGTGTGTTGTCAACCATGGTATATGGCGACCTGAGATTTTTCATGCTAATAATTTCCTAAAAGTGATAATTTTTACTGCTATGAAATTTGATTCACTAATTAAAACTCATTGCTTGTTAAAAATTCTCTTAGCTATAAATTTGTTGCTGCTCACTGCTAACTTACTTTGAGGTTGCCACAGGCAAATTTTCTCTAACCTTTGTGAATTAACTATCTGCAGCAATTCATTGGTTGCTAATATATTATTTGAAATTTGAGTACCTACATGATAGAGCTACTGCCCAAGCACTAAGTTTTCTCTATTGTATGCCATATAGAAGCACTCTCATCTCTTCTGGTAAAATAGTTTGCGAACAATAGTCTCTCACTAGGCATCTTTGTTGTGATTTGTCTTTTAATTTAATTCGTTGCCCTCGCTGGATGTTTGAGGAATCTTTTCTGCATTAAGTAAAAGGTTTTACCAATTGTATATCAACTGGAGGAAAACACTTGGAGGATGGGAAAGCCGCATTACTGTAAAAAACATGAAATTATCAATTTTTGTTAGTGTGAGCTTAAAGCATGCTTTGCATATAGGGAACAAGTACGATGCACTTATTTATTTGTATGAAGCCATATATATGATATATATATGATAACGTGAAATTAAAAAAAACTTCACTGGATTTGTAATAATTTAGGTTGGCCTTGGTGGGTGAGATACTGTAAATGTGTGAATAGTGTTGGTGGTGAGCTGAAAACCCACTGGCCACAAGGCTTACCCTAGTTGCGGCTTTCCCATTCTATAGCACCTCATTTGTAAGAACACTAAATTCCAGATGTAATGAAGAAATATCTCCAGACCAACATGGAGACCATTTGAATGAGTTATAGTAAATTGTGATGAAAGAGAGAGAGAAAATGACTGTATGATGAATGTGTGTGACATGAATAACAGTTGTTCATAGTTTCAAGAAGCTTGAGTGGTGACCTTGTTTTAATGTGTCAACTCAAATACTTCATTATAAAAAAATGAACCTTTCGTGTGTACATTTTAACATCTGTAACATTCGGTACTTTGAGAAAGGGACTGTAATAAACATTTTTCATGTATAAAACGTTTAAATAACAGTTTAAAAGTCAGTTTTTCAAACTATTTTAGTGGTGCCATAAGTTATTACTCCTTTGGACCACAACTCACTCTGTAAGTATAGTCACCATGCTGCATTTTGTACATAGGCCTTTTCTCAGGTTGTCTTTAAGGTATTTTTTCGTAAGCATCTAAATGGGTTTGGAAGTGGACTTCTATTGGGGCCACCATGGTGCTCATCCTTTCAATAGTATACTTGTATTTATTATGATTGTACATTTTACATTTGTTAGATTTACTTATAGCCAATAATTTTTAAAGTTAAAAATTTTGGTCAATAAAACATTATTGGTTATATATTTTTGTTAGTTTTCAAGGAGATGGCAACTCAAGAAAGTTATCAGAATTTTGTTCAAAATAATTAACCTTGAGAAAGTGCTTTGTTTAATGTTATCATGCCCTTGTTTTGAGCCCATTTAGCATTTTTAAGAATTTATGTAAAGAAAAAAATAACTATTTCTGTGAATTTGAGGTTGAGTAGTGAAAAGGGTTGAAGTTGAGTTGCCTATTTCTTTTGTTTGCATTTAAAACTGTCAGGAGTAATCTACCTCATGGTTATGGCATTACATGTGCTGTAAGCTCATCATAGGCAGCGGAGACTTTTTGTTTCAGAATTATCTTTCCGTGTTCATGGCGCTGAAAATTTTATTCTGGGTGAGATCGAGTGTTGTATAGCTATGTCATTGAAGTCACTACTGCTAGTGAGGAGGCAAGAAATCATGATCCAATGTGTAAGTGATGACGTCAGTCACTTCAGACATCTCGAGAAACTTCTTTTAAACTGCAGTCACAGCACAGAAGGGTTGGAAATTTGGTGGAAGTATTTTAATTTTAAACAGCATTTGCCTGAATGTATCATATGAAACTTTCTCTCTCATCAGAAAACTCCATATTTTATGCAATAATTATTTCCATAGATACAGCATATGAAACCGTAAATGGCATCTTAGCGTAAAGATGACACACTTGGTGCTGTTTGCACTGTAAAAATGGCAAGAAAAAGTACTGTTGGTGTAGCTTTAAAAAGGCCTGGCCATGTCAGTAATTGTTTCTTCACACACTTTTTTAGAATGTCATTCGAAAGGGTTTGCCTGTTGCAAGTGATCACTGACACATTTAGAAATAAGTGACATCCCTCTCGCAGGGATACATAAGATACGTTCTGCTATATACTTCACTCTTTGTAAAGTGCTAATGCAGTGTTTAAATGTCACCATAAATTATTTTTGAACATTTTAATTTCTATTTGATATAGTTTTGCTTTATACATTAGTGGTGATTTCCAATCCACTAATTGGAGTATTGTTTTTGAGTTGTGCAGGAAGTCTCTTGAACAAAGACCTGTTTGGTCACATTTATTGTTATAATAAGTTAATTAAGTTATTAGTTCAGAATAAACTTTTATAAAACATTGGAAGTGTTAATTGTTTAAATACTACAGAAAAAATCTCATTAAAGCACCATTGATCCTCTTATAGGGAGAGCAGTGTTACAATTGGAAATCGCAGTAGTGATTTAGGCATGTAGATCATTGTTTTAATGTATTATTCATGATGCCAGCTTTTTTCAATTGATAGTAGACCTGTAAAAGATTTTCAGCTGAGAAGTATTGTGATTTTTGGTAAGTTGGAATCAAATTTCATGTGGTGCTGCAAGTCACTCATCTTGGTAAGTAGAAAAATAACTTTTATTGACAGAGAATATGTACAGCTTTATGATGAATGAGGATATCTCCTCTAGGGTGGGTACTTTTGAGCTTTGTAATGCTATTCAGTTTGAGTTGGCCTCCACTTGTAGTCCATATGGCCTGTGTTTCGCGGGTGACCCCAGCAAAGGAATATTGGCTTCTTCTGCCATTGCTGTTGGTGGTGCTGCTTCACCGTTGGTTGGCCTGTTGAAAGAATTTGCCATTAATGTGGATAGCAGAAACACCGAAAGAAAGTGTTGATGATAATTTCAGGGGCTCAATTAGGGTGTACATATATGGCATCATAGCATAAGAATTGAGCAGCATCGAAAATACATTTATTTTAAATATGTATTTTCGATACTTTTGTAATGAAAATACATTTTAAGTGATGTAATTTGAATCAAAAATACATTTTACGAGTATTTTGTATTTTCCAAATACGTTATTAACTATTATGTAATCCCAATTTTGAAATGCCAACTTTTCATTTTCGAGGGCTGTGATCTTCAGTCAAGATTTTAAAAATTAGAGTTCTTCCTGAATTAGGCCCCAGGTGTAAAAATTGATTATTTAATTTGTGGCCATTATGATTCAACACCTGGAGTTCACAAATCCATCCAAATGAAGCTTCTGTTATTGAACAATTTCAAAAACTTTTAGCCAGGCTTCAGTTAAGATTTCAGTGACAGGTGTACACACGTACCAAGTTTTAATCTCTTCATGTGTATGATGTCAAATGATTCATAAGTTTCTCTTTACATTCTTAATGTAATTTTTTAAATTTTTCTGCAGATATTAATTAAGAAAGCCTAAGGATACTCATGCAGATAAGACTAATCAATGTAGCCTGTGAAGGTAATTATGAAATAAATTTTCAACAAAATTCTATGATGTTGATGAGGATATGTTTGTTGATTGACTAGACTCCAAAATGAAAATAAAATTACTTTTAAACTCGGTCATGAGGAAAAATTAAGACCAACCCCAGGTGGATTTTGCTTTGTGTTTTGATGGATGATTTTTCCCTTTTCATTACACAATTCCTTATTTTTAAATTTCCTATATTCCTATAATAACTGATTGATAAATTATGAATATATCTGTGAAATATATGAGGGATTAAACGCCTTCAGGTTGTAAATGTTTTTCCTTTGAAATTTTTGAAAATATCCATATATTATTTAGTGACCTGAAGAGGAAAGTAATCTCTCTTCAACTTTTATTTATGTATGCATATACTTCTTAAATAGAAGCCTCAGGAGCATCAGTGTCTGACTTGAAATTACTTCTTTTGTAAAGAGACAGGGGCCTGCAGCTGTAAAATGTTAGTTGATGCATTAGTTTACTGTCTTATGACCCCTTAAAAAAGAACCACCAGCACTACACTGCAGAGGCCTGTGGGGGTTAGCGAGGGTCTACTGTATTTGAAAATTTATAAAAATGAATGATACACTATGATGTATACACATTTTCGACCTGGTTTAAATTTATCAGTTTAATTTAGTACCAAATTAGTTTTATTAATGCTGTATCTAGTATATGATCTGTCTAAATATAGCCATGTAAGTCTATAACCACACCTTAAAGGTTGGTATACTTGCCTATCTCCCTCCCACCTGTCCTCCGCTCCAATTGAGAGATCTCAAGACCTCACCTATTCTTCTTTTTAACACCATCACACCACCAGGCCCTAGCAAATCACATTAAACCCACCTCCCCCAACTGCCCTCCACCCCAAAAACTTTTCTCATAGCTTGTGAATTCCAGTCATATCACCAATCGTAAATTATTCCAGGCAGTCAACCAAAATAGTGAAATTCCCAGGATGGTTATATATTGAAAACTCTGATTGTAGGAAATATGAAGCCATTATAAATACATATAATGAATATGTGCATACAAAACCCAGGTGGGTTGTTTCTGTAAGAATACTCTTCTTCATCTTGCTCAATAACTGTGCTGTCAAATACTGCAATATCTAGCAAACCTTCATCCTTGCAGTTGATGTAGCATTTTTCTGGGCATCGTATTAGTTGAAGGCCTTTGCTGAATTCATAGCCCAATAATGGCAGTTAACATAGGTATAGGGCAGTGTTTCTTGGACACAGTTTGCTGGGTCACTCCTTTGAAGGAATGATTGTGGTATGCCATTTTATAGATTATCTACTTAGAGCCAATGGTAAAAAGTGATCTGATAAATCATGTTGATTAATACATACTTTAAATTCTCCTTCAATATTTTCATATCTTGCTTTTTTTCGAGTATATACAATATTTACAGTTTAGATTCATTTTATTTTTGTTTATTGGTCTTTAATGTTAAGTTAATATAGGTCCCCAGAGTCATTGTTTACCATCCATTAAAATTTTGCTGCAGGCAATGACTTGCTGGAATTTATAAATACTATTCATGACTAATCAGTGAGTGCTTACATGTCAGATGTAATGGTGAAATGTTTAGTAGTTGGAGCAGCTATTAATCACCTCCATTTAAATGCCTGCATTCTTTTTTGTGTTAGTACAAATTTTTTAGAATGCGCTAATGGAACTAATCTGGTGGACCTTATTTATGGAAAATATTTCTAGTGGGATGACGTTGATAATGGACTGTGAACTTCATAGATCTGCTTATGCATTGGGTGTAACTGAAGTGTCCTGTAACATTTCAACTATTCCTGTCGGAAAAAAATTTGGTGCCATAATGTGAAATTTACTGAAAGCATTGGGCTAGTGGAAAAGCCACCTTCCTGTGGAATTGACTTACTTCCAGTGGTTGCGTGACTCCAATTGTTTCCAGAGGCTCGTTGCAAGCTTCAGAATTTCTGCAATTTAAAAGAAATAGGCTTGGCAAGGAAGTATTAGCGCTAAAGTAGAAATTATTAATGCAGGTAAACAGATTATTAGGCACGGAACAGGTATTAATGCAGATAAACATGCACTGAAGGAATTTGCAAATTGAGCAGTCAGGAAAAGAAAATGTACATAGGGTCAGTGGTCAACTGACTAAACCAAAACATTGTTAAAAGTTGATTTGATTGTTTTAAGAAGTTTTTTCATTTATAGCTAGCATTCCAGTAGCGTAGTAAACATCAGTACACCTCCACCATAATGGACAGTGTTTTAAATGTATCAGACAAAACACAAATGGTTCTTTGGGTGTATCTGTGTGGTTTAGTCAGCTTCATTTGTAACCCCATGTTACTGTTTGGCTGAGGATGACTGAAAAAGTGTCTAAAGTTGTAGATTGAAAAAAAAAATTAGCTGAAGCATAAAGGCTTTGTATATCATAGCAATTTACAACCAGGGGAGGGGTGGATTGCAAGTAAAGCTGTGGGCATGGAGCTCAGCTAGTGAACAAAAAAGATGATGAATTTTAATTAATTCCTAGATTTCAAACTCGTAAGAAAATCTTGAGTGCCCTTTGTGTTGGAATATCATATTTTCATGTAGTGAAAGCTTTGAAGGTGACAGTTGCGGAAGGTTTTTTATTATAAGTTGAAATCAATTATTATACAAGCCATCAGCTGCGTTCAGATTTGAGTTTGTTAGACCTCATGCTATCCATTAAAGAAAGCATGGGTATGTTAAAGTTGTGATAGCTAAAGTTTTTGTTGGTGGTTAAACTAAAAAAATACTTAAGCTGTAAAGATGGTCATCTATGACCCAGGATGTTCAAAATTCATGTTACTTTATAAAACCTAAGCAATGTTTCACCCAGAAATAAATCCTGACACATAAGTTATTGGCATTAGCACTACATACAAACTGAAGAGATTTTTACGGGTAATCTCTTTCAAATGAGTGCAAGAATGTGGTGTTGTGTACTCAGTATAGTTATAGGAACAGAGCATCAGCATATTCAGAATCTGGATTTTGGTTAAACGCATTACTGCATCTTAATGGCTTGTGCTTACATTTTAATTTTAACCGTTTTTTAATGTAAATATAAGTGCTGTAAAAGGCATGAATGCTCAGGTGTTGCCGACTAGAGAGGTGATCTCTATAGAGAAAAGTTTTGCTTAAAATTAAATTTGTGTTATTTTTTTCAGTGCTTAAGTTTTTTAAATCCAAAATCTCACCATTTTATGCAAATACATTACCGAAAGATCACTCCCAGATATTTTGATCTGTTATTTTTTGCTGCTGTTGAGCAATTTTCAATTTCTTCCACAGTTTCTGGCAGTGGCTGGTGTGCCGTTTCTGGTAGCAAGAATGCAAGCCCTCCTCCAATCAATCCAAGTAAACCCAAAATCAGGAATGGAAGGTAGTAGTGCACATCAGCCTATTTATATATGACGAAAATTGGGCAATTAATATATTGGGTAACATTAAAGATTTCTCAGTTGTGGAAACATTTCATTGTCTTTATAAACCACAATTAGTGTACCTGATTTTTGTATAACAATTAATATTAATCATTAATGCTCATTATTATTTTTTAGAATCAGGAAGATCATTTACCAAGTAGACAATCATAGGCGACGCCAGGGATGCCATATGTCCTGCTACATGCACAAAACTAGTTCCTTGCCCTCTTAACCTTGTTGGTAGAAGTTCCACAAAGAACTGCAGGCATGAATTGAGTGCTGCTACTACACACAGGCGTCCCACAACAGCTATTGCTGTTATTGATGCTGAAGATGCTATTTGTGTTGAAATAATAGAGATTTGATCTCATTTATGCATGGATTAGATATTATTTGCACATAGTTTTAAAAAGTATAGAAAACTTTATTTTTTGGAATGCTATGAAAATATATATAATAAACCACCCTGAGATGCAATCCATGTATTTGGACAATTTAATATAACATTCAGAGCATTGAATGCCTTGTCTCAATGGAAGATTTTTTTACTCCCTTACATTTTAATTCTATTTATTCTTTGACAATTTACAGCTCTTTCTGGAGAGGTGTGGTCCACATACAATCAACAATGGGCATAGGTGTTGGATAGGAAGTTCACTTTAAATGGCAAGACACTCTGGCCTGATTTGCCTTAGTGAGTTACTGTTATCATTTTTACAAGTCTTATGACAAAGATTTTAAGCACCTGAATGATAAGTATAATTTTTATGATTAATACCAAGATATGTACAGTTACCCGGGTACCAGGTAGGCCTAATGCTTTAGTTATTAGGACTATCAAAGTATACTTCAATGAAGGTATTACAATCAGTTCCTGAAATCATGAAGCATCAATGACAGAGGCCTGATAAGGTAATTTATTAGGCATGGCTAAATTATTATGGAACATTAACTTACATCTTGGTATTGCCACAATGATTAGATAAGATATCCCAGATAGAGCCAGTGGTATCCCGAATGAAGGCCTCCGTCCAAATCGATTAAGTGTGTAAGCAGGCAACATACATGCAGGGGCTTCTACTATTCCTGTGACACTGAATGTCAAGAATAAGTTGGATCCTAGATTTTCAACATTTCGGACATGCCCATCGTATACAACTGTGAGAAGAACCCTGTAAGCAAAAATAAAACTCTATAAAGAGCGATAAGGTTACTACTGGATAAGTGCTGTTATAATTTATAGTAATTGCAGTGATTGTTACTAAAGGTATCTTCAAACTAAATCTAAAATACCTCGCTGATGTGAAGTTATACTGTTATTTGCTGGATTTTTTCTGTATTTATTTCAGTTCCATTAAATTTTCTTCTCTTTCACATGAAGAATGTGAATCAATACAGGTTTAGTTTTAATGGAGAAATTCAAATTCTGTAATCCATAGAGGATGTTATTTACTACCTCGGTAAACTGATATAATTTATCAATAGATCTGCATGCTATGCATTTAAAGCTGCTGTCACCATGAAATTCTCCACCAACAAAATAATATTACCTACCAAGTCATTTTCATTGTATCCATGCTTGTTAGTAACATTTTTGTATGCAAATCAAAGATGCTCATCTCACTCTTTAAAGAGAGTAGGTACCTGAACATAAATTCCACGGAAAAGGTGGGGCCTCTTGGATAATTTTGTCTAGTGTTTCAATTTGACAAAGAAAAACCATAGAAATTTTTCCTGTGCTCATATCTGGTGGAAAGGAATTTGTTGCTTATGAGTCGAGTACTTTCCACCCCATAGCTCAAGAAATTTTTGAACTGGGTAAGGTTGCTTTTCAGTGTTCCCTCCTTAACCCTCTCCCTCCTAACTCGGCCGAAACCGGCATTATGGCGTTCTCTGGCCACTTGGCGAATTTAAATTCCCAGTATTCAGAGAGTAGAATCTACGGCCGGTTTCGGCCGACTTAAGAGGGAGCGCATTTTTGGGCATTTAAACTTCAGAAGGGAAAGGGTTAATATGTATTCTCAGAAAAAATTCTTATGAGGCCTCGTAATAAATAAATTCGTAAATGTTGTTTCTTAAAACCATACTATTAGGATAATAATTTTATATCAATGCATTTTAAATGATGACCTTAATATGGCAACACCCCTGAGATAATGACCTGGGCAGTTGCCCTGGTTGCGCCCAAGCTTTAAGCTGCCCCACATCAAGGGGTCTTTATACCAAATGCCTTTACTTTATTGGATGAAGTATGAGTTTAGAGCTTCATTTTATTTATATGGAATTTCATTCCGGTGATGAACAGATCAAGAGATAATTTTAACTTTGTACTGTGAATCAAGCTAAATGTCATGCTTAAGTTATATCATCTAAATTCAAATTAAGTGGATAATTGCAGCAGTAACAAATGAGCATTAATAGTTTTTTACACTATGCCCACCTTCATATTCCTTGCCTCACCAGAGAATTAGCATGAGGAGAACCCTTTTGCGAAGCTTGGGAGTTCTGAACAAGTCTGCTGTTGATGCACTGTTCAGTTTAGCTTCTTCTGCCAGCTTTCTTCCTTTTTCTCTTAAGTCGTCATCAAAATTTTCTCGTAGCTTCTTCCCATTCACTTTTGCAACCTTTTTCAAAATCTTTACTGCTCGACCATGGTACCCTTTGGATAGCAGCCACCGACTGGATTCTGGCACTGCTCTGATAATATTTAAGGAATACTTTATGTTAGGGGAAAAACTGTAATGAATGTGAGCTAAATCTGCAAAATACAATGAAATTTTATGCAAGTCGTAAATTTCCATAAACTCTTAGCATGGTTTTGATATTCCTTTGACTCATTTTTTAATGGTAAGGTTACCATAATGTGTTGCTTACATTGGTGCCAGAATAATGGATGCTACTGGTATGCAGATAAGGAGAGAAAAAAGACGCCAGTCCCATGCAGCATATGCTATCCAGGGCAGAGCAACCAAAGCCATTGTCAGGAAAACAGCAAAAGGTAGGTTTGCCATCAGTGCCCTTCTTTTGGTATCCACATACTCTAAAACTGAGAGAAAAACATGAACATGTCAAACATTTTTCTTTCATTTTTTAAATTTTAATTCTGGTGTGTAGGACTGCTACTTGATCCAAAATGGGAGAATTCCTGTATGCATATTAATACACGAAGGGGAAGGGGTAAGATATTGCCAACCATTATTTATTGCATCCTTGTATTTTTTAAAATTATGATTGAAAAAATTAAATATTAAGTTAGATTGCAATTTCTTTCCAATTTGCAATAAACCCATCCATAGCAGAGTTGGTCGCCGCAACGTTGCAGCAACATAACAAAGGTCGTCCTAAAGTTGTGGTCACAATGGTCCATCGCAGGAACGTTGCAGACACATTACATTTTGACCGTCAATTTGTGACCGACCTGCAACCAATTATCAACTTTGATATTTTATATTTTATTTATTTGAAAAAACCTTGTTTATTCTTAGTAATATTGCATTTATATTCGTACTATGGTGTCATATAGATTTCAAATAATTAATGCCTGAAAACTTTTATCGTGATGTAATGGTATTTCCTCAAACTATCACGGAATTACCATTTATAATAATTAGTTCTCAAAGTCACTTTAACGCACGGAAGTGGCCAAATATATAAGGCTTTCTAGATGCCGATACTTCAATTTTGGGTGCGAGGTAATGCGCTTAGAACCGTAGGGTAGCTGAAAATCGAAATAGATACGTCGTTAGTTAGATACTGGGTAGGTTAATTAAAATATTAACACATATACTGCGTAATAGTATATTCATAGTATATAAATGAAAATTATATATTTTTATTTTGAGAGAGCAGGGAGGAATACTGGTCTGGGGCACTGTTTCAATTTCTTCCCAGTTCCAGACCACCTACATACCTCTAGCTCCAGCCAGGTTCCAGACCTCTTCCAGATTAGTTACTGACCAAATATTTTTACCTGGGATGCCTTTGGGCATTTGGGGCACCCAAGGATCAATGTTCACAATTTTCCTATTGGAGGGGGTTTATGCAAGCGTTTGAACAGAAGAAAACCATGTAAGGCGACCCAAACGTTTGATTAGCTTATCGTAATGTAGTCTGGTACCCAAACAAAATTTTTTCGGAGGGTCGCAATGTGACAGTCCCGCAATGTTGATTCCCGGGAACTTCGCACGTTGCTGGAACGTCGCAGCAACGTAACCGCCACTCCTGTGACGTTGCGGGACCGTCACATTGGTTGGAATGTGACGTGCATGCAACTTTGCGGGACCGTCAACTGCTACTGGGGTAATTAAGCTCAAATTTTATTTATTTTGGAGGAAGTAATTTTTATAAATTAATATGATTTATGGATTTACCTAAACTTAAGTACAGATTTGAATATCTCAAAACTACCAAAATGCTGCTTGTCTCCATCTTACTTTGACTCCTTCATTTGAATGTAATACTTGTGAGCTTTGTGTTCCTTGACCCACAAAAATGTCAATGGGTACTTATAGGAGAGGTATATTTATACTTTAGTGATGTCACTTATAAAGAAAAAGCCTAAATGCTTTTACTTCCTTCCTGAATTCAATTTATTTTTCTTAATCAGGATATGAAGACTGATGGAATTCTGAGTTTTTGAAATCTAAAAACAGCATGCAAGTGTGTGCCATGTATACATTTCATTATACAGGCTAGGGCTTAGGTTACCATGCATAAAAGTGCTTAATTTGAAATCATGTATGTGTGTGTAGTTCGACACCTAATTCTCAGAAAAAATATTTTTATGGATCTCATGTTGCTAGATTTCTGTGCTTTGGGAATCAAAGATGACATTGGATAAACATATATAAAAGAAGTCTTATCGGGTCTTCCACCGGGATAAGCTAGTGAAAAAACTAAATCATATTTGATAAACATTTGTAATGAGTTTGCATGTTCATAAAGAATATTAACTCATATTTCTCATATTCACATGATCTACTCATAACATTATTACCACAAAATCCCTGTACTATGGCTATATATTTTGATTTTTTGACCAATATTTTCAACATTTGGAAGCACTACTTGTATATTGTTTGACCTCTAATTTTTTTTGCCAAGCATTTGATATGTGTGAAAAGTGCTTCATGGTTCACAACTGACCAATTCAACATGAGTTCTAGGTATCCTTTATAGGAACAAAGGGTTTTTGAATGCTTAGAAGGCACATGAAATTTTGTAGATTGAGCTAGTGAATAGGTAATCTTAAATATGTGGTAATTTCTTGATTACTAATGTTCATGCAGTAAACTGAACAGACACACTTAGTTAGCTGTATTTGTTTTACATAGGTAAGTCATTCTATAGTTTGGTTTTAGTTGTAAGCATTAGTAGGTACCTATATTAGTATAGGTACGTACTGTTAGTCAGGTACATACTTCATCAGCTACATTATTATTGTTAGTATGCATAGTGCATATAATTAACCATAGTTGGGAAAGTTACCAAAAAAATGAACTGATTAAAGTTAATCTCTGTCAAAAGTATCTTAGTTAAAGTTAAAAGTTACTTTTTGGAAAAAGTAACTTATTAACGTTAAAGTTAAAAAAAGTATAAACATTTACGTTAAAATTTTAATGTAGTAAGTAATGTTCCTTAAGTTACTTTTTCAGTTTCTTTTAAGAACTTTTAAAAAGGTATTTTTAAAAGCTATTTTTTGCATCTATTAGGTAATTGAATAAAACACTTTCTTTAGTGTCGACATTGGTGGTATTCCGTAATGAAAAGGTTTTAATATGGTAAACTTTGGAGTTTTATGTATTAAGTGGTATTGTAAAAGTTTACCTAATTAAATCCTTTTATTAGGTAATTGCCGGGTGAAGTACTCATGGCAAACCTTCATTTATTAATAATCATCCATGAAAGTATATTAAAAAAAAGCTTTAAAATAATGCTTACTTACTGCAAATATATGCCATCATGTAGCAGGCATCATAACCCAATCCATTCATAAATCGTAGTAGCAAGAACAGTGAGTAAGGAGAGATTAAATCATTTGATGTTGTTATTGAAAAATTTTGTTGATTTAATTCTAATGAGGTATTATCTAAATGAAGAGAATTGTTGAATTGAAATTGAATGTCATCCTCTGAAATAATTGCATTTTCTGTTGGTATAAATGCTGTTCCTATTCCAGCTGCTGCAGATACAGTATTAGCTGCCACTAGAGATGGTACTCTGCCCCATTTGTCTGCAACTGCCCCTAAGATTATGCTTCCTAGTGTTGCTCCTACAAAGAATGATGCCTGACCGACTGCTGGGCGCCAGCTGTCATTGCACACCCAGTTCATCTGTCAAGGCCATTAGGAAATGTAAGTATTTGAATTCAAGATACAGAAATATATTATTTCATATTATTATAAATGAGTGAACTACTTAAAAATAATTAAGTATCAATATTAAATACTAATTACTATTTAAAAGTAACATATTCATATTCAAAGATACAACAAGATATGCCACTGCAGTTAGTTGTCTCCAGCTTAGGAGAACTCTCAAATATGAGAATTACAGTGTAAGTAAATGAAGCATACTCTTTGGCTGGCATTCAAACCTAGATCCCTCCTTTGTACTCCTAAGTGCTTCAACTCACAAGCTTCTGAGGATGAATTCTGCATCAGGCATATTCGGCAAGGCTGAACTGCCGAGTGAGTCGCAGAGTCTGAGTTTGTGTGTTATCTTTGCTGTAAGCCCGAGTTCATTCTCCTGAATGTCTCCTGAGCACTACAGTTGTCTTGTGAATGTCAATCAGACCTGTGTGGACTGACACTTGTGGTCGGTGAGCCTCTTGTCTAAAACGTAGTATCTGTAGGGAGCCAGGCTAATTTGTCATAATATATGTACTTTGGTGTTTTGATATAATTGTGCCTATTCATCCATGATGATAAAAATTTTCAAACTTTGCTCCTATGTACAGGAATTTAGGATGATCACCCTTCCTTAATAATTCCAGGATTTCTCCTTGATTTCAAATTAATTTTGGAATTAACTCTCCATGATTTTCCTGGATTTTATTGTGGCCTAGAATATTGCCAGGGTAATTTTGCCCTATCACAAACTTGGTGCTGCATGAAGTTTTTTTTATAGCAGCATCCTGGAATCACATCAAATAATGAAGTCATTTTTTTGGTCAGTTTTTGACCTCTTGTACTTAGAATCTAATTGGTTTATTTCTTGTTACACCCTTAGTTCATTTATATGTATTTACCTACAATGGAATTGAAGAAACTCAGCTGCTTTTTAGTTGGGACTCTTCTCAGAGGTTGCTGCTCAGCCTCCATACCACAAAAGCAAGCATAGTTGGCTAGTCAACGGCACTTGAAAAACTGCTTTCAATCAGGTAGAGGAGGGGACAATGCAAATATCTTGTTTTGATACCTCCAAACCATATCTGTTTGGAGTGGAATAGAACTACATGTTCTGATTCAGGAATGCAGTTAAATTTACCTAATGATGAATGATGAGTTCATTAATGAATAAGAAAATATTTTAGATGTGCCAGAAAGGACAGACATTAAATAATAAAACATGAAAAAAAAGGATATTCTCCTTGGAAAACATGAAATTCTCCTTGATTTTGAAATCCAGTCCTTGTCTTATGCTTCTTCTTGCATACAAGTTTGTTGCTGAGGTGTAAAAATTTAAATGAGTTTTTTTAGTAAAACTAAGTTCCTTATTATAAGTGAATGTTGGTAGATTTGTTGTACATAGTCCATTTGTCATCTTCATCTCCACCTCTGTGGCACGTGAAACTATGCAATTTTGCCCATCCTCTTGCAGATATGACTTGAAAGAGGGAGGCTCCGATCCCTCTGCAGTGGCCTAGTGAGTGAAATGATCCTGTATGACTACCACTTGGTCATTCGGTCTGGCTGGAAGCATTCACAAGAGACTTTCAGGTCCACCTGAAGGTGAAGATCTAATGCAGAACTCTGTCTCTGAGGCATTTCCATTTTGAAGTTTGGAGAGACTTTAAAGGAATGAAATGTTCTCACTTGGCACATCCATACCATGCAACAAAGTACTCATTTGTGCTTTGCACCTCAGTTCACAAGGTTGAACCCTTAACGGTAAAAGCATATAGATGTTAACTTGGACAATTCTGTACAGTGGTATGTGGCAGTTACTGCATTGAAGTCACTTGCCATTGAGAGCACAATTGAGCCATCTTTGAGGCAATTTTAAGGGATCTTTGGGATCTAAGGGATACTTTGAATCAAAACCTATGTAGATTTTTTTTGCTGCAATGTTATTGCACTTTTAACATAAAAAGAAATCTTATTGGATGCAAGAATGAATTAATCCATTTTGAATTACAGTAATGTAGATATTATGCTACATGTTTTTAGCCACTAAAATAGAATAAAATAGACTGTTTAATTCAGAATAGAGATATGAGACTATTACTAAAATGTGATAGGTATACCAAAATTGTATTTATGCTAAAATACTACTATAAATGAATATAGGTCAAACCTTAGAGTACTGTTTTAATCTTTAATGTACGTAAAATTAAGAAGAGTTTAATGCGTATATAATTGGATTTAATTCTCACATTCAGTAATAAATTTCACAATCATCATCCTAGGCATCCTAGTAATTTCCACCTTTCCATAAGAAAGAGGAAATTACCACAGTGCTCACTGTTTTATAGTGGATCATTATATTACAACTCGATAACCTGTAAATTAAATAAAATTGAAAATCTGGTTATATTTGAAAGCAGATTAAAATAATGACTATTATCTGCTAAGTATACTCAGTACCTATATGTACTGCAATCATGTTAAATTTTTATACATAGTGTATAATGTGCTGGTCCTGAGGGCATAAGGAGTTTGTGACATGTGGCAATACAATGTGTACCCACTGGAAGTGTCACAATGAATATTTGTTGATAGGTATTTCAATGTTCCTTTGCACCTCAACAGTGTAATTTTTTCATTTACTGTATTTGTATTTTTATCATGACTACTTATTTGAATAGATTGTGCTAAAATAAATGTTATTATTATCATCTAGACCAAATGTCTTCAAGTTCACTGAGTTTCATGGCTTTTGGATAATTTGATGGGCTTCTGTTCTTTCATATCCTCTTAAACATTTAAGTAACTCTTGAATTTACTGTTTTATAAAATGGGGCCAGCATACCAATACATATTTCAAAAAGTTAACCTGTCTGAAAAGAAAAACTGCTTTCAGCATTTAATGTTTTTGCTAATCATCCTTTAACTACCCTGCAGTCTGCCAAATGGGACTGATGTTTCTGAGTGCTTCAGTAATAAAGTATAAACAGTGAAGAGAAGGGAGCTGCCAGGTGCCTTGCAAATGAGGAGTAATTTATATTAGGATATATTACATGCATAAAGATAATCTTGTTCTCATGCATATGTACAAATAATTACAGCTTTAAATTTATTAAAAAATTGTAATTGATTTAGGTAATTCTTGGCTGTATTTATCTGTAAAAAATATGAATAATTTTTATTCATTTAATTACAGTATGATTATAACCAGCATCTACTGTATGATGCATCATAATGAATAATCTTTAGCTTGCTGAAGCAATGGGATGCCATGGTGGGGAGAAAATTTAATATGTATCTGCTACATACCACTGATTAGGGAAATAATTGGACGTAAGCTGACGAATTTGGTGTTTATATATAAACATTGCAAAATCAGAATTTTTTTGCTGTGGGAGTTGTTGGAGAAGAATCCACTACGGATGTTTTTTTTAATACTTTTGAATTAGAAGATTTTGAAGCTGGTACCCTAGTAGCAGAGGAAGTTGTGACAACGTTGTGACAACGTTACAATGGGAAAAGGTACAAGTGCACACAACGTTGATGTTGGTTGTCGCAACGTTGCATGCATGTTGCCTCAACATCCAAATTTCCCGAAAAACCACGTTGCTGCAACGTTATCAGTGCAACATCGCTGCAACAATATCGGTGAAACATTTTTTAGGCAGCGTTAAAAAATTTCTCTAGCTTTAATCTATCAATGAAATTATCCCATAATAAACATTAATGTAGACAATTTGTCAACAGGCAGTTCTTTCCTAGTTACTCAGGTAACTCCACTCCACTCAGGTAACTACGAAAGTCTCGCATCTTGAAAGTAGTATATATATGGCCACTCCCGTGGACTAATGTGACTTTGAGAACTAATTTTTAAATTCGATTACGTGATTATAGAGAGGAAATACCACCCAATCACCATAACAGTTATCAGGCATTAATTAATTGAAAATTATAATGCCACATAATATGAATGTAAATGCAATATTACTGAGAATAAACAAGATTTTATCCAATTCCCACATGTTTGTTCACATTCACGTTCACAAGCAGACAACTAACTAGTAGAATACATTATTCAAAATGAAATATATATATTTATACGTGAAGACAATGTTCACGTGCACGAATGCAAAGTGCCGCTGTATGCCAACCCCTGTGGTATAATTATAGATAAAGTATAATTTAAATCATAGCTGATGTCAACGTTGCATGCTCGTTGATTCAACGTCGACTGATAACGTTGTGCTTGGACGTTGATGCAACGTTGTGGCAATGTGCATGTTGTCATGTAACATTGTGCACGTTGATACAATGTTGTGACAACGTCCTCTGCTACTAGGGTATATGCCATGAAAAGTTTGGCTAAGTGAATAGAATATATGTACTATATTTATTGCTCCCATTTAATTGCCTAGTTTTGATATAACTAAGAAATATTGATGCTCAGATTCTAATCTAAATTTACTAGAGTATTATTTTAAATGGAAAAATTCAACATTTCATCTTTATTATCCTGAAACATTGTCTCCATGACACATATTGTTACATTGATAAAACTTACATCTGAGACAATTCCTGGAAATTTTACATTTAGATCATAGTCCTATCCATATTTGTAGGGTATTGTCCTCCAAGATACTGAAGAGTATATGAATAGAATGATTATGTAAAAGTCATAAAACTTACATCTGAGACAATGCTTGGAAATGTTGCATTTAGATCATACTCCCATCCATATTTGCAAGGTATTGTCCTCCAAGATGCTGAAGAGTTATGTTCTATCTGTGAAAGTAATAAATCATAAGATTAAGGTTTGTCTCGTTAGAAGTGACTGGATATGACCACAGAAAAATTCACTTCGCCAATCAAATAAATTAGTCGATTGAGGGTAATTTACAAGAGAATCAACTGATCACTTACCACAGCACTCACAATTCTCATCAGCTTTATGAATTTCCCCCTTCAAAAGTTGCATCTGTCATATCAAATCGCATAGTAAGCCTTTTGATATATCTTATTTTATTTTTTTGCTCAATGCATTAATGATTTTCTTAGAGATTGAATAATTTCAAAGAGATTATTTCCCAATTTAACAATTCATTTTGTTGATAGTTTAATTGATAGTTGAAGTATCATAGTTGTACATACTTAAGAGAGCACATGCCAAGGAAGCATGTCTGCCGCAGTTGAAATGCTTAATATCTGAGCTTTTTCATTGCCTTAGCCAATTGCGAAATGAGATCACCTTAAGAACAATTGTCAATTATCCATAAAAATATTAAAATGATGCACCCCACAAGATAAATTAAGTAAGCATGGATTTCTTCTTTATGATAACCAAGCCAAGATGGCTGCCGAGTTTCTAAATTGTGATTGCAGCTCTTGCAATAATCCTGTACTGAACTCTTTCCCATACTTGGAGTGCATCTTGTGTGATCTGAAATTTCATTTAAGTTGCACGGGTGTATTGACGAAGGAATTTGAGCTTATTTGTCTTTCATTCCACATTTATTATTTCTCTGAAAATGCTGAGAGAGAGAGATTTTATATTCTTCATTTTATGAGTTGTCCAGCATTTATAAAATGCCAAAATAAAAATATTTTTATGCAACACCGTATATGTTTAATAAATAACTAAAAATATAGAACTTTATTTATTTATTACATTATGAAATATCATTTGATGCTTTTGTTCATGTGGGTATTTATTTGAAGCATGAATTAGAGCTCCTAATTCATGGTAGCTGTAGGAAATTCATATTTAGTTGGGTGGTTGGTTATTTGGAGAGAGGACTGCCAACTGAGAGCTATCATTTGCTCTGAAAAGGATAAATGGGAGGAATGGCAAGGAAAGGTGTAAATGGGATTTGAGGAAAGGTGGAGAGAACCCTAGCATTTGAGTTAGTGTACTCTTCACGACAGGTACTTAATGATAACCAACTGATGAGGTACTGCATTTTCATAGCACCAAAGTAGGAATCATGAATCTGCTGAAAAATATTCACCCTGAAAGGATATGAACCTGGCCCTTGGCATGGGAAGCCAGTTCTCTAGCTGCTGCATTAACCTGATCTTTAGTTGAAAACGATTTCCTGCATTGTTTGACTAATGCTGAAGAAGAAGCAGGAACTTATCTAGAGTTTCCCACTAGGTTAAATGATCCATGTAGGCCAACGTTATGACGTCGGACTCGAACATTGTCTTCAGGACTATTGAGTTGGCATTCAATAGCCCTGAAGTTGATGTCCGAGTCGAATGTCAAAATGTTGGCCAGAATATGGATCTTTTAACCCAGTAAGAAACCCAAGAAAGGTTCCTGCATCTCACTGGCCAGGAAAGCACCAGATCTTACTTCAGGGAAGAAGAAACCTACACTTTCTTTTTTATTTGCTTTTTTATAATGCAATATGTTCACATTCCAGCGGAATTTCAGATGGGGCCGGAGTCCCATTGAAAATTATACACCACTGCAGCAGTGACATAGCTAGGGGGGGTGTGTGTCCATGAGTCTGGACCTCCCCCACCCTGGCTATGGACCCCCTCCCCCCCGAAATTTTGGATTTAGTTTAAAGAAGTGGTAATAAAGGAGAAAAATCATATTTGTTTTTTTTTAAACAAGGAATGTTGAATTTATTCTTCAGTTTGAACAACTTTTAAAATAAATGTTTGTAATTTTTAAAAACAAAAATCTGTGGGTTATGTAGGTAATATTTCAGACCGCAGGCCTTCGAAATGTGGCCCATTCAGCCATTCCTCCGGGAAAAAATACGATCATGAGCTAACCTGTCCGCTCAAATCTCCCGCGAAGTTTTTGTCGTACATGCTGCACCGGCTCCAGCGGCCGTCGTCCTCCGAAGGGATAGCCAAGGACCGTCTGACGTCTTGCGGAAGGTGGTCGAGTTCCGGCACGCGGCACCAGTGTTCCGGGGTGTGGGCGAAAAATATCTGCCCGCAATATATGGAGGTGTACGCGAACATGACCGGGAGGAACACCAGAGATAGGCATTTTTGGTACTTTCCAAATCCTCCGACTTCGTCCAGGATCGCGTCGAAGTTCATCATTTTCCGGCCGTCCTCTCCGAGTGCTTGGTGCGTGGCTCACGTCCCAAAGCCCGCAGCGGCGGCGGCGGCGAATTTCCTGACTCCGCGACGTTTCTGAAGATTTTATCTGTAATAGAGAGGGAGAGAGACAAAATATTATTGGCGGATCGCGTTATCTCCCCAAAAATACTGAGCTTATTGCTAATGATATCGTAGAGTTTTCTTCGTTGAGTAAACTACTGCAATATTTTAGTTGCTCTGCGCTTCTCGCGCGCCACGGCTGACGAGAAAGTTTGCGCAATAATACCAGTACCCATCGGTAAGTATCAGGGAAGTGGGTGAAATTGCTTATGTGATTAACAAGATGAGATAATCAGCTTTGTTGTGGTCAGGGAACGCATCGGAGTTGGGTCATGATCTACATCTACGTACCATGAGGCGTCGAAAGGGCGTGTGGCAGGGGTCGTTAGGACACCAGCCGTAAAAGGAAGGATTTGTGAAAAAGTGTCTCGAGCTGTTCTTGTTATAGCTGTTTGGTGAGCGGGAAGAAAGAATTCTTTAATGTCTTAAGTCCGATGGTCTATATCTTATTTCGTCGCTATTGTGTGTTTTATAGATGCAGTAGGTATTAGGATGAAATAAATATCCGTATCGACCTGAAAGTATTCATCTCTGAATTTTTCGTGTTACGATTGAAATTGCCCAGCGTGTGAAATTGGAGTATCTTGCGTCTCTCAACTTATATTCAAATAGTTTTGGCACATATTGTTATATCGCGGCTGTTATAAACAAAACGATCAGCTTTCCTTTTTATTTTATTTAGTTATCGGGTTGAATTTTTCTGTAAGAGTCCCAAATGCTCACGGCGTGCTCAAGATGTTTGTTTTTCAACCAGTAGATTAGTGTAGTAGATGGAACGATTTCATTGTTTAGCGTTATCGTTATATTTATCCACAACGCAAACAGCTCTAGAAAGGCAATGCTCACAGTTATTATCCTAAGAATGTACTTCATCCATGAAAACTAGTGATTTAAAGCACCTGACAAAATTTGAAGAATTATCACTTTTTCGCTCAAGTGAAAAGTGACGGTAATGCGAGCGCTCGAGATGTAGATAACCATGATCGCGCCCCTGTTCCGTCATGCTGTAAGTGCTTTCGGATCCTTCTCTCTAGGCAAGCCCGTTCATTATTGTTTGTTAAGTACATGAGCGTATTTACGGCGGGGTGGGGAGGTACCGGACAGCCCCCCATCTCCCAGAAGCAATTTTGTTTAGGGAACCAACATTAATATTTTAAAAAATTAACCAAGTAAATATATTTAAATACTTAAAAATAAGGGCTAGAAAATGCAGTTTTTTATGATTTTTTAAAATATTCCCGGAGAGGGCCTCCCATTAGACTGTGCCCAGACCCCCCTATCACACTTCTACGCTACACTTATCAAAAATATTCTGGATATACCACTGGTTAAGTATGAATGGAAAAATGAATGCCCGAGTTTCCTATGTGTTTTTAGGTAAGGTATAAGTATCAATGGACATCGGACACTCACGCGGCATCCGTGGTTATCTCGTAAGGCGCTTGCTGACTCTATCGTACGAAAAGTCTAGGCTATAGGAACGAGGAGGAAGGAAAAGTAACCTTGGGCTATAGGATCGTATTCTATTGGGGACTTCCGTCGTGTTTACTCCGCGGTGGATTTTCTTTGGATGAGCCCGCGGTTCGATGTGGCCACATCCATCGGTGTATCTTAAGAAGTATAAACCACGGGTTGATGCGTTACTTAGATTTGTTACGTGTCTATCGTGGAGCGATAGTTCGTTATTCCTGATAACATAGTTTGACTAGTGGTTGATGCATTTGATTCGAGTGGAGACATTTTGTCGTTTCTGCTTACGAAGTAAACGATGCAATTGTATGACACGTAGAGATTTTTTCCCCTAATAACGCCTGCAAATGTTTAAGGAATACATCGAATGGCAAGATATCCTGTTCTGGAGTTCAAATTTCGCAATGTGCTCGTTTATCATATGGTTTTGAATTCTACTGAAAAGTATTTGGGGTGAAATATTTTTAGCAATCGTTTTAGAAAAACCAAGCATCCTGTAGCCTCAGGCTAGGCTGCTGTGTTCGCTTTTATGTTATTCTTTAAAGATAAGATGGCGCGATGTTATTTTAGCCGTTTAATGTCTTCGAGTGTAGTGGTCAGCTGCGTTGGCAACTCATTCTGTGTTGCCGCTCTCTACCTACTCTGGGAGACCTACTCTACCTACCCCGCCGCTAAGAGACGTTATCTTTTCTAGATTTTTCCTGGAATTCGAAGTGAAAGAGTTCCTTTAGACGTATGATGAGAGTGTTTTCTAGTCATTCTTAGACACTTTTTTTCCCTTTAAGAGAAAGTTTTTCGAGGAAAATAATTCTATGTCGAATTAAAATTATTTGATAGGAACGCGTATTATGCCGCAAAGCTAGGCAAAACAAATACTCTGGTTTGATGCAGACTAGTCGCTTGTTGCCTTCTATGAATATCATATGACTTTCGCTTCTTTGTTTTTCATGGAGCGCAACAAATAATCGCCCATGTATGATAGGGAAATCATTTTTGCTTAAATTTCTGAAAGATCTTACATTTTATTTTTGGAGAAGGCCAGGCCTCGGCGAATTTAGGTGTTTTAAGATAAATAAAAAAAGCAATGCCGAGTAATGAGATTTATTACTTCTTTTGGTACAAAATTGACGCCCGTGATTTTATTTCTCTGTCTGCCCGAGTTTCATTTCACTGTCGATTTATGACTTGGCTTGCCACGAAAGTCGCGATGTTAAGCTTGTCCGTGTGGTCCGGTTGAGACCTAATAGCATCGAGTATTTTCCTTTACTCATCATGACGCTTCGGTTTCTCCGCAGAATTCTAATGACCCATTTACGAAAACTGTCTTGCACATGGATATATTACCTTGGCAGCCATTACTTTCAACCGCAAGGTAGCAGGGAGATTGATGAGTTATTGTAGACATGGGAGTCTCACCTTTTAAAACTTGGGCCAAGACTCGGCACCTTTTCTCTTTCATGAATATGTGACAAGGCCGTGTGTCTTATTTGAAAATTTATCAGCGATTTTGTTCCGTGATTGTCAGGCGGGGTCTTCAGAACTGCATAATAACATTTCTACTTAAGTAGCCATTACAAGAATCATTTTTGTATAATTTGCATACGCTATATGGATATAGTAATTTTCGTAAATAAGTTTAAACTCAATTTAATAAATTCATAATTAAATTCAATAATTCAGTAAATTATTTTCAAACGCTGAAAAATAATAACAAATGTACGTGTGACATAATCAAATCTTTTTTATGTGAATTGGCTTCATTGCATTTTTCCATTGCATTGCAGTGAATTCAATTTTTATTGCTCTTATCTGATTTAAAGTGTATGGCGTTTTAGTTATATTGATTATAATAACTGATTTTGGAGTATGTAATTGTTTGCAAACAGAAATGCCCTCATCGATACCCTAATTTTGACCACACTTCTGTTAATTACCACCTAATGCTTCCATCCAAGGAATACGGAGTGTCGTAAGATTTCACGTTCAATTTGAAGTGAAATAATCATCTCAGAGATACACCGTGATTGTTATAAACCGATTATGCACACCACTTCACCATTCAAATTTACGACGCTGACTAACTCCTATTATTTAATGTGCTTCTTTCTCTGAAATAGTTTGGTTGGTTTGGTAGACTGCTTTCTGCTATTCAACGTTTTTTAAAGCCTTATGCTTTCATTCATTTCAAGAAATGCGGGTAGAAATGCTAGAAATGATTTTTACTATCAACAGTTTGATGATCCCTAGAGAATCATTTGTTTTAAATGTGAATATGGATCTTCGTGCTTTTCTGAACATTCTCTTCAGACTCATTTTTCAAGGCTCTGGGCATTACTTGAGTGTGAGTTTGTCGTCTTGAACCAGACGGTTTCAATATTAGCACTTATTCTCGTCAGTTCTCTAAGTGTGTACTGCCGTCTCTCCATCAGCACGATTTGTTGTGACATTGGCGACTATTAGTTTTGTCGATATTTCGGAATGCTAAGTGTTTGTTTTTTGTTGTAATCGGTTCCGTAACAACGGGAGTTCCTGGCGTGAGCATGTAGTTAATACCTGTGTTGCGCACTTGACCATCAGCTCGGGAAGGCTGCAATGAACAGCTTCGTGGTGCATGATCGTCCCATTCATTCTTTTGAACGTGCCGATCGATCGATAACGGTGCGTACTAAGGTTGGTGCTTCATCAGGGAGGACGTCTCCTTTAAAATTGGGAAAATTCCTTGTAATTGCGACATCCTAGAAAACCGCCTTATTGCTACCACCTCATTGACGTAAAAGACTGATGAAGGAATGACTATATTATGGGCATATGATGTGCATGCGTCGGCGTCAACCTGTAAAACGTTCGCGGCTGGCTCTTTCACGCAATCGTAAACTCCTCTGTGAACACCAATGTACTGAACTCGCTGTTGAATTTCAAGTTGACGAAAATCGTAAACCGGCCTTTAAAGCATTGACCGCCATTGAAAATTATTAAACTTACTAGCTATGCCTGGCATGCGTTGCAATGCCTTTTTCTTTCTAAGTAGGCACACATACAAAGCAGTCACATTTACATATTTGTGTTTTAAATTAAAGTTGGAAAACTTGATTCAAGTACTTTGGGATATACAATATTTTTGGTCTTACCGCCCTTTGAAAAAACAAATAAATGTTTCGGCTGTCCCACTCGTGAGCGTGCAACATATAATTGACCATGTGAAAAACAAGGATTCTCCAGATTTAATCTACGCACTTGAAGCGATTGACCTTGTTTGAGAAGGCAAGGCGAATAGGGAAGTGTATTCGTTTGACTACAACTATCAAATTAGCTACTGAACCTGGATTTTAAATGCTGTGGGCGTGAATAGCCATTCATGAAATCGCTATTATTTAAAAGGATATTCACGCGTGGTTGCCAAGGAAAAATTATATTGTTGAAATGGAAGAAAAATTGATGAATTTAGAGATAAAAACGCAATACTTTGACGAAAACGAAGCGTATAAGAAAATAGAATGAAATAATGAAATACTGCATTCTTTTATGCGTTCTATGATAAAAATTTCCATCCATTATCTTGAGTGCAAGTAATTTAAAAAAGCAAATAAAGAAACACCTGCACCGAATTCAATGCTTTTCTTATGGGAGTAAATGTTAACAATATTGGGGTAAAAACAACCCTAAATGTAGCTATTTTTATAATTCAGAAACTTTTGTGTATTCAAATGCAACGTTGTGTCAAAATTTCATGTCAATCGACCGACTACTTTTCGAGTTTTGCGTGCACAAACATACGCAGGCTGAATTTTTATATATAAAGATTTACTGGTGAAAATATTTGGCTAGGGGTTTGCTCTGCCGTAGAAATCTCTCAGAAACCTCTCGGTTAAAATGCTTAAACTGCCGTAAGCATCGTTTTTGACTCTCTAGAGTTCGTTAGTAAAGTTGGCTACTCCATCCCTTTTTTCCTCGCGGCTCTAGCAGAAGACTTGCTGTTAAGCGATGATGAGTTTGTTGATGGAAATGAAACTACTCGATTTCATTTATGCTAACCTTCTCGTGAGGCAGCGCATTTTAATCACCACGTGATGGTTGAGAAAAGAAGTTGGATATTTGTAGTCCGTTCATTCGGGAGGAATTTTTTCGATCATCAGAGGAAAGGCAGTGACAACTACGAATTAATTATGGGTGAGGGAGCATTTTAGACTTGCCAATTGAAATTCATAATGATGTTTGCTAAATAGCCATGAGGGGAGCAGGTGCGGAAATCATTTGCCTTTAACGCTAAAAGAAATGGTCCGGCTACGCTGCCGTTAAAATTGTAGGTCTGAGTGGAAAAACAAAATGATGAACAAAGTAGGTGCTTTCAGATTTTTTAAAATTTCCATTTCTAAAAGAGCTTAATTTGGTTAAATTATTCCTTCTACATGAATTAGTGGTATCGGGGTGTTATGAGATAGAGATATTGCAAACGGATCAAATATCAATATCGTCCAGAGAAGTTCAGGATCTCTTCCGCGGTAGTAGTTCCCGGTTGGGACTATGAGTCGCAATTAAGACCTGATCAACGCCCTTCACAGTTTTATGGCAACCTTCGCTCTGACATCTCCTCTCGCATGTTTACATCTCGTGTCACCTATTCTTATCTCATCTCGGCACGTTTCCACATTACTGTACTCCAGAAATCCCTTTCTATTTGGACTTTTCTGGAAAAGGATAATGATGTTGTCCCATCAATTCTTAAAATTGATCATTCCGATACTTCATCAAAATGTCTCCAACTTCATTCGTTCCGTCAAGTTTATCTAGTATTTTGTCTTGTCTTAAGTTGTTGCCAAAATTCTGCACTTTGTTATGATTTTAATGTTAAAGGTAATGTTAATGTTTTTAAATGTTTATCTTGTAAAATGAAAAAAATGAAAATCATGGTAATTATATTATAAAAACCTTGAGGACAGTTCTTGTTGTAGGCGATACACAATTGCCTCTTTCAGTCCAATCTGTTCTCCGCCATGTATTTTTTCATATTGTCACTACCTCACTGGCTCAGCGATAGACTCAATCTACCTTTCTGCTCTTAACTTCTTCGACCAGGGTGAGGATAAAGCAAAGAGTTTGAAAACTAATTCCTCCTTATTGTTGGTCTGCCAAATCAATGGTAAGTCCACGGAAGAAGAAGCTTGTAAGTAATTTCCCTGACTACAGGAGTTTTTTCTTACGTTTAATTCACAAAAATATCATTCCTTTTATAATTAATCCCTTCCAAATTATTCGCATCTTTTTCCTCCCGGTATACCGGTATATATAGCGTCCAAGATTTCCATTCTTCTTCTCCCTCCCCCACGCTTACCCAAAATTCTATCCTTTATCCCTTATTCAAATGTCGTTTCCCTTTACTGCGTACTCCAGCCACTTTACTTTACTTTCAGCCCTTGACACCAGGAACTGTTTTCTATTCGTCCATCATTGATGAAACGCACAATACAGGATTCAAGCTACACGCTTCTCGTCATTCATATCTTCCGACAAAAATTTTATCTTTTTGTTTCAGTTCTGCAAAACATTTGTTCAGGAAATTATCGTACATTCACACACTGCTTCTACTTCCTGGGGGTTAATTTTTCTCAAGTCCAGACGTAAGCGAAATTTTTGTCTCGTCTTAAAACTTGTCTCCAACGCACTTGGTCGTCCCTGCGAGTTCCTCTTCACTTTTCGCGTCTCACACAGTTTCTTTCACGCCCTGTGAGAGTATTGTTTATCGCTTACTCACTTTTACTAGAAATGGCGATTCTTTAGCCATTGTTCTGACGGGTATTCACTTACGGATTATTATACGGTACGGGTATAGGATTTTCTTGTTGAAAGTTTCTTATTCACTCCCATATGTCACCCTACCTCCTCCCAAATATCGGAAGTGAACTCATTAATTGTAAGTTAGAGTAAGGGGTTGATATATTTCCAAAATAAAATTGGTCTGAGTTAATTGCTAGATTAATTGGATTAGGAATTCCTCTTTAACGGCATTAATCATCAAATTTGCGATAAAAAAATTCACGTAAACTAGGATTTGAAACAAGAATCTTCGACTTCGCTCCGACCCAGGCGCCCTCTTCTGCCGTGAATTTCACGTAAGCTTGAATTCATACCCTCTCAAAATTACTCATTATTAAAAAAAATATTTTTTCAGCCTATCAAATCTTTCCTAAAGTGTGGGAAAGATTATTTCCCCCTAAATTCCCCTTGCTGCAATGCTATTCTTTAACTTGTTAGGGACGGGCCTTATATTTCGTCATTAAACTTGTTAGGTCATCGACATAAAAAATCTTCCCATGTAACGAGTCTCTCTTACCGACACCACTACTCTATAACATGGTTAAATGAAGAGCAATCGTAATGTTTGTCACAGTCAAATTTTGTTCCTTTATAAGGATCCAATAAATTCTTTGTAGCACTTGAGATAGATTAAACAATTTTCCACCAATCGATTAAAGCCTTAGCCCAGCGGAATGAAAAGCAAAACAATAGTTCAGTTGAACACTGACTTGCAGTTATTCTCGTGGTTACTCAATGGAAGTTTCTCGATTTCAAGCGAGTCTTAACGAAAGCTGTCGTTTCCTTAGCCAATTTTACAAGTCGTTACGAAAGATACCAAGTTGGCAGAAGTCGCTTTCGTGTATGAGCGAGTTACATAATGGCGCTAATGCATCTCTTTGATTGTGGAAAAAGACCGAAAGTGCTGAATTACCGAGGACGATGAGTATTTAGTCCACGCAACGGACAATTGCTTTGAAGTGCTTCGTGGAACTAGTTCCGATGATTATATGGTCCGTGTTCCACTTGACCTGGAGATTTGGTTATGTCGGAAGCTGAGGCGGGTTGACCGACGGTTGGACAACATGCGAAAGCCGCGAGTTATTGATTAAGGGAACCGTTCCGGAAAGGCGTGATTCGGAAATTCCGAATCTTCCAGGGGGTTTGCATGCTTGGATGATGGGAGGAAATTGAAACGATAACATGTCAATGATGATCTCCGTATTTTTCCGGGTCTTCGAGCGCCCATGTTGACTCCGGTGACGTCAGTTCACATGCTATCTTACCAGCGTCTTGAGGTTGGATGGTTCGTTATTTGGGGGGAGGCGAGCGACAACTGATGTCATTTTCGCCATTGAGGACAGGTGGGTAGGTTGGTAAGATATATCTACATACTACCATGCGAGCCATCACAGAGGCGTGTGGCAGGGGGTGTTAGAACACCAATCATGAAAAGGGAGGGAATAGTGAAAAGGAGGGGGAGAGAATAGAGGAAAATTGTTTGTCAACGATATGTTTATGTTAGTGTCACGCCGTTTTTGTTGTAATCACAAATGGTGAGCGAAAAAATGAATCTATGTACCTATCATTTCGGCATGTATCACTCTTATTTTGTCGCTTCTATCAGCTCTAGAGATATAGCGTGGGGTCAAAATAATATCCTCCGTGTCGTGTTGAATCTCGCTTGATCTGAAAATTTCCAGGAATTTAAGCTAGTTTGTAGCCTCCAAGTCTCTAACGGTTCCCAACATAATCCTTCCATCAGGTGTGTGACGCTTTCTGTGGGCTCGTAGCAAGAAAATGTGTGACTTTCCTTGAACTTGCGGCACTTTCCTTTCCTTTGGGACTTTTTGCGATGAACCTTCTATAAAGACGGCCGTGGATGAGCATTCCTCTGTAAAATTTCCACTTCTGCTGGAGCTCTAACCCGGGCTCTTGGGAAAGGAAGCCATTCCTCTAGCCAACTGACCCACCCGATCCTCAACCGGCAGTTTGCTTGACAAAACAGAGAATCTTTTGAGATACTAATAAAAATATATAAAAACACTTTTTAAAAATTAGTCTTATTTCAAAATGCAATAAAAAGTAAAAAATAAATGTGCACTAAAAAGTATAAAATAAATTTTAGATTGAAATTTACAAAGTTAAGAGACCTTCAATTCCAAATTTATAAATATATTTTAGTAGCTAGTGAATATGAATATTTATTTACTTTATCTGTGCAATTCGTCGATGATTATGAGGCAAGAACGTATAATCGTACGTCTAATTGATCATCTAGTTGATAACCATGATTGGTGGGTTCAGAGTAATTTACTAAATTGAATTTGAGCACCCTGGTCTTATAATCATGATGATCAACTAGATGATCAATTAGACGTACGACTATACGTTCTTGCCTCATTTTCATCGACGAATTGCACAGATAAAGTAAATAAATATTCATATTCACTAGCTACTAAAATATATTTATAAATTTGGAATAGAAGGTCTCTTAACTTTGTAAATTTCAATCTAAAATTTATTTTCTACTTTTTAGTGCATTTTTATTTTTTACTTTTTATTGCATTTTGAAATAAGACTAGATTTTAAAAAGTGTTTTTTATTTATTTTTATTTTCTACTTTTTAGTCTTCACACTTTTATTAATTAAACAAATTAAGTAAAATTTCTAGCGGTTCAATGGGAAGGGGTTCAAAAATTGGGTAATAGATATGCGATTAAACTCACGAAGCAAGTTGAAAATTCGTCTTCATATTAATTGTGCAACGGTTCTTTGAAAATTAAATTATTAGCATTTCTTCTCAATATATATGCTAAAGTGATGGTTGCAATGAATTGCAACGGCGCTGACTGCTAGTAGACAATGCGATGCGGGTTGCGTAATGCTAGGATAAAGAAATATAAAATTGAAACCATTTAATTTTAGTAGATTAACTTGGTAATTAGTGAATATAATGATTGCATCATGTACTGTCATCAAGATTAAATATGTATACAAAATTTGGGAAAGATTGAACAGCGGGAAGGGGTTCAAAAATTGGGTAAAAGATATGCGATTAAACTCACGAAGCAAGTTAATATAAGACCAGGAAAAGACTGGTGAACTGTAATAGAGTAGAGAGACAGCACTTTGAAAATTGCCCTCTGAATATCGCAGTACGATCATAGCCAAAGAACGAGCAACCCTACGCATGGGTAACAAAAATAGCTTGACGATACCTTTCACCTGAAGTCGCTGGTAGACAGCGAAACTGCTCTCATCTAAGCCAACATACGCGGACGAAGACACGGAAAAATATAGAAAACATCAAACTTACGCCGCAGATACCTACGGGGGGATTCCATGAGTTTCTCTTTTTGTTGGAAAGGTTCTTTACGTCTCGGTTATTTTATCCATTTTGCTTTCAGGTTTACAAATTATAGAATTTGATACATGATTTGAGCATTGATACAAAAGTAAGGAGGACCAGGAGAATAGTGAAAAGTTCTGCTGTTTGCTTGAAGCAACCGCCAATAGAAATGCTTCGGACACAAAATTTTAACGACTGTATTTGTATTTTCATACGAAAATCTTTTCTTTCGGCCGATTAGAAAGTCGTTCCACGCTAGTGCATGCTAAGAAGGTTTTGCAATCTCTGCTATCCGAAAAGTCGGAGAGGCCGACTCTGTTTGAACTTCGAATATACCAAATCCATCAAATATTTGTAATTTTGTTTTGTCAATACAGGACATGCGGTCGACATCTTCCATAGTAAGTTTCATATTCGCTCTGCATAACTATGGATATTAGGCCGGATTTTCAATTCTTAAAGGTCCTATTCGTCTTTGACTTTTCGGAGCCTTCTACAAATAAAAAATATGTTTGATGCATTGCCACCATTATCACTCGATTGCTTTTCATGCTAAGTTGTAAAGAAATGTATATCCGCATTGCGTAGACGAATGATTCTGGAGGATTGTGAATTTAATTATCAATTTGAGAAGCAGGGGCTTCATGGTCGCCCTTAAGTATTTATCGTGTGAGATATTTTTGTCCCTTGAGAGCACTTTTCAATGTTAGGAACATCAAATTATGATCATTAATTTATCCTCTGAAGCTATGTTACTCTTCGTCGTTAAATTTAATTACAAATACTCAATAGCTCTCACATTTTGTCCGAAGAAATATGAGTAAAATTATGGTGCTTTTAAATCTCATTAACAGAGTTGATTCGAAAAGAAATCGATTAAATATTTAAGCTATTCAGTTATGTACTGGCTAATCTCTGTTGTATACTCAATAAATTGACTGAAGGATGGTCTGTATTCATGGAATTCTAACAAAAATTCTCATATTACACGGAGTGACAGAGACACGATCACTTCATCACTGACGAAATCCACTTTATACTCATTTGCCTTTATATGATGGAACCAGTTTTCCCAGATACGGCTCATTTTATCATACGCAGTATTACACATACATCTGGAAATTAATATTACTTAATTTCTAGGTTTTATCAATCTAGGCGTTTTGGAAATTTATCTGAATTCTTGAAACTTAAAAGATTTTTTATTCTCCCCAGTTTTGCTACGTGATAGGGTTTGGAAGAAGAATATTACGGACTAGAAAATTCGTTGGAAAACCGTAATTATTTTCCACTTGTGGAAATCGAAACATATTTTTAAAGTTCTAATTTTCACAAAGGTGTTGGAATTTCCTATTGAAGCCGAGGAGGCAGCTCGAGAGTGTAGGCCGTTGAGTGCTTTGTTGGTGGTGTGGCTATTCGAAAACCCTCCCTGAACGTGCGCTCCGATGGGGCCGAAAAGGTTTACATTCTTCGGTTGGTTGGTTGGTTAGTTGGTTATTTGGGGAGGCGACCGGCAGCTGAGTCCATTCGTTAAGGTTGGGGTGGATTAGTTGGTAAGGGAAGTATTTCATGGGGAATGGAGGAAAGGTGCAGAGAAACCCGCCGTCGATATTAGCCAACTCTTAAGAAATGGATGTCACAATTACCGTCCTACTCGGTGGACGGAGCTCCACACTTGAGGTGCACTCCTGATAGATCTCGAGTAGGAATCGGTATTCCGCAGAAAAATCTTAGCTTCTGCCATAAACGCAGGTCTTCGGGTGGAAACCCAGTACTATTATATCCACCAGACCAACCCGGTCCCCTCTTATTTCGGTGTAGGGATGCTTATTTCTCAGAAGGATTTCGCTATAGAATCTTTCGTTCCTTATTTCAAGACTAAGTATTCTTAATAGAAAAGATAGCTTATGAAGGTAGTAGGTACAGATAGGAAATACCTTAATAATGGTGGCAAATTAGTGAAATCATGGTTGGTATGAAATTATAAAGTGGATCATACTAAGCTGTCGTTTTTAATAATTACGTCTTGGTTCCCCAAAGTTAGACCCAACACTGTCTTAATAAGTATTCTCCTAATTTGTGAACTTTTCAGGTTTGGCTGCTAGCAAAGCCACCGAAAAAAATATAGAGTCATATTCCTTCATCTATCCTGTCGTGTTTGTAGTTATGAGGTGAGCTGATCAGCACCTGAAGTAATTTTATCTTCACACGATGGTCCATACCGTATTCCTCGACCTCATTGCCGTACATAAATTCATGACTACGCGGGAAAATGACGGCTTGAAAACAAAAGACATTTGCCAGTCGAATTTTGGCTGATCAGTAAAAAGAAAGGACAGGTTTGTGGGCGGTTTTGTTTCATTTGGGGGAGAGAAAGGAGGGCAAGTGAGCCCCTTAAGGGAAGAACGAGTACATTTGAGTGCTCGGGACTAATTGGAAGCTTTCCCATAGCGGTTTTAGTGATTCGTATGAACATTGGAGGCAATGGAAGAGACAAGAAAGATAAAGTGAGCTGAAGAGTCCAAGGAAAAAGTCATTCTCTTTGTAGAGGAGTCCATTAACAGCTAGCAACACCAAATGTCGTAACTGTTGGCAGTGATGAAATACAGTTGCAATGCGAAAGGAGCAAAAAAGAGGAAAAAGGACTGCGGCAAGGATGTACTTTGTCCCCACTAATTGCTTTGCCTTTACATAGACACAAAAATAGATGAGATAGAATAAAATTATAAAATATAAACACCACAAAAGAATATACATGCATGGATAAATACAACAGCATGCTATGTTCGTTTATGACATTGCTATTCTGACGAAGAATAAAGATAATCTGATGAGAATGCTGAACTCATGGAAACATTTTGGAAGCATATAACTTGAAAATTAAAGAAAATTAAACGAAAATAATGGTTTTTGGAAGAAATCAGGACAAGTCACCATGGAATATGGACAAAAAAACTGGAAAATGTGGAAGAATTTTATCTGGGAAGATTAATCACCAGTGAGGGAAGGAGCAAAAAGATATGGCGCAGAGTAGAACAAGACAAGAAGGCTGTCAGAGGCAATGTCTACTCAGAACTATCAACACATGCTTGGGAGTAAGGAGTCACTTTTAAAACTTTTGTATGGAGCATGGTGCTTTAAGGCAGTGAGGCTTGTGCGGTAACTGCAGCATGACATAGAAGATTGGAAGTAATGGAAATCTGGTGCTGTAGAAAATGATGAAGGAAAATAGATCGAGATAATCGGCACTGTAGAAGTCATACGAAAATCTGGGTATAAAATGCTCAAAGAAAACTCTGCAAAGTAGGAGATAAACATGTATTGGACATACCTGCGACATGGTGGTCTCTTGAAAACGATAAGGGAAAGAGATATGAAAGGGAAAACTCACCGAGAAAGAACAATTATGAGGAATGTGAAAATGAGGAATTATGAAGGTAGCAAGCGGTGGGCGGAGAATGACGTGAAGAGCTGTAGCAAACCAATCTTCGGATTGATGACTGCTGATGATAGGTAGAGTTAGTTTTAAATTAATATGAGGTAATTTGATAGAATGGCCTTTGGCTAAGTACTAGCCAAAGGCTCCCGCGTCAATTTTTTATTCACACCCCTATTGCCCCGTTTACATTATGGCACTAGTGTTGAATGATAGTTAACATGGCGGCTCTAACTTACCTGTGTTCACACGATTTACGTCTGAATATTAATTCAATCAATGCATCCTCATTTTATGGGAATTAATCGCATATTAGTCCGAGAGAACTTCAATTTCCCTATCAGTGTTGTGCTGCCGTCTTTCCGCTTGACCCTCCATTTATTAACTCGTATTTCAACCACAATTTCAACTAACCTCCGTTCAAATGCTTTTTAGATCCCGGTAACCAGCGCCAGACCTAGCAACTCCAGCGAGGTAAACAAGTTTACTAGGATTGGCGCTAACTTGCGTTTACTCGGCGAAATTCTTACTAGACTTTGAGTTCCTAGCGAAGTAAGCTTGCAATATAAACGGAGCGTAACCGCATATACATAAGATGCGATTTCCTGGACACCAAAGTTTGGTGCGAAACCCACCCCCCTTCATCTTGAAACTTAAACCTGTATTCTGTACTCTATGCTTGAACGTATGAATGTCCCCTGCTGTGGAGCTAACTTTGGCGTGTTCCAGCCTCGACTATCTAAACCAACACTCAGGTTGATGACCGTGCATGCGTACCACTTCCTTGTGGTCCCCACCAATTTGACCGCTTTGTGATGTTTGCCCAATTAGAGCCCACCACGGAGAGTTCCCTCCGGGTCTTAGCTATTCATCTCTGGGCTGGGTTAAGTTTCCGGGGAAAACAATGAAAAAACAAATTCTCAAAAGAAAATATGTTAAACTCTCCACTGCAAATAATGCATGCATTTGTATACGATACTTAACAGATATATATTAATATATGAACTCGGAAGAAGGTTGGTCGTAATTTGACACCCACTTATCATTACAAAAGTTTGTATTTTACTTTAATTTGGTGACATTATCCTGGAATAAATAAATATCCTCTAAATACAACTCAGTTTTAATATATAAAAATGAGTTGTATTTATATGGGAAAGAGAAACATTTGGGTGCCCAATCTTTCCTCAGCAGTCCGGGTACTGCGGTTAGTCTCTAAAAAGAGAAGGGCTCATTGTGGCTTTTGGGATTACACATGTTGTTTTAAGGCTGATAACGTTTTATTACCGCACTTACGATGTCTCTTTTGGCTTACATAACCTATCTCAATGATCTTAAGATACCTACTTTTAACTTTTTATCGCCGCTCTGTTTGTAATGGATGTCGAAGTATTTGTGTCGTTTTCACAGTTTGGCACTGACAAACATGACACTGGAAGCGGATCAAACGCTGGATAAATTACTTTCAGATCGCAGCGCTGCCGGATGAATATGAAGAACGTATTTGCTACCAACTATTAATTCGCCCGAAAAAGATCATACAGACGGGAGGAACGTGAATATACCAAAGAAAAAGGTAAGAAAATATAAAAAGGAAAGCCACAGATAATTTACCAAAGCTGTTTAAAATAATTACTCACTGCTTTACAGGAAAAAATCACCTGGGTCTTGAAGATAACCAAGATTGAGGAATAATCTATTGCGTGTGAATTCTCTTGGCGTTAGAGCCGTAAAAGGTGAAGGACTTCAAATATCACGGATGCAGGCAAAGTGAGGAGAATTATATAGCAATCGGTGTAATGAAGAAAAGGCGAACTTCACGAGTGACTTATAACAGTGCACTTTCGGAACTGGTATTTCTCCCGTCCGGCGTGTCGCGACGCTGCTGATACAGAAAGCGGTGAAAGAGAGCGATTTGATTTTCTTGGAGGGGGAGAGAGAGGAGATTTGGGGGAGGGGCGGTGGACTTGTGGAATGAAACGCAAGAATAACTGAAGGGTAATGCAGAAGTAATGGTATCACGGGCTTCGTGGAAAAAGAGGGCAGTCCACTCATATCAGGCTACGTAGCAACACCAAATTTAGGAAATTCACCATGAAAAAAATCATTTGACTTTATTGGGATTCGGGCCTGGATCTCATCCAAATTGTCGCTAAAATGCGTGAGTCCGTTACATAGTTAGTCTGCTAGACTGTTAGCCGGTTATAACCCCCGGAACTTCGTATTGCATATAGATGACGAGGTTGTGCAACTAGTGAATTACCTCAATTCGATGGTACATCTGTGCACTCATGCGGGTGGCTGCTTGCGATTATACAGTGTATTATCGCAATCGCATTTTAGCTCTACGTGCAGCTACCACATATTGTGTGAAAAAACTAATAATTGGTCATTCAGGAATTGGTTCCTTGACGTGATTTCCGAAGAGGCTAATGTGATAACTTTTCCGGCATTTTTACCATGGTGCCATTTTAAGTCTTAAGAATTGTGTAGATGAGTTGTGATTGGTCATATGACATAAGCCTTGCTTTGCTGTACGTGTTTTATCTTCCTTATGCAGCTAGAGAAAGTGAGAGCCTTTGGATTATTCAAGTGAATATCCTGCATTTTTTTGCTAAATATATTTTTCCGCTGTCCTATATTGGTGAAATATTACCTCAAGTTGAGTGTTCAAAGTTCTTCAATTTGCAGGTACATGTACGAGGATTTTTTTTGAACCTTTAATTATGTCATTGATAAGGTGAATGTTATCTGTCCCATCGATAAGCGGAATAATGCGGGGAAGTGGGGATCGTAGTATTTTTAACATCGTATTTAGGTTATGTTTAACTTTAAATATTTTCTCGATGAAATTTACAAAAAAATATTAGATGAAAATTTGATATCTTATTTGCTTCTTTCACTGTTTGTTTTTCCTTGGAATTTCCTCATGTCATATTATTTGACTGAAATTTTAGTGATTTCACTAATTTTCCCTTATTGGAACATTAATTGTCAGTGGTCGACGATCGTCTCATTGGAGGGCTGCATTTTATGAATGATCCTCTGTCCAATTCGAATGTGAGTTTGTAGGGTTATTTTAATTAATTATCCTAGTGTAATGATATTTTAGAATCTTTAAGGCCCTATTTGAACTCTGATTTCCCTTAAAAAGGATTCTGTTAATGCAATGCACAGGTTTCCTACAAATGGCGCTAATTTTGGTCCCGTCAAGAAGAGGTACTACTATTGACGGGATGAGAAAGGGTTATCCGTACACCGCTGGCGAGCATTAGAATTCATTTTACTCACACCCCTAATTTGCAATTGATTAATAGTTTTTATTTTGCCTATTATAATTGATTGAATTATTTAGAGCACATTAAAAATATTTAGTGGATATAGGAAGTACGTAGTTTTTAAATCGTTCTAATTTATAATCTATTCTTTTAATTTATTGAGTTTGGTCAATTAAAATTCCTTTATTTCACTGCCAACGTTTCGGCAAATTTATTGCCATCCTCAGGGCTAATTGAAAATAAATTCAAGGAAGAGATTATTTATACGTGTTCGATAAATAAATTAACTAATTTTTAATGACAATTCATTTCTTATATTGTGTGCTCATAGGAAGTACGTAGTTTTAAAACCGTTATAATTTATAATGACAGTTCATTTCTTATATGGTGTGCTCATATCGATGTATCTCACATCCTCAATATCTCGCTTAATCTATTCTCCCTTAGCAATAGCCTGATTAAGGCTGGGACACAATCAACGTTAGCGTGTGACGGGAACCGTGAATCGTATTACGTGGGACGGGAATTTCAACCACCGGACACAATCGACGTCACGGTGCACCTCCCGTGAAAATTGACTGTCGTAAGCGCAACGGCGAATTCGGGATATTTTAAGGTAAACTGTGAGCCAAAAATACCGTTTATCTTGTATTCACGCATTTATAGACACTAAGCAGCGTGGCACTGACTCTTGGTTAAGAAGATGGCTGGAGAAACTCGCGAAATATTTTGAAAGCTTCAAATAAAAGCTAAATATGGACTGGACGTCCGCCATTTTCTCAATTTGTGTCTTCTGACTTCTGTGGTCCTGATTGGTTCTCCGTGTACGGGAAACGTGAAGAGATGAAAGTTGCCCATCTCTCACGTACACGTACTCCCGGGACACGTTGGCTGTGTCCGTCCCCGGTACTTTCCCGAAAGCCATCTCTAAACGTATTCCCGTCAACGGCTCGCGTCACACGTTAACGTTGATTGTGTCCCAGCCTTTAGCCTCCGTCAATATTTGTTTTCATATAGTGATTTTTCGGATTTTTGGATCATAACGCTTTTAGTGCACTAATATTTCAGTAAATATGAGGATCCGATAAAATGGGGTCGACAGTGTTCCATCGCGCTACTAATTGCCACATTTCCAAAGAATTCAAGAAGAGAGCAATTGAAAAGTAAATTTACATTAAAGATTAATCCATATTGCTAATAAAAGCAAAATAATCTTGACACCTATGCAAGCATTTCGGAATGACTCGGATTTAGAACCTCGGACAACACGCACGTGTTTACGAGATTTAAATTCTACCTGTCGATGGTCGCTGGATGACCGAAATACATACATAGGAGTCAAATTTCATTTGCTTTTATTGACAATTTGGATTAATATTTAATTTAAATTTACAAATTGTTCCGGAAGTCGCGGAGATTTTCAGTGGAGTGGAGGACCTTGAGTGCCACGTGGAGAGCAGTTTAAAAAGCAGCACTTCTGTCTGTCCGTCGTCGTTGTACATTAAGCTGAGGACCACTTGGCGCCATTCTTTAAGACTTGGCTAAAGCTTAAGTCGGGTTTCTCTCCACTCTTCCTCCATTCCACAAAGAGTCCTTCCCTTACTGACCTACCCACCTATCTTTTTTGGCGCAATTGACAAAAGTTTTTGGAATTTTTAATTTGGATGCCCTAAGCCTGAATCACCCAATTGTTTTTTACATATGTGTTCAGGGATCACATAAGTGACAGCTCAAGCTATCATTTCGCCGATTACATGGTCATTTTTGCCGTTCCTTCTCAAATAATTTCTACTCGCAAGGTAATATCGTTTATATACTGTTAGATTGGAAGCCACACCGAAAATATTCTCTGATTGGCTAAATGACGTCGTTCCGGAAGGAAAAAAGGATAGAGCTCAAATGATGAAAAAAGGGATACAAGGAAATAGAGATCCTAATCATTGCCGCTATCCTTTAACGGTGATAAGATCATACCTTCATTTTTAAGTAATCATTTGAACTATGATTGACGCTATCCCTGAAAAGGGACAAAAAAATCGTGTGATTCAGGCTTTAGCATGACAAGTATGTTAAGGATTTTTTTGAGTTAACGCTCGGCTAATTATATTTGCTTGCGTAAATTTTGTATGGAGTGCCGCAATTACTTCATCACCGGAAAGAAAAGTGTTCTTTTATGTAACTCCTTACTGCTGCTGTGAAACAAATATACCGGTTTTCTTTATTACTAAACTTCTTTTTAAAAATTATCTCTTGTAACTCTCTTGTGTTTGTCTCCGCGCAAGAATAAAACCGAGCATCTGAGTATGGAAAAACGGGACGTAATATCAAAGAATGACATCCATTTCCAGGAGAGATTTACGACATCATCCAGTCTTTACCTTCGCTCGGCTTCGTTGCTGCGTACGCGAGAAAACTTGACCCAAATACAGCAGTGGGATATAATTTATACTAACCCACCCTTTTGTGTTTCTTGTGCTTTTGCTGGATCGAGATATTCGTTATTTTCTCGAATTTTTTTCATCAAACCGTGCGCATTTTTTTACCTCAGTGAAATTTAACTGTGCTTAATAATTATTGTGTTGAACATGAACCTGTATAGCAGTGAAGCTTGGAAGATAGCCGTAGTAGAACAAAGGAGATTGAAAGCAAAGGAAATGTGGTGTTATTGCGGACCGCTTTATATCAAATGAATGGAGAGCATCACTAATGAATAACTAGGGAAGAAAGATGCTGGGTGAAAGCTTTGCAAAGTTGAAGACACAGACAAAAGCCCCATGAGAGACAGAGAGCCCCTTGAAATCTACGATGAGGGAAAAAATACCCAGACAGACCAATAATGGAATTCATGAAACAACTTATGAATGGTATCCAAAAGTGAGAAATTATGGAGAAATTGAGCGTTCAGTTGATACGAAATATTTTAGAACAGCTGAAAACCATTCTTTAGGCTGATGCCTGCTGCTGATGAATATTGATGGCAAAAAAACATAAGCTACAAGCGTTTCTTTCTGATCTTCATTCCCCGCCAACGTTTTCTTTTGGGCTCGATCTGTGACAGCGTATTTGTCCAGCGTATGCTTTCTCTCTTCTCAGTCGTGGTACTCGTTGGTACTGTAATCATACGCAAATGGCTTGCGTTGCCTCGTTTATTGGCCCCATTCATGTGCGCGATTTGCATATAAGGCTAGCACACGTGAGTCCAATGAGTGTCTCATTTTCTCTTTCTCATTCATCACTCCGAGACTTGCGATTTTTCTCGGCATTCATCACTCATACTTTGGTGGGTGCTTAATCTGTGGATTAAATACTAGTTCACGAGAGTATACAGTGTCTCGACGGATAATGAAATGAAAACTGGGAGCACATGCGTTGGCACAGGCAAGCTGTATTTACTCATGCGAAATGATTCTATTTTCAAGCCTTGTTAGCTGTTCAATGTCCGTTCGATCCATGACATGCGTGGTGGCCCATTTATAATTCTCCTTTGCGCCGCGGAAAAGTTAGAATTTCAGACTGTTTAAGGCGTTGCAAATTTACGTATTCGAAGCGGAATATTCAATAGGCAGTCTCCCCTGACTACCAGATCGCTCGCGAGTTCTTCAGAAGTAATCGGTGCTTTTCATCCGCAATCGCAGCGCAGCAGCGCTGGTACTTTCCATTCATTTTACACACTGCAATCTTAAAAACTGATCAGAAGCAGAGTTTATGAACGATAAAGAATAAAAGAACTTCGACAACCCACCTGCGATTGTTGTTGTTTAGATTTTTAGTAGGTAAAGGCGCCAAATATGGATGATGTAACATTATTAATCACTGTGTGGTAAAAATCTGACGTTTTCAAGCATGCAGTTTAAAGGAATTCGTTTACTATTGACAAAAAATTCGGTCGTGACTGTATCATTTCATTCGTCTTCGTTCGTCTGCGCTGATGTGTTCCGATCTACGTCAGCGGAATCGCCTCTGAACTCATTATTTCATCTCATTTCAAAGCCAGACGTTTTTGAAGAGATTGGAGATAAATCTCAGTTTCTACTCAGAGATTTCCTCTGGCGTTAAACTTAGCTAGTTTTTGCTGCTGTCTTATTCTGAAGTCCGATATTTGGTTACCGTGTATTATTATTACCGAAGGAGAAGAAAATGAAAGTTAATCAACCACCTCGTAAACTTTAATTCATCATGCCCACTTAAGTATAATTTTGGATGCTGACGAGCGGCATTTTATTGCTAAAAGATGTTAATTTTGTTGTTGTGTATCTCAGGCTCTATCGCTAAAATACTTGGACATTTGTGAAATTGAGTTTAAACTAGGGGATACAATTACTTCCCGAGTAAGCATCGGTGATCACGGTATGTGAATTTGATCAATCTCTATAATCATAGGTGATAATTCCCTCTGCCTCATGAAGTGAACCTTATGTAACTATTATTGATCGCTCTAAATATATCATGGTAAGCCATTCGTTGCCGTGAGATTACTCATACAGAGAAGGAGCGCAAAGCTAGTTCGTTAGCTTTGGCTCATGCTTGTCTTCGCATTACGTAATAACTTGTCCGGGATATTAAAAAATACCTAGTTGTGGCGCGAAATCCGTTGAGTACTGACCTTCCACTCGCATGTCAGTGCGAGAGAAATGAGATGAATGCACTCATTGCGTAAGCCACGAGAGCGAGTCCGTTAGCGTCCCCGATAGATCGTATTGAATAACTTCTCTCGTCCATATGCTCCCCAAAGAAACTCTAACATGTACAGACAATAAAATTGGGTCCGATAATAGTAGATGTTTCCCCTCTCTAGGTTAGATCGCGGCGTATTTGATAATCCATAGACGCTCTTTGTGTCATCGCACGAGGCATGAATGATTCCGGGATTTGAACCCGCGACCTTCAGATTGCCTGGCTGACTCATTATCAGCCTGCCCTCTATGATCAGCTTGAGCGAGTATCCTTGCGATTGGCCCAACTTGGTGAGCCGTGATTATGGAATCTGCATGAAATTTGAAGCGGCCGACTGAGACAATTACTTGCAACATGTTGGAATTTTTGAGACACCCAGATAATTTGTTAGAAGTCTGGGTAAATCCATAAATAATATTCGTAAAAAACAGTTAATCCATATTGTCTTAAACTTGAGTTGAAGTATAGATTAAGAAGTAAATAAATATGTAGGAATGAAGTGGTTGCCTGAGAGGAGAGTGGAGTGGAGAGGTACTGAAAACCAATCTAGGAAAGATGACTTCTGATGATGATGATCAGGAATTTAAGCTATAACGTGGAACGTACACTGAGTTATATTTTATACTAATCAATGCTGAGGAAGAAGAAAACCCAACGAATTTTTTTTTTCCGAATTATAACATTAAGGGAATAGATTAGAATTATGATGTATTAGTAAATTACTAATTAAACTATTTTGTAAAATCATGATAACCTTTTAAGTGCTGAGGACTAAATAGACATATGAATTTATTTATCCATAAAAGTTAACTGTTTGTTGAAGAATTTAAAAATAAATAGAGCTTATGCCCACTCTATGATACTCACGATGGAATGATTGCTGTTTGACGATTGTAAGGATATCCAAGGGAGCAGACAATCAATGGGGGACTTCAGTTCACTAGGCAGGGAGCTACTGACACGTTCAGAGTGTGTCTTGCATTTATCTAGATGATTATTTTCATCTTACTTGCTTTTATCTGCGCTATTGGCCGTTCTAAAGTAGGACGATAGCCGATATGATGCATCGTTGAGCCAACAGTGAGTTGTTCCAACATAACAAGGTTTATCTGGACGTAAACTTAGCTTTTACTTGCGTCGGAAAGCGTAATTAATTGGGCTGACCTCAATTTGAAGTGTAAATGAGAGAGATCCCACAAACCGAAGCATAAACAATCGCGCCAAAAATTTATTGGGCGTAATATTTTTTCTCGTACGTCCCTGCTGTAAAGGATGCGTCGACGGGAAATTCGCTACATCTAAGGGTGGGCATTTATACCCTAAGTAGTTTAGCGAGCATGTTTTCAATGGAATGCATTGATTGGTTGAGCCCACCGTCCATTTGCTACGACTGGGAGACCAAATTCCGGAGTTATTTTTTTTTCCTAAAATGGTTTTTGGAGTAGGTAGTTAATGTGTCATTACGCACGAGGCTCCGGGATTTTTTTATCATCTACCCGTTTCCCGAAAAATAGCTTTTAGGTTATGAATTGGCGAAATTTATCATTGAATGTTTTAATTAAAATCGGTTTATCCAAGAATAAAACATTATGATATCATTTAAATTTGAAAATACTGTATCCATAGATACACACACATATATATATGTTCGTATTTATTCGTGACAAAAAATTGAAGTAGTTGATTTTAAAGATTGAGGTCTCTTTATGCTCTTCACAAAATTTTTCATATTTTTGACCCATTCCTGATTGTTCATCCTAAAGAAAAACTGTTTCACCTTCCCAGCAGCTGTATTAATATCAATGGGGTGAAGTATCTACTTGCTAGCAATGATAGTACATAACGGTTAGAGATAGAGATGAATAATGCAGAACTGAGAGCATTGCTCCAATTCAAAGGCTGACTTCTTATTACACCATGGGGTGAATCCTAGCGATGGGCATGGGTCACTGATAAGCCGTCAACGCCCTAGTTATAGAAGCATTTATTTTATCATTGCGTAATATTCCTGCCTTCTCCCTTCATCCCGGTTAATATTGCGAAAGGTTGACATTGACCGTATCCCAGACTTAGTTATGTTAGGTTTGTAGGAGTTCCCCATTAGAAAGTAGATCTATCAGAACATGCACGAAGCTTTGAGGGAAATGATTCTTGATTACGATACGCGATAACATTACCCGCTTGATGGGGTGAAAAGCTTCCGCGTTAAATACTGAATAAATGGTAATTTTTAACTTTTCGAAGTTTTAATCGCAACGTGCTTCGATATTTTTTAATGGGTGAAATATCGCAGCACCTCGTGAGTAAATTTCCGTCTCTTTATTGGATACGTGCAAATGATGCCGGTCGAGAGATTCCGTACGCTTTAAAAGGATGGAATTCATATATATACTAGCTGAAGGATTTATTTCTGAGTTTAGATTATCTGTTATCTTTAGGTTCTTGTGGAGTCTTATCACCGTTATAGCTCTCTTGCGCAAGCTTAGAACAGAGTAACTAGTCCAGCAAAACGATCAAGCTACTAGGGTGAGTAACGAGGATCCCATTTACTATTCACCACTCCTATTTTATCAACATGTGATCTGTAAGAACTGATTCTCTCGCGGCGAATGTTGAACGTGAACTCACCTCGATTTTTGAATCTTTGCCTGCTGTTGCATGGAACACAATACGGTTTTGTATTCCTGCTTTTTTATGTTTACTCATCAGATATTTATTTTTTAATTGTATATCTGGTAAAAACTTATGTAAAAATCTGAGCAAAGATTTTCGCTCAAATGTAGGTACTTGTTCTTATAGGAAGAGCCCTTGGACAGTAAGTTGTGTATCTATCTATCTTCTCGGGTTACTCACCGGGCCAGGTCCTTCATCTCCGCCGGCGTGATCTGATGAACCTCCGAAGTTGACGAGCGAATCGCAAATTGTAACGTCGGCGGAGATGGGGAGGATCTGACCCGGTGTGTAACCGGTGAAGAGTGATCAGTTTATATTTTTGGTGGCGCAAAGTTGTTTAAAAAAATATGATTTCCTTTCAGCTATACCATGGCTTACTCGAGTCTAGGTAAAAAATAATACTTTCCTCTCTCAAGTGCCCCGTATTTCACGCGTTGGGATGGGTTAGAAAAAAAATAAAACATGGCCAGCACGTGGGTGCGGCATTAAGTGCTTTCAATTATTCTCAATTGTTGCTCGGAGGGAGCTGCGGAAATCGGGTGCTCATAAAGATGCTACCCTACAAGGGATATCATTATGGATACAGTTTTACGTAACGTTAAAATTTGCTTATTTTTAAGGTCCACCACAATACCCCAAACACTTCATCTCGCTTTCTGTTTACTCAGAATACCTCAAGAAAATACTCAAGAGAATTGATTTTCATAATTAATTACGCTCCGTATACTATTCAAAACTAACACGCAACAGTGACTCGTGTTTCTTGAGAAGGACCGCATAAGTACCCAATTGCGCATATATATTCTGTCGCGGGCGTATTTACGTGGTAACATTTCTTTTGCCTGACCGGGTAAAAATGAGAATACTGAAGGTTTCAAATCTTTACTTCCCTTCGTAGATCATCACATATAACAACCATTTCCAATATGATGAAAATGCAATCCAACGTATGGTTGAGAAAATGAATCAATTGAGGGGATTTAATTGGATTTTTCTAGCTCATAGAAATTGTAATATCATGTTTTGGAGGTTTAAAAAAACGAAAACGTAATTTTTCATGGTACCAATTAGTGATGCTTAATGCATCTTCAGCTCTCGGCTAAGGTTACTAATGTTTCCAAGTGTATTTCCGAGAATGCTGGCAAATATCGAAAACAGTTTAGACCAACATCTTTTCAATGTAGGACTGGTAATTACTGCACTACACATCGGTTGGCCTTACTATGACTTGGTTCTGTTTTGAAATCATCAATTATGAAATATGATAGCGCTATAGCTCCTCTTACAGTTTACCATAAAATCATGTTTAATGTATTATATTCTAACGTGTGTGCGTTTTATTTTTTGTGTGCACATTTCCATTACCGATTATGTATTCCTCCAGAGTATTCAATCAACGGAAAGAGAATGAGGATCCTTGGGGGTATAAAACGGCTATCGTATCGATCGTTTCTAGGTTACTAATGGAAATCTACTCCACAGTCAAAGGAATGGCCCTAACCGTGCTATTATGTAACTTTCTGTCAATTGTTTTTGTGTTTCCGCTCAAATTTCCGAAACCCTATCCGTTATTAACCGAGTTTATTTCCCAGTTCAGAATCAAAAAGTTGCATAACACCTCCAGGATTAAAATGTTTCATAGAGATGCTGGGGAAGACCAAAAGTAGCTTCGACTACTGTTAATGATGAGCTGTGAGGTCCCCTTCACCTTCCCAAGAGATTGCAGCAGCATATAACTGGAATTCGTTACTTCCTAGGCTTACGATATCGTCCAACGTGCCCGACATACATTAAAACTTTTTAAGAGCAATCGTGTAGGTTTATTCGTGGAGGCGGCTGTGGGACCCATGCCACTTTTTCACCTGTTAGGAAAGCAATGAGATTCTTCGCTGGAAGAAAAGTCTGTGTCCTATCTGTACAAAATGTGAAGGTGGTCGATTCAAACAACCACTTATTGTGGACATATTTTGCGGGCACTAGAAACAGAGTTACACTCATCTTAAAAAAGCTACTCCTTCGTTCTGAATGATTGTGAACCTTGTGCCTGATTTTTGAAACTAATATCTATGTTAAAAGTCATTAAAAATGCTTTTTTTGGCCTTTTGCTGAAAGTAGAAGTCATTTATTACCATGATTATCATTTGCTTTGATATAACGGGATTTATGCGAGCAGTTTATGCTTATCGTGCGTCAAATGCTTTTAAAATGTCGTAAATTGACTTCCAATTTGATAAACCTACCCTCAATTCGTCTTATCGCCCAATGGTAATTTTTGCTTATCATTTTGTGCTTCCAATTAATATTTCGGCTGTAAAACATTTTTGCCCCGAGAGGACGTTTCTGTTAAAAGCATCTCCGATTTTGCTTTAAAGTAAATGTGAAAAGTAACTCAGTATGTTTTCGACAAAAAAGCGAGGTAACTTACAGGAGTGAAATAAAACTTAATCACATGATCTTTTAAATTGAGACGTATGAGTTACGAATTCATTCCGTAGTAAAAAAAGGTTTCAGTTGAAACACTGTTGGTATACCTTGCTATTGGAATATTTTTGCAAAATAGTTCTTTAATTTTTCTGCGTAAAGCTACCTGTTAACTTTGCTGTAGTCGTTCATCGAAATATGATTTATATTCTTGTCACAATCTTAAATTTTGAACTGTGAATACTCTCAATGAAGAATCGTTGCCAACACATTTTGTGGAAAACCACTCAAAAATATACATGAAAAAAATGGACAGAATTTCACGGGAGTAAAGTAAAAGTCGCGTCGCGCTAGGCAGACGCTCTACAGGTTAAGAACTATCACATGCGTTCTTTAATACTTTTGGATGACTAAAACAGATTCGGAATGCGCATGCACTATTCGAAATAAATCACATTATTCTCTCCTTACAAGCTAATTAAAAAATATTGAACGAAGCTTACTTTGCGGGTGAGGTACTCGCCACTGTGGATCAGGGCTTGCCATACGCCTCTGTAGGTGACACTAAACGGAGGTAAGAAACGACCTCAATGGTATCCGGAGGTTGAGTAACTCTTGTGCGAAGCGGCTGTTATCGGGCTTGTCCCTCTACGTTGACGCCATGACCCCTTGGTTGAGCGTAGGGGAGAGAACCGTTGCGTTCGGTGGGTTGTAGGTCTACAGGCGGTGTCATTTTCTGTATTCCTGATTCATCTTGGTTCCGCTATCGCCGCTGGTGTCAGCAGTGTCGAGAATGAATCGTTACTCTGGTGAAAGGTCGTGGTACTAAACGATATGAATTGCGAAAATCAATAATGCGACAGGGGTGGTCTGTGGGTCTTGGCGGCTTTTCGAATCGATTCGCAGCGTGAAAACGGTACATTGTGATGTTTACATAATATATCATGCATTTTTAAGTGAGTCTTCGGAAATTTTTTGGCATGAACCTTTAACTGTTTCTTTGGTTGGCTCGCTTTTGTAGATTTGATATATAATTAACTTAATTAATTATATATTATTATATCACATTGTTATTAAATTCATTATTTATGTAAATTATCTTATACTATTACGATTGGAAAGGAAACTTTCAACACATGACGTATATCATATTTCTTTTTGAAATTTTTCTATGCAAAGATTTTGTTCGAGTATCTAAATAAGTAGCTGGGAGGGTCAATTACTGAAATGTTGTAGGTTAATTATGACTTTTCTTGCTGTAAATCAGCGAGCTATTTGTGATTGGAAAGCATTTGGCTCTTTAAAATAGCATCTTCGACTCATACTAATTTGTTAATGTAATAGACTAATGAAAGAATGAAGGTACAATTATTTTCAAAAAGAGTCCTGCAGGGGTCATAAATCGTTAGAAATCCCTGCAGTTCGCGGAAAAAAACTTTTCTCTTTACCCTATACTTGGCGAATAATGCCGTTTTGATACGAAAAGTTCGCGTTAGCATTTTTGTTTTATTTTAAATTCTCAATGATTAATTATTGCTAACAAAATGTGAAGGAAGGCCTGTGGATGCCATCGTATCTTCAATTCTGTTTCTATAAAGTATATTTCTTACAAATTAATAATTTACGTTCAGCAGTGTTTCTGATTTTAAGTTAAGTTTAGAGTTAAAAATTTTACATTGGAAAGCATTTCATCCGGGCGCTCAAGTGCTCTAGATCGTAAAGGTCAGTGCAGACCAAAATTTACCGCTAGTCAAATGCCTGAAATAGAAGAAAGCAGACAAAAATTTCAAAAATGCTTTTTTTCAGTCAGGAAATGGAAACTTCGTATGGTTACTCTCCAATAATTGCTGCGTGTGGTGCTACATGTCATTTTTTTTACAGTTTTCACTCATTCGAATTTAACAACAGCTTCAGTTTGAGCATAATTCGTGGAAAACGCCCAGCTACGATTTTTCCTGAAAACCTCCTAATTCAAGCTGTTGCAGAGCATCTTAGAGTGAGCTTGCAGGATAAAATTTATTTTTATTTATAAAAAAGCTTTTTCTTTAAATCAATACATTTATAACCAGTTCTGAGGGATATTTTCATTTACTACGTAAAAAATGGCGGAACTTGCTTTGAGATGATTTTTTTACTCTAAGCAGTAGGTAAAATAGTTTTTTTTTCTTTTGCCGGTGCACACAAAGTTATTCATATCACTAGATTATTCAAAACCTTCAGAGTTTGACTCCGAAGAAAACTTTTGGGTTCGTTTGAGACGCCGAAAATGAAATAGAACTTTCGACCACGCGACTGAGTCCGGCTCTGCCAGGCAGCCGCTTGGCTTTCAGCGACGTGCTCCTGCGTTGATTCGCTACTGATTTCGAAACTATACCCATTAAAAGGATCTCCACGGGTGTTGCAACCATGAATTTATGGAGAATTTGATGACTATTGGTGCAAATGGATTTCTATGAGCCTGGACTTTCGCAGACATGTCGGATCTCAAAATGAAAATTAACAATATGCAATGTTGCATGGACTTCATGCAAGTGTTTGTCACATCTAATGTAGAAACTGAGATTATGAACTTCTCCTAGTTTTATTCGTTTATATTCATAGTTTCGATTTCGGGCCCTCAGGACATGCTTGGCCTTCTCGGAAGTAAAATACGACGGTGAGTAGTTTTATCGTAAACGTCTCTGGAACATGATTACTTTCACTGCTTATGTACATACATACCGACTGACGCGCTCGACGCGATTCGGGGAATCTGTGCTCGAATTCTAGCCCAGGAGAGTGATTTTTCCTAATTGGGACGTGTGCAAAGTTTTCTTATTTGTTTAACGGGTGGCTCCGTCGATGCTAGTCCTGCGGTGCTTTGAATGTGTTGACGAAATTCGTGCAAAGCATGAAAGCGTTTAGGAAAACGTTCGTGAATCTAAACATGGCTTTCGGCCTTTTTCAGCCAAGATCAAAGTGTTGCCAGATATAATTACTATTATTATTAATTATGTATAATTATATTATTATTAATTATGTATAATGTCACCCGCAGGAAAAGGCTCATTTAAATAAAAAATATGCACACTATTGTACTTGGTAATATATTCCTAGAAAATTATGAAGAAAAATGAAAATATATAAGAAATTGGTACTCCATTATTTGGGGGGGAGATTCCACTTTATAAAATAATAATATGTTGCACTAATTTTCAAAATGATTGTAGAACTCATTAAAAAAGAACGAAGCATTTTAAATCCGCTCTTATCAGCTTAACTAATGAAGATAAACGAAGAAATCGGTAGGGTCCCGGCAAAAATTGCTTCCATCTTGATGGCATCACAAGATGAACCAGCTACAACTCTATTCTGTAAGCGTAACTAGCCTGTTAGAAGGTTATTTTCAAAATATCAGGATCAACATATAAGGCTATCGTTCTTATTCGTGGCCTTTCAGTGTCAATTTGGCGGTTTCTTAGTATTTCACGAGTGGTTTATTAACGAATGGATTACGCTTTGTATTCGTTGTATTTGCGTTCAGTGACCTCGGATAGGCTTCGTATTTTGCGTCGGCCATCGCCGCCGCACCTTTTGGCTGGTGCCCATCGAGGTGAAACCGTGAGGATTTCCGCGTTTCGCAATCCACCGGGCGTGTTTGAAAGGAATCGCCGGGAAAGGATGGGCCACAAAAGTGTTTGCCCATCCGATCTTCACGAGTCTTTCTCACCACACACTTGAAAAGCGTCACTCGCTGACATTGACTGATGAAGTTGCGCACCTCTTCATGTCGTCCTCGGAATTCGTAGCTCCTTTTTTCACGAACAAATCAATCTGGCCACCTTTAAAAAATGCGTCATAAGGACAAAGGGGAAGGTCGGCGGAACTGCAATGCTTCAAAAGTTTCTCTACCTCGGTGTCATTATGTTTGAATTGAATCCTCGTTTCAAATATCGTGGAAATCGATTATATTTGTACACGCTACATTGTCTCTTGAATATTAAGGGTTTGAAAGCTCTAATTTCTTGCTTTTGAGAATAAAAGTTCCCAGGTATTGCAAAAGAATATTGTGTCAAACGGAGGTCACTATTTACTAACATTTTGACGTGGTCGGGTTGAGATGGAGACATGAGGGTTTCTTATACCGAGGGACCTTGTCCAAGAGCTGAAAGAGAATTTTAGTCGAGGGTCGCTCCCCTATAATGCTATAGAGTGAAGAAGCTTTTCGTGGTGTAGGAATACGTTACTAATAAATTTGGTAATTTTTTCTACACCATTTCCTTTCGTCCAGTGATCCGCAGAACTATTTTCCTCTTACAAATATAAATCATCAATATATGAATACTTAATTAGCACTACGAAACATCGGATAGCTGTTTAAATCTCAACTTCAAGAGTTTGCAACTCAGTGGTGATTAACTTGTGCATTTGCTATTTTTGTTGCAACGCTTCCGCTCTTCTGGGAAGCTTCTGAGCCCTCTTAATACGGGGTGATGATTGCTGGGCAGGTTAAGGTTAATTTAATTTACAGAATTACCAACGGTTCACTTACTTTCCATCGTATCTTGTCTCCAAAATCGAATGATTAACATATCGACGTTTGATGAACAATATTGATAATTAAGTCCGCCATTATTTAGCAATAGCGTCAGTGGATGCCTTTTTCAGTGTGATCGATTTGTATAATTTAAATCTGAATTCTTAAACACTCCCCTTGACAGCTTCAAATGGCCTCTTTAAAAAAATATATTACCATCTTAGTTTCCTACTTATAGCGCTTTGATGATAGTCATTCCAGCATCAATATCCACTTCGATTAATTCCATGTGTAATATACCTATGCCAGTTTTAATACTAGTTCGTGGAGTGCGAATAATAGAAACATATGAATATGCATATAATTCATAGTCTAATTGTTATACCATGTGAAATAACGATTAGACAATGAATTGCATATATTTTCTTGTTATTGTTTCTACTAGTTTCATTCATATTTATCTATGATTTTGGCTTATTTGTTAGTTCACCAATTAAATTTTCATGCTTCGTTTCATCCGCTGAGCTAAGCGTTAAGGATTGACGAACTTAATGATTTTAAAATGGATTTAAAAAGATGATTATCGCCGCACTAATCAGCCTTGGGAAGTGTTTTATTTTTCCTGCAGTAATTTAAGTTTTTCATTCGGTAAGATAAAAAAATATTTGATTTTCTGTCAAATCAGTCCCTCATCCTTTTGTCATAATTATTTGATCTTGAAAGATTATTTAAATTTAATTATGATTACGATTCTTTACAATTAAATTTTATTTGGAAAATGGGAATACAAAAGGACGATGGTGCTCCTACACTGAACTTTTAGTGGAGAATTCCACGTCTAGTCAGTATGAACGCGAAAGTATTTCGTTATCCGCGCTAAGTAAACAAACCCTAAAAACTGGATGTGTGTCAATACAATAAGTTAACAGTAAGCATACACGTACATTTCAATGAAAGCTTTGCGTATCGAGGGAAGGCTCTTCTCCTTGATAAGCATTATACTTAGAGTTATGATTCGGTTATTTAATCTGGTTGGGAAATTCGTGAGGACTATATTTTTTTCTAGGTGCTGGAGTGAAACTTTTGATGCAAAATATGCTTTGAGTTCAATGTATTCTGCCTGAATCTTTCTGATCAATGATTTTTTATAAAAAAATTACAATATGATTCGTCGAAACCGTGATGGTATTTACAGGGGAAATATTTAAGATAAATGGATAAAGATTCTCTTTCGCAATTCAGCTATTGAGACTGTTCAGGTGTATCGCATGTACTTACTCGAGTAGGTGCATGAAGAGATATGTTGGTGACTAGAAATTCTGAAAACGAGTGGTTAGAGTTTGATTGATTTGATAGAGATTGATGACATCGCCTATAGTTTACAAGTGATGTTATGCTCTTTGTTTCTGGTTAGCTTTGCTGATTCCACCAACTCATTTTAATGGACATAAATTTATTTGCTCCTTAAATCTCCTCAAACAAGTCTAAGAGAATGCGAATCATTTGTAAACCTGAATTTAAAATTTGATTTCTTCGATTTTTACCTGAAATATTTTAAAATCGCGTTGATGAAACCGATGTTGAGGTTTAGACGCCAGAAGATGTTTCAAATGCTTGTGAAACATCATCATATGTTTGCCCGGGGAATACAGGCTAAAGGATGAAGAGTTCATTCCACCGGGTGTTGAAGTTGGTCGACACTATCTCCAGTTTACAAACCCGAGAACCCTTCCTGCACAATTTATTCTCGGAAAGCGTTTTGTATACACGGATCGCAATGGGATTCGTAGTTCGCGGTCCCGCGAATTCACGTGGCGATTACGGCGATTACTGTGACTAGAAAATCAAAATGAAGAGCGATAAATAAGAGTGGGAAGGACATTCATTGTGGATGAAAATTCAGACCTTTATGTGGTATTTGTGTGGATTTTGATATACTTTTAAGGGTGCAGTTCTATTAAAAAAGAATATAACAACAATTATATCCCCGTTATGTCCGGGGAAAATTCTGAGTCAACCACAGAACAAGATTCTTCTGAAAATTGGTGTGTTGAATGTTCAGATGACGAACGGTATGATGGAAAAATAAAGGTTAGTGGAAGAACATGAAAAAATTGCGTCATGTCTGCCATCATGTAACTCATTTTTTGTTTGTTCTTTGCAGTTTATTTATTATTAAAGACATTTTTTCGAGGGAGACTTATTTAAGATTTTAAGTTTTTTCTATTCAACAAGGAAATTGTAAAATTCTTTCCAATTTCTCTCCTGAGCTACCTCATTTTTCTTCACACGGTAGGGATCACGAGGATGGGAACCTCCTGCAGAAGAAATAATCCGACTTTATGACATTTTGGACCGAGGGGGGTCATTAGAACTAGAGTGGCAATGTCCCGGAAGAAGAGCGCCATCACCTGCAGAAGCTGATTATTACCCAGACGAAGAGGAATCTCAAGAAAGGTTTGGCCTATAAAATGTTTTATTATGTAATCACTGTTAGAAATATTCCGTATTTATATTGCACTCAGAAACATGTACCGTTTAGTTTATGAAAGTGCATCCAAAAATTGTGCTAGCGGATGTATTAGTATGTTTTCATTGGAATGACAAAGGACGTGATTATGGAAATAGATATAGTTTGAAGGATGTATGATATTTTTTATGCAAAGAACATAATGAATACCAAGTTCTTGTGCAAATGTCCCTTGTTAGAGCTGTCCCTGAAATAGTGATTACTTATTAATTGCGGGAATGTTTGAAGTTAGAGAATGATGATGGAAAATTGTGTCACTATGTATGAGAAAAGGATACACGTGTCAGGATAGCTGCATCATGAAAATTCAATGTTGATTGTAGAATTGACTCATCTGTGGTAGACGAAGGGGTCAGAAACAAATAAGTCCATAGCCCTTGCAGAGAATTAATTGACTCACAGACATTCAATTAGAAAGTAATATATCCATTAGATCATGCATGATGGTTGTCTACCGTAATACATGGGCTGACATGAGAAAGCATCGATGCATCTTCCTTCCTTGCACAGTCATACAATGTCTTTGCCACCGGGACAAAAGAGTCCTTGCTTGAGTGATGCCAGTTAATGGGAGGTAACCACAGTGGAGCAGGAAAATATGGGAAGCATCTGCTCTTCCTGGGAAATGAGCTGATTACTTAATGCCTTGGGCATCCTGGTGTGTGATTTTGACAATTTACTGAAGATGGCTGGCCCTCAGATTTGCCCATTAAAGTGGTAGTCCTGAATGGCTGTTTGGAGGTGTATTGCATGAGATGTGTGTGGTGTGAGATATTTTTTGTCCAGCAGTTGGCAATTTTTGTTTCAAGGAAATTGAAGCCCTTAGAGTGTGTTTGGGGGAAGGAAATCATGGTGAAAAATTGGCATAAACCTTGCTATTGTAAGATGTTTTCCAGAGAAGTGCAGCATCGGTAAAGCATGGGACAGCTAAAGTGAATATTGATTAGGGGTACTGTGCTCACATTATTTTTATATGTTTTTATTTTTCAAAGATTAGAACGAGGTATGATTTGCATGGGATATATGTGTTATGTCTGCAGGGAATGCAGATTTTATCTGGGGGGGCTCTATATGATTTGAGAAAATTCAAGTTCATGAATTTGTTTACAGTGTTCCCCAAGAGAAGTCAGACTTCGATTTTGCTGAAGACTTTTCTGGATCAGCACCAACTCCTAGACGTGCAATAGGTGCAGGGACACCGAAAGGTAGTGCCAAAAAGAAGACTACCAGCCTTGATGGTGTTTTATCCAATATACGTCGCCATAGACTTATTCAGCAAATGGAAAGGGAAGAAGCTACGTCATCTAATGCCAATCCATCCCAGTCTGTATCACAAGCTTCTTCTCCAGCTGCTACCACAACAGGAGCATCTAACTCTGGGGGTAATGCTAATAGCCAAGAATCTGCAGACTCTTGATATCCATTCTAGAGGTATTACATAAATAATGTGGACCGATGTGATACCTTTTTAAAGTGTTTCAATCATAAAAGTTTTGGGTGCATCATATTTCTCATTTGATCCTGCAGTTGTTGTCATTGCAATTTGCATTTTTTTCTTGTCCTTCAACTTTGATTACATGGGAAAACTTGTGTTGCTACCTGAAGCTAATGTTTGAATTCTGATATTTCTGTAATTTCACATGTTATTGAAATTTTGAATTGATATCAAATTTCAATAATAATACTCTTAATAGAGAGCATTTGTTTCTCTGTAACTATAAAAATACTTTGTTGACCTTTATTTTGTTTCCTTATAAATTAGCACTTTTCTTGTTGTATCAACCTGGAGAGTTAACTTTTACTCTAAGAATGTGTGTTTATATGAAGGAATGTGTGTGATGAACTTGAATGTGGCTTGGTTATAAGCATTGTATGTGTGATAAGAAGTTAAGGCTGTAATATGACTTGTGATAATATCAATAAAAGGACTTATTCAGGACTTGTTGGCACAATGCTAACTCAATAATGAAAGTCTGCCATAGGTCTGCGCGGGGCTTTGATGGATGTTGATTATTCGGATTTCCGGGATTTCTGCCGCGTGTTCCCGTCTTAGGGACAATATTTCACCGGCTATCCTGCAGGCTTCCTCAGTTCCAAGTGTACATCTGAGTGGCACCGACTATATACAGTGTGTTTGCACCTTTCTTCGGCTCCTCTTCTCTGATTAGTCCGCTGAGGTTCTTCTTGGAAAAGTGCCTTCCAAGCAGCAGATAGTGGATAGCCATCGTCTCGGAAATCGGAATAATCATGTCAATAATGAAATGTTTAATCTTCTGTGCTGGAATGTTTTCTTTCTTATTAATAGCAGTGTAGATAGAAAATAGAGATCTTCAGTGGAAGGTCTAGCACATGGTCACTTAAAGGACAAAACGTAAAAGTTTTGGATAATTTTTGAAATGTGTAAATTTGATGTGGGGGAAAGAGGGCTGTCGGGAGATAATAGTGATAGGAGGAACAGTTTTTCAGGGTAATATGCACATTTAACTGTGCTTGATATGCCTGCCTCAGTGGTGGCCATGCCCAGTGAGGGGCTAGGGAAAGTTTATTTTATTTTTCAGCCTCCAAAGTATGACTGAGTAAAAACAAGAAACTACATAAAATCGAGAATCTACGTAAGATAAAGAGTATACCATTGAAATGCCCTATTTTTCATGGCCGGACTTTCATGTTGCTTTGCAAAATCGAGAGTAACTTAAAATCGAGGTTTTACTGTAATAAGTGATGTTAAAAAAACCATGACTAATGATTTCTTAGCTGACAACCATTGGACACTAGGGAAAGAATCGCTATCTACTGGCTTACTATGATGGAAGCTAAGGGAAAATCTGAGAAGAATTTGCATGGGAACTGGAAGCAAAAGATGCCCTATCGATTGCAGAAGCATTTTGATTTTAAAGATTTGGTTATTTTTTGGTTAGATATAATCATCCCTCAGAAGAATGTGTATTTTTTGGCGGCTGGGCTAAGTCTGCCATTCCCGTGATCCCAATCATAATCATCGTTCACTTAAGTGAATCTTTCATGAATGAATGGGTTGTGATTGTAAAAAGTGGATGGCGATCACAACCCTGTTCCCAATCACAACCTGCACGAATGATCGCAGATCGCGACCCTCTCTTAAATGGCACTTCAACGTCAGTCAACAAATCCCCGGCAACATGGCCATGCTGGGTGACTTTTCTGGAGTTTTCAGGGTTGTTGAATGCATCTGTAGCAACGAAATATACTTCGGGAGCAATCCTGCAGCTCTTGAGGATGCACTGGTTCATAATGTTTGCACTTATTTTTGAAATTTTAAGGAAACTGCAAGAATTGTCGAGGAAAACCACGGACCTACTTTGCCAGTCACTTCTTTTTAATTAAAAAAATCTTAGTTCAATTTCAACTCAATTACAACAGAATTAGTCTTAAGTTATATTGCTTATTGCTACATTCTCCCTTGCAATTCTGACAGGCTGTGGGCTGCAACACGAAACATTACAGAGACAGCAGCACCTCTTGTGTTCCACCACCAGTCCACAACCAGTACTATCCACACCAATCGATTACCCATACATGTGGCTATTTGGTCGCGAACGACCTATGCCTGAAAGTGACTGTCTCAGTGAACAAATAATCACAAATGACCAATGGATCGCTATTGATTGATGGATAATGACCAGGGTTGCGAATGACCTGCATCGGAAAATGACACTCAGTCATCTGAATTATCCCATTCATCGATAAATCTCTGAGTTTACCCGGGTCACGTGATGCAATCGTTCATGACTGACCCATCACTAGTAGCTACATAAGTGTACAGACCTATTTTAAGGCCCTTCCATGCATTGTCTCCTCTTCTGCATATTTAGTCTTTTTCGTTTATCAATTTTTGTGTTTAATCCTTGAGAATTGGTTTTGTTTTTCATGTTTTACTTCCCAGTGGTATTTTTATGTGTGTTGAAAGCACAGCCATCTCTCCTTTTCCCTGGAACATCTCTATTTATGTGCATTTTCCTCTCTACCATGCATCCATTACCCCAGTACCTACATCATTTCTCTCTTAAGTTCATTTTTTCTTACTCTCTTCAAATTCTTTCTTTTTACTCATGCTTTTAAATGATGTCCTTTGGTCTGTATGTATTAAATCATGTATTCCTCATCCTGCCTTTATCTACTCCCTGTGAATTTTCCTCTGTTGAGCTGATCATCCTTTTGGTTTGATATTCCCAACTTCTATCTGCTTTTGTCATTTCCATATTTCTTAGGATTCTATTCTCTAAATTATGACATTCTTTCCTTTTTGCTACCTTTAATCCCTCCTCATTCCACTTCAGCACCCTTTTTTTTTACACTTAGTAATCATGTGCTATTTAAGCTGCAATTCATTTTAAATTATGATCCAGATCTGCATCTGATCCTGTTCACACAGAATTCACTGATGCTGGTCTAAAGTCCATAGGTTATCTCATCTGATTGATTTCCTATGTATTTTGATTTTTTCAATGTGGAGCTTTACGTATAATGGTGTTTGAAGTATGCATGCTTTGTTAAATGGTTTCCTGTGCAAAACATTTTTTTTTCTTGACACAGCCATGAACTGTTCTTACCCTTTACTCCCTGCCCTCTTTTTGAACTTTCTCTTCCCTTATGTACTGTAAGTAACCTGTATTCAGTCCGTCCCTATTGATGAGTTTTGAGGATACCGAGACTAGCGATGGAGACATTTACAGAGTCACCTGCAAGTGCAAAATTCCACAGAGGAAAAGTCATTCATGTTGACCTGCATTAAAAACCGGATCCCTTGATATTGAGCTGAGTGCTTTAGCTAGTTAAGCTACCAAGGCATCCTCCTCCCCTGTGGATTTTTGACAGATATCTAGGTACAAGTTGTTCAGGATTTTGGGACATAAGATGTCACAGAAGCAGTCCAAGGCATGCACTTAGTGCAACAGTCTGCAAGGGTAAAGTCAAACATTGAACGCAATGTTTTGTTTGCTCTTTTGACAAATTTTGATAATACCTGGACTAGCCTCGGGATTACCTCTTCAGAGTCACCCAACACCCCACTTCTCCATCACCACACCCCACCTCACTGTAATTTAGCACTGATGTGCACTTGCAGGTGACTCCATATAAGGTGTATAACCTTATACATATGGAGTCACCTGCAAGTGACTAGTCCCGGTATCCTCAAAATTCGTGAAAAGAGGGAACACCTCAATGAGTTCCATGTTTGGCTTTATCCTTGTGGATTGGGGTGCTAAGCGCACACTTTGGACGGCCAATGTGATATATGTCCGGCAGTCCTGAACAACTTGTTCCTTTTAAGCCCTCAAAAAATCCACAGAGGAAATTGAAGCCTCGGTAGCTAAACTTGCTTAAGCACTTGGTGCAATATTGTGGGATGTAGGTTTGAGTCATGGTCAAGGCGAATTATTTTTCATCTGTGAAATTTCATCCATCCCTATTCTTTAAGTTGTTTTGTCTGTGAATAGAATATTTCAGGTATTTCTTCAGCACTATTGTTTATAACGCTGGAAATAGATGACAATTACTTCTGCATTCTTTTCTTCTTCTACCTTACCTTATGTATCCATACTTGCTGTATAAATTCTAGGGTGATATATTATTTTGCTCCAAGCATCATCTAAACCCTCATGTCCTTATTCTTACGGTAGTGGTTGCCGATTTTTAAACACAAATGTTATGGTACACAGTCACGAGCACAGGTGCAAAGATGTACACTGAAGAGGGTGAAATTCACTATGAAAAAATGATCTGACTTGACTGACATCTGAGCCTAGATCTCCGAATTGCCGGTCAGGTGTGCTAGCCAGTTACGCCACCAAGCCATCAAACCCCCGTCGAAATTTGCCTTGAGTTAAGATGGCTTGGTGGTGTAACTGGCTAACACACCCGACTGGCAACTCGGAGATCTGGGTTCAAATCTTGTTCAAGTCAAGTTATTTTTTTCAAGGCGAATTTCACCCTCTTCAGTGTAGTGGTTGCATTCTGACTTTTCCTTTCCAATGCTGCTGTTAACTTTGATCAGTCTATGCACATACATATAAACTATGAGGATTTGCCTGTTCACACCTATTGATTCTATGCCTCCTGAATTGCAGACCACTCTTTCGACTTATTCTTGTACTTGCTAGGATTCATTTATCTATTCTATTCTATTCAATCAGAAATATTTAAAAAAAAGTATTTTACTGTTTCTGGCATGGCTGCCTTTCTAATATCGGGTGCTTTTTCAGCTGCATCACTGAGGAAAATATTGAGTAAGGATTATTAAAATATTTTTGTCAAGTGAAGGCTGTATTGGGGATAGGTTTACATTCATTTAAGATTTACAATTTATGTTACCTTCTGCACAAAAACCTATGATATTTCTTGATTTGTTTATGAAATGCTTGACTGCTTTGGTTTTTCCTATGATCAATATGAGTTCAGTTCGAGATTTCCTTACAATCTGTAGAATAAATTGAAGTAGGAATCTTTACGTAGAGGATATCCTACATAGAGACAAAGTTTCCCCTCAGAAAATTAACATATTAGAGGGTAGCTCATTTGGTTGCTGATTCAATGAGCCATGCTTATAAGCGCAACATCTTGGCTTGCCTGAGTAACTACCTTTCCTTACCTTGAAGTCAAATTCCTTTGTAATTATACACATTAGAATTAGCCTACCTAATCCATTTCCCTATTGTAGATACATATGCCCAATGGCAGTACACAGCATAATTGTTTTTTCACTCCTAAAATGTTTAGATGCATTGTATGCCATTGTTATCTTTGGGCCTATTTTCAAGATAAATTAAAATGGTACAACAATTTCTCACTTTTTAGCACATAGGTCTTTTGTACAAGATCACTCTGTTCAAATAATTCATTCAAATGAAGGACTTTCATCTCCTTGCTGTTCTACTGATAAACGCTTGCTAATGTTGAGATTTGAACCTGGGGGTGGGGAGCCCGAACACTAGTCACCACACAAACCCAATTCCCCCCAGACTTAGTGTGTTGTAGCAACTTTGTAGAACAAAAGTCAGCCATTTGCTTTCCATGCATGAAAAATTTTACTTCTGGAAATCCAAAAATTCTTCTGCTTTTATTTGAGTGAACTTTGTTATTCCTATAGATGTATATATTAAGCCTTTTCAATTGTATGCCTTCAATTAGTGGTATTTTTTTGTTGATTTTTGCTTGAGGGATGTGCTATTAATTGTACAAATCCATGTTCAGCTTGTTGACATAACTTTTTCTGGGCAAATATGTCAAGTTATTTTTTTATTGCTGTGATATAATTTTTTACTACCCCTGTAAAGCAGGAAACTTGTATTATAAAATTTTGGTCCATCACTCCCCTCCTTCCTTAGTATAAAATCTGTATGTATACATCTATGTATACTGTAGTTCACAGTAGCCTTCATCTAGAACCCAAAGCTTAATATATTTATTTAATTTTATAATGTATCCATTAAGCTTGATGCTTAGAAATATACGTCTTACCTTGGGCTGTTGCTGTTTTTAGTGCTTCTGGTAGATAGGTACCTCGTAGTCAGGCATTAATTATTTCAGGTTTCTCTCTGCATACATATGTATCTTCTTATACTCTGAGAGACTCAAGATTAAGAGAGTTAACAAAAACCATACTGGATATTCATCGTGCTGTGTCCCAGCGATGTTATTTGTTTGCCTTTTAATTGTAAAGACTGGGTTTTGTTATACTTAAGTTTTTTATTACAAGTTGGTGCATTTTGCACTGTAATTTTCAGGTTGCACTAATGCTGTGGAAACATGAGATATTTTTTAATACAGACCAAAATAAACATTCATCAGTTGTTAAAAGCAGGATGTTGCATACCAATGAAATGTAAGCCATTTCATTAATATGCGTGTGGGGAAATTAGTGTCGCCAGCAAAAAATTCTCTATTTTTGCCTATTTTACTGTAGGTATATTCCTTGTTAGTACCCACTTGTGTGAACATGAAACTTTTTAGTGCATGATATACATTTCAAGGTTGAAAATAAAATCCCTCATATTAATTTGATACATACAATTTATTTGCTAACCTTAAAAATAACATTCAGCCTAAATAGGACTTCATAATCTTACTTTTTACACATCAATTCTTTGCATTACTTACATTATCTATAAGGCCCATGGAACTTTTAAATTTTATCACAAAGGATCACCCTGTCAAGTGCCTCAAATTTTATAAAAAGATGCTAAGGCATACCACTGGGTATAGTTTTAATTTGAAGGACCAGTTTTCTTTTGAAGATTTGAAGACATAGGATGCTCAAGTTCATATTTTTATGAACCTTTGCAAGCCAATGATTTCATCAGCTTGTTTCTTTTAGTATGGTTGAGTACAGATATAGTTGAAGTGTTTAAGGACTTAAAAAGTTTTTTCAAATGAATTTGGACTTTTTCCTGTTTTATTTTGCTATAGTAGCATCCCAGAATTATTCACAATAAGTTGGAGAGAGCCCTGCACTGATATTATGTGAATAGGGGTAATAAGAATTTTTAATTCAGTGAAATGTGCTATCCTCAGTCTACAATATACATATCAACTTAATGTAAATAGGATTAAATTTAGATTGGAAGTAGTAGGTAGTATGTACTCATTATAAAAATGCATTTTACCCATATTTACCATACCCTTTACATACCCAGTGCATTGATGTAAACATTGATGGCAGACCAATCATTATAGTTATGATGCGTGAATGCATCATTTTTCACAATGAAAAGATATTTTTCAATTTTCATGTTCCATTTTCTTGTTATTCAAACCTGTGCAGAGCTCTTGTTCTTTTCTATGATATAATTTTTTCATCAAGCATGACTAATAAAAGTTTCATTGAGATAATTGTCTTGATTCCATTAAATTTTTCTATCTAATATTCAGTTTAATGGTTGTCCCAAATAAGTTAAAATGCCATATTTGTATTTTGGTTGTAAAAATGTTAACATTTGCAGTATTTTGCCACAGTTAAACTAACATGAAAACCTACAGTTTTAATAGAATGTTTCGATTGTTTAGTGTAAATAGATTGATAGTCCTCCACAAAACTGATGTTTTTCATTTGGTTAAAACAAGGTCTATGTTCACTTTGGTGTATACACAATCTTCACTATGCCATAGAACTGTTTTTGGTGACTGATAGAAAGCACAATAGAAAGTGTCCTAGCATTTTGATGTGTTTTCTGAGCCTTCACTTCTGCCACATGCATCTTGATACTTCTAAAACATATCCATCTCACATTTGAATCATCTCAGACTGAAAATATATTTGTATTCACTCATCTCAAGTGAAATATGGCTAAGGTGTTTCTTAAAAGCTTATTTAATTTCAGAAGGCATTCTTGGTGATGAAATCCAGTCCTACCATCAGGATATTTTAACTATTTTGTTTTGCACAGCCCAGCTGAGCATTTCAATTTTATGTGATCATATTTACTCATTACATAGCATTTTTAATGTATTTCATTGCTGAATGGGCTTAAAAATTTCTAAATGCAGGGATATTGTGTGAAATATATTAAATAATCTACCATATTAATGCCCACCTGTGGTTGGGTTTTCCAATTTTTAAGGTGACCATGATTTTGTTGATATGCCCCTTCCTGATTTTTAAAGCATTTCTTCTACTATTCTCCAAAATGTTTCCTCAATTTTCAGGTACCATGTGATATGCATTGCATAGTATATTTTTGATTTGGATTCCTTTATAATTTTGAAGATCATTTCATGCTAGCCTTTCTTATTAAGTAGGTGCCTACAGCTATTTTGGGACAGAGAAGCTTGCAATTACAATCCACCACAGTGTGAGATGAAGGCTTATTATGAAATAAGTAACTGATTGGAAAAGCTACATTAAGCATATCCAATTCAATGTAAGAAATTTTAATGCTTATTGAAGCAGAATGTGCCCAATATTAAGACATTAGTGGAAGCTTTCCTCAAAGCCAAATGCTGGATCACAGTTGTTCTGTAATTTGCTGAATTGGCTTCTATGGTTTGTTTTATTTTCTCTTTTGAAGTTTCAAAATGTTATTTGGTTGCTCTTTTACGTGCTGTTATTTTCCATTGCAGTTTTTTCAGCATGAAGATAATTATTTTAGCAAGATTATGATGCTGAAATAACGTCAGTGTGGGATGTGTAATCTATCAATGCCTCGTAACAGAAATAGTGGTTGTGAATAATATGACAAGATATTGAGAAGGAAAAAATCAGGGTAGGTACTTGAAGGTAAAAGTTCATATGCATGAGGATTGTTCCCTCTGGCTGGCTGTGATCAACATTTGGGGGGAAAAGTATTGCTTAACATGATCGCCGGCACTGTTCAAATAGTTTTGGATGGTGTCACATGATAAATATTAAGATGCCACTTGAGTTCATGAGTTAGATCTTACGTGTTTTGAAAGTGACGTAGTCATATCTGGTTGATTTCTAATTATGTAAACATTTTAAGCTCATTAGTAGGTATATCCAAACATCTCATGGCCCTAGAAAATCTGACAATTATATCCTCATGTTGGGTCATCAACAGGAGCACATTGCCTGAAACTTCTTTACATCATTCAAATGTAAATCAGGAGTTATGTCAGACCTCCACGATTAGTATTTGTTCACCCAAGTACAAAATATATTTGGTCCTCAGACATAGCCCTGGGCTTCTAACTTCAATGCTGCCTCATATGAAGGCAAACCAGATGAGTCTATTGGCAGGCTGGATGATTCAATAGTTCCTCCCACTGCTCCTTCCTCCGTAACTCCTGTGGTCCCTTCTGAAACTGCTTCTTCCCACTTTCCTACCGCCACCTCATATGATGGTGGGGGCATAGGCACCGAGAACACATCGTCAAATTCAGGGCAAGTCCTTGGCTCCTCTGACATGTAGAAAACACCAGATCCTTCATAGCACTGCTGTTTTAGATACAAAAATGAACAATTAGACCCACAGATTTTCCAATGTTTAATCAGGTATTATGACAGTAAAAACTACACAGATTTCCTTGCAGTCTTAGCACATTTTACCTAGAATTTTCTGGCAGTGAAAGGATTATTATTATTAGAGGTGACCTACCATTTCACCCTTGGATGCTCAAGGTGCCGACTGCATCAGCCTCTGTAAAATGTTCATGGTGCAGATATATCAGCTCAAAAAATTTTTCAAAACTTCATTTTATAAAAAAATAACACTGCTTTATCTCGTTTTTACTTGTTATATTGTAAAAGCATTTTATTTTGAGTATCTAAAAAATATTGGACATCCCTATGTTGTTACTAGGTGAAGCAATATACTCACATAAATATTGAAGTCAATTGTTGAAATTTTCAAAAATTAGCCGCGAGGTTTCTGGGAGTAAGAAAAATGCCACTGGAGTGAATGTGCTAAGGTACGTTTTGATGGAAGCTTTCCTGACAGGTCGATCATCTCTAATGATACATAAAAATCTTTTCATTGCCAGCAAATTCCAAGTAGGTTATCCGTGAAATTGTATAATAAAATGCATTTTATTTCAATTGTGAATACTAAGTGTAAAAGACTTCTACGAATTTAGCCTAAAATAGTAAATTTTTTTAAGCCATGCTTAGTCTGCCAATACCATGGAAATTCATGTAGCTTGTAATGATGGAGTGTTCAAAAAAATATATTTACAATTTCTATCATCATAAATTTTATATTCATATGTGTTTGTGCACCCTTTTTTTTTAACACGGCCCATGTTTCAATGGGCAACCAACATTTTCAAGGCCAAAAACAAATAGCCTCAAGCTTAACTTTGTGGAATAATTTCATTTTCATAAGAAAAAAAACTATTTTCTCTTGTATGCATCCACATTTTTATTAAAGAGAGGTTTCAATGGATAAATGATATTTTTAAGGCCCTTGAAAATGACTGTAACCAATTGACACCTGGGTTTGTATAGTAAAAAATGTGTATATAAGTACAAGTGAAAATGTATTTTATTGTAATTAATTTTTAAAAAGACAATGCTTATAGGTACATATTTTGGGAATTTCATTTTGGAAAATAACGATTTTAAATTGCATTTTGAAGGTAATTAAAATTAACTTTTTTTGGATCCATAAAAATGCCAATGCTGGCCAATGGCCAGTGGAGTGTACACTTGAATTGAAAAGTGCACACTTGTCAGCACCAAACTTGACACAGGAACGCTTGAGTTAGAGTAGTATCAAGCCCAAGAGTGAGAAATTCATGCAAGACATTAAGGGACTCAGTTGATATCTCTGAACTGTTAGTGTTTTTCTAAGAAAATCTATCATCCAAAAAACACATATCTGGGGCTAAGGTTCAGTCAATATCATCATCACACTATTTAAGAGTGGCCACTGGCATTCTTATTGTTAGATTAAGTATTCTGGGTGAAAAATTACTTCATTAAGGAAATTTAAATGTACGTATTGCGCGGTAATTGTGGAATTTCAATTCCAATGAATATGGCTGGGAAATGAAAACAGAAAACAGGAGATAGAAAAGGTCCACATGAATATTCACTTCAGAAAGTCAAAGATAATTTTTATCAAACCTTTGATTTCCCAGTTAGTTATGTTGCAGAGGCATATGTATGTAAAACCCTGTGAATAAATTTTATCTACATAAGGGCTGAGATGGTTTTACGGTAGCATTAGCTTAATTAAATGAATATTAAGAAATAAATTGGTTCAAAGCAGCAGGGAACAAAGCCTAAGTAATAATTTCATAATTAGTCTTGGAACATTATGATGTTCGCAAGTACAGTACGTGAACCAAGTTCACAGTTCCTCAAAATTATCAACTTAGTATTCCGTGCTGAGTTTAGTGTAACAACCTGGAAATTCGATTAATTCAACATCAAACGTTATTCCGGGTGTTTTCATGGAATTTACTATTTCAAGGGATTTTCCCGGTCTTGAAGTATTCAAAGCAGGAGGGGTAGGAATTGTTGCCTTCACTTTAATCCCAAATTATCCTTAAAATTAATTACGGGAGTAAACAATGAACATTGCGAATTGGTAATTGCTACTTACATTGTTTACGTAAGGCGTAGCACCGCCAGTCACGTGACGCGAACCCGAAAAAAAGTATCCGGTGTCGGCAGGGGTTGGGGGCGAGCGAGCTACGCGGTGAAAACAAAGAAGTTGGCTGAATCGGATGCCCAGTTAGGCGTGGCGCAGCCATCGCGGAAGAACAACAACGAAGAAGCGCGACATGGTTCACGCTTTACGCGATTGCTTCAATTGTATCAAAGACGTTTTGATGAGAAAGGTCCGAATTTAAAGAGATGTTTATTCCAGGTTGTATCAAAGACGTTTTGATGAGAAAGGTCTCAATTTAAAGAGATGATTATTCCAGGTTGTAGAGTTTTTTGGCCCATATAGTTTATCTCATGTCCAAACTGCGCCGGCGAAAATGGTTGGGTTAAACTCGAATATGTGGGGCCGAGACCAGGGGGGCTATTCTGTATGTTCTCGGAAATTCCGAGCCTCGGAATTGACGTAATTTTGACGTCACAGCCTCTAAAATTTCAAATAGGGCCATTCAAAAGTTGAGATTTTTCCGAGGCTGTGACGTCAAATCCACGGATTTTCCGAGGATCGAACGTGTCGAGTCCTTACTGAATAAGGCCCCAGGTAGTCGCAAGATGGGTGGGGCCCAAGCTCGCGAGGGTCCTAATCCGCAACCCTTTCCCCAGCTCGGAGACCCAACGCCTGCCTCTCTCCTCGACCTCCGCAGCGGGAGGCTCCCTCACCAAAACTAACCGTGCTCACTACAATTTAAACTTTAACAACTACGTCATTTTACAACAAATTAATATTTTCATCGTACTCCCGATAATTGTACAAGTACATCTTTTAATCGTCGTTTTTTTTAATATTATATTTTTGTTTTTATTTTGTTGGTGATATCATTTATTTTATACACGGCCAAATCAATAGAAAAACAAATGCAATGTTATTTAGTAATTTTCTCACTTTTTTGTATTGTTCCACTTGAACCTAGGGGGCATGAGATACCAGACCCCTTCGTTAGCTCACAAAGTAATACATTTCATATAAATCTTTGTAATACTAGTGGGAACTTCGGAAAGAAAAACCAGCGAGCACCTAATGGTTTCGGATTTCGGCTTGATACTGGCATACGGAGAGTTAAAGGAAAACATAAGTTTAGCAGCAACATTAAAAATATTTTGATGCATGTGATGAAGGACTAGGTGCATGTCTTATGCGAAAAAAAACAGCCCAGTCGTATTTATAAGGCATTTTTTATCACTAATTTTACGAAGTTTTGGGTACATATACATCCACGTACGAAAATCTAGTTTACGACATCCAGCCAATATCATTTATTCGTACTTGATGCGGAAGTATATGAACATCTTCAGCCGAGTAAGGCCTGAAGAAGCTCTGAACTTCTCCATGACTCTGCAATTGTTTATCGATTGGTGTTTCAATAGTTGAGCCTCGGCTTGTGATGTGAATTCAATCGATTTACAGTGCAGTCTTTTACACAGCTTTGTGGCTCGCGTTCTATCTGAATTAGAAAGCGACACAGGCTGACGCAAATAGACAGTTTATTTCTTTTCTGAGAACATTCACAGCACAGTGTCTTAAAACTAGATTATTACTACGAATAACGTTCATTGTAAAAGCTACACCCGTTAAAAACCTTTGCATGCTTACTCAACTTAAGAAAGGAAAAATTTGAGGGGGACCGCTGCGTTGTTGCCATATTTCCCGCTGCTCATGACCACGTTTTTAGCAATGTTCGCAAAATTGTTAATTTTCATCGTAGAACGACGATTAAAATATGTACTTGTACAATTATCGGGAGTACGATGAAAATATGAATTTGTTGTAAAATGACGTAGTTGTTAAAGTTTAAATTGTAGTGAGCACGGTTGGTTTTGGTGAGGGAGCCTCCCGCTGCGTAGGTCGCGGAGAGAGGCAGGCGTTGGGTCTCCGAGCTGGGGAAAGGGTTGCGGATTAGGACCCTCGCGAGCTTGGGCCCCACCCATCTTGCGACTACCTGGTCTCGGTCCCACATATTCGAGTTTAACCAATGGTTGATTTAGGCTTAATATACGCATTTATCTCTTCAATGTGGTAGGAATCACCATGAATATACGTATGGATCTAAATCTTAGGCACCGCTGTACGGGCAAAGGTGTTGCCTAGCTTTCCGGAAAAGATAGCTCGCGCTACAGTCGCCATGGTTCCGCTTCTGTGTCAAAAATGGCCGGTTTCATTGGGAGTCCAATTCCGGTACCTTTATTTCCAGTATCTCCATTTGAATCACGGCCTTTCCTTCGGCATGGTTCGCTTGTGTGTATCAAAAATGGCCTGTGTTAATAGGGAGGCCAATTCCGGTACCTTTATTTCCAGTATCTCCATTTGAATCTCGGCCTATCCTTATTAGAACCACCTTCTCCAAAGTGGCAGCGCTACGATCTGCTTGATCCTTATTTTTCGGTGTATGCGGAATGTATGGCAACATCCACTGGGGGCAAGTTTAGGATCCATATGTATATTCATGGGCATCACGTATAATTGAAATAAACAAGAGTCGTAGCCCTGTCTTTACTACATCAAATCGTGAAAAACGTAGTTTTTGATTTTCCAGCAATCCATCGTAGCAGTATAAATGCCGACCGGTCTGCAAACACATTTTTTTGCGAGGTATCCTTAAGATTCAGCAGCTGGACAACAGAGAACCAAGCAGTAGCTGGCATTGAAATACTTTCCTGGTGAACTCTTCCTGAGCTTTTTTCATTCCAGGTGAGATTCTCCATTTTGGCCTACGTTGCGATGGGAGATTTTTCCCATTTACTACCTGCATTTCCTACATCTACTGACCTGATGATGGTCAAAACTTTTCAATTGAGACATTGGTCATAATGGAGAACCCCACTCTGGGTAAGCTCGAGAAGAGTTCACCAGTAGCTGGGGGCTGTCCATAAATGATGTCACACAATTTTGGACCAAACTAGACCCCCTCCCCCCATGTCACGGTTAGACACAAATAGTCCCCCACCCTGTGAATGATGTCACAAAATTGATAAAAATGTCTACCCAACCCCACAGTCGGAATGAAACTAATACATAATATACAGTGGAAGTGTGGATATCACATGAAGCATGGCCCCCCTCACCCCCTGTTAAACATTGTCACAAGGTGGTAACCCCCCCCCCAAATCATGTGGACGTCATTTATGATAGTCAATGACAATGTTATTGATTTATAAAAAAAATTAGTATGCAATGAGAGGATACCATTTTGCAATCAAATGGCATCTTCAATATCTACCTATCAAAAGGGCCTGCATGTAAGTAGAAGGAATTAGAACCTAATTTTCCCCCTGATTTTAATCCCTGAGATCCTTAGAATAGGAGAAAATTAAACTCCTTCAAAGTTGTTACGAAATGAGTAACATATATGTAAACGGAGCATTAAGTAAATCCTAAGGAATTCCTGTTGTGGGGCTACCATCAGTTCAACCATATAATAACTGTAACCGTAATAAAAGAAAAAATGTAGGTACTTGAAAAGCTATCAACAGGAACAAAAATATGTGCTGACAACAGACGGCCGGCCCCGGTGGCTGGCGGAGGGGTTAAGTCCTTGCCTATCAACCCAAGGGTTCGAATCCCGCCTGGGTGGGATTATTAACTCCCAGGCACTGGCCGCCTCAACCTCAGACATGACACTTCAACTTTAACGATTGCGTCTAACACGAGTTTGTGTGACGTCAAGCGGAGGGATACCTCACGAATATATATAAAGTTTTATAGAATAAATAAATGTTATACATATTCGTGGGATACCTACCTGTTCGTTCGTCAATTGTTGTGCTCGTCCGCCAGGGACGTCTAATTGTGAAGGGCTACTTGACGCCTGTTTATTTATGTAACCTTCTTGCGATATCGTCACAGCAAACGTCCCGCATTAACACGGGTATCGTGTTACCAGGCAATTTCGCTATTCTCTGTTAAATACGTAAGTTTCTTCAAATGGCTGACGATGAGTTCTATGGGTTCTATCTTCATAAAACTAAAAGCTACGAGACCGCGAGTCCTCTTAACTCGCGCTCGGTTCTCCGATTGCACCCAAAGCAGTCGTATGCAACGACGATTTGCTTGTCTGTTATCGCTCAGGGTTATCAAGTCTATGGAGAAGTTGTCTATATTGCGGGATGCATTGGGAACTGGTATTATTTATTTGCGAGAGCAGAGCTGTGGAAGGTAGGGGATGGAATGAAGGAGGCTCACATGAAATGGAGTTGGCATGACCGTGAAAGCTCACGGGCGAAGGTCAAGCAAGAACAGGGGCTCAAGGGAAGGATTTTGTGCCGAGTGGGAATGGCATAACGGTCGCAAAACATCGCATTATCTGTGGATTTAAACTTACAATTTGTTCTGTGTTAAATAAAATGCTACCCCAGGCACCATAATACGGTCTAAGATGTTCCGACTTTAATGGCGGAATTGGTTTAAAGAAGCTAGCGGAATGCCGCCCGTATTTATTTTCTGACTTCCTTGGATGAAATTCAAATGGCCTCCTCACCTGCAACTCCAGGTTGTTGTTGAAGAGAGGCCTGGGACTGCCGACGATGCCCATCTCCTCGAGGCTGCGGATGCCGGACATGTCCGCTCCGGGCACCATGCCGGCGACGCCGCACCCGTCTCCGCCCATGCACTCCTCGGCCCACTCCCGCTCCAGCCTCCGGCGCCGCTCCCGCTCCTCCTCTTCCTCCTCCTCCCGCTCCTCGTCGCTCTTCCGCATGCCGCGGTGGCAGCAGTAGCAGACCAGCACCAGCACCAGGATCAGTCCGCCGAGCATCGCCCTGTTCGTTGGGAAAAGAGAGACAGGACTCCGCTTGAAATGGGATCTCGTATCAGTGATTGTCCAGATAGTCTGAACAGACAGAATTCGACCCTCCAGCTAAACATCCTGTTGGAACACAGTCTCTTTGGGGCCCCGAGAAATGATGGCATTGTCTGTTATACAGGTAAGTTCCTTAACTAAAGTTTAGGTCTGTGGTCCCCAAAATATGGGTCGCGGGTAATGTTTTGGTGGGTCGCGGAAAGACTAGAAAGTGTTCCCCTTTTCCGCATGGATAGGTACGAAAGAATGTTAACGCATCAGGTGGTTCGCGGAAAATCTTAAAATTTAAGGTAGGTCTCAGAACAATAAAGTTTGGATACCGCTGGTTTAGGTTATTTAAAATCCTCTACTCTCCTTGGCCAAAATAGAAATTTTGAACTGGTAGTTGGTTCGAATACAGCCTCGTGCTCAATATTGTATTTGTTTTATGCTAGCTGTCACGATAAAACCTCAGAATTTGGAGCGTCTGAAGCCCAACCTGTTGCTACCTGGCGCCACTGACTCTTGATACATGTTAGCAAGAAATTAGTTTTCTTTGCAACGGACCTTCCGTCGCGTTCGTTGTGGAGATAATTAGTGGGCTATAGTTTGCTGGATGCTGTATTTTAACTCAGCTAATGGCCGCATCGGCGAAACCAAACTTCACCGGTTGGCACTATCGGTTATCAAAACCATCGTAGACCTTTCCAATGTGGTGGTTGAGCCCCTTGCTTTTTGGCGGAGAAAACTCAGTTTTACCTATACTCATGCTTTTCCAAAAGGTATATGTACTTAGCGGATGTGTGGTATATCGTCGCGGAGTTTAGTTGGTAACAGTCGAAATATATGGGATGGTCCTCTTCTAAAAGAGAATTTTCAGTCTCATGGTTGGAATTTTCACATCCTTCGAGGTCATGTTCAAGTCGGAGAATAACTTAACGCCATTTGAATTTTGCTTTCCATTTTTGAGCCTTGATGACCTATGTTCTCTAATTCTGCTGTTTTATTATCCTATTGAATTCTTAAGGTGGCTGGAGCTGTAATCGTGGGTCATCGAGTGCGCATTTTAATAAGTAACTCGAAAAAATTCTTTGACCACATTTCAATTGAGTGAATCTGTTTATTCATTGGAACGCACCATTCAGACAGTGGTGGATATGATACAAGAATTATATTTTAACTGTTTTCCTTAATTATGGCATGTTATGGCTAGAGTTTTGGGCGCGATATTTGAAATTTAGACGAAATTATATTCAAATATGCTGTTTTCGAATATTGGACTCGGCGTGACGCCTTGATATTTGTTAGCCAAAATTATAAAAATGAGGAAGGAGGATAAATAAATATATCATGTTCCTTAAGGCTACGTGTTAGAATAGCATTGAATTACCAAAATACCAATTCGGTGAAATGCACTTTTTCTTTTTTATCTATGGATATCACTAATAAGAGCACTCATGCAAAGTTTCATGTAAATCTGTACATAAACAAAAACCATGCCTACCACCCTTAATAAAATTGATGTTGTTGGCTGTAATTGATGGAATCACTTCTTAATGAAATTTTAATTCACTTGGTTTTCCATATTTATTTTTTAACTTACTTCTACTACGTGAAGTCCACCCGCCTCAATCTCTTGCGACTATAAAAGCCATGTTTGTTGTAATACACTGGTATGTGAGATCTGGTGATTTTCCCGTCTGAAAATGGAATGTATCTGGCTGGTGATGTTGCGACTCAACGAAACCCGAGTCGTAATAAATAAGTGTTAAAAAAAGTGAATAAGAATTACACTATTGCGCCCTGATGAAAACATATTTCTTCATCTACTAACAATAAGCGCTAGAATGTAAAAAATTCAAGGTGAATAAATCATATGCCAGGACCAAAATTCGAGCACAGATTCCCCGAATTCCCGCTGAGTGCCTTGAGCTATAATGCTATCCAGGCCTGGGTATGCTCGAATTGGGGGATTTGGGTTCGAATCTCAGTGTAGGCGAATATGATACCTATTGGTCCCTTAACTATTTAACATATTAATAGCGACGAGGGTTATGAAGTTAGGCCATCAAGATAAATTCGAGGCCCGGGGATGCTGACTGCAGACGCCTTAGAAGTTGCTGTGCAAATTGTTCTCCTGTTTCCTGGCGTTTCTGAGTATTCAACGTCAGAGTCCTAATGCGGAACGCGTAAAATATTCAGAAATGTTAAACGCAGCTTCCGCAGGGTTAAGCTCCGCCCACACTCCGCCTTCTGCAACCAAATCTTGCTTGTGATTGGTAGATGCATTTCCGCGTTCCTCATATCGCAACCGTTCCGGATCCATGTGAACCCCGCTGAAAGGTGTTAATGAAAAAAGGAATAATGTGATTGCTGAGATAATAAACAAGGCGTTAAGGTTTCATCGAATTGAATCTACTCGTCAGAACATCTTTCCCGGTAAAAGAAATCACCGCTCATTGGAACTTTTGTGCACCAGTTTCGAATTTTTAACGTATTCCTTGTCCACAAAAATCACCGCCAAGTCGTTCGGAGAATCGATGTTCAACTCCCGCTGGTCATGTACGGCCAGAAGTCTGTTTCAGCACCATTCGGCGCTAATGACCCCTGTCCGCCACCAGATTGCGGTTTGTGCGGCCGACCATACGTTCTCCACCCATCTAGTCCACATTTGCAGTCGCTTCCGCTCACTCGACATTCATCATTAAAGAGAGGATGCTGGAGGTAACCCGATTTTTAAATTTGCCTACTCCGGCCATAGTGCAACACCAACTGATGACCTGGTGACTCTTAGGTCATCCCCCTGCGAAAAATTACCTGCTTTGGTGGTGTTGATCTTGGTAAGAACTACGCTTTATGAACAGATTCGTATTAACCCTAAAGAACATTAGTGATTCTAAATGGACTATCATTAATTTTTTGGATGCCGCAGCCCATGTTACGCGACGAGTGATTCCAATTGTTAGCGTACGTCTTAGTATAGGTGATATATTTCTCTGGAAGATATTTGAACTTACTTTACTCCATTGATAGCAAAAAGCTGGTTGTTTTCCAAATCTTCAAGCCAGGAAGGTTTATAACAGTACATTCTTATTTCGATTTGTTTAGGATTTCGGAAGGGAAAGCGATATAAAAGGCTGAGATCCAATCAAAATTTACATTAAGACGTAAACTTTTAATGTGTTTCAAGAAAAAATTGGCGGGTAGCTGGAGTAATACAAAATGAGTCATGTGAGAGGGGACTGCAGTGGTCCTCTGTGTTGGTCGTGGGCGTGGAAGGTAAAATGTTATCTCTTTAAGCTGAAAATGCATGCATGTCACCACGTGCATACTCAGTGATTTTTAGTGACACAATACCTTTAATCAGGCTTGCGCTTTAGTTGTACAACCCGAGTTCTAACTTTGATTGTGTCCTAAACATAAGGTGGCGTGTCAACACTTCTGCATACTAGTTCTCACAGAGTATTTTGTCATGACTTTAGTCAATTAAACGTTGCGTTTGCCTCCCCTAGATAGCATGTTTTATAGAAAAGAGAAGTTGGTACAGCGTACTTAATGAATTAGTGACCGTGGAAAGTTAGTGGCGACCCTTGAAGAGTGTATATCCACTCTTGGGTGAGATAGCATAAAAAATACTTCGGAATCTCACCTCGGTGTACTAACTTCTTTAATGGCTGCCGGTACCCTCTAGGTATTGTGTGGAGAGGGGGTGGTAACCCCTGTTCATTTAGGTTGATTAGTCGCACAGAGTGAACGACATTATGATTTTATTACTAGTGTAGTGATGTGATATGGAAGGAAACAACGTATATAACTTTTTATTGTCATCTGAAAAAAACAAATAAAAAAATTATACATGTGACATTGGCAGATAGCTTAATAAGATATGGAATTACTGTTTGGGGTAACACTGGTAACTATTATCTAACAATGTTGAAGAGAAATCAAGATAGGTTGTTGAAATTGATTGGTAATGAAAATAGTTCAGCTGACATATGTGAGATATATAAAAAATATGAGATATTGCCAATTTCGCAACTAATGAAATTCATTATTATTTTAGATAATTATTTTACTTCAAAAAATAAAAAATTAAAGGTATCAATGTCCGCAATTCAAAGACGTGATATGACACAGTATGAAGTGCCAAGGTTCTTCAACACAAACGGGTCTAGAAAACAAGAAGTACAGGGTGGGGCAGAATGGACTCCCTGATTTGACGGGTGAATTGTAAAAAAACAAACAAAGATAGTTTTAAAACGTTTTTATTTCCCAAAACTACATTCAATGCCATTTTATTTTCATTTGGATTTGAAAATTAGTTCATCCAGGTGACGACCTTGGCGAGCGATGCACATATTGAGTCGTTCAAAAAAGTTTTCGAAAACTCTTCTCAGCATATCTTCTGATATTCCAGCGATGACATCTGTAATTGCCTCCTTAAGAGCTTCCAAGGTCCTTGGTCGAACTTTGTAGACCTCAGCTTTGAGATATCCCCAAAGAAAAAAAAGAAAGGCACTCCGGGAGTGCCGACAGAAGTGAAAACTTGAAATAACCTGAGCATTTTTGAATGTAGGGAATAATTTCTAATGAAGTGTTTTATTAATCAGTAGAAAGTAGTTTCATGAATATAATAAATTAAATATTCATTTATTGCGCTATTGTACACAATTATTTTACATAAAAATTGTACACTTCAGAATAATCAACTTTCATCCATTATTTCAACAACTCTTTCATCATCACCGCCATCATCATCGGCAATATCTAAAACTGATACAATAGGCTTATGGTAACTAAAGTAAGAAACGAATAATTTTGATTAGAATTTTCTTAAATGTCTTGTAAATACTGCATCAATAGTAGTTTTATATTTCGTTGTGCCAAGATTGCGATCATTAGACATCGTTAAACCAAACTCACTATTTAAAAATTCAATCAGTGGTAGATTTTTATCGTCTGCAAAGTTTATGTTTATGTATATATGAATAAGCTACTCAAATTGAACGTATTAAAAGAAATTGAGTTATATTGTACTAACCTTCATAGGCGGATTCAGGAGGGGGGGCACGGGGGCACGTGTCCCCCCCCCAGACGCTAAAATAATGGACAAGATTTTTAATACGGTCCCGTTATAATTACGTTCGTTTTGTTTTGTGTATTACGGAGCCTCGTTCATTTTAGCCTTAAGCACAAGTCAAGAAGACAAATTTGCCGGTCATTGGTCATTCGCTAGTCAGAGCTAAAAAAAAACATCGCCCAAGTGGGAAGGAAGACATTGTGTCAAAAATGAACGTTAATGAAGTATTGGACATCTTCAGCAGGAAACATAATAGAAAACTGCCGTTATTATTTATGTAACTAATTAATATTTTCATATTAGTAATCTCTATATTAAAATAAAAAGTATATTTCGTACATTAATTGTTGTATGTTGTTTTTTAATCCCAAATATGAGAAGACCGTTTGCCCATCAGACCCATGTGCCCCATCAGACCCCCCCAAAGAAAAATCCTGGATCCGCCCCTGCTAACCTTCACTATTCTTGTATCGAGTACACTCTCCTGCACGAGTATGGACTATTATATTATCCGGCACAATATTTGTAGCAACCCAAATTGAATGAACTAAACCGTATATTAGATATATGTAATGTAATATAAATAAAATTATAATATAGTTTATTTGACGGTGACGGTGACGCGAGTCCAATGGTTTTTACCCATCCACAAGTACTGTGTATATAGCGAGTATACTGTGTATATACAGAATATACAATTATACATATATTTAGCAGCAGTGACGGTGACGCGAGTCCAATGGCTTTTACCCATCCACAAAAGTGTATATACAGAATATACAATTACACATATATTTAGTAGCGGTGATGGTGACGGTGACGGTGATGCGAGTCCAATGGTTTGTACCCATCCACAAGTACTGTGTATATAGCGAGTATACTGTGTATATACAGAATATACATAATTATACATATATGTAGTAGCGGTGACGGTGACGCGAGTCCAATGTCTTTTACCCATCTACAAAAGTGCTCAACGCGACATAAGAAGTTTTCACTTCAAAAATCGCATGGACTCAAATCTGGGGAGCGAGGGGGCCATGGAACATCGCCTCGTAAGGAGATCAGGCGGCCGGGAAACTGTCTTTGCAGGATTTGGCGTGAACGAAGGGCGGTATGAGCCGTGGCACCGTCCTGTTGAAACCAAAAGGCTTGTGTCATATTGCTGACCATACTCTTCCATTTTAGGTTGAAAAAAGTTCTCCAGCATGTCACAATAACGCTCAGAGGTAACAGTAACAGTTAAACCTCGAGATTCAAAAAAGTAAGGCCCAATAATGCCTATGGAGGACACGGCGCACCAAACTGTCACTTTGGGGCTATGAAGAGGTCTTTGGTGAAGTTCACGAGGATTTTCAGTCGCCCAGTACCGAAAATTTTGCTTATTAACTGTGCCGGAGAGGTGAAAATGCGCTTCATCGCTAGACCACAGAATAGCGTCGGGGTGCACAGAGGTTAAAATTGCATTGCAAGCATCTGTACGTTTCACCCAGTCTTGTGGACTCAATTCTTAAACGACCATCATCTTGTAGGGGTGTAAGTGAAGGTCAGTGTGTAAAATTCGCCTTACCGTTCTGGGCGATATTCCAAGGGCAGCAGCATGTTTCCGCGCAGAGCGCGATGGAGACTATTCAATGGACGCTCTCACTGCTACTATGTTTCCAGGTGTCTTCGTACTTTTAGGTCGCCCAGCTGGTTTTCTAGGAAGTGCAGATCCTGTCGCCCGTACACTAGTAATCCATTTCCTAATGGTTTTAGCATCAGGAACCTTGTCATGACGAGCCAAACCAAACTGCCTACGAAAAGCCCTCTGCGTCGCCACCACACTATCATTGTTTTTAAAGAACGTTTCTATGACAAAGCCTCGATGCTCACCAGACCACTTCATGGTGACTACTGAAAATGGCGT